>CM062297.1:479875203-481310703 GCA_031216915.1 Pictodentalium vernedei | reverse complement strand
GTACACGTTTTTCAAAGAAGTGAAAAATGTACGAAATTGTACATTTTTTTTTACTTAAAAATTTTTCTCCACGTTCCCATCGTGGATCAGACCATCGATCCATCGTTGGTGAACGCGAGCAAAAACGTTTTGCGGCTTCTAGGACAGCATCAAAGAGGTGGTTTGTGGATTCTGGGACAGTGTCTCAGAATCCGCAAACCGTTTTTTGAGGCTCACAATAGAGTCGACTATAAGATTGAAAATTCGATAAATTATATCATAATGGCTCTATTTATACTCTCCGTGCAGAGAACGTTTTGCAAACGTATTGTGAATATACTAGCAACGTAGTGACAACGATTTGAACGCACTAAGAACGCAAACGTATTGTAAATGTTCTTAGTGCGTAGGCGAGGGGAGAGTATAAATAGAGCTCCTGCACGCTACAATCATCATTGGCGAAGACCCTCCAGGATCGGCCACACGAAAAAAGGTGAGAAAAAATCTACGTGAATCCAAATGTAAAATAATCATAAATTATTATCAAAATAATGTGTATCATTACTACGCGTTAAATCAGAAACCGGTTTCTTATCCACTAAAACTTTCAAAATTTTCAAGTTCTCCAGTTCGACACTGAGTGAATAATCGGTGATGCGATTTTTAATGCGTTCGGGGGCAAAACGCATTTATAGAGGTTTTATCATGTAAAATGTTTTTTTCTCAACTGGTTTTTAGTTATTATATTAAAGAAAGAAGATTTTTATTTACTTAAAACATAAAAATAATTATACATTTAATTTTGAAAATAATAAATAACTCACATTAGCATACTCAAAGGAAATATTAATAATTTAAAAACGAAAAAAATGTTTTTACAGATGGATGCCAAACGTTGAGGTCAGCTTTCAAACGAATATGAACGTGCCAAGAAGAGCATTCAATCGGCTGACAGAAGCAGACGGCTTGGAGAAGTGGAATTGATGCGCGAAGTCAAAAACATATTTAAACCCATGACGGAGGTTCAGGAAGGAGATAGTTGAAGAATTGAGACCCATAAAAGAAAGTTCTTTGAGAATGGGTTCGTTGCCTGGTAGTTTTACAAAACAGTATTCCTTTCAATCTACACCGGATTACGTTCCCATGAGAATCGAAACCGACGTGAGCGAGAGCGACGATATAGCTTCGACTATCACCACTGATAGCGTCGCGTCGTCCGAGGATGGTGGTAAGAGAGATCTGTTGTATGAAATTTATAAGGATTTGGACGGTAGAACTTTTGTGGGCGACACAGAAGTGGAAATGGATGATGATAATTTAATCGTCTGTTCAAATAAGTATAAAATAACTGTTGGACTGCGCAAACTGCTCCTTTTCGACAAGCCTAGTGATTACACGGAACAGGATTTCGACAATTACGGTGACATTCTGGTTCAGACCCACGCCATGAAGAGAAATAACGATGCCAGAGAGACGAGACCCAAAGCCAACAGAGGTTACAAGTGGACGAAAGCGGTGAAACCCATATGGGATATGAATAAGAAGTTCAGTGACTGGCAAAGGTGACTGGCAAAGGGGTGAAAACCACTTTTCTTCCGAGCGATTCTGATGCTCTGTCTCAGAGATTGAGTTTGTTGATGGCAAGTAGACGTGCTGGTAACACAGGATTAGATAATGAGATAGTTAGTATATGCGACGAATTGTTAAGACAGAAGGTTTTGAATAAAAACCATTATAAAAGGCTGATGAACGAATTGAAGGATTGATGTATATAATAACTAGAGAGAAACAAACAAACAAAATATATAAAATAAAAACAGTAAATTTTACACTAGAATAATAAAAGTATTTAAACAACAAACGATTTACCAGTGAAAACAAAATATATATTATAAAATAAAAATATGTTGGTGATAAAGAACAGGGGATACGTTAGAACTTACGTTCAAGGCGGTTCTGGCATCGTCGATTCTATAATGTGAGCGGGTAGAAAACTGAGTTTGATAAAACATAAAAAATTGTGTTTGAAAAATCTAAAGTTACAAAAAAAACAAAAAAACAAAGATGAACATTAAAGATATGTCTTGGAATGACGCCGCGACTAAGAGGTCGAATAATGAGTTCTTTCCTAAAAGCATAAGAGGCTTGATAGTGAGAAAATCGAATTGTGGAAAGACCAATCTGTTGATGAATCTGTTGTCGCAACCCGACTGGTTGGATTACGACAGATTGTTTGTGTTTGGCAAGAGCTTGTTTCAACCCGAATACAGATTGCTTCGAGACTGCATGGATCGTAGATTGCCTAAGGACGTCATAGCCAGAATCTTTGACAGGAGGGAGGAATTCGACAAAAGTGAAGCTTCTCTTTTGACCATTTTGGACGGTGCGGCGATGGAATTGATGAAGAGAAATGCATCTTCGAATGACGAGTGTCGATTTTATGAGAATGCTAGCGACTTTCCGGATCTTAGAGAATTGAAATCGGAAGATAAGAATCTCATGATTTTCGACGATCTGCTTTTGGAGAGACAGAACCGATGCGAATTGTATTACGTTAGGGGTCGTCTCAGCAACGTGAACTGTTTCTACCTGTTGCAGAATTATTTTCGATTGCCCAGACAGACGATAAGGGAGAACGCTAATTTTCTATGTCTCTTTCACCAAGATCTCAAGAATCTCAATCACATCTACAGCGATCACGTCGCAAACGACATGAGCGCGGCGGAATTCAGGAGATTCTGCAAAAGGGTTTGGGATGGAGGACTTTACAATTTTGTCGTGATCGATTTGACTAGCGAATTTAATCGTGGAAAATATCGGTGTGGATTCGACAAGTTTTATGTTTCTGATGAAATAAGATAGAGCGTGAAAATAAAAATTAGAAAATAATAAATCTTCAAATAATTAGTTTTGAAAAAAATAAAAAATAAAATTAAATATAATGTTCCAACAAGGAGAATTGTTAGAACGGATAGCCGAGAATACGGCTGCAAAACAATCCATTCAAATCATGGTGAGTGGTGATTTGACTCGATTCATGACGAAATTCGAACCTTCCATCGAATTGAATAGAGAGAAAAGATACGAGATGGCGTTGGTGAATCTGGAGACTTATTATTCCTTTCCCAACATCACCGAAAAGAATAACTCGTTCAAGTATTCCGATGGAGTGGATTGGTTGGAGATTCGAATTCCCAAAGGAAGTTATGACATAGATGATTTGAACAATTACATTCAGACGCGAATGAAGACGGATGGAAAGGGAAGCAACAAGATCAGACTCGCTCCCAACCCTAATACCTTACAGACGATGTTGGATTTGGAACATAATTTTCGAGTGGATTTCAACACGGACGATTCTATAGGCAAGATACTAGGATTCGATCGAAAGATTATCAAGGTCACGCGGCATCTGAAAATACGGTTGACATTCTCGCAGTCAATAGCATTCTGGTGAACATGGATATGATTGCTGGAAGCTACGTGAATGGTAGCGCTCAACCGACGATCTATTCCTTCTTTCCAAACGTGTCGCCGGGTTATAAGATTGTGGAACGACCTCAAAATTTAGTTTATCTACCAGTGATTTTAGACACATTGTATAGTCTCAAAACCACATTGACGGATCAAAATGGTGAACTGTTAGATCTTTGCGGAGAGAGGGTCACGATACAATTTCACATAAGAGAAATATAAAAGCAAAAAAAATAAAAAAATATTGTGTATATATAAATAACAAAATAAAATAATGCAATATTAATTTACAAAAATTATTTAATATATATAATTATCATTAAAACAAAAAAGACAATTGAACAAAATATATTTAAAAAAAAAAGAATTATTACAGAATACGTGGTTAAAAACGTGAACATATTCGCAGGACAGAGGAAGAAACTTAAGAGAGCGTTAACAACTCGAGGCGAGGTGGTGAGATTCAAATTTACTCACGAAGATCTGACGAGTGGCAGTCAGGATTCGATCGCCTGGACCAGAAGTCAAAGCAAAAGGATGGAGAAAGCGATTCGTGATGGAAGAGGGTTGATGGTGAGATTGAGTCCCGCTCAATTGAGATACAATTTGAGAATGAAAGGCGGTTTCCTACCGCTATTGGCAGGAATTGCAGCAAAAGCATTACCCTTTGCCACAAAAGCATTATCCTTTCTCGGAAAGACTCTCGGCGTGGGAGCTCTCACGGGACCCGCGAGTTCAGCAGTTGAGAAATTAATGGGTGGCAGCGGACTGTTTTTGAAGAAGGGAGGAGCCGTGTGTTACGTCCACGTAGACGACAGCGGTGAAGGATTGTATCTAGAACCCGTTAGAGGTGGCAACTCTTTGAGTGGAAACAGTCTCTATCTGAAGAGTGGATGGAACGTTAAGCGACACGGCAAGGGTTTGTTGTTTGGTGAGAATTCGCCATTTAAGAATATACCGATTTTGAGTATGTTATTATAATGTAAAAAAATTATATAATTATATAAATATAAAATATAAATCATAGAAAGTATAAAATAATATAAAATGGATAAAAAGGTGGAAAAACAATTAGACGATAATGATGAATATCATGAGATAGAGTGTGAAAAAGATGTGGAAAAACGATTAGACACTAATGATGGATATCTTAGGAAAGAACTGATAAAAGAGTTAAATAAAGATCGGGATAGGCGGTTGAAATTTAAAAGAATGAGACGTTTTCCACCGTTACCACTACCTTCTGAAGAGAATGGTAATGATGCGAGCGTTACCGAGAGATGCACAACATTCGTTCATAATTATGATTCGGATAAACAAATGTGTTCTTATAAAAAAAAAACATAACATATCACAAAAACAAAAGAAAAGACGCTGAAATTTGAGAAAAAAGGAAATGTTATTATAATATATGGGCAATAGTGAAGAAGGAAAACAAAAAAAAGAAAAAAAAAAGTAATGGGATCTAAAGAGGTTGATCATCTCTAGATCTCATTACTTTTTTTTTCCTTCTTCTTCGCTAAAAATCAATCTCTCTATTGTTTATATTTCCAAGTCCGTTATTAGCATGTTGACACTCGTGTCTTCTCCTTTCTCGAAAATGTGTTGAATGTTTGTCTTTACTTTTTTGAGTTTTTTTACATTGGTGAACGCGCTCTCACCACCCGATTTGTCTACGAGTTCGAGTGAGATTTTTGGATATATGTAACTTCCATAGGACAACGACAAATCATCCTTGTCGAATTCTCTATCTTTGGTGATAACGATTTTCTGTAGATCACTTTGGTAGTCATAGAACAAATCGAACATGGCTTCATCCAATTTCAAAGGCATGTTATATTTGTCGTACTTGTGCTCTAAGCCCTTCATCTCGACCTCGTTCAATTCGATGGAGTCGTGTCGTTGTAATCTATAGATTTTAAAACCGAATTTCTTACAGGTTTCGACTTGTTTCAATTTCAATTCGCATATTTTAGGTGTTGTTGTCATGATCGATTATTTGGTTTTTTGTTTTATGAATTCTTGCAAATAATATATATTTTAAATTTTGTATTTTAATAATTTGTTTAAAAAGTTTATTTTTTTTTACTCTTTATATATATAAAACAGTTTTTTTTTTAATTTTCAATTTTCTTTAATGTAAAAAATTTTTTGTAAAAGTTTTTTCTCTTTATATATATAAATAAAAAGTTAAATTTTAACATCCTTTTTTCTCGTATTAATTCAATTTTTTTCACGTTAAGGAACATAAAAAATAGATTAATTTCATCCAAAAAAAATTTTTCACATTAAAGAAAATTAAAATTAAATTTTTTTTTATATATAAAGAGTAAAAAACAAACTTTTAACAAATTATTTAAATACAAAATTCGAAAAAAATTCTTACAAATGGAGCAAACAAATAAAAAAATGGAGAATTTAAATGAAAAAACCGTACCTCAGTTAAACGAGATTTGTAAAAAATTAAAAATTCCACATTTCAGAAATCATAGAACCAAATCAAAAAAGATTGAAGTCGTACAGGAATATCGTTTGCGAAACGATGGAAAGAAAAAAATCGAAAGATCGGAAGTGGATAAACTTAAACAGTCAAAAAATGCATCGGTTGTGAAAAATAAGAAGACGACTAAACGAAAAGCCATTGAAGAACTTCAAGTTTCAAAAGAAAAGAAAAAAAAACTAAAACGAAAACGAGTGATGCACTTCAGAATCTAGACAAATGAGATATATCGAGCGAAATTCGATGAGCAATCGACGAAGGGAAAGGAGAAGAATATGTAGCATGACTCATCACAGAACTATTCCAATCGAAGTCTGTAGAATGGGAGAGTGTGATCAAAGGCGTTTTTAAAACTTTCGACGTGGTTCCCTCGTTCAAGAAAATCGATCCGAAATTGTTTATGGAACGGGTGAAGAAAAAAGTATTGGATTTGTTTCGCAAACACATGAACGTGGGACAAAAAATTAAGATGATACTCCATTGCGTGATGAATAAAATCGACGTGAAGTCTGGCGAGAGCATCGTGAAAAATGCATATTTCAGATCTAACGTTGAACCCGTACTTTGAGGTTCAGATTTATCGGATGTTTTTGAAAAGATGAAAGACAAGATGTTGACGTCTCTCATGAATTATCAACATGAAGGTAGTAATTGGACGTTCGATGAGGTGATGAAACTCGAAATTCATATAACTAAAAACGATTCGTTGAAAGGATCTTCCTACGTGGAATTACCGTATTTCTTAGCTAAAAAACACTACGTGGTCAATGTGAGAAATAAAGATGATCAGTGTTTTAAATGGGCAGTCACTTCTGCTTTATACCCTGTCAAAATCCATCCTGAGAGAGTTTTTCATTACGAGGAGACTTCTAAAAATCTCGATTGGACCGGAGTGGCTTTTCCAACGCAGTTAAAACACATCGAATGTTTCGAGGCTCGAAATCCCACCATAGCGGTGAACGTCTTGGGATATGACAATGAAAAACGAATGATCTATCCTCTCAGACAGACTTCCTATCTCGAAAGAGAAAAGACGATTATTTTATTATTGATTTCGAATGGTGACAATCATCATTATTGTTGGGTTAAACATCCGAGCCGATTACTGTCGAGACAAAATAATAAACATAAAGGAAAGATATGTTTATGTTGCAACTGCATGAATGCGTTTCAGAGTGAAAAATCGTTAGCGAAACATCAGGAATATTGCAATGAAAATCAAGGTGTCGCCGTCGAAATGCCCAAACCCAACACCATCATGAAGTTTGAAAATCGCAGTAGAAGGTTAAAAGTACCATTCGTCGTGTACGCTGATTTCGAATGCTTCACCATGAAAATGAGTTCCTGCCAACCCGACGCTCTTCGAAGTTACGTCGAAAGATATCAAAAACACATGCCTTCGGGCTATTGCATTTACGTGAAATGTGCTTTTGATTTGCAACATGACATGGGTCCCTTCACCTACATGAAACAGTGCAAAGATGACGACGTGGGTCAAAGGTTCGTGGAAGAGTTAGAATCGAAAATTCAAATGTTATATGACAAATTCAAAACTCCAGCAAAAATGATCATCACGCGAGAGCAGCAGGCCGAAAATAACAGAGCCACCGAATGTCACATATGCAGACAATCGTTCGATGAGAATTCGGAGGAAAATAAGAAGGTCAGAGACCATGATCATTACACGGGTCTGTATCGTGGTCCAGCTCACAGCAAGTGTAATTTAAAGTATCAAGATGCCGTTTTCTATCTGGTGATATTTCACAATCTCTCAGGTTATGACAGTCATCTGTTCGTGAAAAATCTCGGCACCTCCCACGAAGAATTAAATTGCATCGCGAATAGCGAAGAAAGATACATTTCATTCACGAAATGGAAGGTCATGGAGAAGAAAAGAGTAATCGACGGAGAGACGTTGGAAGAAAAAACGAAATCCATTCGTAGAGGCATATGTTTCATCGAGAGTTTTAAATTCATGTTGACCGCTCTGGAAAAATTAGTCAATAACATGAGCAAGGATAAATTTAAAATCACGAGAGAACATTTCGGAGAATGAGTAGACGTCGTTGAGGAAAGGAGTCTATCCTTACGATTACATGAACGATCTAAAGAGATTCGACGACACTGCACTACCTTCGAAAGAAGATTTTTATTCAAAATTATACGAATCCGACATTTCCAACGAGAATTATGATCACGCCAAAAACGTGTGGAAATCATTCGATATGAAAACCATGAGAGATTATCACGATCTCTATTTGAAGACCGACGTTCTGCTCTTGGCAGACATGTTCGAAAATTTTTGAGACGTCTGTCATCGAAATTACGATCTGGATCCCGTTTGGTATTTCACCGCACCCGGTCTGGCGTGGGACGCTCTGTTGAAGACCACCAAAGTCCAATTGGAATTATTATCCGACGTGAACATGTTGCTCATGTTCAAAAGTGCTGCGTGAGGTGGCGTCTCGATGATCTCCCATAGATATTCTGAAGCTAACAATCACTACATGAAAGAAGGTTTCGAATCGAAACGGTTGAATAAATACATACAGTATTGGGACGCTAATAATCTGTATGGTTGGGCTATGAGTCATCCTTTACCGATTGGAAATTTCGAATGGGTAACGGAACAGGAAGAGATGCAAAAATGGAGAGACTATCCTTGCATTTTAGAAGTCGATTTGAACTATCCGGAAGAATTACACAATCTACACAACGATTATCCACTGGCTCCTGAACGAAGGAGACGAGGAAAAACTCATTCGCAATTTATCTAACAAACGTAACTACGTCATCTACAGTGAGAATTTGAAACAATACGTTGATTATGGGATGAAATTAGTCGACATACATCGCGTCATTCGATTCGACGAAGAGCCTTGGATGAAAAAATACATCGATCTCAACACGAATCTCAGAATTCGAGCCGAGAACGATTTCGAAAAAGATTTCTTCAAACTCATGAACAACTGTGTGTACGGTAAATCGATGGAAAACATCAGGAAGAGAACCGACGTTCGACTCGTCACGTCTGAGAAAAGAGCTAAAAAATTAGTGGCGAAACCCAATTACAAACACCGAACCATATTCGATGAAAATCTAGTGGCCGTTCACATGCAAAAGACGCACCTGAAGTTTGACAAACCATATTATCTCGGATTGATCATCTTAGATATCAGCAAGTGATTGATGTACGAGTTTCACTACGATTACGTCAAACGAAAATTTGGTGATAAAGCCAAACTACTGTTCACAGACACGTACAGGTTAATTTACGAGATAGAGACGAAAGATGTCTACCAAGATATATCTCCAGACGTGGTCGCGTGGTTCAACACGAGCAATTATCCCGTTGATCACCCGTCCAACATTCAATCGAACGACAACAAGAAGGTGTTAGGTAAATTTAAGGATGAGAGCGGTGGTAAACGAATCCTCGAATTCATGGGCTTGAGACCCAAACTGTATGCTTATCGTCTAGAAGATGAAGAGATCAAGAAGTGTAAAGGGGTTAAAGCATGCAGGGTGAAGAAAAACATCTCTTTCCAAGAGTATAAAGATTGTCTGTTAGGAAGTGGTCCGGTGTATAAGACTATGAAATCGATTTGAAGCAAAAACCACGATTTGTATACCGAAATAGTCAACAAGATTTCGCTGATGGCCGACGACGATAAGAGATTCATGTTAGATGATAAGATAAGCACTTTGGCATGCGGACATTGGATTTTGGATCTAATTTTAGACGATAGGATTTCAGATATGATTGAGGATGATTGGATTCCAGATATGATTAAGGATGATAGGATTCCAGAAAATCAAGAGGAATTAGATGGATTCAAGTTTATGGAAGTCGATAGAGACATCAAGAGAGTTATTTAAAAAAAAAAAAAAAGAAAAAAATAATGTCATTTTAGTGAATTATAATAAAATAAATAAATTAAAAAAAAAAAATATACGCATTTATGAATAAGAAAATAGAGATATCCGTAGAAGGTGTCGTCTTACCTGACGAACCCCTATCCAACATCGATCTGTTGAATGCGGCGAAGGATTTGAAAATCAAAGATTTTCTATCTGTGTTTTCTAGAGATGCCTTGCCGAAGAGAAGACCTCGACAATCGGAATGCGAAATTTTAAATCTAGATGATTTATCGGGTGAAGGCACTCACTGGGTGGCGTGGTTCAAGAATGGGAAGAAGAAGAATTATTATTTCGACAGCTACAGAATCTCACCGCTGAAAGAAATAAAGAACTATTTCAACAAATCGATGGTTCGTTACAACACAGAAAGAGTGCAATCAACAGATCAAGTGTTTTGCGGTCACTTATGTCTCTATGTTCTGAAGAGGTGGTCTGAAGGAGATCAGTTTCAAGACATTCTCAATGATTTACATCAGAGAGAGATTTTTTTTTATAGTATATAAAGGTAAAAAATTATTTTAAAAAATTTAATCGAATAAAAACGAAAAATAAAATAAGTGAAATAATTCATTTTTTAATAAACTGCGTTTGAAATATATTTTTTTAAAACAAAAATCTCAAAACAACATGCCAGTCGATAAATTTGGTAGATGTGACGACGAAAGTCGATCCAAAAAGAAGAGGAAGATGCTCGAAGTCGACAATGGTTACGACGTTGCCAACTTGGACGAACGTTACATTCGGAGATACGAACCTCGAGAGGAACCTTTGAACATGAATGATAAGAAGCTCTACAATCTTCCCAAGCCGATAGATCTCGCAGATGCTGCAACTAAAAAATACGTCGACAGGGGGAACGCCAATTTCGAATCGTGCTAGACAATTACATGGATAAAGCCATGACCGACGATCTCGATCTGAAATCCAAACGTTTGGTGAACATCGCGAATCCCCTAGATTCCAACGATGCCATGACCAAAAAATACGCTGAAGACTCTCACGCGAGATTCAGTGAACACCTGAGAAACAGATACGTTCAGAAAACGATGCAATTGGAATTGAACGCCAATTCTAACAAGATAACGAACGTGGCCACTCCCACGAATCCCAAGGACGTGGCGACCAAACACTACGTAGATCTGGAGCAGAGAAAGTCTGACAGACGTGAAATGAAATCGGATCTGAATGCGGGATTCAACAAGATATTGAATCTGTCGAAGGTCGACCACCCGGATGCAGACTCAACCGCAGTCAACAAGGGCTACATAGATTCTGCTGTGATACGATCACAAGAATACGTAGAATCGCAAGTGGACGATCTCTACCTGAGCAAACAATCTGGCGAAACCATGGAGGGTGGCATCAACATGAACAGTGAGAATTTATTCGGTCTCAGTCACGATCATGAATTCGATTCCAGCATGGTCAGCAGGAAGTACGTGGATGACAACTCAGTCTGGAGAAAGGGTGACACCATGGAAGGTAAACTAGACATGGGTAGACACGCGCTCACGAATCTACCAGATCCCGTGAACATGACGGACGCCTGCACCCTGATTTCAGTGGTGGAGAAAGTCAAATATGCTAGAAAATTGATCACCGTGTGGGCTGAGTAGGCCGGCACGTTAGAGGAGGGAAAAACCGAGTAGTCTTTCGGAAACAGAGGTAGCGGATTGAAACATGGTCAGATGGGATATCCCATGCCATTAGGAGGGGAAATCATTCGAATGAGTCTAGCTTCCTCAGATTTGAATAACAGAGTGGTCGTCAATCTCGTGGTGAATGGAGTAGAGAGCGATAAGAGACACAGTGTCGAAAAGACTGAGAATCAACACTCGAATGTTAGCACGTTCGGCATGCCTCTCAAAGTGAATGCCAGAGACAGGATTAATTTCGTTACGGAAACCAATAATCCCAAAGCCACCACTTCCGTGGTGAGCCTACTGATCGAACTAGATCCTTTGAACAAACAGTGAACGCGTGGAAAAATTTATTAAAAATAATGAGTGATTATTAAAAACAAAAAAAACAAAAAAAAGTAATGAGATTCAGAAAGATGTTCAATCTCTCTAGATCTCATTACTTTATTTTTTTGGGGGGGTTTTGTTTTAATACGTTATTTCTCATAATGTTTCATCTTCGTGAAATTTGATCACCTATCTCAAAACACGCGTCGACATCTATTTTAGCATTTCGAAGAGCTTTTATAAATTCTCGAAAAGCAGTCGGTCCTCTATACGTCAATGTGTCTAAAAGTTTTCTGGTCTTATCTTCTATCAAGATTTTACTTTCGATTTCACGTCTCATATAATCAGTCAATTTCAAAGGTTCTGTTTCGACTAAAGTGTCTAGAATTATTGCTAACGAATCTTGCAAAATATTTTTAATCAAAACACGTCTGTTTCTTCTTAAGTATTCTCTTTCTTTATCATTCATTTTTATAATAATTTTTTAAAATTTTTATTTATATATTTTTTTTTTCACACACGTCTCTCACCGAACGATCGACATCTTATTTTCATCTGATTTGAATTGTAATTCTCTGTCTGACAGGACCAGGGTGAAGGCTTCGGTTTTTCTCAGCACGTTCCTATCAAATTGCATCTTGATCTGAATGTCTAATATGCTACTCTTGAGTCATTCACTCTGTTTACTAACGTCGAATATGAACATGGGATACATCGACTTGTATTCGCCGGGAGATATGTTAGGGTTGCTCATCAATTTGTCTAGACCATGATACTTCTTTCTAAAATCAGCGGCATCGCCATACAGTCTGCAGAAATTGTTCTTGTCGAACGACGCATTGTAATCGATTGCTGGATATCTCGTGGCGTTCAGAAACAGCTACGCATTCTTTTCCTGAGATCCGTCCCTATCAGTTTGAAATGCAATCACGATGAAATGCGGTCTCTCGGAAGCAGATTTCACCGTCAATCTCCAATTGAAGTGATTCATGGAGAGTGGAATGCTAGCCGTGTCGCACTGTCTCATTCTAAATCCCACAGGTAATTTACTCTTGGATTCTATGATCTTGTAGAGACGCGCTTTTTCCACGATTGAAGGCTCCACGTGTGGAACAAACCACGATATCTTGTGTAAAGTTATCTTACCCACATCAGTTGCAGTGAGTCTCACTATTGCGTCGTCGTTTCCTTTTCGAATCAATGTCAGATTGTGTTTGAATCCGTACATGATCTTGTTGTAATCGTCTGCAAATCCGAAGATGTGTTTCAAAGGTATCCTGAATGAAAACGTTCCTTTAGGTCTGGACGTCTTGATGACGTAGTTGAATATCGCAACGGTGCCGGTGCTAGCAGGGCCGACGGTGTCTTTCATCCACAACTGATTAAGTCCTCTGGATTTCGAAAAATCATCCGGATACGTCAAGAGTCTGAACATCATGGTGGCCTGACCAGGATGAAACACAGATTCTATCTCTTGTCCGGATAGCATGTATTTTATATTCCTGAATAGATGCATGATGCCATTATTGGCTAGAGTAACCGTGTCGTCGGCGGTGTAGTCGGTTCCATCTTCTTTGGTGAGACGTCCCTGCACCACTATGTAACTCTCGCTGGGATGAACGAATAGATCTTGGGTTTCAACATTGATTCTTACCTCTCCCGCACTGTTCAAACTCGTTCCGGTTATCGGTTCGTATTCGTGAACCTCATATTCTTAAATACTTTCATCTTTCACTATGCTTTGTGCGATATCTAGTATATTTGCCATTTTTGAAAGGGTTTTTGTTTTTTGTTTATTAATTAGCTTGCTTTTTTATCTAAAAATAGTTTAATTATTTTTTATTATTATTTTTCTCTCCTATATATATGTGTAAACAAGAAAATGTTAAAGAGAGTAAATAAAAAAATTTGTTTTCTTTATCAAAACTTTGTCTTCTGTAATTGTTGTTCATAAAACTTTCCGATGATCTCTTCTCCATCCAAAGCTTCAATTTCGTAAGTCACCGGATCGGTGTGAAATATTTTGATTATCACAAAGATTTCCGAGGTCCATCGAGGAGTATAACCCTTTTCAAAGTGCTTCTTATAAGCGTAGATTCTCACTCGATCGCCGACCTCAAATTTCGGCGTTCTAGACTTCTTCCTGATCATCGATCTCTCAGGATATAGATTCGCGTAGACCCGTTTTTCGTTTCGAGGATCGCTAGCTTCCGCGGGAGTCATCTTGATCGATCTGTGTCACGTGTTGTTGTAATCTTTGACCAGACCGTTCAGAGCGTATATGTATTTCTTGGTCGAATTCGCCGTGAAGTATCTATGCATCTTTTCCTTCATCGTTCGATTCCAACGTTCCATCACGCTGGCTTTCTCTTCGTTTTCGATCGAGTAGAGGTCGATCAATCGATGAACGTGTTTGTTGTAGAATTCCTTTCCCTTGTCCACCCACAATTTATTTGGTTTTCGAGAAGACGAGTCGAACACGCTCTTCTGAGCCTCGGCGACACAAGGTCCTGATTTATTCTTCAAAGCTCTGATCCAACCGTATTTGGAAAACACGTCGATGACCATCAATAGATATTTAACACCCTCGTTCCACCTCGAAAACGATCTCATATCGACCAAGTCGGCAGACCAAATATCATCCAAACCCTTCACGAACACCCTTCTCTTTCGAAATTTACGCACGATGGGTTTGTGTAACTCCTCGGCCAATTCGCCCGTCAATAATCGTTTCTTCTTCTTTTCAGATGCGCTTTTTTTTTGAATGCCCCATCCAAATCAATGTTTTGCACCGATCAGATTACCGACCAGTGAACGTTCTATCTTCTCTCTCCTGGTCGGTTTCGATATACCTCTCAATTTCCCCAACATGTTCTTATCGCAGACATCGTTGCGAGTCTTGGTGTCGGGATGTCCGGCGTAGCACAGATTGTAATCATACGCGGCCGCGTCCACCCTATTCACAGGTTTGCTCCAAGATTTAGGAGTCAGATCGGCGTTGAGTCTCTTGTTCAATTTCGTTCCAGGTCCCGTGAAACTGTGACCAGGCAGATGCATTTTGAAAGGTAGATTATTGATCATTTTATTCACGATGCCTTTACCTTTGCTCGCGTTCTTTTTTTTGACGAATCGAGTCTTGATAGAACCACACACGTCGCAAATTCCGCGAAGCATCTGTCTGTCATTTTTAGTTCGTACTTCTCGAGAATTACTCGTCTCAGTAACTCTCTTACACTTTACGCAATACATTTTTTTTGAGAGTTATTTAAATTAATTTCGTTTTTATTTTATATATAAATTTTAATATTTTTTTTTAAAATTCTGTTCTTATTATATATATATTTTTTTTCAATCGCTGCTCTTAAGTTCTATCATCCTACTGAATTCCTCCCTGGCCTCTTTCCTCCCTTTTTCCACGAGAGAATCCTTCATCTCTTCCTTGATGATCTGATGAGTCTTGATTCTCATGGCTTCTTTCATGGCTTCGTATTTCGTTTTCTAACCCAATATCGTGTAGTATTCTCCGTCCGATATCCTACCGTCTTTCAACACCATCGAAATCATTTCGGATATCGTGTTGATCTTGGAGTCAGCCAAGACGCGAATCTTGTCGTATTTCCTCGCCTTCAGATATAATTTCCTACTCAAAAAGTTTCCGAGCATGCTAAACAATCCAGCAGCGAGAGCAACTCCTTCTATGGTTAACACGATCGGAATACCGACTGCGGTCGACAACAATCCAATGTTGGCCACGTGTAAACCCATGGAAATCGTGATGAGTGTCATGTCGATCGCGTTGACAAATTTCATGAAACGCGAATACTTCTTCTTAAGAGAATGACGAGAATCTCTCTCTCGAGTTAGATACACTTGGATTCTACTGATTTGATTGATGCGATACCTCTCTCCTCTTTCGTTTTCTTGTAGTGACGGTGCCGTCAGCCAAACGCCGTTCGACGTCATCTAACGTCGGATACAATTTATTTCTGGTTCTCATTTTTGTGGGTTGTTTTTCTTTCTAATATTAGATAAAAAATTTATGTGTGTATTTATTTTTATTTCTATTCTCCCTTATTTTATATCAACGAGAAAACTTAGATGTATGCTTCATTGAACAATAATTTCATGATGCATCCCTTGTCTTCTAAAGTCAGACTTCTACGCGCCAATTTCAGTTCTTCCGAAACTGTGGGCTTGTCTCGATCCTTACAGAAGAGTAATCTCTTCCAAAACGCGATCACTTCGTCGATTTGAATGCGTTCGAACGCCAGTTCGAAATACTTAACGACCATATCTTCCCTTTCCATCGTCAGACACGAATGATTCTCAAGTCTAGGTGATCCCGATATCCGACGCATCATTCTAACAAGAGGCGACCTAGTTGTTCGTTCACACAAAATGCGTAGGCTCTCATCAGCATTTTTAAAAGAAACCTTGCTCTAATAGTCTGGGAAGCGTTCATGATTTACGTATTTTTTTTATTATCTATTCGATTTTATATATTTATTTTTTAAATAACTATTTATTTTATATTTTTTTTCTCTCCTATATATATCAATCACTTTTTTATTTCCGCCTCAAAAAACGGTTTGCGGATTCTGAGACACTGTCCCAGAATCTGCAAACCACCTTTTTGATGCTGTCCTAGAAGCCGCAAAACGTTTTTGCTTGCGTTCACCAACGATGGATCGATGGTCTGATCCACGATGGGAATGTCGAGAAAAATTTTTAAGTAAAAAAAAATGTACAATTTCGTACATTTTTCACTTTTTTGAAAAACGTGTACATTCGACACGTTCGCCAACGGGTATTTGAACGTTAAAAGTGCGATCTAGGAGTTTCAAAATAACAGCGGATTCTGGGACACCATGAAAAAATGACATTTTTTGCGAACGTGTTGGCGATTTAACACTGAATCCTACGATGTTAAACGCACCATGTACGTGTATGTGTACGGTACATGTACAACATGTCCCAGAATCCGCCTTTTATACCTACTCACAGCTTGTCTGTATATACCGGCCACCTTCGTCAAGTCGTAACAAATTTACATTCGATGCTTTTATGTCCGAATTTAACACCTTTTTAAGCACGGAGACTTTACTTCCTGGTCACCTTATAATTCTCGGTGATTTCAATATCCATGTTGATAATCCAGACAGCAAGAATGCCAACCAATTCATAAATCACATTTCCTCTGTGAATCTGCATCAGCTCGTCTGTGGCCCAACCCATCGTTCTGGGGACACACTCGATCTGATCATTGCTAGAGAAAATGATGACATCATAGCTGTCAGTAGCATAGCGGACAAGCATAGCTCTGACCACTCCTTGATTTTATGCAATGTTTCATTTGCAAAACCAAGAGCAGTCCAGAAGACTGTCAAAGCTAGAAAAACACGCAACATCGACATTGATAATTTTCTGAGGGACCTTTCATTATGTAACCTAACACAACTCATTGAAAATGAAGCTGACATCGGCTCAAAAACTGATAAACTCTTCGAGACCCTAACTAAGGTATTAGACACGCCTATCCAAACAAGAACTGTCACTGTTCGTCCTAACATTGGGTGGTACAACGATGAGATAAGGAAATTAAAGCAAATGTGCAGGAAAGCAGAACGCCGCTTTGTTACATCTGGCCTCCATGTTCATAAAGATATGTATAAAACACTTCGTAACAAGCTAAACTCATCTATTAAGTCAGCTAAAATGGACTGGGTGAAAAATAGCATTGCGTTATGTGGCAGAAATTCTAAAGAGATTTTTAAGATAGTCAGCAACCTTCTACATGTGAACGGGAAGGGCGAGCTCCCTGAGCACACCCATCTTTCCGAGCTCGCATCTAGATTCTCTGACTTTTTCAGAGATAAAATTTCAAAGATTCATAGTGGCCTCGAAAATTTGGCCTTAAATTCAGTGACCAGTGATGAAGACATATCGGTAGATTCTGATATCTCCCTTAACGACTTTCAGCCTCCCACCATGGACGAGGTTAAGTCAATTATATTGAAAGCCTCCTCCACATCTTGTTCTCTCGACCCACTGCCAACATGGTTTCTCAAAAACAGCTCTGTTTTAGACCACCTACTTCCCACCGTTACTAGTATATTTTGCTCATCTCTGGCTCTTGGAACTGTACCAACAGCATTTAAGCATGCCCATGTTATTCCACTCCTGAAGAAACCAAGTCTAGATGTCAACGTTCTAAAAAACTACAGACCAGTGTCTAACCTTCCTTATCTGTCTAAATGTCTTGAAAAGGTTATTGCCTCAAGAATTATTCAGCATATTTCAGATAATAACAATCTGGAAATATTTCAATCTGCATACAGACCCGGGCACAGCACTGAAACAGCCTTAATTCGTGTCAGCTCCGATATGCTGAATTCGATGGACGATCGAAAGCTAACATCATTCGTGCTGCTTGACCTGTCTGCTGCATTTGATACGGTTGACCACCGAACTCTTTTGTCGCGGTTAGAAAAACGACTCAAAATATGCGGATCTGCCCTTGAGTGGGTACGTTCCTACTTAAGTGACCGAACGCAATCTGGGAAAATATGCGATACTCTATCAGAGCCCGTCGAGCTAAAATATGGCGTCCCCCAAGGTTCAGTACTCGGACCCTTACTGTTCACAGTTTACGCCCTACCACTTGGGGATCTCATAAGGAAGCACTCTTTAAATTTTCACCTTTCGCAGACAATACCCAGCTGTATCTGTCTGCTGATCTTTCCAATATGAATGACTGCTTAACAACACTGGAGGCATGCATTGAGGATATTCGACAGTGGATGGGGAGAAACTTTCTGAAATTAAATGATGATAAAACAGAATTTGTACAGTTAGGCGCCAAACATTAGCTAGACAAAGTTCCAATTAACTGCTTGAAAATAGGCGATAGCGCAGTTAGCTCAAGTAAAACTGCCCTAAACCTCGGTTTCACTTTTAATGATTGCTTTGATCTGCATAACCAAATCACAAAAGTGAGCAAAAGCTGCTTCCTCCAAATAAGAAACATCAACAAAATCAGAAAGCTACTTGACCAAAACTCTCTGAAAACTGTTATACAGTCTTTGGTCCTGTCCCGTTTGGACTATTGCAACTCTCTCTATTTCGGCCTTCCTCTGAAATCAATGTACCTGCTTCAACGTATTCAAAACACAGCAGCTAAGATCATTACCGGTGCGAAAAAATATGACCACATTACACCAATCCTGAAATCTCTGCAGTGGCGGCCAGTTGAGTCTCGCATTAAGTATAAGGTATTGGCGGTGACACACAACATCTTACATAGCGACAAAGCACCAATCTACCTTAAGCAGGTCATCAAAGTACACACACCGTTGAGGAATCTCAGATCAGCTTCTGAGAGTCTCCTTGTTGTACCTCGAATTTGATCAACGGCAGGGAAGAGATCGTTCACTTTTGCAGCTCCCTCACTCTGGAACGCCCTCCCTCAGAACCTTAGAAAAACCCTAAATGCAGATCACTTCAAGAAAGCTCTGAAAACCCATCTCTTTCAAGCAGCCTTCGGCCGCTGATTATACCATTGTTACCATTACCTATGTTTTCAGCGCTTTTGAGCAGCGTTTCGCTGGGAAAAGCGCTATATAAATACATTATTATTATTAAATTATTATTATTATTATTATTATTATTATTATTATTATTATTATTATTAGTAGTAGTAGTAGTAGTAGTAGTAGTAGTGGTGGTAGTAGTAGTAGTAGTAGATAGTAGTAGTAAGAGATGTAGAAATAGTAGTAGAAGTAGTGGTTATTATTATTATTATTATTAGTAGTAGTAGTAAAAGTAGTAGATAGTAGTAGTAAGAGATGTAGAAATAGTAGTAGAAGTAGTGGTTAGTATTATTATTATTATTAGTAGTAGTAGTAGTAGTAGTAGTAGTAGTAGTAGTAGTAGTAGTAGAAGCAAGAAATGTAGTAGTGGTAGTAGTAGTAGATAGTAGTAGTAAGAGATGTTGAAGTAGTGGTAGAAGTAGTGGTTAGTAGTAGTAGTAGTAGTAGTAGTAGTTAGTAGTAGTAGTAGCAAGAAATGTAGTAGTAGTAGTAGATAGTAGTAGCAAGAGATGTAGAAACAGTAGTAGAAGTAGTGGTTAATAGTAGTAGTAGTAGTAGTAGTAGTAGTAGTAGTAGTTAGTAGTAGTAGTAGCAAGAACTGTAGTAGTAGTAGTAGATAGTAGTAGCAAGAGATGTAGAAGTAGTAGTAGAAGTAGTGGTTAATAGTAGTAATGGTTAGTAGTAGTAGCAGTAGAAGTAGGTAATAGAAGTAGTAGTAGGTAGTAGAAGTAGTAATAACAGTGGTAGTAGTAGTTAGTGGTAGATATTAGTAGTAGGTAGTAGTCCCCGAAGACTGGTCTCCACTAGTTCCCAAAGACTTTGTCTCCAGTGGTCCTTATCAGCCCCATAGACTGGCTTTGGTGAGCCCCAAATACCTAGATGAGGATATGATGAATGACAGAGTGTGCCTTAATAAGGAATTTCCACATGGTCCTCATGGCCTCATGTGACGACAAATGGTGCTAAATGTCAGTCGGGAGTGTATCATACCTAGCTAGGACTAGAGCTAATGATAAGGACATAGCCAGGTACCTAATTAGATTAAGAATGAGCGGTAGATGGTCTAAGCAGTCAAAAAGGAGGTTTCTATACAGAATTCAAACCACATAAAGCCGATGATCTGGAAGAATCCGTACCTAATAAAATCCTGTAACAGAGTGGAAACGAGGATTTGCCTGCAAGGCCACTCTTAGTATAAATACTCTAGAACAATCGAGCACCGTATTTTTGAGATCACATAGCACTACGTGGTACTCTGGGCAGTTGTATAAGAGTAGTGTTAACCCCTCAATGAATTCTGCTGAAACAATATTTTCTACATGTTGAATGAGTTCAAGCTTTTTACATTAAATGTAAATCATCACAGGATCTAAATAGCTGTCTACCATTGGTAATCGAGAACAATCACTTGACATGGCAGACGGAAATGTCAGTGGACCTCCAAAGCACCCACCCTATTCACCTCGACGTAGATACCCTCTGCTCTCTTACCGACCTCCTCCTTCAAGATGGAAAAAAATAAATGACCGCAGATTTTTAGCAACTGTCAGCATTCTAACTCTGTTCAAGCTCCGCTCAAGCAGGGTTGCAGCGGTTGAAGACAAGTCACCGTCGACGTGCAGTACGCCTTAGTACACGGCGTCATCGTGCCCCCGTGTAGGCAACCGGGACAAAGTGCCTTGCCCAAGGACACAACGCGGATCGTCCCGGACGGGGATCGAACTCGGGACCTCTAGCATACCACTGAGCCACCGCGCTCCCCCAACATTGAATTTACATAAAGCCACAAATGCAGAAAGTGACATTGAACACCAGAAAATACGCACATCACATAAAAATCATAAAATACCTTTCCTCGCCGTATTGCACCCGCGAAATGATGTTTGACCCGCAAAACGCCTTTAAATGTACGATAAAATGATTAAAAATTAAAGCGATAAGATTTATCCAAACTATGATTTCAGCCACCCCAAATTTTTTGAACATTTTTTTGTTGTTGGTTTTCATGGATGTTTATTACTCTACTGATTAAGTTTATTACACTACTGGTTATTACACTACTGGTTGATTTTTATTACACTACTGGTTGATTATTACACTACTGGTTAATTTTTATTGCACTACTGGTTAATATTACACTACTGGTTGATTATTACACAACTGGTTGTTACAGGGTAATCCATCAAAACTTCGGTCCCTTTTTAAATTTGTACCAGTCCCCCAAATAAGGATGAAAGAAGTGAGTTTTGGCAAATTATATATCAAAATAATGACTGGAGTACAGGGGACTTAAAAGATTTTGCCAAAGGCATAAGTAACCATTTAGAATAACCACAAAGAGACAGGGACGTGGCTAGAGGTTTCCGATTGGGGGGGGGTGTAGGGTAGTGAATTTCCAACTAGGTCCCTCCCATAGTTGGAAATTCACTACCGAGAAAAAATTTGAATATGAAGCCATGAAAGAGGCATAACATTGATTCTAGTGACTGAAATGCCAACACATTTATGATAGAATTATCAGGCTATTATTATTCGGTATTATTCTGGGAATTGAATATGTGCTAAACAAATGCTCAAGCTTAGAACTTTGAGCAATTCACACTGACCTAACATTAAGTCAGATCTTAAGCAGGAATAATCAATTTTCGATGTTTCATCATTTTGTAACTGTGAATGATGGAATTAACTCAATATAACGATTTTACATGATGCGATTTTTTTAAAGTGCTTTTCCAGGATTGTTTTTTTATTACGATAAGTAAACGTACTATAGAAATCTCGTGCCATCTGATATCATGCATACTTATGAAGCTCGATATTACGTACACTGTAGTTGTAAATAGTAACAGTTTGAATTTTTGCCGATTTGAAACCGAATTGGAATTTTAGGAAGTAAAGGAAACATCAGCATCGCCAAAGAAGCTCTAAAACCCAGATAGATGGAATTTCCAACTGCTCATGACATGCCCTCCGAATTTCCAACTATAGGAAATTTTGGCCAGGATTGGGGGGGGGGGGCACCCACCCCGGCCGCCATGTCCCTGCAAAGAGATGGTAATTTTAATGTGCGGGTTTTAAATAAAGGACTCGGACTCCAGACTCGGAAAAAGCATATTGCACCATTCACGCTACGATGTGTTAAAAACTCTCCGAAGGAAAAGCTCGAACACGAAACATGACAACGCAATGCGGGTTTCGGACACATGATGTTGAGCACCCGTATAAGAGACATAATATAAGAAAAAATGTGTAACTTCAACTCCAGAAACGTGCTTACTCTTTTCAAATCTGCAAAGAGACGAAATGTAATTGAAAACGCCCAATTCACTCGTATATGAATGTTGCATCAATAATGTCATTTTTGCGAGATAAAGTCTTAATTGCAACGACTTTTTTATTTCATCCTTCGTGATTCCATTTTCAGAAATGGATAACTACGCCTCTGTTGGGTAATATTATAATTTTGTTGTCGATATGTAAAATATATAATTGGCTAATTAGGTTTAAAAACAAACATATAGGCCTACTCACATCAATGGTAATCATCACAAGCCCAAAGGGTATAATAGTACTCTCAAATTCTAAATTGGGAAATTAAAATTGATTCTCGCGGCAGGCGTTCACGAAAATCAAAACTGATAGTTGCGAATCGGGGCGGATTTTAAGGCCTGTTCACAATGCAGAAAACTCCAGGGTGAAAAGAAACAAACAAAAAAACCCCATAAAATATCAATTTGAGACTATTATTACCCTCATTGCGTGAGGGTGTGAGATGGGGAAATCTCACCCGAGGGCAAGATACTCGAGCCAGACACGAAGCTTGCCGAGTGTCTGGACCAAATATCTTGTCCCGAGGGTGAGATTTTCCACATCTCACACCCGCCCCCATCAGGGATAATTTTATTTTCCCCACCAAAAAAGTTTGAAGTCATCAAAAGTAACTCAGGGGTACGTGCAGCTATATCGAACAATTTTGTTGTCCATTTAAAAAAAAAAACTGATTTGCTTATCGGAAAGAGCGCACAACAGTTCTGTATATACCACACAGGTATATACCACAAAATTAAATCCCAACGCCGGCAAGACAGGGGTTTAAGATTTGTAGCAAAATGAACATTGACACATTCCGATGACGTCATATTGTGAATTCTGCGATGTATTCGCATAACTCCGTCTGCTAATATTTCCGAAACGTGGCTCCATGTTGTTTGTTTACAGAAGAAGGTGCGATGATTGAATAGTCCTGGGCTCATTAAATATGCTAATAAGCCGGTCATGTGGGTCATGTGAGGAAATGGAAATGGGTGGGGGGTGGAGTTTACGTACCAATAGTCGTGTAAATTCTACGCAACTGGAGCTTTTTAATGTTGCATTCAAAAAGAAAGAATAACTATTGCAGAAAAGCTATATTTGGAATATTATTGGCATGGCAGACTTGTCATGGAGGCGGCCTTGTGATATATTGCCAAAATGCATTAAATATTGACATCAGAACGTACCCATGCAAGTCGTCCATAGAAAGCTTTAAGTTTCAAACGGATGTGCTTGAGCTTAGCAGACGGCACATTTGTGATTTGAAGGTACGGATATACGAAGCCGGAGAACCCGTAGAGAGCCACCGAGCAACGGCGAGCAACAGCCGGACTGCCCAACGTACTAACTCCACAGAAGCAGAGTTAGCATTGGTTGAAGACAAGTGCACCATCGACGTGAGGTAGGCCCTACGCCTTAGTACACAGCACCACCTGCCTCACATGTGCAATCGGGATGAAGTGCCTTGCCCAGGGACACAACGCAGTGGGCCTTTCGCTGTGAAGTTCAATTCCGTAACCACTGAGCCAACGCACTCCCTTGCTAGTAATTTTATACTTTCTTACGACACTAGATTTGAAACTTGGAATGTGTCATACACAGTCGGCCATACAAATGGATGTCTATGGTACCCGATTCGGGTAGCTTGTTTGGTCAAGGGTGACAATTTGGGGTACGGTGCGTAATAATTAAATTAGAAGTTGCGTCACGACTACTACGTGTGTATTTTTCCTATTCACAAATAGATTTGCAAGATTGAGTTTTTTGAACTATAATACCGCCTGACTGAAATTCCAACAATATCATCAAGGCATGCCTGTCGAAGACATGCCCTGATGATGTGGTTGGAATACTTTATCAGTCGGTACTTCAGCCATCGCACTCTGGACAAAAATCAGTATTACACCTCCTCCCCTCTTCTCCTCCTCATCGGTCCTCACCACGACACCCCTGCTAACAATTTTGGAGTTCACGAGGGTTAAATGAAATTCCAGCATTTATTTGAGGACGTATTTATGTCATTTTCCAACGTGTCGTTGATAATGTAGAATGCTCGAGATTTGTCAATTCAACATCCGAATGTATTATCTAATGGGTGGAATAGGAGGCTCACGTCGAACTCACACCCCAAGATACTCCTTTTGTTTGCATTCATACATTTAATCCTACAGTGGTACATTTCGTTATTATAAATATTAGAGTTGGGATTTCAATCGTGGTTCTCTGTGTGCTGTTCGTGTTAATATTGCCTAATTAGTGTAAAACTGTCGCGCAGGTACATGTCGGTGTATGAAAATCTTTGACAATAATACGACAATAAGTCTGTACTGGGTGATCATAAACTGAGTCTCTAACAAATCAACGAAATTTATAAAGGTGTCGAAATGTTGAACTTAATTTCACCATCCCTTGCAAGTTTGTTCTCCATTACAAAGTATACACGAAGATTCCATCCCGGTGTGACCTTGAGAAGTATGTTTTAACCCTTTACACAACGTAACTGCAAAATAAGTCTAGTGCTATTCGCAAAAATCGCAATTTAAATTTTATTTTTTCACTTTTGCATCAGAAACACAACTTATAACTCCTCAGTGGAACATGCTTGTTGCAATGAGGAGGTCATAAGCCATGCTTTTGAGGCAAAAAATGAAAGCATTTAGTTACCATTTACAATATTGTTTTGCAAGTGTGTAAGTGTCGTCTGCTATTCAGGCGAGGCGAAGGATTAACCCTTTGACTCCTGATGGTGCAGGATAGTCGCTGTGGAGTGGTTGAAATCCACGCGTGGACAGTGATGTCCACTCATGTATTTACCAGGTAATAAAAATCATCATCAACAAAATTTTAATTAACCCTTTACCCAACGTAACGGCCAAAACCGGCCAGCGCTATTCTCAAAAATCGCCTATTAATTTTATATAGTATTTTCCGAAACATACTTGGCTTAAGACTATATCGCGTATCTCCTGTTCTGTTTGTTATTCAATTACAATCAACCACTCAAATTAAAGAATAGATGAAGGAGACAATTTTCGCATTACTACCTTATCGGTGGGTCTTCATTTTCCCTTGATTTCACTCAAAAGCTCACCGTTGTTGTCATTTTACGCCAGCAGCCGACATGTTTGTTTACCAATGACGTAACGGATAGCATAATCTATTTTTACCTGAGGGTTTCGAGGTTGTTGCAAGGAGTTGTGTTTTGATGGATTTGGATATAGATCAAAACACAAATCTGAACCGTTCCACAACATCGGTACGTTTGTTGCGAAATTCGGGCCGAAGTGAAACTTACGATCACAAAGTGATGACCGTTTCTGTAAAATAAATAAAATACGTCGGAAAATAACTGTTGAGGCTTTCTAAATAAAATTTTGAAGTTCACCTTGATAAATTTTGTTACAGCTTTAGAAATATTGTGCACGAAAGCAGACTTGTGATTTAATAATGTTTTTCTGCCGAAAATTCCTTTTCGATGAAAATTCTTTAGTAGAGTCGAAGTTTATCGCCGATTGGGGTGGGGGATAAACCCCATATTTTTCAATATATGGGATTTATCCCCACCCCATTCGGCGATAAAACACCGATTTCAACAGGTTTCTGATTGAAGACCAAAACACTGATTTCAACAGATTTCTGATTGAAGAACCAAATTATGTCCCGTTTTTAGTTAGTTAGTTATTGGTGTTTAAAGCCACATATTTATGCACAATGGCTAATCATGACGACGACATTTTTACGGATGGAGGAAGCCGGATTACCCGGAGAGAACCATCGAACAATGAAAAGCAACTCTCAGCTCCACAACATACTAACTCAACACATGCAGGGTTATAACATTGGTTGAAGACAGGTGCTCCATCCACGAGGAGCAGTAGGCCTTAGTACACAACGCCACCATGCCCCAACGTGGGCAATGGGGTGAAGTGTCTTGCCCAAGGACACAACCCGGTTGCCGCAGGTGGGGTTCGAACAGAGTACCTCTCGGCTTGCAGCCTGCACCCTACCAACTGAGCCACCGCGCCCAGATGTAACGTTTTTTTGCATCCAACGCGATTACTTATCGAAAAATCAAGCTCTAAAGTATGTTGCTGTCAGAATACCGGCTTTTACTTCCATTTCGCCAAATTTACCAACATGAAACCTAAAACAACCCCCTCACCCCCCCCCCCCCCCCCCCCCCCCCCCACCTCCACCACCTGAAGTCCACTCCGGCACTCTCCTGCCCTTGAAATGCGTAGAATATAATTAAGTCAAGCGAATCGCATTGGAATCAAGTTTGGGCAAATGGGCTAACCATCTTTGGTTTATCGCACGTATGTGTCTTGCAAGGAAACAGATTCAAGACAGTATGGGGTTGAGATAGCTGGCGGCAGATCCTCGATCTGGCATCACTGACTGTGTACACGATGCTCACAAAAAATGCACTCCACCTCTCCAAGTGACATATAGACACACGTTCCAATTTTTCTCTGCCAGTGAATTTATAGCCCATACTCTTTGAAGTCTGGGCAGAGCATATAACTTGAACTAAATTTTAAAAGATTAACATGGCTATTCAGGACGTGTCATGTTCCGACCCCCTCCCTTCCCCCACCCGTCCGAACCAGTTCAATAACATTGAACTTGGACTTCGCCAAAGTAATTCGCGTTCGTTTTTTACATATGTTTTGGGTCGTCGGCCTTTAATACCATTCAAATAATCGTTAGAAAAAAAAATTGTAACATACTTCGCGAGGGTAGGTTAATTTTAGGCTTGTAAAACTTACCGTAAGTAGTTTTCAGTGTGCGTGGATTATCTCTCTTCCACATTACTAAGAGGAAAAGTTACAACGTCTCAGTTATAGCTCAAAGTTTTAACTTTACAAACAAAATCTTCAAATATGAAGAAAAAGAGAATATATAAATCGAATGCAAAGTCACAGAGCGGAGGCAGGGGGTGAGATATTCCGTCATGGCCTGCGTGTTTCTTTTCATCTTCCACCAATCTTGGGAGCCAGAAATAAGCTTTTTAAAACACACGAGATTTTATTCTATCGGGTGGGGGTGAAATGTAGGGAGAAATGTAGGGAGAAAGTTAAACGGCTACACCAGAACTAACACATATCATTAATTAACGGGAGGTCATTTGAATTTGTTCCAAGAACCATGCGCGCATGAGACGAGGGCGGGGGGGGGGGGGCGGTTGCCACCCCTCTTGGTCACAGGGAATTCAGCTATAATCATTGTTACATGTATGTCGTAAAAACATCACGTTTCTCGATGACGTGCGCGTTCGTTGTCGCGGGAGTGGGCCCCCCCCCCCAAAAAAAAATAAAATCAACGTCTAGAAATTTCGAATTTCGAATCACTATTTGACTAACAGCTGGAACCTTCACATACTATGGTAGAAATCGTGAAACACCTCTTGGAATGCAACGCAAACAGACAAAATTACATCCTGTGCAGGAGGTGGGAAGGAAATTCAGGAGGGCCAAAGTTTGGATCGGAGGTAGGGGTTGTCTAAAACAACTGGGTTTTTTTCAGCCTAGTATCTATATTTTTAGCTCATTTGACAAAGTCAAGCTGAGCTAATCTCATCGCTTCCCGTCCGTCGTCCGTCGTCCATCGTCCGTCAACACCATGTTTTGGTCTTCTCCTCCAAAGCCACTGCGCCAATTCAAGTGAAAGTTTGTGTGAGTGATGGTCCCAAAGGGGCATTTCATTTTTGTTCAACTCAGCATGCGCAGCCCCATAGGGAGGGAGTGGGGGAAAATGCTCCAAAATATTTTTAAAATCTTCTTCTCAAGAACCACTGTGTACAATGACTTGATATTTGCTATGGAGCTTCCATATGAGGTGTAGAATCAAATTTGTTCAAACGAAGTTCGTGAAATAATATTTGGCTTTGTAATTGGAGGGGTAAGATTTTTGGCCCCGCCCAAAATTTCTATTTTCTGAACCGATGGTCCGGTATGAACCAAATTTGGTTTGTGGTAGTATTGGGTCATAAGTACTTGACCCATGCCAAAAAAAAAAAATTCCCGCATCCCCATGGGAACCCTGGGAGCTAAAAATAGAAATATTTTCAAACGCCCATATTTCCCAAACCCCACGGAATAGAGAGCTTTTATTTGGTATGAAGTATCCTTATGACCAGTAGAATTGAATGGTAAAAAAAAAATTGCCATCGGTTATGTTAGGGTGTTCTGTAATGGGCATCGAAAAAATGCTGAGTCAGCATATTTGCAAAAATTTTAAAAAATCTTTTCTCCAGAACCAATCATCAGAATCTTTTGATATTTGGTATACAACATTCATAGGGGGGTCAGATAAAAGTTTGTTGAAATAAAGCTCATTGGTTCATATTTGGGCTCTCTACAGAAGCCCAAAGTTTTAACATAGGGTAATATGGGGAATATTCTTTAAAAATCTTCTTCTTCAGAACCACCAGACAGAATCTTTTAATATTTGGTATACATCATTGTTATGAGGGTCAGATTCTAGATTGTTCAAACCAAGTCCCTAGGTTAATATTTGGGCTTCCTACGGAAGCCCAAATTTTATCTTTGTTCAATATGGAGGGTAATTTAAAAAAATCTTCTTCTTCAGATCCATCAGTCAGAATGCTTTGATATTTGGTATGCAACATCTCTATGGGGGTCAAATTCAAGTTTGTTCAAATCAGATCCCTAGGTGTATATTTGGGCTCACTATGGTAGCCCAAATTTTTACTTAGTGCAATATGAGGAAATTTCTTTAAAAATCTTCTTCTTCAGATCCACCAGTCGGAATGTTTTTATATTTGGTATACAACATCTCTAGGGGTGTCAGATTCCAGGTGGTTCAATTCGAATGCCTAGGTTAATATTTGGGCTCCATATGGGAACATGAAATTTAACTTAGTACAATATGAGGGAATTTCTTCAAAAATCTTCTTCTTCAGATTCACTTGTCAGAGTGCTTTCACATTTGGTATACAACATCTCTGGGAGGGGGGGGGGGGTCAGATTCAAGTTTGTTCAAATCAGATCCATAGGTTAATATTTGGGCTCGCTATGGTAGCCCAAATTTGAACTTAGTGCAATTCGAAGAAATTTCTTTACAATTTCTCTTCCTCAGATCCAACAGTCAGAATGCTTTCATATTCGGTACACAACATCTCTAGGGAAGTCAGATTTAACTGTGTTCAAATCAAGAGCCTGGGTTAATATTTGGCCTCTCTATGGGAGCCGGAGTTGGCCTTTTTCTGAAGAATTAAAAATTTTGTATTCAGTACCCTCTAGAGGTACTAAGATTAAACCACATAGGTTGTATCAAGGGGCTTCATAGGAGAGCTCTACATTTTACTTATGATCAACTGAAGAAAAGGCATGATGCCCAGATTATTTTTGTCACTCCTGAGGGACTCAAGGATTGAGAGTGTAGCCTATGGAGATGGCTTGCTTAATGTAGACTCATTCTTGGACTCTGTTTAAATTGTGTTCTGTACAAGATGAGCGCTTCAGGCCCCGTGGGGCCTCTTGTTTATTTTCAGCCCAACCTCCTTCTCTAGTCTAAGTTGAGTTTTAAAAGTTATTTCAAATTGAGCACCAGTCTTTCTCAAATTTGTTCAATCTGCGCCAAATTTCATCCACTATGCCTGAAACGAGCAGATGAGGAGGCAAATATTGTAATCTATTTTACTAGTATACCATCAACTCACAGTGGATAAGTCGTCATAACTGGAAAATACAGAAACCGAAAGTTGGAACTCGCGAGGCGGAGAATAGTTTGCTCCACCTAATGGGAGTGGTCTGTTTGAGTGGGTTCAGGGGGCGGCCAGAGGCGCCCCCCCCCCAAAAAAAAAATAGGTGAAACGGTAAAACAATTGAGAGAAGAAAAGGAAGTATGCTAAAAAAAGAAGGCGGACTGCTTTTATATGGGCCTACGAGCCTCATCGTTCGGACGCCGAACACCGACATTTTCTGTCCGATACCGATCGGATTCGCGGCAGCAAATTCAGTTTCGTACGCAACCGCACACATGTGCCGATGTCAGTGAGTTCCTAAATCAGTTCTCTCTCTGACAAACGCTTCCGGTAAAAATAACACATCGGACCCCAGATCTATTGCCGCAACTGCAAACATGTGCGCTTAGCTTCACTTACAAGCCACACGGAACGCGCTGCGTGACACAGACCAATATGCCCAAGTTTGGAATTTGAATTCGAGAGTGAAACAAAGTTACAGGTATCACGGAACAAAATATTTTCCCACATGCGACAATAGTAACGTTCAGGCGAAAAAATATGATCGCACCACTTCAATTTTGCCATTCAAATATCTTTGTCAAGTATAGACCTTCAGACAATTTTTTTCTCACCCGAGAACAGGGGTCATGCATCAAATAAGAGAGAAAAACTGACACGAAAGGAAGTACAGGTCACGTGCATTTTTCAGGCAATTCCCTACAAAAACACACAAAAAGTAAATTGTATTTTTTAGGTCTAAGAGTCATCAAATCATCCTCTTTTTATCAGGCATATTCAATAATAGAGCAAGATGTCAATAGAATGTTTCAAACCTTTATTGAAACAATATATTTTCCAAAGCTGTTTATTTTTAGCGATTGTGTTGCGAAGTTGGCCCACATAAGTTAAGCAAGCTCGAAAGAAGAGCTATAGTTCTTCCATGGAAATTATAGAAATAACAGGACAGTTTTCTATTAGTTTGAATGGGACTCATATTATTGCTGTTAATTTTCCTCAGAGCCGATATTCGTAGAATTGGATAAACTAATAAGAAATACTCCGACTAACACTCGACCGACTGACCTACACTCAGTGGAAAAGCTGATCAGAGATAACGCCGGTAGTTTTAGTTGATAAATAACACGGGCGGAAATCTCCGAATTGGTACTATTTGAACTGCCATATATATATAGCTATAATCAACCCATAAATCGCACTCCCACAACAAGCGGGCATCACATAATGCTAAAGTTGCAGAACTGTAAATTCTATCACACAATTCCCCCGGTCAACAGAACCCCGGTGAAATGTGTTTGTGGAACAACCACTCGACAGATTGCATGCAGATTGCCGACAGTCTGCATGGCAGTACAAGCGTCTAACAATGGTGACTGCCACGTCACGGGAACTTTCCCTAACTATTCCGTTGACTGGTAGTCGCGTGATCAGGTTTGGCATCAAAAATCTAGTGGATATAAGCACTGATTCCTGGATGTTTGGGAAGTTGTCTCTGGGCTCCCGACGAGCAAGTACCTACATACAAGAAGTAAGATGGATGCCGCCACTGTTGCTATAAGGTAGGAACTTTGACTGAACATTGTGAATTTTACTTTATACCAGAGAAAACGATTGGCAGTTGAGTTTTATTTGTTAATAAAAATCGTAGATAACTGGTTAACTGGTCTTCGTTGTGCTGAACACGACTAGCTCGTGAGGTAACCAACCTGAACCCAGAATCTGGAGCCTGTGCCTGGTATCGTCTGGTAAGGAATCACAAAACGCCACGGGCTGATGGGGCTTCGCGGTTGGTGGGGCTCCGTAGTTCTCGCAGTAATCACAACGCTTGGAGTCAGAATTTACGATCGCAGATCGATAGACTTTTTACTAAATTCCGTAACAATTGCATCATTTCCGAGTGCAACCTTTCAAGGCGGGTAACTCTAATTCAAGGTGGGTAACTCTAATTCAAATTTTTAGTTCCCTGATACCTGTTGAGAATATCTATATTTAATAATAGAGGTTCCTCATTCTTATAAAAACCGATGCCAGATCCACTGTGTGCCGAGACAGATTAGGCGGCCTCGCGATGACAGCTATTGAGTCATCGGGAATTAAATGACTTGACGTGGACACTGTAGACTGAAGATTTTGCTGTCGTTCCACGTGTAATGGAAGTGATTGATATCTTGGGTGTTCGGTCACTTCGTCTTTATCAACAATTATAAAAAATATAAACTTCATCACGCAGGACGCTAATGTTAACTGTATTTCTGAAAGTCTACCTTCATGATGTACTGTGCATTTATGTAACATCATCAGTACTAGATGTAGAGATCGTGCCACATGTGGGGGGGGGGGGGGAGGGGGGGGGGCTTAATGGGAAACCTAGGAAGGAGGTCATATTCACGTGACCCAGTTATGCCAAGTTAGTCACGTGACCCAGTTACGTCAAGTTTGGTTGATGTGCTAGCCCGCGTGAGCGGTGATCGTGTGGCGTCATTTCATAGTGATACGTGGTCTTAGTGCGCATGCGCAACTCGTGTTGTTAGGGTGATACACTGTTCTGTCGGGCATTTTGTATACTGGCTTTCCTCAAATACCTAAATGAGTCGAAGAAAGTATGTTCGAGTCACTCGAACGAGGAATTGTTCTATAGCTCATTTGCTCGATGGGATTCGAGTCGCTTGAGCAATGACTTTTCAGTAACTCTTCGATGGATTCGTGGCTATAAGAATCATATAGGCTTTCGTTATACACACTGAAGATAACTCTGCATACATGTTATGGGAAACCAAGCACTGGTGATTATAAGACTTGGACGAGGGAACGAACTAGAGCTAGTTTGGGCTAGACATACTGCTAGTGTTAGAGTAGTATCTGTAATAGGCACAAAAATAGGGTTTTTGGAAAATCTGGACCAGTACTTTAGTGTAATAGAACATACTCTCGATCCTATAGCACTACGTGCTACTACTAAAAACCCTAGATGGGGAGTACAAGTCCGTTACGGTTGTTTTGGGCGCATTTTGGTGATTTGGAGGGATTGTCGGCTTGTTTGTGGTAATTCTACAAAGTACAACTACTCTTATACAAAGGAACGTACCTGTTATTGAAAAAAGAAGGATTCGTGAGGAATCCATATCAAATAGTCGTTTTGGGTGGTTTGGATGGATTGATGGGTCTTTCTGGGTAATCAGATTTACTCCTATTCAAACGAACAAACCCTCCGCACATACCCCCGTCTTGGTGTAGGCCATTCAGGCTCATAGCAACCACGTGCTACCTTAGAAACCAAGATGGCGGCCTCCATCAGACAAAAATGTCCGACAGAAGTACTATCACCCTAACAACACGCGCTGCGCATGCGCACTAAGACCACGTGTCACTATGGAGATGACGTCACAAGACGGCCGCTTCCGCGGGCTACCATGACAATCTAACATGAGTTAAATTGGGTCATATTACTGTGCCATCACTTCTTAGGTCCCCTCACTAGGTCCCCACAATGTGGCAAATAAGGCCAAGTGGCCGAAAGCTCCAGTTACTGATTGATTTTATTATATAAAATGTCACACTATCTACCTACCCACTGAAAAATGTTGCAGGCTGAATGGGAACATAGTTTATTTAGTGGCCAAAAAGCCCTCGGGGATTGAAATTACTGATTGATTTTATTATATAAAATGTCACACTATCTACCTACCCACTGAAAAATGTTGCAGGCTGAATGGGAACATAGTTTATTTAGTGGCCAAAAAGCCCTCGGGGATTGAAATCTTTTTTCCAATTTTCCCGGGGATACTCCCCGCCGCCATCTATAATTCTATTAGCATCCCACCTTAGGTCTTGGGCATATATGACGCCCCTTGCTAAAGTATATCCAGAGGGGAGACACCTTTGAGCCGCCACTGGACCCAGTGGAAGTAACACAGGTATGTAGAAATATTAGACAGTCGAGATAATAATTCATAGCTTAGGGTTTTTAAAAATTTCGTTATAATTAACTGCAGTAATGGTAGAAGTTTGTAGGGATTTATCCAAACGATGTACCGAACTCAGAAATAGAGACAACCAAAGGTAAAAAAAAAAACCGTTAGAGAAAGAGTCATGGGGATTGTAACCAAAATTGGCGAGAGTAGGTCAAAAGAAAGAGAGTAGGTCAAAAGAAAGAGGTCTTTGCGTGGCCTGCGTGACAAAGAGAAGACAGGTTTTGACAAGTACCTTGACAATGGCACCATTGTAAGGGGAGGGGTGGTCACTGTTGTTCAAGCTGAGGTCGCGATCACTGGAGATTAGGGGGAATTGGGAAAGACGGTGGAAAAGGAGAGCCAAATGTGTAACTTGGGCGTAGTGGTGACCTTGGAATACGTTTTATTAGGAAGTCCAAAATCTCAATCTTCTAGATCAAAATTTACTGGGAGTAGTATAATGAGGACGTGGGATGGGAGAATAAAGGACGTGGTTAGTGGTTGACACAAATGCGATGGTTAGTATGCTTATTGGAGGGATTGTGAAGAATGGGGGTACAGAGTGTCTTCAAGCAGTTCGTCTCAGTATTGGGAGGAAAGATGCGTGGGAATCGGGAGGCAGTTGGAAGCACATGAGTAACCAAAACCTTCTCAACTGAGAACCACGGCAAATCAGCGGCCAGCCAAACTGTGAATAGTGTTAAAGCCTCATCCATCTGCAGGGTACAGGTCTTACATTACACGTATTTACCCCAGCTGAATCCCGAGAAGCATATAATGTTTTATTGCGGTTGACTGATACCAGACGAGACCGCTCGAACACATTCAGTCAGGCACCTCTACAAAAGCGATCGTCATTTCTTCCAATTACAAGGTTCGAAAGGAAGTCTGGGTTCTCTAGAAACCCTCAAGCGGATCAGATGTTTAAAAATGTTCCCGGGGAGGGTTCCCTTAATCCCACCAGTAGGAGAAGACACGCTCACGAACATCCACACCAGGGCTACGCACGTAGTTACTTTTCGGGCAAAATCTTCCAGCCCCCCCCCCCCCCCCCCCCCCCACGCAGCCATGGAAAAAAAGTTGGCCCGTTGGTCTATATACGCCTGTGCTGGGTATAATCAGTAGAGTCGAAATATGATAAATAGTGATTTCTCCCTCAGAAGGGGCAGCGTGATCAGGAAGTGACGTACATGACGCCCCCCCCCCCCCCTACAATTTTCCAATAAGCTTTCTAGTGATTATACGTATTCGTAAGGGTTGTATTCGAAGATGCCAATTCTCTCATGCTATTAGTTATATACTTTCTTAAAAGAAAATTGGTTAGGCCTACTTGGACTTGTGTCGGGTTATAGCGAAAACGGCACCGTGTGAAAACGGCATCTGGAGTAAACGGCACCGAGTGAGCGAAAACGGCACCAATTGATTGTGGCGAGAACGGCACCAGTTCCGATGGCGAAATTAATTCATTTAAATTCTGCCTTTTTTCTGTGTTTCGTTTTGAAACCGAGTATTTAGCCTATGGTTCTCTAATAAATTTGTGGAAAATTGAGCAGTTAAAAATGAGAGGATACATCTCCCCTCCCAACTATCTCATGGTTTTCTTGTTTAGCAGTGACTTCTAAACATTAAAAGCAATAACACCCCTTCCCCAACCCCACCCTTTCCTCGGCCCTAGAATCTATCCAACCTGGATTCACGATACACCACCTTCTTTATTATTTGACGCAGAAATCAGAATCTTGTGTATGTGTGTGTGTGTGTGGGGGGGGGGGGGGGGGGTCCGAATTCAAAGGACGTGCCAAGGTAAAAAATTAATTTCACACGGTGCTGTTTTCGTCTGTACCCGTGTCACTGTCACACAAACAATCAAAGCCTAAATGGAGGTCTGTAGCAACATACTGAGGGCAGTTGTCGGCAAGACATGACAAATTTGGAAAACTGGTGCGGCACGTATTAATAAAATAATTTACAATACATGTATATTTTATTTATTCACTAATTCACTAACGCGTTTTGAACAAGACTTGAGTTTTATTTTGAACCATCATCACGACGAACTGATATTCCAACTTCGTCAAAACACGCCTTCTGCAAAGGCAAGCCGTGAAAATTCAAATTTACCTGTTCTCAAATGGACGGTCCCAGTTACGTCACTTGTGCACTGTTGCAAAATGGACGCTCTTCCGAAAATACACACAAATTCCCATAGAGAATTAAAAAATTCGTTCATATAATTTTCGAGCGAGCTAAAATCACAGAAACGTAACGACGGCGAAGTTAAATATATAACACGTAATCGGGAGCTGAAAACTAAAAGATATTTTCTTGATTTTGTATTATTCCAGAGTTTATTTACCATTGGGGGGTTATGGAAAGGACAATAATTATTTTTTCATTTTTTGTCTCAAAAACATAGGTTATGACCCCTCATTGGAACGAGCTCGTCGAGCTCGTTCCAATGAGGGGTCATAACCTATGTTTTTGAGACAAAAAATGAAAAAAAATAGTTATTCAAGAATTTTTTTTGCAATTCTAAGTTTCGCTGCCCTACATAACGACAGAAGTTGTTGTCCAAACCCATTTATTGTTTTGTCTGGACTTTGTCTGTCTTTAGATAAATCTAATGTGGTTCATTCCCTTAACAACATAAACTGTTGTTTTCATCTTTTATGATTAGAAGATTTTGTTTTTTCAATAAGCCCTTATAAGCAAAGTATCATACAAAATAATCATAAATTAATCATGGCTACAGCACAGATAGATGTTAATTTTTTAGAAAAAGGTAGAGGTGGTCACTTTTTGATCCATGCTGGCTATAAATTCTCTGTTAAGAACAAGAAGAAATGAACGGTCGTTATTGGAGATGTGTAATTCGCGATTGTAGAGCAACACTTGTTACTGTGGACAACATTCCAGTGTCAAAAGGACAAAATCACAATCATGATAGTGACAATATGGCCCTTGCAGCCCGTGTTTTTCTAAGTGAGGTAAAAAAGAGATGTCGTGATGAGGTTTCTCCCATTCCAAGTATATACGACGAAGAACTTGGTAGCCTCAGAGATAATGAGTTTGATGAAGTGACTGGGGACGTCATCAAAAAAATTCCAACATTTGACAGTTGTAAATCTGCATTGTACAGAAATCATGCAAAAGTGTTGCCAAAATTACCAAAAACACAAAGAGAGATAGAGTTAAATAATACCTGGAAAGAAACATTAGCTGGAGAAAGATTTTTATTGTGTGATAACACCAGCGAACAAGGTCATAGAATTTTAATTTTTGGCACTGATGACAATCTGAAATAACTGTGAGATTCACCAATCATGTTTGGAGATGGAACATTTTATTCGTGTCCTGACTTATTTTATCAGTTGTGTACCCTTCATGGTAGTATTGATGGATCAGTATTGTCAGGGACTCCTGAGGCCCCGTAAGGCCTGGGCTGACGTGGGGTTATTTAGTCCCGCTGATGAAGTTGCGGGAAAAATTAGACCAACGTGGAGGGTCGGAATCCAAGTGTCGCGAACTCGGCGCAGAGAGCTGAGTTAGACCGACGCCGTGATTCCTTCTCTGCCAAATTGTCCTGAAATAGGTTCGATTTCCGTTAGGTGTGATTCCTAATCACTTCAGGCTGTATAATGGAAAGAATGATTTAAAGTAACAACGATTCTTTTATTTACACATAAAAATAAATCCGTTTCAATATTTCAACAATCAACAATTCAATTCTTTTCACAGAAAATGGGTCACTACGGTTAAATAATTCTAAACAATCATATAGTCATTCTATAGCCCTGTACTGGCACTATAGTCTACACACTGGAAATGTTACTACCGTGAGGTCGCCATAAGAGCTTCACAAATCTGAAATGTTATTACTGTGAGCTCGCCATAAGAGCTTCACCCGCTTAGGCTCAAATGTCAACGTCTGCGCGTAACTGTACCTCTGGCTGTCGGAGGGTTCCGACCAGCAATGTTCGTCATCTATAAACCACCGTACTTCTGATTTGGGTCAGATATTGTCTACTCATACCTTATGCGCCTTTTGAAAGTCCTCCGTGAAAGTCCTATTGAAATATCCACCGTTCCTGGTTGAATTCACGATTCACAAATGCCCCTTTTGTGCTAGGGCGAAATTGTCACTCACACCGATCTTCAGTCGGTATTACGATGTTCCGAAAGCAAAATAAACTACTCAGAACGTAATCAGTCTGACGCTTCAAAGGGTTAATACGCACAGTACAATTAACCTACACTTCTGACTATTGCAGGCCGATACCTGCTACTCGACAATCTAAACTTTATCGTAACACCTGGGGTGTTCCTTCTCACGAATTCGGCCCCGTAGCCGCCTATCAACGTTAAGCTAAATCAATCATGGAATGCCCTCTCTGGCGATTCCAGCCGTGTCAGGGTCCTGTGATCGAAGGTACCCTTGTGCCAGGAAACAGAGTCCGCCTGTCCTGGACTTCACCAACGCGTGTGTGACCCCAAGTGTGTGTCTAATGCTCTGCTCTTCCAGGTATATATACTTTTTACCCTAAACTGTCAGGTGGACCGACGCTCATCTGTCCACCTGTCAAGACGGTGGGAGATGACGTATATCGAGGCAGAATCAATACAAGTTATCTCATGCGTGACTTCACTTGTCTAGAAAACCGATTCGTTCTTGCCATGATTGTTATAACTTATGATGACACGACATTTCTATCTTTTAGAACCTCGTTTCTCAATTAGCCGTGACGACATCTTGACATCAACCGATTACGTCTCGTAAGACTCCGACTACTGTATAAATTAAACGAGATGATTAGACCTTATCTAACATACCGTTTCTCCCCTGGGTCCCTGCGCTAAAGCTGGATATACACCACGTGTGTTTTTTCTATGTCCAGCTTTACAGAGAAGTGAAATTCACGTGGGTTTTTCGCCTTGATGCGGAATATATTTTGAACTTACAATATCTTTAAATATGAGGCCCCTTGCCCCTATATTTAGGCTGGCTTTGCCCTGACAACTCCCTTCCCGAGAGAAACACCCTGTGTATCTCTTAAAACGCAAGGGGCAAAGCCACGCACGCTCGCCTCTCACACCCTTTTACAATCTACCATCATGTTCAAGACTACAAAACTGTACCCTAGTGGTCGTGGGGGGTCATGACCGGGCTCATGCGTCGGCCATGTCGATTCCCACGACACACACGCTACCACATGCTCCCGTCTTGCGGGTTTACATATGATATGGGGAGTAGCCTTATCCTCAGATTTGCAGCACTCTCTCTCTCTGTAATACTATATATTTACACCTAAACATACACATTTTTATACACGTTCGCCCATTTTGCAAACAGTTCACTTGGCACTCACTCCGACGAGTAACACCGTCCGCGCCTTTGCGTCAGATGGGTTAATTCCAACGGAGTGTAACTTCGCCTCCCGTTCCCCTATATCTTGTGAAGGGGCAAACGACCCCTGCATTATGTTGAGCCTCACCCTCGCAAAGCTCAACCAGGGGATTAAAATTGTGCCTCACACACTCACACATTCAACACACAAATTTCCCGACCGCGCCTTTGCGACAGACGGGGTGAGTGTGCCTCACACTCACAACAAACTCTCGTCAATAAAAACAAGCGCGGTTTCCCCCGGGCCTTAACACCGGGTTTGTGCATCCCATACTTACAAAACTCGACACACAGGCTCCCCGTCCACGCACACGCGACAGACAGGGCAGTGTATCTCACATTCGCATTCACAACCAACTCTAGACAGCAGTCAGAGCAATAATAATACTAAAAATAAGAAAATTTCTTCCGGGCCTTAACACCGGGTTTACGAAACTCATCACCTCACCCACAAAAATATTTGCGACTGGAGCCCCCGTCCCAGACACCAGGCCCACAGCCACCCAACTATTGCTTCTTTATAACCACCGACCATTGGTAGGGGCCCGGTTCCCAGTATCCCCTTGGGTAACCCTTGACACACCCCTACTTCTCGCCCCGCCATTTCTACGGGTATTCCACCAGGGTCCCCATACCCTGTCGTTGTCGCATTCCCAAGAGCTTCCCTTGGCGCTATATCCCCCAGGCTCACTCGTCCCGGCGATTACCGTCGTTCGAACGACACTTGCCGTCCTTGGCCCTTGTGCCGTCGACCCCCCGGTCCATTGCGACGACTTCTTGCGCATATTGGGCACTGTGCGCCCCCGGCACTCTCTACGTGGTCTCCGCCACCTAGGATGCTTCTCCTTTGATTTGTGGACCCTTTTCTCGGTCCCCTGGGCGCCCACCTTAGCGGTCCCATCCACTTTAACATACTCAACTTGTGTTGACCCGTGCCCTCTCAATTCTGGGGAAGTTTGCCCAGCCATTTGCGTGGGTCTGGCCTCCCCTCTCCACACGGGTGACACCGACTTCTTGGGGCGCTCAACTCCCCCACATAAATTTTCTTGAGGGTCTTTCCCCAATGATCCCATCGGTTTCCCTCGCTGTTTGGCGTTTAGCCTGGACCGCCTGCGGCCCCTTCTCCCTAATAGGACAGGAGTCGTCCCTCCTGAAACTTCCCGACATTTCGTCGTGTAGGGGCCATCCCCTGGACCATCGGATTGGTTCCCCCTGGGAACCTTCCCTTCATTACTCGTTGGGCCCTCACTTGGCCCCCTATCCCTGGACCATAACTCATCAGGGCTTGCCCTCACCCCTGGGATATTACCTATGACCAGGTCATACACAGGTGATTCAATGCACATGGCTTCCACTTCGCCACAATAAAATGGGGTATCCACAGTTATCCTCGCGATGGGGAACCTTCTAACGGTCCCATCTATCAAAATACACAAATGGTCGCGCCCCAACAATTGCTTGTCGTCAACCAGTTGCTTTCTAACCGCTGCAGAGGAGCACCCAGAATCCCGGAGCAGACGAATCTCCCTTTGTCCCACATACCCTGGGTACACTGGCATATCAACCTTCTCCTGCGAAGTTGTGAGCCTCTCACACATGCCACTTATTATCGGGACAACCTTCCCGCCTTCCAGCCTTAATTCTCCCTCTTGTATACATTCCCGGAGGGGGTTGTGTTCCGGACCGATGGTTTGACAGAACGCTGCCGTCTGTCTACTGGGCCCTGGATCTACGCGGTCACCTTGCTTCCAACCCCTTGGTGCTGCGTTCCAGGCCCCCTGCTGGGGTGGCCTAATGTTCCCAGTGGTCCTTACCTGTTTCTGCCAGCAGTCCCTGGCAATATGACCCCGCTTGTTGCAGATAAAACAAGTGGTGTCCTTGGGAGCGCTCCCCTTCCGGCTGGCCTGCGACGCAGGAGGGTCGGGGTGGTGTTGCCTTACGGGTGCCATTGCCAACCCGTTTGCCCCACCCCTAGCCGATTTGGGTGCGTTCACACTCCCACCGTGGGCCTCGATGTAGCGTTCTGCCACAATTGCCATCTCATCATAGGTGGGCGGACCCCTTTCCTTGATGAACAGGCCCAACTCCTTGGAGCATGTAGTTAAAAACTGCTCCCGGAGAAATAGATCTCGCAGGGCTCCATACGACTCATTCACTTCTGCGAGATCAGTCCAGCGGTCAAAGTACCGCCTAGCTCGGGCAAAATACTGAGGTACTGTTTCTCCCTTCTCCTGCTTAATTTCTCGGAACTTGGTCCGGAATCCTTCTTCAGTGAGCTGGTATCTCCGAAGGATGGCATTCTTCAGCTCACTGTAGTCGTTAAGAAGTGCAGGAGGCATACTGGTATAAGCCTCGAGGGCTTTACCTGACAACAAAGGGCTCAAGCACATAGCCCATGTGTCTTCTGGCCACATTTGACTGGAGGCAAAACGCTCGAACCTCTCCAAGTACGAGTCCAAGTCATCTGTGTTTTCATTGAAATGAGCGAGATGGGGGCGTGGGGCATGAATTGCTACCCCTGCACTCCCATCCCCTGAGCGCCGACTTTCATTCTCCACATCGGCCCTTGCTCTGAGGAGCTCTAATTCTCTCTCGTGCCTCTGTTGTTCGAGCTCTCGCTCTGCCTCCCTTGCCTCCCTTGCTAATTGGGCTTCCCTCTCTCTTGCGTCATTACGTAAGGCAATCTCCTTGGCCTCACGTTTCTGCTCATCTTTAACGAACTTATGAAGTTCGGCCCCCTCAAGGCCCATTTCCTTGCCTAATGATACCAGTTGGGCGAGGGGTGTAACAACATCCATTTTGATTTTTTCTTTCTATCTTCAACACTCGTCAGAAAGAACGAAGAAGGAAAAGAAAAAAAAAATATGGCAATTAATCTTAATTTACCTCTGTAATTTAACGTAATTAAACGCACCAAATATTCTGAAACCTACCGCAGTTATAGTGGCTATTAAGTATCCTTTTGGGGACTACTGTATTGCGATATTAAACCCTTGAACGGCATCAACTGACCGGACTCGTCAAAACCTAAACAGAACCGCCATTAAAATAAAACAAAATTTCCATATAGCCATTTTTTACCTTTTAGAAATATCCTGGTAGCGCTCGCCAATCAATGTCAGGGACTCCTGAGGCCCCGTAAGGCCTGGGCTGACGTGGGGTTATTTAGTCCCGCTGATGAAGTTGCGGGAAAAATTAGACCAACGTGGAGGGTCGGAATCCAAGTGTCGCGAACTCGGCGCAGAGAGCTGAGTTAGACCGACGCCGTGATTCCTTCTCTGCCAAATTGTCCTGAAATAGGTTCGATTTCCGTTAGGTGTGATTCCTAATCACTTCAGGCTGTATAATGGAAAGAATGATTTAAAGTAACAACGATTCTTTTATTTACACATAAAAATAAATCCGTTTCAATATTTCAACAATCAACAATTCAATTCTTTTCACAGAAAATGGGTCACTACGGTTAAATAATTCTAAACAATCATATAGTCATTCTATAGCCCTGTACTGGCACTATAGTCTACACACTGGAAATGTTACTACCGTGAGCTCGCCATAAGAGCTTCACAAATCTGAAATGTTATTACTGTGAGCTCGCCATAAGAGCTTCACCCGCTTAGGCTCAAATGTCAACGTCTGCGCGTAACTGTACCTCTGGCTGTCGGAGGGTTCCGACCAGCAATGTTCGTCATCTATAAACCACCGTACTTCTGATTTGGGTCAGATATTGTCTACTCATACCTTATGCGCCTTTTGAAAGTCCTCCGTGAAAGTCCTATTGAAATATCCACCGTTCCTGGTTGAATTCACGATTCACAAATGCCCCTTTTGTGCTAGGGCGAAATTGTCACTCACACCGATCTTCAGTCGGTATTACGATGTTCCGAAAGCAAAATAAACTACTCAGAACGTAATCAGTCTGACGCTTCAAAGGGTTAATACGCACAGTACAATTAACCTACACTTCTGACTATTGCAGGCCGATACCTGCTACTCGACAATCTAAACTTTATCGTAACACCTGGGGTGTTCCTTCTCACGAATTCGGCCCCGTAGCCGCCTATCAACGTTAAGCTAAATCAATCATGGAATGCCCTCTCTGGCGATTCCAGCCGTGTCAGGGTCCTGTGATCGAAGGTACCCTTGTGCCAGGAAACAGAGTCCGCCTGTCCTGGACTTCACCAACGCGTGTGTGACCCCAAGTGTGTGTCTAATGCTCTGCTCTTCCAGGTATATATACTTTTTACCCTAAACTGTCAGGTGGACCGACGCTCATCTGTCCACCTGTCAAGACGGTGGGAGATGACGTATATCGAGGCAGAATCAATACAAGTTATCTCATGCGTGACTTCACTTGTCTAGAAAACCGATTCGTTCTTGCCATGATTGTTATAACTTATGATGACACGACATTTCTATCTTTTAGAACCTCGTTTCTCAATTAGCCGTGACGACATCTTGACATCAACCGATTACGTCTCGTAAGACTCCGACTACTGTATAAATTAAACGAGATGATTAGACCTTATCTAACATACCGTTTCTCCCCTGGGTCCCTGCGCTAAAGCTGGATATACACCACGTGTGTTTTTTCTATGTCCAGCTTTACAGAGAAGTGAAATTCACGTGGGTTTTTCGCCTTGATGCGGAATATATTTTGAACTTACAATATCTTTAAATATGAGGCCCCTTGCCCCTATATTTAGGCTGGCTTTGCCCTGACAAGTATTTTCATTAGTGTTTGGCTTATTGCCTAACAAGACTGAACATACTTACCGCCGTTTTTTCTTGTTACTAAAAGACGCTGTCACTGAGCGAAATTTAATTCTATCACCAGTGGCACTTCTAATGGATTTTGAGGTAGCAGCAAGAAATGCAGTGATCGCTGTCTATCCTTCAATTTCACCAAAAGGATATTCTTTTCATTTTACACAATGCATATGGAGGAAAACACAGGCTGTTGGGCTGGCTGCAAGATACAGAAATGATGAGAACATAAAACTGCTAGTGCGTCGAGCAGCAGTTCTTCCCTTAGTTCCAGTCCACCAAGTTGAGGGTGTGTGGTTCAATGCTCTGGAGAGCACTGAAGACAATAGTGCAGAAGTGGGTCATTTCACAGATTATGTAACCGAGACATGGGTTGAAGGTTCATCCTTAGAGAGATGGAACCATTATGACAATGACGGCGCCCTACGACAAACAACGTTGAAGGGTGGCACAGCAAGATAAACAAATTGTGTCGGCATTCACATCCAAATATATTTTCTTTGTTGACTTTATTAAAACAAATCCAGGCAACAAATGAGGCCAAATTTATTCAGTTGCAAGCTGGGGGAATACCGCGCCCCAAGAAAAGAAAATACAGACAATTGGATTCTCGTCTTTCTTTGTTGAAAGCCCGCCTTCAAACGGGAGAAATTGACATTATGGCATATGCTGATAAGGCTTCGGATTTAGTGCATTTAGACTAAAATTTGTGTTATACTTCACTTTCAGTGTTGTTGATGAAGGTGTAGAATTGGGAAGTCTACAATTTATTTAAAATATAGCTGGTTTCCTCAGAATTCTTAGAAGACCAGGCAGGTATATTTAAAATAAATTGTAGAGTCCCCCATTCTACTTCACCTTCAGTGTTTCTGTGTGTCTACTGCTGTTGATAAAGGTTTATTTATTTTAAATACAATTTATTTTAAATATAGCTGGTTTCCTCAAAATTTTCTATGAGAGAATTCTTAGAAGACCAGGCAGGTATATTTAAAATAAATTGTAGAGAGAGAATTCTTAGAAAGTGTAAGTGGATAAAGGTTTATTTATTTTAAATATACCTGGTCTCTTTCTATGAGAAAATTCTTAGAAGACCAGGTAAAAATGTGAAACAAATTATAGCTCAGTTGGGGATTAGCGCCTATTGTTCTCCATAACATCAATTCCCACTCAGCCGACATTTTTAATCTTACCTGATTACCCTAAAATTCAAAATGTTGGCTACGTGGGAAGACACCAATCTACTGTATAACTATCTAGTAGTGGTACATATTTGTCATTGTCATCTGTAACATAATCCGGCCTTTCCCCGGTTCTGGAGTTGAAATCTCCACCAAGAATAATCATATCCGCCGCTCGACAATTTAGTATCTCTTTTTCTATTTTTTCAAAGATGGATGAGCTCGGATATTTTGTTTTTCAATAACTTGAGTTACTTGGTGGAATGTACACTGACACAAATATAATTTTATAAGACATGTTAAACATTGCACCATCAAATTCTATCCAAATGGAAAGACCATCTATCTTACAAACTCGTTTAAGAAAAACATGATATTGATTGGCAAAATAAAACCCAATACCTCCCCATTTATTCTTTGCATTGTACTTTGTACCTTTAACCCTTTACCCAACGCAGACGATATCAAAATTTATTATTTGAAATATCATTTTTTAAATTTTTTCAAAAAATTTCAACAAAACCATATCATGTGACCCCTCTTTGGAACGAGCTCGTTGAGCTCGTTCCAAAGAGGGGTCACATGATATGGTTTTGTTGAAATTTTTCGAAAAATAATTTTTTTTTCAGTTGCTGAATTTGCATATTCCGCAAGCGGATGCGGGCGATTCGTTGGGTAAAGCGTTAAACCCCTCTCTTCTGTGCCGATCATCAACTCGACTCAAATCAACACACTTGGAGCCCGGTATGTCAATATCCGTTTCATCTTGCTGCCAGGTTTCTGTCAGTGTGATAAATTCGTGGTGTGGTTTTGACGTTACCTACACTGTAAAAAATATCATTAAAATTAGGGTAAAAGTACTGGAAACCTGTTGCCGTTACCGCTATCGCAAATTTTACGTTAAGGACTGTTACTGTTTAAAGTTTCGTCATATGAAAACGTTTTGATGAGTGTTCATGCACAGAGGAGCAAAGTTTTTTACAGGACAAAAGCATTCAAATCTTTAATTCCATTAACTTGTTTTATTTCTCTTTAAAACCATTCTAAAATGGTACATAACTGAAAAAAGCTACACAATGCAAAGAACAGAGGCATGTGTTGGAATCTATTATTAAGTTGAGGTTTTATGTTTTGTATTAAATTTATTAAATACAATTGTCTTATTGACTTTGAAATGTGCAAGTCAATGCTGTATTCGTTGAGCGAGTACATTGGCGGTGCTCCCAGCATAGTCGTGGTTGCCCTGGAACCATCAATACGCTGAATGACATTGTTACATCCTACAACAACCGCCACAACCACACGGCAGACATTGAAAAAATAGCAGTTGACGGGTTTCTCGCCAAAATGAAAGAAACTATACAGAAAGAATCTAAAACAGTCTCAGCCATATATCAGGAGGAAATAGGAAGTAAGTATCAAACTATTTTATGTATATATATCCAAACATTATAGTTAGAGAGAGAGAGAGAGAGAGAGAGAGAGAGAGAGAGAGAGAGAGGGGGGATGAGCGGGGGTATGGGGATGCAGTGTATGGGGATCAAAGTAAGTATCAAACTATTTTATGTATATATATCCAAACATTATAGTTAGAGAGAGAGAGAGAGAGAGAGAGAGAGAGAGGGGGGGAATGAGAGGGGGTATGGGGATGCAGTGTATGGGGATCAAAGTCTCTATCAAACTATTTTATGTATATATAACCAAACATCTCTCTCTCTCTCTCTCTCTCTCTCTCTCTCTCTCTCTCTCTCTCTCTCTCACACAAAAAGAAATATATATATATATTCTACTAATGTTTAATATATTATATTTTATTGTATTTACAGGTCTCAGAACGGCTGAAATTGACCCTGAATTTGTCGCCAAAATACCTACATTCTACAGTGTAAGATCTGCACTATACCGTTCCAGACACAAGACCAGACCATCATTCCCGCGACAGATATAGACCTGCCTGATTTATACAAGAAGACGACAGCAGGAGAGGATTTCTTATTAGCATGTGATGGGGAACATGACAAAATTATTATTCTAGCAACTGAGAACAACCTTAGGCAAGTTTCATGTGCTGAAATTTATTTTTGTGACGGGACGTTTAACAAGTGTCCAGATGTTTTCCAACAGTTGTACACAGTGCACGTTTCATTGGCAACAAGATGTGCCCATTAGGTTTTGGTCTGTTCCCAAATAAATCCCAGGCTACATATGAACGCTTCTTTCGCCTTCTTGTGGACTCCCACCCCAACTTGTATCGCATGGTTGACTTCATTAAGAAGGAGCAAGCTTACCAGGAAGCAACGGTATTACAAATGAATGCTGGTGGGAGACTTCAACCACGGAAGAAAAAGTACAGGAAAATTGACAATTCCATTGATCACTTCAAGAGAAAGTTTCTCAGTGGTGATATAGGACTACTACGCTGTTTAGATTCTGTGTCACATCTAACTGGATATTGAAGTGGTATGTACTATATTTATTATTATTGTATTTATTATACGGCAGTAGAAAAGTTGATATCAATCAATAAATTTGTCAATTTTACAAGTAAACCTTGTACTTTATTAGATAACGACTATAGTCAGCAACTCTTTGATCACAAGGTAGTTCACACCTTACTCCGAAACAATGCCAACCGGCTAAGTGAGACGACCCCGATAAAATAATAACAGCAGTCTGCAGCCAGGCGGCTGCAGACTGCAGTTATTATTTTATCCTCATTGTATATTGATATTGGACTGACCAATCTCACTATAAGTGGACACAAAGGCGATACTATTCCAGGAAACGGGGGTTCAACGAGTTAAATGGTCTGTCGCATATTATTAGATTCAATCGGATGAAATAGGCCACTTGGTAGGAAAAGCGAACCGGAGCGGTTCAAAATTTCACGTGGTAGAAAAAACGAACCGGAGCTGTTCAATTTTTCAACCAACTGAAATATTCCATCTGATTGAATCTATAAATACCTTAAACAGTAGTTTTCTTTGAATAAACGCAAGAAATATTTTACAATCGAGAACTGATTTGATCGAAACTTTGACGATATCCCCATTACTATAAGATGCGTTTGTGTATTGAATATTATGAATGGAGATTCAGAACAGCAATAGTTTTATGATAACGCTGTGTGGTTCCACTAATCGTGCTAAAAACTTGATCTTTATAAGGTTCATTAAACACTCATTGGTGGGAATATCTATAACTGGAGCATGGAAGAATATTTGTATATATTTGGGAGTAAAGAAACATCAATCACAGTATATCAACGATAGTCTGCGCGAAAACTTCACGAAATGGGGGTGAACAAACAGCCCATAACAGCGTTGAATTCCTTACAGAATTTCACTTGTGGTCTGAGAGCTTGTTTAGGTGCGTGTATCTTTTGAATCCATTATACGCGAAATCAGAATTTAGACCTTATCCTCTAAAGACATTTTGAATGGCGCAGGTTTTCTGTCCAAATCTGTTTCTTTCATGTTTGTCTCCTGTCTTTTCTGTGTATAGATATATGTTATCACCACTATGGATGTGTTGATCGAGAAACTTGTTTCAAAGCGAGACGGTGCTCATATTAGACATCTCGGCGAGCCCTTTAGCCTCAAAAAAAAAGTTTAGGTTCGAGTCGCGACACGTAATAGGAACACCATCGTGGCTTGATACAACTTTCTCGATCAAAACATAGTGGCGATAAATTTATCTTACCATATTGTACACCCACCCATAACCAATTTATCTCACAATATTCATCCCTTTCTTGCAACTCTGGAGATAAGCCGACTGTCATCTGCAAGATGAGGTCCCCAGAGGATGAATTTGGTGATGTAACCATTCAGCGTCTTTGAATTGCTTTTTATGAATGAAGATCATGATGACGTCATGGTATTACGTTCTTGAGCAGTGCATGACGTAATCCCCATTCATTGTTTCACGTGTGCTGTTTTTTTTACTTTTCAGCTTTAACCCTTTACCTAACATGAAAAACAGACGACACTTGCAAAAAAAATTCTTGAATAACTATTATTTTCATTTTTTTTTTGTCTCGAAAACATAGGTTATGACCCCTCATTGGAACGAGCTCGACGAGCTCGTTCCAATGAGGGGTCATAACCTATGTTTTAGAGACAGAAAATGAAAAAAATAATGAAAATTAATTGGCGATTTTTGAGAATAGCGCTGGCCGGTTTTGGCCGTTACGATAGGTAAAGGGTTAACGCGCATGGTAGGCCTATATAAAAAATCACCATGGCAAAAATTGATGTAGTCTAATTCATTTCGCTGATTTTGGTAATTTATTTGTCGTCTAATTACTGTTATAAAAACGGTGATCTCGGCATATGTAATCAGTTTTTGAAGAGTGCAGGTAAAAAACGTTCTCTTTCTGAATCGAGTGATCGCACATGCTCGCAAAAGTTACTGTGGCTGATACAAATTTGTATAAGTCTGTACGTTTTAGCTTTTATTACACGCCTGTTCTATGAAATCCCCATCTACAGCAACACTAAACTATGCGGAAAATGAAAAAAATCTGTTCCGCACATATGTGCGGAACTGAAAACTTTGACGGACTCTTATTAAATAGAAGCAAAAATTCACTGAAATTCTCTACAAATCGTGCAACACAATTACAATTTGAATCGCAAGCGATAGCTGAAAATCACCCCATGAGTTCCAATGTGTTCTATTTGCCAGTAGGCACATAGAACTCATTGGAACTCAGGAGACGAAATAGTAACACAGGTTCTCCTCGCATAGTTAGCGGTAAAGTATTATGTTTTTTTTTGCTAGTTGTCAAATGAATTGCTGAGCATCCTTCTAATAATTGTTTTTTTTATAGATGTGAAGGCGTGTAATAAACACAGAAAGACACACGCGTGTGAATGGGTTAATCGATATGGCACTTGTGCCATCGCGGAAGGATAAAAACTCGACACCTGCGGCCTCTCGTTTTATCCTTCCGCACTGGAACTCGTGCCATATCGATTAACACATTCAGACACGAGTGTCGTTCTGTGTATGTATCATGGGATAAAATGCCATAGCATGTTTTCCAAAAGTGATCTCAGTGACTTAATAAACTTACAAACAACTCTCCCATCACCTGGCTTCATCTCCAGAACGTTGGTGACTATCTGGAGAGACAGTTGCTCCAATGGATCTGCAAAACAGAACTGCGTTGCAGCTCCTTGGTCTTCCGTCTGGGCTCTTACGGCGATGGATCAACACACTTGAAGGGGCTTTTCTGTTACACCTTAAGCTGTGCCGTGGACACTATCTGAGTCAACTGCGTAAAGGCCAATTAAGGAAGAATTTCGAATAACTTTGCTAGAATCAAAATGACAAAATAGAGAAGAAAAATATTTGAAAAAGAAGAATAACAAGAGTCTTTCCCAAACTGGGTTTATTCCCATTTAGACGTCTAAATTTAGAAGACATAATAAGAAAGGTAAGAGCAGATGCTTCAAATATAAACATGCACACTCGGTTTCCAAAACGTTCCTGAGCTAATAATAGATTAAAGTGGATTTTGCCTTTCGCGCGTATACAACAAGAGAGTGCTCCTGTTCGATCGAAAATAAGTTAAATAACCCTCGTACATGTGAAAATGTCCATAATTTTTCGCGTGATACGCGTGTGCCGTGCCAGCAACCTCGCCCGTTTATCTTTGGTCGCGTTAATATTTATAGATATTTCTTGTGGTGGCAATTTTGTTACGACGTAAACAACATGGCTGGCTGCGTAGTACAACAGGGAAGGCGGAAAAGCTTCACAGCACATTATTTCTGTAGGTGACCACCACGGTACTTAGCGTAACCTGCTAACGGGTTACCATGTAACTCTTTATTGCCATGCCTGTACAAAGAGCGCAAGCATATTGGACTGGTGGACGTTCTTTTATAAATATTGAATTTTTTTCGAAAACGACTTGTATTTGTCTTTGTTAACCCTTTACCGAACATGAAAAGCAGACGACATTTGCAAACAAAATTCTTGAAACTAATTTTTTTCATTTTTTTGTCTAGAAAACATAGGTTATGACCCCCATTGGAACGAGCTCGTTCCAAAGAGGGGTCATAACCTATATTTTTGAGACAAAAAAATGAAAAAATAATGAAAATTAATTGGCGATTTTTGTGAATAGCGTTGGCCGGCTTTGGCCTTTACGTTGGGTAAAGGGTTAATACATACCTAAAAAAACAAAACAAAAAAGAAGTCAACCGTCAGTGCAGTTCTGTGGAAGTTCTCTATCAAAGCGCTTCTGTAGAACTATTCTTGCCTGGATTTATCTGTTATCGTTGTAGGGGAGCACGGTGGCTCAGTCGTACACTGTTGGACTTCTATGCTAGAGGTACCCCCCCCCCCCCCCCGTCCGGGACGACCCGTGTTGTGTCCTTGGGCAAGGCACTTTATCCCGGTTGCCTACATGGGGGCACGATGGCGCCGTGCACTGAGGCGTACTGCACGTCGATGGTGCACATGTCTTCAGCTGCTGTAACCCTGCTTGACGGAGCTTGAATAGAGTTAGAATGTTGAGGAGCTGACAGTTGCTCGTCGCTTCTCTCCGGGTACTCCGGCTTCCTCCACCCGTAAAACTGTCACGGCCACGATTAGCCATTGTGCATAAGTATGTGACCTTAAACACCAATAAATAAATAAATAAATAAATGTTATCGTTGTTAGAGACTGCGCTTGTAAATATGTACACACGTTCATAATGTGTGTTTTGTAACCGACTGATAATGTGAATCATACAGTGTTGTTCCCAACCATCAGTTTTATGTCGTCAATTTATCTTTTAAAGAATGGTGTATGAGGTGAATGATAGAGTTTAGTTTTTCACGTATAACGCATGTCACCAACATCCGTGTGGTTCAAAGGGTCCGAATTCTTCTGTAGGGAAAGGTAATACCGTTCTGGGTTCAATGGTGAAGGCGACCGTGGATTTGCTGCCAGGTTTCAAGCCACTTCGAAGAAAGACATTCTTGATCTCAGATGAAGTCTTTCCTTATGTGTCTCAGGTACCCACATCATTGAAACTGAACTCTCTCGTTGAATATTTTAATTAGCTAGTAGTGTCCTTTTTTTGATTGATACATATTCATTTGCACATGTTTTCAACAAAGTATGGTTAAAATACAGTGTCTATTTATTGTACATGTTTTGTAAACATCCAGTTTGCTCCGTTCTACAAAAGATATCTCAAATACTATGTGGATGGTATTTAATTTTCGAGAAAGGTTCATAAATACTTCTGAACACAAATGCATTTCCTATTTATTAAACGCTAAACGATAGATTATGGAAGAAATTACGGAAAGATATAAATCGTATCCCCTACTGTGAAGATACAGAAATTTTCACTTTCACGGTATCAATCATAACGGCGGCTTTCAAAGCATCACTTCAAGGTGACTACGAGTCAAATTATCACTGGAAATGATCAATTTGTTCTAAAACGTATAATCAAAAGTAAATCTAGTGTTTTTGAGCGGATACCGATTATTTCCAGCAATAATTCAACACGTGTTCACCTTAAATTGATGCATGAAACCCGCTAGTCCAGACATGGCCTGAAAGTCCGTAATATAAGTTTTTGGTTTGGTACGTCCTTTCAAAGGACGTACCAAACCAAAAACTAATATTACGGACTTCCAGGCCATGTTTGGACAAGAAACCCACCAGCTGAATCAGATTGCAAGAGGTATCTGTTCCTAGTATCAATCAAATTACTTCCGCGTTTCAATGATTCATGCATCAATTCAAGGTTGAAACGAGTGGAATTATCAGATTCTTATAAAAAGCGTATAATAAAAAGAAAATCTAGTGTTTTTGACTGGATACCGAAAATTAGCTCATGAGTAACCGAGAGAAATGTTTATTTTTCTCGAGTGGATGGTATTTATTTTTCGAGAAAGGTACATAAATATTTCTGAACACAAATGTATTTCATTTTTATTTATTAACCCTTAAACCATGGTGGTATCGCCCTTGTCAGTTCAATAACGGCAACTGGAAGATTCCATATTTATTATCTGAGGGAAGACCAATTAATATTTTTAACGTTCATCCTCAGGGCTGCACGTTGGAAACATTGACTGGTTTACCCTACACATTCTCTTACAGTCACCCTTCTTAATGAAACTGTGGCATATCATGTTTCTGGGCCGGAAAAGCGACCTCTCTGTTTCTAAGGGTTAACTGATTAAGTGCTGGAATTCCAAGTTTTGGCATTTTTCTGAAGTGCAGGTGCCACAACTTAAACGTTTCGTGCTCTGTGGATGTGCTCCATAAAATCTGTGAAAAGAATTGTTTGGCGTGTATGGATATGCCTTGTTAAAAAAATAAATTTTCACAAGCCAAACACATGTGAACAATTTCTTTCTGACCAGAAGTAATTTAGCATTCAACCAGTTATCGAACACAAAAATAGAAAAAGCCACCGTCTGTCATTGATTTAAATTTAAATTAATTGACGGAAATCAAATCAGAGTATTGTATACAAAATGTAGTTTTACCCCTATCTGGGTTATTTGTTAGTAGTAGTATGTCAGGGGCTAATTTTTCCTCATTAGGTGGATCTAATCGATGAATCTCATGTGACATGAATCGGCATAGTCACGTGGTCCAGTGACGTCATGTTGGGTTGTCATGGTAGCCCGCGTGAGCATGAGATCCTGCGTGGGATCCTGGCGATCGAGGACGAAACGTGCGAGCAACACCATTTCTGTTCATTCATATAACACTTTGACGTGGGGCATTTTGTTGAAAATTTAAAGGAACAAACAAAAGTAAAACAAAAAGCAGCTCAGCTTACCAGAACGGTTCTTGAATACCCAACCAATTCGGATATTACTTGAGGTGATTTCAGTAGAAATCTCTCCGTTTTGGACAATGTTACATTCATCTATAATGTGTGGAAAGAGGTGGAAATAAAGTGGGCATGGAACATCCAGAGATCTTATGATTGTCGAGGTGCGAAGTGTATTTAACCCTTTACCCATCGTAACGGCCAAAACCGGCCAGCGCTATTCTCAAAAATCGCCAATTAATTTTCGTTCCAACGAGGGGTCATAACCTATGTTTTTGAGACAAAAAATGAAAAAAAATAGTTATTCAAGAATTTTTTTGCATGTGTCGTCTGCTTTTCATGTTAGGTAAAGGGTTAAAAAAAGCCGGTTCTGTTATTTCTTGCTATTCTAAGTGCCGTATATCCCATACATTTGGGCACATAGAACAATGTGGCCCGCATCCCGATTTCAAACTCGAAAAAGTTTCATGTCAAACTCACACGTGTTCTTTTGTTCAATGTTGTTCCAAGCTGAAAAATACCTACCCCTGCTACCCCATGGCCAGAAAAATATGCAAATCGCGAACAAAATCCCAAATTCATAGGCTGATGTTAACTTTTTGAAATATAAAACATAAAGCTATCGGTAGGCATCGGGGTGCACTTCAAATCTAAATCTATGTGCTATTTTCAGCCTTCCCAACAAAATCGAATATCTCAAAAACAGAAAAAGTCACTCAGAACAAAATGGTTCTCAGGTCGCGAAATTAAATTTATGTGCAATTTCCATCTGAACAATACGTTTTGTGAGACGACGAAGATGACCGACTGCAAGCTATATTCCATTGAAAAGATTAGTGGGGAAAAAATCGGGCAGCCGATTTCGAATCGAACCTAATACCAACTTAGGATTCGAATCGAAATGAATCTCGGTGCTTCGCACGTCTCTTTGCCTTTCACAATACTAAACTTTTTCAATAGATTCACAGCACAGTTAAATTGCGTCTGATGTAGGGCCCTGCGAGGCTTCGAAATAGTGCCCATGTTTCGATTCGATTTCAATCACGCCGATTCGAAAATTTTCGAATTGTCGAGATTTTCTCTAAATCCTACAGCGTGTCGGAAATCGAGCTTTGTCGTTGTTGGGGGAAATACATTCACGCCGCGTATTCAGCCAAAACTCAAGTAGTGTCTCCTGAATCCGTGTGTGAACGTATGTCTCACCGTGACGAACCCGCCCGCTTCGTTTTTCTTGGGGTGGTTCTTATCCTGAAGGGATCAATGACTATTCCTCAAAAAGCATAAATGAACATGGGGTCACTGAAAACAACAATTTTAATACATATATATAAAAATAAATATAGCAATTTGTGACTTACATGAAATTCAGTGAATAAGAAAAACAGAACGTCAATCACACCCTACCCACACAGTGTCAATCACACCCTACCCACACAGTTTTGGGTCACTTGCGGGACGGCATTCTCTTGCCGCTGGTTTCCCTTCCTTGTCGCTGGTGTTTGGACTTTGGTCGCCTTTTCACTTCACTCTTTCACTACCGATGCACTGCCACTAACGAATTGTCAGTGTACCGGGCGCCTTTACTCTATAACATGTGACGGAATGCCACTCTACCACTGCTGTCGCTCGTCCACTAACGTATTGTCACTTTACTATATCGCTTTCCTATTACAAGTGGTGGAATGTCACTCTACCACTGAATGTCGCACGGCCACTAGCTTATTGTCACTTTACTGGACGCTTTTCACTCAAGCTGTCGCCAACAATTGGATTAAACGCACCCCTCCATTTATCTCAGAATAATGTTCATACAAGCAAAGCCTACTCTGTCTACGTATGCCTTGTCTCCTACAGCCGACAATATCGTCTACATCAAAACCAATTTTCGTGAGCTCCCTGAGCTAGTTATTGCTATTTCTACTCCTACACCTGTATATGGCCACCGACTTGGCCCACGACTGTTCCCACTCTAAAGTGAGCTCGGTGGTTCCACTAACATTACAACGCGCCTATACTTTCGCACCGATGTGGCACCTCCTCTAACCTATAGCATGTCACATCCTCAGCTGTTCGCCTACGACCCACAGTCTTACACGCCTTCAGACTGGAATGAATTTTCGAGAAAACCCCCGATTTTTATTTCGATAGCCAGAACATTGATTCTCATTTTAATTGCTTCTCTTGAACTTGGCCGCTTTGATCCATCTTAATTTAATATGCTCTTTTAAATTATTTTAAGTTTGCTATACTTTAGCATTTCTGACAGTCCACTGTCAAAATTTGAGGCGTCCCGTACAGCACCCTACGTACGCCATTATAATTAGGAGATTATCGACAGTAATGACCATAAAATTAGATGACTGATTGCCTTGCATGGCTAAACGAGTGTCTTATGGTTGAAGCTTATAAGGCAAATCGTTGCTTCAGATCAGATAACCGATAATTGACGTTGCAGACTCCGAGTGAGATTCCTCCCCATTAAAAATATCACTTTTATTTGCCTTCACTGATTTATTTACAGATGGCTTACTTGACAAATCGGTTTTTCAGGGTCCGTCATATACCAATCTTTGGCGTTCAGACCGAAGGAGAAAAAAATTATATACACTTTCTAAACCACAAAATCGAAAATTCAAGCTATCACCTTGAAACTGCGTTTCTCCTCTTGAACTCTTGTTCTATCATCAGGTCTCCTGTACAGGAGACTCGCTGACAGAAGAGTTTAAGTCGGGTTCGCTTCCGAAATTACTTTGATTCCGTTCTGGAATATTCCGCATTTTTATTTGATTTGCATGAGTCGCCGTTGCAGACACTACTTGAGCGGAGACCTGCAATACTTGCAGTTGTAAGAAGGTGCTATATCCACAACTTGAAAAGCGGTGAGATTCGATTCGATTGCTGGTGCCTGATTCGATTAGAGATCCGATTCGACCCGAACTTTGAGGTTCGCAGGGCCCTAGGCTGATGCAGATGCGTCCCTCCTGGGTTTAAGCCGCTGTAACTACTTAGTTTGTTTCATGATATATGTTCAGCTTAACCCTTTACCTAACCTGAAAAGCAGACGACACTTGCAAAAATAATTCTTGAATAACTAATTTTTTTCATTATTTGTCTCAAAACATAGGTTATGACCCTCGTTGGAACGAGCTCGACGAGCTCGTTCCAACGAGGGGTCATAACCTATGTTTTTGAGACAAAAAATGAAAAAAATAATGAAAATTAATTGGCGATTTTTGGGAATAGCGCTGGTCGGTTTTGGCCGTTACGTTAGGTAAAGGGTTAACCTTCACTTGATGTGTCACCTCCTGTACTGGGTTAACTATACCTCACCATATGCCATCTAAGTTTAAAATGAAGGATCTCTACTGAGTTGCGGTTTCATATGACATGTCTGAACCAAGTTCACTAAAATCGACCTGACTGAGAATTGCCGAGGCTAAGATCGATTTTAGTGAATGAGGTTCAGAAATTCATGAAAATCGTGACGAATATGAAATGCTTTTTAACCGTTTTCCTAACATAACGACTAAACTGGCCAACCCATCTCTCACAAATTTTCAAACAAATTTTATTATTTTTTTTCAACTTTTGCATTGAAAACATAGTTTATGTCCTCTCATTGGAACGAGCTTATCGAGCTCGTTCAAACAAGGGTCATAAGCTATGTTTCCGAGCAAAAAGGCTTAGTTATTCAGGAAATGTTTTTGCAATTGTCGTCTGCTATTTGTATTTGATAAACAGTTAATAAAAATATAATTCAATTCTACTTCCTAACTCACAACGTTACAATGTTGACGTCTGACGTCATTCTCGAATTAAACGTATTGTGAGCGATATTTTCCATAATGAGCTATTTGATTGTGATTATGTGATAAATATTAATTCACTATGGCCATCAACAAGCTACTTCGTTTGCCTCCACGGAAAAGTGGTCCTCAAATTATATTTCCTGGCTCCATTTCACTTAGCGATGTTAACGCCCACAGCTATTGGCGATTATTGATCTCATCTGATTTGTATGTCATCATCAGCATCTGACCACTACTGATCCCCTTATGTCCTCAGTGACCATATTCTGTCCCTCTAACTTTCTGGTGTGTTCTTGGCGCGTTTCCTTTTCCACGGAAGGTTTTTTTTCCTGGGTATTAATACTGGATGAGGGGGCGCGGTGGCTCAGTTGGTAGAGGTGCAGGCTGCAAGCCGAGAGGTCCTCGGTTCGAATCCCACCTGCGGCAACCACGTTGTGTCCTTGGGCAAGACACTTCACCCCGATTGCCTACATGGGGGCACGATGACGCTGTGTACTGAGGCGTACTGCACGTCGATGGTGCGCATGTCTTCAACCAATCTAACCCTGCCTGTGCTGCGGTGCAGAGTTCAGAGTTACGATGTTGGAGAGCTCACAGCTGCTCGTCGTTGCTCGGTGGTTCTCTCCGGGTACTCCGGCTTCCTCCACCCGTAAAACTGTCACGGTCACGATTAGTCATTGTGCATAAGTATGTGACCTTAAACACCAATAAATAAATAAATAAATAATACTGGATGACTAATAAAATGAAAACCGTCTTTAAAAAAAAAAACACCCCCCCCCCCCCCAAAAAAAATAAAATAAAATAAAAATTAATCCACCCTTGCTAACGAATTATTTTTAATCAAATTTTGTTTCAATTTAACCGTATCGGTCAATCAATGTCTTAACTCATAATAATTTGGGATGTTTGATTTCTACTCTTCTGTGTGTTGTCTTGCAATTTTAAGTTTTTGCAGTTTCGAAATGTCTCTCTTTGTGCATCCTCCTCGGCCTGCACCAGTTCTGACTGGCCGATTCTATTATTTCTCAAAATTACTACCACACGAAATGTCGTTATACAAATTTTGTTCGATCTCAAAGGACATCTGTAAAATTTTGAAAGAAAAAGGATGTTATTTTTTAAACTGGAATTGCTTGTCTTCAAACCATGTTCCTTAGGGGACTTCTATATTATATATTGCTGGTCTGTAATTTCTGGAAAAGTGAACTCTTAGAAATTCAAAATATATTCGATCTCTCTGAATATAGTTTTTCATAAATACGTATTTTGACCTTTCGCCTACCACGAATAGAATACGACAATTGCAAAAATATTTTTGGAATAACTAAATATTTCCATTTCTGCTTTAAAAACATAGCTCATGGCCATCATTGGAACGAGCTCAACGAGCTCGTTCCAATAATGGGTCATAGGCTATGTTGTTTAGACAAACTTGAATAAAAAATTAAAACATGGAATAGCGGTCATTTTGAATAGCGCTGGATATACAGGTTTGCCATTTACGTTAAGGTAAAGATGTCCATCCCATTGGGGCGCTAGCTGCTTCACACACACGAAAGGACATCTGTCCTCCTTGACGCCGGCGCTTCTGTCGTTTGGCACGCTTCTGTTTACGTGAAAAATATTTTATACCGTGTTGAAAACGTACTCTAAATAACAACTCAGTATAGCCAAGACGGACTCTTATAGTATCATATTAAAATAGATTTGAATGTGGAAGAGAGATAATTAGATAAAAACAATTGTATCTATTATTTTTTATAATGGCGTTTATCGACAGAAGCAGCTGAGAATTTCAAGTTGTTATTAATGAAGACATGTTTGACAGAATTCTATCATAGTGTTCCAGTCTATTCGACACAATATTCTAAGGTAATATTCATAGATTTGAACGCAGGAAACTGGTTCTTTCAAGTGCTTTACTTACTGGACTACTAAAATCAGGGCGGTAGATTGTGCCGGTGATACGGGCGGAAACACCCGTCCGACTATCCCCACGCTTCAGAGAGAGAGAGAGTGAGGCAGACAGAGAGAGAGAGAAAGAGAGAGAGACAGACAGACAGACAAAGGGAGGGAGAGAGATTGGATTTGCCCAACTTTTTAACTATACATCCGCTGGGGGAGGGGGGGGGGATAATGGTGAAGAGAAAGTCTACGTTATCGCAAGTGTGAGATGTAAACTATGTTGATCAAAAGTTCCCTGATACGACGAATTGTGGTTTTTACGTTAGGATAAGGTACCCAGAGCAAGCAAAACCGACGTTCTTGTCCCATTTTCCCCTTAACGCTGTAACGAACACGAATAGCGGACAAAACTAGCACAACAAATTCTCGAATAACTAAAAAATTCATTTTTGCTTCAAAATCGTGGCTTGACCCGCCATTTATTTGAACGAGGTCTTTCCAATGAGACGTCATAAGCTGTTTGTGGGACGAAAAGTTTATTTGAATGATTTTTGCAAATTGTTCTGGTTATTTTTGACAGTTACATTAGGTGAAAGGTCAGTACATTGATATTAAGTAGAAATGTTATAAGAGAGGTAAGAATGTCCTCGGAATACCCGTGAAGACATAAATTTACACTGAATTGTAAGGTTATATATCCCATGTGACTTTCCTTTCTTCTCATTGGCTGAAAGGTGCTGTACTATTTCCGATAGTTTTACTATCGAGGGTTCTAAAAATAATCGTGCACCATTCCTGCCCACTATACACTTTCCAGAAACAGCGGTGGAATATTCCAGGACATTCGACTGACGGGACACTACATGCACTTTTAACCCTTTAACCCTAGTGGTATCTTCCATGACATTTCCATGACAGCAATTGGAAAAGTCCATATTCATTATTTCGGGGTAGACCAATTAATACTTTCAACGTGCAGCCTCGAGGCATCATGATCCTGGAACGGAAAAGCGGCCTCTCGGTTTTAAAGGATTAAGATATTTTTTCTGGAAGTCTGTTTCGTCAGTTTTAAGTTTAAGAATGTCTTGGGAAAGGTTCTTGACACTAGGCAGTGTCATAACACCTTGGCTCTATTGCTTTTTCGAGGTATGCAAGCAACTTGAAATACCTGATGGAGCAATAGACGAGGTGTTCAAGTGATGTCACTTGAATACCTCTGGCATACTGACTGTACCTAAGTACGTGTTATTTGTTGACTGAACAAGTTATTTACAACCTCGCTGTCGAAATACCTTGTTCTTTCTTCAATTCACAAAACGCATGGACTCCGGTATACTCAGGGGGGCCAGAGGTATTTACGTGACGTCACTTGAACACCTAGACTATTGTTCTATCAGGTGTTTCAAGTTGCTTGCAAGGGAGCTTTGTGGCTCAGGGGTTAGGCATTGGACTTCCAACCGAAAGGTCCAGGGTTCGATCCCCGCCAGAGGTAACTGTGTTGTGTCTTTGGGCAAGGCACTTAATCCCAATTGGATACGGTGGCGCTGTGTACTAAGGCCGAATTGCATGTCGATGGTGCACCTGTCTTCAACCAATGCTAACGCTGCTTTTGTGGAGTTAGTACGTTGGGAAGTCTAGTAGTTACTCGCCGTTGTTCGGTGGTTCTCTCCGAGTACTCCGGCCTTCTCCACCCGTAAAACGGCCGCTGCTAATTCTGCTAATACCGAGTTAACTCTTTGAACCCTGGTGGTATCTTCCATGTCAGTTCAATAACAGCAAATGGAATAGTCCATGTTCATTATTTGGGGGCAGACCAATTAATATTTTCAAAGTGCTGCCCTGGGACAGCACGTTGAAAAGATTGATTGGTCTACTCCACATATTCGCTTTGAAGCCATCAAACTTAATGAAGTTATGACGTATCATGCTCCTTGATAGGAAATGCGACCTCTAGGGTTCAAAGGGTTAATAAGCGGAGAGACTGACAGCTACTCGGTGGTTATCTCCGGGTACCTCGGCTAAATCCACCCGTAAAGCTGTCCGACTGGATTTGATCTCGGGTGTTGAAAGTGTCATTACACGCCAACAAACAAACAAACATTGCGAGATTCATAATTGTTCTCATTTGCTTAGATTCTTATCAGATAGTATGGGTGCGCGATGGCTCAGTAGGTAGAGATGCAGGCTGCAAGCCCTGAGGTCCTCTGTTCGAATCCCACCTGCGGCAACCGAGTTGCGTGCTTGGGCAAGAAATTTAATCCCAATTGGGGGCACGGTGGCGTTGTGTAACGCCGTCCAACAAATGCTAACCCTGCTTATGTGGAGTTAGTACGTTGGGGGTCTGACAGTTGCTCGCCGTTGCTCGGTGGTTCTCTCCGGGTACTCCGGTTTCCTCCACCCGTAAAACTGTCCGGCACGAGGTGACCCTGGCTATTGAAAGTGTCGTTAAACCCAATAAAAAAAATAAATAATCAGATAGTATTATTATGAGCAGCTTCACTGTTTAAAACATCATCTGACACACCCAGTATGCAAATGCTCAGTTTGGTATCATGGAGTATCTCTTGAAAACACCTGTGAATCCAGGCCCGGAAATAAAGGGTTTATATCATAACCCGTTGGCAGGTTACGCTATATAGCAGGGTGGTAACCCATACGAAAAGGGTGTACAACCATATGTAGCTATATAAATATCAACAGCTTTCGCGCGAACTCGCCGAAGCGAGGTCGCACGTTAGTTGTAATTATTTATTTGGGCGGAATTTTTTTTAAAGATAGAAGCAGTATACTATTCTGGTCATATAAGGATGCACTACGCAACCTTTGAGTTGAGATAGTTCCCATATATTGTCAAGTCTTATTGGTGAAACACGCGAGGTCAGTAATTTAAGAACGTTATGTTGTATTACTTTCTCATAACCTGTAGTTTGTTCTCGTATTTTACAACTGACGTAACCCACACGTAACCTAAACGGTCGATCACGGGTTATTTCCAGGCCAGTGAATCATGTACATGTTTTGGACTGCCATTGTTGTAACTCTAATACTTAATGTATTTAATGTACGGCATCAATTGAATTTTTTTTTTTTTTTTTTTTTTTTGGATAAGCTGAACATAATCCTTCCATTCATGTCTCGAAGGCATCACTTCAGCTGCATCAGTTCAGGTAGGACCCTGCGAAGCTTGGAAATTCGTTCGATTCGAAATCGTCCCAATGATTTGATATGTTCGATTCGAGACGCACTGATTCGGAAATTTTCGAATCGTTGAGATGTTCTCAAAATCCTGCCAAGTGTCTCTTCTTGAACTGTTCTTTTGTCACCAGTTACCATGTATACGGGACGTGGTGATGGAAGCAGGTACGTGGCTATATTTATTTATTTATTGGTGTTTTTAAGGTCACATATTTCTGCACAATGGCTAACCATGACAGTTTTACGGGTGGAGGAAGCCGGAGTACCCAGAGAGAACCACCGAGCAACGGCGAGCAACTGTCAGCTCCCCAACATACCAACTCCACACAAGCAGCGTTAGCATTGGTTGAAGACAGGTGCACCATCGACGTGCAGTACGCCTTAGTACACAACGTCACCGTGCCCCCACGTGGGCAATGGGAGTGAAGTGTCTTGCCCAAGGACACAACGCGGTTGCCGCAGGTGGGATACGAAACGAGGACCTCTCGACTTGCAGCCTGCACCTCTACCAACTGAGCCACCGCTCCCCAGGTACGTGGCTAGAGGTTTCCGATTGGGGTAGGGGTGTAGGGTAGTGAATTTCCAACTAGGGGGAGGGACCGGGAGGGGGGCATAAAATTGATTCTAGTAACTGAAATGCCAACACATTTATGGTAGAATTATCAGGTCATTATTATTTGGTATTATTCTGGGGATTGAATGTGTGCTAAACAAATGCTCAAGCTGAGAACTTTCACACTCTCCTAACATTAAATCAGATCTTATGCAGGAATGATCACTTTTCGATGTTTCATCATTTTGTAACTGTGAATGATGGAATTAACTCAGGATAACAATTTTACATGATGCGATTTTCTTTAAGTGCATTTCGAGGATTTTGTTTATTATGATAAGTAACAGTACTATAGAAATCTCGAACCGATTGACATCATGCATACTTATGAAGCTCGATATTGCGTACACTGTAGTTGAAAATAGTAACAGTTGGAATTTTTGCCGATTTGAAACCGAGTCGAAAGTTTGTGAAGTAAAGGAGACATCAGCATCACCAAAGAAGCTCTAAAATTCAGATAGATGGAATTTCCGTCTACTCATGACTTGCCCTCCGAATTTCCAACTATAGGAAATTTTGGCCAGGATTGGGGGGGGGGGGGGGGGGGGGGCGTACTATAAATCCGTTCTTGAATATATCCCCTTCTTGACTAACTTGCCCAAAAGAGACGAGTCGACGTTGACTTCAATAGTTGAGTGGAGACTGATAATATTTACAATTATAAGAAGATGCAATGTATTTTTGAAAAGCTCCGAGATTCAATTCGTGATTCGATTTGATTCGACATTCTCTGACTGGTTCGCTTCAGGGTTCGATTCGACCCGAAATATGTCGCAGGGCCCTTAGTTCAAGATCCATTATGTCTTAAAAACACTTGTGACTCGTCAGCATGTTAACCCTTTACCTAACGTAACGGTCAAAACCGACCAGCGCTATTCTCAAAAATCGCCAATTAATTTTCATTATTTTTTCCATTTTTTTGTCTCAAAAACATAGGTTATGACCCCTCGTTGGAACGAGCTCGTCGAGCTCGTTCCAACGAGGGGTCATAACCTATGTTTTTAAGACAAAAAAGGAAAAAAATTAGTTATTCAAGAATTATTTTTGCAAGTGTCGTCTGCTTTTCAGGTTAGGTAAAGGTTAATAACTGCCATTGCATTAGCTCTAAAGTTTAAATATATTGAAGTGAGAAATCAATTAAATCCTGTTTGTTGTTTTTGATAAGCTGAATATACTCCTTCAAAACAAGGATACATGTTAACCCTTTACCGAACGAATCGAAGGGGGCGCGGTGGCACAGTGGTTACTGAATTTGAACTTCAAACCGAAGGATCCACGGTTCGAGCCCCGCCAGGGGTAACTGCGTTATGTCCTCAGGCAAGGCACTTAATATAACTGCGTTGTGTCCTTGGGCAAGGCACTTAATCCCGATTGCCTACGTGAGGGCTCGGTTGGTGCTGTTTACTAAGGCGTACTGCACGTTGAAGGTGCACTTGTCTTCAACCGATGCTAACCCTGCTTATGTGGAGTTAGTACGCAGAGGAGTCTGTCAGTTGCTCGCCGTAGCTTGGTGGTTCTCTCTGGGTACTCCGGCTTCCTCCAACCATAAAACTCTCCGACTAGAGGTGACCATGGCTGTCGAAAGTATCGCGCAATCCAAATAAATAAATAAAATAATAGATAAATAAATAACGAATCGACCGTACTCTCCAGCCAATTTACAAATTGAGCAGTTGAAAAAAGATTATTGATTACTTTCGCGAAATTTCAACAAAACCGTATTAGCGGGGGAGGAATTCGTCACATACAGGTGAATTGTGCACTTGGTGATACCTTCTTGAAATTTGGCACACTGTTAGTGTAGGCTATGAGGTTCTCAAAAACGATCGGCTACAAGTTGACACCGACGGGTGGCGACCAGTAGCGGCACAATCCAAAATGGCCGCCAGCGGCTGAAGGGAACCTCCTTTTCGACGGTCTACCGACTATACATCCGATTGTAAGGGCGCGAAAGTGAACTCTGATCCACGCACGTGTTGGAAACAGACGTGGGAGATGATGTAGAATAAAACGAGATTCTCTATACGGACGCATCAATTTCTTGGAACTTGAAAAGAGCGTTGTTTCTCCGGGATCAGCGTCATTCAGGCAAACCTGAATGACGCTGATCCCGGAGAAACAACGCTCTTTATGAAGCAGTCTCTTTGCCATACAATCTCTTGTTTGGCGTAATTCCGCAAGCAATTCTGATTTGTCTGTCGAAATTAATTCGAGAACGCGATTGTTCACAAAAATCATTCACAGAATGAGTGAGAATCCTCTTCGTGTACGGACTAGTACTGACTGGGAACGTTGTTGCTTTTGCCAGCAAGACAGTTCCAAGAAATTGATGCGTCCGTATAGAGAATCTCGTTTTCATGACGCCTATAAAGCTATTGAGGAAGACATAACGCGCTTCCTAGATAATGGCGTTGAGCTTCCATATAATTTGACCATTGATTGTTTGATGAGAGAGAGTGATGAGTGTATGTCGATGTCACTGTTGACGAATAAGGCAATATATCATAAGACATGCCGTGACAGTATTCGGACTCACATCGTACAGCGCGTGCTACACAAGCGAGAGCGAAATGAGGCAGTGGCATCCTGCTCCACGCTGAGTCCTAAAAGAACACGGACAAGTTTTGAATCTGGCTGTGACAGGAAACTGCCCCAGTGTGTTTATTGTCACAAACGCGAAGGTGACAGCAGTGAGCCTATTTGCAGATCAATGTCTGATAACAATAAACTCAAAATTATGGCAAAGGAAGCCGAGAACTGGGTTGTTTTTTCTCGGGTCAATGCAGCATTTGATTCCGCTGCTAGTGATCTTTACTATCACAAAACCTGTTATTGTAAGCTTGCCAATGAAGCACGAGCGGCTAAATCTAAAAAGTCGAAGAACGCCGAACATTCCGCGTCAGGCCTGCCCTATGACCCTCTCGTTATGGCAGAGCTCATAACATTTGTTGAACACAACGATTCCGCGATGAAGCTTGTCGATCTCAAGAATCTGTACAGTCGGAGGTTGAAGCAAGTCGGTTCTGATTGGCTTAGTGAAGAAATACATTCCACTCGATTCAAAGAACATTTGTTGCAGAAATTGGGCGATGGCTGGGACGCCTTCACACAGGGTAGAGATGTGTTTATTTCAAGTAGGTTTCGAGTTGGCTCCTTGTTGTCCGAATCTTTAACTCGTATAGTGTCTGAGGAAGAGGCAAAAAAGATAGTTGATGTGGGTCTTCTTCTGCGTAAACACATACTCATATCTCAAGCTCCTTTCACGGGATCATTTTCATCTTATTGCTTGAGCGAGCCTGTACCCAACTCACTCCTGACTCTTCTTAGAGTTCTACTTGAGGGCACATGTAGTATACAGAACTTAGGCGATGATGAGACTGTTAATGCCAAGACTCGAGTGGCTTGTACTATTTCACAGATGTTGATCAGCAATTCAGCGAAACGCTCCGAACATGCACAAAATGTTCACCAGAGACGTGACAGAGAAACTCCAATGCCTCTTTATGTGGGTTTGAAGTTGCATGCCCATGATCGTATGAAAAATCTTATCAGAGATTTTCATCAAATGGGACTCTCTGTCTCTTATGATCGCGTAATGGATGTTCGCAGGAGTTTCGCGAGAGCTGTTTCACTGCGGTTCAAGAACGAAGGTGTTGTAGTCCCAGCTAACTGCAAACGTAATGTTTTCTCGATAGGAACCACTGATAACATTGATGTATCTGGTAGATCTGATATGCATGGTACGTCCATCACACTCATTGGTCAACTGAGCAGGGACAATGTGGGTACTGATCCCCCACCACTGAGTTTAGATGTTCCAGAAGACACACAAATTGAACTCCCAGACGACTATGCATTTGTTCCTTTCGTTGAAGACTTTGGTGGGGACATCAGGCTTGAATCTCCAGATGAATGTAATGTACGGCCCAATGAATATGCAGATTTGAACGTGGGAGAGAATGACTGGTTGTCTCATGTGTCACAGATCAGCAATAAAGGGAAGGTTGATGGCAGCTGGCAGCTTGATGAAGTCCCTGTGACCTTTTCAGGCTTCTTTTCAAAACATGAAGATCAAGACAATGTCAAACCTCGTGCAGTTATTGGGGTATTCCCTGTTTTCAGTGAGCAGAAAGCGGACTCACTCAGTATGCAGAAGCATGCTATGTATGTGGTCAGGGAAGCTACTGCTTTCGTAAACCCCGGCCAGATACCTGTCATTGAAGGTGACTGTCCGTTGTATGCCAGGCAGAAAAAATGTCAATGGCTGTTCCCAGAGGAGATAGGTGAGGATCGAATGGTGTGTATGATTGGATTCCTGCATCTTGAAATGTGCACCCAAGAAGCTGGTGGTAAGCTTATGGGTGGTTCTGGTTGGGAGCGAATGTTTCACCTCGCAAAGATATTCACACCCGGTGTAGCATCATCCCTACTTGGTGGGAAACATGTCAAGAGGACGCGACAGGCATATCTTCTCACTCTAGCTTGGCTTGAGATCCTCAGAAAGAATGCTTATGAGATTTACTGTCAGCAGACTGGGCCCCATGAGTCATTTGAAATGTGGGAACAGAGGATTCTTTCACAATCTCCAACTGCGCGCTATTGGGGTGAAATCGTTCGGAACTTTCTCTTGACAAGCTGTCAATTCGTTCGGAACCAACGAATCGGTAACTGGCCTGGTACACTGTGTTCTATCGATGAGTTGTGCAGTTACTTTTTTGCCCTAGGACATACAAATTATTGTCGGTGGGTCCCCGTATTTCTGAGAGACATGTCTCAGCTACCCAGGCGGCATCCTTCAATCCACAACAAATTCATGGAAGGCCATTTTGTGGTCCAGCGTAGTGAGAGGAAGTTCAGTATGATGGGTTTAGATCAGAGCCAAGAACATAGTATCCAACTACTCAAAGAAGACAGTGGTCCAAAAGGTCTCTATGGCCAGGCTGAAGAGAAAGTCGTTATTGAGCTTTCAAGGTCAGAAGTTCTGCGTGTTATAGATGAGTATGAATATGCAAGTTTCCACACAACATCATCAGATAACACGGAACACCCGGAAAGTTCGGTATCAGAGCAGAAAAAATTTCTGAATCAATTGAAATCTCTCCTCGATCTGGTGAATCAGGGACTCATTATCAACCCTTATGATGAAACTAGTGGTCAGCTGGTGACATTAGATACTGGTGAATATATGGACCCCGAAGTTAGTAAGAGTTTACGGTCATTACCCGAAAGGGGCAAGCATTTATATTCCACTTTCTTGAAGGAAAGGCTTGTGGAATGCACCGTACCCCTGAATGATGTTATTCCCAAGGCAAATATATATACCTTCCTTAACCCACCCCCAGCCAACCTGGACAAAGGCCGAGACAAACTCATGTCAAGTAAAGCAACTGCCGCAATAGTTACCCAGATGTTCGTTTCACTGCAAGCCCGGCCTGATTCAAACATGGATGAGTTTTTCATGCACGAGAATGCACGTGATCCGCCAGCATTATCCGATAGAGGTAAGCTACGGAGTGGGACAAAATCTCAAATTCTCAATTGTTTACCAGCTATTCCTGCACAAGGGAAGAATTCAGCAGCTAGACAAGCTTCAGTTGTCATCTTGGATATGCCTGCTGTAGTCCATGTAATCAAACCACAGAAAGCGGATCTGTTTGGAGAATATGCTCGATTGCAATTATTGCCATACATCGAATCTCTGATTAACACGAACACCACAAGGGTTGATGCGATCTATGACTGTTACCCCGAAGGCAGTTTGAAGAATCAGACGCGAGCAAAACGCCTCGGTGAGACAGCAGTTAGGTTGATACGGGTGTCCGAGAACGTCCCTTTACCTAAAGGGAAGAATTGGCAGGCATTCTTGAAAGTTAGTGAGAATAAAGACGAATTTTTCAAGTTCCTGTCTGCTGAACTGCTGAAATTAACATCAACATCCGAGTACCAGTTGTTAACGACATCAGGAGAATATGTACTATGCAATAAGGATGTTAGCTTATGTGACATATCTCCATCGAACCACGAGGAAGCAGACACGCGCATGATGCTTCATCTCAACCATGCAGTCTCACAAGGTCACAAAATAGCTTTTCTTCGCACGGTTGATTCTGATGTCGTCATTCTGTCTTTGCACCATTTCGCAACATTCCGTGACCTTGGACTCAGTGAGCTGTGGATTGGGTTTGGAATTGGAAAGGCATATAAAGATATGCCAATTCATGAGATAGCTTCACAACTTGGACCTGATTACTGTAAGGCCCTGACTTTCTTCCACGCCTTCACAGGTTGTGATGTAACATCCAGCATGCTCGGCATTGGGAAGAAGACAGGATGGAATGCATGGATGAATTTTCCCGCATCAACTGAAATGATGATAGAATTGACTGAGAATCCGCAAGTCTTTTCAGAGGATTCCCCTCATATGCAGCATATCGAAAAACTCACCATACAGATGTACAGTAACAGTTGTGTCAGTACACGTGTCAATGATGCGAGACGGCATATGTTCACACATGGCCTTAAGTCTATGGAAAACATCCCGCCCACCAAAGCAGCTCTGTATCAACATGTAAAAAGGGTAATTCTTGTGTCATCTTTCATTTGGCATCGTGCTCTGCAGAAACACTTATGTGTGCCAGACCCATCACAGTACGGATGGGAGTGGAATCCACGTCTCAATATTCTGGTCCCATTTTGGACTCACCTAGGAGACGCAAGTGCTGCATGTGCACTGATGCTCCACTGTAGTTGTGCCAAGGCCTGCAAGGGCAATTGCAAATGCTTGAAAGCTGGATTAAGGTGCACACCTTTGTGTAAGTGTGAAGGTGGCTGTTGTAACAATATTGAGTAGTATACTGTCATGTTAGGACCAGTCATCTCCTATTCTGGTATTTTTTTTTCCATTTTCGGCCAGTTAACACATGTCATGTTTCTAGTTGAGTTGATTTTGCTAACAAATGTTCATCCCATGTGGCTTGCTACATTGTCCGGGGTATAGGAATACAGTTTTAGATTTCGGAAAATAGTCTGTTATTTACTGCACAAGACGGTGTTAATTCATGCATAGCATGATACAATATCCCCAACTATTTTGCCTCTGTACAACAGTTGATACCTTCGTTCACCCGTGTGTTCATCTATGGTATCCTTGTCTTTCTCTGGCCATAGGCCACATGTGACTAGTCAGTTCCTACTCCATAGCAAATCAACTTGGAAATCCTTCATCTTGTAGCGCACTCATGTCTCAATGAATCCATACCTGAGTTGATCTAATAAATCTAACGTAAGGTATCAAATTGCCATACCGGATCATATTTCGATAAGTTATTCGCTAAAACATTTCGACCACTCATCGACATCAAAGGTCATGTTTTGGCTCCCAGTGGTGGCTATATCTCTATATCCCTGGTAAAGTAGCATACCATGAGGGATGGGCATTAAGTGTCGGCAACATTAATCCTGACTTGGAACACACCACATCTTAACTGGCCGAAAATGAAGAATACTACTTGTAGTCAAAAAATATTCCTGTACCTCGAATGACTGCAAACATACACTCACCCCTTCTAGTCCCATTTTGCCAATGTTCTATACTGGCAAGATAACATTGTATAATTAACAACGGGAACTAATGCATCCCGAGTTCATTCCAGCACTGCCCTTGCTGGCAGACGTGTCGCTATGGTGTTGAGATTGAACCAGAACTCCTCTAGAAATTTGATAGTTTTATTTTCTTAGAAAATAAATCTATCGAAAATGCCGGAAGTTGAGAATAGACTGTCACTTTAATTGGATTATCAAATGTCCAAGTATCCCCACTGCTGCATACTATCGAGTACCCTTGTTCATGTGTTGACAGGAATCTCTCATACCATGTTCATTTGACCATTGCATTCCCGAGAAACATTCAACACTAATTTATCTACGGACGGACGATCATACTGACAGTCAGACACACAGACGCACACATCGACGGAAATTCTGATCCCATTATCCATTAATCTTCCCCCCAACTTGTTCCAAGGGCTTCACTCCATCATTCACATCAATTACAGCACATGTATGGTGTTAGGTTTGGAGCTTCAGTTGTGCGATCGGCGAAAATAGCTTTTTTTCGATCCGCTTGGCGGCCATTTTGGATTTCGCTGCTAGTGGTGGCTAGAGGATGGTGCAAACTTGTAGCCGATCGATTTTGAAATCTCTGATGCCTACCCTTACATCATGCCAAATTTCAGGAAGGTATCACCAAGTGCACAATTCTAGCGAATTCCTCCCCCGCTAGTATCATGTGACTCTGGCCGGAACGGACTCGTTCCAGTGAGGAGTCACATAATATGGTTTTGTTGAAATTTTGTGAAAAATTTGAAAAACATCTAATAAAAATAAAACAAGAGCAACGCCCGGCGTGGCTGAATACGCCCGTTGGGCAATTAAATTTTTTTTGTCGAGAGCAGCGAAAAATCCAAGTACACCTGGCCTTAACTTTAAAATGGTTAACTGGATGAACCTCCAAAGCGCAGGCGCCCATCTTCCTATTGTTATTCGTGCCAAATTTGGGGATGATCGGTTAAAATACGGCTGGGAAAATAATCGGACAAAAAAAACCGTTTACGAACCTCAGAGAGCAGCGAAAGTTCTAAGTCCTAAGGGCTATAACTTTTGAAGGATTAATTCGATCACCTTTAAAATAGCAAGTGCACAGGCACCTATTGTGGTTATTATTCGCTCCAATTTTGGAAAAGATTGGTAGGTAGAAAAACGACTGAGAAAACTTCCGGACAAAAACGGGTATATTTTATTTATACCATGATCATCAGATTATTAAGAGTTGCAATTATTTTTTCTCGATTTTACTGAGCAGCAGACATACATACGTGCGAATCTGTTTTTGTTTACATGAGCACCGGTGGACGGTACTTCCGCTGTCAATTTTATCACAGAAACGAAATGGAAAAAGAGACGCACAAATCACGGGGCCTTTTTCGTTTTAATAACATACTGTTCGAGTTATGGATGCTTTATTAACATGAGACAACGCAAGTTTGTTAATTTTTGGTATCTTCTGAGGCAAACCCATTTAAAACGTAATAAATAACTGCCGCTTTCATTTCACTCTTCGCGAGGCGAAGAGCGATAAATTTAGACAAGTTTGCATTCAGGTGGAGGTCATCAAAGGTCAACTTGGATATGTAGTTCAACTGTAGGTGAAAATTTTACCTATTGAAATCCCATTGCTGGCATGTTCACCACGGTAGGTGTGTAAAGCTAAAATTTATGTCATAGGCTTTTTATATATAGTAGATTAAGTAATCACGGTATAAAACGGGTTAATTACGTCCTGATTCAACAGACGTTACGTCAAGCTGTATATAAAAGATAGCATGGCACTAAGATTTTAGTGACAAGAGGAGGGAAAATGTCCTTTCGGACGATAGGGTAGTATTATCTACTTGACTTCCAAGTTGACGAATGCAAACCAATTTTAATGACTCACTCCTTAAAATGATACATGAAAACCATACAATACTTTAAAAGTCATAACGTCGGCGGGCTTCCAAAAAGTCATCTCCCGTTTTGACGCGAAATACTTTTTCACAAATTCCGAATCTACGGGTCCGATTACATAAGATGTACAAGAGCATAGGCAATTCATCAGGACGATTTTTAGTTTTCTTGGGTCCGACATGTTCACATAGGGCCTCTAGTTATAAAATGTCGTATCTTCAAAGCATTAAAAAAAAAAAAAACAGGGAGTGCTGATTCTAAAATGTCGTATTTCAGACTTCCAGTCTTGTGAACGGAGGCAATCAGATTGTTTCTGATAGGTGGAAATGAAATGGGCGGGAAGTCTTGACTAACTACTCGTAGCTTGAATGGCACAGGCCATAGAATGACATAGATGAAATCAATTCAAAAAACGCTGTATAAGTTCCATTACAGCAAGTTAACTATCGTATACTGTCGTATAGTCACCTGAAATAATTACTTTTCTCCTATAGAAAACAAATCTAATAGACTCTAAATGTTCAATGAAACAACAAATGTCGTTTTTTGTTTGGGAAGCCACAGTTACTCAATTTTGTTTTCCCCATGTTTGGAATTAATTCAGTTTTTGTCTCTCCGCAAATGGTAGAAAATTCGAGATACAACATTGTAGAAGCCCACCGAAGATAAGTGTGCCCCATTCAATTGCAAATAGAATATTTATGGAAATAATACATTGTATGGAGTCTTTTTATTTAAAATCATCCGGTCAGTTCATTTCTTCAGACATTTGAATGTTGAAAGCACTTAATGGTAAAGATGGGACCTGAAGATGGCCATTAGTGATTTATGCCTCAAGTACATCCCTTCAATCCTCTAATGAGGACGCCCACATTAAGCCAGTGCCCACAGGGGTATTCCGACCTATGAGAAAGTGACTGGTCCCCGATATTCGACTCGTTTTAGCGTTAAAAAGTTTTTGACTCGTAGAAGCCGGGAGTCGAGTTTTCTTGTCTGTGATGTAATACGGCAGGTAATCTGGCTGTGACGGTTCGGCTATCTTTGGGCTGGGGTGGGATTAAACACTGAGTAGGTGCTTCTAGCCAAGTGTCGTCTGCCTAAATAGGCAGACGACACTTGACTAGAAGCACCTGTTTTACTGTAAGTTTTTCGCGGTATGTCATGTTCAATAAATTCATTCTGATTCCCGGCTTCTAAGAGTTAACTGGTCAAGTAGTACACCAACGTAAAAACCTTAATGTCTTATCTGTCGGATGCCATCAATATCTCGGCCACAAATTCACGCGTTTGTTTCTTCTGTGAATGTGAATAAGGCAGGTATATTCTTTCAAGCCAGCGAGTTCATCACCTTGTCCATCTTTTGATAATTAATCATGGGAAAATACATAATTTGTCAAAAAAGCTTCAAATACATCATTGTAATGATCTATGGCACATGTCGAACACATGTGCGTCTGCGTGCCTCTTGTTTGAAGTTGTGAATTATCTGAAGAGAAGCTTGTTGTTGGTTAGTCAGTTCCCAGAAGCTAGTCGCAAACAGCCAATAAGCTTTTAATCATTATCGTTAACAAATTAAAAAAAATAAATGAAAGCAAAACTGAGACAGAAACCTAATTCATACACACCATTCTTCCAGTTAAGGGGCGTCCAAGTTGACAAAATACTTTGATTTCAATATGTTCCAATAAGACTAAAATCTTCGCCCTCTGATTGGACTTGAGCTCGCTTAGTTTGTTCTTTGTTTGCAGCTCAAGTGGCATATGTTACCGTTTGATGTCACCACGCGAAATATTTGAAAAAATGATAACAATGGGAGGAGGTTCAAAGAACGCACTGCCTATAAAATTGAATTTTTGGAGGCCAATGATCATTTTAGGAATGTATGCATACTCACAACCTTCTGAAAAGTTCATGATTTTGAACTGAGATGGAGTAACCTCGACCTTTATCAAAGTTATTAATTTGGTGTTGTCCAGTGACGTCGCGGGGGTACACGAGAGGTTTATTTACTAAATTTGTTATCGTAAAAGTTGCCTTGTTCATTGCTTTTATTGGAACATATACGTTATTGTGATGAATTGACAGTAATGTTATAGGCTGGCTTGCGAAAGAAAAATATTCCAGAGCGTCTTTTAAAAGTATAAAATTCAAATATAAGTGTAAATAGTTAATTCCTGTAATGATTATGCAGTAATTTACAGTGTTGCATGAGCTGATAATCGCTGATTAGTCCTTCAGATAACAGCTACACACTGCTTGGCAAATCTTGTATTTATCAAAGGTTTAATTGCTGTTTTGGAGCTATGTTTATCCACCGTTGTTTTGAGTAATTGTTTTGCATATAATGTTGTTAATCTCTTTTTACCAGTAGTCTGGCTACCGACTTTGAGCTGAAGAACGACAGGTTTCCGTCGTGAAATGTTATAAATGTTTAAAGTTGACAAGCACTTTTAGTGAGCTAATATTTCCCACAGTGTACGCTTTACGAGAGTAACATGGTCTGAGGTTTGCGGCTCAGAGCGTATGTTCAACCTCGACGCTTCGCATCTCGGTTGAACATAAGCTCCGAACCGCAAACTTCAGACCAGGTTACCGTCACTTCATCACAATAAATTATAATGTTTTAATATTGACCGATGTTGCGTGTTTTACGAAAGATTTTTAAATTTAACTCCGTGTATAAATAGTTTGATGGTTATTGTATTGCACTGCATTGCATTGCATTGCATTGCATGTATACGGGAGCCCGGTGGCTCAGTGGTAGACTGTTGGATTTCTATTCTAGAGATCCCGAGTTCGATCCCGTCAGGGACGACCCGCGTCGTGTCCTTGGGCAAGGCACTTTATCCCGGTTGTCTAGTGGGAGCACGATGACGCCGTGTGCTAAGGCGTACTGCACGTCGAAGGTGCACATGTCTTCAACAGCTGTAACCCTGCTTGAACAGAGTTAGAATGTTGAGGAGCTGACAGTTGCTCGTCGATGATCGGTGGTTATCTGCGGGTACTGTCACGGTCACAATTAGCCATTGTGCATAAGTATGTGACCTTAAACACCAATAAATAAATATTGCATGCGTACTGTACTATTTTAATTTTGTGATATGCCTCACAGGATGTGTTAATTGCAGTATAATATGATTCATTATCACTGGCTGAGCCACAGTGGGGCATGAGGGCCTTCCCCCCTCACCACCTACAACTTTCGCTGTCCCCCAGAACTTTGGGCCAGTGCAACTTTCACATATCATGTAGAGCTCTAAAATTGTCTATAGGGCTACACACTCAAGAAATGCCCCAGATTCGCTTTTAGAGCACTAAATTTTGCAAAATTTTCTTAGAGTGGAAGGCTTAGTCCTAACTGGGATGGTCCGGCTGTTACCCCCCTTCCCCACCCCAATTCCTCCCACTTTCCTTCAAGGGAAGGGAAGTAACACCCATTAAGGTCCAAGGTCCAACTTAGGAATAGGAGAGGCCTTCGCCCCTCACAACGTCATTCCAAATATCATGTTCTCCCTTCAACACCACCAAACTGGCTAGGGCATCCCCTATAATAGTATCCTGGCTACGCGCCTGCTTACTATTTGTCTTAAAATGCTTCAGATGAAGTAGGTCGCTGGATACCGCAGGTATCAGTGGGCGATAGATCATTGATTGCGTATAATAGTTTATGTGATTAAGGCGAACATCAAGTTCTTCCGAAACCAGCATCGCCCTTGTCTCTGTGGTTTAATCTCGCGAACGGAAATTTCCCAGATATCGGTTCTTAAAATAAGTGCTAATGCCCCGGAAATTCATAGACTAGAATGGGAAATCAAAGGTTGCGGAACTCAACTTTTAATCCCCGGTTCTGTCCTATGAATTTCCCAGGTATCGGGTCGGATTTTCAGAAACGACACCGGAAAAAAATCGGAATCGTGACCTTACTTTAAAAAAAAAACGAGAACCAGAAAATTCCCGTTCCCGGAATTAAGCCCCGGAGAAGACTCTGAATAAACTTAGGGGAATCGACTGATGTGTACATACTTTTCCTTCTCGAAGCGCTATTCCGACAAGGAGTCTACAATTACCGTAATGGCACACAACGATGGAAAATGTCGTAAAGTCGTGATAAAATGTTCTGGCATTCACATCATCATTGCCGACAGCCTTGACCAATTTCTGATGCCGATCCGACTAATTTAGCGCCAACTAGCAACCACCTATGATGGTTTTATGCGTATGCTGAAGTCTTTAAATTTGATACTTAGCGGGCAATTGTCTGTACTGCTACTGCCCAACGAAAGATTTTTTTTTTTTTTTGGGGGGGGGGGGGGGGGGTGAAGGTGATGTGACAGTAGTCCAAGTGGCTAGTCACAAAGGTGAAGGTAATGCGACAGTAGCCTAACCGAGAATTGTATCATTTCTTAACATTTAAGGCTACTCCCCTGACTATCGTTGTACTGGAGGTCTTCCAGAAGTGTGTATATGTGCATCTGTTGGGTTAATGCACAGGTGAAACATATTATCTCGATGCGTTCATCGCCGCGCGGCGGAAATCTCCCTTTGCTGTCATTCAGTAATGTAGTTTCATTGTGACAGGACGTCCAAATAATTAATCTCATCTTGGAATGTAGGGTAATCGCTATTATTGAATCAGTGGTTTTATGTGGTTTTACACAATTTTACCATACTATTTCAGCATTTTAATAAACCTCTGAGGCTGCAAGGGAGATAAGACACTGAATAAGTCTAGAGGCGAGAACACAATATATGCCGCTTATTGTATTTCGTCCCTACTATGCAGATTCCATAGTGATTCCGCGTGCTTAATATTTGGATGAGTAATAAGACAGAACATAACGCGGGTGGAGTACGGGGTATTGGAATTAAGTATCCTTGTTTGAGTTTTTCTTGTATTTTACGTGCGCCGAAGGCGCGCATGAAATACAGACAGAACTTCAACAAGGGTGGTTTAATGCAGTCGCCAGTACTCTACCCTAGTTGCTTGGGTAATAAGACAGAACACAATAAGGGCGAAGTATGGGGTGGGGTGGAATCAATGCCTCTTGTTGGGGTTTTCCCCTTATTTCACTGCGCTGAAGGCGCACATGAAATACTGGAAAAACACCAACAAGTGTCGTTGATTCCAGTTCCCCCCGTACTCTACCCGAGTTGTATTCGGTATTTATACCACGATTAAATTTGAATTAAGTGGACAAATCTGATGAAAATACCACCTTCGGCAGTCTGTTTACATTCATGCTTAACACTGTTGTGTCGAAGCATTTAGTTCACGTCATACCGTCAATCAGGTGCATAACGACCAATCAAACAGTTGGCCCATGTGACTGCTGTAATTCTTTAATATATGATTGTAAACAGTCCCTGCTGCAGAAACTCCAGCTTGTTCAAAACTGCGCAGTGAGGGTCATTTTAAGAAGGAAATCATGCCATACCACACCCTTGCTTCACCACATTCACTGGCTCCCCATTGAAGAACGCATCGAATTCAAAGTTCTAATCACCGTATACAAATGTCTTAAGGGGTCCTCCAACCTAACTTTTGTCAATTTGTTGACATTTTTCCCAATGCATCAGAAACAGATAAGAGAAGTAAGGAAAGGCAAATTATGTATCAAAATAATGCGTAAAGCGCATAGAAAAGGTACATATAATTTTTTTCTGGAAAAAAGTGAATTTTATGATTTTGAAGAAGATTAATTTGCCAATGGCGTAAGTAACGAACCGGTAAAACCAAAAAATAATCGGTAATTCGAAAGCCTTGTCCTCAATATAATGATAACATACTACAGACTCAGAGAAAGCATTTTTTGACACACACTCTGGTGGGTTTTGATGTTTGAATATAATAACACCAACACAAATTTTGGATGTTCCGGATGTGGCCATGTTTCAATGATGTTTATTCCGGTCATGTGATTACGATGTGGTTCTTGCAGAAATACTCAATTTGGGCAATCGTAAGAATGCAAGGACGTGATCACGCCCTTTATTTGTTCGAGACAATGTATGAGCGGATTTGCAAACAGGTGACAGCAAATACTTAAGCTGTTAGTGTCATAACTGCAAAATATGGTTCGAAATTCCCTCTCGTGTTTACAGGCCGTCTGAACATTTTTGTTGACAAAAAATCTGAATTATTGCGCACTAGAAAGACAACATGAACCACTTGTAAAAAAATAACCGAGTGTATACAATCGGGACAATACACATAAAATAAGGTAATATTCATAACAAAGTAAGCAGAATGCTTCGGAAATCACTTTTTCACGAAGTATATTCCAAGTGACCTTGAACTATATTGAGCGTGTTAATTTCCCCCGATGTTGCAAAGTTATTTACTTCCTAGTAACCATGGAATTTGTCGCGGCTGTCTGTGATGTCTGCAAAGGACCGATTGAAGATGGGTTGAAAATGTTGCATTCGCGCTTTTAAATAAGGTGCGCTTGGACAATGCTGAGAATTCAGTTTTTTCTTGCAACCAACCATACTAACACAAGCGTCGATCAGTGTCTTTTGTCATCGTTTTATACTGACAAATGTGACAAATCTCCTTCCATCCCCCAATTTGCATATCACAATAAACATAACCGCTGTCAATGAGTGTCAGCGTGGCCGTGTGGTCAAAACCGAAACGAATTATCGAATGCACGGTCAATATTAGCTGCAATTAGCTTTTAAACAAATGAAATACACGAAATATTCGCAATTTCTTCATTATCCATGCCGAGTTACTTTTTAACCAGACCACATGCGTTCAGTTTCGTTTGTCAGCATCAAACTGATATTGTTTGTGGTAATTAAATAGTACGAGAAGGCGAAGGAAGCCAAATATTTCCCATCATCTATTAATTAATTAAAATTGATAATTTCTTTTATTTTACTGAAATTATGAATTGATAAGGTGGGTGTGTTGCGATTATTATGCCCCAGACCTGGAAGTTGGAAAATCAAAGGTGCATCTAGGGCCGTGCAGTGGTGACCCCTGTCCTCCTAATCTTAGTCTTACCCATTCATCATTACATGTACCAACATTCTCCCTTGTACCTCAACCATTGCTACTCCAATTTGAAGGATATTTGGTGTTGTGATCGAGCATCATGGGGAAACAATGCCTGTGTAGCTGCTGTAGCATGTGTTTCTTCCCACATTTTTTCAGAGTTGTGGTACTTTTTAACTCTTTTGAGTTAGAAAATTTTGTTTATAACTAGTTGATTTGTTACAATTTGTTGCAAAGTGCCTGCTAATACCCTCAATTGTATTGCTACAGAATTTTCTGGTGAAGATTTTGTTTCTATTGCTTATCAAGCAACAACCTAATGAATATTCTGTATAAAGCCACCAATCTGATGTTTGACACTTTTATTGGAGCTGTTTTGAAGACTTATGGAACTCAAAATGTTGATTATGGCAGCAGGACTTTTCTATTCACCCATTAATCGATAAATTAAGTTTTATAGTAAGAAGCATGAAAGTCCAGAACTCAAAGTCTAAAAAGAATGTTTTGCAATGTAACATGATTTTTGCAGATACACTTATTTGGAGGGTTACCTGTCTGATAGTGTTTGGAACATGTGTGGCCAGGATCTTCAAAAAGAAAAAAGAGTTAAACTTTGAGAAAAAAGGCATATGCCTTGAGTGCCGGATGTAGCGTCATACAAGGAAGAGAGCCCCTCCCCCCCCCCCCCCCTCCGGGAAATTTTTTGTGTCAAATGGAGCTCACTTGTCACCTTTTGGGGATTGCTTTGTGTGCTGCGTTCTTGAAAAAAATATGTGAGACCCTCTGGATGTGCCCTTCTGATCTCAATATGCCAATAAGCCTCCTTGGGGAAAGTACATGCAATAATGGTTATGTAAGGTTGATTTGATGTGTTTTGAATAACAATGTACTTTTAAGTACATTAGATGGTTTATTGCAGTGACAGGTTACAGTTACCCTTATTTCTTCTCCAACAGATATCATGAGTGTATTGGTGTCCAAGAGTAAACAAAGCTATTATACTTATTGATAAACCAGACAAATTTAACAATTTAATCACTATCAAATTGATGCATGGGATAAAAGGGGTTACAGTGCAAGGGGTTTGTAAATATATTTATTCAACTACAATGTATGACTTTGCAGTGCATTCTACATAGGGGAATATCATAGTTTCTTTCCAAACCACCACAGTAACACATACATCTTATATTGGGAGACAGTCTTTTGTCCTTCCATACTTCTTCTGCTGGACTCCTTCAAGTTGACCTTTGTTGAACTCCTCAAATCAAAACATAAACAAAAGAAAATGTCTGCCTTCAATCAGTGAGCACTCCACTTATAACATTTGGTCTCAATCGTTATTACTTTCATGAATTAGGAAAAGATTTCTTCGAGTATGTACTTCAATTTTTATAGAATACAGCTGCTATTTTATTTTGAGGTATTTTATTGTGAAAATTTTGTTCTCTTACTTATGCCATAGCAGACTTTCAGGTGGTGCTATTTATACATGGCAGCAGTTCCATAGCAAATTTCAGTTTCCACATGTTCTGTGTTTCATTCCAAGCATTTTGGTATATAATTTATTGGGGTTATTCATTTTGGGCCTTTTTTAGACTTGAAAGGAAATTGCATGAAATTTGACCAAAGTTAGGTTGGACGTCCCCTTAATGGATTGGCCCCAACATGCCTCAGTAATCTGGTTCAGCGTTATGTTTCTTCAAGATCTCTGAGATCCTCCTCCACGAATAAACTTTGGCATAACCCTGGTGACCTAGTAACGGCAGGTGGTCGGGCCTTTTCAACTGCTGGGCCTTCTTTTGAATGAATTTAACTCATAACCTAATTGCGAGATTTCCCAAAGCATATGTTTTAATTATTTACTTGTAAAGCCTGAGAGCACTTACAGTAAGTGGAGAGTGGGTTGTAACTAAGTCACCCGCGGAGTGGAGTTATCACCCAAGCTATAACTTTCAAATTCTGTACATACCGACAAAAACACAAGCAATGATTCAGCCAATGGACCTCCGGGTTTAACCCGGAGGTCCATTGGCTGAAACTCTGCTTGTGTTTGTTATGCTTTGCAACAAATTTGCAATTATTGCTTGGGTGGAATGTCCACTCTGCGGATGATTTAGTGATAATACACTCTCCAAGTACTGTACGTGGATTCATTGGCTCTAAACTGTATTTATTATTATTTTTAATCAGATGCCTTCTTTCCTGACGTTTTTACACGTAGGTCGGATTCCACGTGTGGGATATATTGCTCACTTCTCAGTGTCTGTATTGTGTCGGGTAACGTTAAAAAAACAACAGTCGCAGTATAAACTATTTTAATAACCCAATTCATTCACAGAACTAATCATCTCGATGTCAAACATTTTCTTAATACCCGTGGAACAGCGGTCAATCCTTCCTTGCTAGGTGTGATCACCAAAGCGTTAATTATGTGGAGTGTTAAGGTCGAATGGTGCAAAATAACAAGTAAAAATGATACATTCCTTGCGTAACATAGCAATGTCTGGGATGGGTAACATTGAAGTGAGGAAGTACATATCTCAAGACAATGGGAATAAGATTACACGATAGAGTGGTTATCTTTTTTATTATAATGATTAATTGGCAAGCAGTTGGCAAGCATTTCATTGAAGCCTGAGACAGTTTGACTCTGTGAAACTCCAAAAGTATACGGAGTGGCGCCCCTTGTCATGATACTACATGGAACGCGTATGTTAAGAATTTTCGTTCTCACGTCTAGATTTAAATTCTTCTCCACCACAGATCTGATCATTTCGAGCGACAGAATCATCTTCATTACTAGTTCATGTGCCAAAACAGGTGAATTCTCCATCTCCACGAAAATTTTGGAGGCGTACCCATTTCAAAGAAATACAACTGGATTTCTTGACCCGGTAGCTCAAGGTCACGGCTAAAGTTAAGGTTAAAACAGGAAGGGGGTGGGGGGGGGGGGGGGTGGTGGTCTGCAAAAATTGCAGACACAAGGTAAAAAAAAGTTTTTCCACTCTTCAGGCACCCACCCATCCACCCCATACCTGCATTTTTATTATCTTTTTCGGGCCAATTTTGGGGACCCACCTCTTGAAATCTTAGAAAAAAGCATAAAATGCAGACATGTGGCCCTGTCTAACCGAGAACTGTCCCATTTCTTAACATTTAAGACTACTCCCCTGACCATTTCAGCATTTAAATAAACCTCTGAGGCTGCAAGGGAGATAAGTCACTGAATACGTCTGAGATAATACATTCCCTGATGCCCTAGTCTGTACTACATAATTTGGCAATTCTACCCGATTCTACTAAATACAAAACACTCTTCATTCCTCATTTTGGAGCTAATAGAGATAGCAAAAAATCACCTTCCCTATTTCTGTGGTATGCATATGTGACATGAGGAAAGTCACAGTCTAAATGTCTGCATATCTTGCTGGGGCGATGAAGGTTATTGATTCATATTGCATTGTAGTCATCTTTGTTCAGTTGGCATCTAACTAATAATCAATGTTCAATTTATGTCAACTAAGCCTGGGAAGGGGGGGGGGGGGGGTGTTTTATTGTTTTACACCGGTGGTAGTATTGTTTGTGATTTTTGTTTATATAAACTTTCTGAAATTATTCTGAACTATTTTCTCTTTCAATTAACATGCAATGGTCAGATAAGATTAGGAAGCATAGATGCAAGTCCATACCTATACATCCATGAAACATTATAGCACACTAAATCAGACTGATTAAATCATAATTTTAAGTAGTTTCAAGTTGATTTTTTAAAATACTTGCCATGTAATTCAATTTGCCTGACGCAAATTTGCCAACAACTTCTCTTTAACCATGTGGACAGCATTAGCTGCGGGTACCAACATAGAATTTCTTTGGATTTGGACTTATCTACACCCCTAATATGATAGTTTATATGTTTTAAATGTCCTGGTTGGCCAGATAATTGATAATAAACGGTTAAACAAGCACACAACTCAGTGATTTTAAAGTGGAGGGAAAAATTGCATTTTTTGTCATTTCTACATTTTTTACAGCCCTAAACTACCCACCACGCCCTCCTTGTTTCTGGGAAATTTTCTGGAGACCCCTCCCCCCCCCTACCGCCCCCACACACGGTTATAATATGGATTTTGTTCTTCAAATTTATCCATATTTATTACTTTCCAAAGTGTGATTTACTGGGTTTTCCGGGTATGATTATAAACGATAACTTCACAAGTAAATTATGCAATCAACAATTGTGTTATGTATCCGTGCGGGCAAACAAAGACGCTTTGCCGTGGGTGTAATGGGGACTTCATTGTTTTTTTTAACCCTTTCCCTAACATGAAAAGCAGACGACACTTGCAAAAAAAAAATTATTGAATAACTATTATTTTCATTTTTTGTCTCAAAAACATAGGTTATGACTCCTCATTGGAACGAGCTCGACGAGCTCGCTCCAATGAGGGGGTTATAACCTAAGTTTTAGAAACAAAAAATGAAAAAATAATTCATTCGAGGCGAGGGACTATATTGTAAAACACTCATGCGCATCCGCGCACTCGTGTTTGTACAACGTCTCTCGCCTCTCATGAATTATTTCACGTAACCAGTCCAGTCAAGCGGTTACTCTCTATTTCTTGTACTTGTCATGAAGTAATTCGCCCCCTGAGTTCCAATGTGTGCTATGTGCCAGTAGGTACATAGAACCCATTGGGACTCAGTGGACAAATTGTATGACCAATGGACACAATTGTCTTCAGATTATGAAAAGAATATTTTAAGTTGTGCAGGTGGGGAGTCTGACAGTTGCTCGCTGCTGCTTGGTGGTTCTCTCCGGGTACTACGGCTTCTCCACCCGTAAAACTGTTCGATACGAGGTGACCCTGGTTATATCGAAAGTAGCTTCAAATCCAAATAAATAAATTAATAAGCTGCCCAGAATAATTTTATGTGGTTAGATTGTTAACATATTTACGGTAAATTGACGGGAGCGCGGTGGCTCAGTGGCAGACTGTTGGACTTTTATACTAGAGGGCCCGAGTTCGATCCCCGTCCGGGACGACACGCGTTGTGTCCTTGGGCAAGGCCCTTTATCACGGTTGCCTACATAGGGGCACGATGACGCCGTGTACTAAGGCGTACTGCACGTCGATGGTGCACATGTCTTCAACCGCTGTAACCCTACTTGAGCGGAGCTTGAACTAAGTTAGAATGTTGAGGAGCTGTCAGTTGTTCGTCGATGCTCGGTGGTTCTCTCCGGGTACTCCGGCTTCCTCCACCCGTAAAACTGTGACGGTCACGATTAGCCATTGTGCATAATTATGTGACCTTAAACGCCAATAAATAAACACGGTAAATTGACCGATTGTTTTTATCGGCTATGGTTATCACATTTCCTCAAAAAAGTTCAAATATTGCCATAAAAAGTTAACCAAAACCCCTTGTCGGAAACCGGGCTTGTCATTGCTGGGGGAAATAGATTCACGCCGCGTATTTAGCCAAAACTCAAGGAGTGTCGCCTGAATCCGTGCGTGAACTATGTCTCAACGTGACAAACCCCGCCCTTCTCGTTTTTGTTGAGGTGGTTCTTATCTTGAAGGGGTCACTGACATTTCCTCAAAAAGCACAAATGAACAGCGGTTCACTGAAACTAACAATTTTAATACATACAGAAAAAATAAATTTGTAACTTATATAAAATCCAATGAATAGAACACAAACGTCAGTCACACCCCACCCACACAACTTTTGAGGCGGGCCCGCGTTCTCTGTTGTCGATGGTTCCTTCTTCCTTTGGACTCTGTTCGCCTTTTCAAGAACATACAACTGGAATTTCAGTCTTTCACTGCCGTCGCACGGCCACTAACGTATAGTCACTTTACCGGACGCCTTTACTCTAACATGTGATGGAATGTCACTCAACCACTGCAGTCGCACGGCCACTAACGTATTGTCACTTTACATGATACCTTTCCCCTAACCTGTGACGGAATGTCACCCTACCACTGTCGTCGCACGTCCACTTATACCTCGTCACTTGACTGGACGCTTTTCACTCAAGCAGTTGCCACTTATGAGGTCAAATGCTCCCCTCCATTTATCTCAGAATAATGTTCATACAGGCAAATCCTACTCTGCCTACGTATGGCTTGCCTTCTACAACAGATAATACTGTCTACCTAAGTACCAAGCTCGTGAGCTCGTACTTCTAATTCTACTCCTACACTCGTATATGGCCACCGACTTGGCTCGCGACTGTTCCTACTCTAAATACGAGCTCTGTGGCCCCCTACATTACAACGTGCCTTTACTTTCGCACCGATACGGCACCTCCTCTAACCTATAACATGGGACATCCCCAGCTCCTCGTTACGACCCATTGTCTTACAAACCTTCAGACTGGAATGAATTTTCGAGAAATCCTCAGACTTTTATTGGATCGTCAGAACATTAATTCCCATTTTAATTGCTTCTCTTGATCTTGGCCGCGTAGATCTATCTTAATTTAATATTGACTTTTAAGTTCCTTTGAAAGTCTCGCATTTTGGTATATACTGACATTCGTCACAGACCAGATGCGTCATATGGATGTGTGTCCAGAGCATGTGCGATGTACTGTTTTTACAACAATTACCTATTAATTGGCCGTAATTACATAGATAGTGACTACAGGAGAACACTGGTCTCTCTTACACCTTTAATCTATTATCAGACAGCTCATCATTGGGTTCGCCAGACGTGCGAGAAATGGCCATAAAAGTTCATGCTTAATTAACAGCGCAAGAATTAATTTACTGGTCTGTTTAAGTGACAAATATGTTTTCGGGGTCCGTCATACAGACAAACATTCTTATGCCTTTAGCCCGAGCGAGAAAGATTATTAAAAAGATATACACTTTTAAATAAGAAAATCTCAACTTTAAGCTATCACTTTGACACCCATATTAGTAATATTAAATTACCTCACCACTACCGATATGACTGGCGAGGGATAATGCCTGTATGGCCAAAATTATCGGAGGTCAAGGTTATTCGTATGTCCCTTTTGCGTCTTGGATGAATATTTAATGAAATGATGTCAAACAAACGTGGAGTTTTAATGTATTGTCCGTTTAATTTCCTTTAAAACCTGTAGTTCGAAAACCCGTAGTGATAATGTCAAGCTTCCAGTCCACCAGTTTAATTCTGTGCGACATGCAACGCCGTTATGGCCTGGAACTGGTCTAGCCCTTAAACAACCCGACCAATGTTCAGATTCCCACGTCTGGAATATTTCATTTGGTCAGAAAAGCGAACCTGTGGTTCGCTTTTCCGACCAACCGATATATTCCAAATGGTTGAATCTACAAAACACCACGAACATTCTTAATCGACGCATGGCATGTTGTTCAATCGAGACTTCATTTGGTATCACTGAATCAAAATATTTGAATTAGAAATACCCGCCTTGAAATGTTGCACTCGGAAATGATACAATCTCTAAAAATAAACAGCCTTGGGAAAATAAATTGTTTCAATAAACGTTTGAAGCATCCTATTGACATCTTGCATTATTGATGAATATTCCAGATAAAAAAGAGGGTGATTTGATGGCTTTTGGACCTAAAAAATAAATTTACATTTGTGTGTTTTTGTAGAGAAGTCCCTGAAAAATAAGTGCACGTGTCCTGTACTTCCCTTCTCTCTTATTTGTTGCATGACCCCCTGTTTTGGGGGTAGAAAAAGTTGTCTAAAGGGCTATACTTGACAGTGATATTTGAATGCCAAAATGAAAGTGATGCGATTATATTTGATTTTGCCTGAACGTTCTTATGGTCGCCTGTGGGAAAATATTTAGTTCTGTGATACCATTTGATCGAATTTTAATGACTTTACCATTAGGAATAAAGACTCAGCTACAGTCATAGTTTTATGATTACAACGCGTAGTTCTTCTAATTGTGCAAAAATCTTGATGGTTTCAAAGTGAATTAAATACCTATTGACTGGAATATCAATATCAAAACTGAAGCACGAAAGAATTTCTGTATATCACGGTGATTGAATGAACACCATATTTCATCATTGGTAGTCTAAATGCAAACTCCACGAAAAGTTGTTAACAAATAGTCCATAACTGCGTCAATTCCATACATAATTAGACTGGTAGTCTGGGAGCTTGGGCTGGTGTGCATAGGCCAGTCCACAAAGCGCTCTTCCAGAATTTATTTGGAATGCGTGATTATTGACAAACGCGCCAATTTTTATAAATATGGCTCAGTAGAGCCGAAAGAAGATATATAATACAAAAAGCAACGATAACAGTGTGTTTTGCTCACGGCTAATGAACTATTAATCTCCCTTAAACACAAAACTGAACAGAAATTTTCGACAGGATCGCCATCTGGTCGAAATTTACTGTTCGTGTTTATGATCACATGCCATAATGTTCGCATTTCGGTTTATACAGACAAGAAAGCAAATTTGCCACCGAGGTGGTGTCGAATAATATACTACATAGAGGGACGTTCGTCATTCGACATTCGGTCAAATTTACAATGCTTGGAAATTCGAAGCCCTAAATTTGAAATAGATTGAAATTACAGACAGGGCGAATGTGTAATTTTTTCCAAGAATCTAGACAAAAATATGCAGTTTGTAGGATGAAAAGTTGTGAACGTCCTCCAAATATTAATTGAAAAGTTGTAGAAAATATCGGCTTGTAGTTTTTGTGGCTACCGATAGCCTCAGTTGGATAATTTACAGTCAAGAGGAGTGTAAAATGGAATTTTGCATCTTAAAATCTATAGTTGGAAAATTTTGACTCCAGGAGGCGGGGATTGTGTGTGTTAACCCTTTACCCAACGAAACGGACAAAATCGGCCAGCGCTATTCACAAAAATCGCCAATTAACTTTCATTGTTTTTTTTTCATTTTTTTGTCTCAAAAACATAGGTTGTGTCGTCTGCTTTTCGTGTTAGGTAAAGGGTCAATGGAATTTCACACTCGTTGGAAATTATGCAGTGGTAGTCGTATTTTGCCTACAGGGGGTGGTGTAATTGGAAATCTAGAGGTGGACCCCCCACCCCGATCCGAGACACCTTAGCAGCGGCCTTAATTGCACAAAAATAGCTTTTGAATCGTCCCAAACATTTCGATATAAATGACATAAAAGTGAATCAACAATAAAAATCAACGGAAGCTAATTAATTTATTGACAAGTGATCGCTCGTTTCAGACAGCTACAGAGAAAAATATCCGTGGTATCACCCGGTATGTGCCCGAGTGGTCCCTCTGTGGTCGGTACAAAAAAACCCCACACATTTTCACTGGTCAGTATATATACCGGATGTGTGTCCCTCTCTGACTTGCAAACACGGTCGACACATCTTGTCAATGAGAGTTCGTACTTGATATTCATCAATTTAATTCCATTCTAGACAAAAATGTTGCACCACAACTTTTAGCCACTCTACTAGCGCACACGCCAGCTTGATACTGCCCAATGACACGGGATTTCTCATGAACAGATAATATTCAAGCCCAGGACATTGTGTAGACATGTTTAAAGAATATGAAAGTCCCTTCATAAACAAGTCTAACGATGAAATACACAGATACCATACAGTACATGTTGCCCGTCAATTTGTGTTTTTCTAAACACTACCCCTGTATGGCCTACTTATTGGCCGCTGTGGTGTGTAAGGGTACAAGTAGCCCAACTTCAAAACTGACATTTTCTTGTGGAACTATGGGATTTATGTCTTACATTTCATAAAACGTCTCATGAAACATTCGGCCAAATAAACCCTTGAAAAGTTAAGAAAACACTGGGTTGTAAAAACGTTTTTGTGGTAGTATATTAGGTATAGTGCTGAAGGAAGACCAGTAGCGTAGCCATGGGGGGGGGGGGGGGGGGAGCATATGTTCCCCAAATTTCAGTCATGCCCCCCCCCCCCTCCCTCGTGATGTGGCCTAATTATTGATGCCTTTCATAAGTTATAAATTATGAACACAAAAGGACTCAGAGTCAAGTAACTTGCGTTTTTTGCCCCGAATTTCAAAATTCCCCCCCCCCCCTCCAGCGATAAGGAGGTGTTCCCCTCTTGTGCACGACCCCAGCTCGCCGCTGCGTGGCTCGGATGATGCTGCGCATCCTACTCTGTATCCCCCCCCCCCCCCATAGTAGTTCAGCGATCTGAACGTAGTAGCTACCCCCCTACACCCCCCCCCCCTTCGTAGGGGACTAGCCGCTACGTTCAGATCGCTGAACTAGTCCCCTTACATATTACTCTTGCCCCCCCCCCCCCCCCCCTCAACTTTGATATCCTGGCTACGCGCCCGATGAAGACAAGTAAAGGTGTTACTTTATTCCATATCAATGACTCTTTGCAAATTGCCTGCGGAAGCAAAAGTAATAGTGCGCACGAAGATGGATTTTCCTAACTCAACGCTTTGGAAATATGACGAAGAGCAAGCGCTGCTGTGTGTCTGAAATCCGAGGGACTGTGTATATAGTTGTTTTACTGCAGAATCAATGTCTAGGACACAAATATAAAAGACTCATAACTTTCTGAAACACAATTGACAGGCATGTGCATACATACATAGTAATTTCAAACCCACGCACATCATTTGCAACAAGTCATTAACACATTATATAATACCGAAAACTCAATTACGGCAAGTGCATCCCTTCTGGGAAAGACAATAACACTATTCCTTCAACAAAGGCTTAGTTTGAAAACCATAGAGGTTACAGATGAACTTACGTCATTGTGGGGTGGGAGGGTGGGGTGGACGTGAAATTCAAAGTCATATTAATAACTGAGATCTCCAGTTCCTGCCATTTATCCCGCAACGCTCATTAGAAAACTGATGCTGAAATCCCAGAGACGGCGTTAGGGCTTTTGCCCATGCACTCCTCTGGTTTAGCAAATGCGATTTGTCGTTTACGCAGGTAAGCTAACGTCTGTACTGAGGAATGTCTGGAGGAACAATCCTGGGAAAAGATTTTGTCCTTTCTTGATCAGCTGAAAACATATTTATTTAGAATCGTCTTTGACGCCCTTATCATTTAATTCAAAGTATGGTTTTCCCCATTGAAACTTACTCCGGACCATACCGCGAAGCACTGTGCACAAGCACTACGATTGACGACACTCAACTTAGAGGGATCGTCACGAGCCTTTAATCGGGGAGGTATGACCTAAATAGGACATGGCTTCACCAAAGATGACGAAATTGTTCCACTTACAAATGTTCAGCCATACGTACATATATTTACATATATTTATATCACCATAATATTTATGTACCAATTGTTGTATCAGAGTCTCGCTCTTGTTTCTGGGCGCCAACATTTCGAGGAGTTGAGATATTGCCTCATAAACAACAGAGGGACTCTGATACAATATTTTCTGAATGGACATAATGGTTAAATGGTTAATTAGCATTTTAATTTCATATTTCATTTTAGACATATAAAAAAGCTGGTCGTTTGGGTTGCAAATGCGGCTGCCTTGAACTTTGCCATCAACAGATAAACTTATTGAGCGTATACATGTTTTACATTCTAAAAAAGTGTGCACTTTTACAGTATAACTGCATATTGTCTCAGATTGAATGCTTCCAGTATTTCAAATACAAAAGGATAAAACTAATGTGGTTCCATAATTCAATAATTATATATTTTAGAAGAGTTTGTTTTTATCTTTTCGTATGTGGAAACGTGTTTCGAAAACTTGTAATGTTCTATAAATAGTAACGTAACATAAACCAAGCGCACGGTTGTATCGTGCAGTTGCAAGATACAGATTTTGTATAAGGAGCCACTGACACATGTTGCATTAAAGTTATTAAAGACCCCATATATATTTATTGAAAGATAAAAAATAAAATGAAAACTGTGATTACAAAGGCGGACAGGGTCAAAATTCTCTGTCCGTGGATCTCCGCCACAACACTGTATAGTAGTCCACCTGTTGAAAAAGACATCCAAGAGCATTGAACCTCGGATGCTATTTGCGCTTCTTTTCTTGCTTAGTACTTAGTTTCGTAATATTTTATTTATAAAATCTTGATCCACTGATGTAATTGTGTCGTGGCTTAATCGAAAGAAGGGCATAGAAGGGCAGAGAGAGGGGGAGGAGGGGGCAGAGAGAGAGAGAGAGAGAGAGAGAGAGAGAGGGGGGGGGGGGGGGGGTAGGGCTGTTGCGATAACGACAATGCTGTATTAGTTTTACAGCATCCATGACTAGATTTGATGAAAAAATCATGAAAATTTGACATAAGAAATCACTGGTCAAAAGGTCGATACAATTTGAAGAGGAAATGTGGGTTAAATGTGCTCAAATTTTGCCTATTTTATGGCAAGAGATTCTCGGTCCTGAGCAGGAATATCCACAATCAATAGGCAAGGAGTTAATCGCGGTAGCGTGGTGTTTCAATATGTGCTGCACTGAGTCAATGTCAAGCTCTCAGACCACCAGTCAAACAGCAAGGAACCCGACTCGGTTCTGTGATGTTTGTTTATCCAATTTTCGTGGAGTCTGCGTATAGACTACCGCTAATTGAATGTGATGTCTCTTCACTCACAAGATATGCAGGCATTTCTTCAGGTTCCAGTTGAAGACACCCCAATCAAAGAACAAGATGGCACATGTTTTAGCTAGCAGTAGTGATAGAAGAAAATAGTAAGGACGGAGTTAGTGGAAGCTGATCAGAGAACTGATAAATTTAACAGTGATACGAGACAGTTACAACGGCTGTCTAAAACCAATACAGGCAGTAGAAGTAATGATCGGATTCGAGGTAACTGCAGAAGCTGGAGCGCGGTGGTTCAATAATAGAGTGTTGGACTTCTACTAGAGTTCGATCCCCGTCCGGGACGACCCGCGTTGTGTCCTTGGGCAAGGCACTTTATCCCGGTTGCCTACATGGGGGCACGATGACGCAGTGTACTAAGGCGTACTGCACGTCGATGGTGCACATGTCTCCAACCCCTGTAACCCCACTTAGGCAAAGCTTGAACAGAGTTAGAATGTTGAGGAACTGACAGTTGCTCGTCGATGCTCGGTGGTTCTCTCTGGGTACTCCGGCTTCCTCCACCCGTAACACTGTCACGGTCACGATTAGCCATTGTGCATAAGTATGTGACCTTAAAACAGAAATAAATAAATAACTGTAGAAGCTACTAAGTAGTCTTTGGGTGATCACTGAAGCGAGAGCCAGTTAACGTCCCATGAGTTCCAATGTGTTCTATGTGCCTACTGGCACATAGAACACATTGGAACTCAGGGGCAAGTAGTAGATGTCATAGTCTAAAAGTTGAAAACCAGTCGACAATAGTCCACACTAGCAAGAGAGACTAGCGAATAGTTGTAAAGTTGGTGCTATACGATTACTATCTTCGACTAAACTGGCATGACACGAAAGGACATCATACGGATATTCATGTCGTTCTCCAGTTGAAGGAATCCCAGTCAAGGGGTAGGGTAGTTTCTGCATTGCCATTTCTCATCCCTCTAATAACTTTTTTTCAGATCCTTATCCACTGTCCTTGAATAATACTAACTGTTAACAAGAAGGTAGTCCTTTAGATTCAGATTTAAATTCTGAATGATACAACCAATAAACAATTTTATTATATGACTATGTCATTTAACCGCTAAAATCACTACTGTTTGCCGATCTTTTCCTGGTCCCCAGAAAATCCCGTATGGAATCCGATTCCGTATCACTATAGTATGACGGACTGTTTACGGGTGCGTTCGAGTGCGCATAGTTAGCTGTTCCAGTCACAGAGAGTACTTTCCTACGAGCGCGAATGCGTCCGCTTGAACAGGGGTCCGTGTTTCTTTTATCGTATTCATGGAATTTTTTATCGTATTCATGCGCATCGGGGGATTCACCGGAAGTGTGCACCTGCTACAAAAATAAGTGTAAACAAAAATGGTTCTTTTTTACTTCAATCCAATTTATCAAAAAAAGGTTGGGGAATTTTTAATGCGAGATTTGGCATGCGATGTTAAACTATAAGCCATATAATCAACCCTTTATCGCTAACACCGAAGTTAGGCAACGTCGAGCCCGGTTAGTCCTTGGATGGGTGACCGTCTGAGCGATCGATTCAGGACTCCTGTGTCCTTGGGCAACGCACTTAACCCCGATTGTCCACATGGGGGCACGACGACGCCGTGTACTGATACGTGCAGCACGTCGATGGTGCGCATGTCTTCAACCAATCTAACCCTGCCTATGCTGCAGTGCGGAGTTACGATATTGGGGAGCAGGCAGCTGCTCGTCGCTGCTCGGTGGTTCTCTCCGGGCACTCCGGCTACCTCCACCCGTAAAACTGTCACCGACACGATATGACCTTGGCTGTTAAAGTGTCGTTAAACCTTAATAAATAAATAAATAAATAAATAAATAAATAAATAAATAAATTTTATCGCTACAGTGAAGTGATCTGGGTCATAGTATCACGTCGAGCTGAGGAGGTCGGATTGCGGGATCAAACGAACTGCCACAGGCAGCGAGTTTGATCCGGCGATCTGACCTCTTCAACTCGACGTGACACAACGACCCAGTTCACTTCACTGTAGCGATAATATGCATAAAATAATAATACAACTCTCCCTGACGTTGTTCTAACAGTCACATGTCCACCTTTATGAATCTAAGTTTCTGTTGTTGTTCTGGAATACACTGTGTATGTGTATGTAGATTCCTTCCGAATTGATCAGAATAATTAGGAGAATGGTTGTTTGATCCAAGCTCTCGGGCCCCCAATCTAATTATGTAAGGAATTCGACGTTGTTATGCACCATTTGATTATCCACTTTACGCGTAGTTTGCGCGCCGACTGCCGTTGATGTAATGTAATGTCCACTTACTCAAAACTATCTACAGAGATATTCTTTCGGTTCCGGTTATAGATATTCCAAGGTGATATTTAACTCACCTGGCAAACTTCAAGATATTAACACAGTTAATGGAACCATGCGGCATAATCATGAAACTACTGCTGTGACGAGTCACCATTCACAATTGTTTAATAAACAAACATCTCTGGTGGTATTCGTAAAGTCATTAACCCTTTACCTAACATGAAAACCAGCCGTCACTCTTCTTAAATAACTAAATGTTTTCATTTTTGTCTCAAAAACATAGGTTATGACCCTCATTGGAACGAGCTCGACGAGCTCGTTCCAATGAGTGGTCATAACGTATGTTTTTGAGATAAAAAATGAAAAAACTAATGAAAATTAATTGGCGATTTTTGAGAATAGCGCTGGCCGGTTTTGGTTGTTACGTTGGATAAAGGATACTGTCCAAGCAACTCTGGATTGAGAAACATTTCTTGATTCAAAGAACATGAATGTATTTTTTTTAAATGTTGTATCGAGTGATGGACGCTTTTTTGTTTATCCTTTTCCCGCCAAGGTGAAGGTTGATGTGTTATTACTAATAATTCAAACTACGGACGGCCGGAGACGTCCACTCCACGTATGTTTCGACCAGTGGAAAATAAATGAAGCTGTCATGGAGCGACCAGGTTTCGGACCGTGGTCAGAACATTTTCGAATTCCAGGGTCCAAAGCTCTCTACTTTCTTGCATCTGAGCGGATATTTTGAGGTTTTTCATCAAGATATATTTGTAAGATTTCTCACTTTGAGAGAGGTAATTGCTCGTGAGTACGGGCTAAAGAGGAAACAATGATCATTCAGGTGAAAAATGATTCAAACAGTACTTACTGTTTAACATTAGTGATGCAGTACACTATAACTGGTGGAAAAAGTGGCGCGGGGGCACGTGTCTCCGTCCTGCTTATCAACTAGGTCTCATTTTGATCACCTGGTAATAGAACGGAATCCTTTTCATGATTATTAAGTGATAAAAGAATGCAGGAAAAGTTTGCAAATACTCAAAAACTCGCTTTTTTCAACACCTAAGACACCCACCCATCCCGGTGTAAAAGGAATGGAAGTCCGTAGGAACGTTAGTCCCTCTGGACTATTATTCCGCGGAATTATAGTCCTAGGTCTAACATTTCTAGGAATAGTAGTCCGGCGGACTACTATTCCTAGAAATGTTAGACCTAGGACTATAATTCCGCGGAATAATAGTCCAGAGGGACTAATTTTCCTACGGACTTCCATTCCTGTCACACCGGCTTAGTATCCGGAATTATTTTGCAGCCCCCCCCCCCCCCCCCCCCCAACCGTCTATGAATCAAATGGTAAATTGTTTCGACTAAAGATATTACAACAATTAGCGTAATCATAAAACTGCGGCTTTGGTGAGTCTTCATTCAAAATTATTTGGCAAACATAGATATAATATTCATGCATTCAACAAAGATTCGGTCAGAACCAAGTCTCAAATGCGAACATTTCTTTCGTCAGTTCAAATAAAATGAATGTTCATGGTATTTTTAGAGTCGATCGACTGTAATATTTCAGCCGATTTAATCTAAAAAACGGTCGACGAACTATTCAAGATCTAGACTGGTTCAAGGCCATAACAGCGTCAGGTTCGTTGAAGAATTTGCCTGGTGGCTTTAGCTTTTGGCAGAGTTCGCAAACTTGACAATTTATGCGTTCTTTGCCTCGAGGAATATTTTTTATTGTCTTATTTTATTGACTGAGATATAGCACATTCTTTAGTCTTTGTGATTTTAACTTACTCTTATCTGAAACATTCGCAGCTTACACATGACGTCTTTTGTTGACTCTCAGTCTTCTTCGAAACTGACCAGATTTATGGGGTTTTCAAATGCGGTACACGTTGTTTGCCAATACTTTGTGTGACGCGATGTCTCGTTGCAATAGAAACGACATGTCAGACATTTTTGGGTACTTCGTTCATTTCTCTGTAAGACGGTTTTTTCAAGTGGTATTCTACAATACACTCTTCAGTGCGGTCTGTGTTACATTTACCCATATTTGGGTTTTCCTAAAGTCTTGCATGTATCAAGAGTATAGCTGTGTTGACACAAATATAAATATTAGTTCTAGTGTAAAATCAGTGCATTTTAACCATCCAGACGATAGACTACAGGGGTGGTGCTGGGGAGGGGGTGCACCCTCACCCCACCCCCACTTTCGCTGGAGAAATCGGTCAGAGTCGTCGGGGACAGAAAATTATGCAAACACCATAAAGATGGACATAATACATGGCACCTGTTTTTTATACCCTAGGCCCATTAGCCCATATTTTTCTTCTCTTTCTTCGTTTCATTTTGACTCTCTCAGAGCCTCCAGAGTCATGGATATTGCGACTTTTTCCCAATTAAAACAAAAATTCCTCCCATGGTCGCTCCGGTGGGTCCGGGAATCGTTACCCCCCCCCCCCCCAACCTGTCAGGGATCACAGCCCCGTATCGGGCAAATCATGGCGCCACGCCAGACTATAGTATGTTTAAAGATTTTGTGCACATAGAATTCATTTGGTTTTACGAAACATATAACGCCTTTCTCGATTTTTTGGGGTGCGCATTCTCCCTTTAAAAATTAATCTCAAGAGTAGTTTGCACGGAAAAGAGGATGGACAATGTTGAAAGACGTAAAAACCAAGGACTCTAACCTAGAGGCTGCAACCTGCTTATCACCCTGCACTGATCTGCGGGAGCAAATTCTAATATCGGAACATTTGATCACAAACGTTTGATCAGAAGCCTTTCTTCACGGGCTTTAGATCACGAATAAATCAACACTGATACTTCTTGCACTGCTGCCAATACGGTCACAACTAAAAGCAGAACAGCCTTCATTACGTTTCAACAGCACGAAGACAATGTGACTGTCAAGATCCCGGCGTAAATCATATGAATACCTATAGCCCATCAACCTCAATTTGATCACATTGGTAAAACAGCATTTCTTTATGACATATCATGGTTTTCAACAAAGCACAATTGGCATCCACGCACCACTATGACCTGGACCACTTTGAATAGCGTATTTTTGCATTACCCAACGAACTCATCCGGCGGTATATTGCATTTGGTAATTATAAATTGCAAAGGTACTAATCAAGGGCGTTGGAAGCATCCGAGGGCAAGGGGGCAGGGATATCAAAAAGATTACTCAGGTCCCTTGAGACTTGAGAGGAACAAGATGTCATCTGCAATGCTACAGCATTGCAGATGGCCCCTTGTTCCACTCAAGGGACGATGTAAAACTTCAAAATCTCACCACTGATTGATAGCTTCTCCGTTTGGTGATTAACGACCAAACTCCATCATTATACCTAGCCCCCCCGCCCCACCCCATTGGCACTGCATTGCACATGCTAAAGAAATGCGAATAAATTCTCACAGGTCTCGGAAAGGAAAATCTAGAGCACTTCTGGCGAAAAAGGCTATGCGTTGCCCTCTTGCATCCCTTGCCCCCCATCCCCAGGGTAAGGGGCTGCTGCCCGCCTACTAATGGTTCTTATGCTCCCCGAAAACCGAAAAAAATTCGGGAGCATACAGTCGCCGCTTTGTCCGTCCGTACGTCCGTCCGACCGTCCGTCCGTCCGTCCGTCCGTCCGTCCGTCCGTCCGTCCGTCCGTCCGTCCGTCCGAAGCGATATCTCAGCAGAGAGTGGATGGATTTCAGTGAAAGCTGATATGAGGATCCTTGTGATAAGCCGCTCCTGCACATGTTATAAAAACCTTGCCCGCATATTTTCACCAGAGTTACAGTCCTTACATTTCAAAGACATGTGCCAAATGATTTTCTTTTGAGGGGGTGGGGGGGGGGGGGGTGGGACTACAATTTTACAAATCTGCTTGTTAACTTTGTCGACTGTCGGGGAGCATCCATCAGTTTTGTTGGTTTTCTTGTTACTCCAGTGGTGGCCCCGAAACTTTATCTTCTTGTTATTTAACAACGAACGCCCAATTTAGAGTTATATAAAGTATTATTTAATTCAATGTACATATTATGGTGCAATATGATACATTGTCGAGTTAATCATTGCTTGTTTGAAATAGTAAGCCACTGAGCAAACAACTTTCTATTCGTTAATTAATATTTAATTTCCACGTAACGTCCTCTCGGTGCATCACAGTGCAAACTTGTACTGATAATTTATTAACCGTTTTAGAGAGTATGGATGTATCGCCATGTAAAAAGACAACTATTTCTATCCTCAAAACAAGGGGTCATGCAACAAATAAGAAAGAAAAACGTGACAGAAAGGAAACTACCGGTAACGGGCATATTTGTCGGGGAACTTCCAATAAAGCACACCAGTAGTCAATTATATTTTTAGGTCCTAAATTTCATCAAATCGCCCCTCCTTTTTCTCTGAAATATTCAGCAAATACGCCAGGTTTCAGTACAATGCTTCAAAGTTTTTAGGTCTCGCTTTCTATTAAAATGTCATATCCGGGGTTATTGGATATCCTCGGCCATTAGAGCTGAAACTGTTAACCGATTAATTGATTAATCAATGATCAACATCTTGATCTATCCAAAAAGTAATTGATCGATTAACCGTTACTTTTGAACTACTCTATTTTATGGGTTAACAAAGGAACAAACTTGCTCCAAAACAGGCAAACATTGTTACACTGACTTACATCAATTATATGAGACAGAATAAAGCGTGCAAGTTACTTGCTGACATACTTGTTTTCTTGCATGATCATCATACTGTATCAGTAACTGGAAATGGTCATTCTTAACCCTTTACCCCTTGCGGGTAGCAGACGATACTTGCAAAATAAATTCATGAATTACTAGAAAATTTTCAATTTTTGTCTTAAAAACATAGCTTATGACCCCTCATTGGAACGAGCTCAACGAGCTCGTTCCAATGAGGGGTCATAAGCTATGTTTTTGAGACAAAATTGAAAACATAATAAATTTGAATGGAGATTTTTGTATATAGGTATAGTCGGTTTTGTTTGTTACGTTGGATAAAGGGTTCATGCTGTAAATCATCAACGGTATGGCAGTTATTCAGATATCTATTTGGACAAGTGATTAATCGGTTAACCAAGATTAATCCAAATGATTAATCGATCAAGAAAATTCCTTAACCGTTTCAGCTCTATCGGCCATATGGTTATTCTGGGTCATAGTTTTATTTTGTTGTGGTGTGAGGTCAGTAAATAATGCTAAGTAGTGGTGATATGGCTAAAATACGCCATTGATGGTCTAGACTCAAACTGTGCTCAGTCAAGTGCATTACAGGTGGGGGTCAAGCTCACTCAGGAGAGTTTAATGACTAAGCCAGACCGGTTTGGGAGCTGACGTTTTCAGGTGACAAATGGGACAATTTTTGTGTAAATTTGCTTTGAGAAAGCCTTTTGAAAAAATCAATAAGAAACCTATATGATTTTCCTTTGTCAGAATATTTATCTTATGTTGTAAACTCATCAATGGGGGGAAGAAAGAATTCGTTTTACATAGTTTTATTTCTACCGATGCAAGGGAATTGGAAATTTATCCCCAAAATGAGAAATTTTTAACCATTATGATCCATTTTTCGAGCATTTAGCTGAGTGAAATGAATGATGTAGTAAGATTTTTATTATGTGAAGTTTGCTCTAGGGAAGACCACACTAAGAGCTCTAGAAACTGTTTTCATTGTGCGCATTGTGAATTTGGAGGGGGGGGGGGGGATTTGAATGCGAAATATCCTCGGCCGGGTTGAATTAGAAGTCGTGCATTTCTTCTTGAAAAATCGACGTACTCACCTGAATAACTGTAACGAGACCTTAAGTCAATATTTTTTTCTCAAAGCTGCTTAGTTTCGGAGATTGCATCATTTCCAAGTGCGTCTTCTCAAGAAGGGTAACTCTAATTGAAATATTTAGCACTGTCATACCATGTGGGGGAGTACATGGCACTAACAAGAAACACGTCGGAATGTGAATTAGTAATAATCCCATCCCCCAGCCCTGGGCTACGGATTGGATTAGTACTTAAGACGCCATACCGGCCCAAACTGTCCCATTTGCATTGCTTTGAAAAAGCAGCCTCAAATGTACTCTTCCTTGAGAACTCATTGAGAACTGCATTTATCTTGGCAGTGTTTTACTCCATTGTTGGCTGCCTGCACAGGTGGCCAACAATGATGTGGAAACACAACACTATTAAGTCACCTGCAGCTGTGTACATATATATATATGGTAGTTATTATCGTCAAGTACTCCACGGAGGTGATGTAACATCTGCTTACGACGTTAAGACTGGATTAAGACAGGGTTGTCTCCTTTCTCCTTTCCTCTTCTTGTTGGCAATCGATTGGGTCATGCGAGAAACAGCATGTGGATGGAGCAATGGTATACAGTGGACATTAACTGAACAATTAGATGAGCTGGACTTTGCAGATGACCTTGCGCTAGTCTCGCATAACCAAGAGCAAATGCAGAATAAACCAGCTGAGCTAGAAACAGCAGCTGCAAAGATAGGAATGAAAATAAACACAGAAAAAACAAAGCTTATGGGAGTTAGCAACAACAGTGGAGCCAAAATCAAACTGAGTAATGGGGAGGTAACAACATTCACCTACATGGGAAGCGTAGTGGATACAACTGGAGATGCAGAACAGGATGTTAGAGTACGCATAGGAAAAGCAAAAACAGCCTTCATACTTCTTAAATCTGTGTGGAAATCGGGAGAGATAATAACAAGGGCAAAGATAAGACTCTTTAATACAAATGTGAAGTCAGTCTTACTGTGTGGTGCAGAGACATGGAAAACAACAGTGGAGATCCAGAGGAAAATCCAACTTTCATCAACGGTTACCTCAGAAAAATACTGAGAGTGCGGTGGCCAAACAACATCAGCAATGAGAAAATGTGGTATCGCACTAACCAAATGCCATCAAAAACAGAAACAAGAATGCGAAAGTGGTACTGGATTGGCCATACCCTCCGAAAGGACCAGCTAACATCACAAGGCAGTCACCTCGATGGAACACCCGGGGCAAAAGGAAAGCAATTGTCAGCGGCCTATGCTCCACCTTGGAGTGAAAAGGCATAAGTAAGTAAGTAAGTTATTATCGTAAAATGAATTTGAAGCTTCAAGTGTTAAAGTAATATTTAATTTTCTTTAATGATATCGGATTAGCTTGCATATGATTGGCCGAGGTGAGTTTTTCAATACTCCATGAATAATTTTCCCATAGTATGAATGTTTTTACTTTGTCTCGCCCATTTGTCAAATAAAAAGTGTGGGCGTGTCCAATAGCCCATTTAAATTGTAATTGCTACAGGTGTGCTGTTAGTCAGTATTCCCGTGAGTTGTTCACGTTGGTTTTTCTCTTCGGTATTCGCGTGTATTTGTCTATGTTGCAAATAATCAAACTGTCTCGTGCACAAAAGTTGATATGACTGCAATAATCTTATTTCGAAATTGCCATCTTGGATTTTAATCTATGCAAGGTCACAGGTCGCGGGGTGTAAACATTTTAAGAAAGCACGTTGTGAGCAATGGGAGAAGAGCACGAGTGAAACGCTCCGGAACCAATTAACCCTTTACCCAACGTAACGGCCAAAACCGGCCAGCGCTATTCTCAAAAATCGCCAATTAATTTTCAAAATATTTTCATTTTTTGTCTCAAAAACATAGGTTATGACCCCTCGTTGGAACGAGCTCGTCGAGCTCGTTCCAACGAGGGGTCATAACCTATGTTTTTGAGACAAAAAATGAAAAAAATTAGTTATTCAAGAATTTTTTTTGCAAGTGTCGTCTGCTTTTCATGTTAGGTAAAGGGTTAAGTTTATTTGTGCGAATTCAAAAAAAAAAACATTTAGCCAGTGTAACCATTTGTTTAAGGCAATGACAATATTGTATGCTGCAAACTGTCATTATTTTGAAATGAGTTGCTGTCGACTTAAATGATGTTTGAATGCGCATTGCGTCATGACTCTGTAGCTGTGGGCATTGTTTCGACAACTTTTCGGTGGGAACGTTGTTGAAAAGGTAACTGTAAAATAAATATATGTCGATAAACTGGCACTTTCCACACGTTAGTTTAGTTTGAGGTTCATAAACCGTTTCTTCAGAACGACGAAGATCCGTATAATTTTTTTCAGTTTGCATAAAAACGATACCGTTAATTACCGGAAAATACTAAATCGACCGCCTCGTCTGAACTTACCAAAGATATCATGTAAGAATCCCAGGCCAGTGAATTAATTACAAGAATCTTTTTCAACTTAAATTGTCATCTCAGTTGTAGTTGGGATGAAGAACAAGACATGCTGACTGAATGTCTTTTGTGACTTAAGGTATCGCGGAACTAAATATTGAAATTAGAGTGAACCGCCTTAAAATGTTGCACTCGGAAATGACGCAATCTCTAAAAATAAACAGCCTTGGGAAAATCCATTGTTTCAATAAAAGTTTGAAACATTCTATTGACATCTTGCATTATTGTTGAATATTCCTGATAAAAAAGAGGGTGATTTGATAACTTTTGGACCTAACAGTTTACTTTTTGTGTGTTTTTGTAGGGGATTCCCTGAAAAATATGTGCACGTGACCGGTACTTCCCTTTGTGTCAGTTTTTCTCTCTTATTTGTTGCATGACCCCCTGTTTTCAGATCAGAAAAAAGTTGTCTGAAGGGCTATACTTGACAGAGATATTTGAATGCCAAAATTAAAGTGATGCGATCATATTTTTTTCCACCTGAACGTTATAAATGTCGCCTATGGGAAAATATTTAGTTCTGTGATACCTTAAGCCACCCCTGCCTTGTAGTAGGAGGATGTGGAGAGCCAGCTTACCTTGTCATCGTATGGGTGGTGGTCGTGGGGGGGGGGGGGGGGAGTGGGTGTGCTACGATGCCCTGCAATTTAAAAAAAATACATTGCTTATGTTCACTCACTGGAATGAGCACGTTGAAATGGTTCCACTTGAGGGATGAGCTATTATTTGGAAGAAGAAAAAAACAATATTTTTTTGATTTTTCAGAAATATAATTTATATTGTCGTCTGGCAGCAGGTAATGGGTTAATACACCTGCAAACCCCAGAATTTCTAAGAATTCTATTTTTTGTCTTAAAATGATAGCTTATGACCCCTTATTGGATGAGCCTATCAAATGAGGGAGTCATAGACTATATTTTTGAGGCAAGAACATGAAAAAGTAATAAGATTTGAACAGCATCTTTTGTGAACAGCATTATTAATTTAACTGTTGCATTTTGCAATGGTTAGGAAATAGTCTCAACAGTTAACAGTGAGTTAGAGTATATTCAAAAATACTAACCATTCTGGGGATTTTCTCGACGTGCCTTCAAGACTGGAAAAGCCACCTTTTGCCCAACCCCATCCCTTCAGTATCCCTGTTATCCCTGCTTGAGTTAATAACACATTACCTGAAAAAGAGGACATCATTAAAACTCTAGCACATTCAATTTCCTAGCTTTTTCGAAACCAATACGTTTGAAGCTGCGAGATAAAGTATAAATACCCTAATCCTCAAGCTAATGGACCACTAGCTTGAACTTGGGTCCCCAAGAGCACAATACTTTTTGTGAAGTTGAATCGCCACTGAACCATAGGCTGCGTTAGCCTGGGCGCCAGCTGAAATAAGTTCTTTAATAATACAGTGAAACTTTCTCTTTCATTTTCTTTTGTTGATAATTCCAACTCTTTGACATCATTTCTTGATAAACTTTCAGGAAATGATGAAGAGTGTTGGAATTATCAGCAGATGGAAAATGAGATGATTTTTTTTTATTTGGTTGCAGTATTGTACTTTCATCTCCCAAGCAGAGAAACTCCGTGCAACAAGTGTTTCCTTGTAGCTCTCAAAACAAGTCCTCGACTCCTCGCCTCCGTAGAAAAGTCTTTAAACCTGCGATATCCTATCGTTTAAAGTCGTCTAGAGTTGCCCCTTGAGTTAATTCGAATGATGACATCGATTCTTCGAATTTAAACTTAATATTTCACAAAGCTAGTTGACTTGGCTTATATGGAACTCAACGCGACGAACACTTATATCGCTTTGTTTACACCCAGCGACCTGTGACCTAGCATACATTAAAATCCAAGATGGCAGTTTCGAAATAGGCTTAGAATATAAATGGCGGCGACTTCGGCCGCGTAAAGGTACATTATAAAACAAGCAAACATTCTTAATTTATTTATTTATTTATAAATAAATTAAGGTCACATATTTATGCACAATGGCTAATCATGACCGTGACAGTATTACGGGTGGAGGAAGCCGGAGCACCCGGAGAGAACCACCGAGCAACGACGAGCAGCTGCCAGCTCTCCAACATCGTAAATCCGCACTGCAGCACAGGCAGGGTTAGATTGGTTGAAGACATGCGTACCATCGACGTGCAGTGCGCCTTAGTACACGGCCCCACATGGGTAATGGGGGTGAAGTGTCTTGCCCAAGGACACAGCGCGGTTGCCGCAGGTGGGATTCGAACCGAGGACCTCTCGGCTTGCAGCCTGCTCCTCTACCTACTGAGCCACCGCGCCCCCCAAACATTTTTAATTAAATTATAAGAAGAGGCTACACATTTCATACAACTTCACACGCGCATCCCACACGCATACTCCGTTAAAGCGACAAATAATTCATTTCAATTCTCACTTAACCCTTTACCCAAGGTAACGGCAAAAACCGGTCAGCGCTATTCTCAAAAATCGCCAATTAATTTTCATTATTTTTTCATTTTTTGTCTCAAAAACATAGGTTATGACACCTCGCTGGAACGAGCTCGTCGAGCTCGTTCTAATGAGAGGTCATAACCTATGTTTTTGAGACAAAAATGAAAAAAATTACTACGGTTGTTCCTCGTTATTCAAGATTTTTTTTGCAAGTGTCGTCTGCTTTTCATGTTATTAAAGGGTTAAACTAATACATTATAGCAATAAGTGTTACTCATAAGGACAGGCTACTGGAATATTCGAGCCAAAGTTAAGTCCGTTTCGCTGATTTGGGGTTGTTTTTGGTGATTTTAAGTTAATTGTAGGGTCCGTTTGGGTAATTAGATAGCCTCCAGTTGAATCGAACACAGCATCAGAAAACATCGCCCAATAAGAAGCCTTCTAAGTTTAAAGCATCCACATGCCACCACAGAAACCAAGATAGCGGCCACAAGTAAACAAAATGGGCGACGGAAACACGTGTCACCCTAACAACAGGATCTGCGCATACGCACTGACGCCACCTGTCACCAAGAACTTGCCATCACAGCGTGGCCACTCACGTGCGGGCTTCCATGACAACCCAACATGACGTCACAAAGTCACGTAACTATGATGTTACATATGAGATCCGGTCAATCCGGGAACACCCATCGCTCTACTAGTACAGGTATCTCCCATGTCTAAGGTAATTTTGCCTAGTTTTAGAAAAGCCCTTTAAACCCTGACATCATGGATGATTATATACTATTGTATTCAGTGAATGGCAGGGCTGGGAGCAGTTAACGTTTCAAACGTTAACGTGTTAAATCCATTTTAACAACGTTAAAACAATTTAACCAAGTTAATAACGTTTAACTTTGAAGATTATAATTGAATAATATGCAGCATTGCGTCTTTATCTTGTGTTTACCCGTGTCGGATAGTGCGTGCTGATGACGTCGAATTTTGCGACATTAATTTTGACGAAATTGAAGAACCAGAATAATTAATAATAAATAATCTACCAACGTTGGTGAAGTTGGCCCGCCGATATTTGACGATACAGCAATATCAGCTTCATCCGAACGCCTATTTTCCATGTAAGCACTGGCCAGTATTCGAGCAAAGGCTGATGTCTCTTTCTAAGAATACAGCCGCAGCGATTGTATTCTTAAATGAAAACATCGCTGAATATCTTAACTATTCGTCCCCTGAGTTCCAATGTGTTCTATGTGCCAGTAGGCACATGGAACACATTGGAACTCAAGAGTCGAACTGTGCGTAAGTTCAGTTATATTCAAATTCAAATCAATAAAAATGGCCGAAGTTATTTAAATTTTGTTTATTTTAACATTTAACGTCATTTAACTCGTTAACGCAGAATTATTTTTAACACGTTAACGTGTTAAGGAAAATTTTAACTCCTCCCTGCCCTGGTGAATGGACGCGTCTGTATTGTATTTGTGGAGAGTTCACTAATAATTTAATCATACAGCCATATCGGGTTGCAGGATGGAAATATCACTGATCCTCATATCTACTTAGATGCTGTCTCCTTGCGATTTGCCGACTTCTTCCTTTTTTTCGCAAAAATTACCATTTGAAAGGGTAAAGTAGACACATTAATATCTTTAACCAGCAACTATTCGGCTGCAGGTTGTGGTCTACTGGCTACTGGTTACTCGTTGGTTAGAGTATTGGACTTGAGATAGCAAAGTCGACGGTTCGATCATGACCCATGTCATCTGCGTTGTTTCCTGGGGCAAGACACTTCATCCCGATTGCCAATGTGTGTGTGTGTGGGGGGGGGGGGGGGGGCTGTATACTAAAGCGTGCGACACGACTACTAGTAGGTTGGAGAGTCCGACATCTACTCGACGTTACGCGGTGTTACTCTCGGAGTATTCCCAGCTTCTTCCGCACGTAGAACTGTCTGACACCTCAGAAAAGAATCATTACCATAACAGCCTATTCCTAAACCCCACATCTTTCCAGATCTCTGCTATATGTTAGTGGTCTCTGTAAGACGGTCACACTGCCACTCCCACATCTCCGGGCCTTGCCGAGGCAGTCTCACAGAGACTACCTTGTTAGCAACATCAAATGAAATGTGCAAAGCCCACTAGGCAGAATTAACTAATAGTAAAACTTCATTTTGCAACTTTTAGCTTTTGTAAGCTTCAGGAGAGCTAATCACCTCCCTAGGCCACGCGAGAGAAGCGATTTTTTGCCCTCCTGCATTTTTAAGAATTCCAAGCCTGGTTCACCCCACTAAAGAAACAAATTTAGTCTACACCTCGTGACAACTGAACAACATTCTGGTGTAGTGACGGGAAGCTAACTATCAGTTCGTCGGTTTTCTCTGAGATCGAACAAATACGGTCGACATTGCCAATGTTTAATATGGTATTTTTGTCTCAATATTGCCAATCATCCCTGACTTTTCTCGTTATAAACATCGACTTTCGATAATGTTATCTTCCCTGAAATTATTAGACGGGTGACGAAGGTCCAGTTAAGAACTATGTTATTGTAGAAAAAACACCAATGACGTCAGTAGAAAATAAAGCGAAGTTTCCTTTTATTACTTTTAATAAACGAAAATAGAAAAGTTACAAAAGAATGCGAGGATTTTTGTGGCAAGCCAATTGGAAGCAATTAAGTAACCGGCCACTTTGGCCCTTTGTTTAGCGAATGTGTTTTCACAGTAATTTGCATGTTTTTATTCTGCCCAGGGCAAGCCGAGATATCCTCGGTTCGAATCCCACCTGCCGCAACCGCGTTGTGTCCTTGGGCAAGACACTTCACCCCCACTGACCACGTGGGAGTTCGATGACTTTGTGTACTAAGGCGTACTGCACGTCGATTGTGCACTTGTCTTCAGCCAATGTTAACTGCTTGAATGGAGTTAGTGTGTTGGGGAGCCTGTGGTTGCTCGGTGGTTCTCTCCGGGTACTCCGGCTTCCTCCACCCGTAAAACTGTCCGACGCGAGGTGATCCTGGCTGTCAAAAGTGTCGTTAAACCCCAATAAATAAATTCTCCCCAGGAAAAAAATTAGCAAATCTTACCTCCGAGACTATTATATTTATGGAATATTATATGTCACGATGGGCACACTGTTGATATAAGAGACAGAAAAAAAGTTACAGAATAACGAAAGATAAAAGTGCCGTTTTCTAATTGTCAAATAGGTTAAAACAGAGAATAATAGTCAAACGTTCAAGCTGATTGGAAATTCTTTTTTTTTTTAAAGCGAGCGTTTGTATTTGTACGGAAGCGTTGAGGCGCCAGTTGAGTATTATTTCTATCTTGCACGTGCAAGTTAGCTATCTTGCACCTGCAAGTTACTATCTTGCACGTGCAGGTTAACTATCTTGCACCTGCAAGTTACTATCTTGCACGTGCAGGTTAGCTATCTTGCACCTGCAAGTTACTATCTTACACGTGCAGGTTAGCTATCTTGCACGTGCAGGTTAGCTATCTTGCACGTGCAGGATAGCTATCTTGCACCTGCAAGTTAGCTATCTTGCACGAGCAGGTTAGCTATCTTGCATCTGCAAGTAACTATCTTGCACGTGCAGGTTAGCTATCTTGCACGTGCAGGACAGCTATCTTGCACCTGCAAGTTAGCTATCTTGCACGTGCAGGTTAGCTATCTTGCACTTGTACGTTACTATCTTGCACGTGCAGGATAGCTATCTTGCACCTGCAAGTTACTATCTTGAACGTGCAGGTTAGTTATCTTGCACCTGCAAGTAAGTTATATTTGAGGAACATTATTTTAGTCATATTTGAAGTCGAGTTCATCAAAAGTAGTATATAAGGGTCCAACCTAGCCCCAGTTTGCCGGACATAGGTTCGAATTTGCCGGACCCCCTCCAGGACTACATAAATTCCTATCGCTGAGACAACCACTATAGGCTCATTGGCCATGTCTAGTCGCCAGGCTATGTACGTTTCGCATCGCTTGCATCGCAGGTTAGGTGTGGATGCTTTATGTTGGGCTGTGTGAATGGGAAACATCAGGCATAAAGAGTAAAAACGGTTAGAGTTGCAATGACGTCGGTGACGTCATGGTGAGCTCGCGACGTCATGACGACGTTGACCGCTGGCGATGTCCACAGAGATGAGTGACTGGCACCTGCAAGTTGCTATCTTGCACCTGCAAGTTGCTGTTTTGCACGTGAAAGTTACTATCTTGCACGTGCAGGTTAGTTATCTTGCACTTGCAAGTTAATTATCTTGCGACAGCCACCCCAGCCACCCTATCTCAGAAGCCCCGGCTCCCCATACTTGCCCCAGTGGGTTACATTCCCATATTTGACAGCCACCCTATCTCAGAATCCCCGCTCCCCATACTTGCCCCAGTGGCTTACATTCAAGTATTTGACACGCTGACCTTACCTCTGCCGCTTGACCAAGAGTGACACAGTCGTCCTTCCCCTTCTTCCAGAAGCCCTTCACGCCACGATTCTCTAACCCTACCTTCTCGACCGAATACCCCTCATCACATCAGTGACCCGTCGACCTTATTCCGCGAGCCCAGGCCTCCATGACCTGCGCCAGTGAACCAGGGACCCTACATCGAGCGTTCCGATTAAGAGCGGCACAGTCACTTTCCCCCTTCTTCCAGTACCCCTACTTCAGCAAGCTCGAACAGTCGCCTGACAGGTCAGTCATTGCTGGTGATCACTATAATACAGATGTAGAAGAGTTGTTCGAAGAGTCGCTGGGACTAACTCTTCGATTACTAATTTGCTCCTCGAAGGCTCATTTCAGGGAGTCGTTCGAAAAGCTGCTTCTGGAGCAGCTCCCCAGTTACACACCTGTATGAGTCGTTCGAGGCGTCCCTTTTCGAGACACTGCTCTAGTGGCTCCTTGTTTCGAGCCCTTCGAGCCGACAGAGTAGGACAGAGTCGATCAGGGAGAAGAAGGGTCGTAAGCCTGAAAAGGGAATCCTTGTTCCTGTTAAGGGGTATTGAGACCCGGCCCAGCAAGGTCTACCCAACGGCACGGCCACCTATAGGGAGACATCGGCTATTCAACGACCCCAGTCACTCATCTCTGTGGACATGGACTGCGGTCAACGTCGTCATGACGTCGCGAGCTCACCATGACGTCACCGACGTGATTGCAACTCTAACCGTTTTTCACTCTTTATGCCTGACTTTTCCCATTCTCACCCCCAGCTTAAAGCATCCACACCTAGCCTGCGATGCAAGCGATGCGAAACGTACATATCCAGGCGGCTAGACATGACCAATGAGCCTATAGTGGTTGTCTCAGCGATCGGAATTTCCGTAGTCCTAGAGGGGGTCCGGCAAATTCGAACCTATTTCCGGCAAACTGGGGCTAGGTTGGACCCTTATATACTACTTTTGATGAACTCGACTTCAAATATGACTATAATGATGTTCCTCAAATATAACTAACTTGCAGGTGCAAGATAGGTAACCTGCGCCTGCAAGATAGCTAACCTGCACGTGCAAGATAGTAACTTGAAGGTGCAAGATAGCTAACCTGCACCTGCAAGATAGCTAACTTGCACCTGCAAGATAGCTATCCTGCACGTGCAAGATAGCTAATCTGCACGTGCAAGATAGTAACTTGCACGTGCAGGATAGCTAACCTGCACGTGCAAGATAGCTAACTTGCAGGTGCAAGAAATAATAATAGATAGAAATAATACTCAACTGGCGCCTCAACGCTTCCGTACATTTGTATACAGCTCTACAGTAAAATGCTTGAATTATTCATCAGATTGTTGCATCTAAGTACTCAGTTCTACGAACTGCACCTCAGAAGAAATCAGCGACACTTGTCTTTTTCAAATTTCCCGTATGCCATAAGAAAACCAGCGTCCTTTCTTAATTCTATGGCACCCGAGAAATTTGAAAAAGACAAGTGTCGATGATTTCTTCTGAGGTGCAGTTCGTAGAATTGAGTACTTAGATGCAACTATGTGATGAATAATTAAATAACTGAGTATTCCGTGTGTTCTGCACTGGCCTCGTATATACTTGGTTAACTAGCATTTCTTTATGGGGGTCTGTTGGTGGCCGAATGGTGTGCGTGATTCAGTATTGTTTCGCTAGGCAGTTGGTGCCGAAGGAAACTTTCTCGGTGTGGGTTCGAACCCCCACCACGCCATTGTAAACAAAAACGCTTGAAGTTTGTGAAATGATACGCGCATCCATGATACAACTTTGCTAACATTCGAATTTTTTATATGAAATTCTCATACCCATATTGTTAAATTTACTGACCATTTTAGAATATTAAGGGGAGCTAACTTTCTTGTAAATCTCTTCAATGACGAAAATTGTCATCCATGCGTTTCTGTCGTATTTTATCAGTCATTGTTCAACAGTGTGTAGAATGAATGCATCCCCCCGATGATATCACTGATCTAAATATTTGAATTAGAGTTACCCACCTCACTCGAAAATGATGCCATCTCCAAAAAAAGGCAGCCTTGGGAAATATATACTACTCAAAGTTTGCTAAGCACCAAATATTTGACACATCATTGTGAAATTTGCTGGTGACATATTTGCGATATCCTTGGTGGATATGATTGAGGAATGTATTGAGATGGTCCCCAGTGTTTACATTAGCTCACTTGATAGGCAGACTTTTCGTGACAGTCATGGAAAGCATGTACCCCTTGATTTCCTTGATGTTTTCGTGTACTGTCTACATGTACATGACATGTGTAGGGTATTCAATCTATTTCAACACAAACCCTTGTAATTTAATGATTGAATATGACAAATGCAAATGTAAGAAGACATTTGTCTGAAGCAGAAATGTGACGGGCTGTAGGGATGATGGAGCAAGGGGCTACCCATCGTCAGGTTGGTGAAGCCCTTGGTGTGCACCATACGGTGATCACCAGAGCGTGGGCAAGATTTCAGCAGTATGGAACACCAGTAAGACGGCATGGTGGTGGCAGAGACAGGGCAACGTCTGCAGCTGAAGACCGGTTTTTGATCATTCAGGCCCGTATGAACCACTTTGACATAGCAACCCAGCTTCGCAGTGACCCCCAGAATGCATCCGGGGTAAATGTTTCGACGCAGACTATCCGGGCAAGGTTGCACGAAGGTGTCTCCGATCGAGAAGATCATGTTTTCGCATTCCGCTGTCCCAGAACCACCACCAGGCACGATATGAATGGGCCATGGACCACGTTGGATGGACCAGAGAAGATTGGCGACCTGTCCTTTTTACAGATGAGTCAAGGTTCTGCCCAGACCACACATATAGGCGTTCAAGGGTATGGAGAAGACCAGGAGAGCGATTCCATGCAGCCAACATTGCTGAGCATGACCGCTCGGGTGGAGGGTCAATCATGGTCTGGGGCGGCATCAGCTGGGATGGACGTACAGAGCTCTGTGTCCTTGGACGTGGTACATTGACTGCACAACGGTATATTGATGAGATCCTGGATGTTCACGTCAGAGTGTATGCAGGTGCAGTGGGTGATAGATTCATTCTGATGGACGATAATGCCCGTCCTCGTGTTGCCCATGCTGTCAGGGAGTACCGACAGAGGGAGGGGGTTGAGCGTATGGACTGCTCAGCAAGATCCCCTGACCTCAATCCAATCGAACATGTCTGGAATGAGTTGCAGCTTGCAATTTCAGCCCATCCAGTCCAGCCAAGAAGTGTCCAGGAGCTTGGTGCCATGCTGGTCCAAGAATGGAACAACATCCCACAAAGGACCACCAGGAACCTTATTGGGAGCATGAGAAGGCGTTGTCAAGCTGTTGTAATTAACAGTAATGGGTCTCATACTCGATACTGAACCCATACCAGTTCGCTCCGTCAACTTTTTGGCATATTGAAAAATTTCCTCTTTTACCAATAATATTCATTTTCCATGGTTATCGTATTCAAAGGCTAAAAAATAATGTCAAACACAAATAAAATCTTAAATTCTGTACTTAAATCATTAAAGATATAATTAAATAAAAAATATATACACTTTTCATAACAATATTTCAACTAAAACGTAAAACAGGTAGTTGGATATACTTGGTGCTTAGCAAACTTTGAGTAGTATATATTGTTTCAATAAACATTTGAAACCTTCTGTTGATATCATGCATTATTGTTGAATACTCCAGGTAAATAAAGAGGGCGATTTGATGAATTTTAGACCTAAAAAATACAATTGACTTTTGGTGTGTTTTTGTTAGGAATTCCCTGGAAATATGTGCACGAGACCGGTACTTCCCTTCAGTTTTTAAATCTTATTACTTTCCAATGTGTGATTTACTGGGATTTCCGGGTTTGATTATAAACGATAACTTCACAAGTTAACAACAACAATTGTGTCATGTATCCGTGCGTGCAAACGAAGACGCTTTGTCGTGGGTGTAATGGGGACTTCATTGTTGTTTTTTTTTTTTGTTGCTTTTTTTAATCCTTTACCTAACATGAAAAGTAGACGACACTTGCAAAAAAAAAATTCTTGAATAACTATTATTTTCATTTTTTGTCTCTAAAACATAGGTTATGACCCCTCATTGGAACGAGCTCGTTCCAATGAGGGGTCATAACCTATGTTTTAGAGACAAAAAATGACAAAATTAATTGGCGATTTTTGAGAATAGCGCTGGCAGGTTTTCGCCGTTACATTAGGTAAAGGGTTAAATAAGATAATTATCGTTAATAATGAAAGGTAATAAACAGAGTAATCGCTTGACTGGACTGGTTACGTGAAATAATTCATTCGAGACGAGAGACTATATTGTAAAACACTCGTGCCCATTCGCGCACTCGTGTTTGTACAACGTCCCTTACCTCGTATGAATTATTTCACATAACCAGTCCAGTCAAGCGTTTACTCTCTATTTATTTGTTGCATGACCCCCCAGTTTTTGTTCAGAACAAGTTGTCTGAGGGGCTATACTTGACAAAGATATTTGAATGCCAAAATTAAATTGATGTGAACATAATTTTTTTCGCTGGACGTTATAGTGGTCGCCTATGGGAAAATATTTAGTTCCGTGATACCTGATACATGTGTTCATGTTCGTGATTTCTGCGCCGTGCACTCAACCAAAGAAATACAGACTATCGGATTCAGTTTCACAACTCATCTCACCATTACAAGCTTCTTCTTGCACACAAAGCCGAATTCTATGCGTTTTATTTGTGCACTTAAAACATGAATGAAAATTCACAGTTCCCCGTGTAGTTCATAAAGATGACAACATGTTCAATCAGTTGAACACCTGAAAGTCAATAAGTATAAATTTCTAACGGGTGCAGCGATTTGGTGCGTTCCTCTTCAACATGGTCTTTACACTTCGGTCAAGTGGTGAAAGTGGAATGCGGTTTTATTGTCGTTTTTGGTAGTTCGAAATAATCCCTCTTAGAATCTCCTATATAGACTGACATTTCACTATGTAATAAATACTACACGTGTCACCGATATGGTAGTTAACCCATTTTATTACTTTCCAACGTGTGATTTACTGGGATTTCCCGGTTTGATTATAAACGATAACTAAACAAGTGAATTATGCAATCAACTATTGGGTCATGTATCCGTGCGCGCAAACGAAGACGCTTTGCCGTGGGTGTAATGGGGACTTCATTGTTTTTTTTTTTTGTTTTTTTTAACCCTTTACCTAACATGAAAAGCAGACGACACTTGCAAAAAAAGTTCTTGAATAACTATTATTTTTATTTTTTCTCTCAAAAACATAGGTTATGACCCCTCATTCGAACGAGCTCAACGAGATCGTTCCAATGAGGGGTCATAACATATGTTTTAGAGACGAAAAATGAAAAAATAATGAACATTAATTGGCGATTTTTGAGAATAGCGCTGGCTGGTTTTGACCGGTACGTTAGGTAAAGGGTTAAATAATATAACTATCGTTAATAATGAAAAGTAATAAACAGAGTAATCGCTTGACTGGACTGGTTGCGTGAAATAATTCATTGGAGGCGATGGACTATATTGTAAAACACTTGTGCTCATTCGCGCACTCGTGTTTGTACAACGTCTCTCACCTCTCATGAATTATTTCACGCAACCAGTCCAGTCAAGTGGTTACTCTCTATGACATCAAGAGTAGTAGTAGTAGAATGTAGGATAAACTGACACCGGCCAAAATAACAGGAAACATTGCTGAGTAAACTTGTCCTCTTTTGGACTGGGAATTGAAAATGAAACATCAGCAAATGACACATGGGATAGTATCATAAATAAGAATAGGAATAATTTATTATTAGCAATTAATACCTTTGTGGAGGCAGATTACAACGTCGCCGATAACACATAATACAACATAATATATGATATACCCTTACTTCATTTCCTTCCCATAGCAGAAAAAAATCTTCAAAAATTTTAATGTTGGTATACAAATGTTTAAATTATCTCGCCCCATCTTACTAAGCCAAATTGATCATTCACCAAGGTCTTGTATCACCAGGTTCATTTCATTTCATTTATTCACTTTTAACCATTTACATGGCGTAAAGCAAGTGTTAACACAGAGAAATTTTTAATACACTACATGGTCTAGTACAAAACCCTTACTTAAAGTACATTTTCACAGGCATGTTACATTTGCTGATAGATCATTTGGTTTTACAGGGCCTCATCTCTGGAATTCTCTTCCAGATGACGTTAAGTCTTGTGAGTCTCACTTCAGAAATTCCGGAGTAAACTGAAAACCTACCTATTCAAGAGAGCTTTCTCCACAGTTTGAAAGTGATTGTACAGCGCCATAGAATGTTCCTCATCCATTATCTGCATGAGTTAACAGTTATGAGCAACTTATCAAGTCTTTTTATTATTATAACACAAAATAAAAGTAACAAAAATGTAGTAACCGACATTACATTAAATGAAAACAGCAGTAACAGTCGTGGAATATCCTTTATAAATTCAACCTAACAAATTTAATTCCACACTGAGTATCAGGCGGATATCCAGGATTCTATAATAGCGGGTGGTGCACTAACCATTTTTTTTGGGGGGGGGGGGGGGGGAGTGGAGCAATGATGATATTTGACAGGCCGCTGTGTGGGGTTTAGGTGGCTTCCCCTTGTCCTAACTAGGACCTGCGGCCGTTGCCCCTCCTCCCACTTCCCTTCAGGGAAGTGGGAGGAGGGACAACGACCGGAGGGTCATAGGTAGGATCCCACCCCATCTCCCACACCCGAATTTTTTTTTTTTTGCAAAATTTAGTGCTCTAAGAGCGAATCTGAGGCATTTGCAGCGTGTGTAAACTTTATATTGGAGACCATTTTGGGGCTCTAGTTTGTGTGAAACGTGCATTGGGGCAATGTTTTGTGGGGCAGCGAAATTTTTAGGGTGGGGCTAAGCCCTATGCCCTCCCGTAGATACCCCATCCTGAGTATAGGTCGAACTGACACGGTTATTATGCATAAATAATTTCAGGCCTAGAAATAACATGCGAACGGTTGTTTAGATTACGTTGGGGTTGCTTCAGTTGCAAAATACGCGAATTAACAGCTGGTTGCGACAAAAATAATTCAAAATAAATTGAATTACCAATGCCCATGTTTGCCAGTCAGACGTTATAATATTCCGTTACAAAATCGACTCTAATGTCGTGCATTGTGTCCACATATGAATAGAATGGCACACCGATTACATCTTAGTAGAATTTCCGTCAAAATAGATAGCAACAACTATTTTTGCTAGTCAGTATATTTGCAAACACGCTATAGATAGTGTCCACCTCTGACCTGCAAACACACTATAGACACCTCTGCCTCATATTGTCAATGAGAGTACGAACTTGATCCTGGTCAATTTGATCCCATTCCTGGAGAAAATGTTACACCAAAATGTCTAACCACCCTTCTAGCGCACAAACCTGTTTGATACTGCCCGAGGACACGAGCGAGATCTCTCTGGGGCTGCGCGATATTCAGATTTGAATACCGGTGACGATATCAAAAAAAAATATCGCGATATAACGGTATATCGTCGAAAATTCGTTCAAAGTTGAGAAGGTAGTCAGATATCACCGCTATTATGATACAATAGAAAATTGTATTTTTTCTATATTATTGTAATGGAGGGTTACGTGCTTATTATCCCCGCATTTTAAAAAATGCGGGGATATTGTCATGATCTCCGTCCGTACGTCCGTACGGCCGTACGGCCGTACTTCCGTACGTCCGGTTTTGTAATTCGAAACGCTGTAACTTTCTACAGTTGTTCGATAGGGTCTGTGCAACCCAAAAATACAACTTTTAAATTTTTGTGCCACCAGGTGGCTTCTGTGGAGCCACTTAAAAAATGAGTTATTTTTTCACTTTTTTGCTGAATAGTCCCAACCTATGTAATTCGGAGTTCTAAAATTACACTAGGGTGTTGCTAAATGATCTGTAGATATGTAGGAAGGTTTCGGATTTTTCGGGTGCCACGTGGCTGTGCCACCGTAGCCACTTTTGTGTTTTCTTAGACCGTTTCCGGCAAAAGGCTCGTAGGATATGTAATTCGAAATGCTAAATCCATGCTCAGATGTTGCAGTAGGGTCTATAGATGCGCACGAAGGTTTCGGATTTTTCGGGTGCTACGTGGCTGTGCCATCGTTGCCACTTTTGTGTTTTCTTAGACCGTTTCCGACGAAAGGCTCCTAGAGTATGTAATTCGAAATGCCAAAACCATGCTCAAATGTTGCAGTAGGGTCTGTAGATGCGCACGAAGGTTTCGGATTTTTCAGCTGCCACGTGGCTGCGCCACCATTGCCACTTTCGTGTTTTCTTAGACCGTTTCCGACGAAACGCTCCTAGGGTATGTAATTCGAAACGCTAAAACCATGCTCAAATGTTGCAGTAGGGTCTGTAGATGTGCACGAAGGTTTCAGATTTTTCAGGTGCCACGTGGCTGTGCCACCATTGCCCCTTTTGTGTTTTCTTAGACCGTTTCCGGCGAAAGGCTCCTAGGGTATGTAAACCGAAATGCTAAAACCATGCTCAAATGTTGCAGTGGGGTCTGTAGATGCGCACGAAGGTTTCAGATTTTCCAGGTGCCACGTGGCTGTGCCACCGTTGCCACTTTTGTGTTTTCTTAGACAGTTTCCGGTGAAAGGCTCCTAGGATATGTAATTCGAAACGCTAAAACCATGCTCAAATGTTGCAGTGGGGTCTGTAGATGCGCACGAAAGTTTCTGATTTTTCAGGTGCCTCGTGGCTGTGCCACCGTTGCCACTTTTGTGTTTTCTTAGACCGTTTCCGGCGAAAGGCTCCTAGGGAATGTAATTCGAAACACTAAAACCATGCTCAAATGTTGCAGTGGGGTCTGTAGATGTGCACGAAGGTTTCGGATTTTTCAGGTGCCACGTGGCTGTGCCACCATTGCCACTTTTGTGTTTTCTTAGACCGTTTCCGACGAAAGGCTCCTAGGGTAAGTAATTCGAAATGCTAAAACCATGCTCAAATGTTGCAGTGGGGTCTGTAGATGTGCACGAAGGTTTCGGATTTTTCAGCTGCCACGTGGCTGCGCCACCATTGCCACTTTAATGTTTTCTTAGACCGTTTCAGGCGAAAGGCTCCTAGGGTATGTAATTCGAAATGCTATAACCATGCTCAAATGTTGCAGTAGGGTCTGTAGATGTGCACGAAGATTTCCGATTTTTCAGGTGCCACGTGGCTGTGCCACCATTGCCACTTTTGTGTTTTCTTAGCCCGTTTGCGGCAAAATCCTCCTAGGGTATGTAAATCGAAATGCTAAAACCATGCTCAAATGTTGCAGTAGGGTCTGTAGATGCGCACGAAGGTTTCAGATGTTTCAGGTGCCACGTGGCTGTGCCACCCTTGCCACTTTTGTGTTTTCTTAGACCATTTCCGGCAAAAGGCTCCTAAGGTATGTAATTCGAAACGCTAAAACCATGCTCAAATGTTGCAGTGGGGTCTGTAGATGCGCACAAAGGTTTCGGATTTTTCAGGTGCCACGTGGCTGTGCCACCGTTGCCACTTTTGTGTTTTCTTAGACCGTTTCTGACGAAAGGCTCCTAGGGTATGTAATTCGAAATGCTAAAACCATGCTCAAATGTTGCAGTGGGGTCTGTAGATGCGCACGAAGGTTTCAGATTTTTCAGCTGCCATGTGGCTGCGCCGCCATTGCCACTTTCGTGTTTTCTTAGACTGTTTCCGTCGAAAGTCTCCTAGGGTATGTAATTCGAAACACTAAAACCATGCTCAAATGTTGCAGTGGGGTCTGTAGATGCGCACGAAGGTTTCCGATTTTTCAGGTGTCACGTGGCTGTGCCACCGTTGCCACTTTTGTGTTTTCTTAGACCGTTTCCGGCGAAAGGCTCCTAGGGTATGTAATTCGAAACACTAAAACCATGCTCAAATGTTGCAGTGGGGTCTGTAGATGCGCACGAAGGCTTCGGATTTTTCAGCTGCCACGTGGCTGCGCCACCATTGCCACTTTCGTGTTTTCTTAGACCGTTTCCGGTGAAAGGCTCCTAGGGTATGTAATTCGAAACGCTAAAACCATGCTCATATGTTGCAGTAGGGTCTCTAGATGTGCACGAAGGTTTCAGAGTTTTTAGGTGCCACGTGGCTGTGCCACCGTTGCCACTTTTGTGTTTTCTTAGACCGTTTCCGGCAAAAGGCCCCTAGGGTGTGTAATTCGAAACGCTAAAACCATGCTCAAATGTTGCAGTAGGGTCTGTAGATGTGCGCGAAGGTTTCAGATTTTTCAGGTTCCACGTGGCTGTGCCACCGTTGCCACTTTTGTGTTTTCTTAGACCGTTTCCGGCGAAAGGCTCCAAGGGTATGTAATTCAAAACGCTAAAACCATGCTCAAATGTTGCAGTGGGGTCTGTAGATGCCCACGAAGGTTTCAGATTTTTCAGCTGCCATGTGGCTGCGCCACCATTGCCACTTTCGTGTTTTCTTAGACCGTTTCCGGCGAAAGGCTCCTAGGGTATGTAATTGGAAATGCTAAAAGCATGCTCAGATGTTGCAGTAGGGTCTGTAGATGCGCACAAAGGTTTCAGATTTTTCAGGTGCCTCGTGGCTGTGCCACCGTTGCCACTTTTGTGTTTTCTTAGACCGTTTCAGGCGAAAGGCTCCTAGGGTATGTAATTCGAAACGCTAAAACCATGCTCAAATGTTGCAGTGGGGTCTGTAGATGCGCACGAAGGTTTCCGATTGTTCAGGTGCCACGTGGCTGTGCCACCGTTGCCACTTTTGTGTTTTCTTAGACAGTTTCCGGTGAAAGGCTCCTAGGATATGTAATTCGAAACGCTAAAACCATGCTCAAATGTTGCAGTGGGGTCTGTAGATGCGCACGAAAGTTTCTGATTTTTCAGGTGCCTCGTGGCTGTGCCACCGTTGCCACTTTTGTGTTTTCTTAGACCGTTTCCGGCGAAAGGCTCCTAGGGAATGTAATTCGAAACACTAAAACCATGCTCAAATGTTGCAGTGGGGTCTGTAGATGTGCACGAAGGTTTCGGATTTTTCAGGTGCCACGTGGCTGTGCCACCATTGCCACTTTTGTGTTTTCTTAGACCGTTTCCGGCGAAAGGCTCCTAGGGTAAGTAATTCGAAATGCTAAAACCATGCTCAAATGTTGCAGTGGGGTCTGTAGATGTGCACGAAGGTTTCGGATTTTTCAGCTGCCACGTGGCTGCGCCACCATTGCCACTTTAATGTTTTCTTAGACCGTTTCAGGCGAAATGCTCCTAGGGTATGTAATTCGAAACGCTATAACCATGCTCAAATGTTGCAGTGGGGTCTGTAGATGTGCACGAAGGTTTCCGATTTTTCAGGTGCCACGTGGCTGTGCCACCATTGCCACTTTTGTGTTTTCTTAGCCCGTTTGCGGCAAAATGCTCCTAGGGTATGTAATTCGAAATGCTAAAACCATGCTCAAATGTTGCAGTAGGGTCTGTAGATGCGCACGAAGGTTTCAGATTTTTCAGGTGCCAAGTGGCTGTGCCACCCTTGCCACTTTTGTGTTTTCTTAGACCATTTCCGGCAAAAGGCTCCTAAGGTATGTAATTCGAAACGCTAAAACCATGCTCAAATGTTGCAGTGGGGTCTGTAGATGCGCAAAAAGGTTTCGGATTTTTCAGGTGCCACGTGGCTGTGCCACCGTTGCCACTTTTGTGTTTTCTTAGACCGTTTCTGACGAAAGGCTCCTAGGGTATGTAATTCGAAATGCTAAAACCATGCTCAAGTGTTGCAGTGGGGTCTGTAGATGCGCACGAAGGTTTCAGATTTTTCAGCTGCCATGTGGCTGCGCCGCCATTGCCACTTTCGTGTTTTCTTAGACTGTTTCCGTCGAAAGTCTCCTAGGGTATGTAATTCGAAACACTAAAACCATGCTCAAATGTTGCAATGGGGTCTGTAGATGCGCACGAAGGTTTCCGATTTTTCAGGTGTCACGTGGCTGTGCCACCGTTGCCACTTTTGTGTTTTCTTAGACCGTTTCCGGCGAAAGGCTCCTAGGGTATGTAATTCGAAACACTAAAACCATGCTCAAATGTTGCAGTGGGGTCTGTAGATGCGCACGAAGGCTTCGGATTTTTCAGCTGCCATGTGGCTGCGCCACCATTGCCACTTTCGTGTTTTCTTAGACCGTTTCCGGTGAAAGGCTCCTAGGGTATGTAATTCGAAACGCTAAAACCATGCTCAAATGTTGAAATAGGGTCTCTAGATGTGCACGAAGGTTTCAGAGTTTTTAGGTGCCACGTGGCTGTGCCACCGTTGCCACTTTTGTGTTTTCTTAGACCGTTTCCGGCAAAAGGCCCCTAGGGTATGTAATTCGAAACGCTAAAACCATGCTCAAATGTTGCAGTAGGGTCTGTAGATGTGCGCGAAGGTTTCGGATTTTTCAGGTGCCACGTGGCTGTGCCACCGTTGCCACTTTTGTGTTTTCTTAGACCGTTTCCGGCGAAAGACTCCTAGGGTATGTAATTTGAAACACTAAAACCATGCTCAAATGTTGCAGTGGGGTCTGTAGATGCGCACGAAGGTTTCAGATTTTTCAGGTTCCACGTGGCTGTGCCACCGTTGCCACTTTTGTGTTTTCTTAGACCGTTTCCGGCGAAAGGCTCCAAGGGTATGTAATTCAAAACGCTAAAACCATGCTCAAATGTTGCAGTGGGGTCTGTAGATGCGCACGAAGGTTTCAGATTTTTCAGCTGCCATGTGGCTGCGCCACCATTGCCACTTTCGTGTTTTCTTAGACCGTTTCCGGCGAAAGGCTCCTAGGGTATGTAATTCGAAATGCTAAAAGCATGCTCAGATGTTGCAGTAGGGTCTGTAGATGCGCACAAAGGTTTCAGATTTTTCAGGTGCCTCGTGGCTGTGCCACCGTTGCCACTTTTGTGTTTTCTTAGACCGTTTCCGGCGAAAGGCTCCTAGGGTATGTAATTCGAAACGCTAAAACCATGCTCAAATGTTGCAGTGGGGTCTGTAGATGCGCACGAAGGTTTCCGATTGTTCAGGTGCCACGTGGCTGTGCCACCGTTGCCACTTTTGTGTTTTCTTAGACCGTTTCCGGCGAAAGGCTCCTAGGGTATGTAATTCGAAATGCTAAATCCATGCTCAAATGTTGCAGTGGAGTCTGTAGATGCGCACGGAGGTTTCGGATTTTTCAGCTGCCACGTGGCTGCGACACCGTTGCCAGTTTCGTGTTTTCTTAGACCGTTTCCGGCGAAAGGCTGCAAGAGTATGTAATTCGAAATGCTAAAACCATGCTCAAATGTTGCAGTAGGGTCTGTAGATGTGCACGAAGGTTTCCGATTTTTCAGGTGCCACGTGGCTGTGCCACCGTTGCCACTTTTGTGTTTTCTTAGACCGTTTCCGGCGAAAGGCTCCTAGGGTATGTAATTCGAAACGCTAAAACCATGCTCAAATGTTGCAGTGGGGTCTGTAGATGCGCACGAAGGTTTCTGATTTTTTAGGTGCCACGTGGCTGTGCCACCGTTGCCACTTTTGTGTTTTCTTAGACCGTTTCCAGCGAAAGGCTCCTAGGGTGTGTAATTCGAAACGCTAAAACCAGGCTCAAATGTTTCAGTGGGGTCTGTAGATGTGCACGAAGGTTTCAGATTTTTCGGCTGTGCTGTTGCCACTTTCACGTTTTCTTTGACCGTTTCCGGCGAAAGGCTGCCAGGGTATGTAATTCGAAATCCTAAAACCATGCTCAAATGTTGCAGTAGGGTCTCTAGATGCGCACGAAGGTTTTGGAATTTTGGGGTGCCACGTGGCTGTGCTACAGTTGCCTCTTTCATGTTCTCTTAAACCATTTCTGGCGAAAGGCTCCTACAGTATGTATTTGAAAATGGGAAAACCATGCTCAAATGTTGCAGTGGGGTCTGTAGATGTGCACAAAGATTTCGGATTTTTCAGGTGCCACGTGGCTGTGCCACCATTGCCACTTTCGTGTTTTCGTAGACCGTTTCCGGCGAAAGGCTCCTAGAGTATGTAATTCGAAACGCTAAAACCATGCTGAGATGTTGCAGTAGAGTCTGTAAATGCGTAGGAAGGTTTTGGATTTTTTGGGTGCTAAGTGGCTGTGTCACCGTTGCCACTTTTGTGTTTTCTTAGACCGTTTCCGGTCTGTAGATGCGTACAAAGGTTTCAGATTTTTCAGATGCCACGTGGCGGTGCCACCGTTTTTCTTTCGTGTTTTCTTAGATCATTTCCGGCGAAAAGCTCCCAGAGTATGTAATTTGAAATGCTAAAACTATGCTCAAAAGTTGCAGTAGGGTCTGTAGATGTGCACGAAGGTTTAGGATTTTTGGGGTGCCACCGTTGCCACTTTCATGTTTTCTTAGACCGTTTCTGGCGAAAGGCTCCCAGGGTACATGTATGTAATTCGAAACGCTAAAACCATGCCCAAAAGTTGCAGTGGAGTCTGTAGGTGCGCACGAAGCTGTGTCACCTGTGCCACTCAATATGATTTTAGTGTGTCATATAATACATTTCATCTTTGTATCAAGCATTCATACAAAGTCAAGGATGCAAATGCGGGGATACACTATAGTGTGCTTTGCACACAAGTGACACCATCTAGTTATTATTTGTTGAAAGAATTCTGTATATTTCTGGAAAGGGAAGTTAATGTTGCGAGACGGCAAGTCCATTCGAAACATTTCATGCAATTGAAAATGGCTTACAATTGTTTCGATTCAAGTATGCCCAAGGGGGACAACAGCGTCGCTTGCTTTACTGAAACGACAATTATCATGGAAGGTTAACACGCCGGCTCATTTATTTAAATTAGCTGTTACATGTACACGCATGCGTTGACTGTTGACAGCTACAATGCAGCAAATGTACCAGTTAGCTTTAAAAAAATGTACTGTCAAGCATGTGGGTAAAAATGGTCTTTGGAAAACGGAGTGTGTGTATGTGTGTGTGTGTGGGGGGGGGGGGGGGGGGGGGGGGCGCAATAGTTTGAAAACACAAGAACTAATTTTTAAAGAACCTAATTTTTTTGTATCTTTCTTTTTGTTTATAATGCGTCTGTATTATGCATGTATGTTTATTTGTAAATAAAACATAACAAACTTTGTATTACCGGTATATCGAAATATCGTGCAGCCTCTCTCATAGGCTGATAATATTAGTAGTATGTCATGTTCCCCTACAGGTAAAGGTTGGGGGATCTCATCGGGGGATCTCATGTGACGTCATAGTCACGTGACCCAGTGGCGCCATGTTGTGTTGTCATGGTAACCCGCGTGAGCGGCCATGTTGTGACGTCATCTCCATAGTGGTACGTGGTGTTGTGCGCATGCGCAGCTCGTGTTGTTAGGGTGATACGTGTTTCCGTCGTCCATTTTGTATACTGGAGGCCGCCTTCTTGGTTTCTATGGTAGCACGTGATTGCTATGTTACCTAAGGCCTACAATAGGACAGGGGTATGTTCGGAGGGTATGTTCAATTGAATCGGAGTATTTTCTAGAACGACTTCCCTGGATAATTACCACAAACAACCCGACAACTTGTATTATTTCGAGTTCTTTCAGAATTCTCTGCTTCTATCTATATATGCAATTGTTTACGTCTACCTAGACATGTTCCTTTATTCTAGAGTATACTCCAGTATAGCAGAAGAGCCTATTAATTGGAACAGCTTTACTTATTATTATTATATTTAGCAATTTCTGGTCTATTCTTGTTAGTTCTGATCCTATTCCAAGTACTCTTGTTGTTTCATTTATCTAGATTATAACTAACCAATCAGATTGCTTGATTTCCCATAATCTGTATGCAGGGTTATCTCCCTTCTGTATAACAAAAGACTATATCCAATGGCCATATCCCATGGAATCCCATTTGTTGCAAAACACCTGTGGCTATGGAATCCCTTTTTTGTCGTATGAGGCCATGAGGGCTATGTAAAAGCCCTCAATGAGTCCTCATTTATTATCCCTCATACCCTCATTGAATTTTGAGGTTATGAGGACCTTGAAAAATCCCTCAATGAGGTATAATTTACTACGACTCTTAGCCTCATTTCAGTATTTAACAGGTATATCCTATGGAATCCCATTTTGGACAACGCCTGTGACTGTGGAATCCCTTTTTGTCGTATGAGGTCATGAGGGCTATGTAAAAGCTCCCAATGAGCCCTCATTTACTATCCCTCATAGCCTCATTGAATTTTGAGGTTATGAGGACCATTAAAAATCCCCCAATGAGGCATAATTTACTACGACTCTTAGCCTCATCTCGGCATTTGAGGATACCCATGGCCTGGTATTGTATTATTCGAGGATACCTATCGAGGATACCTTTTATAGGATACTTATCTGAGGATACTATATAGGCTGTACATATCCCTATAGGTCTCTTGATGGCCCTTAGTACTATTAATCCACCTGATGCATTATGTTATCCTATGACTGGTATAGGTAGTATGCAATGCTAGGCATAGGGGTATTGTGGGTAGGGGTACTGCCTGGTAGTTTAGAACGGTACTATAGTATGGTGGTATATACACCTATAGGCCCCTGTTAGTGCTTGGTACTATTAACCAACCGATTGCTTTGTTTTATTATATGGCTGATATATGTAGTACGTTATGGTAGACCTAGTGATTTTGTTGGGGTGGGGGTAATGCTTGATAGTTTAGAACGGTAGAATAGCATAGGCTGTACATATCCCTGTAGGTCTCTTGTTGGCCCTTGGTACTACTGATCCACCAGATGCTTCATATTATTGAGCGGTATTCTGGGGTGGGGTCAATGCCTGGTAATACAGAACGGCAGCAGAGTATGGTTGGTATATTCCCCTATAGGTCCCATCCTAACCGTTCATAGTATTAACCTACCAAATGCTTTGTATCATCCTGTTACTGGTAAGGTGATACGTAATACCAGTAGTTCCTACCTTATTCCGAGTACTCTTGTTGTTTCATTTATCTAGATCATTTATATAAATTATAATTAACCAATTAGATTGCCATAACCTGTACTTAATCGTACAGAGTTATCTCCCTTCTGTATAATAAAAACCTATATCAATGGCAATATCCCCGGCACCCCAATTGAGGGATTTTTAATACGACTCTTATCCTCATTTCAGAAAAAGGGGTGCCGAAGGCCATATGTTTTTTCAAAAAAGGGGTGCCGAAATTGGGGTGCCTTCTGGAGAATCCCTTTTTTGTCAAATGAGGATAAGAGTCGTAGTAAATTAGACCTCATTGAGGGATTTTAATACGACTCTTATCCTCATTTCAGAAAAAAGGGGTGCCGAAATTGGGGTGCCGGGGATATTGCCATTGATATAAGTAAAGCTGTTCCAATTAATAGGCTCTTCTGCGCTACTGGAGTATACTCTAGAATAAAGGAACATGCCTAGGTAGACGTAAACTATCGCATATATAGATAGAAGCAGAGAATTCTGAAAGAATTCGAAATAATACAAGTTGTCGGGTTGTTTGTGGTAATTATCCAGGGAAGTCGTTCTAGAAAATGCTCCGATTCAGTCGAACATATCCTCCGAACATACCCCTGTCCTATTGTAGGCCTTAGGTAACATAGCAATCACGTGCTACCATAGGAACCAAGATGGCGGCCTCCAGTATACAAAATGGACGACGGAAACATGTATCACACTAACAACACGAGCTGCGCATGCGCACTAACACCACGTACCACTATAGAGATGACGTCACAACATGGCCGCTCACTCGAGTTACCATGACAACACAACATGGCGCCACTGGGTCACGTGACTATGACGTCACATGAGATCCCCCGATGAGATCCCCCAACCTTTACCTGTAGGGGAACATGACATACTATTAATATTCTACCCCGAGGTATTTTACAGGCGTGCTTAAAGTGTATAAAAGTTTCTCTCCATAAACAGGTGTAACGATAAAATGCACAGATATCATACAATACATTTTGTGATTTTCAAAACACTACCCCTGCATGGCCTACTGATTGGCCTACTTATTGGCCTACTTATTGGCCTACTTATTGGACGCTGTGGCGGTCAAGTGTGCACGTAAACTAACTTCATAAATGGTATGTCCTTGTGAAACTATCCGAGATTCATGTCTTACATTCATAAAACATTCAGCCAAATATACTTTTGAAAAAGTTGGGAAAACCGGGGTGGTTCAAAACGTTTTAGTGGTAGTATATTTGGTACGGTTCTGAAGGAAGACAGGTAGAGATATGTCACTTATTTCCACGCCAATGACCCGTTGTCTACAGCCCGAGTCGAATCGAATCAGGCCGAAGTTCTCGAATCGAATCAAATCTCGAATTGAACTTCACCGCTTTTGATGTTGCTGATGTTGCACTTTCTTACAGCCGTAAATATTGTCAGTCTCCACTCAAAACGACTCATCTGCTTGAGCAAATCAATCAAAAAGCAGAATATTCCAGAACGGAATCAAAGTAGTTTCGGAAACGGAACCTCCTTGAACTCTTCTTCTATCATTATTATGGAAGAAGAGTTCAAGAGAAGACACTTTGTAGGATTAAAAAATCTCAGAATCGGTGCGACTGAAATCGAATCATATCAAATCATGGGGACTATGTTGAATCGAATCGAACCCAATAGGAACTTGGGTGTTTTGGGGGCTTAGAGCTCATGGTTGGTGGCCTTGTTGCATTGAGATTATTCATGCACCCTCTGGCCGTTTAGTACTGTGATCACAAAAATGGATGGTTTATCGATAAGATAGCGCTCAGATATTAGTTGTTGCAATTTTTGGCGCTATAGTCCGTTAACCCTTTCAACCCGAGTGCATAAATTTTTGCGTGAAGAAAAAATTGGTAGTGGACGAGCAGGCGATATAAAGAGCAAAAAATCAGAAGCGAGGCTCGGTAATAATTTAATCCAACAGCCCGATAGAGCTGTTGGATTAAATTATTACTGAACCTCCCAACAAACCAGGATGGATTCGCCCATTTCGCCGTTGACAGTATTGACTGAACTGATACCTTCCAGGACGAAAGTGTTGAAGTAACCCTTTACTCAACGTAATGGCCAAAACCGGCCAGAGCTATTCATAAAAAATTACCATTCAATTTTCATTATTTTTTCATTTTTTTTTTGTCTCAGAAACATAGCTTATGACCCCTCATTGGAACGAGCTCAATTCAATGAGAGGTCATAAGCTATGTTTTTAACGTAAAAACTGGAAAAAAAATTATGATTCAAGTATTTTGTTTGCAAGCGTCGTCTGCTTTTCGTGTTAGGTAAAGGGTTAAGGCGAATCGGCGACATTGCTGGCAAAGTCAACATATATAGAGAAGGCGGAAAAGCATCTCAACACCTCTTTTCCTTTAGGTTACAGGAGCTAGGCATGATTTTTGTTGGAAAGGTGCGTCAAGTGCCGACCGACAATTTTGAAAAATGAGTATGAAGTGGAAAATATCGTGTGCAATTTAGGACCTACAATATATTAAAGCACTTTCGCACTACTGTGTGTGAATTACGTACAAAATAGTTCGACAAATTTGATTGGCATATTTTTATTTTCCAGATATATATTATACCTATTTATGAAGGTCTGTTAGGCTAAAAAAAAGTGTTTTGATTCTCAGGCAATTCCTCATTATTACCACTCAATCTATAAGTTACAAGTCGATTAACATTAGTTTGGAGGCCCGTTAAAACTCCATAATTTCAGTGACGTCATTCGACGGAGCCGGGCCGCGGGCGATAATGGTATAAATAGCCATTAGCGGCCTGCGGCCCGGCTATTTTTAGATTCCATGGTCTAATGAATTACTCCCATTCGAATGACGTCCCTTTGTATTTCTGAACTGAAGTCGAACGCACGATCGAAACAGAAATATCGAACCGACTTCAGTGATTATTTCTGTGCTGAAATGAAGCACTATCAGATGGAAACTAATAAAATCACCGATCGTTCGTTACAACGGCCTGGTAATAATAGTAATAACATGATTGTTGCTAGGCATCATGATTCATTAGCGGCCCTGCAGCAATGATGAACAGCCCTTGGGCTTATTAACGGCCCTCGACTTCGTCTCGGGCCTTTAATAAACCCTCGGGCTGTTCATCATTGCTGCAGAGCCGCTGACGAACCATAATGACCTCCAAAATCATGTTATTGTTATATTGAATTTGAACCCCATCATTGGACATTTTTATTACCTTTCAGTGTCTTCCAATAATAGTACAAACACGAGGAGACACGAAACTTTCTACATTTTTTGATTGATGCATATTTATTTAGTTGCGACTCCAATATGTTTGTCTTGTTACAATCTATGGGAGAGACTCTCCCATAAATTGTAACGGGGCAAATCCCCATAGATTAAATACTTTTACTCCAAAGATAATGTGAAGAGCATTGAAGAAACATGAAGCCTTTGAATTGCAGTACTACAGTTTGTTTTTAGAGGAATGTTTTATTTTTCAAATTAAAAATGAATTTATTTGTGTAAATATGGACTTTCTATATTTCTGTGTGTAAAAAACACAGCCGAAATCCTCTCCATGTTTGCTCACTTTTCGCAAAAAAAACACAAAAAATTTAAAATAAAACGCCCCCCCACCCCCACCCCCACTGATTTGAAAAAAGCCTGAGAATCAATTAATTTATTTTGTGTGGCATTAATGTGTGATTCTGGCAGAAACTGAACAGCGATAACCTCTGTGTGACGAACAGGGCCTGTAACACCAGGACCATGCAACTAGTTTCTATGAAACGCCTAGGCATTTTGACACTTTTTAATAGCCGAGGCTATAAAAACGTATTAAAGAACATTTACGTTTTAAAACAATTTATATCGATACCCCGTACTCACTGTGGCTTAGCCACAGAGAGTACGATGTATCGGGGTAAGTGAAGTCGGCCCAGTTAATCAAAATTTTCAAAACACAAATCGGAGATTGTCCCTCAAGTGTAATTCCAGTTTTGTGGGGAGATGCGTTCGCATCCGTCGAACCTACCCTGGCTATTACTACAATGTATATATGGCGTGATCTTATAACAGTTTTCGGTGTAGGCTATTTGGAGTTTCCTTAAACACATCCTGGAGCTAATGAGATAAAACTTGCCCCTTGCAGGAAGTCCGAATTGACTTCCAAAATTGATACTCAGAACTGAAGTATTTTTTTTAAAAGCCATATATTAAAGAATTGTGCAACATTTTCTTTTATAAACAGCCTGTTATGGATCTCCGGATATTAGATTGCTTTCTGACATTTTTATGTTGAAAAGGGTCTTTAAAATCCAAAATGGCTACCAACGATATAACCTGAATCTAGCACTAAAGTAGTTAATGTACCCACAAAATGCAGGTGGCCCCTTGAGTTAACACACACTGCCTGCCAAGTATATCTACTTGTATAGGTCACATCATGGCACCATTGAGTGGAGTGCGACATTCAGTTCAATCCCGAATGCCCGTTTATCACATGTCACACAAGGCACAAAGGATATGTTCAAATTGGCTATATTATACACATGTGAAAGAAAGAAAGGAAAGATATTTTTGAAATGAAACAAAAACCAGATCTTTGCGGTCATTTTCTGAATCGTATAACCAAGTTTATGTTTTGCTTTTGTACCAGAAGACCCGTGAAAAAGAAAATCTGTGTTGGAATAGGTGATTGGGTACGTACGCGAGTGATTTTATTTTTAACTTTTCTGTTTTGATAAATATTTACTTGGCGTATCGATAATGGTTTTGTCGTGCGCAACATTGACCATCAGTCAGGCGCAGCCAGGATTCTATAATGGGGCGGGGTGGGGGGGGGGTGCCCTAGCAAGTTTGGTGGTGGAGGCGGAGGGGTGCAAAGATTATTTTTGAATGGCCGTTGTGGGGAGAGGGCAGGGGCTTCATCTGGTCCTAACTAGACCTTCCGGTCGTTGCCACTCCGTCTACTGTCCATCAAGGAAGTGGGAGGGAGGTGGTCGTTGCCCCCCTCACTTCCTTTGGGGAAGTGGGAGGACAGGGAAACGACCGCAAGGTCTTAGTTTGGACTAGCGCCCCCCCCCCCCCCCTACATTCACGCATCCTCGAGAAAAATTTTCAAAATTTAGTGCTCTCAGAGCGAATCGGAAGCATTTGTAGCGAGCGCAGCCCTTACATTGGAGACCATTTGGGGGATCTATTGTCGTGTGTAACTTGTTTTGAGGGGTTCAACGAAACCTTTAGGGGGAAGCTCCCCCACCGCACCAGCAACGCCACTGCCATCAGTATTGTGTGGCGACCATGCCGGTTGTGAGAAAATGTATCTTGCAGCCATAGGTGGATCCAGAGGACGGTACCTGGCGCCATCCCAAAACCGCCACCCCCACCACCACCCCACCCCACCACCACCCCACCCAAACCCCCGTTTTTTAAATTCATTTTTTAACAAGTACAAGCACCGAGACCAGGGAACACAGTATTATCGGCGATAGCACATGTGTCGTCGCGGATAATATACCGCACCCCACACATACAAAAAGTATTTTGGGGCTTTTACCAATCCCTGTTGGTTTTGTCAAGGCTTTCGTCTTCAGTGTTCATGTCTTGCATGTTTGTACAATTTAATTTCTTTTGTCTTATCTGCTCTGATGTTCTTTACTTATTTTTAAAAAAATAACAATATATGAAATGAAAGCAACTATTTATTTATTTATTTATTTATTTATTTATTTATTTATTTATTTATTTATTTATTTATTTATTTATTGGGTTTAACGACACTTTCGACGGCCAGGGTCACCTCGTGTCGGACAGTTTTACAGGCGGAGGAAGCCGATTTACCCGGAGTGAAGCACCGAGCAGCGGAAAGAAACTGTCAGCCTTCCCAACGTACTAACTCCATACAAGCAGGGTTAACATTGGTTGAACACACGAGTGTTATCGACGTGCAGTATGCCTTAGTGCACAGCGCCACCTTGCCCCCAAAACACATATCGTAGTTGTTTATTCCAAATGATATATAACGTGTCCGTGGACATTTTGTCGAATATTTTGTCCCGGAACAAGTTGTCCTACCGTATTTCTTGGGACATATCCACTAGAGCTGAAACGGTTAACCGATTAATCGATTAATCAATGATCAACATCTTGATCGATCCAAAAAGTAATTGAACGAATTAACCGTTACTTTTGAACTACTGTATTATATGGGTTAGCAAAGGAACGAACTTGCTCCAAAACAAGCAAACATTGTCACACGGACTCACATCAATTATATGAGACAGATTAAAGCATGCAAGTTACTTGCTGACATACTTGTTTATTTGCATGATCATCATACTGCATCAGTAGCTGGAAATGGTCATTCTTAACCCTTTACCCATTGCGGGTAGCAGACGATACTTGCAAAATAAATTCAGGAATTACTAAAAATTTTCAATTTTTGTCTCAAAAACATAGCTTATGACCCCTCATTGGAACGAGCTCAACAAGCTCGTTCCAATAAGGGGTCATACGCTATGTTTTTGAGACAAAAATTGAAAACATAATAAATTTGAATGGAAATGTTTGCATATAGGCCTAGTCGGTTTTGTTTGTTACGTTGGGTAAAGGGTTCATGCTGTAAATCATCAACGGTATGGCAATTATTCAGACATCTATTTGGACAAGTGATTAATCAGTTAACCAAGGTTAATCCACGTGATTAATCGATCAAGAAAACCCCTTAAGCGTTTCAGCTCTAATATCCACTTCTTTTTTCCGGTATTGTGAGGTTGCGAGTACATAGTCTGTCTGTAGGGGTTTTAATCCTTCACAAATGTCCTTAAGTGGAAGAATTTTGTACGACAGGCCTGGGGTTCTGGAGGGTTCCGTCGTTGTCCCTGCAGTCCGAGGATGTCCTCATACCCCAGAGAAAAGAAGTGACAATGTCTCCATCAGTAGGATATCTCCTTTTTATTCTTACCGGGGGTGACAGGAAGACAGCTAATATGGTTCTGACGATCCCTTACAAATACCTTGAAAGTTTTAAATACATATTACTTCGTTGAATAAATCCCACTTTTTTCTTTGTGTTGTAGATATTGGAAAGGATTTCCCGGGACATTTAGGGCCGCCATTTAGTTTTGTTTATACGACGGCCCATACACACTGAATTTACGTTCTCATTCCGAATTTGAGCCCAGAAAATGGATGTCTCTCCTCTTTATAGTGGTGGAGGCTGTACAATTTCTGGCAGAAATTAGTGATAAAGGAATCCCCTTTCCTGTCGGAAATTGTATGAATTTAACTCCGTATCCATATATAATGCAATTAAAATCCTTTGACATTTCTTCTTTTAAATACGACGTACCAACATGAAAATATTTATTTTTATCTGCAGATGTTTCAGTAGTTTTTAACCTTGGATGGGCAACACAAGGGAGAGTACTCTTTTCAAGCTGCAGAAAAAATATCACGGGTAATTGTTATTCGAAATGGATTGATATTTTTGCATTTCACTTTCTGTCGACCGAATCACCCCTGGTCGCCTTTCGCTCAAATTCGCTGTACATAAAACAATTACAACTTAGTTGCGTAGATAATAGGATGGGGTGACTGGTGGTGGCCGCCCGCCCTTCCACCAAAGATTTTGTCAGAAAATTAGAGTTATGGGGATTTTTACTTACCAGATGTCAACTGGCGTCAGAGATTACATATCTTTGATTGATATGTATTTTTCAGACCCCTTTTCAATGTGTAGAAGTGGGCGGGGAACAGGTAGGGGGTCATAATATTTCCGATGTAATTAGCATTGCAGTGTATATCAAGTTTTCATCAGGCATTTTATCGTCTTGTCCCCAGCCACCAACACAACCACCGGCAGTAGCTCAGCCGCGTAGCCAGGACTATATGATGAAAGGGGGGGGGGGGGGGGGGGGGGGGGGGGGTGAGAGGCCCTAGCCAGGTTTTTTTTTTTGGGGGGGGGGGCGACAAAGATTAAACTTGAAAGACCGTTGCGTTGGGTTTCGGGGGCCTCCTCTAACCCTAACTAGGACCCTTTGGTCGTCCCCATCCTCCCACTTGCCTGAACGGAAGTAGAAGGAGGGCAACGACCAGAAGGTCCTAGTTAGATCAACCCCCCTATCCCCCCCCCCCCCCCCCCCCCCCACACACACACACACACACAATCTCTGAGAAAATTTTGCAAAAATTTAGTGCTCTAAGAGCGAATCTGAGGCATTTGCAGCTTATGTAGCCCTTATATTGGAGACCATTTTGGGGTTCTATGTTGTGTGAACCTTGCATTGGGTTAATGTTTTTTTCGGGGGAAGGGGCAGTGAAAATGTTAGGGCGTGGGGGGGAGGGCACCTGGGCCCCCGTAGCTACCACCCTGGAGTAGCTACCAACATAACGGACGGTAGCAATTGAAAGTATTCGTGGCGGAATCATCCCGTCCGTTTCGGAATAAAAATATATTTAGAGGTAGATGCTGAAATCCTTTGTTATATTGTTAACCTTTTACCCGACGCACACTATATCAAAACATGTCCTTTTAATATACCAATAACATGATTTTGGAGGGCATTATGGTTCATTAGCGGCCCTGCATCCATGATGAACAGCCCGAGGGTTTATTAAAAAATAGTTAATAAGCCCAAGGGCTGTTCATCATTGCTGCAGGGCCGCTAATGAATCATGATGCCTGACAACAATCATGTTATTACTATTATTACCACTCCCTGTTACAGCTAACCGCACGAGGGAATTGCTGGAAGAAATAATCACTTAAAGTCGGTTCGATATTTCTGTTTCGATCGTGCGTTCGACTTCAATTCAGAAATACAAAGGCACGTCATCCGAATGGGAGTAATTTATTAGACCATGGAATCTAAAAATAGCCGGGCCGCGAGCCGCTAATGGCTATTTGGCCGCTAATGGCTATCGCCCGCGGCCCGGCTCCGTTGAATGACGTCACTGAAATTATGGAGTCTTAACGGGCCTCCAAACTTATGTTAATCAACTAGTAACTTATAGATTGAGTGGTAATAATTATCGTTTCTCAAATTTTTCTACAAATTTGCAACCAAACCATTTCACGTTGCCCCTCCCTGAACGGGCTCTTTCCAATGACGGGTCAGTCAAAGGGGTTTTGATGACACTTTTACCTTACCCAGAAATCAAGCGAGAGGGAGAGCGTGATTAAGCCATCATTTTCTCACCCCACTTCCTATGCAAGATATGCGTGTCCCATGTGAGAAGGCCATGTGAGATAGATATCTATCTCACATGACTCACGTGACCGGATTATTATCATATATAATGAACGTAAGACTATTCAATCGTCGCACGTTCTGCTGTAAACAAACAACATGGTGTCATATTTCAGAAATATTAACAGACGAACGTTTGTCGAAGAAAACAGAAATAAAAACACAGACCGCAAAAAGGACACTTGACTCTTTTATGTAATTTTTTGGGTGAACGCTGTTATGAGTGCACGAAATTCCCGTCAAAAAGTTATGCGAATATATTGCAGAATTCATTGCATGACGTCATCGGAATGTGTCAATGTTCATTTCCCTACAAATCTTTAACTTCTCTCTTGCCGGCGAAGGGAATCAATTTCGTGGTATAAACCTGTGGTATTTTCAGAACTTTTGTGCGCTTTTTCCGATAAACAAATCAGGTTTTTTTTCAGAAATGGACAACAAAATTGTTCGATGTTGCAGCACGTACCCCTGAATTACTTTTGATGACCCTCGGCGGCGAATTGATGGGGGATAAAAATTATCCCTTCTGGGGAAGGGTGTGAGATGGGAAAATCTCACCCTCGGGAAAAGATATTTGGTCCAGACACTCGGCAAGCCTCGTGTCTGGCCCAAATATCTTGCCCCTCGGGTGACATTTCCCACATCTCACACCCTCCCCCATCAGGGATAGTAATAATCAACCAATATATTTTGACATCCTTTTACCATCACCAGAGAATCGGGGTGGCGTGGTGGGTTGGAGAGGCTCCCAACTCGAATGCAGTAACCAGAAGCTCTTATTTCTCTCTTGGATTCACGTCATATTGGGAATTAGCAGGAGGGGTGCACAGACTCATAGTTCTGATTTGATTTATAATTTGCCTCCTCTACGGTCTTAAAGTCGAAAAATGGACATTTTTTGCCCCATATTTAACCCTTTACCCAACGTAAACGACCAAAACCGGCCAGTGCTATTCACAAAAATCGCCAATTACTTTTCATTATTTTTTTCATTTTTTGTCTCAAAAAACACATGTTATGACCGCTCTTTGGAACGAGCTCAAGAGCTCGTTCCAAAGAGGGGTCATAACCTATGTTTTTGAGACAAAAAATGAAAAAAATTAGTTATTCAAGATTTTGTTTGCAAGTGTCGTCTGCGTTTCATGTTAGGTAAAGGGTTATGGAAATTTGTTAACCCTTTCAACCCGGTGAGCATAAATTTTTTGCGTGAAGAAAAAATTAGTAGTGGACGAGCAGATGATATAAAGAGAAAACAATCTGAAGCGAGGATCCGTAATAATTTAATCCAACAACTTGACAGAGCTGTTGGATTAAATTATTACTGAACTTCCCAAACAAACCAGGGTGGTTTCGCCCTTGACACTATTGGCAGAAATGGTACCTTCCAGGGCGCCAGTGTTGAAAGGGTTAAATACAGAGCAAATTTGCCAAAAAATGGTGCATTTTCCTCAATGGAGAGAGCCCGTTCGTCCCACGCATAGCTTGGTGTATTGCGTTCTTACCATGACTTTAAGACACATAGACCACATATGATATACATCAGTGTGCGGGTACCTCCTATCTCCGTTCCCTCACAAGTTTGAAATACTTCCTATACCCCTGATCAGCAGCAAATATCACTTTTTTTCGACCAAACTTTTCCTCCGAAAGTCCAGAAAACGATATTTGTTATACTATACTTTAGTATATTACATTCTCACCATTCAGTTTAAAAATATTCGGCTAATCACGAGCGTAACTTTGCCCCCCCCCCCCCCCCCCCCCGCCCCCCCCCCATAAATGTTTCGTCGGGACATTTTCAACTGAACTGGAATCGAAGATATCGTTTCACTGTCCTGGTAATCAGGTATCTTCTTTCGAAACTAGATTTTAACTTTTTATAAACGAAAACAACAGACAACTCTCAGAGCTACATGTTGTTTTCGTTCATGAAAACATGGCCCGCTTTCACCTTCGGAGCAGTGGAAAAACGATCTGGTTATCTCCCCTGAAAATGTCGTTTTGGTGATTGGAAATTAGCAATACAGAGCTGGGAAACTTTCACAATTCCTAAGATTAAATAAAATGTTCAAAAGTTACATTATGGAAGCGCATGGCATCTGAAAGTTCAATATGTTTTCCGTATAGTAAATGTTGAATGGTGCCAGTTCAACATCTGAGTTTTATTCCCCCGTCACTTATAAATTGTACTGGCAATCATGCTAAAAATATTTAAAAACAGTGTTTCCTCTGACTTTTTGGTCATTAATGTACGCTTTGTTGTTTGACAGATGACTGGGAAGCGCATCAATTCGAAAAATATAATCTTGTGTCTACTGTCTGGTGGAAATATCTATCAGACCCTAGCCTTGATTTTTGTTCCTTTTAAGTCCGAAATTCTGTATAATCTGATACTTTTTTCACACCTTGGCCGATTGTCTGTGAAGCAATGAGTTGATGGGTTCTGATGGTGGATAAGGGGAGATAACCGTCCAAATGAACCAGTCACTTGGAGTGGAAAGCTGGGTTGGTAACAAAAGGAAACTTCGCTTTATTTTCTACTGATGTCAAAGGTTTTCTCAACAGTACCATGCTTCCAAATTGGACCTTCCTCGCCCACCGAATAATTTCAGGGGAGATAACTTGATTGATAAATTAGGAATGACTCTGATAACTCATAAAACACAGCTTTTGACCTCCTCATTGGAACGAGCCCATGAGGGGACATACGCTATGTTTTCAAGTCAACAAATTAAAAAAAATAATAAAAACTGAATGGCCTTTTTGTGACCGTCACGTTATCTCAACGGGTTAAAGGACTATGTTTCCGGTTCTGCGACACTCATTTTAACATGGTACGATTGTACCATTGTGATCATGCACTCCGTCATGCGTGCATGCGATAAGAATACTTACTGTCGATAATGTAATTATCTATGTTATAAATTATGTAAATGCCCACTGGACGTGTTTTAAGACGGTGAACGGAAAAAATAGAAAAAGTTTTCTCGTGATGATCCGAGTAAAGTCAAGCCGTTGTTTTTATTTGTTGATTATAGATATCAGGAATGAGATTTAGAGGGGGTCGCACCCGAGGGGCGCCCCTCCTTTTTCAATTTTGTTTACTAGCACCGGTACCAAGGGGCACGATATTATTGGCGACGGTATTATCGGCGATAACACTTGGACATCCACTACCTTTGGTAGTATTATTTATTTATTTATTGGTGTTTAAGGTCATATATTTCTGCACAATGGCTAATCATGACCACGACAGTTTTACGGGTGGAGGAAGCCGGAGTACCCGGAGAGAACCACCGAGCAACGGCGAGCAACTGTCAGCGCCTCAACATAGTAACTCCACACAAGCAGGGTTAGCAGACAGGTGCACCACCGACGTGCAGTACGCCTTAGGGCTCAGCGTCATCGTGCCCCCACATGGGAAATGGGGGTGAAGTGTCTTGCCCAAGGACACAACGCGGTTGCCGCAGGTGGGATTCGAACCGAGGACCTCTCGGCTTGCAGCCTGCACCTCTACTTACTGAGCCACCGCGCCCCCACCTTTGGTAGTGGATGTCCATGTGTTATTGCAGATAATACCATCCTCCATGCATACAGCTATAGGCCTAGCTCCTTCGCGGATCTCATTTGACCCGATATAAATTGGCTTCTTTTCTTCAAAATTTTAATGCTGGAATATTTTTGTTGGAGAACGTTGTGGCCATGTGCAAAGAAGCCAGTGGAGAGCCACACGGGCCTTCCATGTTCCAACATTTTGCCATGAGAGTATTTCTAAGTTTTTTTTTATTTTCCAGAATGTGACATTCTGGTATTCTCAACACAATTATGTAACTATTGATAAACGATACTTTTATCTAAATAAAATAGGGGTGAGTTTCTGTTCTGAAGTTTGTTATTCCTTTGAGTTATTAGTATTTATTATCTTTGAATTTCCAAGATAAGGCCTATATGGTTTTGGAGAAAATAAGCCTAGACATGCTTGGAGCGAAAGGTCAACCCAGTGACTTACAGTACATTTCTTTAGCTCCAAAATACAGACTCCAGCACTTCGAAAAAACAAATATGTCCTCAACCTAGACGCCCCCCCCCCCTCCCCCGACTAGGTGTGTAGCAAGGGGTCTATAATAGGGGGTGCCTAGCCATTTTGGTTGGGTGGGGGTGGGGGAGATGATATCTGAAAGACGGTTGTGCGGGGTTTCAGAAGCCTTCCCTAGTAATAACAAGGACCTTCTCCGCCAACGACCCTTGTTAGAACTAGCACCCCCGCGACAATTTTGGTTCCAAGAGAGAATCTGAGGTATTTGTAGCGTGTGTAGACCCTATATTGGAGACCATTTGGGGGGTTCTGTTTTGTGTGAAAGTTGTATTTGGCCAATGTTTTGCGGGTCAGCGAATATTTTACCCCCCCCCCCCTCCTCCCCCCCCCCCCCCCCCCATACACACACTTAGCTACGCCACTACCTTCGACAAACATAACATAAAAAAACTCTGTGTATATAGAGGCACATCTAGAGACATATCTTACCTATACTATAAATACTGCTGAAATATAAGGATTGTAGTGCTTCAACCGTCCACGTATAATACTCTGCCCAGTGGTGGGTGGTCTTCTTCTGAATCACATAAACATTTTACTGTTAGTTTGTAATAGGCCTACATTTACGTGCTCTATAATGTACATTTTCCAGCTACATTTATAACCAAAGCTCTTACCCCTGTCCACAAAGATGATGAAATATCAAACTTTATGCTGCAGATTTTTCCCATAATGCCGGTTAAGACAGCCAAGCTTGGCTAAAAATCACTGTTAAGCAGCTGGACATGTACAGGTTGTAGACTAGTGAGGAATTCAGGACAATTTCCAAGGCCCCCGAGGGTTAAAAAACTGAAAATAAAATCAGCCACTTCTTTCATGAAAATGAACCCTTCGACTGCTATCAGGACTCAACAAGGCCTTATAAATTGTGAATGTAGAAAAAATTGAAAATTCATACGGTTTCGGTATTCAATGTTTGGTTCGGTTCGATTTTTCGGTATCCCCATGATATCGGCATCGGTTCAGTTTTTCGGTATATTGCCCATCTCTACACGAAAGCATGTCTTTGAATTTATGTATGTTATCACGAGATCTCGGAGGAAGCCATTCTGACAAGATTCGTGTCATGTCTCCCCCGTTTTATTCTGTTTTCAACGAATGATAGTTTATTATATGGTGTCTTCCCACTGGACCATTTCCCACTAGACCAATTCCCTTTAGGCCAATTCCCAAAAGACCAATTCCCCTTAGACCAACTACATACTGTTATTGATTAAGGGTTGATTGAGGATAATTAAGAAAACATTTATTTATTGATAAGCACTTTATTTGATAAAAAAAAATAAAATAAAAAGAATCACAGCCTTTGAAAGTGTGTGATTACTATAAAAATTGTTATGAAAAATCTGCCCAACATCTATAAAATATCAACAAGCCAGAAAATAATCATACTATCATCTGAAAAATGAGGTCCCCAGAGGGTGAATTTGGTGATGCTACCCTGCACAGCAGAGTAGCATCACTAAATTTACCCTCTGTGAACCTCAACCTGAATCAAAGTCTCAAACATAAACAAAAAGAGTACCCAGAGGATAAACTGGCCCACTGTATGGGATGGTATCAGGAAATTCACCCTCTGGAGACCTCATTCTGCAAATGACAGACTGCTTATTTTCAGGTTTGAATATCAACAACATTAAATACATTTATAAATATTTATAAATATATCAAATTATTGATATAGAATTATTTTAAAAGTAGAACACATCAGTTGGTCTAAGAGGAATTGGTCTTTTGAGAATTGGCCTCGTGGGAATTGGTCTAAAGGGAATTGGTCAAGTGGGAATGAACCTATTATATTTCATCATGCATACGTCATTGTGGTTTAATCATTAGTGGTTTATGAGCGATTTGAGCGTCAGATTTGCGAATACAGCATTAGGAATCTCCGGTTCTGCCACATTCCTCTACAATCAGGCCTGTAAATAAAGGGCTTATATCGTATCCCGTTGGCAGCTTACGTCATATAGCACGATGGTAACCCTTAGGAAAAGGGCTTTGGGATGCTTTTCCGCCTATTTTTATTACGCCAGTCATGCTTTTTTACATCTCAACACGATTTATAAATATCAACAACTAACGCGAGATCTCGCGGTAGCAAGATCACACTTTAGTTGTTAGTATTTGTAGCGGTCGAGGTATAAGGGCCATTTATCAACCAGCTTGGTTGGTTCTTATCTCTTAGTCTCGTGGTAAATCGGTCGCTTTGTGTGCTGGAGGTCGACGGTTCGAGCCTCGGCTCCCGCACTTCTCTCTCGATCTGTGACACTGGTGCCGTGATCGGCCCTCAGCAGTTAGTGAAGCATGGTGGTTGTTTCGACCGCTCTGGGGTGGAATCTGACGTGAGATTCACGGTGGGTGAACCTCAAAATAACATGAGAGTAGTGTAGCAGTCGAGGTTTTAGGGCCATTTACCAACCAACCTGGTTGGTCCGGATTTCTTAGTTTCGTGGTAAATCGGTCGCTTTGTGTGCTAGAGGTCGACGCCTCGAGCCTCGGCTCCCGTACTTCTTTCTGGATCTGTTGCAGCATTTATTTTGGCTGATTTTTTTTTTTAAGATGGAATCATCATGCCATTCCATTCATATGAGGATGCAATACTCAGCCTTTCAGTCGAGTTAGATTCGAATGACTGTCAAGTTTTTCTGGTACAACACACGGGATAAGTTTTTGAGTGGAGATAGTTTTGAAAGACTTGTCAAGTCAGTCTGGTAAAACACGAAGGATTAGTAATTTACTAAATAGAGGATATCTAGTGTTTTAGAGTGGATACTGAAATTTTTCTCATGAGTGACCGATACAATTGTTTACTTTACACGAGCGCTTGCGCAAGCGAAAATGACCATTTGTCTCGGTCACAAGTGAGATCATTTTTTTGTTGCCCACTCAAAAACACTAGATTTTGTTTTTATAAAACGGTTTTTATAAGAATCTGAAAATTTCATTCATTTCAACCCTGAATTGATGCATGAAAGTAAAAAACGCCTTGAATCATTGATAAGCGGAAGTCATTTGATCGGTACTCGGAGCAGATATAGTGTCTTGCAATCTGATTCAGCTGGTGGGTTTTTAGTCAAAACGTGGCCTGAAAGTCCGTAATATGAGTATTTGGTTTGGTACGTCCTTTCCCAAAATTTATATTACGGACGTTCAGGCCATGTTTGAACTAGCTGGTTTCATGCATCAATTCAAGGTGAATACGTGTTGAATTATTGCTGGAAATGATGGATATCCATTCAAAAACACTAGATTTTCTGTTCATTGTACGTTTTTAGAATAAATTGATCATTTCCAGTGATAATTTGACTCGTATTCACCTTGAAGTGATGCTTTGAAAGCAGCCATTTTGATTGATACCGTGGAATTGAAAATGTCTATATCTTCACAGGGTGGGGGTGGGGGGTGGGGGGATACGATTTCTATCTTTCTGTATTTTTTTCGACAATCTATCGTTTAGCGTATAATAAAGTCATGTTCTATTAGTTTGTAGTAACCTATAGTTCGTTCTCGTATTTTACAATTGACGTAAATCACGCGTAACCTAAACGGTCGATCGCGGGTTATTTCTAGTTTTGACAGTGGGTTGGGGATGGGAAGGGTTGCAGGTAGTTTCCGAAGCTATACACGCTAAAACTAAAGTGTTAAAAACTACACTTGAAGTGCTGTATTTAACACTTACCAAGTGCTGAACTAGCACTTTGTTCAAGTGTAGATATTCCAGAACTTGACAGGTGTTACACTAATACCACTTGACAAGTGTAATGTCGCGGCACTTAAAAGGAAACAACGCAGATGACGCGGATCAGGCTCGAACTCTCGAGCCTGATCCGCGTCATCTGCATTGTGTCCTTTTAATTATGTACCCACCAAGCGCAAATCAAATTATGGACGATTCTGGAAGAACAACCAATGTTAGACACATGGGAAGTGCCATCCAATCAAGTTTCAGATGTCTGACGATTGTAATGTCTAAATTCTTAAAGCATTGCACTTTGAGTGTTAAAATCAAACGCTAACAGTTAGAATGGGTTTAACACCTTGAAAGTGTCAGTTTTAACACTTTAGTTTTTAGTGTGTAGACACGTCGACTCAAAAATTGCTTTCTTCTTTGTCAATGCATGCATTTGCAAATGCAATATGTTTTATCGACGATGAATGTCGAGCTTCGATATCGTGTTGTACTAAAAATATAAATGAATTAAAAAGTAATAAGACATGGTGTGTGTTGATGACAAGTGAATGTCAGCTAATCAAAGTTTTATATTTCGCATGTTCTTGGATGCTCTTTCTGGAACAAGGGATCGCACAGAGGGGACACTTTTGTTCTTCAGACGTTAGGTAATTGAGTCGATAGAACACATTTTTTTCTGGATTGTGTAAACTTTTTTATTAAGCTTTTTTCAAATCTATTTGATCATATTTGATGTTTATTATGATTGCATGTGATGAGAAAATCAATAATGCATCCACTCTCATGACTGTTTAGCCCCCTATGTGTTAATTTTTCAAGACAAATTGGTCTCAGTGAGTCATCTCATGTATATGGGTACCAATATGGGAAGAAATTTTTTGTATGCATTTTTAAAAACTTTTGCTCAGTTTTGGGGTCAGATTTTGGTCAAAACTAACTTGACAAATGTCAGATTCAAGAAGTATTAGGATCAAGAAATTGTTATCTCATTTTAAGCATAAGGCCCAAGGCAAAAGCTTGCAAATGCATATAGATTCTGATCAATAACGTTTTTTTTAATATATACTGAAAACGAAAACAGGCAAAATCCCATAAAATCGGTAAAATTATACAAAAAACACAACATAACAGACCCACGAGAGGTAGTCGTTGATCCATTCTATATGAGCAAGAGAATATTTATAATCGTTGCTTCAGATAGAATGGTTCAAACTGTTCTAAACTGTATCTTCACTGCATCTTCTCTCTGGCAATCACAATCAAATGTGGACACAAAGGCAATATCACAGCAACAAATCCCGCAAAGCAATTATTTATGGGGTTGGGTGTCTAAAACTCGATGGAAAAAATATGCACAATGTGGGTGGCTGGTAAAAACGGCGATGTCAAAACATTCAACCTAACGTGTCGCAAAAAGAATTCGGCCTCACCCCCTGAATCGCATACTATTTGTTCATGCAGTTGTTGGGCGGATGAAGCCCAGGTAAGGTAATGAACGGGAATGTGTTTTAGACACCCCACGTAGCATCCACAGTGGACTGCTAATAATTATCAAAAGAAAATTTAATTGAGCTCCCACAGCTAAGGCTTGCATCAGCATGTTTAATCTGGCATTAGTAAATTAATGTGCAGGACCTCGGAAGTGACGTCATGTCACGTGACCCAGTGGCGCCATGTTGTGTTGCCATGGTAACCCGCGTGAGCGGCCATCTTGTGACGTAATCTCCATAGTGATACGTGGTGTGAGTGCGCATGCGCAGCGCGTGTTGTTAGGGTGATACGTGTTTCCGTCGTCCATTTTGTATACTGGAGGCCGCCATCTTGGTTTCTATGGTAGCACGTGATTGCTATGTTACCCAATATTTCTGCAATACGACGGAGTATGTTCGGAGGGTATGTTCGATTGTAGATGAGTAAATCTAATTACCACAAACAACCCGATAATCCTTCCAAATCACCAAAATCCACCCAACTTTTACTATTTCGAATCCTTTCAGAATTCTCTGCTTCTATCTATATATGTAATAGTTTATGTCTACCTAGCTACGTTCCTTTGTTCTGGAGTATACTCCAGTAGCGTAGAAGAGCCTATTAGTTGGAACAGTTTTGCTTATTATTACTATATTTAGCGATTTCTGGTCTATTCTTGTTAGTTCTGACCCTATTCCAAGTACTCTTGTTGTTTCATATATCTAGATCATTTATAACCAATCAGATTGCTTAATTTCTCATAATCTGTATGCAGAGTTATCTCCCTTCGGCATAATAAAAGCCTGTATCCAATGGCAATATCCCCAGACACCCCAATTTTAGCACCCCTTTTTTGAAAACACCTGTGGCTATCAATCCCTTTTTTGTCATATGTGCTTATGTGAAAAAGCACAATGTGACACAATGTGCCCTAGCACAAAGGCACATGCTTTATGTGCCGATATGTGCTTATGTGAAAAGGCACAATGTGACACAATGTGCCCTATCACATAGGCACATACGGGTATTTGAGGATACCTTTGGCCTGATATTGTATTATTAGAGGATACCTATCGAGGATACCTACTGGAGAATCCCTTTTTGTCATATGTGCTTATGTGAAAAGCACAATGTGACACAATATGCCCTATCACATAGGCACATGCTTTATGTGCCGATATGTGCTTATGTGAAAAGGCACAATGTGCCCTATCACATAGTCACATACGGGTATTTGAGGATACCTTTGGCCTGGTATTGTATTATTTGGGGATACCTATCGAGGATACCTACTGGAGAATCCCTTTTTGTCATATGTGCTTATGTGAAAAGGCACAATGTGACACAATATGCCCTATCACATAGGCACATGCTTTATGTGCCGATATGTGCTTATGTGAAAAGGCACAGTGTGACACAATATGCCCTATCACATTGGCACATACGGGTATTTGAGGATACCTATGGCCTGGTATTGTATTATTTGAGGATTCCTCTCGAGGATACCTACTGGAGAATCCCTTTTTGTCATATGTGCTTATGTGAAAAAGGCACAATGTGACACAATATGCCCTATCACATAGGCACATACGGGTATTTGAGGATACCTATGGCCTGGTATTGTATTATTTGAGGATACCTATTCAGGATACCTATCGAGGATACCTTTTGGAGAATCCCTTTTTTGTCGCATTAGGCTATGTAAAAGCCCTCAATGGGTCTAATGTAGTCTTACCAACCGCTTCCATCTTGACGCCAAAGCTCCAAGGCCATTACAGGTCTATGGTCTATCTGTCCTATCATTAGCTTCTACAACAGTCTTGTTCCATTGCGGCCTTGTACCAGTACTATTGGCTTCTGTTATTCTGCCCCATATCTCATCCATTACTTCCTAGTTATACCTATCTCAGTCTCGACTATAACATTGATCAAGGCTGAATCAGATTTCTCCTGTATACATATAATGCATTCCGTTATTGAGATTCCTAGCTCTCACCGAAACCTGCTAGGACTATTTTGAAGAAAGACGTCGTAAACACAGATTGAAACAATTCTTCAAAATGTACCATTACATGACGCCTCAATATATTGCTAACAAAGTTCCACTAACAGATTCGTTAACCAGTCAAAGTCATAACTTACGTTCCAATCAGAATCATCGAGTTCCCTTTTGTAAGTCACAACTACGCCAGCCTTCGTTCAACCCAAAACCTCCTAGTCAGTGGAATAACTAACCATTATCTGTCAGAGAAAACTCATCCCTGAGTAATGTTATGACCTTCCTCAATGATGACAATCTATGACCACCGACATTTTACGGCGGCGCTAAATCGCGGGCTGGTCAGATTTACCACTGTAGGTTACGTTTGCGTTGCAGCAATCTTAATGCCATTTATACAATAATCACTTATCACCACCCACCCCTCTGTGTTTGTGGTGAATGCGAGACAGGCGAAGAGTTCCTGTTATATTGTCCAATACATGAACATGCGCGCAGTACTACAATTCAATTATTCCCATCTACTTTTGATTCTAGTACTCTTCTATTTGGTTCCGAATTCCTTGATAATGCAGAAAACCGCTTTATATTTGAAGTTGTCCGGGATTTCATTGTACTTAGCAAACGGTTCAGTTAGCTGCAGCGATTACGTGACCCACATGGGTACGTGTGCATCTGACTTGGTCTAATTCTTGAACCAGTTATTAATTTCTTTCGCGTCACTAAATAAGTGACTCAGCAACCAACCCGATTCATGTCTGCTTAACTCAGATCACCAAGGAATTTTTTGAATTTTTTTTAACCCTTTACCCCACATAGCGGCCAAAACCGTTAAACGCTATTCACAAAAATCGCCAATTAATTTGCATATTCTTTTCATTTTCTTCTCAAAAACGTAGGTTATAACCCTCTTTGGAACGAGCTCGTCCAGCTCGTTCCAAAGAAGGGGTCATAGCCTATGTTTTTGAGACAGAAGATGAAAAAAATTAGTTATTCAAGAATTTTGTTTGCAAGTGTTGTCGGCTTTTCATGTTAGGTAAAGGGTTAATTCAAGTTGGCTTCATCCTCATCTTAGTCTTCTCTTTGTTTCCTCTCTTGTTGTATCTCTACTTCCTTCTTCCTGTTATCTTTCTACTGTTTTAAACAATATTCGTTCAGCAAATGCCTCATGTCATCTTCCAGTCATCTTCCAGTCAAATATTCTATCCAACAAGGGAGACAACTTCCGAAAGTTTATAGCTTACTGTTGAATCCCTTACATGTATTCTTGGATTCTGTTGTTGTGTTACATTGTATACTATTAATTTCATGAGTTGTTCCATTTTATCTGTTTGTGTGATGTATACAGTTGTCACTTCCAGTAATAAATATTGTTTAAACTAAAAAACATATAGGACAAAAATTCTTCAGATAACAGCCATACAATAAGACAACAAAGTTGAGCAGAAGCCTGACAACAATTTGTCGTATCAAACTAATTTTATTTGAACTTTTTTGGAAAAAAAATTGTATGACAATATTACATTTTATTTTTTTAATAAATATTAATCCATATGCAGTTTTTTTTAACCTTTTAAATAATAGCTGCAGGTTGCAAATGTTAATAGGTTTGTGGTACCTTAAAAAACATTCCGAAATGTTGGGAATGGTGTCAATAGATCAATTAATATTCGTCAAATATTAAGTGAGTTTCCACCTTCGAAATTTTTGTCAGACAAAATTCTTTAACAGGAGAGTAAAATAATATATGTAAAATATTTATAATGAGGTGATATAAATAATTAGAAATAATTAGTTGATTGACTAATTATCTAAAATACGGAGAGAAAAAAGGCGTTCGTCCACTTTTCCCATTTTTGTAGAACTTTCATAATGAGAGGCTTTGCCTGCATGGTCTCTGTCCACCACCAGCCCCATAAGTTCTGCCTAGAATAGAACGAGCATTAATATCGCTCAATTCATCAACAGAGTGCAAGTAATGTACAAAATTTGGATGATGGAAAACAAGAAATTACAGCAAAGCTATGCAAAAAGGACGATGAAAACAATCCAAAGCTGCGAGTAACTACCTGATGATATTTTTTATATTTTAAAATTTTAATCTCAAATGGAAAGGATAATCTTCCAGAGTGCTAGTTCAAGGTTCAGGGTGGCAGTTTCCTAAATGCAGATATTGCCTCCGATCCAAGGTTATGGCACTATACACTGCTAAAACTGTATTTCTTAGAATTCCTGCTGTAAAATTTAGCCTTATAGATGAGAGTGAGACCATACCAAATGAGTAATGTTACATTAGCTATTAGTAAATGAAGCCTAGAATAATCAAACAGTTAGAAAATGAGAACACGCAAAGGTTAGAAAAAGACAGAAATTAACATTTGACAATTCCACAGCTGGTCCTTTTTTGGGACGGCCGCATCTTTTATAGTAATTGACATTTCATCGGCATGAATATTATCAGCTGCAATCACATTCTCAGCCCTACCTGTATTCATTTCAGAACACATCTGATTATCTTCCATTTTAATTATGTGTGGGACCGCCTCATTTTCTGAAATGCTATCTACTTCAATATCTTGGTACATGTAATTATTCTTTTTGAGCCAAGAAAAAGCATCTCTGACTTTTTTAACATCAATAAGGTACTCACAGGGAATTTCATTTTCTCAATCAAAACAATGACAAAACCATTTGTGTTGAACTTAGAAATTGCTCTTGAATGTCATATGGGAAGTGTATCACTTGACCATTAATGGCTTTTTGACCATATGGCAAAATTACCATTTTCATGTAGGCATGGGTTAGAGAAATGAATCTTCTTTCTGCCACTGTTATTACAGACAAAACCCGAGGACAGTCAGGAACTTGAAGATTATTCAGGATATACAATGGAGGTATATTGTTCATGTTTAGTGACTTGAAGCAACGACCACAAAGTTGACCATGTTCATCTTTTTTCATTCAAAAGGCCATGCAAAAGTGTTCGCCATTCCTCTCTTATTTTATGTACAGTTAAAGAGTCTTTGTAAAAAAAAGTTTTCTACAACTTTTACAAGTACATGTAGGTCCACAACGTATTTTCTGCAAAAATGTGCTTCCGCTTTTGAAGGATTTCTATTCTCTGCACTTTCATGTTTACCGACAGCTTTTTTTGAAAACAATACTTCATCTTTCTTATTTGTTTCATTAACTGAGTGCCTTGTCATATCATTAATGATGGAGGTCTGAGATTGTGATGCTTGTGAACACTCAAGCGTATTATTGCTACTGAATTGTGTTTGCAACTGAACAGAAGTCCCCAAATGTGATGAATTGCTTGAAACATGGTTTGTCTGTGAAGGCACTGTTTCAGATTCCTGGAATATCAAATCTACTGTAGTATTGATAGCAACATTTGAAATGAGATCAGGAGGGCTACATAAACAATTACAAGTCACATTGGCTGGTTGTGCTAGTATAGTAGATAATGTTCCCCAGGATTAACGAGTGTAATGTAATGATTCTCAGAAGAAGGTGAAGGTAATGGAAATTTTGGATCAAACTTTTGCCAAAGAACCTGATTACTGTTACCAACTACTGTTAATACATATATAGGCATCGGTATGAAGGTAGCTGTACATTCTATGTCTATATCAGTAGCCCAAGATGCCCTGTAGGCATCTGATTTGTACTTGTCATTAATATAGTCCTGTACATGTACATTAGGGTTACATAATTTTATGTCATCTTCAAAATGATGAATGTTTTGAACCTTAAAATTAATAACAGATTCCCTTGTGTAAATATGAAAATCCTCAGTGTTGAAAAAATTTAAAATCCCTCAGAGACATTTTGAGCGAATCTGTTTTTATTTTGTAACTCATTATCAATGCTTGTAGAAATGTTGTAGGCATATTTATTCGAATTCCCCCCAAAACTGGCCAGATATGGATGTGGTATTCCAAATAAAAGTGCAAGGTATTCATTTTGAAGTTTGCATTCAGTGTTTAATAAAGAATTTTGCCTTCCTGAAAGAGAAGAGTAATTTACCACATTTGTGGACTGAACAGGGCCAATATAAGGAATTGATTTCTGACTAATTGGCCATGATTCTGTAATTTGTGACAAAATCAGATCACTCTGGTTGGACGTGCTGTGAATAGGTTCTGACCAATGACAATTCTTAATTTCATCAAATGTATTTGCATCAAGTGTATTATTAGTTTTGTTACTGATGTTATCTACAACATGAAAGGTTTTTCTGTCATTTTCACAAGTCTCTAATATGTAATATGTATGGTCTGTCAAATGAAGCTCATTTCTCTGGCTTGAGAGATAACTGTAAGTGTGATCGTTGGAAAAGCTTTTTGCCTCTCACAATAGGTATGATATTCCATACCCTCCTATTAAAAATTGCTATTACCTAAAATTAGCCTATGTTTTGTTTACTGAAGTGAATTTACTCGGCAGTTATAATTTCGAAACAGCATAATGCCATAAATCAAAATAGCTATACCGACTATTACAGTATACCATGAGCACTTGGTCTTAAACAATGAAACAGAATGAAAACCTGATTATTTTATGTATGTTTGTGAATTGACTGGCATGATCACAAATATTAATTAATTTTTTATACAAACTTTACATTTCAACTCGATTTCAAACTAAATAGTATTTATATAAGAATTGTAGATGTATAAGGTGACAATCGCTTTTCCTGATGTCTACGTCAGCAGTGATTTTATTTACGCACGGAATTATCCCCCTTAGATCAGCGACTTGAAAAGGTCAATCCACGAATGTTGGCAAAACCAAAGTGGGATAAACTGTTTAAATAGCCCATTTAATGAATCCCATCAAATTGCGCTGAAAAGCATATAAATGTGCACTCACCTTACTTATGCACAGAAAATCAAATGAAATGGCTTCAAAAAATGGATATTTCACACGATACACACAACTTCAAAATTCAAGTTTATGAGACTGAGAGACATGCCACAACTGACTGACGTCTTTCCCACTTGAGTTCAAGTTTAGTAACTCGATTATAAAACTGTAATATCTGGGATGCACTTTTGTGGATGCAAAGGGAAATGGCGCTGTTTTGCCTGGTGAGTGTGAAAGAAAAATTTTCAATTCGAAAGTCTAAAAGTAGAAAATCGATTTTTTGATGCAACGCTCCGTCTCACAACATTCGAGACCTGCACTCCTTTTCAGATTGCGTACCCACCGGAACAGCCACGGAAATCCTATCCATAAAACCAGTGAACAGGACATCGATTGGGGTATTGAAAACGTGAAAACGTTGCGATTGAAAGCAGTATTTGGTATTTTTTTTTAATCATTACTGATGATCGGACACGATCTGACAATCGTCTTTCCAAAATATGACGATGTCAGATGATTTTCAAAACAGTCATTAACATGCCGCCAAATAAATTAGTTTGGCACAATATATCGCTCGTTACTAGGGAGGCACGTTGGCTGCTAAGGTAACCAACTAACATCATTGCCGACTCCTTGGTTTAGATCCCTGGTGTATTATAGGTACATACATTGAATTTAGTAAAAATTATCCTAATAGATAGCCAATCGCTAGGGACGCACGTTGGTTGCTATGGACACCATCTGACATCACTACAGACTCCTTTTAGATCCTAAGTGTATAATGGGCCCATATATCAGACTTGGCCAGAATTGGCCTAATAGACCACCCGTTGCTAGGGAGGAATGTTGGTTGCCAAGTAAACCAACGGACGTCATTGCCAACTCATTGGTTTAGGTGTCTAGTGCATTATGGGTTCATATATCAATATATCAGATTTGGTCAAAATTCTCCCCGTTTTCGATTGCACGGTTTAGATCCCTTGTGCATTGTGGGTCCATATATTGAATTTGGTCAAAATTGACCCAATAGGTCTCCCGTTGCTAGGGAGGCACGTGTGTTGCTAGGGAGGCAAACTGACATCATTACCGACTCCTTGGTTTGAATCCCTGATACATTATGGCTCCACATATCAAATTTAAACAAAATTGGCCCAGTAGGTCGCTCGTTGCTAGGGAGGCACGTTGGTTGTTAGGGAAACCAACTGACACCATTTTAGATTCTTTGGTTTGGGTCCCTAGTGCATTGTGGTTCTATATATCAAATTTGGTCGAAATTGGCCCAATAGGCCGCTCGTTGCTAGGGAGGCACGTTGGTTGCTAGGGAAACTAAGTGACATAATTTTTGACTCCTTGGTTTGGATTCCTACTGCATTATGGGTTCGTATATCAAATTTGGTCAAAACTTGCCCAATAGGTCGCCCGTTGCTAGGGAGGCACGTTGGTTGTTAGTGAAACAAACTGACATCATTACCGACTCCTTGGTTTGAATCCCTGGTGCATTAAGGGTCCACGCATCAAATTTAGTCAAAAATGGCCCAGTAGGTCGCCCGTTGCTAGGGAGGCACGTTGGTTGTTTCCACTTATTTATCTGAGAGCAAAATGCTGGTTTTTTACAATTTTTACCCAATCAGTTTGAACGTTTGACTATTATTCTCTGTTTGGAGCATTTAAAAATAAGAAAACGGCACTGTCACCATCTTTTGATGCTCTGAAACCCCTTTCCTGTTCATTTTATTACACATCCATTCAACTTTAAACCCTTGTATTAGGGCATAAATGATTCTGTATTCAATGGGTGATATAAAAGCCGGAACATTTTTCAAAGCACTGTTCTTCTAATTCCTTTCCCATCGAGTCATTAGTTGCGCTTCGAAAGGTTTCCAAATTTCGTTATACAATTATCGACCGTCTGTCGCATAGTGTAAAAATTAAAACGTCCAAAGGAAAATACAGTCGGTTCACAAAAAATTAGTTAACCAAAAATGAGATAATATTTTTAAAAAACCCAATAATTTCCAACTTGAACTTTAAGCCAGTCCCGTGGCCGTCTCGTTTTGTGGATCCAGTTATATCTAAATTGGTCTCAACTTTTTTTCGGTAAATCTTCGTACATCTTGACATGCTTCGAACTTCTTTTAAAAATGTTTCTCCCTGTTTTGCAAATCTGTACAAATGTGTACTTATATTTTTCCTAACAGTAATAGCCACCAAATGGTTAGGCGTGAATGGGCACCAGCCGAAGAGAAACAGCCATACGATTTTCAACAAACGCTGGTTCCGAAAAGGTTGTTTTGATTTTTTATCGATCCATTTGATCAGTACAACTTCTGTCAAAACAGACTCTTCACCTTTTGGGTTTAAACATCGGAATTAAAATTTGTTTATTTAAATGAATTTTAATGCATGGGTTGTGTAATAAACACAGAACGCGATGTGTTTTTGAATCGGTGGGTGTTTTACATAACTGGTTGGAATGGCGTATTCATATTTTGCGAGAGCCTACGGCTCTCGCGAAATATGACGACGCCATTCCAACTCGTTATGTAAAACACCCACCGATTCAAACACACATCGCCTTCTGTCTATATATCAACAGTGTACGCATCGTGGTATATCATAAGACACTATCCTTTCCATTAATATAAAAAGAGTAGGAAATTTCAGGGAGGTGACTTACATGAGCCAGGGAGAAGACTCACATAAGTCAGGGAGATGACTTACATAAGCCAGGAAGATGACATACATAAGCTTCCTGTCAAATCCCTCTATCATTTGACAATCTGACTACTGTTAATATATGTTATTTTTTTTGAGCTATTGTACGAGTATTGTTACTCTTCTGTCTTCAGTTCTGTAACATATTGCATATTCCTTCAATAAATGTTGTTTAAACTAAAACGTCTAGGAGATAAGATTTGCTCAATTTTTTGCCTAGAAAGAATAAAAATGTGCATATTAGTATAAACACATATTCGCTAAACAAAAAAGCCAAAGTGGTCAGTTACTAAATTGCTTCTATTTAGCTTGCCATAAAAAAGCCAAGGTTCCTTTTGGAACTTCTAATAAACGAAAACTCTGTTGTTTTCGATTATAAAAAGTAAATAAATGAAACTCTGCTTTAATTTCTACTGATAACATAGGTGTTTTCTCAACAGTTACTTGTTCTTAATTGGGCCTTCCCGTGTGTGTGTGGGGGGGGGGGGGGCACGTTGGCGCGGTGTACTGGGGCGTACTGTACGTCGATGGTGCATTTCTCTTCAGCCAACGCTAACCCTGCCTGTGTGGAGTTATTACGTTAGGGAGTCTAACAGTTGTTCGCTGTTGCTCGGTGGTTCTCTCCGGGTAATCCGGCTTCCACCACCCATAAAACTGCCCGACACGAGGTGACGCTGGATTTCGAATGTGGTTCAATCAATAAATAAATAAATAAATTGGACCTTCCTCGCCGTACAAGAATTTCAGGGGAGATAAGTTTATCAAAAGTCGATTTTTATGACGACATAAGTGAAGGATGTATACATAAGTTTATGCGAAAAGTAAATATTCTACAAAAAAAGACTTGAACAAACCCAGTTTTCCTAACTTTTTCGAAAGTATATTTTGCCGAATGTTTTATGAAATGTCAGTCATGAAAACCAATAGTTTCACAAGAAAATGTTAGCTTTGAAGTTGGTTTACGTGCACCACTGACCGCCACGGCGCCAATAAGTAGCCAAGGGGTAGTGTTTTTAAAAACACAAATTGACTAGCAACATGTATTGTTCATTTGATCACTAAATCTGTTAGCTATGCGACGTTTACACTCATTAACCAGGTTTGTACAAAGAGCAGCGATAGAATATTATCTGCTCACGAGAAGGCCTGTGCCCTCTTGTAATACCAATCTGATATATGCGCTGGTATGTGCGCTAGAGGGGTGGTTATTTATTTATTGGGTTTTTAGCGACACTTTCGACAGCCAAGGTTACCTCGTGTCGGGCAGTTTTACGGGTGGAGGAAGCCTGAGTACTCCGAGAGAACCACCGAGCAGCGACGAGCAGCTGTCAGATTCCCCAACGTACTAAATCCGCACACGCAGGGTTAGCAATGGTTGAAGACAAGCTCACCATCGACGTGCAGTGCGCCTTAGCACAGAGTGCCATCGTGCCCTCTACGTAAGCAGTCGGAATTAAGTGCCTTACCCAAGGACACAACGCAGCCCCCCCCCCCCCCCCCCCCCCCCAGCGGGGATTGACCTGAGTACCTCTCGGTTTGAAGTCCAATGCCGTAACCACTGAGACACCGCGCTCCCTAGAGCAGGGTTAGACGTTTTGGTGCAACATTCGTTCCGTCAAATTGGTCAAGGTCAAATTTTTACACACATTGGCGCATTCACAATATGAGGCAGATCCGTCTAGCATATTTACAAGTCAGGGGTGTCCACATCCGTTACTGACTAGTAAAAACGTGTTTTTTTAGATATCGACCACTAGTGCATGTGACGGGTGATGTTGCGGACTTTCGCCAATAAATTTGTCAGAAACGATCATTCAGTTGTCAGTGAATAAAATAGCTTTCCCGTGGTATTTCATTTTTCATTATTCTTTAATTTTTGTTGTCATTTACACTGAAATGTATGGGATGGTTCAACACTTTTTTGTGATGTATTTTTACATTCGATTCAAGAGGGCATAATCGGAAAGAAAGAACACCAGTGATTTAAATCTGAAGATGCAGAATAAATTTATTCTTAAACCTCCCGATGAATACAAAATAGATTCGCTCACTTTGGTGTAAATTGTATATCTGGGATTCTTTTGGGTGTCTACAGCGTCCGAATATTGACAACTTTCCCAATGGCATTTGGGCATGATTTTTTTTCCAATTACCAACCAAGGGAGTAGCCAGCAATTTTTTAGGTGGGTCGCCCACAATGCAACTCAAGGATGAGAAGGTTTGGCGACTAAAAACACTGAAATCTTGGCCAGACCCCAAGCCTTGGCCAAAGGTCAAGTTGGAGGAGATTATGGGAGGGAGTGACCCCCTCCCATAATCTCCTCCAACTTGCCCTTTGGCCATCGGTGGTGGTCCGGGGGGGGGGGGGGGGCAAAATTCTTCAACAATTGATATCAGCAGTGATCAAAGATTTCATGCTGAGTGAAAGTTCAAATTTAATGTAAGCATTTATTAGAATGCTGTGGAGGATATCGGCCGCGGACCTTTGGGATGGGGGGGGGGGGGGGCGTATGACCTCCATGACCCTCCCTGGCCACAGCCTTGCCAACCCCAATTTCCCAATCTCAGCCCCCCCCCCCAAGGAAAAATTTAATGCACGATTGGTGTCCTGGACTGGGTGGTCGTAAATAATTAATAGAGACTGTAGAGAGTAGGGTGAACATGATTTGTTCTAAGATTTTTTGGTTGTAGTAAGCATGCAATTGATTAGTTACGTATCGTTTTAAATGTTCTCTGCTTAACCCTTTACCTAACATGGAAAGCAGACGGCACTTGCAAAAAAAATTCTTGAAAAACTAATTTTTTTCATTTTTTGTCTCAAAAACATAGGTTATGACCCCTCGTTGGAACGAGCTCGACGAGCTCGTTCCAACGAAGGGTCATAACCTATGTTTTTGAGACAAAAAATGAAAAAATAATGAAAATTAATTGTCGATTTTTGATAGTAGCGCTGGCCGGTTTTGGCCGTTACGTTGGGTAAAGGGTTAATTGAAATGTAAAATTTCTTAGTCTTTGTATGTTTCTTCCCCTCCAAAACAAATTCCCAATTGGAGCTTCATGATACAATTTTTTTTCCAATGGCATGGACCGCGGATCCTTTTCCAAATAGTGTAGAATAATTCCTGATATATACAATTCCTATAAAACCAGTGTTGAAAGGGTCAAGCCGCTGCTAAAAACGTGTGGCTAGCTATTTATGAAAGTATACATCATGCTATTCAGCTGGTTCGCTTGCCAAGAAGGATCCAGTCTGGCCATTTACGGTTGTGGTGTCTGCAGAGTTCTGAACGTTGATCAACAATCAGTTGCTCCTGCCTAAGGCAGCTATCATTTTCAGATAAGACTGTATCTTTATTGAATTCTTTGACGCTCGACGAAAGCATGAAACAAAGCCTTGTTGTTGCCGATATGAAATGCCAATATTAATTAAGTGCGAAAATTTGACTTCTTGTGTTATCAAATATTAATTTGTTGCCCATCACCTTGGGGAAAGATGTCGTATTAATCTTGTTATTCGAGCTTAACAAAGAGAACGTCTGTGAGTGTGGTCAAATTAAATATTCAAATTAATTTACCTGAGATTCGGGTAAATTATGAATAATTTAGTTTTTACTTATTTTCAATCTTTGTGCAACAGTTACGCGACACCGTGTGTGTTGAGAACAAGCGAAAAACATTCGAGCATCAGATGCTATTTGGATCCTTTAACTAACAGTTTACTTTTCTTAGAGAAATGGGTTTTTTCCCGAGATTACAGCTTTTTTTGTTAGTTTACTGGATTTGTTTTAACGGTAAGTACTTTGAACAGGGCCGGGGAGAAGAAATTCGGTCCCCTGGGCTAATTTTGTGACTGTTCCCCTTTCAAAAGTGTCTGGATATTGATGCAGATGCCAAAGTTCTTGCAATGAAGAATTCTTGAAGAGTTAACATTGGGTCTGGTGTATATGTAGATAACTGTCTATTAACCCATTACCCAACCTAACGACAAAAAGCGGCCAGCGCAATTCACAACTGCCATTCAATTTTCTTTTTTTTTTTTTGCCTCAAAAACATAGCATATGACCCCTCATTGGGGGGAGCCCAGTAATGGGTCATAACCTATGTTTTTTTTTTAGAAAATAGAAATAGATAAATGAAAAGAAATAGATATTCGATAATTTTGTTTGCAAATGTCGTCTGCTTTTCCTGTTAAGGGAAGTGTTAACAGATTGAAAATCTCCACCGGGCGCTCCCATTCCATCTTTACATGAGTGGCTACTAGTACTCCAATACGACGGGCAACTTATCTTGCTGATTCTTAATCGAGGAACGGGGTGGGGGGGGGGGGGAGGCTTGGCACAGAAGTCAGAACTTTTGGAGACCCAGGCCTGATCCAAGAATCCTGGGCCAAGCCCGGGCCCCCAAACTTCCGGCCCCCTCGGTTACTACCCGGACGACCACTCTCTTCCCGGCCCTGACTTTGAATAGTTTATGTGAAGATAACTTATTAACAGTGGCGTAGGAAGCGGTGGGGGCACAGGGGGCACATACTCCTCACCCAACCGTTGATGATTTTTCCTAGGGAATTGTGGTTGAGAGAGTCCCTCGCGACTCAAATGCGGTCACCTAAAGCTTGCATTTCTCTTTTGGGTTTCCGCCATCGCAGTCTTATTGAAAATGTGCAGTAAGGACAGAGGCTACCAAGGATTCTGTGTTTAAGGGGCGCCACATTTCAGTCATAGGTTATGATGCGAAGCATCACTCGACGATCATAGCGGCGAGTTTGTGGCGAGCGCGAGATAGGGTACCCCACTCTTGTCCGCGGGAGCCGTGGTGGGGGTGGGGGGGGGGGTGGGAGGGTCTCGTGAGAAAATGGAAGGTCAGCGCGGCCCTCCGTTGGCTTCTTTGCACATGGCCGCAATGTTTTCCAACCAAAATATTCCTGCACTTAAATTTTGAAGAAAAGAAGGCAGTTTATATCGGCCCACATGAGACCCGCGTAGGAGGTAGTGGGATAAGGTAGGGAATGCTCATGTGTTATCATCGATAATATATTGTCCCTTGATACCGGTGCTTGTAAAAAAACGAAAAACCGAAAAAATAGGAGGGGTGTGCCCTCCCCCCACCCCCACCCCTTCTGAATCAGCCCATTGAGGGGAAGAACAGATTCAAAGATTAGCTCATAGGATTGGTCTCTTCTGCGGCATTTAAAAGCGAGAAAAAGGCATGGAGACACAAGTGTGCACTTTTTTCACTGCACAGATGCGTTTGTCCCAAACATACCTTTGAGTATTCCTATACGATGCAACAAACGCACGTGGCCCACCACTAATATTTTTCAGTGTTTTGGGGTGTCTTTCTATGGCCGTACCGCTCTTCGAAAGTTCAAAATGCTTCCTAGGCACCCGCTTATTTATTCACTCGAATAATGGCTTTTTTCTTTGGTTGGGGGTGAGGGTGAAATGGTCCCTGTTTCCGAACTATCCTAATTTTTCTTGCCCGACCCTAATCTTTTTATGACCTCTTGACACGAAAAGTTACATCTATTTAAAACGATATCGATATTTATGGGCCTGGTGTAAAATACCTGTTCACATCGAAAATAGGCAATGCATTTTAACCCCTCACCAAACTCAAATAAGATATAACACTTTAAAAAAGCGGTATAACTAAAAATTGTCATCTTTTGCTCACAAAACATAGCTTGTGACCCCATTTGAACGAGCTCCTTGAGCTCGTTCCAACGAGGGGTCATATGCTGTTTTTTTTAGACAAGAAACGAAATTTTTTTACTAATGGCGATTTTAGAAAATAGCGCTGGCCGGTTTTGGTCCTTACGCTGGGTATAAGGTTAAACAAGTGACTATATAAAATAAAATAAGCCATCCGCCCCCCCCCCCCCCCCCCCCGCCACCAAAAATGACCGACGGAAACTACTTTTTGTGCTAAATATAACCCGAATCACAATCGTTCATTTTTTCTCGCCTTTCATATCCTTCCAAACCTGTGAATTCAAGGAATGGTCTGCCGATTTGACTTTTTACCATTCACGACTATTGCAGACGCTACTTGCAAAAACAATGTCTTGAAAAACGAGGTATTTTATTTATTTATTTATTTATTTATTTATTTATTTATTTATTTATTTATTTATTTATTTATTTATTTATTGGTGTTTAAGGTCACATATTTCTGCACAATGGCTAATCATGACCACAACAGTTTTACAGGTGGAGGAAGCCGGAGTATCCGGAGAGAACCACCGAGCAACGGCGAGCAGCTGTCAGCTCCCCAACATACTAACTCCACACAAGCAGGGTTAGCATTGGTTGAAGACATGTGCACCATCGACGCGCAGTACGACTTAGTATACAGCGTCACCGTGCCCCCCACGTGGGCAATGGGGGTGAAGTGTCTTGCCCAAGGACACAACGCGGTTGCCGCAGGTGGGATTCGAACCAAGGACCTCTCGGCTTGCAGCCTGCACCTCTACACGCTAAAAACTAAAGTGTTAAAAACTACACTTGAAGTGCTGTATTTAACACTTACTAAGTGCTGAACTAGCACTTTGTTCAAGTGTAGATATCCCAGAACTTGTCAGGTGTTACAATAATACCACTTGACAAGTGTAATGTCGCGACACTTAAAAGGAAACAATGCAGATGACGCGGATCAGGCTCGAACTCTCGAGCCTGATCCGCGTCATCTGCGTTGTGTCCTTTTAATTATGTACCCACCAAGCGCAAATCAAATTATGGACGATTCTGGAAGAACCACCAATGCTAGACACATGGGAAGTGCCATTCATTCAAGTTTCAGATGTCTGACGATTGTAATGTCTAAGTGCTTAAAGCATTGCACTTTGAGTGTTAAAATCAAACCCTAAGAGTTAGAATGGGTTTAACACCTTGAAAGTGTCAGTTTTAACACTTTAGTTTTTAGTGTGTACCAACTGAGCCACCGCGCCCCCAGTTATTGTCTTAAAAGTATAGTTATGACCTCTCATTGGATCACGTTCGATGGGTTCAAGGGTCGTAAGACATGTTTTGGTGAAGAACTGGCGCTACCGTCGGCATGCGATTGCAGCAGTCCCTCTGTCTGAGATGGCAGCTACTCCCTCCACTTGTTGGGGAAAAATTGTATGTAAATTCGCTGTGTGTAAAGGTGTGAGGGGGTGCACATGCCACCAAAGACGAAAACTGACATAAAATTTACTTTCCCCTCGGAGAAGGTCGCCCGCACTAGGACTAGGGAAGGACTCGCCGCTCCCATAGCTTCCCGACTCGGCTGTAGCCTTCGGTGAGTTGTAGGGATCCCTTCGATTTTCTAGTACCACCCTTGTTTTAGGGGCCAAAAATTTTTTAAAGATATTAAAATTTGAATGGATCCTGTTGTGAATAGCGCTGGCAGAGTAATGACGATACCCCAGTTGAAGGACCCAGACTTATCACACTGGATGTAATGAGAGCGATGCGTTAAAGTAAAAAAAAAAACAGTTTGTCACTTAACACAGTGTGATATCATTTTTATGCGCCTTTTACTGCAAAACAAATACAAAAATATCACATAATCACCATCAAATAGCTCATTACGAAAAATAGCGTTCACGTGTCTGTTACGGGAATGACGTCAGAAGTCAACATCGATGTGGTAACGCTGTGTGTGAGTTGGTTTCGAAAGTACAATTGATTTAATCTTCTCTTAATTTTCATTAACTGTCTATCTAATACAAATGGCAGACGTTTGCAGAAAACATTTCCTGAATAAATGAATATTTTCATTTTTTGTCTCGAAAACACAGCTTATGACTCATAAGCTGTGTTTTTTGAGGCGAGAATTAAACAAAATGGCTGCGGATGTTTGTGAACAACGCTGACCAAATTGATTTAGACGTTACGTTAGGTAAAAGCAGGGCTGGGAGCAGTTAACGTTTCAAACGTTAACGTGTTAAATTATTTTAACAACATTAACCAAGTTAATAACGCTTAACTTTGAAGATTATAATTGTATAATATGTAGCATTGCGTCGTTATCTTGTGTTTACCCAAGCCGGATCGCGCGTGCCGATGACGTCGAATTTTGCGCCATTTGAAGAAACTGAAGAACACGAATAATTTAGATGTTCGTAGCCCTTCTACCAACGTAGGCGAAGTTGGTCCGCCGATATTTGACGATACAGCAATATCGGCTTCATCCGAATGCTTATTTTCAATGTAAGGACTGGTATTCGAGCAACGGCGGATGTTTCTTTCTAAGAATACGGCTGCAGCGATTGTATTCTTAAATGAATCGCTGAATGCTAGAATTTACGATAACCTGAGAGAACTATCTTAACTACTCGTCCCCTGAGTTCCAATGTGTTCTATGTGCCAGTAGTAAAATTTTGTTCATTTTAACATTTAACGTCATTTAACTCGTTAACGCAGAATTATTTAACTCGTTAACGTGTTAAGGAAAATTTTTAAATCCTCCCAGCCCTGGGTAAAACTATCACATTATGTGCCGATGACGTCGAATTTTGCGCCATTTGAAGAAACTGAAGAACACGAATAATTTAGATGTTCGTAGCCCTTCTACCAACGTAGGCGAAGTTGGTCCGCCGATATTTGACGATACAGCAATATCGGCTTCATCCGAATGCTTATTTTCAATGTAAGGACTGGTATTCGAGCAACGGCGGATGTTTCTTTCTAAGAATACGGCTGCAGCGATTGTATTCTTAAATGAATCGCTGAATGCTAGAATTTACGATAACCTGAGAGAACTATCTTAACTACTCGTCCCCTGAGTTCCAATGTGTTCTATGTGCCAGTAGTAAAATTTTGTTCATTTTAACATTTAACGTCATTTAACTCGTTAACGCAGAATTATTTAACTCGTTAACGTGTTAAGGAAAATTTTTAAATCCTCCCAGCCCTGGGTAAAACTATCACATTATGTGATAAAGAGAGTCCCAAATTCGTCACGATTTGACATTAAATTTCTGAACTAAAATCGATTTGAGCCTCGGTAACCCCCGGGTCAGATCGATTTTAGTGAACTCGGAACAGAAATGTCATATGAAATCGTGACTCGTCATAAAAGACCCGTATACACTTAGACCAAAGTGCAAGCTGAAACTTTAATTCAGTTTATGGGAGCACGGTGGCTCAGTAGGTAGAGATGCAGGCTGCAAGCCGAGGTGTCCTTGGTTCGAATTCCACCTGCTGCAACCGCGTTGTGTCCTTGGGCAAGACACTTAATCCCAATTGCCCACGTGAGGGCATGGTGGCTTTGTGTACTAAGGCGTACTGGACATCGATGGTGCACTTGTCTTCAACCAGTGCTAACCCTGCTTGTGTGGAGTTAGTACGTTGGGGAGTCTGACAGTTGTTCACCGTTGCTCGGGGTGGTTCTCTCCGGGTACTCCGGCTTCCTCCATCTGTAAAACTATCCGACACGAGGTGACCCTGGCTGTCCAAAGTGTCGTTAAACTACAATAAATCAATAAATTCAATTCATGCAAGGAATTGATGAGTCAAAACCATAATCATTTGATTGTGTGTTGTACAATGTGCAACGTACAGGGTTTAATCAATCATTGTCAATGCTCGATAACAAGGCTGAAGTTCAAGGCCTCGCACTGTTGGAGATTAGACTAGGAATAAGAAAATAAAAACGGTGAAGGAATGTCAAAAAGGCAAAGATGTGACAAAACTAGCCGCGTTCGCGAATGCAACCACGAACGGTACAACCTATATATATACTACTTACATTTTGCTAAGTATTACACACCTACAGATCCACATATTTGTACATAACAAGTACATATGTACATGTTTAAAATGTTTGTTCATTGGGGTTTAATGGCACTTCCAGCAGCCTGGCCCGTATCGTTTTGGATAATTTTTCGGTGGAGAGAGCCGGAGTACCTAGTTAGAACTAATAAAATGTCGTACCGTAGAATTTCAGCTATCCCAGCTCAAACAGGATTAGCATTGGTTTAACCATTTTTCTGCCACGCCCACTTTATCCATACGTGGAGGATCTCTATGTACGCCTTTATGGGAGGAAGTTTAATAAAATTTATGAAATACTTGAAACTCTATCATCTGATTAATTGTTGGAAAGGGCTCTCTGAGCCCTTGCCAAAAAATAATCAGATGGTAGGTTTGATCTGCGTATAACAGAACCTACAGATAATCATCATAAAATAGGTGGCAATAGTCGCTTTAGGCAGCGCAGGTCGTCGACCAAAGGGTCCCGCGAGCGTTCTAGAGTCGATTCGATTTCGAATCTTGTCACTGATTCTATTCGATTCGTAACCGTCTCAATTATTCGAAAAATCGAATCCTGGAGAGATTTGGACTTCATACAATTTTCTAATGTCGACATTTTGAAGATAACTCCCCCCCCCCCCCCCCCCCACCCTGCAGTTTCCTGATGAATAAGATTGAACGTGCACATTCTAACTAGATAGCACACATTCAGTCGGAAAATTCATGTAAATAGAATTTGAAGCGATAGTGGAGATTGCTTTACAGCTCGTTTGCACAATGTATCGCCCGTTAAATGCACCAGGGCGACATCGGCAATGCTTTGGCATTGCAGATTGCGCCTTGTTGCACTCAAAGGATTATTTATTTATTTATTGTTGTTTAAGGTCACATACTTCTGCATAATGGCTAATCATGACCACAACATGGAGATAAAGTCAAGGTCAGTCAATCGTTTATATCCCATGTTGCCTATTTTAGAGGACTCACACCCCAAGCATTAGTGACTGGGTCCTATTTTAACAGTAAAACGGAGCTTGTTTACCACAGTAAACAAGCACTGCTTCACTTCCCGGGGTTCCCATGGGGGATTCAAAGGATGACAAATGGCTTTTTCTTCTACCATCTTTGTGATACCTGCCAGTAGTCTAGTATGCCTATTGATATTGGGTTCACGACGGAGATAGACAACACCAGTAGGCAGCAGTATCGTAACAATTGAAAAGTGGATTCGATTTGAGATTCAGTTCGGTTTCGAACCTTTTGCTTGATTCGATTCGATTTAAACATCGTGATTCGCCGACACCCCCTAGTCGACCACAGGCGTACAACACGTGAAAACTACACTTGCCTTCAACCAATGCTAACCCTGTTTGTGTCGGGATAATAAATCTGAGAGTCCGGCAGGTATTCATCGTTATTTACTGGTTCTCCCTGGGAACTCCAGCTCGTTCAACCCGAAAGGTTGTCCGATACGACATTGCCCAGTCTGTTGGAAGTGTTGTTAAGCTTCAATGAACAAATAAACAAACGTAAAAACGTACACACTTATTCTTTATGTACAAGTATGTTGATGGGTATGAGTGATCCTTTGCAAAATGTGAGTAGTCAGAGGCGGACTGGCGTATGGTCTACCGGAAAATTCCAGGTGCCCCCCCCCCCCCCCCCCCTCCTTATTGAGTGCCCCCAGGGCCTCCAGAATTAATACAGTCCAACACCAGTTGGTGCATGAAATTTCGTGAAAATGACCAAGAGGCCAAATGGATATCTGATTGCATAGGCAGCCGGTGTATCGAAATGTTCTCTATGTGGACTGCCAACAGCAGTCCACATAGAGGACATTTCGATATACCTGCAGTCCAGTCTGCAACTGATCGCACAGATGCAAGAAAACAGCCTTTTTTAATCTGAAAAATCAAATTTTTCCCCCATTGGGCAAAACTATGGTTTTCCCGACCCCCCCCCCCCCCCCGGTGCAACTATTTTTCCAAATGAGCCTGAATGAGCAATAAAGATGATGCACAAATTCCATCGAAATGTCTTCTATGTGGTCTACCATTGCTCGCTCAGATGCAAGAAAGCAGCGTTCGTTCAGTTCGAAAAACCAAAAACCAAAAATTTTTCCGGATCCGGAGGCCTCTTGGTACATTTCCGGTCACTCTTCTTGGACCAGTCCGCCCCGTGGGTAGAATTTTAAAAAAATTAAAAATGCAAGAAGATGAGCTGGATACGTAAACAAATTTTGTTGATGAAAGTTACATATAGTAGCATAAAATTTTGTGAGACTGACAGATATTAATGGCTCGGCAGTGATCCCTGGTGAAGTCTTGGCTGTCAACAGGTGGGGTTAGCCGGTTAATTTGACGCTCTAGGGATTAATTTCTTGTTGTTAATTTTTTTTTAAATCTCTGCCATTTTTACCCTACCAATTCCTTTTTGGCCATTTTAGTCACTGTTAGTTTCATCACTGGCAATTTAGCTGCTTTGTTCGAGGCGGACCATGAATACAACAGAGTGGGTGAGCGGCTAATCGGACACTTACTATTTAGTTCTTCTGGAAGAAGTACGAGATCAAGTAAAGTCAGAGGCGTCACTAAGGGGGGTTTACGGGGGTGCACCCCCTCCTCCCGCTAAATAATTTTTCCAGTCAGGACATTTTCTTTTGGAATGAAGTCTTGGATATCGATTCGCTCTTACTTGTAATCATGCACTTTCTTACGACTCCAATGATTTGATACTGGGACTTTTGTCACACATGCAGCCGGCCATACAAATGTAGGTCTGTACAGTACCCGATTCGGGCTGTTACGGCCCAGTTTGACCAATGTAGAGCAGAGGCGGTGAACGCAAGATAAAAGCGGAGGTGCACAAACTTTCAGGCTACCATGGTTCGGCAGAGTGGGAGAAACGTTACAACCGTATATCAGTAAATGTACCATGACACACTGGTGTCTCTCGTTTTGACGAGCTCGCCGCGGTGTGGTCTCTGTACTGCCCATTTCTTCTATCAAAATCATCTTCAAACCCGAAGGCTTGCCTTCGTGTTGGAAGATGGTTGAAGTAGAAGAAACGGACCAAAAGCGGCCGAATGTGGGATTCTTTGTTGTTTCGATTTACAAATAATATATTACAGGAATGCCTGTATATTGACACGTTTACAGGCGCGCATCTTAAGTCATTGTGTAACCCCGTAACATGTCTGTGGAAAAAAAAACAGGAGGGGCACGTGTCTCCTTTGCCCACCGTCTGGTTCCACCGCCTCTTATTTGGAGTACCGGTACGGTGCGTGATAGGTAAATAAGATATTGCGTCACGACTACTACGTGTACAGTTTATATATCCAAAAATAAAATTCAAAGAAGTCTCGAGTTGGTTTTTAACAGTAATCCCGATTGGCTAATATTCAAGCTTCATCATCAAGGCATGTCTTCAATGAAGCCATGCCTTGGTGGTGGTGTTGTTGGAATATTTCATCAATGGGGACTTGAGCCATCACAGTCGGGGCAAATCAGCTTTACACCCTTCCACTTACTGGGCCATCTTCGCGACGCCACTAAGCAAAGTTACAGGTGGTGGACCTCCGTCTTTAACTCGAAATTTCGTTACTCTAAATCTTGCTTTTTCTTGTGCTTGGGTTTGTTCATTAAAAAAGGAGTCCGCTTGTACAATATGTTTGTCAGCTTTTGCCATTTTTAAAAGCAAAAATTTTTTGTTTAGGCCGCACAAAATAAATTAATTTAATGGATTTTCAGGCATTTTTTATTCAGTGAGGGAGGGAGGGTTTGATTTATCATTTTTTTTTCTTGCATATAATGAGTATGGATTGAGAGAGGCCTTTCTCTGACTTTTCACACACAGAATATATAAAAAGTGCATAATAACACAAATTAACTCATTTAATTTTAACTCACAAAGGCCTATTCAAACTTGGATCACTTTTTTATTGCAACAGAACAATTTCCCCAATATGCTGTCTTCGGGAAAATTTGCAAGTTATATTTCAAGTACCTTGGCAGTCACTTCTCGGCAAGTCTTGGCTGCCACACAGGCAGCCAAAACTTGCCTAGAAGCATCTGCAAAGCCACAGGATATTGTCTTTAGTTATGCGCTTCAGATTTCAGTTAAAAACATCCATCAAAAAATGTAGAAATTTCGAGTCTCCCCATTTTTGAAGACACTGCAAGGCAATAAAAACATCCAATGAGGGGGTTCAATCTCAGTGATGGATTGCCTGAGAATCAAAACATTTTTTTTTTGGCCTTATCTATTTTTGGTTTGTTACGAGGGTGAAGCAAACTGTTTGTGGCGTCACGTAGATGGTACTGCTGTATCAAAATGTTTCCCACACTGTCTTAATAGACGTACTTCAATACACCCATTACAGTGATATTACGACTTGGTAATTCACTCTCTGTTGGAATTTCCTTTATCTGATTAAAATCGTCATAGAAATCGACTTTCGACAAAGTTATCTCCCTTGAAATTATTAGATAGACCTTTCCTACATTACTCCATTCCATTTGCATTATGGGTTATCATCCGGCAATCTTCCCCCTATGTAAACACGGAAGCGATTTACACGTGAAAAGGTTTCAACTCTTCAGTGTAAAACATACTTCAAATTACGTGAAACCAGCTCGAAAATTATTTGAAAACGTATTGAGTGAGACATTCGGATGAATATTATATTTATCGAAAATAGCATTCTGGACGATTGGTTGGCTTCTTAATAGAGAAAAATCGTCAGGATGATTAGAGAAACCAATGACATTTCACCTTTCGTCGTGACGCTGCACTGTGTAACGAAATGCCCTCCACGGAGCGCGTCGGGTTAACCTCCGTGGGGTGCGTCGGAGTCTTATGATTGCACTCGAGAATCTTGGTTCCCGAAGTGTTAATGTGTTAATCAGAGTGGCCAAGTCCTACTTGGTAATAATTCTCTGTTGTATAAACTTTAATAAGTAAACGCTGTTTTCAAGCCCAAGTTATGTAATTTTATTCAATTCCTCGTATATTTGCATTGCATAATAGCAGTGCAACTGACCTACAGAAGTACTTTATGCACTTACTGTAAAAAGGTGTTTTTGACAGTATTTGCAATTATGACTGGCATATGAGCTAGTAAAAGCCTAACCTATAATAACCCCATCAGAATGCTTTTGACAGATTTTAGCATTGTAAACTGACCCGACCTAACCTCAACACACCCAGTATCAGTTTCAGCTCTGAGAATTGTGCAATCTTGCACGTTCACAAGATGGCCGACTGGTTTTGCGGTTACACACCTATTAATTGCCAGCATCCTTTTAAATGCGAGAACGCATACTCTTAGCATAGGATACCCACCGGATGCCCTACTATTCCAGGATGGAAGTAAGGGGTTAAGAAATACCTCTCCGCCATCTTGGGGTATATGTGGTGTTTTGTGGTGTTTTATGACGTAAATTCTGCCGAGTAGACACGATTCAAACCGTATTTAAACCCACGGAATCACCCGAGAAGACACTTCTCTCTGGTCTTCCGTATGTACAAGAAGTCACTCTCCTATTCTCGTGGAAGGACGCCGCCGAACGCTGCCAGGCCAGACAACATTTCCAGACACAGGACGCGATGAGAGCGATGCGATAATTTCGACTTAGTCTCATTTCGTATCTGATATTTTCAAACTTTTACCAGAGAGAGAATTTGTTTAAAGTTTAACTTGTAGGAACTATACTTAGGGTTTTAATAAAAGTGTAGAAAACTGTAAGTACATTTTATGTGTTTTTGAATTCACCCTTTCGCTGCGGCTGCAGTATCAAGAATTGTTGCAGACTCTACAGAAACTGGTTGCCTCTTAAGACTGAACACTTAAATTGTCCTGTGGCCATTTTTGCCACGATTATAGTCCGAACGAAAAACCACTAGACGATCATTTTTCCGGGGTACTTAACCCTGCTATGCCACAGGCCAGTTTATATGGTGCCGCTCGTCAGGATGTAGACTCTGACTTTTAACTCTCTTGAAACGATCGGGTGAACGTTCTAGAAACATTTGTTAACCCTAACAGACCCAGTGAAGCCGAAATTGACTTAAAACGTTGCCGCTGGGGAGCACAGTGAACTTGTGAGAACTTTTTGCTAACTATTTATGAGGGACAGACATCCCTTAATTTTACTGGTAAATTAAACGCCTGGCAGCTCAAATTTGTAAGGCAGCTGACGCAGACAGCGCCCTCTGAATCTAAAATTGGTACAACTCCATGGTGGAACTGGTTGCATGTCCAACGTGCCATTATTTACACTGACGCCGACCGCCAATTGCTATCATATCCAAACTACGCTCGACTGGTCGCACCGAGCGTTGCTCATCAGATATATCGAACTTTTGACTGAACATCAGAGAAAAACAGAAACTCAGGAAACTGTGAAAAATCTCGAGGAATTCCAGGAAATTCTGAAACGACAGCCGCGTGTGTTTCAACAGTTATAGTGCTAGCAAGGTAGGTGCAATTTTCTTCATTTTATGTTCGTTAACAGCAGAAAAATTCAATTGTAATTATTTCATAAAACTCATTAAAAATGACCACGCCCGAAAGAGAGCAACGGTTCATTGATGAAATTACTCAACTAAAACAGGAAAGGGAAGGTCTTGTGGGTCAGTATGAGCGGCAAATTACTGAACTGAGCTCTCAAGCTCAGAGCTTGACGCAGCAGCATGCTGCCTCACAACAAACCCTTCACCATACGCAAGCAGCCCTCGACCAGGTTAAAGCAGAATTCGTACAGCAGAAAGCTGATTTGGAACTACAGTTAGCTACTGACAAAGTCGGTGCTGAAGCAAAATTACTAAAAGTACAACAAAAATTGGCAGAGGCTGAAAGGAAAGCCAAAGACCCCACATCTTCTGCCATAATTGACCTGCATAAAACCGTGCGCCAAAGTGAAAAGAGTAATGCAAAGACAGCTAATGCCACTCAGGCGCAGTCCATTCATTCCCATATTAAAAAATTTGACGGGAACCCCCTGAATTTTCGGGGTTGGATAAAATCTCTTGACCTTTTTTGTGAGACAAATGATGTGGAAGAGAAACGACGACCTAAAATCACCGCCCAAACCAGTGACTTCGTAGTTGCTGATTTTATTTTACGATCAATGAAGAAAAATCCTGAAATGCCCTGGTCCGAACTGTATGGCGAACTAAAAAGTCGCTATAGCGCCACAATGGATAACTCCATGGCCACCAATCAGTTGCGCCATATGCGACAGGGGAAAAATCAAACTCTTGTCTCATATGCTGAGCAACTGCTTGATCTAGCGAAAGATGCCTTTGATCAGGAAATAGATAACCCCACCATTCAGAAAAACCTCTCAGATTACTTTTGTGACGGGTTGTATGACAACGATGTTCGGATGAAACTGATCCGACGCATGCCCAAGACGCTAGAAAACGCTGTTAGTCAGGCATTATTTGAAAATGCCGTGAAAATCAAATTTTGCGCTCGCTCTGAAGCCGCTAAAGGAAAAGCGCCCTTTGGGAAGGCATTTGACCGACAATACGAAGAATATGAGCGCTATCAGGACCCTGTATTTCGCGACTCCATCGACGAACAGGAAGAACATGTAGATCTCCCTCTGGAGACAAGGGACGAGACTCCCATGGACGTAGGCGTGGCACGCCGACGCCATAAGGTGAATATTTTAACGAAAAATTATACTGGAGGTTATGCGCGACCTCCATATCAGAATCAGAACAAAAATCAGTACAATAGTCAATACAGAAATAGGGGAGGACAAAATTACAACAGATATCAGAAACCGACACGATTTTCACGACCGGTTTGCAATCGTTGTAACCGCGTTGGCCACGTGAAACGCGATTGTCGCGTTAACTTGACCAAGCAGGTGAGAACACTAGATATTCAGCCAGCAGGTGAAGGGTCACCAGGGGCGACCTTTTGCTGCTTTCGCTGTGGGAAGCCAAACCACTTCGCTCGCGATTGCCGAGTCAATTTAAACGAAGGGAACTCTGCCCATATGGGGCAATGAGCAGAGTTAATGAGAAGCCACATGCTCCCAACAGAAGTGAAACTGGAAATCACCAGGGAGAAGTGTTAATTAATGTAAATAATGTACAAAATGAATGTATGAATAATTGTAAAAATAAAATTGTAAATAATAAGACAGGTGGACATACGGGTGATAAAACATGTAATATAAAGCCAAGTACTCAGTCTCAAACAAGGAGAACCGAAAATGGTTCTCCTCCAGTGAAAAGTAAAACCATTCAATGCACAAAGTGTGGTCAGACCACACATAATAGGAAAAATTGTACAGTAAAATTCACAACCGTTCCTCTGACTGGTAGGCCTAGGCCTAAGAAACCAAAGGCCAACTCACAAAATGGCTGCCCTGCAAGGGACAGTCAGCAAGAAAAATTTACTTCACAAAATTGTTTCAGCTATCGGACCACCAGTGGTCTGGAAATAAAAGTATACAGGACTGGAATAACCCAGGTAGCTACTGACGCTATGGTGAATGCGGCTAATAGCCAATTGACCCATGGCGGAGGTGTTGCTAGAGCTATAGCTCTTGGAGCTGGTCCAGCCCTTGAACAAGAATGTCAACAATATATTCAACAGCATGGAAATCTTCCAGTAGGTGAAAATATGACTACCACTTGTGGAATGTTGCCATGTTTAAAAGTGATACATGCTGTGGGACCACGCTGGAATGATTACAGTGATAAAAATAAATGTCTCAATGTTTTATACAGTACTGTACAAAAAGTATTACAGGTATGTGACAAGGAAAATTTTGTAAGCATAGCTATCCCACTCATCAGTAGCGGGGTATATGGTGTACCTAAACAGAAGTGTGCAGATGTTTATGTGAGAGTTCTACAAAACTTTACTCCTAAACAATTAAAAGAGATACACATTGTAGATGTAGACCCTGATATTATGATTTATATGAAAAATGCTTATGAAAATCAAATTATAAATCAACCAGGTAAGCAGGGTTGTGTTGAAATAAATCAACAGAAACAGACAGTAAGTGAATCAGGAAATAGGAATCCAAGAATAAGGAGCCAAGAGAAATCACTTGGGAAAAACCCAAAACTACAAAACAGGAAAAACCCAAGGGGAAGTAATTGGAAAAACCCATGTCAACAGGAAGTGAAACACTCTATGGAAACCAAGGGAAATAACTTAGTAAACAATGATGATTACCCAAATGGGGAACAACAGCAACAAAAACTTAGAAATTCTCAACCGGAAACAGTAACCATAAATTATGGGGCTGCTACTTTGAATAGTGTCTTAGTAAACATCAAAGGACAACGAGTACGTGCCTTATTAGATACAGGGGCACAGACTAGTTGTATTAGTACAAAATTTTGGAAAAATCTTAAACACCGACCGAAACTAGTTGGTGATAAAAATTCTTTGCCTCGCATTGCAGGTATTACTGGGAATGACACCCTCCCTCGAGGAAAAGTTAGACTTGAATTTTATATTCAAGGAATTTATCAGGTGCATGAGTTCTTAGTAATAAATTAATTGAATCAAAGTATGTTATTAGGAATGGATTGGATTAGGGGCAATCGAGTTAATTTATATTGGGAATTTCATAAATTGAGATTAGATGGTCACTATATACCCATTGTTCAAGACATACAGGTGAGTTGTCTTACTCGACTGATCAATCAGGTGGAACTTAAACCACAATCCACTTGTTTGTGTACAGCAAAAGCTTCCGGTGCAAAATCTGTCTTCGACACAAAATACTTAGAACATCATGGACTGACTAAAGGTCATGTGGCTGAACAGCCTGGCCTCTTAGTTAGTAACAGTATAGTCACTAATGGAAATGAAACCATACCTGTACTGTTGGTGAACAGTACCAACAAACACTACACCTTAAAAAGGGGTTGTTTGATTGGAAAACTTGAACCAATAGAACAGGAAGAAAAAGTCTTAGAAATTAATCAGCTCTTAACTCAAAATACACCTGAAGACCAGATCACAGATGCTGACATACAGGTGCCTGAAGACAAACGGCACCTGTTGATGCCAGTCATCAATAATAATAAAGACTTGTTTGCCAAAACTGATAAAGAATTAACGCAGACAGATACAGTGAAGATGCGCATCGACACAGGTGATGCACCACCAATCAAAAGTAGAGCATATAGAGTTCCATTACTGAAGAGAAAAATTATGGATGAGGCACTTGAAGAAATGCTTCAATCCGGAATTATCCGAAGGTCAAATAGTGCATGGAGTTTTCCGTGCCTACTCGTGGACAAGAAAGACGGCTCGAAACGCTTCTGCGTTGATTACCGCAAGCTCAATGAAGTCACGAAAGTTACGAACTGGCCGCTTCCATTGATTGACGACATCTTTACCTTATTGAATGGATGTCAATACTTCACCACTCTTGACATGAAGTCGGGTTACTGGCAAGTCAAGATGGATGAAGAAGACAGACCAAAAACGGCCTTTGTTTGTCATAAGGGCCTTTATGAGTTCAATGTAATGGCTTTCGGACTCGTGAACGTGCCCTCGGTGTATCAATCCCTCATGACAAGCGTCTTGGAGGGCCTAGAGGATTTTTCTCTGGCCTACCTTGACGATATTTTGATTTTCAGCCGTGACATAAAATCTCATATCGACCACATTAAACAAGTGTTTGGTCGCCTAAGAAAACATAAACTGAAGCTAAAAGCTAAGAAGTGTTCCTTCTTTCAATCTGAAACATCTTATCTTGGTTTTGTAATTAGTAAAGACGGAATTAAACCTGAGACTTCGAAGGTCGAGGTCATTCGAAAATTAAATCCACCGAAAACGGTAACAGAAGTGAGATCTTTTATGGGCATGACCTCATACTACCGTAGATTTATTCCTCGGTTCAGCGAAATTGCTCAACCACTCTTAGAACTGACAAAGAAATATGCAAGATTTCATTGGCGTGACACACATCAAAAAGCCTTTCAAGAGTTGAAGGATCGTTTAACTCAAGTTGCTCATTTGTCATATCCAAATCCCAGAAAGCCGTACGTGCTTTACACAGATGCCAGTGGCCGCTGTGTCGGAGCGGTTTTGGCACAACCATGTGATGACGAAACAGGTCAACTACCTGGAGTACCTGATGAAAAACCCATTGTCTTCCTCTCTCATAAATTGGGTGAAACCCAACAGAAATGGTCGACATTTGAAAAAGAAGCTTTCGCTATCTCATACGCATTGGATAAATTCAATAACTACCTGCAGGGAGCAGAGTTTGTTATTAAGACAGACCACGCCCCCTTGCAGTACTTGTTGAAAAGTCCGCAAAACAATGCCAAAGTACAACGCTGGGCATTAAAGATAGCTAGCTACAATTGTAAGATTGAATATTTACCAGGTAGAAAGAATACATGTGCTGACCTACTCTCTCGTTTACCTGAAGGAATTGCAAACGCTGACCCCGGGTACGAGATGGATAATGTGGAAAATCAGAAAGCATTACAAATTGGAATTATAAATAGTAACAAATTTGATCCTCAAAGATATGTACATGTCATCACAGATGAACCTCAGGTTCCGCCCGAACCACAAGCAATTAATTACAAAGATTTGGACATGAAGGTAGAGCAACAGAAAGATGAAAAGATTGTTGAAATCATTAAGAAGTATCAAGGTAACAATACCCCTGCACACATTAGTAGTAGATACCTCATGATTGAGGGAGTATTATATTACATCAGTACAGTTGACGATAACCCACGGGTACGCTTGTGCATACCCGAACAATTACATGCAGATGTGTTGAAACAATACCATGACGAATTAGGTCACCTTGGCATAGACAAAGTGTACAATAATATCAGTAGAAAATATTATTGGAAAGATTTATATAAACATATTTATAAACATGTAGAAAATTGTCTTGTGTGTCGAGCTCGTAACACCAGAACTCACACTTTGCCATTGCAAGAGACTGACAGACCTCCATATCCCTTTGCTAAAATAGCATTGGATATGAGTGGTCCACACCCTGAAACTTTATCAGGAAATAAATACATTGTGACCTTCAAAGATATTCTGGCTGGCCTGAAGCGTTTCCAGTGCCTGATAAAAAGGCGGAAACAATTGCTAATTTGATAATAGATCAAATTTTTCCAAGATTTGGATGTCCTTTAGAAATATTAACAGACAATGGATCTGAAAATGTAAATGCAGTGATGAAATATTTAACTGATTATTTCAAGATACATCATGTGACCACTTCCTACTTCCATCCACAATCTAATGGGAAGGTGGAGAGGCTACATAGAACCCTGAATGACATCTTAGCAAAACTAGCTCGAGAAGAATTAGAAACTTGGGATTTATTCCTGAACCAAGCTATGGCAGCCATCAGGTTTAATGGTAGTGAATCCTCTGGATTCTCGCCATTTTATCTGGTGTATGGCAGAGATGTGGTTTTACCACTCGACAATATACTTAAACCTCGAGAAAAATATGTAGGGGAAGAACCTCATAAGATAGCCATTCAGGAACAACATAAAGCATTTCGAAAACAACAAGCTGCACAAAAGAAACGAGTATTAAAACAACAAAGATTACATGATATTACAGCAAAGGATATCACCTTTGAAGTAGGTGATCCTGTTTTATACTCCTCAGGAAAATCTAAAGGAAAATTAGAATCGAAATGGGACTACCCATTTCGAGTCATTGAGAGAACAGGTCCAGTGAGTTACAAGATACAAGATCAATTAACTCGCAGAATAATTAAATGTCATGGAGAAAGACTTAGTAAAGCGCCTCAAGAATGGGAGGTGCCTCAACCTGTCCAACCTGTTAGAGCGCGACGGATACAACGTTACGCTGCTCCATCAGAACAGTCGACTACTGAATACAGTAGCAGTAGTGACAGTAATGAAAGTGACGATATGCAAGGGATTCAAGAAAAACACCTCTTAACGTCTTTCATTAAGAATAAAAGACAAAGACGAGAACATTCTTCTTCAGAAGAAGATGGTGTTCCATTAGCAGAATTAAGACAACAAGTACAACAGGTACGAGATTACAAGAGACGAATGAAGGAGCTACAAGCTCCTTCCGCTGATCAACTGCCATCATGGTTCATTGCTGACGATCGAAATGATCGATTAAATGATTCAACGATGGAAGTTGACCAATTGCAAATAACTGAAGAAAAAGGCCAAAGTAGTGAGCCTCAATCAAAACAATCAAGTAAAGATATAACTGAGATGATCTCTTGTATACAAGCTGTGTTACAAGATCATAATAAGATTAAAGAACCAGGTGAGAAATTAGAATTAGGAGCAATTATGGTACCCTCTGCCTGGAGTACTAGTGATTAAATATTACCACAGGACTAATGATACCTAAACGTAACACCTATGGTGCCACTCCTTAAGTTTGAGAGAGACGAGAGAAAGTGTAAAATGAGTAACAAAATTGTACTGACTTATGATTTGTTTGGAACGAAACTATGAGTGAACTCTTGTCAGCCTCGCGAACTGACTAAAACTCTCTTGTAGTTGGATTACCTTTCTGACCTTTTACACCCGGGAAGTAAATCGTCAGAGTGAAAGGAATTGAATCGCGTATTACTCATTGCGCTAACTCTTGCTTCCTTTCTCATTGTAGGAGCAAGATGTTGCGTTGGATGTTATTAGTTGGTCTTTTGACTACGACTACAATAATAGATGGACATACTATTATTAGAAACAATGTGATTTTTAAGAAAGTGAAAGAAGTAAATATGGTAACTAGTGATTGGAGTACAATGTTTGTTTATGAGCTCCAGCCTTTTATACAATATGTGCGCAGACTTGATCGAAGTATGCAATATACTGCTGGTTTGTATAATGCTACAACCATAGCTTTTCGACGAACTTTTGTCGAAGTAAATGGTGAAAACTCTACTCTTGCCGTTGCGATACAATCGATCATAACGGATATACACCAGGAGATCAGATACCTAAATAATCGTGTTAAACGAATAAAAGAGGATCTGAACGATTACCGCAGATTACATGGCCACACAATAAACTCGTCTCGGAAGAAACGAGGTTTGTTCGACTTTGTAGGTGAAGGATTGAGTTTTCTCTTTGGAACTGTATCCCAGTCAGATTTAGATGGGATAACAGAAAATTTAAGACGTGTCAGTACTAATCAAGCAATGATTCAACATATTCAAAAACAAAGTTTAACCTTCATTAAGATGAATCATGAAGCGATTCTGAAAAATAGAGAATTTATGTTAAATATGTCGCGCGAATTGATGTTATTTCAAGGTCGAGTAAATCAAGTAGTTCAGAATCATGAAGATCGAATATTATATATTGAACATTTCACTCATGCTTATCATCAGCTTGAGTTTGTAATGAGTCGATTGGAATCAATGATAATCGCCGCAGAACCCACTCTACGGGGATTACATGATCAAATGGATATCCTAGCCGATAGGAAGTTATCACCGAAAATAGTGGATCCTTCACTATTGACCTCAATATTAATGAGTATTAAAGTTCAATTAGATGACAAGTCAATGTTGCCACTAGATCTGACAACAGAATTATGGCAATATTATCATTTGCTTACGACGGCTGCCATTTATGATGACGATAAATTGGTGATCTTTATGAAGATCCCCTTACGTAATTCGAACTTGCAATTTGAAGTGTTCAAGGTGCAGGCTTTGCCTGTACCCTTTGTCAATGTAACTAAGAATGCGTCGCGAGTTGCAAATAAATTAGTAGCAATGTATACTCTTGAATCTGACATACTAATTATTAATAAAGAAAGGACGAAGTATGTCCCAGAAATAGGACATGACCAATGTGTAGATAACAATAAGTTGTTTTGTCCTTTAGTAGGTGCCGTACGAACGATACATACAACGACAAGTTGTATGTTAGCTTTGTTTTTAAACATGAAATTAGAAATTCTGAACTTATGTCAAACGGAAGTTCGATTGAATATCGACCTCCCGTTCAGTACTAGAATCGATGAAGGAATGTGGTACATCACGACAGATGTCCCACTACGATTCTCAATTACGTGTCCAAAACGAAGAAATCCGAAACCGAAACGGATTCTTCCGCCAATTGGAATTTTGGAATTAAAACCGTTATGTATGGCATCGAGCGGTCAATTAATGTTACCGAGTTATTTCCATAAAAGGGATAATTCTACTTTTCGGATAGTTACCAAGACAGTGTTACCAAATTTCTCGTTGTTACAACGACAGATGTGGAAACCTGTCATAGAGAGGGTGAACATATCGACGTTTACGATACTGAAAGGAATAGATCACTTGGATGACTTACCCATGGATGACTTAATTCATGAACTTGACTCGCTAAATTTACAAATGACGGACTCATTTGCAGTCCCTAAGTGGGCTTATGCTCTCGGGACCGTTGCATTAATAATAGGATTATATCTGCTTTGGAAGTGCTATCGAGCCGATAGACACAAACAGATATACAAGTGGTTAAGAAACCGTAAAAGTAAACCGACTTTTTCTGCTGTTGATGATAGTGAAATGTCTAATTTTGCATTTGCCGATGATGAAATCTATACTAGTATGGGACCTAGACCACAGCCTTCAGCTCCTGCTGATCCAACTGGAGCACAACAACAACAACCTCCTAAGAGTATTAGAGACATGATGAGAAAAGCTGTTCAAAACTTTAGACCTTCTCCTCAACCTAATAGGAAATCAATATATCCCCGTGTACAACATGACGTGGATTCTGCCAATGTCCACATAACTATGTTTGATATAGACAAAGAAACTGAAAAACAGTAGTTCACACACTGTGTGTTTTTGTTTCAGTGACCAGTGTACAAATGGCAGAATCTGATTCTAGTGTTGACAGTGGGCTCGATGATTTCCCTGATTACCAGAGTTATTATAATGATGGTGACACTTTATATGATGATGAAACTTCAAGTACAGTTAGTACTGGAACTGACAGTAATAGTACTGTTTCACGAGAACTTTTTCAAGACACTAATTCATCTAGTATAAATGTAAATATAAATAGCAATTCATCTGATAATAGTGTATCTGTATTGGCATCAATAGAAGAATCACCATCACCTTCTATAGCATCTTCCGACCTTTTGTCGACTCCTCCAAGTAGTGTTCAAACTCCTACTGACTCCATTTTACTATCTACACCGGAACGACTTCAACGACTTCCACCTTATTCGCCTACGGATACAGTGGAAACGTTAGTCCTTCCTCCAAGATTACCTGTTAGAACCCATGATGCAATTATTCATCGGGACCCCGAGAGCCAAGATGGACTCGGTGGATTTGTTTATGATATAACAATGAGATCACATACTTCTTCCAGTATGACCACACCTACAAGTGATTCTTTGCCTAGTGATTCTACCACTGTTCTGGACTCTGATGTTGCAGAGTCCGGAGTCAGTGTGATACAAAATGAACTTGCACGAGCTGATCTTGGATTAGACATACACACCCCTCCTTTAAGTGATGTAGAAGCAAGACAATTTACTCCATTATCTACTAATGATGTCGCAGAACCGATAATCGATATTCGACCAAGACCGTGGGAGTGGGCAAGGAGCAAGTTTTTCAGAACACCTCGCCCGTTGGCCTCTCCTCATGAATTTGATCGAGATATCATACGACCCAATACATATGAACAAGACTTTATGAAAGATACAGATCTCTTAGACATTGAGGATGTATTTGGATGTCAATATTTTGATATGGATATGAATATAGTATATATAGAGGTTGAGCGAGAGTTGATATATTATTATGACAGTGCTGTTGATACTCATTTAACTTTTGCAAATAGGTCTAGATATTTAGTGATATACAATTGCCCTGATTTACAATATCCAAAAATCAACGAACAGGGTGAGGTAAGTGAACCTCTACGGTATTATAGTCACCGGGTGGCTACTACCAGTAGTGTACATCATAGGTTTCACATGCGAAGAAATGTAGCAGAGTTTACTCCCTTCTGTGCAAGATATCGTGACTTTAGTCGTCGCAGACGAGCACGATATCACTCAGATGGCCAACCAAGGAGTTTTCAACCCTTTGTTGTCTATCGTCAATACCACCCAGATTATATTGGACATTTCACAGGGTCAACGTTTGATTACCGAACAGGCCCAAATACTGTGTATCGGCATTATCAGTTGCCAACACAAAATGAAAACCTTCAGAGTGAAGATTGAGAAGTGTAAACTTTAATAAGCAACAACAAACAGAAAAGTCTACGTAGACTACTACATATATATAAGATTTTCATGAATCTGGTTTCCCAATTTATGTATAATCCTTCATTGGAAACCTGATCCATGACGATAACGGGTCGTCTGTGTTTGTCTTGTTTACTAGTGAAAAATTTCCCAAAGTTAGTAATTCTGCACTGCAGTGTAACAATTTTTATAAAATCGGAGTTCCTGGAGTGTATTAGATAAGTTACACACAGGACTCCAGTATCAAGGCAAACAAATTTGAAAGTTGGTGGAAAGAGTGTTGACTGAGTGCACCAAGTTACAGACGAACCCAGGGGAGCGTATTATAAGTGTAAATTTTAGTGTATAAACATAATACTATTGGTAACATAGTGGTTTCTTTTAAATATAGTTTTATTTTATTGCATATTTGATTAATTTTCTTGTTGGAATGGCTTCAGCAACTACTTTGGAATTCGAAGAATTCGCCGAAGAACAGGCAATGTACGATTTACATCAATGCGAAGCCTACCAACATGCCGTAACTCCTTGCCATACTTACGAGGAACGGGCAAGGTTTGAAGAACATAAACGCGCAGCCTTTCATAAAGCAGCGTCTCCCTGTCATGGTCATTCTCTATATTTTCCAAAAGATTTATGGAGACGTCGCCGTTTAAGGTATATTCGTATTTGGAATACAAGACATTATAATCCTGCCAATGGCCAGACAGAGATAATGCAACACCAACTTGGTTATCGTTTTTATCTCTCTGAGGAAAGAAAAGTAATATTTCCCCATCTCTTGTATCTTCCAGAGTTTCCCGTCGAAGGTGAACCCCATGAGGTCACTGGTCCCGGTCCTGACGAGGTCATTCATTGTGTCACTGACCCCTGTTGGAATGGCCGATATTATGACCATGGGCGAAATCAATTGGATGCTGAACTGGACCTAATAGCCAATCCTGGCTTGGTCCGTCCATTCAGGAGTCATGAGGTCTTCCCTGGTAGTACATATCCCGCCAGTGAAGATGCTGATGATTCATATGGATTTTATCAGCACCAAATGCACCCTGCACGATTCTTTCCTCCTGGCAACGTACAGAAAACTTATGAATTGGAGAAACAGCAAAAGCAGTATCGGCTCCTTCGTGAAGCTTTAATCCGACACGAGGGAAGACGATTACAACGTTTTAGTTTACGCAGCCAAATTATTAAATATAATGAGACGCTGGAAGTACAAACTCATTATAAGGGTCTTGGGGACCCTTGCTGCATCTGCTTAGCAGAAATTTCAAAAACTTGGCAGGATTTATTTGAATGTGGCCAATGTAAGCAGCAAATCCACTATTCTTGTGGTATTACATGGGCCAGATCAAAAGCCGGTGCTCCTGAGCCAGCTTCTTGCCCGCACTGCCGTACACCCATGAGGTGGGGTATCGGTAACGAGCCGAAGCTTCCAGTACCAGCTGAAATGGATCCACATCAGTTTTGAGTTGCGTATGACATGACAGAAGTTAAAAAGTCGACCTCTACAGCTGCGTGCCGTCGGGCACTGTTGTCATCTTTGGACATTATTGTATAATATTTTTTCTTGCGCAAACAACAAAGTATCTAAGTAAAGTAAATGAAAAAGTTATTGTCAAAATTATATAGTGACATTCCAGACGTGACTCCTAGTTTCGTCACTATCGACAACAGATTAAAAACTAACGAAGAACCGTTAACGGGGAAAGTAGAATTGTTCATACGGCACAGCTGTAGCATAGTGTAAAATAGTTTTTGTGTTTTTAGTCTTTTATTGTATTTTATTGCGTTTAGTCAAGCATAGTCTTTGTTTTATCAATCACACGTGAAATTAAGTCAATTTTCAGTTTGTATAGTTTAAACAGTTTTAATTAGTTTATAAGTAATATTGAATCCGTGAAAAATGGCCACGGCATATGCCTACCGTAAAGTTAACCCTACTTCGGAAGATTTTCTTCCGGAGCAACTAGAGTATTGGACACAGAGATTTCGTATACCTGTACCTATGATCTTTCACAACGGAGCTTCCGCTTTTCAGCGCAAAATCCGTGTGTGGGATATGGTCCAGTTAAACGAAGTCACCAGTCACTTAGAATTGATTCGAACTCAAGTTTTATACCGGTATTGTCTTCATACAATGGAAGTAGGACGCGAACTGGTGATGCCTCACATAGTGGTAATCGAACATGAGGCTCGATTAGCAACCCCTTGGGAGGCAGCACGATCAAGCTGTGTAAGTGTTATTCGCTATTGGAATGACCCACGGTGGGACGGAACTTATTATGATCAACGAATTCCTTATCAATCGGAGAATGGGATCGATCTATTCATCACATCGACTCCGGTCCATCCATTTCGCCCGAGTGAATATAGTCAAATCTCCATACCCGATTTACCTCGTGAATATCGAATGATAATTGGTGAAACGTTCCATCATGTGCAGGTGGAACATACCTATGAATGGGAAAATGCACAATACAGTCATCAAGTCTTGCAATACTCGCTTGAAATGTACGCAAGCCTTCGAATCTTTCAAGCCAGACAAAATATAGTTGATGGAGATGGGAGACAATGTGCGATATGCTTGTTGGACATTGTTGGGCCCCGTGAAGCATATCGTTGTCCTCAATGTACTCAGCTAGTACATCTCTACTGTGGGTTAACTTGGATGCAGCAAAAACAAAGTTGTCCTCTGTGTCGATTTGACCTTCTATGGGGAACTCCTTTGAAGAAGCATAGCTTCGATTTTACGATCCGTAATTATCAGTTTTTCCCCACTAACAGAATCAGGTAGAGTTTATTGTTATTTTTATTACTTTCAGGAACTAAGAATGTAATACCTTAGGAGAAAAGGTGATTCCTGTTGTCTGGAGGCGTTCCGCTAATATTAGTCCGTAATTAGTCCGTAATAAATAATTCCTGTAGTGCATTTCTTCTCCCTAAAACCGGTAGTGACTGATCCTGGTCATGGATTCCCGTCACCGTGTTGACCGTGATGCTGACAGCATCCTGGTCACCGCAGGTGATTGGTCATCCTGTTTCCCTGGATCCGGTCAGCCGGTGATCCTGGTGATCCTGGTCATCCTGGTCACTATCCTGATCACTATTGATCATTCTGGAATTCATCTGATCCAGACTCGAGCTCCGCTAAAAGTTTACCGGACCTCGCGTCTTGGTTGGGAGGATTGTAACGAAATGCCCTCCACGGAGCGCGTCAGGGTTAACCTCCGTGGGGTGCGTCGGAGTCTTATGATTGCACTCGAGAATCTTGGTTCCCGAAGTGTTAATGTGTTAATCAGAGTGGCCAAGTCCTACTTGGTAATAATTCTCTGTTGTATAAACTTTAATAAGTAAACGCTGTTTTCAAGCCCAAGTTATGTAATTTTATTCAATTCCTCGTATATTTGCATTGCATAATAGCAGTGCAACTGACCTACAGAAGTACTTTATGCACTTACTGTAAAAAGGTGTTTTTGACAGTATTTGCAATTATGACTGGCATATGAGCTAGTAAAAGCCTAACCTATAATAACCCCATCAGAATGCTTTTGACAGATTTTAGCATTGTAAACTGACCCGACCTAACCTCAACACACCCAGTATCAGTTTCAGCTCTGAGAATTGTGCAATCTTGCACGTTCACAAGATGGCCGACTGGTTTTGCGGTTATACACCTATTAATTGCCAGCATCCTTTTAAATGCGAGAACGCATACTCTTAGCATAGGATACCCACCGGATGCCCTACTATTCCAGGATGGAAGTAAGGGGTTAAGAAATACCTCTCCGCCATCTTGGGGTATATGTGGTGTTTTGTGGTGCTTTATGACGTAAATTCTGCCGAGTAGACACGATTCAAACCGTATTTAAACCCACGGAATCACCCGAGAAGACACTTCTCTCTGGTCTTCCGTATGTACAAGAAGTCACTCTCCTATTCTCGTGGAAGGACGCCGCCGAACGCTGCCAGGCCAGACAACATTTCCAGACACAGGACGCGATGAGAGCGATGCGATAATTTCGACTTAGTCTCATTTCGTATCTGATATTTTCAAACTTTTACCAGAGAGAGAATTTGTTTAAAGTTTAACTTGTAGGAACTATACTTAGGGTTTTAATAAAAGTGTAGAAAACTGTAAGTACATTTTATGTGTTTTTGAATTTACCCTTTCGCTGCGGCTGCAGTATCAAGAATTGTTGCAGACTCTACAGAAACTGGTTGCCTCTTAAGACTGAACACTTAAATTGTCCTGTGGCCATTTTTGCCACGATTATAGTCCGAACGAAAAACCACTAGACGATCATTTTTCCAGGGTACTTAACCCTGCTATGCCACAACTGCCAATGCCATTACTTGTAAATTTAGTTCCAATGTCGCACACAGTTATTATGTTGTCGAGAAAATACCCGCAAACGAATTTGCAAACCACGTCTTGACAGTTGTGTTGTTTATAAACAGGGAAACATGTGCTCACATCACGTTTAAATCGCGTCCGTGTTTACATAGGGGGAAGATTGCCCGTATGATAACCTATAATGCAAATGCAATGGAGTAAAAGAGAAAGGTCTATTAGAGAGGAAGTTCCAGCTGAGAAGCAAGTAATTGTTCAGGAAATACCTATGAAATCAGTAGAATATAAAGACAGGCTTCCTCGTGTTACTTTTAAACGAAAACAAAAGACAATTCTCTGAGCTGTCTATTGCTTTGGTTTATTAAAATGACAAACGGAAATTTTTCTTTTTCTTACACACCTGTTGTATGGAATGTGCGGAACGGAAATTGTTGACGGACTATTTTTAAATAGAAGCGAAATTTCACTGCAATTTTCTACAAATCGTGCAACGCAGTCATAATTTAAATCGCTAGCGATAGCTGAAAACCGTCCCCTGATCCAATGTGTTCCATGTGCCAGTAGGCACATAGAACACATTGGAATTCAGGGGACGAAATAGTAACACGGATTCCCCTCACAAATTTGTTTGGCGATAAAATGTTTTGTTCTTGATAGTTGTCGAATTGCTGAGTGTCCTGCTAGTAATTGTTTTTATAAACATTATGGCGTGTAATGAACACAGAACGAGACGCGCGTGTGAATGGGTTAATCGATATAGCACTTGTGCCATCGCGTAGGGTAAAACTCGAGGTCTCTGACCTCTAGTCATTTTATCCTTCCAGCGCTGGCACTCGTGCCATGTCGATTAACCCATACACACACGTGTATCGTTCTGTGTATTTATGGCAAGCCATTTAGAAGCAACAAGTTCACAGATAATCCGTCTTTACGAATATCTATCAGTATCACAGTGTAATCACGCGTACCAACACTAAGTAAGCGCTCACTCTTGCTTTCTGTTTAGCGAATGTATTTTTTACAGTACCTCACAGGTTTTTATTCGTCCCAAGAAAAAGTTTTTTTTTGCAATTCCACCTCCTAGAGTATCAATGGAAAGGAATGTGTCTGTTCTATCTGTCACGATGCGCACACTGTTCATGTAATGAACAAAAAAAAAGTAACGGAAGATTAAAAAATGGATGAAAGCGCAGGTTTCTTATTTTTAAATTGGTTCAACAGAGAATAATAGTCAAACGTTGAAAGATAGGGGGGGGGGAGGGGGGTAAAAAAAAAGCCAGCTTCTGTATTTTTGTACTGCTCTACGGGAAAATATCTCAAAATTGTGAAATGATGCGCACATCGATGATACTTCGCTTGCATTTCGAAATTTCACTTTATACCTGAAATTCCTATACACTTCCTGTTACATTTACTGACAGTTTTTGAAAATTAAGGGGAGCTAACTTTCCTGTAAATCTCTTCCAATGACGAAAATTGTTGGCCATGCAAGATGATTCCGTTGAGTGTTGACACCTACTTGTCTGTCGGTTTCCAGGAGACCTCTTTAGAACTGTAGCTCAGTACGACACATGGTCACATTCTGTCTTTCGACTTTGTGGAGAGCTAGCTCTCTTGCGTTCAATCGAATCTCACAATTTATACTTTTTTGTGAGTTGACAACGGCGCGCCTCGCTTCTACCTAGTGAGCGATTAACCTTTAACAAAGGAATCGGGTGCATCCACCGCGTACAAATTGTGCAATAGGAAAATTTTATTTAAAGATTGAACAAAACCATATCATGTGACACCTCACTGGAACGAGCCCGTTGAGCTCGTTCCAATGAGGGGGTCACATGATATGATTTTGTTGAATTGTTTTTAAGAATTTTGGGAAAAATTAAAATAATTTTGATATCACGTCGTTTCTGTAAAAAGTTATAATCTGTTCGTTGGAAATACAAATAAAACAATGCGTGCACGAAAAAGTGAACAATACACCCTGGATTACATAAGCTGTAGCATTCGAAGACTTCGGGGCGCGGTGGCGTTGCGGTAACCAGTTCTCGGGGGCGCGGTGGCGTTGCGGTGACCGGTTCTCGTCAGATCACTGAAGTTAAGCAACATCGAATCCGGCTAGTCCTTGGATGGGTGACCGTCTGAGCGATCGATTCGGACTCCCGCGTTGTGTCCTTGGGCAAGGCACTTCACCCCGATTGTCCAAATGGGGGAACGATGGCGCCGTGTACTAAGGAGTACTGCACGCCGATGGTCAGCGCTGGAAGGATAAAATGACGAGAGGTCAGAGACCTCGAGTTTCCCCCTACCTGTGCTGCAGTGCGGAGTTACGATGTTGGGGAGCTGGCAGCTGCTCGTCATTTCTCGGTGGTTCTCTCCGGGTCCTCCGGCTTCCTCCACCGTAAAACTGTCACGGTCATGGTTAGCCATTGTGCATAAGTATATGACCTTAAACACCAATAAATAAATAAATAATAATAACCGGTTCTCGTCAGATCACCAAAGTTAATCAACGTTGAGCCCGGTTAGTCCTTGGATGGGTGGCCGTCTGAGCGATCGATTCGGACTCCTGTGTTGTGTCTTTGGGCAAGGCACTTAACCCCGATTGTCCACATGGGGCACGATGGAGCCTTGTGCTAAGGCGTACTGCACGTCGATGGTGAGCATGTGTTCAACCAATCTAACCCTGCGTGTGCTGCCGTGCGGAGTTACGATGTTAGGGAGCTGGAAACTGCTCGTCTTGCTCGGTTGTTCTCTCCGGGTACTTCGGCTTCCTCCACCCGTAAAACTGTCACGGTCATGAGTAGCAATTGTGCACAAGTGTGTGACCTTTAACACAAATAAATAAATAAATTCGAACACTTCAAACTAATACAACCTTACTTTCCGGAAACTGGTATGTATACAGCCTGATTCGACAAACTTCAAAGGCCAGTAAAGCAACTCGCTGCCTTTTTGCTCATGCTTTCCGTGGAGAATCATTGATTGACTTACCATGGCTCCAGTGAAGTCGCATTTCATGTATAATATCCAACTCAAATAAATTTCATTAATACTGCGAAACAAATTATTTGAGAAAAATGGATAATATTTTTGGACCCCCTACTTACTGTGCACCAGTGGGGCGAACGGTGTGCAGATGTTCGTTGATGTTTTTCTTGAAAACATTTTCCCGATGCCGAGACCCAACAATAGCGCACTTCACTTCAAATGGCGGTGAACAGTATACAACCCGTAGGGCCCGGAGAATCACGATGTTTCTCATAAATCGAATCTCGAATCGAATCAAGCAAAAGGTTCGAAACCGAATTGAATCTCGAACCGAATCGACTTTTCAATTGTTACGATACTGCTGGTGCTGTCTATTTCCGTTGTGAACCAATATCAATAGGTAAACTAGACTTTTAGAAAATAGACAGGTATCACGAAGGTTGTCGAAGAAAGAGCCATATGTCGTCCTTTGAGTGCAACAAGTTGCAATCTGCAATTCCAGAGCATTGCAGATCGCGCCCTGCACTGCAAAAAATATAGGTTCTCTTTAGAACCAAAACTGGTTCTAATCTTGTCCCTGAGATGGAACCAGTTCCGTTTAAACAGTATTTATTTCAAATCAAATAAATTTATAAAGATTAACAATAAATATTAACAGAATTAGACATAAATTGAGGGGGTTTCAGCCGTAAGTTTAGAGCTTATACGAGGTTGTCTCAAATCATTATTGAGCAAAGGAGATATGAACAGTTGGCATATCGAACCAGTTTTGGTTCTCTACAGAACCAAAACTGGTTCGATATGCCAACTGTTCATATCTCCTTTGTTTCAAAATGTTTGGCGACTGCGTTGAATAAGCTCCAAGTTCAGTGCTGAATCTACTTCAGTTCGTGTAATATTCTGTTAAAATTGAATGCTAATCTTGGTACATTTATTTGATTTGAAATAAATACTGTTTAAACAGAGCTGGTTCCATCTCAGGGACAAGATTGGAACCAGTTTTTGTGTCGCCGCCCCACGAAGTGGGGAGCGACATATAGGGATTACTTTTGTCGTCTTGCGTCGTCCGCGTCGTCGTCCGCGTCACACTTTCTCTTATCCGCCACTCCTCTTTAACCTATGAATGGATTTTGATGAAACTTTCAGTGTTTCTTTATCACATAATGGCATTGTGCACCTCCTATTTTATTTTTTGATCCGCTGTATTTTTTCCAGAGTTATGCCCCGTCGTCTTGCGTCGTCCGCGTCGTCGTCCGTGTCGTCCGCGTCACACGTTCTCTTATCCGCCACTCCTCTTTAACCTATGAATGGATTTTGATGAAACTTTCAGTGATTCTTTATCACATAATGGCATTGTGCACCTCCTATTTTATTTTTTGATCCGCTGTATTTTTTCCAGAGTTATGCCCCTTTTCCACTTAGAATTCTGTCTGAAACGCCAGGCAACACACGTCTTCCATGGTATACTCACATCTAAGTGGTTCTAAAGAGAACCTATATTTTTTGCAGTGTGGTGCACTAAACGAACGATATATTGTGCAAACGAGCCGTAACACAATCTCCACTATTGCATCAAATGTCATTTTTATGAATTTTCCGACTGAATTTGAATCTCGTTAGATTGAATACGTTCAATCTTGTTCATCGGAAATCTTCACGGTGAGTTATCTCCAGAAAATCGCCTATAAAGAATTGTATGAAATCCAATCTTTCTGGGATTCGAGTTTTTTTTAATTATTGAGATGATTTCATATCGAATCAGTGACAAGATTCGAAAGTAGAATCGAATCTCACACGTTTGTCGGACCCTACCTCAGACAGTATACTATTACAGTATTTCAGATACGGAGTTAACCCTTTATCTAACATGAAAAGCAGGCGATACTTGCAAACAAAATTCTTGAATAATTAATTTTATTCATTTTTTGTACCAAAAACATAGGTTATGACCCCTCATATGAACTATGAAATATCTATCCCATTTACGAACTGCTCACACACATGCTAGAGTCTCTTTTTCACCAGTACTTTAAACACGTTCATACATGTGGGATGTAAAAAATTTGGATGCAAATGCTACAGAAGGTATTATCCCATTTTCATAAAATTATGAAGATTCAACCCAAGAACGTAGTTTGAAGCGTCACTTGACACAACTGTTGGCAAATCAAACATGTAAGGAACTATCTAACATGAAAGGCAGACGACACTTGCAAAAAAAATCTTGAATAACTCATTTTTTTCTTTTTTTGTTTTAAAAACATAGGTTATGACCCCTCATTGGAACGAGCTCGTTCCAAAGGGGCGGAGAGGGGGGCATAACCTAGGTTTTTGAGATAAAAAATGAAAAAATAATGAAAATTAATTGGCAATTTTGTGAATAGCGCTGGCCGGTTTTCTACGTTACGTTGGTTAAAGGGTTAAGAAATAACATGATAACATGCGATGTTGCCAATCTTCCTTTGTGAATTCTCTAAAACAAAGCGTGCAGTCAAACAATCTGAAACGCGACGTAAAATAAAACTTGACATACCCCACTGAAGAGATTCGGACAAGGAATGTCCCTTAATCTGAGAATCACTCAGCCACGATCCTAATTAGAGTAAAGTCATTGGGGTCATTCCAATGTAAGGTCTTAATCTGTGTTTTTTTAGGTCAAATATGGAAAGTTTCCTTGCTTCGTGTAATTTATGTTGCAAGTGTCTATTGCTATTCGTGTTAAATACAAGAAAAGTTTTGTGCAGAGCACAAGCACGCAGACAAAGGAACATGAAAAAAATACAATTCGTGAAAACATTCAATAAGATTTCACATTAGATTTACAGGTTTAAAAATAATTTACATTAAAATAAACATTGTTTGTGCTACATTAAAAAATGAAATCCATAACATTTCATGAATTGTTTTAATTTAAATTGCATTATCTTATACGTGATTTTTTTTATTAGTCTTTAATGTTATCAGCATCTGTGCTATACCATGAGAGAACATGAGCATAGATTAAAGTTTTGCCAATTGTTTATGTCGCCCATTTACTAAACGTTTGTACCCCATCTGTGTTGATCATATTTTACCATTGTATGAGAACAAATATAATCAAATCTATAACCCTACTTGCCTAATATGCCTGTCTTGGGAGAAAAATAATAATATATATTAAATTTACTCACATCACCTTTAGGCTTTGGTAAACTGGCAAACTTAAAAAAAATTAACAGCACTTGTGTTCAATTAGTCTTGACCTAAAGGTTTAATGTATTGGAATTATATAGTTCATTATTAAAAAAAATCAGAAATTCATGTTTGTGACAAAAATATCTTTTATTAAGTACATAAGTATAAAAATAAAATTACATAATATACAATAATAAAATTGTCGATGACACTCTAGCTCAACTTCAATATGACAGGAATTTAATATTGCTGTGACCAAGTCAACAATAATTAATATGACATTAATTATTATTTGCTGTGACCAAGTCAACAACAATAAAAGAATTACAAGTTGACTGCAATAGACTAAAGATTATGACCAATCATTTAAGTCAATTTTCTAAAAAATTAGATGGGAAATTGTCTTCAACCATTGTCAGAGATAAAGAAGTCACAAAATATCATATTGGTGATAATGGGAACAATATTTTATGGCAGGCAGATCAAAAATCCTGCTACATATCGATTCATAGATATGACCTCTAGCCCGATCTTTATTGACATATGCACTTACTTTGTGTAAGTGGCACTGAATAAATCAAAGTTAATCTAATTTGCATAATTTATTCACGAGAAAAACACCTGTATTATATGTGATGCGTGCCAAGTTACTAAACATTCATATACAAAAATTTATTCAAACCACTACTTTCATATAGAAATTCTGTTCAAAAAAACTGATTGCACCTAATTTCGTTAAAAAATGGTTGCCGGAGACCATCTTATATTTCGTACCTGAACTCAAAACACTTGTTCTTGTCCCACAATGAAAACAAAGGCTCCCCTGAAGTTTCGTAAAGATGGGTTCATAAGTAAGGCCTCTAGCCCGAGCCTTATTGACATGTGCACTTACTGTGTACAAGTTGCTCTGAATAAATCAAAGTTCTCATCTAATATGCATAAGTTATGCATGAGAAAAAAATCATATGTGATGTGTTCTATGTTACTAAACATTCACACAAAAATTTATTCAAGTCACAACTTTCATGTCCTCTAGCACGAGCCTTATTGGCATTTGCACTTACATTGGTGAAATTAATACTGAATAAATCAAATTTAGTCTAATTTGCATAATTTATGCACGAGAAAAAAAATGTTATATATGATCTATCCCATGTACTAAACATTCATAGAAAAAAATATTTAAATCAGAGCTTTTATATGAAGTTCTGCGCAAAAATCTGATTGCACCTAATTTTGTACAAAATGGCTGGCAGCGGCGATCTTGAATTTTAGAACGGACCCCAAAACACGCGTTCTCGTCCCATGGTGATAACAAAGATATCCAAAAAATTTCGTAAAGATCGGTTCATAAATATGGCCTCTAGCCTGAGCATATTCGCATTTGCAGTTACAATGCTAAAGGTAACACTAAATAGATCAAAGTTGGTCTAATTTGAATAATTTATGCAAGAGAAAAAACCCATATTATAGGCTATATATCCCATGTTACTAAACATTCCTACAAAATTATTCAAATCAGAGCTTTCATATGGAAGTTCGGCGCAAAAATCTGATTGCACCCAATTTTGTACAAAACGGCGGTCGGCGGCTATGTTGAATTTCAGACCATATCACGTTGATAAAAAAGTTACCCCAGAAGTTTCGTAAAGATTGGTTCATAAATACAGCCTCCAGCCCGAGCCTTATTGGCATTTGCACTTAAACTGCTGAAAGCAACACTAAATAAATCAAAGTTAGTCTAATTTCCATAATTTACCCATGAAAAAAACCCTTATTATATGTGATATATCTCATGTTACTAAATATTCACACAAAAATTTATTCAAATCAATACTTTCATACAGAAGTTCTGTACAAAAAACTGATTCGACCAATTTGGGTAAAAAAATTCGGCTGGCAGCCATTTTGAATTTCGGACTGCACCCAAAAACATTCGTTCTCGTCCCATTTTGATAACAAAGGTACAAATAAGTTTCGTAAAAATCGGTTCATAAATGCGGCCTCTAGCACGAGCCTTATCCAATTGCTGACGTACATACAGACAAACAGAAGGACTAACAGATGGACAACGGGCCATGACAAAATCTGAAATTTGACTTCGTCCGTCAATGTTGAGCTAATGACACAAAGGTAAAATATAAAATAAAAAAATACAAATGCAAATTAAAAAAAAAACTTTTAGTAAACAACAAGTTTCAAAAAGAAACAAAAATCATGAGTCATTGTCAGATATACCATAATTACACAATATACAATAATCATATATAGTTAAAACTTTTGTTAATATAAAAAAAATATGCTAAAATTCAAATGTAGGTGCGAAACTTCAGCTAGTAAACTCTAGAAGTGCATACGTACGTTCGGGCTCCTCTTGTTAAAGGGTTAATGAGTGAAAGGTTATCGTAGCAGGTAATATTCACTCCGCCCACATTACTCCTTATCAAAAAGATTTACCCACAGATGTCAGCTGTCAGCTCAATATTTCTGGAAATGTAGGAACCAATTCCACATCGATGTTGTGGATGAAAGGTTAATGCGACGCATAACTCGACGGAAACCTCTCATTGAACCTGAAATATCGTGCATATGTTGACAAAAGTTTCCAAAATACAACAGAGGGCAGACAACTCACAGAACACGCAAACCAGAATCTTAAGCCAACTGTTGAACGCACCAAGTTACACCATGGCGTATGTTTTCCTGTATCTCTTCTGAAATCGATAAGAGTACTGCTGAGTTTATCAAGGGAACATGTCCCATCCACCAACCTATTTAAAAACTATTCTTATGTCAATTAAGCCAGAAGTGAATTGTTTGTGAATCTCTTTAATAATACTGACCATCTAAAAGTGAGATGTGCAAACATTCGCTAAACTAATTAAACAAATCCATTGCATATTAAACGCCATACACACATAAAACGTATGTAGAAACGAAACTCACACAGCTTAAAATTTGAAGCGAGTAACTCTGACCTTCATAATGAATATATTTATAAAATGACGTATCTATAACGAGACGGTGAACCCTATAGTTTGAGAGTACGGCGGCCTTTATGAGAGAAACGTGTCCCAACCTATTTTTAAAACCCATTATGTAAAATCGTTTTCGGACTTTGAAACCGAAAGACTCGGAGTGTTGTGACGACATCGTTTATAATATATTTAAGTACGCCATAAATGCATAACTATTTATTGCAAACTTTTATGGTTGTGTAATATTGTGACAAATTGTATATAAAATAACAGGCCAAAATTAATTAAACCAACGAGAGTTAATATCGAATGTGTCCACAACAATAGGATTCCGTTTTTTATATTTTTGGAGTCAATTCAAAATATCAAGAGAATTGAATTTTTCTCCTTATTGTGTCAAACAGTGAATCAAATAGCGCGCACATGCGCGCTAAATGACGGGTTAAACAGATAATGTCGGGATAAGTAGGGCTGCACGATATTCTAAACTGAATACTGGTATCGGTATTCAAAAAATTACCGTGGTATACCGTTATATCGAAAGACTGTTCAGATATATGAACATACCACAATCGGGACTTAAGCCTTTGCCGAACACGAAAAGCAGACGACACTTGCAAACAAAATTCTTGAATAACTAATTTGTTTCATTTTTTGTCTCAAAAACATAGGTTATAACCCCTCATTGGAACGAGCTCGAGGAGATCGTTCCAAAGAGGGGTCATAACCTATGTTTTTGAGACAAAAAATGAAAAAAAAATAATAAAATTGGCGATTTTTGTGAATAGAGCTGGCCGGGTTTGGCCGTTACATTGGGTAAAGGGCTAAACAGATAATATTGATATAAGTAGGGTTGCACAATATTCTAAACTGAATACTGGTTTCAGTATTCAAAAACTGAATACCGGTATCGGTATTCAAAAAATTACCGTGGTATACCGATATATCGAAAGACTGTTCAGAGAAACGAACATACGTACCACAATCGGGACTTAAGCCACTACAAAACGAATAATCATGCCTTGATGATGCACTTCGAATAACCCTTTACCCAACGCAGACGATATCAAAATGTACTATTTTAAATAGTAGTCTATCGAATTTTTCAACAAAACAATATCACATATAGTTTCGTTAAATGTTTTGAAAAATAGTGTATACGATATAAGTATCCCACTCAAAGTGAACAAGATGCAAGCACATGACAGTAGTATGTTATGGCCTTGACAACGCTGATCAGGGAATTTCATACGTGACGCCATAATTCACATGACCAGTGACCTCGTTGCTGGTCGGCGTAGTAGCCATGTGAGCGATCATGCTGGGTCTCTTTCGAGAGAGAATGAATTGTTTTTTTGAACCCACCGCAGTCACAGGTCTATTTCTGAATGATGAACTTCTCATCGTCTCCCCGCATCCACTGACCGAAGTGGAGAAAAAGGGAAGTCGTGAACGCCATTGTTCACCCGATTCGTTCCCCCCCCCCCTCTCTCTCTCTCTCTCTCTCTCTCTCTCTCTCTCTCTCTCTCTCTCTTGCTTCGGGTATTGTAGCGAAAATGAAAATTGCGCCATGTCATCTTCTCCACTGCAAAAAGGCGCGAACGCCATTGTTCATCCGATTCGTTTCTCTCTCTCTCTCTCTCTCTCTCTCTCTCTCTCTCTCTCTCTCTCTCTCTCTCTCTCTCTCTCTCTTCGGGTATTGCAGCGAAAATGAAAATTGCGCCATGTCATCTCTCCACTGCAAAAAGGCGCGAACGTCATTGTTAACCCGATTCGGTTTTTTTTCTCTCTCTCCTCTCTCTCTCTCTCTCTTGCTTCGGGTATTGTAGCGAAAATGAAAATTGCGCCATGTCATCCCGCCACTGCAAAAAGGCGCAATCTGCAATGCTTTAGCATTGTGGATAGCAACGGGTTGTGCCCAAAGGATGATGTATTCGATTGAAAGACGTCGTGCGATTCGCGAAGAAACTGGAATTTCAGTCTTTTTCGCAGCCAAGCTTGCTCGATGCACGCGAAAAACTCAAAATATTTTTTTAACATTATGTAATTATAAATATACTGCAAATATCCATTGGTTTATTTATTGGTTATACGGCAAAGATACCGGCGTCATGAACACTGTGAAACCCTACGAACTATGCGGAAATCGGACGTAAATGAAGAAGTAAAGTGAAACACTTGATGCACGATCGTTAGTTTTCGACCGATTCGATTAAATTGCATTTCCGCGATTCCATACCGGATCGAATCGGGGGGGGGGGGCGATCGATTCGAAAATCGATTCGAAATTCGAGTAATCGCAGAACACTATGGGGCTTTGTAAAATATAGCTTTAACAATGCGGTGAATTGACTGGCTGTCAACTGTCGGTCTTGTCCTTTCGCATTTTCAGAACGAAATAATATTTAACTCGTGTAACTATTTTATTCACAAGCGCTCGTCGTATTATCAGGCTATAACTTATTCAATAAAATAGATATTATACTATCAACACTTAAAAAACAAGTAGAACATATCTCAGGCCGGAATTTCAACAAACTATGAAATTGCGAATACTTTACCGAACTTGTTCAAATAAACGGAAAACTTGGGCGGATTCAGAGGGGGCACCCCTGGCGCGCACCCCTCCTATTTTCTGAAGTATAATTTTTTTCACACGCTCGATATCAGGGATTACGGTATTATCCGCGAAAACACGCGGGCATCGTGTGTTATCGCGGATAATACCGTTTCCTAATGTATACAGCTGTCCTCTGAAGGTACTCTGTGATACCAAATGTGGTACTCAGCGTGTCCCGTGTGGGGCACCAAAATTATGGTACCCAAGGAAACCAACTCAATGTTGGTACTCCAAGAAACCAAACTGTCTGATACTTCGTTTTGGTTCTCTAGAAAATCAAAAGTTTCAGTCTCGTTTCCAAGCTCCCTCCCCTTGGGAATCCCGGGATGTGAAGGAAACAGCTCTGTCTTACTGGTAAAATAGGACCCGGTCACCAATGCCTGGAGTGGAAGTCCTCTAAAATGGGCAGGGGTCGTAATTCCTGTTTATCGATAGTAAGGTTCCGCTCCATAGTTTCCAAGAATTTACAAAAAATGACATGCCATACACTCTCTTCAAATACTAATATTCTGTAACTTAGTTATCTAACACACAACATGTATTACATTTCCTAAATCACACAAAACACATATAACTCTATCTGACTAAGTAGAAATAAATAATCTGAAAGTGGGTGAAAGTGGGTGAAATAATTCACTGTGAAAGGCAAGACTTCAACCTGCAAAATTGCATGAAAACATGTTCAGCCACCTAGCAGCCTCAAAGGCAGAATTTCCCCATTACTCCCACCTACCTATCCCTGGAGCATAGCATCCCCTGTTTCTAAAATGTAAAAAACTTTTTTATTTCCATTTCATTTTTTGTTGCATGTCTGGTAACAAACCATTTTAAAAAATAGCCAATTTTTCGAAGCCACCGTTTCCTATAATTCAACTGGTAATTTACCCCTATGCATCAGACTCCAACTTTAGGACCAAAACTTCAAATTCTCTTGTCCAACAAATAGCCTAATGTAATCATATATCTGATATTGAAAACATATCTCCAATTTACATGGCATTAGTTTCAACACATGTCCTATGTTTAGAATTTCACCCCTGTGCAATAGTACGAAAGTGTAGAGCGGAACCTTAGATATTCTACACCCATCCATTTAGTATTATACGTGCGGAATAAAGAGGAGGCTATTCATATTTTGGTATCCTGGAATACCAAAATGTATTGGGGGGGGGGGGGGGGGGTTGAGTGTAGAAATTGACTTCCCTTTTACAAAATTTGAATGAATCTGTATAAAGCTGCGGGAAGAGTTTGGTTGGAAAACATCGCGACCATGTGCTGAGAATCCAACAAACGACCACACTGACCATCTATTGTCCAACATTTACCCATACTGAAAGGCCTAGAACCTGTCGATAAGAGTTAGTTCTATTGCGCAAAACGAACTCGCCGCTCGGCATCGCATCATAAGCCATGACTAAAATGCATCGCCCCTCAAATCCGGCCTCCTGCATCCACCACCAGAAGAATTGTATTTTTCTCACAGAGGTACCGCTATTTTGCAACCTATTGTTCGGCAAAAATTAGCTTTGGTTGTCATTTTTCTCCTTACTAAATCGTGCAGCAAAACACCCAACCAGTATCGAGTGTGTTTAGCCAATACTGCATGCTATGAGAATTTCCGGGTATGCTGACTGATTAACAAACGACCACTTCTACTTGATGTAAGACTGGTCGGTCTCGGGACAAAACCAGATATAAGGACAACGAATGCATACGTGTTTGATGTCACGACAACTTCTCATGGAAAATAAAATCACTTCTTCTGACACACATACCTCCATGTTTATACTGATGGAGGCGGCAGGAAGACGGCCAATCTGGCCATGCCGCTTCCCAACAGAATATCATTATTTCCTTATTAACTATTGTCACTTTGTACTCTTATATTCTGTTGAATAAAATTTACTTTACTTTACTTTACTGACCTTTAACCCCTTAGTCCCTGGTGGTATATTCCATGCAGGGACCGGTGAATCACGATGTTTCTCTCGAATCAAATCTCGAATCGAATTTTTTTTCCCCGCGGGAACCCTGGGAAGTTAAACAGTGTCCGTTCACTGCGGTAAACAAGCTCTGTATTATTGGTAAAATAGGACCCAGTCACCAATGCTTGGGAGGTGCAAACCCTCTCTAAAATGGGCAACATGGCTTATTAACACTCACCCCTGGTCTTGAGTCCATACCCATGTTGTGATCATGATTAGCCATTGTGCAAAAATATGTGTCCTTAAACACCAATAAATAAATAAATAAATAAATAAATAAATAAATAAATAAATAAATAAATAAATAAATAAAATCCCTTTTCAATTGTTACGATACTACGGCGTACTGGTGCTGTGTATATCCGTCGTGAACCCAATATCAATAGGCATACTAGATTGCTGCCCGGTATCACGAAGGTGGTCGAAGAAAAAGCCATTTGTCGTCTTTTGAGTGCAACAAGGTGCAATCTGCAATGCCAAAGCATTGCAGATGCCACTCTGGTGCACTTACCGGGCTATATATTGTGCAAAAGAGCCGTAACGCAATCTCCACTATCGCTTCAACTGCCATTTTAATGAATTTTCCGACTGAATTTCTGCTACCTAGTTAGACTGGACACGTCCAGCTTTATTCATCAGAAAACTGCAGGGTGAGTTCTTATCTTCAGAATGTCAACAATAAAAAATGGTATGAGGTCCAAATCTGTCAGGATTAGATTTTTTCGAATAATCGAAAAAGTTTCGAATTGAATCGAATCAGTGACAGCATTGGGAATGGAATCGAATCTCGAACGTTCCGCGGACCCTAATTCCATGCCAGTTCAGAGGTGGAGTCTATATTCGTTACTTGGGGTAAGAACAATTAAGATTTTCAACGTGCAGCCTAAGGGCTGCATGTAAAAAAATATTGATAGGTCTACCACACAAATTCACCAAGCAACTATCTGCTTTACGAATTCAAGTCGCATCACGATCCTGGGCGGAAAAAAACGGGCTTTCATGTACAAAGGTTTCAGCGATTTCTTTTTATCTCTCGCCATTGCATTTAGCAGATACAAACCAGACTGAAATACGATACACATTGAAAGCCAACGTAGAGGTGTCGGTTTGTCAACCAACCATTAAACCATTAAACATAATTATGAGTATCCATTGCACTCAGTATCGGGTAAAAATAATTGGCACTTTTTGACACCATCCACCTTCGATCCTCCCCCACCCACGCATTACAATGTAAAAACTGGAAAAAATCGGGGATCGAAACCAATGTTTGTCAAACTGAGGGCTCGAAATAGCGGTTGTAATAAAATTAGAACGTTTGACCAAGATCGGTAGATTATTCGCTGTTTCACAGTTTTTTTAATTTCTGCTCGAGAAGTTGCATACCTTGTGTTTTTAGTGTTTGTGGAAGCGCCGTGGCCCAGTGGTAAATTATTGGACTTCTATGCTAGAGGTCCCGAGTTCGATCCCCGACCGGGACGACTCGCGTTGTGTCCTTGGGTAAGGCACTTTATTCCGGTTGCCTACATGGAGGCACGATGACGATATGGACTAAGGCATACTGCACTAAGATGGTGCACATGTCTTCAACCGCTGTAACCCTGCTTGAGCGGAGCTTGAACAGGGTTAGAATGTTGAGCAGCTGACAGTTGCTCGTCGATGCTCGGTGGTTCTCTCCGGGTACTCCGGCTTCTTCCGCCCGCAAAACTGTCGAGGTCACGATTAGCCATTGTGCATAACCTTAAAACGCCAATAAATAAATAATTTAGTGTTGGTAGTATAATATAAATTTTACTGAATATGTTAAGTTCTGATAATACGATGAGCGTTTGTGCTTTTATTCCCGGTTTTGCTGTTTGGATTCGTCCATGTTGAAACATGACTTGACATGGAATAATTCATTCATGAGGTATATTCATTATAAGTCATTGTGATGAATTGATGGTAACATGGTCTGAGGTTTGCGGCTCGGGGCTTATGTTCAAACGAGACGCGAGGTTGAACATACGCTCCGAGCAGCAAACCTCAGACCATGTTAACGTCAATTTATCGCAATAACGTATATGTTCCAATACGACGCTACCCGCAGCCCAAAACCTACATCGTGAAACACGGGAGGCTTATTTACTGAACTTCTTGTCGTTTTTTTTTTTATTTGGGTTTAACGACACATTAACAGCCAGGGTCATATCATGTCGGTGACAGTTTTACGGGTGGAGGAAGCCGGAGTACCCGGAGAGAACCACCGAGCAACGACGAGCAGCTGTCAGCTCCCCAACATCGTAACACTGAACTCTGCACCGCGGCACAGGCAGGGGTAGATTGGTTGAAGACATGCGCACCATCGACGTGCAGTACGCCTTAGTACACAGCGCCATCGTGTCCCCATATAGGCAAGCGGGGTGAAGTGTCTTGCCCAAGGACACAACGCGGTTGGCGCAGGTGGGATTCGAACCGAGGACCTCTCGGCTTGCAGCCTGCATCTCTACCTACTGAGCCACCGCGCCCCCTTGTGGTCGTTAAAAGTTGCCTTGTTCAAGGCAACTTTTAACGATCACAAGTTTAATAAATAGACCTCTCATGTACTTCTCGACAGCAGTGAATAAATAATCAATGAATCAGATAAACTCATTCCATTTTAGTTCAAATCGTAAATTTGTTTGTAATTTAAATCAAACTTTCATTCGGAACACTGTCTGCTACACGTGTGAAAAATCCCACAAAATGATGTGAAATCTGCTAGTCACTCCGTTGATGAAACAATTACGAAACGGGCGGCGTCATTTCAAATATTTCGCGTTGTGACGTCAGACGGTAACATTTGCTACTGGAGCCGTAAGCATAAAAGAAACTACACCAGCTCTCATCCAATCAGAGGGCGAGGATTTTACTCGTATTGGAACATGAATTGTTTTTAACGTGTCCAATAATAATCAGTATTAAAACACACAAACTGTTGTCTGTTACTTGCATTGAATAATAGTTATGACTGAAATCAATTTTTATTTCATTTGTAGACGTATTTGTCCAAGACGTTGTTTTTACGTACCAAGATGACATCGTGGTGTTCACCGAAACAAAACAGCTCCAGAAATCCTACGCAGAATTCGGTCCTTATCCACACTTTTGTGCTGGATCCATGTCACTCTGTAAGGATGGATTTTCATTGGAATTCTCGATGAAACCTCTCAATATGAGGGTCGAGGACGAGGCGACTATCATCCTCACCAACGGTGGGCATCTACCTTACTCAGATGGATTCCAGATCGTCCGAAGTTTAGCAGATCAGTATGACTTTTATGTTACCAGAGCCGATAAAGAACTTTCGGTGTCATTCCACATCGCGCCAAAGGAATATGTCTACGTTATCGTGACTTGGGAAGAAACAGCGGGTCTATCTGTTTACATAGATGGTTACCTGGCAGGAAGAGATGACGAATGGGCACAAAGGCAATTCACCGCCGGGTCCTTTGATCCGTTCACGTCAGTCGCTGCTGGATTGAAAACTGATTACACACCACAAACAACAGTGCAGGTGATGGAATTGAAGTACATCAATATCTACAATGCCACCATAAACGTACAAGAACACGTGGATCGTAAGTATATATAAGGTGATATGACAGCCGTTACTTATTCCTAGTTCCTTTTTCGACATTCGTTATCAACCGATAAAATCGGTTGATAACGAATGTCGAATAAGGAACTGGGAATAAGTAACGGTTGTCACGTCCGCTATATATAAATTATTTTATTTGAAAGCCCACACAGTTGATTTTATCAAATTCTCCGACCAAAAACTGAAATGTTTTGGAATTATTTCCGTAAATCGTTCACACAAACGGGACGAACTTAGGTTAAATTACTATTGATAGTACTTGTAGAAGGTTGATGCCCTCTATATGCATTAACTATATCGCGATTACGACATATAGGTTATCTCGTAATTACGACATACAACGTCTTAATTTGTCCCAGTCACCACTTAGTGTGTCGTTATTATGACATAATGTATCTCGTAAATATGACATAGTATATGAATAACTTAAAATTTAAATGGTTTATGTCTGATATTTACCAAAGTTAAAAAAAATGGATAAATTTGTCCCTTGAGTGCAGCCAGGCTTTGAAATGCTTTAGCATTGCAAATCCTTCTTGCATTCAAGGGACGAAATCCACCGCTACCCGTGCTATTCTGTAAAATACGAGGGCTAAAACATAAAACAAATCAAGAACTTGAACTTTCTGATGACAAAGAAATAATTACAAATATATATGAAAAAATAAAATAAAAAACCGCCCGGTCGCAGGCAAGTTTACAAAAATGGCCCGAGAAACAGAAAATTCAATTTGTGGCTCCGGCCGGTTTTTGCCGAAGCGATGTGAAGTTAGTTACTTATTTGACATTTTGACATTTTTTTTTTTACATCAAAACAGGAAAAATGGCACCTGCTGTAGGGTGGCACAAATGAAGACGAGTTGATTGACATGTTGCCCGTCCGCATAAGGCCTTTCTTTATGGGGCAACCAAGGCCCTAAAAGTGACAACCTCCCAGAAAACCTTCTAGATGGGCAAATCTGATCAAATAAATGGTGCTGTAGGGTGGCTTTTTGCCGATACGTTGGCCAAAGGCTTCTTACACTCTAAAATCGGTTGGGTTAAAAATCAACCCAAATCGACTGGGTTGAGTGAATATGAACCCAAATTGGGTTCCTATTCACTCAACCCAGTCGATTTGGGTTGATTTTTAACCCAACCGATTTAGAGTGTACTGGTATTTTAAATATCAGCTCAACGACTTTCGAAGACCCACTTCTATCCTGTTGTGTCCGTTCAATTTATAGTTTAGATACCATGTGGTACCCGGAATTTAAACTTGTTTTAGAGCAAAGATAATAACCAACAAGACTGAGCCCAGTGCCTAAAATGAAACAGAGATCAATAATTATTATTTTGCTGCAACAAATCCTTGCGCCAAAATCAGTTATTTTATGTGATGATTCAAATTCTGAGCTTCAATTACATAATACTAGATTCGGCGTAGCCAGTGTTTGTCTTTGCCTCACAGCAAGATGCTGACAATTGATATAACACTGTATCCAAACAGCAAGCTGGGGAAGAAATACGTTATTTTAATCTTATGAACTCATCGCATCGTTTGCACTTGCTTCCCACCACACACTGGCACATGGTAACAGGGCATTTTTGAGACACAAGTGGGTCATTACAAAATAGAAATTAAAGCAAACTGAAAAGGCCGTCTCTAACGTCTAGAAACCTGAAGTCGAGTTCACTCGCCCGTTCCGTAAAACAGCAGGTAGTTCTGGCAGTGACGATCTGGATAACCGTGAGTGGTAAAATCTGAGCAGTTGTTTCTAATCAAGTGTTGTTTGCCCGAACATGCAGTCGCAGGCGGCACTTGACTAGAAATATCCGCTGGAGCAAAAGTCTTGAGCAGTGTGTGGTGCTCAATAAATTCGCTCTTATTTCCCAGACTTGTACGAGTTAAGTTTTTCAGGCATGGCACATCCTTTTTCTGATATTTGAAGCAAGAGAAGGAAGTGTCATACCGATAGCTTTACTGATGCTAGTGCAAAGGCTGAGGTTACCAACTTAGAATACAACCGCTTAGTTCGCGATACAGCTCCCTTCTTAACTGTCGGCACAGGAGTCAGACCTTTGGGTGGAGGCAGGCGTGACTCACGAATTCTGGATCCTGACCCAAGAAACGATGCGATGAGTCAAGAGACCTGACCCAAGAATCCTCGGCCCCAAAGTTCCGTGCCTCGGGGTTACTACCCAGGGCCTCACCCTCTCCTCGGCCCTGGATAAAGTCAAAGAACACCACCAAAGTTTATCCTCATTATAAAGTATATTGTTGGTCTGAAAGATTTATCAAATGGATTCCAAAGGCAGTTGAAGTAAACTGTCCTGCTCTTTGACCAAAGTCTAGTAATAAGGGGGTGCGGTGGCTCATTGGTTGACTGTTGGACTTCTATGCTAGAGGTTCAGAGTTCGATCCCCGTCCGGGACGACCCGCGTTGTGTCCTTGGTCAAGGTACTTTATTCCGGTTGCCTACACGGGGGCACGATGACGCCGTGTACTAAGGCGTACTGCACATCGATTGTGCACATGTTTTCAACCGCTGTAACCCTGCTTGAGCGGAGCTTGAACAGAGTTAGAATGTTGAAGAGCGGACAGTTGCTCGTCGATGCTCGGCGGTTCTCTCCGGGTATTCCGGCTTCCTCCTCCCGTAAAACTGTCACGGTCACGATTAGCCATTGTGCATAAGTATGCGACCTTAAACACCAATAAATAAATAATTAAGTAAATACATAAATAAATAGTAATAAGACAGAATATAATTAGGGTGGAATACGGGGGACTGGAATCAACAACTCGAAGGCGTGCATGAAATACAAGATAAACTCCAACAAGGGTCGTTGATTCCAGGGGAGTAGGATTTCCCATGGGGAAGAGGGCATAATTATTTTTTTTTTGGGGGGGGGGGGGGAGGGGGGTGCCAGGTCGACATATGCCATCGGCATATCTGAATGCCGTAGTCCTGAGGTGCAGGTGGGTATGGCCCTCCCATTTGTGGGGGTTAGGGGGGCTCCCCCGAAACCCCACCAATGGGAGGGCCATATCCATCCCACCTCAGGCCTACGGTAACCCCTTCCATTGTTTGGAGTTCGGGAGCGATGCCCCAGAGAAAAGTTTGAAATTCCAATGCCCTGAAACTAAATCGGGTACCATCTGGTGCTTTAATTTCCCCATTTTGACGGGGGGGGGGGGGGGGGGGCACTGTAATTTTTAGGGGGCATGGTACCCCTAGGCGCTCCTTGGCTGCGCCACTGGTTGATTCCAATCGCCCGTACTTTATCAATTCTGACCACGAATCCATTTGATTTAAGTTACTGAAGTTAAACATTTTTATTCAAAAATATCACATTTGGCGGTCTGTTTAAATTGACAGTTTTTTGTCGAAGCATTTCATTCACGTCATAACGTCACTCAATCAATGACGTTTTTACACGCAGCCCGGATTCCACGCGTGGTGTACCAAGCAGATTTCTCAATGCCTGTATTGTATCGGATAACGTTGAATACACAAAACAATCGTGGTATAATGGATGTGAACGAAAATCCGGCAGCACTATTTTTATCGCAAACGAAACGATGGTTCGCATAACCTGCACTTCCCTGCCCACACATCCACTGAAGAGTCCATTTTGTGAACTATTCGGAGGTCTTGATAGCTCTAAAACTCACTAACACTGAAGCGGAATACTGAATGGATTTAAATCAGTGGCGTAGCCACAGGGGGTACTGGGGGTCTTGGCCTACCCTGAAATTTTCGCCGCCTCCAAAGCACTGGCCCAATGTAACTTTCACATAACATTTTGATCCCCAATATCAGGCCTGGCATTCTTTAGGAGTGCAGGAGTGCTGCACGCCCACTGCACGCCTAGAAAAAATTGAGGAGGGCAATTTTTTGAACTCTTGATTTTCTGGAATGCCAGACCTGTTTGGGGCGACCTTTAAAATCTATTATCATTTCGTCCCCTGAGTTCCAATGTAATCTATGTGCCTACTGGCACATAGAACACATTGGAACTCCGGGGACGTTTTGTCAATGTTGCATTGATTCGCAATAATTCATAACCCATTCTGTGTCGCATTTCAATACATTTTGAGTGAAGAAGACAGTCACACAAGAATTGAATGCAACATTTTGAATAATGCGAAGATGTGTGTGCCATTTTTCCACTATGTAGCTGAATGTAGTACTATTTTTCAGTCACAATATTAATACCTTGAAGTGAATATAACCAAAATAGCTTCCAATTTATTGCATTGAAAATTTCAGGAGCAATTGCACTCCCAAGCAGTCTGTGGAGGGCAACTGATTTGCACAGTACTTGATTTACTAGATTGCCAGGCCTGCAATATGGTCTTCAATATATATTTATAGGGCAAGACACTCTATAAATGCCTCAGATTCGCCCTTAGAGCACTGAATTTTACAAAATTTTCTTGGGGATGAAAGGTCAATACCTAATTAGGGCGCTTCAGCTGTTATCCCTTCCTACCACTTCCCGGAAGGGAAGTGGGAGGAGGGGTAACAACCGGAGGGTCCTAGTTTAGAATAGATGAGGCCTTCACTCCACACCCATCTCCCACAACAGCCTTCCAAATATCATGTTTGGCCATCCCAGAACTGGCTATGGCACATTACAGAATCCTGGCTATGCACCTGGTTTAAATACTCCCTTGTTGCTCAGATCAGGGGTGCCACAAGCGGTTCGGCAGACCAGATAAGTGTCGGTCCAATAATCATTAGATCCGTGTTTTGCAGCTGCCTTAATTCCCTGTCATTTGGTGGGTGACTGCAGAGCTAAATAGGGCTAGGTTTGACATACTGTGTAGATATAATAATTTCCTGAGAAAACACTAACGTAGTGGACTTTCATCAAGATAATTGGAAATCTTAGAAAATAATTAAGCTAGCCGCACGCAAATGTTCAACTGGTGAACCTCATGTTAGAGGTCCGTTAGCGAAAACCTTGCCTAGGGTTTTTTTTAGGCGGAGGCATTATTTTTTGCGCGCAATGTTTGAAGGTAACTGTATTCATTGTAGCCTGGTGCCCTGCAAATCTCAAATTTGGAGTTGAATCGAATACGGATTCGAATTGGACAGACAATTTCGAATCGAATTGAATCTCGAATCGAACCTGACACCTCTTCAAATTGCTGTGCTCTTATAACCACTCAAATCGTAAATGTTGCGCTCTCTGTATAATGGGGAAGTGGGGTGGAAGAATGAAATACATGTGATTAGTGAGTGATTCAAAGGGGAGGGTTAATATGCTAATCGGAGGGATTGGGAAGAATGGGACAAGGGATGTCATCAAGCAGTTCGTCCTCGAGTGTTAGAAGCGTGGGAATAGGGAGGCAGTTGGGAGCACATGGGTAACCAAAGCTTTCTCACTCGAGAACAGCGAAAATCAGCCTCCGGCCTAAGCGTTATTATTATATAACCGCAAATACTGAATGACTCGACCGTTTTGGCAGGTCAATTGAAAAGGCGGAATATTTCAGCAGAGGAAGTCGGATCACCGAAGTTAAGAATCGGTCGAGCTCGGTTAGTCCTTGGATGGGTGACCGTATGATCGATCGGTTCGGACTCCCGCGTTGTGTCCTTGGGCAAGGCACTTAACCCCGATTGTCCACATGGGGGCACGATAACGCCGTGCACTAAGGCGCACTACACGTCGATGGTGCGCATGTCTTCAACCACTCTAACCCTGCCTGTGCTGCAATGCGGAGTTACGATGTTGGGGAGCTGGCAGCTGCACTGCAAAAAATATAGGTTCTCTTTAGAACCAAAACTGGTTCTAATCTTGTCCCTGAGATGGAACCAGTTTAGTTTAAACAGTATTTATTTCAAATCAAATAAATTTACCAATATTAGCATTCAATTTTAACAGAATAATACATGAACTGAAGTAGATTCAGCAGTAAACTTATTCAACGCAGTCGCCAAACATTTTGAAACAAGGCGAATAAAAATACATGGTATATTGGTTCTATACAGAACCCAAACTGGTTCGATATGCCAACTGTTCATATCTCTCATTATCTTTGCTTGATAATGATTTGAAACAACCTCGTATAAGCTCTAAACTTACGGCTGAAACCCCCTCAATTTATGTTTAATTCTGTTAATATTTAATGGCAATCTTTATAAATTTATTTGATTTGAAATAAATACTGTTTAAACAGAACTGGTTCCCTCTCAGGGACAAGATTAGAACCAGTTTTTGTTCTAAAGAGAACCTATATTTTTTGCAGTGTGCTCGTCGTTGCTCTGTGGTTCTCTTCGGGTACTCCGGCTTCCTCCACCCGTAAAACTGTTAAAGTGTCGTTAAACCTTAATTATTTATATTTATTTATTGATGTTTAAGGTCACATATTTATGCACAATGGCTAATCATAATCGTGACAGTTTTACGGGTGGAGGAAGCCGGAGAGAACCTCCGAGCAACGACGAGCAGCAGTCAGCTCCCCAACATCGTAACTCCGCACTTCAGCACAGGCAGGGTTAGATTGGCTGAAGACATGCGTACCATCGACGTGCAGTACGCCTTAGTACACGGCGTCATCGTGCCCCCACGCGGGCAATGGAGATGAAGTGTCTTGCCCAAGGACACAACTCGGTTGCCGCGGGTGGGATTCGAACCGAGGACCTCTCGGCTTGCAGCCTGCACCCCTACCTACTGAGCCACCGCGCTCCCCGTTAAACCTTAATAAATAAGTAAACAAATAATGAAGTCAAGTACTTTCAGAGAGGAAACTCCTTGCACTCTTATTGTATCATCAGGTCTCCTGTACAGTAGACCTGATGACAGATGAAGAGTTCAAGAGGAGACACTTGATATGATTTGGAGAACATCTTGACGATTTGAAAGTTTACGAATTTAACACGACTCGAATCGAATCCTCGAGACGATTTCAAATCGATTTTTGAAGTTTCGCAGGGCCCTACTGTATACACAGAAATTAACAATAACGCACATGTATCACCAGAAGGCGCATTTGCAGAGTCAAACCCATCTCCCGTTTTATTCAGAGAAACACGTCCCAATCCCATACTAAGCTTCTCAAATCTGACGCAATTTGATTTTGACGCCAATGTAGGTAGCTTTTTTAGTGAACCGCCTTTTTAAAAAGACATGTTTTCAGAGAAACATTCTCAGTTTCACATAATATTAGAATAAATCTAAAATTAATCGGGCTTGTTCAGATTTCCAGTCCCCCCCCCCCCCCCACCCCGGCATGTCAACCGGTATCTGTGCCGGTACCATCACCGCCTGTTCTCTCATGCTCTAACCGGTACCGGTACCGGTACTGAAGCTTTTGTCCCCCCGGGACAAAATTATTTTATGGGGAAATTCCTAATGATCGAGTAAACAAGCTGATAATTGTGTATGGCACACTTGCAGACATACTTTTAACTTATTTGTGAATTAATATCTCAAAACAGTCTATAGGTGCATGTTCTCTACACCACGACTTCGATAAAGTCGACCATTTTGACTTTTTAAATATGGTATCAAAGACAATGAAAGCGCCATCATAGACCACTTCAAAGAAATTATTCTAAGGCGACGTCAAAGTAATCATAAAGCACGATCTTCGGGCTTTATGGCTACTTTGATGTCGCCGCAAAATAATTGCCCGATGACATGTCTGCCTTTGCGATCTTAGGGACTGGGGCGGTTTAAATGCGATTTTCTCCCATCTGATTGCGATATGCCACCCAGTTGTTGATTTGTCTCGCTACCGGTATCGGTTTCGTCGGGACGGGCCCTGTCACGTCCCGGTACCGATCATGTTGGTAACGTCGGTACCTTGGCATGCCTGCTTCTCCCTTGTTCACGAACATTTTCTTATTTGCAGATAACCTTGCCGACATGATGATAGGCTGCACCGCGGCGATAGATACCACGAATCTATTCTCCAAAGAGCTACAAGCATCTGTTGACGTTAATAAAGATTGTCGGGATATGTGCTATGAAAGTAACTCGTCCATCGCTCTGCTGAAAGACCTCACAAAGTGTGTGTGCACCACAGGGATCTTTCTTGATGGTTATGAATTAGACGAGACCTGTGCTATTTACAATGAGTGGTACGTTTTAGTCGTTAATCACCTGAAGAGGAAGGTCGATTTTACTATTAGTCTACAAATAAAACCACAGACAGATAAAGACTACGTGGAACCGTACGTAATGGTATTATTCAACTATACCACGAACGTCCCACTGGATCTTGAGTATAAAATAACATTTGGTGACGGCACAACTGTTTATACCAGTAAGAATTCTTACGAATATTACTGGGCGACGCCGGGATCATATTCAATCGTTGTGTCAGTGGAAATTGGCATTTTGCTTTTGCAAGCAAGGAAACTAGTATTGATAGAGAACAGAGAAGGAGGAATACCGCCTCAAGCGATGTTCATTTATGCGTGTCAAACCAGCGAGTCTAACGAAATGAACGTAAGCGTGGTATCAGTGGATGCTGAATGGACGAATTGTTCTCTCAACTTTGGAGACAATGGCGCCACCGTGGAATTCAGAGGACCAAATCTTTTGGACACGACAGAGTTTACTCATCAGTACCCAGCATTTGGACAGTTCGACATTGTTGTACAATGCAGTAACACACATGGTAACATTACAAAAACGACATCGTTAGTTACCAGGGAGTGGGAAATACTATTTGTGACGCTTGTTTTCGGTTCTCCATTGGAAATAATTGTCGTTGGAAGTGCCGAGTTTCTGAGTGCTGTCACCATTACTGTTGATGGAGAGGCAGCACAAACAACACTAGCGGAAGAAAATACAAATGTTCGACGTAAGCGAACGGCAGAAAATGTACTAACCACGCAAGAGGGAGGCACTATCGTCGTTTCTGGTGAATCCTTCCAGTCCTCATTTTCAAATTTGGTTGAAGTGATATACGACGGGTATGTCATCAAAACAATTAGCGTAGATATACAGACTAGTGTGCCAGACATCGACATTGTTGCTGCATCATTCATCATTAACGAACCGGGAACAATTGATATTACGACTGAAGTCCCTGCCGGTGATCATTTGAATGTGTTTGTGGATTACGGCCAAGGAATCGAAGAATACTTTGTTATAAACGAGATTATAGACTCTGAAATCTTACCGCGTAGTGTACTTTATAAAAACTTCGGTAATTCTACCATCGAGGTCTACATTGCTAATGATGTAAGTAGCAAGAGGATTTCTCAAACGATGTCAGTAGTCCAGAGTATAGTTTATGTGGATATTATTACAACAACACCACGCATCATAAATGGGCACGAGGCAATATTTAATTTAACTATTTCAGGTGGAACAGATATTAGATTCAAAATTAACTTTGGAGATGACACAAATTTAGAATTTTATCTGAATGATTTGTATCCCTCATTCGAATCGGCAGACAGCCTCTCCGTGGCAACCATTCAACCCGATAAAACGATTTTGGTAACTCATATTTACAATTCAAAAGGTCACTACAATGTCAGTATAATTGCGAGAAATCATTTTTCATCATACCAGTCAGAACTATGTCCATTCATTGTGTCAGCTCCCAGTGCTGGCTGTAGTGTTAGCGATCTTGCAATTAAAGATATCTCTTCACCAAGCGAATCATTCAGTATACCTGAAACAGACTCAACTGCTCCACTTGTAAAAAGAAGATCCGAGACGATTATATTCGAAGGAGAAGCGAAGACGAGCTGCTTGAACAGTTCAACATTGCTGTACACATGGTGGGCCACTAGGCATTATGAAGAGGATGGAATGCCTGGATATACACGACCTGAAAGTACAGTTTGCTCATTTCAGCTGAGTAGGAATACATTGCATATTGTACCTCTACAGCTGCAGTATGATCTTTATAGAATTACCTTATCGGTCTCAGTGGAGGGTAACGATCTGGCTTTCTCAGAAAGTAGTTTCTATCTCAGGATTAGCAAATCAGAACTGATAGCAATAATATCAGGCGATGAAGAGAAAACCTATATTGTATATGAAACGGTCGTTTTAGATTTGTCGGAATCAAAAGACCCGGATAAGGAAACCAACGAAAGAGAAGGTCTTTTGTATGAAGTGTTTTGTATGCCAGAAACGGACATGTCCAAATTCGAATATTTGGATGTAGACCCTATGAGATCTGCAAGTACATTGATTGCAGGTGGTAAATTTTACCCTGCCACAACAAATAATGAAGTCAAACTTTACGAATTCACGCACTGTTTTCGGTCTGCTGAAAACATGACTGCCGATTTGACACTAGCCAATGGAAAACTTATGTTCTCGGGCAATGGTTTTAGACAAGACCGGTCATCTTTTAACTTCGTGGCATGTGTTACCAAAGAGGACAGGTTCAGCTGTGCTAGTCAGCTTATAAAAGTGAAGCAGACTAATGCAACGGGAAGCATGGCGATGCTTGACGGGCTTCTTGAAAGTGGTGACATTATGGGTTTGGCAATGGCTGTGATAGATATAGCAGGTGACATGGGTAGCAGTGGAAACGTAAGTATTAGTTTCAGTTTATATCCTGACCTTTGTCTAAATGTAAATAAATCTTTTTATTTAACAATGTTCCATAGAAAAACTATAAACAAAAATACGAGAATTTATAAATAGAAAACTTATATGATACAATGTTGGGGGACAACCAAGGCAGACTGGCTGTCTTCCCCAAGATATAAATTACCTTGCGTCTAAACCTTTATCTTAAAACAACTTGCACACGAGGCTTAGGTACAAGGGAGGGGGTTGCAAGTACTCCGCCAATGATATTGTTTGAAACACTCCAGTATTACTTGGATGATGTGAATACATTTGCTATGGAGTAGACAAATTTCAATTGCCAATTAAAATCGAGGTGTTTACATCTTTTAGATATTTCTATTAATGTTTTTGAAGATTTTTTCAATCTTAGATGAAAATACACCTTTCTTGACCATTTCAGCCCGAGAGGCCGCTTTTCCGGACCAGAATTCTGATACTTCATAATTTTATTAAGTAGGGTGACTGCTAAGTGAATGAGTAGGGTGGACTAATCAATATTTTCGATGTGCAGCCTCTGGGCTGCACGTTGAAAAATATTAATTTGTATACCCCCAAATAATGAATATGGACTCTTCCCGTTGCTGCGATTGAACTGAAATCGAAGATACCACCAGGGTTGAAAGGGTTAATTTCCATTTTCTCGCAGTTTGTGGGCAGAGTACCGGTGATTGAATGTGAGGGCCCTTTCAAGCTACAGGTACAGATTTTCCTATCCATAAACATTTATTTCGCCTTGAAGGCATCAAGAAATAGAGGATAAGAAATGAGTGTTTTGATCATACTCTATTTATGAAACGAGTCTAAGAGTTTTCCGTTTTGTCGTGCCTCTAAAACAGAAAATTCGTAGTGAGTTTCATAAATAGAATATGAAGAGGCTCGGCAAAACGGCAAATTCTTAGACTCGTTTCATAAATAGAGTATCACCAAAACGCGAATTTAATATTCTGTTTATCATATGACATAACATTTACCAAAAACACATCTTTCAGATAGAAAAGAAGGGTTAAAGAATGGAATTTCACCTTGAACGTCATGTATTTAACTATGACGCGTAACAGCTGCACGCAGTCATACGTCATAACCGCGACAAATTATATTTCTACAATTCGTCGTTATAAATACTAATTTTTAAGTATTTATACATCTCGTATCAGTGGGATTTTAGTGAATATTTATAACAAATAAAATGAGGCATCGTGGCTTTGTTGGTGTTTTGAAATAGTTCTATTTATACGAGCATTAATTTGAAACAGATCTTTTAGTGATAACCAATCGGAAAGCGTTCTTTTGAAATTGACCAATCAAATCAACTGAAGGTGTTATGAAGCACTAATTAATATTTACTGAAAATATGAAACGGAAATTAGCCGAGAAAAGAGAATTCATACTATAAATTCACGTAATTGATAGAACTACATGTCGTAGTCATAAAAACAGCCACGGCGAGTCTTCATTCATAAAGGCTTAGTTCAGAAACATGTCTAACAGTATTCATAGTAGGTGATCGTTAAGAGATACTAACCCTTTACCTAACCCGAAAAGCAGACGACACTTGCCAAAAAAATTCTTGAATAACTATTTTTTTTCATTTTTTGTCTCAAAAACATAGGTTATGACCCCTCATTGGAACGATCTCGTCGAGCTCGTTCCAATGGGGGTCATAACCTATGTTTGTGAGACAAAAAATTAAAAAATAATGAAAATTAATTGGCGATTTTTGTTAATAGCGCTGGCCGGTTTTGGCCGTTACGGTGGGTAAAGTGTTAACAGGAATTTGTTTATTTATTTATTGGGGTTTAACGGCAGTTTCGACAGCCAGAGTCATCTCGTGTCGGACAGTTTTACGGGTGGGAGAAGCCGGAATACCCGGAGATAAGCACCCCGCAACTGCGAGCAGATATTTGACGGAACTTTTAGATCGAGAGGCTGAGATTTTCTGTTTTCATGGACAGTTTTCGTAGAAAGTTTCTCAATTCCATCTGTTTTTAAGCTTTTAGCACAGTTCTCCAAAGGATCGAACTCTGTACTGTAAGTATACATGTATCCTACAAATCTCATTCCCCATATGGTCTGGATTTATCGTAATCGTGGGTGGTAATTTACAACAAAAAAAAACAGCTGAATGCTCGAGAAAAAGTCGTGCTTTCGTGCAAAAAATCTACTCCAAACTCTCTTTTTGCTATTTCTTACCTATCATTCCGGTGAAGCGAAAGCTGCAAAGCGTGGAAATGTCGATTACAATGTTCCCGACGTACTTTGATATGTCTTACTGTTTCTAAGTCGAGATAGTAGTCGAGGCACGCTATTCCAGAATAGCACCAACGACTCAATCACTGTATGGTTAGTTATTGACGGTTCTATTCTCCAATGTCCATGTATGTGGAACGATGGAAAGTTTATTGCTCACACTCTAAAATCAGTTGGGTTGAAAATCAACCCGCATCAACTGGGTTGAGTTAATATGAACCCAGTTATGAACCGAACTGGGTTCATATTCACTCAGCCCAGTTGATTTGGGTTAATTTTTAACCCACCTGATTTTAGAGTGTACTCAAGTCGTTAGGTGTTGACGGCCATTGTGGGGTCATGCACACAAATATGCGGGTTACCAGAGATCGAGATAACTTATTGATCTCAAGACCCCGAACTCACTGTTTACGCTGGACGATTAAAACAAAAGTAGGGATATTTGACAGAAGTGAGATATTATGAAGAAATATATTTATATTTTCATCAAAAAGATAGTTGAGGCATTGCACTGTGACATCTGGTGAAAGATTTCAGCGATAGTGTGTAACATGCACACATTTCACGCACTGAGCTGTAGAGGACATGGACGGTTAGTCAGAGAACTTACCATATTCAGTCCAAGACCTCAATACCTTGTAAATCCTCCTCGGATCGCTAGACAGGCGCGGATCCGACGTGGCATACGCCTCACCAAACGTCCAATATCAGCTTGACTGATGTTATTCCATTTTTTCTGCATTGCAGCTGCGAGTTCCTGGACATTGGTAGGGGGCTGTTGGCGTTGTCGTTTTTCTGCTGACGTGAAAGTCGAGAGTGAACCTCGCTTCATCGGAAAACATGGCGTTGCTCCACCGACGATTGTCCTAGCGCTGTCGTTCTCCACACCAATTACGCCTTGCTGGGATGTGACGTTCAGTCAAACGTGGAATTATTCGAGCTCGTTGAGCGTACAAATTCCAGCTGTGTAGGCGATTTCGGATAGTCTGACCACTGACTCGCACACCTGTCGCTCGGTGCAGTTGCTGTCCAATTTCTAAGTCACTTTGATGGCGGTTACGTAATGCTGTGGTTCGGATGAAACGATCCTGGTTAGAAGTTGTCGCCCTTGGACGGCCTGACCGACGTTTGTCATCAACATTGACTGTCTGACCGTAGCGTGACCACCACCTGCTAATCACCGATTGAGTAACGTTGAGAATTTGAGCCACACCAGTCTGTCTGTTGACAGCTTCCAATACGCCAACGGCACGTAAACGTTCGTCACGTGTTAGTCTTCGCATACCTCAAAAGTTACGTTTCGACCAGAAACTATTAATGAACGAGTTTGTACGAAGAAAAGAACTGTGAGACCTCCGAAAAAGCCCGTCCAGTACAAATGAAAATTTCAAAACGTACCCAACAGACATTAACGTGGCGGTGACATTCATGATCCACACTAAACTTGGTAACATACTAATGTGTCCAATCACGCGTTTCCAATACCATTTTCCGAAAATATCAGTTTGGATATCCCCTACATTTTTTGAATAGTATATTTTGGTGTCAAGTGGAATTTTTATTCGGTTCCAAATTAATTATTTAGATGTCAAATGAAAGATATTTTTGTTCGGTTTCAATTGAATTATTTCGGCGCAAAATGGAAGATTTTAATGACAAATGTAATCTAATCGTAAATGAGAACAAACTAACCATGCATCGTGCCTTGAGTGCAACAAGGCGCCACCTGTAATGCTAAAGCGTTGCAGATGGCACAATCAGGGACGTGGCTAGAGATTTCCGATTGGGAGGTGTAGGGAGTGAATTTCAAACCAGGAGGAGAGACCGGGAGGGGGAAACCCCCCTTCCCGGTCCCTCCCCTAGTTGGAAATTCACTACCGAGAAAGATTTTGAAAATGAAGCCATGAAAGGGGGCATAAAATTGATTCTAGTAACGGAAATGCCAACACATTTATGATAGAATTATCAGGTTATTATTATTATTTGGTATTCTAATTGGATATATGCTAAACAAATGCTCAAGCTTAGGACTTTGAGCAATTCACACTGTCCTAGCATTAAATCATATCTTATGTAGAAATGATCAATTTTCGATGTTTCATCATTTTGTAACTGTGGATGATGGAAATAACTCTTTTACATGATGTAACGATTTTACATGATGTGATTTTCTTGAATTGCATTTTGAGGATTTTTTATTATGACGATTTTTTATTACGACGATAAGTAAACGTACTATATTTATGACGATAAGTAAACTTACAAAAGAAATCTCGCACCGACTGACATCATGCATACTTCTGAAGCTCGATATTGCGTACACTGTAGTTGTAAATATTAAGAGTTAGAATTTTTGCCGATTTGAAACAGAGTTGGAATTTTGGGAAGTAAAGGAGATCACCAAAAAAGCTCTGAAATCCAGATAGATGGAATTTCCAACTACTCATGACTTGTCCTCCGAATTTCCAACAATAGGAAATTTTGGCCAAGATTGGGAGGGGGTGACACACCCCACACACAACCCCTGTAGCCACGTCCCTGGCACAATGTTTCACTCAAAGTTCGATGTTTTAATTTAGTGTTCCCTGGCTCTTTTAGGAATTTTAGTTGCAAATAAACTCACAAATGATAAAAATATAGAAAATAAAATATAAAGGGATATTATTAACGTTACGAAATAATTTCATGAATATTATTGTTTTTAGGATAATCTGAGTGACAGATGACTTCAGATTTCAAATCAGAATCAGAAGATTCATTCATAAATTTTCAGGTGACAAAAGTAACACAAGAACCAGAACGGCGGCCGGCCCTTTTCACATTAGAAGTAGATCATGTACCCGACCATGCCTGTTTGGGGGGACCCCGACTGGGTCCCCGGAAGTGACGCCCTGTCACGTGACCCAGTGGCGCCATGTTGTGTTGTCATGATAACACGCGTGAGCGGCCATATTCTGACGTCATCCCCATAGAGATGTGTGGTCCTAGTGCGCATGCGCAGCGCGTGTTGTTAGGGTGATACGTGTTTCCGTCGGCCATTTTGAATATTGGAGGCCGCCATCTTGGTTTCTATGGTAGCACGTAGTTGCTATGTTACCCAAATGCCTACAATAGGACAGAGGTATGTTCGGAAGGCATGTTCCTTTGTACAAGAGTAATTTCCCGACTCGTAGAATTACCCAAATAAACCCGACAATCCCTCCAAATCACTAAAATCCACCCAAAACTACCGAAACGGATTCCCCATTTTATCGGCTTAGCACGTAGTGCTATAGTACCGAGAGGGCCCCGTGGGGTAAGTTCGACTGAACTAAGCTATAGACCTGACAACACCAACAAACCACCAAAATGTATCCCAAACCACCAAAACGGAGTGGCGAAGGCCCATTTTGGGGCATATAAAACTAACACTAATGCTACACTACAGAGATATCTCCGGGGTGAGGTATGTTCCATTGAACTAGAGTAGTTTTTCCTAGAATCCCATTATTTTGCCTATTACAGTTGCTACTCTAACACTAACAGTCTGTCTAATCCCAACTATCTCTTGTTCCCTCGTCCAAGTGTTAAAATCACCAGTGCTTCATTTTCCGTAACCTGTATGCAGAGTTATCTCGCTTGTGTGCAACAAAGGTCTATATCATTCCTAAAGCTAATAAGTTATCGAGCAGTTACTGAAGTCATTGCTCGAATGACTCGAAGCCCATCGAGCAAATGAGCTCCTCGATCGAGTGACTCGACATATTGCTCGAACGATTCGAATCCCATCGAGCAAATGAGCTATAGAGCAATTACTCGTTCGAGTGACTCGCACAAACGACTGTTAGACTCAAACAATTAAATGGATGTTCAAAGTAAAGCAACCTGTTATGCAGTTTGGTATATTGTATTAATTAGGGGCACAGCAAATACTTGTGATCGTGTTTAACACAATTAAATTCTAATAGTAATTTATACAACTTAGCATGGGAGCGCGGTGGCTCAGTTGTAGACTGTTGGACTTCTATGCTAGAGGTCCCGAGTTCGATCCCCGTCCGGGACGACCGGCGTTGTGTCCTTGGACAAGGCACTTTATCTCGGTTGCCTACATGGGGGCACGATGACGTCGTGTACTAAGGCGTATTGCACGTCCATGGTGCACATGTCCTCAACCGCTGTAACCCTGTTTGAGCGGAGCTTGAACAGAGTTAGAATGTTGAGGAGCTGACAGTTGCTCGTCGATGCTCGGTGGTTCTCTCCGGGTACTCCGGCTTCCTCCACCCGTAAAACTGTCACAGTCACGATTAGCCATTGTGCATAAGTCTTTTAACACCAATAAATAAATAATAAATAAAAGTTACTATGTGGGATAAAAATAAAACAGAATTTTGTATCAACCATGCAGACCTCAAAGCAAAACATGTGAGCACCCTTGACTCAGTGTAAAGGTCTCATACAAATTAAACAAAATCTTTCGAGATGTTTTGGTCTCTTTACCAACCTTCCACTGCGGGTGCATGTACATGTAATGTCACTATGACGTAACCCTGCCTGTCCCAGGCATGGGGGACAGGCATGGCAGTAATATCAGGGGAAACGTCTCCCGAATCCACATGTACGGGCGAGATGTTTAGAGTTTGACTCAATCGTAGTGGAAGGTCAAAGTTAATAGAGTTAGGAGCTGCTCTTGGAATTCTTCTTAGATATCGCCGATTACGGATGCATGTACCATTACCGGTATCTACTACGTAAGACATTCAACTATGGTCTGTCCTTCAAACCACCCCTGTATTTGCCCAAGGCTTTTCACCATCAAGTTTTACTCTTACACGCTGACCAGGTTTAAACTCAGTCGGTTTGTGTTTATCATAACATTCTTTTGAATGCCCTTTATAATTGGTATCTCTTTTACGAATGTTTCTAATATTTGGCCACTTTGGTTTCAGTTTCTTCCAAAGTAATGCAAAATAGTACGCATTTTCCTTCCCACGATCAATTCAGCTGGGCTAACTCCTGTCTAGGGGAGTGGATCTGCGAGTCATCAGACCAAGAAACATACCTTGACCCAAAATTCTCTTTGCTGTTCTACAGCACTTACTGCCGCACCGTTTGGCTGATGGGGATGTGTGCTGGAGAATGTCTTTTTTTTAAGTTATACTTCCTTGCAAAAAGTTCAAATTTTAGAAGTGAACTGGCCTCCAAAATCACTGACCAGTTCTTCAGGTGATCCCCAAAGGGTAACAACACCCAGGAGAATTGTTTTGGCAAGTGTCGTCTGCTTTTCATGTTGGCTAAAGGGTTAAAACAAGTTTACATTATGGGTGATCTTAACCTATACTGGAGATGGGCGGTATTGGAATTTTGTCTTCGGTATCGGTTTCGGTATTTTCAAGGGGGAATACCTCGGTATCGGTTCGATATTCGGTATCTGACGACTGAGATTTGCTGATAGTATCAAGCGGGAATTCATATCAGGAAAATACCGAATAAGTTGTTCTTGTATCATGCTACCACAGCACCACAAATGACACTGCCAATGAGCTCAACAGTGGCATTCTTTTACGAACACAAATCATATCTATAGTAATTTTGTGACTTCTTCTAAACACACCTTAACCTTTAAAAGCATATATGCAATTTCAGAGCATGTGTCCAGACATGTCATCTTCAGGAGATCCTGCTGACGATAAACAAATCACAGTTAAGCAGCTGGACATGTACAGGTTGCATGGAAATCTGACTAAATTTAATTTTTTAGACGTTGCTGTGAAAAGGGTCATCCGAAAAATCGGCCATAAGTTTTGAACTCGTCCCAATGAGACAAAAAATGAAAAAAATTAAAAAATATTAAGAATTGAATGGTGATTTTTGTGAATAGCGCTGTCGGATTTGTCACTAACGGTGGGTAAAGGGTTAAGAGCTAGTGAAAAGCCGTAGCATTAACAATAATAGCATGTCTCGCAAGTTTCAGGTCGTATTTGGGGGACCCCGGTGGGGGATCCCGGAAGTGACGTCATGCCACGTGACGTAGTGGCGCCATGTTGTGTTGTCATGGTAACCCGCGTGAGCGGCCATGTTGTGACGTCATCTCCATAGTGATACGTGAGGCGAGTGCGCATGCGCAGCGCGGGTTGTTAAGGTGATACGTGTTTCCGTCGTCCATTTTGAATACTGGAGGCCGCCATCTTGGTTTCTATGGCAGCACGTGGTTGCTATGTTACCCAGTTTTTCTGCAATAGGACGGGGTATGTTCGGAGGGTGTGTTCGATTGAATCGGAGTAAATCTAATTACCACACACAACCCGACAATCTCTCCAAATCACCAAAATCCACCCAACTTTTACTATTTCGAATTCTTTCAGAATTCTCTGCTTCTGTCTATATATGCAATAGTTTTCGTCTATCTGGCTATGTTCCTTTGTACTGGAGTATACTCCAGTAGCGTAGAAGAGCCTATTAGTTGAAACAGTTTTGCTTATTATTACTATACTTAGCAATTTCTGGTCTATTCTTGTTAGTTAGTTTAAACATATTTTATTTGCCATAAATTTGCAAAAAGGATTGGAGTACAAGTTATACAACTTATGTTAACTCCTCTCCATAAATCCAACAGAAAAAACCAATACACAGATGCGGCTACAAGATATATAGATTGGTTCACAAATGAATAGGGATTTACACTATTTACAATTGGAATGTAAGTTGTTGAAACAGGCAGCCATGTACGTAATAGGGTCTCGAGACAGGGAATACATACGGATTGGACACTGTTGTCTTTCTCTACGAAAGCTCTTGAATGCCAAGGTAAAGGGGGAGGGATGTGACGTTTATAGTACGTCTCGTCTAGTGCAAAAGAGAGACTAGTCGAGAATATAATGACTCGATTGAAGCGGCCACTAGCTAGGATGAACGCTTGGGTTTTCAGAAAGATATATTCGTTTTGTTTTGTTGACAGTGTGGGTTTACCATACAAGAGATCGGTTTCGGATGATATATCAAAATCTCGAAGAGAATCGAGTAGTGTAATCCTGGGGTCAGTGTATCGAGGGCACACCAGGAGATAGTGATGAGCATTTTCACAGGGATTACCACACATACACTTTGGGTTGGCCAGAATATAGTTTTGGAACTTGTCATTATTTAGGTCGCTGCAGTTATTACGCAATTTTGAGTGTAAAATGTTGGCCTTTATTTTTCCCTCACGAAAATAAAGAGGTGGTTTGGGGATCAAGTTCAATTGGGCATAGATTTGTTTGAACTCCGTTAGTGTTGCGGCTCCGGTGAGTACGTCTGGTAAGTTGTTCCAGCTTTTTGTGGGGGACGGGAAAAAGGATTTTTTGAAACGCTCCGTTCTTGTCGGATAATACGTGAATCTGTTGGGGTTGCGAAGATTATACATTGAGATACCGTGCGTTCGAGGGGGTAACAATGCATTGAGGTAATTTGGAGTTTCATTGTTGATAATTTTGAAAAGAATGCAGTATTTGTGCTTTTCGCGTCGCTTCAAAAGGAGGACCACCCAAGTTCAGCCAGAAGTTGATCAGCAGAGACAGATCGCGTTAAGCCAGTAATGATACGGGCAGCATCAAGCTGAAGTCTGTCAAGATTCTGAGTCAAATATTCGGGTGCGCAGTCCCACACTACGTCGCCGTAATCAAGTAGTGGTTGAATGAAGGTGAAATAGATTTGTTCCAAGGTTTTTCTGTTCAGAACGAGTTTCAGTTTGCGAAGGAAAGACAGACGGGTGTTGACTTTCTTGCATATTTCAGTTATCTGGGAGTCCCAGTTTAGATTAGATTGGAGAATTAAACCCAGATGCTTGTGATCTTCAGTGAATGAGACTGGATTACTATCAAAACTTAAGGTGGGATAGTCTGTACCGTCATTACTGCCATAGTGGAATAGAACTGCCTTTGTCTTAGCAGGGTTGAATGAGACGAGCCATTGGTGAGATCAAGTGTTAAATTTTCCAAGGTTTCGATTGAGGGAAACGGTAAGATTTTCAATATTGTTTTTGCAATCAGTTACACATGTATCGTCGGCATACAGTCTAGCAAAGGCGTCGGTGATCTCAGCAATGTCATTGATATAGATTAGGAAGAGAAACGGACCGAGAACCGAGCCTTGGGGCACTCCAGCTTGAATGAGTCTATAGTCGGAAAAGGTAGTTTGGACGAGAACCCTTTGCTGTCTTTCGTGTAGGTAGTCCTGAATCCATTCAATAAGGGTTCCAGAGATGCCATATTGGCGAAGTTTGAAAACAAGGCCTTTATGCCAGACTCTCTCAAACGCTTTTGAAATGTCGCAGAAAATTGCACAGGTCTGGAGGCGTTTATCAAGAGAGAGACAAATGGAATGGTAGAGTTCTAATAACTGGAAATTTGTGGAGTGGCCTGGAAGAAAGCCGGATTGGAATTCATACAGTAATTTATTTTCTTGGAAATAACTAAATAGATACATCAGAACTAATTTTTCAAATATTTTAGCCTGAGTCGGTAGTAATGAAATAGGCCTATAGTTCGTCACTTCTGTTGGGTTATCTTTCTTAATATTGGTATAACATCTGCTTTCTTACATTCAGATGGGAATTTATGTAAATCCAGAGATTTGCGGAAGAGGATGCTCAGTGGGAGTGCAATCGAATTCGCAGTTCCCTTAAGCATTCTGGCACTAATTCCGTCGTGTCCATGGGCTTTGTTGCTGTTTAGGGACTTGATTATTGAGGTAATATCATCTTCTGTAAACAATATGTTTGAGAGATTGCGAGTGCATTTAGGAATAAATTCGGGAAGGGTATGATTTTGATCATCGACAAATCCATTGCTTATAAAGGTTTCATTCAGTAAGTTAGCTTTTTCTGCGTCGGTGAAGGCCATGTCGGCAGTGGAGTTGGGATAGCGAGTAAGAGGAGGGATTGATTTGGATGAATGATTGCCGAGGACATGTTTGGTGATGTGCCAGAATTGTTTGGGGGATGAACAATCAGTTATTTTATCTTGCAATTTTTCTTCGAATTGGGCTTTGAAATACTTCTTCATGTTATTGATCTTGTTACGACAGTGTTTGAATAAAATCCAATCAGTATCGCTCCCGGTTCTCTTGGCTTTTTTTCTATGTTTATCACGTCAACGTATTTCAGCACGTAATTCCGACGTGAACCAGTATTTGTCCTTTGGACGTATAAGTATTTTAGATTGGGGTATGCATTTATCGATGATTTCAAGATAGGTATTTACAAATTTGCTTTGCATAAGGTTTATGTCATCAGATTCTAGGAATGTGTTCCAATCCACCTGACCAAGGAGAAAGTTAGCTAAATTAAAATCGGCTTGGTTGTAGTTCCGTACAAAGCGATAAAAAGCCTCATGAGATACACTGTCAAAGGCAACGTGGGTGTACACTCCGAGGTGGTCAGACAATTCAAGGTCAATAGTATCAGATTCAGTAGCTCGAACAGAATCGGTTACGAGAATGGGATCAAGTAACGTTTCAGAGTGCGGAGTAATACGTGTAGGTTTAGTTATAACATTAATTAGATTAAAATGATTCAGTATATTGTTCAGTTTAGCTTGGGTGTTTAGCAAGTCAGAGTTGAAATCGTCACAGAGGATAAGTGAGCGATTTAAATTCAGAGCTTCTTCAATTGAGCCGTCAAGAAGGTCCCAGTAGTTAGGATCACAGTACTGGGGAGATCGACATGACACCCCGAGGAGATAAAGAAATAACTTCGAAGAGATTTCGAACCACATGATAGAATTATCGAATTCCAGATTAGTTGAACGTTTGTAGTGCAACCCATTTCTGAAGTAAACTGCAATGCCACCACCAAAGCTGACTCTGTCATTACGGACAGGCAGGGAGAAGTCGTCTATTTTAATATCATTTGAATCAAATTCTTCATTTAGGTGGGTTTCCGTGAAGCATAGAACATCGAAATCCTCTAAAATATCAACAATCCGTGCAAGTTTAAAACGAAAACTACGAACATTATAATGGAAGATTGATAGTGTTGATTGATGATTAGAAGTAGAATCATTTGGGCCTGGGTTGGATTCGATATCCCCAGCAACAATAAGTAAGACAGTAAGGATAATAAAACTGTACGTCAATGTTATTCCCGATAATTGCCAAAACAGAACGGATAACGTCACAAAACTCAAAGTGTTGTTGTTGTCGAAGGAGTTTTTGTTTTTTTTACTGTCCGCATTCCAACACCCGGCACTGAAAACCCCAACTGAGGTTCTATACTGAGCTATTGTTATCGCCATTATGAATGCTCCTTTTCAGAAAAGTAGTAAAGAGGTCATCAAAGTCGGGTGATGGAACACTTGGTTTTTGGATAGTGGAAATATCAATGTGCTGACTAGGTATATCCCTGTGATTGTGTTTGTTGGGCTGTGAACTGGACGATTTAGTTTATAAGAGAGATATATGTAGCCATTGGGAGACGATGCAATATAAAGTGTTTTTTTGCTGGCGGTTACCTGTTTCAACAACATATTTACAAGAGAAGGAGCACTGCTCAAACAAAAGACATAAAAAACAGTGAGCAGTGCAAAAATGAACAGTACACAAGTGCACATAGAGTGATACGGTAGGTTAAGTAGTTTGGGTTGGCTATAGAGTATATTATTGAGTCTGGGATGGTATAAACTGAGTTGATATAACTATACTATCAGGGATGGGGTAAGTCAAGTATAGACATGAGGCCAGTGTCGTGCAGGGGTTGAGGGTACAGCATAAAGTGGGATTCTGCAAGCACATAACAGTGGAAAACAATAAGTGTCTGTAGTTACGGAGTTCATATACTGGGGATTTACATCGTGATTACCATTATTTATCATACTAGTTTTCTATCTTACAAACATTTATCTCAGTTAGTACCAAGATACTATGTGGCCAAAGTATTTCCCGAGTTGGCTATATATATATGAATGCTTTGGGATCTCAGAGATATATTCAGCTCGGTATGTATTTGAACCATACGTTTTGCAATAAGTGCAATCAAAAACACGTCTTAAAACTGGTTGACTGAGTAGCAGTTAACATAAAAATGGAATGGCGCTGCCTAGTAGCCACGACCCACAATGGGAACAGGAATAAAGGACTCGTTTGCAAGTTTGAATTGGGCTGGAGGGCATTAATCATTGGGATGTAGTATTGTCACTTTTTGGGGTTAATATCCGAACTGTGTCGTACCTGGTCACAGACTGTGAGCAGAGAAAAGAAGGGCGGCTCATAAATATTCCGATGATAGGATAGCGAGGTCGAAAACGTTTGGAAACCGATAAATGTGTAGTGTAAGTAAAAATAAGGGCGATGTAATTCAATATCCAGTTGTAACGTGGCTGCTGCTCAGCAGCCACGAGACAGCTTGAGACAAAAGAAACACCAGTAGATTTTCTGAATAATAGACGGCATACACATCATTCCAAGATATAGATATCTGTTCGGAAATGTGAGGATTCTAATCTATACTCAGAAATATAATATAATTCGATATCCAGTTGTAACGTGGCTGCTGTTCAGCAGCCACGAGGCAGCCCCAGACAAAGAAACACCAGTTGATTTTCTAAATAATAGAGGGTACACACATCATTCCAAAAAATAGATATCAGTACGGAAGTGTGAAGATTCAATCTTCACACTGCCGGACCGATATCTATTTCTTGCAATGCAATCCGAGTGGCGAGCACTGAAGGTCAGCCCTAATAAATGTTCAAGCTGATAAATTAAACCGATAACAGACTACAGATTGTTTGATTAGTCAGTATAATGCTTCTGATATACTCAGAAATATAGAAAAAAAAAGAAGAAAAAAAAAATCAATATCCAGTTGTAACGTGGCTGCTGCTCAGCTGCCACGAGGCAGCCTGAGACAAAAGAAACACCAGTTGATTTTCTGAATAATGGAGGGTACACACATCATTCCAAGAAATAGATATCAGTCTGGAAGTTTGAAGGTTCTAATCTTCATACTACCGGACAGATATCTATCTCTTGCAATGCAATCCGAGTGGCAAACACTGAAGGTCAGCCCTAATAAATGTTCAAGCTGATAAATTAAGCCGATAACAGACTACGGATTGTTTGATTAGTCAGAATAATGCTTCTGATATACTCAGAAATATAGTATCACGTTATAAGTAAATACCGGGTTTATTTTCATGTTTAGAACTGGATATATGATCAGTGCAACGCAAGTACTGAATATGTATCCGAGTCCAAACTGGAACGTGATGGCCAAACAGCAGCCACGTCCCAGTTTGGAATCGGGATAAGGTCAATTAACTTGATTTATGCATGACTGAACAAAAGAATGAATGAATGTTCGAACATAGAGGGCACACACATCATTCCAAGAAGTAGATATCAGTTCGGAAGTGTGAAGATTCCAATCTTCACACTACCGGACCGACATCTATCTCTTGCAATGCAATCCGAGTGGCGAGCATTGAAGGTCAGCCCCAATAAATGTTCAGGCTGATAAATTAAACCGATAACAGACTACGGATTGTTTGATTAGTCAGAATAATGCTTCTGATATACTCAGAAATACAATTGGATATCTAGTTGTAACGAGGCTGCTACTCAGCAGCCACTAGGCAGCCTAAAACAAAAGAAACACCAGTTGATTTTCTGTATAATAGAGGGTACACACATCATTCCACGAAATAGATATCGGTTCGGAAGTGTGAAGATTCTAATCTTCACACTGCCGGACCAATATCTATTTCTTGCAATGCAGTCCGAGTGGCGAGCACTGAAAGTCAGCCCAAATAAATGTTTAAGCTGATAAATCAAACCGATAACAGACTACGGATTGTTTGATTAGTCAGAATAATGTTTCTGATATACTCAGGAATATAATATCACGTTATAAAAAAATACCGGGTTTATTTTCATATTTAGAACTAGATATATTATCAGTGCAACGCAAGTACCGACTGAGTATGCGAGTCCAAACTGGAACGCGGTGGCCGAACAGCAGCCACGTCTCAGTTTGGAATCGGGATGAGGTCAGTTAACTTGATTTATGCATGACTGGACAAAAGAATGAATGAATGTTCGAACGGACGAAACAATGGACGAAACAATGGACGAGTGGAAGAGACGGGAAGTGACCGGGAGAACGACGAGTGAACGAACGGACACACACACTCTAATATAAATAGTGTGCGTGCGTGTGTCCGCCCGTCCAGCCATCACTCCCCCAACAACCCCCACCCCAATCCACCCGCTCATTCCCTCCTCCATTCTTATAGACAAAAGTTGGTGTTCAGAATAATAGAGGATATTTACACCATTGCAAGAAATAGATATCAGTTAGGAGGTGTGAAGATTAGAACCTGAGTACTGAACACTGAAGATCGGCCCTATTTAAATATTTAAGCTGATTAATTAATCCGTTAGCAAACTTCGAATTTTTTGATAAGTTAGAATAATGCTTCTGAAATTCTCAGAAAATATATCACATTACAGGTAAATACCTGGCTGATTTTCATATTCAGGTTGAACTAGATTTATATTTTATAATCAGACCGACTCAAGGACTGACTGAGTTCCCGAGTCCAATCTGGAATGTGGGTGCCGAGCTGCATCCTCACCCCAGTTTGGAATCGGGGTAATGGTTAATTTACTAGATTTATGCAAGACTGGACGGGTGAAAAAATGAATGTGCATGAATGAATGAATGAATGAATGAATGAATGAATTGACCACAAGAAGTTAATCACTTGTCACTGGACACTAAATTTGAGTAATTTGAAATTATCACACAGTCTATTACTTCACATCAAGTCTGATTGCTTTGATTACAATTTACAATTTATAACATACCAGCCAAGTCCGCTTCGTCGTTGACGAGTTTAGGCATATCGTCCACAGTTTGTTTCAGAAAGATTCTTCCGTCGTTGGTCCAAAAAGATTGAATTTTTCTGTCCTTCCTGAGTGTTATCAATTTGGATATAATAGCACCACGGCGCTCCGTTAGTGATTCCGTAATGAAAATTCTGTCTGGGTATTCTTCAGTTTTTTCTTGTTTGAGTACACAGAACAGCGGTGTCTATATGAAACAAAACGACATATAATACTGCAAGTTTTCTTGTTGTGTTCGGTACGCACTTTCCCTAAAACGTCCTACTCAAATCGTTCTCTGAGATGGACGTTTTAAGCTTTGAATTACATAGGTCCAGAATTACTTTGTCTGTGGTTTTATTAATTTCACGCACATTTGTTGTGGTCACAGGGACGTTGCGAAAAATCAAACAGTTGCGTCTACTGTACTGTTCCTGTTCTTCAACACGTCGACTCACATCGCTCTCAGATTTCCTCAAGCGTGCTCCTAGCGAATTAATTTGTTCTTTCAAGATCTTGTTTTCAGCCTGTAGATGTCGAACTTCACCCTCGAGAGGCACAATATGACTACTCACAAATTTATCCAAGGCCTTTTCAATAGCTGTTGGGATAGTCGAAGCTGAGAGATCTTTCATTTGCTCCTGTAACCTTTCAATGCTCTGTGAGATAATATCAATCTTCGAAGGGTCAACCATCTCAGCCTGAGGGAGATGAGGCACTAATTTATCAATGAAACACTGTTGTGTCATAGTATTGAGTATAATGTCAGTCATGTTTACTATGGTTTCGTGCTGTACATCGCTCAACGACGACGAGGCGTATGGTTCACCAGATGATATCACAGATTCACCGATAGCAGTGAGAGATGAAGAACTTTCCAGTGACCCAGCTCTCATCCTTTGTGTTCTGACCTCCAATGGTGACAACTTGTCAGAAGCTCGTTTCTTTGAAGACTGGTCCATTTTAGAAAAAGGTGATTGTTAGTTCTGACCCTATTCCAAGTACTCTTGTTGTTTCATATATCTAGATCATTTATAACCAATCAGATTGCTTAATTTCTCATAATCTGTATGCAGAGTTATCTCCCTTCTGCATAATAAAAGCCTATATCCAATGGCAATATCCCCAGGCACCCCAATTTTAGCACCCCTTTTTTGAAAACACCTGTGGCTATGGAATCCCTTTTTTGTCATATGTGCTTATGTGAAAAAGCACAATGTGACACAAAGTGCCCTAGCACAAAGGCACGTGCTTTATGTGCCGATATGTGCTTATGTGAAAAGGCACAATGTGACACAATGTGCCCTATCACATAGGCACATACGGGTATTTGAGGATACCTTTGGCCTGGTATTGTATTATTTGAGGATACCTATCGAGGATACCTACTGGATAATCCCTTTTGTCATATCTGCTTATGTGAAAAGGCACAGTGTGACACAATATGCCCTATCACATAGGCACATGCTTTATGTGCCGATATGTGTTTATGTGAAAAGGCACAATGTGACACAATATGCCCTATCACAGAGGCACATACGGGCATTTGAGGATACCTATGGCCTGGTATTGTATTATTTGAGGATACCTATCGACGATACCTACTGGAGAATCCCTTTGTCATATGTGCTTATGTGAAAAAGCACAATGTGACACAATATGCCCTATCACATAGGCACATACGGGTATTTGAGGATACCTATGGCCTGGTATTATATTATTTGAGGATACCTATTGAGGATACCTATCGAGGATACCTTTTGGAGAATCGCTTTTTTGTCGCGTTAGGCTATGTAAAAGCCCTCAGTGGGTCTTATGTAGTCTTACCAACCGTTTCTATCTTGTCGCCAAAGCGCTAAGGCCATTACAGGTCTATGGCCTATCTGTCCTATCATTAGCTTCTACAACAGTCTTGTTCCATTGCGGCCTTGTACCAGTACTATTGGCTTCTGTTATTCTGCCCCATATCTCACCCATTACTTCCTAGCTATACCTATCTCAGTCTCGACTATAACATTGATCAAGGTTGAATCAGATTTCACCTGTATACATATAAGGCATTCCGTTATTGAGATTCCTAGCCGAGTCCGTAAAATTTGGATTCCGTGTTTTAACATCGTCCACTCGAGGGTATGGAAAGGGATTGATAACAGCCAATTCAACAATGACTACAAGACTCTGAACAGATACAACCAGTCACTACAAAACAACGAAGTAAACATAACAAAATGAAAGAATGTCAAACTAGTCAGATTGATCAAACTAGTTGGACAGACTGAACAGAACAAAGTGAACAAAGATCCAACACAACCAAGATCGAAGTGAACAGAACTGATTTATGAACAGATACAAGACAACTGTTCGAATGAAGTGAACGAAGATCCAACAGAACCAAGATCGAAGTGAATTGACCATAACAAAGTTTTCACCTGAATGAACTATAATCCCTAAATATAACCCAATGTTAACCCCCATGAACTGAACAAACCTGAATGAACTCTTTGAACTGAACACAGTTTTCAACTGAATGAACTTTATGTAATTAAAACCCACTTGAACTGAATGGATGAACTATAACCCTAATGAATGTATATATAGTTAACCGCTTTGAACTGAATGAACTATATATAATATAAATATTAACACCTTTTTGAACTGATTGAATTTTTAAACTTAATGAAACTATAACGAAAGGTGATCTGAATTTTTGAACTATAATCCCAATGAAGGTATTATCACCCAGTGAACTGCATTCTTCTAATAGGGAAGGGAAATACCCTCGAGTGGACGATGTTAAAACACGGAATCCAAATTTTACGGACTCGGCTAAGAATCTCAATAACGGAATGCTTTATATGTATACAGGGGAAATCTGATTCAACCTTGATCAATGTTATAGTCGAGACTGAGATAGGTATAGCTAGGAAGTAATGGATGAGATATGGGACAGAATAACAGAAGCCAATAGTACTGGTACAAGGCCGCAATGGAACAAGACTGTTGTAGAAGCTAATGATAGGACATATAGGCCATAGCCATGTAATGGTCTTGGAGCTTTGGCGACAAGATGGAAGCGGTTGGTAAGACTACATTAGACCCATTGAGGGCTTTTACATAGCATAATGTAACAAAAAAGGGATTCTCCAAAAGGTATCCTCGATAGGTATCCTCAATAGGTGTCCTCAAATAATACAATACCAGGCCATAGGTATCCTCAAATACCCGTATGTGCCTATGTGATAGGGCATATAGTATCACATGGTACCTTTTCACATAAGCACATATGACAAAAGGGATTCACCAGTAGGTATCCTCGATAGGTATCCTCAAATAATACAATACCAGGCCATAGGTATCCTCAAATACCCGTATGTGCCTATGTGAAAGGGCATATTGTGTCACATTGTGCCTTTTCACATAAACAATAAACACATATGACAAAAGGGATTCTCCAGTAGGTATCCTCGATAGGTATCCTCAAATAATACAATACCAGGCCAAAGGTATCCTCAAATACCCGTATGTGCCTATGTGATAGGGCACATTGTGTCACATTGTGCCTTTTCACATAAGCACATATCGGCACATTAAGCATGTGCCTTTGTGCTAGGGCACATTGTGTCACATTGTGCTTTTTCACATAAGCACATATGACAAAAAAGGAATTCCATAGCCACAGGTGTTTTCAAAAAAGGGGTGCTAAAATTGGGGTGCCTGGGGATATTGCCATTGGATATAGGCTTTTATTATGCAGAAGGGAGATAACTCTGCATACAGATTATGAGAAATTAAGCAATCTGATAGGTTATAAATGATCTAGATATATGAAACAACAAGAGTACTTGGAATAGGGTCAGAACTAACAAGGATAGACCAGAAATTGCTAAATATAGTAATAATAAGCAAAACTGTTCCAACTGATAGGCTCTTCTACGCTACTGGAGTATACTCCAGAACAAAGGAACATGGCCAGATAGACGAAAACTATTGCATATATAGATAGAAGCAGAGAATTCTGAAAGAATTCAAAATAGTAAAAGTTGGGTGGATTTTGGTGATTTGAAGAGATTGTCGGGTTGTTTGTGGTAATTAGATTTACTCCGATTCAATCGAACACACCCTCCGAACATACCCCGTCCTATTGCAGAAAAATTGGGTAACATAGCAACCACGTGCTACCATAGAAACCAAGATGGCGGCCTCCAGTATTCAAAATGGACGACGGAAACACGTATCACCTTAACAACACGCGCTGCGTATGCGCACTCACCTCACGTATCACTATGGAGATGACGTCACAACATGACCGCTCACGCGGGTTACCATGACAACACAACATGGTGCCACTACGTCACGTGACATGACGTCACTTCCGAGGTCCCCCACTGGGGCCCCCCAAATACGACCTGAAACGTGCGAGACATACTACTAACAATGTATCCCAAATGCAATGTTACAGATTTATAAATTGAATGGGTTATGGGGACGTTTCTATTGTTATAAGGGAAACTCAAACTCCCCCAGTCCACTGAGCAAACTTGGACCCCTGCTGTGCTTCATACCTTCAGGTACAGCACCTTCTGAAGGTTTCGTGATCACACTCGCTCTTCTGCATTTTCGACGTTCAAAAAAAGAAAAAAAGTGGAGATATTCCCCAGAAGCCACCAGAAGAATTCATTTGAAAGCACAATTCAAATTTATTTTCGGAAGGAGACACCCCCGTACACCCCCCCCCCCCCCGAAAAAAAAAAATCAAACATACCTCTTATGATTGCTCGTGCTCATTGCTGTCCCTCAGATATGTCCGGTATCTGAATGTAATACCATGATGCTATGATTCTAAGAGGCCACTTGCGGATTTGCCCCCTTCATGGTGAACCTCCCCCACCCCCCCCCCCCCACACACACACGCCCCTACCCTTATGAACAGTTTCTCGGAAAGACTGGTGGTATGGCAATCAAAATGGCGTATTCATGGCCAAGCTCAGTCTCTAGTAACTCACATGGTGGTGATTATTGCATGCGATAATGTGATAACAGTGAGGCTGAGCAGCACTCACGTGCGTAGTCAGAATTCTATAAAGGGGTGCCCTAGACAGATTTGGGGGAGGGCACACATGATAATTTGGAAGGCCGTTGTGATGGGGGAGACTTCCCATATTTTCATCTAGGACCTTGTGGCTGTTACCCACTCGTCCCACTTCACTTGAGGGAAGTGGGAGGAGGGGTAACAGCCGGAGCGTCCTAGTTAGGGCTAGGCCCCCACCCCAAGAACATTGTGCGAAATTCAGTACTCTAAGAGCGAATCTGGGGCATCTATACTCTATATGTAGCCCTATTTTGAAGACTATTTTAGGGCTCTTTTTGTTATAAGAAAGTTGCATTGGGCAATGTTCTGGGGGGGGGGGGGGCAGCGAAAAGTTTAGGGTGTCAATGCCCCCTACGGCCCTGCCCCCCCCCCCCCCCGTAGCTACGCTAAAAGCAGCGCCTCAAAAACATGTGATCATTTTTCCTCGAATCATTTTTCTGTGATATTCAGTGTGTTCAGAATAGTTTTATTTATTTATTTATTTATTTATTTATTTATTTATTTATTTATTTATTTATTTATTTATTTATTCGGGTTTAACGACACTTTCGACAGCCAAGGTCACCTCGTGCCGGACAGCTTTACGGGTGGAGGGAGCCTGAGTAAACCACATCGCAGCGGTGTGCAACTGTCAGACTCCCCAACGTACTAATTCCACATAAGCAGGGTTAGCATTAGTTGAAGAGAAGTGCACCGTCGACGTGCAGTACACCTTAGTACACAACGGCAGCATGCCCCCACGTGGGCAATTGGGATTAAGTGTCTTGCTCAAGGACATAACGCGGTTGCCACAAGAGGGATTCAAACAGAGGACTTCTCGGCCGGCAGCCTGCATATCTACCTACGGAGCCACAGAGTTCCCCAGAGTAGTTTTAAAGATGTTTCTGATAAGGAGGAGTTGTTCATATTGATGCAATCATGTTTGTGCCTTTCGTGATCCCAGAATGAGTTCACCGACTCTGCAGAAATCATCCTTTACATCTCACTGTACCACACCACTAGTACTGGATAATCACGGGCAGTTATTTTGTGTATCCAGAGAAAACAGCAAACTTGATTTCAACGATCAACTGTAATTTATGAAACCCATTTGAATGGAAGAAAATACTTTTATCTTGTACCTGAATGGATGATAAATGATCTAGAATATACTGTTTATATATATACAGAGTCAAAAAAGAAAGTATAATAGAAACAAATGTGAAACAATAGCATAAAGAATGAACTATAATAGTTCTAATGTTGCATGTTTGTGGACAAGAAGTCGTACAAAGAGTTTAATGACATGTTGTTGTTGTCCACCCACCCATATACAATTTTGCTACGGATTTCAAAATAGTACGTGCTACCCGAGAATGCCAAGTTGAATGGGTGACCGGCGATTTTCTTTGTGTTATGTTGCGCTAGAGAGACTGGGTTATTGAGAAAACACGCTAGTTTTTGTCTTCCGACATTTTAAAAAATGCCAAGGTAAACCGAAAATCAGAGGTTGCGTGCCATTGGTATACATGAGGCTGGAATACCTCTAGATGAGCTCGCTGCTGAGTTCGGAGTCACTGTGGCCACTATTTACCGTCTCATTGGAAGGTATAGAACCACTGGATCTACTGTCGATCGACCGCGTTCAGGTCGACCAAGAGTGACGACCCCTGCACAAGAACGACACTTCAGGACGTCTCACTTGCGGGATCGCTTCCTTCTGGTTACGAGGACAGCAGCAATTACTCCTGGTAGAACTAACAATAGAATCAGTTCACATACTGTCCGCAACAGACTCGCTGAACTCGGCATCCGATGTAGGCGTCCATACCACGGACCAATCCTTACCCAACGTCATCGTCCCGTCAGAATGGAATTGGTATGTCAGCGTGTTCGCTGCACTCAGCAGACTTGGAGCACAGTTCTTTTTATTGATGAATCACGATGTTGTCTACGGCGCGCTGATGGTAGGGTAAGAGTGTATCGCCGACGAGGAGAACGGTTTTCTGATGCTTGCGTGTGGGAATGCGACCGCTTCGGCGGGGGTAGTTAATAATTTGAGCAGAAATTTCCTTGCACCATCGAACGCAGTTGATCTTCTTCGATGGTAATCTGAACGGACCGCGATATAGGGACGAAATTCTTAACGCCGTTGTTGTCCCGTTGTTCAACGCTAACGTCGGATTGCAGTTATTCCAGCAAGACAATGTCCGATGTCACGTGGCGCGTATCTGTCGTGACTTTCTTGAGGAGCAGAGCATCGAACTTCTTCCCTGGCCCCTACTTTCGCCAGATTTGTCGCCAATTGAGCACCTTTGGGATCAACTGGACCGTCGGGTACGACTTTATGATCTTCAGACGTTAGGCGATTTACGTAATGTTCTAAAACAGGAGTGGAACGCAATATCACAGGGTGGCATCCAGAGGCTTATCAGGTCCATGCGCCGTCGATGTCTTGCCATCCAAGAGGCAAACGATGGACATACACGCTATAGACGGCATATGTGAACTTTTCATTTCACCTCATGGCCATGGCCCATGTCTGAATTGCGACGTCCTGACGTGACGCTGCCAACAGTAAGAGCATGCAGTTATGCAAATTCATACAGCCAGACTCGAAATATGAATTTACAATAATTAGGGATTAAAGTCCATAATACTAAAAAAATTGCTCCTCAAACTCAAAGTTTATTATACTTTTTTTTTTTTGACTCGGTACATATATATTATATATTCTAGGCTCACAATTCTTGTGTTTCATTAAAATCTCAGAACTGAGAAGCAGACTTTACTTATTTGTCGGTGAACTCCGCATCTCTTCAGCCAGGAACTGATTCGGCCTGGTTTTCATGCAATCGAGCCAAAATCATGATACTACAATCCTTTAGTTGCCTTTAACCCCTTACCTATAACACGAAAAACAGACGACACTTGCATATAATATTCTTGAACCACTAATCTTTTTTATTTTGTGCGTCAGAAAACATAGCTTATGGCCCTCATTGGAACGAGCTCGTTGAGCTCGTCCCAATGAGGGGTCATAAGCTATGTTTTTGTGACAAGAAATGAAAAAGTAATAAAAGTTGAATGGTGAAATTTGTGAATAGCGCTGGCCGGTTTTGGCCGTTACGTTGGGTAAAGGGTTAAAGCCACTCTAGGTACTCAAAATAAGGATTTTATGGAAATCAGGGCCTAAAAACGGACTTTCTTCTTTCCAATTGGCTCAACCTGATTTTCAGCCAAAATAGCCCAAATCATAATTTGAGTCATTAGCTGCTTTTGAGACCACTCCGGGCTCTGATGATGTATATTTTTTTTAAAATGCGGGAAGTAAAAGTGATCTTTCTTATTTGACACCCCCTCTGAACTTCCGGTGGGTTGAACCAGGATTCGACCCTGCCAGTTTTTTTTTAATATTAACGAGCCCAAACCATGATACACGAGTTGTTGTTGGATGCCTTTGAGATGAATCTGGGTTATCAGATATCGGTTTTATTGAAATCTGGTACTAAAAGCGGATTTTTCTCTTTGGCCATCGCCCTGAGAACTCCATGTGGGTTCCACCATGGTCCCAAATGGCCTGCTTTTCATCCGAACGTGCCTAAGTAATGATAATAATACGAGCCATTATTTGTCATCTCCCTTTGAACTCCGGATGTGGTCAAGCAACGTCCGGTCCGGCCTTGTTTTCTTCCAAATAATCCCAAATAATGATGGCATGAATGATTAGTTTTCTTTGAGACCACTCCAGACTCGAGGTAGTGTAAGCCTAAAATCGGATTTTTTCGTTGGGTTAGTTCGTTTCGATTTTCGTTGGGTTCAGCCAGGGTACAATCTGGCCTGCTCTTCGTTTTTGAGAACCTAAATCACGATAAATACGAGGCCTTATTTGTCTTTGATACCACGCCAGGCCCTCAAGATATGTGTTTTATTTACATCCAGGGGCAAAAGTCTACCTTTGTTATTTGCCATCCCCCTGCGAACCCCGGATATGTTCAACTAGCCTATGATCCGACCCTGGTTTTCATGCAAGTGAGTAGAAGTTATGATGACGTGAATCATTAGTTACCTTTGAGACCACTCCAGACTCTGGTATATCGGTTTTGATTGAAATTTGAGTCTCAAAGTCTGAAAATCCCGGTCCCCCCCTCCCTACCCTTATTGAGTGCCCCCTAAGTGCCCCCAAAACAATGCAGCCCAACACCAAGAGGCGAAATGGATATCTGATTGCATAGACAGCCGATGTATCGAAATGTTCTCTATGTGGACGGCAGTGGCAGTCCACATAGAGAACATTTCGATATACCTGCAGTCTAGTCTGCAATTGATCGATCAGATGCAAGGAAACAGCCTTCCTTTAATCTGAAAAATCTAAATTTACTCCCATTGGGCCAAACTATGGTCTTTCCAACCCCCCCCCCCCCTCCCCCACCCATCCTCCCCGGTGAAACCATTTGTAACGAATGAGCGATGAAGATGATACAAAAAATCCATGGAAATGTCCTCACGTGGACTACCATTGATCGCTCAGATGGAAGGAGGCAGCGTTCGTTCAGTTCGAAAAATTAAAAATTTCTCCGGATCCGGGGGCCCTTTGATGCATTTTCCGGTAACTTTTCTTTGCCCAGTCCGTTCTTGTTATTTTCTATGCCCGTGAGAACAATAGGTGTTTTCCACCAGGGTCTGACCTGGCCTGCTTTTCAGGCTTTTAACATACGAGCTTTGGTGAAATGTGAGCCTAAAATCGGAATTTTCCTATTTGTAACCACCTTCTGTGAATTCCCGGTGTGTTCAATTTGGGTTTCCCCTAGCCTGCTTTTGATCCTAGCAGCTGAAAACCGATAATACAAGTTATTTGTTGCCTTTGACACAACTCCATACGTTCAGATATCGTTTTTTTTATTGAAATCCAGCCTCTAGGTTTACTACGGGTGGGTTTCACATAGGTCAGAGCCGAGCTGCTTTTCGTCCGAAAACGAGTCCAGATCATGTTAACCCTTTACCCAACATAACGGCCAAAACCGGCCAGCGCTATTCTCAAAAATCGCCAATTAATATTCATTATTTTTTTCATTTTTTGCCTCAAAAACATAGGTTATGAACCCTTCTTGGAACGATCTCGTCGAGCTCGTTTCAATGAGGGGTCATAACCTATGTTTTTGAGACAAAAAATGAAAAATATTAATTATTCGAGAATTTTTTTTGCATGTGTCGTCTGCTTTTCATGTTAGGTAAAGGGTTAATGTGAGTCTTCAGTTGCGCTTGAAACCTAGACGAAATTATGATGACGTGGATCATTAGTTACCTTTGAGACCACACCAGACTCACAGATATCGGTTTTAATTGAAATCTAGGTATTAAAGTGGACTTTTCTTCCTCGTCACCTCCCTGTGAACTCTGTATGTGCTTAACTAGGAGCAGACCCGGTCGGGTTGTCATGCTAACGAGAATAAATCATGATAACGTGAATCATACTAGTTACCTTTGGGACCACTCCATACTTTCAAGAAATGGGTTTCAAATGAAATACTGGCCTAAAACTGGCCTTTTTTATCTTTTACATCTCCCTGTGAAAGCTGGATGTGTTCAACGAGGGTCCAAGTCGGCTTCCTTCTCATCTGAGCTAGTCAAAATCATGAAAACCCAAGTCATCAATACCTTCAGATTTGCTCCATATTCTCGAGATATGGGTTTTATTGAAATCTTGGATTAAAATCAATCTTATTTGCCATCTGTGTCATTCTGTGAACTGCGACTGCTTTCAACCAGGGTCCAAACCGATTTGTTTTACGTGCAGACAGCTCAAATCATGATAACGTGGAATATTAATGAACTTTAAGGCCACTCCAGTCTCTTAAGATGTGGGTTTTATTAAAATCTGGACTTGTTGAACCAGGGTCCGATCCGGTCTGGTTTTAATGTAAAAAAAAACCCAAACCATGATAATGCGAGCTATTAAATTACATTTGAGGCCGCTTCAGCCTCTCGGAAAATGCCATCGGGTGGCAAATGGGGCATTTCACCGATACTGGTACACATTGAGCCATTTTCCAAACTTTTTCACACCACGTGATCAGGTATTCAACAGGGCCTGCTTTTATATTTTCTGAATAAGAAAACAGATATTGTTTATTGGTTGCCCTAATTTGATTAGGAACCTTCACAATATAAAGATGATATTCTTTTGTTTGAAAGTTGAACACAAAATGGCTCAACGTGCCCCAGATTCGGGGCAGGTTGAACAGGGTTTCGGGGGACATTGAGCCACCAGCAGACTTTCTGAATAAATGAAGGAAATAATTGACTGATGCAAGCCCAACCATCTTTTACTTGAATCTTAACAAATTATAACAAACATCTAATATTATGTTTCTTTGAAAATGGCATAACCAACAACTTCTCTCGTCATTTCTGACATTGAAGAAAAATGATGAGCACTTGAACTGTGAACTAAAAGTGTCAACCCCACAAACAATTTGCGTGTGGTTCAGGACTGTTAACATCATAAAGCTTATAGTTATTACTGACATTTATACTGTTCAAGATTAACAGAAAAATGAAGTATGGCAGATGTTCTCTTGGTGCCGCCTGCATCAAGTGGCTTAGGGAGACACATGACAATGTCTCTTTTATTAACAGGGCACACATCTTCCATGGGTGGCCTAACAAATTTGCCTGGCGCTTTTGCTGACTGTCGTAAAAAGGACACAACCACCGATGACTTGTTTTTCATCAAAATCAATCACCTGTCCGACATAGTGAAATGATTTCAAAGTATTTGTTGCAGTTAATTTGACTAAAACATAATCCCCTTTCTCGGGTTCTTTTTTGGGATTAATGTCATCCTGGAACTCGATAAATTCTTCATCTGAAGATGAATCATCCACGTGAAAACTTCCATCTTAGTCGCTATCATCGTGTTCATGAAGCGGTACTTTGTCTTGGGTTATCTTATTAAACAACTTGGCTCTCTTGACAACATGGCCAGCTTTGGCGTTTTTCTTCCTAGCTGAAAGCCTGGTTGCTTCTAATATTTGATCTTTTTCGGGTGTGCTGGTGAGAATTTTAGCAGATCCGCGTTTACGCCCCCTAGCCTTAGATCACACACTACGTGAGACAAAGCATCAGATATTAATTAAAGGCATAAAAACAACTCGTATGAAACTTAGGAAGGATTACTCTCAATATTAATGTCTGTTATCTCATCACATTTGAGCATATCTCATCTCTTTAAATCTTTTCATCTTTTTGTCATTATCTTCCCTTCTCAACCTACCTCTCGCTTAGTCTAGCTATTATAAGACAGCTGTCGGTGGTATGGCAACAGGATGGAGAAACGCATGTTGTGGTCACTGTAAGGTGCTCGGGAGGAGAGGTACTCATGACATAACCACTTCCTCATTATATCCTTTTTAACATTAATAACCTCAACTTCAACCTCACTATCCCCAACTTTATCATCAGTATGTTCGACACACTTTACATATCAATAAACAATAAAATTAACTCAATATCTTCGTAAAGTGTGACATGATCCATTCCCAGATTGTGTTTCCTTTTCACTTTCACTTTACGTTAGTTTCCATTCTGTTGCCATATCAGTGGTTAGGAGTTCAATTTTTCTGTTGTTGTGTTGAGTGGGGTGGAACTGCTCGGTCTCGGAAGAAATTTTGAAGTTAAAGACGTAGATCCATATAAAAACAAGACAAGCCTCAGATCATATTTTTTTTCTCTGAGAGCTATACGTTGATGACATAACTTCTCACCTGACATCCATGTTTCATGCTTTATGTTTATACTAATGGGGTCAGCAGGAAGACGGCCAATCTGGCCATGCTGTATCCCAACAGAATATAATTACTTTCACAAACAATTAATGTAAAACATTTTGAACCATAATGATTGTATTCTGTTGAATAAAATTTACTTACTTACTTACTTACTCTGAAGATGAATCATCCACGTGAAAACTTCCATCTTAGTCGCTATCATCGAGTTCATGAAGCGGTACTTTGTCTTGGGTTATCTTATTAAACAACTTGGCTCTCTTGACAGCATTGCCAGCTTTGGCGTTTTTCTTCTTAGCTGAAAGCCTGGTTGCTTCTAATATTTTATCTTTTTCGGGTGTGCTGGTGAGTATTTTAGCAGATCCGCGTTTACGCCCCCTAGCCTTAGGCCTAATGTTTTGCCTCGTGAACTTTGGAAGTGGTCTCAAATCTTCCAGGTGAACGTCAACGGCTGCCACTACTTGAGCGGTGTCAGAAATGTTATTAGAAACTGATGCAACAGGACTCGAAGGACAGACATCAGATGGCACTGAACCTTCTGAAGTCTCACTGGGAACTGGTGATTCGCAAATTATTGTTGGGTGTTCACTGCATGCTGCAATACTTTTATCAAATGGACGTTCAGCTTGGCTTTCAATAGATATATCTGACTGTTCACGAGATATTTCTGCAGGTATTTGGTTATCCACTGCTGGTGATGCTGCTGCAGATGACCTGAAAATAGTTGATGGAAGAAAATCACTTCGATTAAAAATGTCCGAATTCACCGGCCACACGCCACTTCTTTTACATCCCTCAACAATATTGCTGTATGAACATGCCTGGTAAAAAGCTCTTGTGAAACAACTGGGAAGATCATAAACTGTTATTCTCTTACCTGGATTGCTATGGTTCAGTTCATTAACAGCTTTATTGTAATATTTTTAAGGGGCCGTACACAGTCAAATCTAGTGGCTGGAGTCTGTGTGAGCAATGAGGAGGGAAGGTAACACTTGTCAACCCATTATCTCTGGCCATGTCAATCACCTCCAAACTAGTATGACTTTCATGATTGTCCATGAGTAAGAGTGCTGGTTTCTCTTTACAACATCCAATCTGTGTAATAAAATGTTTCAATACTTTTGGGAAAAGAGTTGAGTTCATCTACCCTGTGGGCGCAGCAAGACCCAACGAGCCTACAGGAGCACCATGTAGCATGTACTCCTTGAAATTCACTCTGGGGAAAATAATTGCCGGCGGAAGAGACTGTCCAGAAGCTGACACACAACAACACACAGTAACTAAAGTACCTCTTTCAGTCGCAGTTATTTGGCCGACCTGTTTTGTACCTTTTGTGTGATGACTTTTGGAACAGCTTGAACCGTTGTTATTTCAGATTCATCCAGGTTAAAGATGGAATGAGCTGCATATGAATGTTTGGACAATGCTTCACGGATCAGTTGAAAAAAATCCTCAACTGCTGGCTTATTGAATCCCTTGTGGCTTCGGGTGACCTTAAACTGAGCCCTGTGCGTCGATGCATAAAACTGATCATCCATTCCTCACCAGTAATCTGATGCTCAGTCCACCCGCTTATTCAATTTAGTGGCATATTCGAATGCGAGTCGCCTGACTGCAGCATATCCCAATCCATGGAACATCTAGGAGCAACGGATAATGTATGACTCTAGCCTTTCTTCTTCTTCTTGCGAGAAGACCTGGAAAACAAAAAAGGGCTAAACCCCAGTGCATCTGTATATAGATACATGAGCAGAAATAAAGAAAGTAAAACAAATTAAAAAAAAGAAAATTAAAATGACAAACAATCATATTCTTGCTGACAGAGAGCCAAGGATGATGCAAGTGTGTGTGTGTGTTTGTGTGTGTGTGTGCGTGCGTGCGTGCGTACGTACGTGCGTGCGTGCGTGCGTGCGTGTGGAGGAGTGACATGGGGGAGGTTCAGCCAAGTGGGAGCATAGGAGGAGGGGCAAGTATAATCAATTCTTAAAATTCTTTAAATTCACAAATGATATTTGAAGAATAAGAATAGAATGAAAGCAAGAAAATTTAAATCCGCTTTGTTTCTGTACCAATTATACCAGGCTCTGACAATCATTTTGGAAAGCTCTTACCTTGAGCTTTGTTTGAGACAACTTTTCTAGTTTATTTAACCCTGTACCCAATGCGTTTAGCTGACGAGTGACGACACTTGCAAAAACATACTTCAATAATTTTTTTTTCATTTTTTGTCTCAAAAGCATATTTTATGACCCCACATTGGAACGAGCTCAACGAGTTCGTTCCAATGAGGGGTTATAAGGTATGTTTATGAAACAAACATTGAAAACACAATAAAAATTGAATGCGATTTTTATTAATGGCGCTGGTCTGTTTTGGCCGTTACATATGTTTTTGAGACAAAAAATAAAAAAAAATAGTTTATATCCAAAATATTTTTTTGTAAGTGTCGCCTGCTATCCACATTGGGTAAAGGGTTACATTTTTTGAAGAAAAAAAACATTGTACAGCATTTTTATCTTACCAGTCTTGAATTGTATTTTGGCTTGAAATCCGCAGCCTTCACATCATTTGTTTCTTTTGTTTTCTTTATGTAGCGTCTCAAAGTTGTGCGGTCAATGTTTAGGTCAGTGGCTACACTGCGGATTGACCTTCCACTTCTGACTTCCTCAACCGCTCACATCATGAACGTTCCATCAGATTCCCCTCTGTGTGTCTTTGCCTTGTATTTACGAACCGTATCAATCTGGAAAGAAATAATAACTGTTTCAAACGCCATCTATGGAGGTGCAGACAACATTTATGCAAGTAACATGAAAGTATGATAAACAAACCTGCTTACAAATGCTAATTCGAGATATTTGAATCGAAATAAAGGCACTTTATCATCCATGGGGCACATTGAACCACTGGATCAATGTACCCCAGTTTCAATGGATCAATCTGCCCCACCATGACCTTGACTCAGTTTGAAAACAACAATTGCCACACAGTTTAAAAACATTCAAATGAAATGTGGTGTAAATGCATGTTAGTGAATAACCAATAAAGAGACTATACTTCTTGCCTCCTGTCTTATTTACTTTAAGAATAGGTTAAATATTTAAATGAAATATTTAAAACTAAAATACTCACTTTTTGTTCGAGAGAGTCTAAATCTTCTCATTAACAGCTTCCATGTGGCTCAATCTTCTTGGAAGCTTCTGGAAGAGTGCAGTGCCAAGGGAGGTCACTACCACATGATTAGTACAAAAAGGTTGCAAACCATAAAATTTATATACATGGTGGTGTGCAATGTGCCCCGGTCTCCCCTATACATGTTATTGTATCTGGATGAGAAGCACGCCGATTGTTGAACCCAATTACTGGAGAAAAAAAACATGCCGAAATTGTGTGATTTACTTCTGAAACAACGCGACAGACCAAATCTTACTTCTGTTCTCTAACAGTACAGCAAGAGAAAATAGAGTTAGCTCCCTTCAACTGTATATGAACATTACACGGAAATCGCACATTTTCTTCCAGCTGAATAAATGTTATGGACAATTAAATGCATATAAATCTGTTACTGCAAATAAAGTCTTTCAAATAAACAGTAGGTTGTCTCTGGCGTGATGGATACCTTGATCCAGAAACTGCTGGGTATTTGGGTATTGCTTTGGGTATTCTTGGGGGGCGCGGTGGCCTTGCGGTAACCGTTTCTCGTCAGATCACCGAAGTTAAGCAACATCGAGCCCGTTTCGTCCTCGGAAAGTCGGATGGATGACCGTCTGAGCGATAGATTCGTACTGCCGCGTTGTGTCCTTGGGCAAGGCACTTAACCCCGATTGTCCACATGGGGGCACGATGACGCCGTGACTAAGGCGTACTGCACGTCGATGGTGCGCATGTCTTCAACCAATCTAACCCTGCCTGTGCTGAAGTGCGGAGTTACGAGGTTGGGGAGCTGGCAGCTGCTCGTCGTTGCTCGGTGGTTCACTCCGGGTACTCCACCGGCTTCCTCCACCCGTAAAAACTGTCACCGACACGATATGACCATGAATGTTAAAGTGTCGTTAAACCCTAATAAATAAATAAATTTGGGTATTCCTTGACTGCGACCAGTTATCTTTGTTTATTAAATATTTGAGTTGTCTATTGGTGTGTCACTTTTAACCATTACTAACAGTCACGATATTGTTTTTGATATCAATAATCTTTGTTGGTTTAGAAAACTTTGAACTTAATTTGTGTCCATGCCTTATCCTATCAAGTCAAAATGGAAGTTATGCTTTTCAACCTTGTTGTCCAAATCATATTTCTTTTCCGTTTTCAGCTGTTTGTCCTTGGCCCGTTGAACCCGAACGACCGCTTTTCCGGCCAGGAACATGATACGTCATAACGTCATTATATAGTATGGCTGTTCAGTAAATGTGGGGGTAGACCAATTAATATTTTCAACGTGGGAGAGTTATCAGAATTGCACCTGAGTGACTCTGTCCAAGAAGCAGTATCTTTGAAGATGGTTTGTAATAGGGATTTACTTGTCCCATTAAGTCTTTCTATACAGCAATTGTGAATGGGATGGCAGTTTGGTGTTCAAATATGTTTTATTGCACAAGACTGAAGAAAACTAGTGTACTTATAACTGGTAAATCGAGTCCCATTGTCCATAAGTAAGGATTCTGGTAATCCCCCATACTGAAAATTTTGCTTTCAGAAAGTCAATAATTTTGATGGATGTAATACTGTCAGTATAGAATGTTTCAGGCCACAACAAACATGTTACATTCACGGGGAAGAATTCCCAGAAGTGTTTAGCGGCCTGGGTTCAGTAATCAAATTTCAACATAGATCTATCTTATGGCAAATACTATAAAACTTTTACAATTGTATTTTCTGGTTAAGACTTTAAATGGGTTAAAATGAATCATAAGCATTTTCAAAAATCTGTCAATTTGCCAGTTGGCAAATTGCCATATCTTTTAAACTGCTAATGATCCATTTTTGTCAGTTATATTAAGAAGTAGAAAATACAATTCCAGAAAATACAATTGTAAAAGTTTTATAGTATTGGCTCCTGGTCGATAACTGCATACTAAGTGCTCAGAAAGCAAGACGTGGTGCTGACTCAAATGGCCCTTGAATATCCTTTGTTAAACGCTGCCAAGGCTTTGCGGGAATCTGCCTCAAACTGAGAGGTGCAGTAGATAATTTTACTCTTCATCACGATCTGCACAATACACACATTTTCGAACAAATGCCTTCACTCATACCTGGCTAAAATGACAAATCACGGAGTCGTTGCTTGGTTTCAACAATACCTGAGTGGGCTTGATGAGCAAATTGCATAAAAGTACTGTGTAAACTTGAAAATATGACTGCACGGTTAGCATAACCTATGCAGTTGAGTCCCAAATGTAAACATATTATCTTTTATTTTGTAGTAGGATAGGATTTCAACTGCATTTTTTTAATTTCTTGGCCAATGACTATTTTAGAAGTTGGTAATTTCCTTCAAAACTGGATCGCTTTGAGTCTCAGACTGCAAAACTTGGAGTAAGATGGATGTCGGTTTAATAGAAGAGACAGCCTCCTCACCCACAGCAAAGCAATCATGAACAGGACGTTTTATGTTATGATAGGAATAAGCATATGAGATGATCTAGAGAGATAAAAAGATGGATGAACAAATACTGAGATGATGAATGGACTTCATTGGACAAGGTTAAATACCTCATTTGGTTCATTCCAACTGAAGATACCTTCCAAAAACCTGCAATTTTGGTAAATTCGAAGTCGAAAGGGCAATAACTCTGGAAAAATTATTCGAATCGAAACTTCCTTTCCATATGCACATGTGCACATCATATTAATACTGCACACCAAGTTTCGTAAATATCCAATGCAAAATGCAGGAGGAGTTAAGCGGACAAGCATTCAGCATTTGTGACAGAAAGTTTGCTATTACCAAGGGCCGTAACCACGCAAAATTAATTGTATCAAAAATTCCTGCACATGCACATCTACACTTGATACTGATACTTCAGACCAAGTTTCGTAAAACTCCGATAAAAAATGTAGGAGTTAAGCGGACAAGCCTTTGTGATGGAAAGCTTGCTATTTCCATGGGCCGTAACCACGCCAAATTCGTCGCATCAAGACTTCCTGACCACAGGCACATCTACACTTGATACAGATACTTCAGACCAAGTTTCGTAAAAATCCAATAAAAATGTAGGAGGAGTTAAGCGGACAAGCCGTTGTGATGGGAATTTTGCTATTTCCAAGGGCCGTAACCACGCAGAATTTGTCGCATCAAAAATTCCTGACCACGTGCACATCTACACTTGATACTGATACTTCAGACCATGTTTCGTAAAAATCCACTGAAAACTGTAGGATGAGTTAAGCGGACAATGTTTGTGACGGACGAACCAACGGACGGACGGACTGACTGACGAACACCATTTCAATACCCCCCTCCCCACTTCATCGGCGGGGGATAAAAATGAGAATGTTCATTATCATTTGATGTTTTCAAACGAGACAAGGCATCTACTACTACATTTAACATGCTTTTTTGATACTGCATTTTAAAATCATTTTCCAACAGGATAGAAGCCCATCTAGCAATTATTGCAGGCTTATAACTAGTATCATGTGAAGATTGAAGTAAAGCAACTGGGGCACAATTATCACTCTGAAGTGTAAAGTGTTGTCTGCCCTGTCAATATCTATCCCATTTACGAACTGTTCATACACATGCTATAGTCTCTTTTTTCACCAGTACTTTAATTACGTGCATACATGTAGGATGTAACAATTTTGGATGCAAATGCTGCAGACGATAGTATCCCATTGTCATTGAACTGTGACAATTCAACCTCAAGAGCGTAGTTTGAAACGTCACGTGACACAGCTGTAGGCAAATCACGTAAAGAGCTGAAACAGGGGAATTTGTAAGCAATCTCTGAAGCTCTTGAAAAGCTTTATCTTGGTTTTCACCCCATTGGCATTCTTGGCCTTTTCTAGTAAGCTTTTGGAGGGATTTGGTGATTTCTGCTAAGTTAGGAATAAAATTAGAGTAATGATTGAATAATCTTAGCACTTTCTGAATTTCCTTAACAGAGGTAGGTGTAACCAACCCTGTGATAGCCTTAATATTTTCAGGTAACATTTCAATTCCTTGATCAGAAATGATAAACCCTATCCATTCAACTTTAGGTTGCCTAAACAAACATTTGGAATCTATCTGAAAGCCTTCTCATAACTGCTCTCAAGATTTCATCATGCTCGTTTTCCTCTTTCCTCGCAACGAGAATATCATCAAGAAGATTGAATGTTCCAGTACAACTATTTAAAATGATATCCATCATTTGTTGGAAGCCTCCTGGCAAGTCAGCTTGCCCACTGGGACCACGCTTGAATCTAAATAAACCAAACAGTGTTGCAAAATTTGCGAGTTCCAATGTAGCAGGTTGCAGAGGAAGCTGATCGTTTGCTGGGTTCATATCAAGTTTTGAGGCCCATTTAGCATTTTGAATAGACACAAAAAGTGTTTCTGTATTTGGAAGAGGATATCTTCCAGGTATAATATTTTGATTTACTGTTCGAAAGTCGATGCACAGACGATTTTTCCCGTTTTTACGGTGGGTAATAACTACTGGACTGATCCATTCGGTATGTTCTACTTGTTCTATGATATTGTTATAAAGCAAACTGTTGATTTCATCTTTGACACTATTGAGTGAAGCGAAAGGAATTGGTCTTGCTTTCTAAGCACTTAGTTTTCTGTTGTCGACCAGGCTAGATCTATATACTGTCCCCAAAAAAGAAAGTGTGCATGCTAAAAAATAACACTTAAAAAAGATATATATCATTTTCATTCCTGGAAATTTTATTCAATCACAGATGAATCAATTTGTGATCAACACGAGAAATTTCATTACGCTACGACGAATACTCTTGGTGCCATGGAGAGTCAAAGACACTAAGGGTTAAACACAAAAGTCACACACTCAATATCTGGTATGACCTCCGTCTGCATCGACTACTGTTGTGCATCTACGCCTCATGGAAGCGAACAAGTTAGCATGGAAGTGTTGTGGGATGTTGTTCCATATTCTGATAAGCTGTCTTTGGAGTTCCACAAGCGTTGACGGTGCATGGGGAAGCCGGCGTAGCTGACGTTTCATTTCGTCCCATACGTGCTCAATGGGTGAGATATCGGGCGAATTTGCGGGCCATGGAAGAACATCCACTTGTTGTTGCTACAGATACTGTTGACCAACACGAGCTGCGTGGGGTCGGGCGTTGTCCTGCTGTAGAATGACGCCGGGGCCGTGACGTAACGTCAAAATCAGACGAATTGCAGGTCTTCGAGGACGTAAGCCGTATTCTCTCAGCCGGTTGATTACTGTTTGAGGATGTATCTGTCTCAGGTTAGGGATGTTCCTGGCTGTCGTCGTTGCCGTTTGTTGCCGGTTCCGGAGATGGACGACACGGATATACTGATCTTGTGCAGGGGTGGTAACTCGGGGTCACCCGGAGCGGGGTCGGTCTCGAACGTCATCATGTTGTGCATGTCGATGGACTAGCCTGTCTACAGTGTTACGGTGGCAGTTCAAATGCTGGGCAACCTCTCTGTGTGTTCTGCTAGCTCTAATCATACCCAGGGCAAGGAGACGTTAATTCATTGTCAATCTTGGCATGCTAATGTGGAGTCGTTTTAATAGCTGCGCAAGTTTGAATGTGAACGATAGGAAGGCCTTACTTTAGTGTTGAAATACCCAAGGATTCACACTGCTGCATGAATTTTCAGACTTTCCACCCACGTGCAAAACATGCCTTTTCACAAACGTGCAGCGCGTCATTTAACGTTAATGCAATTTTAACGGGGAAAGCTGTTTTTTGTGTTCAATATAACTTATTCATGAACAGGTTAACACTCTTTACACCTACGAAATTATTTTTGTGGAGTTTGATCAATTTCTGCAATGCACACTTTCTTTTTGGGGCGAGTATATGTTGAAATTTGTTTGCTGAACCCAGGCCGCAAAACTCTTTTGGGAATTCTTCCCGTAACTGTTGAAATGTTGCAATTCGATTGACTGAAACATACCCTGAATCTTGGCATGACGGACTAGCCTCCCGAGAAGAGGAATGTGTACCGATTATAAGTTGCAGTGAAGGGATCAAATCTATGCCCACAAGTGGAGGTCCTTTGTTTACAACATAGAATTTTACTAGTACAGTTCTGCCTTCAAACAGAATGGGTGAAAATACTGTTCCCTGCACCTCAATTGCACTTGTGTCGTAAGTACTGAGTATGATGTCACTCTATTGAAGATTACATTTTGAAAAATGTCTTTGGTACACATCATGACCAATAATGGATATAGGAGAACCTGTGCATTTGGAAAAAAGTCTTTGGTACACATCACGACCAATAATTGATAGAGGAGAACCTGTAACCACTTGCATGTCAACAGGAATGTTTAATAATAGAATCTGGATAGTACAATGTTAGTCATGTCATACCTGGACACATGAGAATGCTTCCGTCATTTGACAATGATAAAATTATAATGTCCTCAAGGGGCAGATGTACGCGTGCTTTCAGTTTGCATACCGACTCAAAATGGCCACGCTTCAAACAGGACCTGCAGATTTTGTTTTGGGCTGGAAATTTTGTTGTGATTAGCTTTGTGTTGCTTGCTTCCGCGGCGATAGCAATGAACATCGGTAGATACTGGACAAGTTTCCTTACATTGAAGATTTGAGGAGTTGGGAGGAGGGTTTTTATTTTGGTGAGATCTGAATCTCTGTTTCTGAGGAAAGTTTATCGTATTAACAACAGGATTGGATGTGTGAGCCTGTGCAGACGAACCCGTAACTGGAAAATCAAGATTTTGTCCAGCAATACATTTAGATTCAGCTATTGCCATTTCTACCTGCTTTGCCGCTATTGTGATTGCATTTGCAAGGATTTGACTAGATTCAATTTCAATGAAAAGTCGTTCACGTGTTCTCGGTTCATTGGTTTTTGTCGATGATTTGTTCACGGATCATGTCATCAGGAGACTTATTGCATTCACATTGTACAATTAATTCACGAAGTGCTGGTACATATAGATTATAGAATAAATAGATACTAGGGCCGGTAATCAGATTTAAACCACGAGCAGGATAAGGGTTTTAACGGGAGCGCGGTGGCTCAGTAGGTAGAGGTGCTGGCTGCAAGCCGAGAGGTCCTCGGTTCGAATCCCACCTGCGGCAACCGCGTTGTGTCCTTGGGCAAGACACTTCATCTCCATTGCCCGTGTGGGGGCACGATGACGCCGTGTACTGAGGTGTACTGCACGTCGATGGTTCGCATGTCTTCAACCAATCTGACTCTGCCTGTGCTGCAGTGCGGAGTTACGATGTTGGGGAGCTGGCAGCTGCTCGTCGTTGCTCGGTGGTTCTCTCCGGGTACTCCGGCTTCCTCCACCCGTAAAACTGTCACGGTCATGTTTGGCCATTGTGCATAAATATGTGACCTTAAACATCAATAATAAATAATAAATATAAATAAGGGTTTTAACCACTCGGCTTGAGTGGTTGGAATTTTTCTACCGGCAAACCACACGCACAATAAACACCAAAATCAGATAACTGCTTGTATGCGGCTGGCGGATATCCCTGACCAGGAGAGAAAACCTCTAAACAACTGAAATAGATATAATTTGGTAACCTTTAACCAACTTTCCCTCCTGCAAATGGAATGGACGTTTTGACCAACGACGTCTTGGGTTAAATTTAGATGTATTTTTCATCATATCTAGTCATGGCTTCTTCGCAGCAACCAAGACTAGGTTTGGTAAAAAAATATTTTCAAAATACTCTGCTGCTTCAGAGTGAAAGTGGAAATTGTTTGTGGTTGTCGTATCGAAATAGCATGTTCTTTATATTCCAGGTTGTGAAATACTTTAAATAATGTTCTAAGGAATATTTTCACGGATGTACAGATGCTACTTCAAGAGAAGTTCGTCGATCTGAACGTGGTGGCAAACCACCTACGTTCAAATTCCTCCCATTCAAATCTTGTAAAATTTATCAGCAGTTTCACGGGGCACTAAAAACACGAAAATAGGAATATATGCCAAGCTTTCGCCCTACTTACCGGGTGCATTCGATAGTACACGTATTCTTTACATTTGTGAATATCGATGCGGAAACGGAAACTCGTAATAAAATGCCCCCATGCAATGGTCATAATCGACCTCTTCTGCGCGAATGCGATCGGGTTTTCGTTTCCGCATCGATATTCATTTCGGTGCAACTCCAGGTTATTGTTTTATAGGAACACAGAAACATGGACGATATCGAAGCGGTGGTCGGTGCTTCGCCAATGTTCAAATCTCGATACGTAAAGGATAAAACACAGTTTGGATCAATAGACTCTCCACAAATTGAAGGAAATACTTGTCCTGTCGAATGCAGCTGGTAATAAGGGCGAAAGCTTGATATATATTCCGATTTTCGTGTTTTGAGATCCCAATAAAACTTATTGGCGAATTTTACAACAGATTTGAATGGGAAGAATCTGAACGTAGGGGGTGGGGGGAGGTGGCCCCTAGGATCAGATCGATGAACTACTTCAAGAGTTCAGTACTAAACATTATATAGCGTATTTATTGATTAGGTATGATATTCTTTCCAAGAATTGCCCACCATCGAACTCGTTTGATGTGACTTCAAACTTGGCTGATATTATTCTGATCACGGCCAATGTGAACCAAGCTAGAGTTGCCCCCTTGTGTGTTACGCGGCTCAGCTATTTTGTTTGCAGCGGAATCGTTCATTGTTATTCGTCGAAAGCAATCATTTAGTACAACTGGTGTTACCAAGCAAAAGGGGGTGTTTTTTGAATCTTGATGAATTAATGATGGCAATAACAAAGGAATAGGCAGGATGGAGAAAAGGAAAAGAGAGTTATGCAGAAAATTCTTCGCAAACTAAAACTCAGTGTCGTAAGCGGAGATTTGTCCAGAAGAGGTGGTTTAGCTATTCGAACATCGCGGCTTCCCCAGGGAAGCCGAGCCATTCGGATAGCTGAACCAGGAATAGGAGAAATGGAAACTAGGACTTTTGTGAAAAGAATAAGAAACAATAGAACTTTTAGAAAACTGTAACAGATATGAGAATATTTGTTACTATTTGTTTTCGTGCAATAAATAAAGAGGTTATTATTTGGTTAGTTTTATATCATCCGAGACATCAGGTAGAGATGGGCAATATACCGAAAAACCGAACCGATACCGATATCATGGGGACACCGAAAAACCGAACCGACCCAATCTTTGAACACCGAAACCAACGGTATTTTCAATTTTCCCTGTGCATTCGCTATTTATAAGGCCTTGATGAGGACTGATAGCAGTTGAAGTGTTCATTTTCATGAAAGAAGTGACTGATTTTATTTTTCAGTTTTGTTAAGCCTTAAGGACCAGGGCAGTTGTACTAAATTATCAATAGTCTACGACCTGTACATGTCCAGTTGCTTAGCAGTGATTTCTAGCCAAGTCTTGGCTGTCTGTTAAGGCAGACAAGACTTGGCTAGAAATCACTGACCAGATAATTTTACTACTGTCATCAGGCCCACGTAAAGATAACATCTTCAGGACACACATTCTATGATTACAGACGCCTTAAGTGGAGCTTGAAAAGTTAAGGCGTATTTAGAACAAGTCACCAAATTACTGTAGATATGATCTGTGCTGACAAAAGAATGACAATGTTGAGCCCATCAACAATGACATGTGTAGCACTGTGATAGAATGATACAAGAACAACTTATTCTGTATTTTTCTGACATGGATTCCCCTTTGGTACTATCAGTGAATCTGAAGTCACATACCGAATACCGAACCGATACCGCGGTATGCCCACACAAAAATACCGAAACCGATACCGAACTCAAAATTCCAATACCGCCCATCTCTAACATCAGGACATCAGCCCTCGGTAACTCTACATCAGCCTTCGGTCTCGGGCTAATATGAAGTTACCTCGTGCTGATATCTCGATCGATATGAAACTAACCAAATAATATTATTATGCCTCAAGTTTGTAACATCAGCCGTGATTGGTTAATTTGACACCTTCTAAAAGTCATAGTACTGGAGTTTTGGGGCAAAACACGGGTACTATCGGAACGTTTTTCCCTGGAGACAAGAGAACGAAGAAAATGTAAGCGCCACCGTCCATTGATCAACGTCGAATTTCTCAACACCAAACGCTGGCTCCGTGTTCCTTTAGCTTTTTCAACACCGGTAGACACAAACTTATCAACAAATATATCATCTTCAGTGGGTGTGTTTTCAGTTTTAACTGCAAACAATGAATTCAAAAGAATCAGAAATATTAAAAAACTCACTCACGTGTTGTTTACCACTTCAGGGAATCCTGAATATGAGTCTCAGTTATGACTTCAATCAATTATATTTCCACAAGTTTAGTACTCCTCGACCTTACTGAGCCTCCGCTTAATTTTATCTACTCTTGTCGTCCGAGAAACATGAATTTATATTCCATTAATTTAAATCACTTTTCACACAAGCATTAACAATGAATTATAGCATGATGCAGTTGTAAACATTGGCATTTGTTGATACAGAAACTCCTAAAGCGACGGCATTTTCGAAGAGACGTATTCGTTCGAAATGACGTCATGTTTTTGGATTCGACTACATTGTTGTTACAAGACTGATGGCATGTAGCAGTTAACGCTTAACAATGAAAGTCATTTTTTGTTCGGCATAATAAAATAATTAGAACGTTTCTTTTCATGTTCTAATATTATAATAGTAGTAACCTCTAAATATCGATTCCTTTCAGTGGCGTAGCCGGGGAGAGGGTTGAAGGCACATGCCCCCCCCCCCCCCCACACACACACACAAAATTTCAGTCATGCCCCCCACCCCATATTGATCCATGTTCACCCATATAGGAAACATCAGGCAAGAAATTTTAATATCTAGCAATTTGATTCGGAGTCAATTTGTGTCGATAATTTATAAGTTGTGAAAGGCGTCAATAATTAGGCTACAACTTTTAGTACACATTGTGGCCTCTTTTTGTGACTTTCACAACTTATAAACTATGGACACAAACAAACTCAGAGTCAAGGAAATTGTGGGGGTTTTCTGTCTCGAATTTCAAATTTTTTCCAATGAGAAGGGGGACACCTCCTCTTGTGCATCCCATCATATTGCTGCTGCAGGGCTCGGGTGATGCAGCGAATCATATTCTGAATGCCCCCCCCCCCCCACACACACACCCTAGATATTACTCTTGCCCTCCTAACTTTGATTCCTTTTGGATTCAGTTGTTAATTTTCTGCTTTTCTTTCAGGTTACTGATGCCGAAAATATAGAAGAGAATTCCGAGGTGAGATGCTTGTTACCACACTCTTCTTTTCACTTTCTGCGTGAAACATTTAGTGTAATCAATACTTTGTAATAATTAGGCTTTCCCAAACCCAGTTGAGAAAGACTATTGTTATTCTTCTTTTTCAAAATTTTTCTTCTCTATTTTTTTTTTTTCCTCCCTGAATTTTGTCTGTTGAACTGCTCGAACACAAGCTGTTCGATTTTGACCAAATTTGGCACACTTTTGTAATGTCATAAAATCTAGTGAAATGCGGTATCGTCATATCTGTGAAAACGCGTGTTTTCAAAATATTCTGCCAAAACCAGCCAAAACCTTCAAAATTTCACCATTTTTCGAATGTCTCAAAACTGTTTACAGTTATTTAGCTCAAATTTTCCACACATTTAGAGCATAATATGATACACCACAATCACCACTCAGATCTTTCAACTTTAACCCCCACTGGCCACAAATGACATGAATATAGAATTTTTCTTCAAAATTGACCAACTTCAAGGGCAAATTTCTCTAATAACAAGGTTGTTGTAACAATTATTTTGGTTTGGATAGATGCAACAATGATTGTGGAAGAAAGTTACTGTTTACTTTTTAATCTCAGATTTAACCCTCAAGCAGAATGAGGGTGAGAATAAGAGTACCATTTGAAAATGCCAAAATTAGCCAACTTTGGTTGCTTTTTCCCTCATTTTGGAAAAGGGTTAATTTCAAACACTTTTCGTGTACGTATTCACAATTGACTAATGAGCATATTTGCTGTCGTAAGTTTGGTTGTAAAGTTTAACCCTATCCCATTCTGGTTGCATAAAAGTAGGTACCGTCCAAAAAAACTCCAATTTTTTCAGAATTTGGTAAGTTTAGGTGACGATTTACTCCATTTTTATTTCCTTGAGCTCTGAATGTTTTCTATAGCTGCTTGCAGCAGTCAAAAGTATGACAAATTTTGTTCTATATGTTATTACTAAAAATTTAACCCTTGGCAGATTTGAGACTTCCCATAAGGGTACTGTCGGAATATTTGTTATTTTCGCCAACTTCAAGAGCAAATTTTTCTAATTACAAGGTAGTTGTAATAATTATTTTGGTATGGCTAGATGCAACAATGATTGTGGAAGAAAGTTACTGTTTACTTCTTAATCTCACATTTAACCCTCTTGCACAATGAGGGCGAGAATAAGAGTACCGTTTGAAAATGCCAAAATTATCCATTTTTGGTTGCCTTTTCTATCATTTTGGAAAGGGTTAATTTCAAACACTTTTCATATACGTTTTCACAACTGACTATCGAGCATATTTGCTGTTGTTAGTTTGGTTGTAAAGTTTAACCCTATCCCATTCTGTTTGCAAAAAAAGTAGGTATCATCCAAAAAAATTCCAATTTTTTCAGAATTTGGTAAATTTTGGTGGCGATTTACTCCATTTTTAATTGCTTGAGCTCTGAATGTTTTCTATAGCTGCTTGCAGCAGTCAAAGTATGACAAATCTTGTTCTATATATTGTTATTAAAAGTTTAACCCTTGGCAGATTTGAGACTTCCCATAAGGCTACTGTCAGAATAATTGTTATTTTCGCCAACGTTTACATGCGCTTTCTCCGCACTGGAGCCATATTGTCTCAAAACCTTTTTCCATGGGAGGATTGGGCCTTCATCCAAGAACAATTTTGCTGTTATATATTTTATTCAAAGTTTTAACCTTCACCCAGTTTTCGGGCCTTGAATTTGAGTGCCCTAAAATTCTTCATAAAATTGGCTAATTTGGAGCTCACTTTTCTTCCATTTTCGAAAGGAATATCGAAAAATGATTTACATGTTCGTATTTACAATTGCCTTCCGAGCATATTTGCTGATGTAAGTTTGGTTGTAATGTTTAACCCTATACTTGTTCTGTTTGCATAAAGATAGGTGCAGTCCAAAAAAAACTATCCTTTTTCAGAACTTGGTAAGTTTAAGTGACGATTTACTCCATTCCGAATTGATTGAGCGCTGAACATTTTCTAAGGCTGTATGCAGCAGTCATAGTATGACAACTTTTGTTTTATATGTCATTATTAAAAGTTTAACCGTGGCAGATTCGAGACTGCCCATATGGGTATGGTCGGAATAATTTTAATTTTCATAAAATCACTGAATATTGATAAGCGTGCAGTGGTAGTTTGGAATAGAATATCCGAAAATGCTTTCGAAATTCGGATTCACAGTTCAATTCCAAGAATATTTTCTGTTATAAGGTTGCTGTAAAGTTTAACGCAATCCCTGTCTAAGATGCATAATGGTAGATGCCGTCGAAAAAAACTCATTTTTTCAGAATTTCGTAGGTTTAAGTGACAATTTACTCCATTCCTAATTCATTGAGCGCTGAATGTTTTCTATTTCTGCATGCAGCAAGCATAGCATGACCACTTCTGTTTTATATGTCATTATCAAAAGTTTAACCCTTGGCATATTTAGGAGTTCCCATGTGGGTATTGTCGGAATAATTGTTATTTTCGTACAATCAATCCCTGAATATATTGGTAACCGTGCAGTGGTCTTTCAGCGGTGTTACATGAAGCCGCAAATAGTTAAGGTTGAAAAGTTCATCAAATAGACAAACATAATACCTAACTCAGCCGATGACAGGTAAATAATGAATGGAAAAGTCGTGGAGTTGAGAATAAAGTAGGGATGAATCGTGCCCTCGGTTTCCACCTGATTTCCACCTGATCCACGGTATTTCCACGCGGTCCCGGCACTTGACAAAGATACTAAACTGTCGGGCAGGGACAGTAGGAAACATTCTGAGAATTTCAAGTTGCTGCCTTGCATGATCGGGACATAATTGGAATATATCCGACATTGTATCTGTCGGATATATTCCAATTATGTCCCGATCACTTCACCCTGACTGTTCGCATGGGGGCACCATGCCGTGTACTAAGGCATACTGGGCGTCGATGGTGCACATGTCTTCAACCAATCTAACCCTGCCTGTGCTACAGTGCGGAGGCACTATCTTGGGGAGCTGGCAGCTGCTCGTCATTGCTCGGCGGTTCTCTCTGGGTACTCCGGCTTCCTCCACCCATACAACTGTCACCGACATAATATGACCTTGGCTGTTAATGTGTCGTTAAAACCTAATAAATAAATCCAGTACCAGTTTTGCTAGTACAAATATTAGTACCGTCAAACAGAATTCATTTTCTGATTAATTTCGTACTTTTCTGTACTCACCTTCTCTGAGTAAGATTGGTATAACTTTTCAATCTCAGATTTAACCCTCAAGCACAATGAGAGTGAGAATAAGTGTACCATTTGGAAATACCCAAATTATCCAACTTTGGTTACTCTCTACTATCATTTTGGAATGGGTTAATTTAAGACACTTTGCTTTGCTATATGCAGAGATGTTTAATCAATAAATCCGACTTTAGTTGTGTTCTGGGACTTAATGAAACATGTGTGCTTTGGCCACTTAAAAATAGCACTGTCTGCAAAAAATGACTGAGTGAATACTCACTTGTCCAAAAACAAAAAGGAAAGAGCTCTTTGTGCTTTCCATAACTGCTTTCAAAAATCAATGGGGAACAAATTTTGTATTATATGTTTTGGTGTTCCGTGTTATCCAACACCAGTTTGGCCGTACAAATATGAATACCGCCAGGAAAGAAAGCACATTTTCTCAGTGGTAGACTGTTTGACTTCTATGATAGATGATGATGCCATGTACTAAGGCGTACTGCATATCAATGGTGCACATGTCTTCAACCGCTGGTACCCTGCTTCAGCGGAGCTTGAACATAATTAGAATGTTGAGCTGACAGTTGCTCGTCGATGCTGGGTGGTTCTCTCTGGGTCCTCCGACTTCCCCCACCCGTAAAACTGTCACGGTCACGATTAGCTATTGTGGATAAGTATGTGACCGTAAACACCAATAAATAAATACCGTCAGGGGAACCCTCTGTGAAATCCTTCTGTCAATAAATAGCAAAGTAATAATGTAATGCCAGAAATATTAACAAGCTGTTCAACATCCCTTTAATCAACTCATTTTGACTTGAACTGTACCCATCACTGTGGATACTAGCTCTCTAGATGGTTTAAACAACTAATTTGTGTGTGACAGTAACTCATATTACATGTATTTCATTGTATCTGAAACAGATATGTTGGAAAAGTTGTGAAATCATGGAGTAGGAAGCTTACCCTCGTTTGTTGATAAATCACACACATTCACAAACAGACAGAATGATAGAGAATAAATTAATTATTGACACTTAAGGTCACTTTCAGCATCTACAGCTATATCATGACCATAATATAGGTATTTATTCAAGTCCAGGTATTCATTGCACAGGCGTACAGGGCTATTTTTCAGGGGGGGGGGGGGGGGGGGATAAACCGTTTTAGCCCGAAAAAGTTGAATCTCAGGAGGAAATGCCAAATGTGGGTGTGGGAGGGGGGTCTCCCTCCCATTGAGTACCTGGAGAGAACCACCGAGCAATGGCAAGCGACTCAGACTCCCCAACATACTAACTCCACAAAAGCAGGGTTAGCATTGGTTGAAGACAAGTGCACCCTCAAAGTACCCTTAGTACACATCGCCATCATGCCCCCCCCCCCCCCCATGTGGGAAATTAAATTGGGATGAAGTGTCTTGCTCAAGGACACAATGTGGTTGCCACAGGCGGGATTCGAACCGAGGACTTCTTGGATTGCAACAATCATCTCTACCTTCTGAGCCACCGTTCTCCCGTAATATGCAGTAATAGAGCTCTTTATGTGTACTTGTGTGATTATAAATGAATAATATTAACGTGGATATGGTTCTACTGAATCAACTTGTACAGTATAATGGTTAGTTTACTTGCAACTTCTAAGTGATGAGATAGGAAAACAACATTTTGTGTTGAAAACCAAAATGTTTTGTGGTCATTTCTGGCAACTAAATTGTCCGAAATTTTCTGGCATATTGGCCGAAAAATCGGTTCCTTCCTGACTCAGGGGTGGGTTGGGGCACAGTCCTTCATGAAACCCGGCCCGTACGCCCATAATTCATATGAACTAATTTTTTCCAAAGCACAAAGTACATCACTTGTTTTGCTTTCTATGAAAATATTCTGTAATTATTGAAGAGCAAATTTTGTGTTAAATGTTTTGGTGTCCTGCTGTATCTCAAATATCTGTTTTGGCTGCATAAAAACTAGTAGCATCACAAAAACTTTGATTTCCATTAAATTTTCTGTTTTCAAAACTGATCGATAGTTTTGTGTACAATACAGTTTGCCTTTTCACATTAAAAAGATGGGAAAGCCCGTAATTTGTCCAACAAATTACAATTCTCTAGTTATTTTATATGTATTTATTATAAAATAAAAAGTTTAAAAAAAAATAACAATGCAGGATACAACAATATAGGCTCTATCGATAATTAGGTTATCTCCACCTGATTATTTGAACTCTTCTGCGCGGTTGAGACCGATATAAATTACTTCCGGTTGGTGAATAGAATTATTCGAGAACGTGCGTTGATTTGCAATTTAATGCCACTGAATCGCGTTATCAAAATTGCTTTCATACTAACGGAAATGCCACACTGTTGCATAAATGGGTGCCATAACTTGATTACGCCGGCATGTTGTCAACGGTCATGTCGTCAGAAGTATGTCTCGTATATTTCAGGTCATATTTGCCGGACCCCGGTGCCGGACTTCATGTCACGTGACCCAGTGGTAACCCCCGTGAGCGGTCATGTTGTGACGTCATCCCCATAGTGATTCGTGATGTTAGTGCGCATGCGCAGCGCGTGTTGTTAGAGTGATACGTGTTTCTGTCGTCCATTTTGTATACTGGTGGCCGCCATCTTGGTTTCCATGGTAGCACGTGGTTGCTAGGTTACCCAAAGGCTTCTTATAGGACGGGAGGTATGTTCGAAGGGTATGTTCGATTGAATAAGAGTAAATCTAATTACCCAAATAAACCCGACAATCCCTCCAAATCACCAAAAACGACATTGTTTGATATGAAGTCCCCCAGAATCCTTTTTAGGGCCGCCTTTACATGGATTTTAATAGTAGCACGCAGTGTTACAGTACCGAGGGGTTAAGTTCGATTGAACTAGAGTAGTTGTTCTGATTCGGATTTTCCCCAGAATCCATTTTCACTTTGTAGTATTACCACAAACAACCCCATAATTGTTTGACTCTGATTTCCCAGTAAATTCTCAGCTTCTACCAATGTATCTACAACCTCTGTTATGACTTCTTTGTTCTATTTATTCTGACTTCCCTAAACATGTTTATGTTTTATTGTACACATTACAGGTAGCACATAGGCACAGGCTTGGTGTGCCGATATGTGCTTATGTGAAAATGCACAATGTGTCTACTAGCACATAGGAACATACGGGTATTTGAGGATACCTATGACCTGGTATTGTATTATTTGAGGATACCTTTCAAGGATACTTTTATAGGATACTTATCTGAGGATACTATTTCCTGTTTGGCCCGGCCTTCTGGACCACCCAAGACATACCTATCTCAAATTCCCCTTATAAACTATCGAACAATTACTGAAAAGTCATTGCTGGAACGACTCAAATCCTATCGAGCAAATGAGCTATAGAGCAATTGCTCGATCGAGTGACTCGCACATATGACTCTTAGCCTCATTTCGGTATGACATGGCTACGTATTAGTTGAGGATGCATGTAGGATACATTTTAAGGATACTTATCTGAAGATATTGATTGTCTGATGCTGATGTGTGTAGTCCAAAAAATGCTCATTAATAGATATGAAATGTTTGGTGGTTTCAGTATCCAGCAATTTGCCATATCTTTTAAAATGCTGCTGATTCATTTCAATCAGTTATATTAATAGATAGAAATACAATTCTAGAAAATACAGTTGTAAACGTTTTATAGTATTGACCCCTGGATGGACCTTTCTATTTCATACTGTCTATGGGCAGGGTATATGGGCTGTTTATGTCTGAAAACCAAGAGAGTCTTGATTCTCTTCCCTTACGACTGTCCGACATAATCCAGATTAATGTCCCGACCTTCATCACCCGCTCACTCTAAACTACTGCATAGATTATGACCCTCACTGGAACTATCTCAACGAGTTCGTTCCAAAGAGGTGCCATAAGCTATGTTTTTTGAGACAAAAAATGAAAAAAATAATGAAAATTGAATATTTTTGTGAATAGCACTGGTCGATTTTGGCCGTTGGGTAAAGGGTTAACGCATTGGAATTGTGATCGAAATGCTGGCTGTTCGGTGTTAACCTGAGTCATCTTCCAGGAATTATACTGCTCTCTTTTGGGAAAGGGTCCGCGGCCCATGCCATTGGGAAAATTTACGTCATGGGGGCTCCAATTGGGATTTGTTTTGGAGGGGAAAATATACAAAGATCAAGAAATTTTACAATCGAATTGAACAGAGAACTTGAGCAACAGCATGTATACTACAAGTAAGTTTTGTAACAAACAGTCACATGCAATCAAGTTCACACAGTCTTTGTAGTCTCTATTAACCCTTTACCCAACGAAACGTCCGCATCCGACCGCGTAATATGCAAATTCAGCAGTTGAAAAAATATTATTTTTCAAAAATAAATTTTCAACAAAACCATATCATGTGGCCCCTCGTTGGAACGAGCTCGACGAGCTCGTTCCAACGAGGGGTCACATGATATGGTTTTGTTGAAAATCCTTAAAAAATTTCAAAAAATGTTATTTAAAATAATAAATTTTGATATCGTCTGCGTTGGGTAAAGGGTTAAATCATTTTCATACTCCTAAAGAACTTGTTATTTACCTTTGAATGTAGAGGCGTCGTTAGGTAAGCAATTAAAACTTAATGTATAATTGGTGTCCTGAAGTGAACTTGGTGGTCATAAAGCCTTAGAAAACCAATGGTTTCTGAGGCCTTATGATTACCCAGTTCAGGACACCAGTTGTGCATTCAATTTTTATTTGAGTGAGATTGGGAAAATGCAGGGTTAAGAATTGGGAAAATCATGCCCATATGTCATTGTGAAAGGGTCCCATAAACGGCCCCAGTAGATACCCAATTTTATCCCTGCCTTCGTTGTGTGCTTGGGCACAACACTCCTTCCTGATTGCCCTATTCATGGGCGGATCCAGGAATTTGGAAGGGGGGGGGGGCGTCAATTGACCATATGATGCATTATTCGAGCCGCGAATCGGCGAGTAGAGGGCGTGTTCGAGAGGGGGTGTCCTCCTCTCGCCGGTGGTGGTCATAACAATTGCACCAGAAACACGCGTTTTCCTCAACTCTGAGATCTCATTCGGATAGTAAATTGCTGTTAGAAAAATAGTTATTATATACACAAATATAATTTTATATACATGTTGAGATGACTAGCCATATAGTTCGACCGACAACCTCCCTGCCCTCCAGTGGGGGTTATTAAATACACAGAGTGTGCGAGAAATTCGCCATAACTGCGCAAGCATGAGTGATCATCCAAATTCGTAATTCAGACTTTGCTCAATGCTGTATAATGGCATTGCTCTGGCAAAAATAGGGCACTGGCGCCCCCCCCCCCCCCCGGGTCCACCCTTGCTATTGGGAGTTGTGTAGCGCTGCGTACTAAGGCGACAGAGGGTACATTTGCCATCAACCGATGCTAACCCTGCTTGTGCCGGATTAAGGTGGAGATTAACATAGTTACTCGTCATTGCTTGTTTGTTTTCTCCGGGTACTGCTTCCAACCACTCGTAAAACTCTCCGACACAATATGACCATGGCTGCTGAAAACACCATTAACTCCCAGTTAACAAACAAACAAGAAAACAAACACACATGAGATATGTTGAGACAAAAGCCGTGAAAAATATCGACATTATCATCCAGGCATAGCCGGGCTAAAAGGAGCCGCAGAGGTTTGGGATATGTTTCTGCTGCCAATGGCAGTGGAAGAAATATTCACTCGACTTCATTCACCTTGTGCTGGGCTATTTATTTATTTATTTATTTATTTATTTATTTATTTATTTACACTTTCGACAGCCAGGGTCGCCTCGTGTCGGACAGATTTGCGGCTGGAGGAAGCCAGAGTACCCGAAGAGAACCACCGAGTAGCGGCGAGTAATGTCAGACTCCTCAATGTACCAACTCTGCACATGCAGAGTGGGACTCCCCAATGTACCAACTATGCACATGCAGGGTAACCACTGGCTGACGGCAAGTGCACCATCGACGTGCAGTACGCCTTAGTACACAGTGTCACCGTGCCCCATGCAGGCAACCGGGATTAAGTGCCTTGTCCAAGGACACAATGTAGTTGTCCCGATGGGGGTCAATGTGGATCTTTCGGTTTCAAGTCCAATTTATTTATTGGGATTTAACGACACTTTCGACAGCCAGGGTCACCTCGTGTCGGACAGTTTTGTGGGTGGAGGAAGCCGGAGTACCCAGAGAGAACTACCGAGCAAAGGCGATCAACTGTCAGACTCCCCAGTGTACTAACTTCAGACAAGCAGTGCACCATCGACGTGGAGTACGCCTTAGTAAACAAGGCTACCGTACCCCCCACATCGACGATTGGGATTAAGTGTCTTGCCCAATGACACAAATTTGAAGTCCAATCTAGTAACCACTGAGCCATGTGCTCCCTTGTGCATGGATTAAAAGAGTGTGTACCCCTTATACGACATGGCCTCATCAGGGTCTTCCCCGTGATAAAAATTAACTGTTCATGCCAACTGAAGAGCCTGAGTGGGTGTCCACAGGAAGCTAAGGATAATAGCTAAGGAAATAACTACAGCGAAATTACCTTTTGATAACTTTTTTTGGGGGGTGGTTTCTTATCTCCTGATTCAAAAAAGTTTACTGCACGTCTGACATCATTGAGCAATTTGAGATATTCGTCGCAGAAGAGAGGCACCCAATTTCATTTCGCATAGCCAAGGAGCTGAAATTCTCATTTTTGTCTGCGTTTACGAGAACAAATCTAAAGTTAAAACTCATTCAGACACAAATGGCATTATTCAATGCATAAATGAGTGCATGTTTGCTAAAAACAGCTCTTTTGTTTTGAAAACAATCATTTTATGAACAACATTATGAAAAACATTTATAAATTAATAAAGAGCGTTAGCAAGAAAACGTCAAATTGGAACCTTAAGGCACTCCTTCGGATCAGCGACGCCATACTGCATTGATAAAACACCAGCGATCTTTATCTTGTCGTCTCTTTCCCTCAGTTGAGAGGCCGCTGTATATAAGTGAACATAACTTCTTTGCACATTCTCTATTTATTTTGCTTTAAAATCAAGTTGAATTAAACATTTTTCAATTGACGATCGTTGTGAGTTTGACGGCAAAGCATACCTTAAAAGCTAGACAAGGGAGGTAACAGATATAGAGAGTCTGTGGAAAATCGTTTATTGGACATGTAAGTTTTTTTTAAGAACTGGGTGAAGGATCTGTATGTGTATCTGTATAAAACATCCAAGATGCCAGTTTTGGCTTTAACGGGACGGGTGTCGGAGGGCGCAGCTTAAAAGGTGTCCTCTTTTACCAAGCACGACTTAAAGCTCTCAATGTCGGCTTGGTTTTCAGTGTTATCCTTTAGATGGTTTCATGGGGGCACGATGGCGCAGTGTACTAAGGCGTACTGCACGCCGATGGTGCGCATGTCTTCAACCAATCCAACCCTGCCTGAGCTGCAGAGTGGAGTTACGATGTTGGGGAGCTGGCAGCTGCTCGTCGTTGCTCGGTGGTTCTCTCCGGGTACTCCGGCTTCCCCCACCCGTAAAACTGTCACGGCCATAATTAGCCATTGTCCATAAGTATGTGACCTTAAACACCAATAAGTAAAGAAATAATTTAGAAGGTTTCAATCAACGAAGAAGAAGGACTGTATTTATTGTTATGATTGTGAGTGTGTTATCTTAAATACCCGTGTATCATTAATTTGTGATTTTTCTACAACACTTGGACATTCAAAGCCAGTGAATGTTGGGCCTTCAGGGTCGTCGTTATCGCCTGAAGAGAAGGTGCTTTGACAGCTTGAATTGTCGGGTTCTGATAAAAATGTTCAGAATCTAGATCAGTAAAATTGTTTATTTGTTCGTGATTTGACTGTTTCTCAAGTATTCGTATCATATTTAAGAGCACAGTCGATCTTCATGTCATTCTCACTGGATATCCGGTAAGGATTGTGTGTGAAACTGAACTGATCACATGTATCAATAACAAAGAAGTGTAATCAGTGAGAATTGTGTCAGCTTGGGTTAACGGTATCTTATCGATCCATTGAACTGCTGAAAGGCAAAGTTGAAAAATGAGCCAAGCGTCAAGGAAAAGTATGGTTTCTGTCTCTACAGCCATTATGACAGGGCGTAAATACTCAGAAAGAACAAAAACTATTGATCCCGAAACAAAACAACAAAAGCTGACCTGCCCTGGGGAAAGTTTTTCTAGCGAGTATTCTAACTCCATGCGAGATTCTACATTGCTGGACCTATCAGAACAGATGAAGACGATATCTAAACAAGGTTAGCAAATACATTAGCTATGACTAGCACCGATGAATAGAAAACAAACACCCAAAACATCCTTCAAAAATGTATATAGGCTCGGATGCAACCTCCAATATGAGCCCAAAATGTTGTATAAGCCGCTGTCAAACATTGCAATTCGCAAAATAACTCACCTTAAACGTGGATATTTCAAATTGCCCAAGGCTGCCAGACGTCCACTAAACCTTTTCGTAGTCAGGAGATGTTGCTCTTACACATTACACCGAGAAAAAAACTGTGGACGCCACTTTGAGGTTAAGTGCCCTGGCGGCCAGACTTGTGGGCAACAGAACAATTCAATTTTTGCCAACTCTGCTGTATGGTTCCGAACTTCTAACCGATAAAGAAAATTGTACAGTCTTCGATGTTGTTCAAGAATTCATTGTGGCAACAAAGCGCTTTCAGTAGTGACAAAAAATTACATAAAATTGATTTAAACTAAATGATGAGCTTAGGAACTGGTTAAACTGACTGGCAATAATTGATGTTATTCATTGATGGGCTCTAATTTAGTCCTTACAAGGATGTTACGCAAGCTTTTGTTTTTCTTATAGGCGATGACAGGTCGAAGATTCATTTAATTTAGCATTGGTAAAATTGAATTCATCTTTTAACATTTTTGCTATTTCGATATTCATTCTGTTGTATGTTAAAGTGAATGGAATGATGGACCGACCTCCTTTCGCATTCTCCCTCTGTTATGTTCATACCAAATGGCCAGAGGGTTTGAAGCGTATTGATCCAAAAAGCTTCACGTTTTTTTTTTCTAAGTTCATCCGTTTCTTCTAATGTGTCTTTAATTGGTGGTTGTTCAATAGGATGGATTTCGAAATCGTCCAAAGAATGGCCAGGAAGGTTAAAATGTTGTGCTGCTGGGGCATCAGCATTATGTTTTATATCCTGTTTGTGTCTAGTAGCACGTTCTCGGAAAGGATTTTGACTTTGACTTTGACCAACATACTGTTTCCGACAGCGCTTACATGTGATAAGGTAAATAATGTTTGGTGAATCACAATGGAGGGGGTTACGGATCTGATAATGATTTTTCGTTTGTTCGGAGGAAAATTCCTCTTTCTGATCAGGCATAAAAGTATGCAATCTACAACGAGGCTTTTTGCAATTAAATACCGCGCCACAACCATTCTGCAACGGTCTGTTGTGTTCAATCTTCAGTGGTTCAAAATCAGTAGTTTCAGCTGGACTTTCGAGCTTTTTCAGAGTTTGGGATTTCAGGCTACGCAAAAGGCGAAGTGAGTACCCTCTCGATCTGAGGGTGCCAAATAGAGTAGAACAAGCCTCATTGAAATTTACCTTATCACTTGAATTGCGGTGGAAACGAATGAACTGTGATTTGATGATACCTTTGAATGTATGTTGAGGATGAAGTGATTTTGTGTTCAACAATTGATGTGAATCAGTTGGTTTAAAATATACTTTATAATCTAAATGACCGGACGCCTGAAATTGCTTGCCTTTATGCACGGTCACATCGAGAAAATCAACAGAACTTTCACTGATAGCTTTTAATTTAATGTTTGGATCATGATTGTTCAAAATTTCTAAAAAATTCATCAAAATCTTCTTTTGAATGTTCCCAAATAATAAAAATGTCATCTAAATACCTGAGATATACGAGAGGATGCTTTGCACATTTGCTTAAGGCATTTTCCTCCCATTCCGCTACATAAATGCTTGCAAAATTAGGACTAAATCTTTTGCCCATAGGACAACCCATTATTTGTAGAAAATATTCTCCATTGAACTGAAAGTCATTACCTTTTAAGCTCAGCTCTAAAAGATCCAAAATTTGTTCATCCGGGCGTTTTGCATCCGGATATTTTTCAAATGCATTTTTCGCTGATTTAACACCTTTATCGATATCAATGTTCGTATACATGCTGTCGATATCCAAAGCAGCCAGTAATGCATTTTTCGATATTTTCAATTTCGAAATTTTTGACAGGAAATCCTGTGTATTTTTTAGATAGCGCGGATGTCTATTTGCTATTGGTTTCAGATGATAATCAATTAATTCCGAGATCGCATAAGATTCCGAATTACAATCTGATACAATTGGCCTCCCGGGTGGAGTTACGTCATCCGTCCATGAAGAACGGTCCTTGTGGATCTTTGGTAGGATGTAAAATTGTCTTGTTTGAGCACTGAGCTTAGCTGTTAAATATTTCAATTGTTTTTTGGTAATGTGACCTTCATCGAGGAGACATTTTAAGCTCTTATTGAATTTTTCGACGTTACTAGGCCAAATAAGTGAATCTATTTTCTTATAATGTTTAGTATTGCTGAGTTGTCTCATGGCGTCCTTTATATAATTATCCCGAGATAGAATAACTACCGACCCACCTTTGTCAGCTGGTTTAATTACTAATTTCTTATTTTTTCGACGTTTCGTGAGGGCTCTCCGTTCACCAGCTGTTAAATTGTCTTTATCGGAGAGCATGTTCATGCTGAACACCTTTTGGATGATTCGTTTGCTAGCAATAATTTCAGGATCTACTGCACTATCTGGAGGTGACCAACCTGATGATTCTGTAAAAGGAAGTTTCCGACCGCTGAGTTTCTAAAACGGTCTGCTAATTTCATTTGACTAAGAAAATTACAGTTATATGATGGTAAATTTGTTTGGTTACCAGTTTTAGCCTTTGGTGCTGGTACAAAAGTTAAACCGCGATCTAAAAGAGATTTCTCTTGGGTTGTTAGGTCATTGGTGCCAAACAGGTTAACCATATTAGTTCCTAATCCCACATCTGTTAGGCGGTTGCTACCTTTGCCTTTACTTAGTTTAAATCTAGATGGTTCAACCAGTGATCGTACATAATATTGGCGGTTATCGCGGTCCAATGGATTAAATCCTGAGCAACATCAAACTTCGCGTCATCAATTTTTGGTATAACGTTAACGTCCTTCACTTTCCGAATGGTTTCGTTGATGATGCTCAGGGTTCTCCTATCAGCCTGGGGGAGTTTTTGCGAAAAGTTTAGTTCAGCGAAATAAATTTTTGCTGATCTAAACTTAACTCTGATATCGCTAAGCATATTCCGCAACTGCTTAACTACGAGATCAGAATTATCATTCCGAGAATTCACGCCAATATTTAATAATATTTTTGGGGGACTGGACTGGCCCATGTGCCCTTTAAACATAGAGCGAAAATGATTGAATTTGGCGCCGGGGTAACACTCCACCTGGATGTCCGGATGGGGATTTCGACCAATGCGTCCTAAATTTGAACTTCCAATCTTAAGGATGTTTTTACAAACATCGGGGAGGCACCAATTCTTTTTGTCAAAATTAACTCCGCTTTTATGCCGAAACTGGGAGAATTTAGAATCAAATGAGCGGCCCGAGTTGCGGCTCGGTGATTTGACTTTCTCTGAGTACGATATACCTGGATGAACCACACTAGAGGCAGGAGAATGGGGAGAAGAAGCAGGAGAGGAAACAGAAGCAGGAGAAGAAACAGAAGGAGGAGGAGTTCTAGTGAGAGCACTAGGAGAACCAGAGAAGAAAGGCTGAGGAGGAGTAGAAGGTAGAGGAACAAGACGAAGCAAGACAGCGTTACTCAATTTGCGAGCATCTTCAGTCACAATATGGACCGGAGATGTTTGCAAATTGAGGCACTTACTCTGAGAGAAAGAAGTAGAAGGAAAAGAAGAGGGAGAAGTGCTTTGCCTTGATCTTTTCTTATTATGCTTTTCGCGTTGGGGTAGAGGGACAACACGGGCCGGAGTTTGCTTGCTCCCTCCCGTATTGTTCCTTACTCCAGACGCTGGGCGAAGTTCCAAAATGTAAGACTCACAGGCCGAAATCGTCTTATCTGTCAACTTATTTTTAAAGTTCTTTTTAGCCCAGATCAAGGCACGCGCCGAAGCGCTGTTGAAGTCTATTTTTTTCGAGTCAGGGAGGTGGTCGCATAGCCAAAGTTATCTTAGACATCAAGTGGTTTAAATTTATCTTCTAATGCTCAACTAAAGCATTTAACGTTTGGTTGGCCCATCCCGCACTAATCTGTCGAAAAACAGAAAAAAATGTTTGGGGTGGGAAGAGCTGGCTTTAGAAAGCCACCTAACTCATCTACTTTCTTCTCCAGCTGTGTGTGTGTGACTCTGGGTTGCTTGTATGTTTTAGTACTATGGGGCAGGTTTACGGTCCAGTTTTACACCCAGGTTGTCTTTCTCCTCGACCTTTCCCCTTTCCTCTCTATATCCCATTTTGTTTCCAGTCCTAACATGTTTTACTTTAACAGGCCTAGTTTGATAAAAAAATACAACTGTGCATATCCCATTGATCCTTTTTTATTTAAATTAAACGAAAATGTTGAACGTGGAAACGACCTAGTATAAGCTTTATAGCTTCCTGTCGGATCCACATTTTCATTATTGTCTTTTGTATATTCGATAGCAGATATTGAATAAATATTGTTTAAACTAGATCAATTCAAACACTCTAAAATCAGTTGGGTGAAAAATCAACCCAAATGAGTTGGGCTGAGTGAATATGAACCCAATTGAGTTCATATTTACTCAACCCATTTAATTGGGGTTAATTTTTAACCCAACTGATTTTAGATTGCACACACGCTTACACGTGTGTTACATAGTCAGACTGAAACTCAGGGTGAACTATAATGATCACTCATTGTCCATCGACCGTCGTCCGTCGTACGTCATATATCGTCTGTCATCCACGAACATGGTATTTGCGACTTTTTCAATATCGTTGGCCCGGTTTCAGTTAAATTTGAAATACTTGTTTGTTCTGACATCGCATTTTGATTTTGTTTAAAGCAACTTGCCTCTCCCCATAGAGAGAGAGAGTGGGGAAAATGTTCCCATTTTTTTTAAAATCCTCTCATGAACTTTTGGGTACAATTAATTGATATTTGGTACTGATCTTTATTTTGAGGCGTAGAATCAGGTTTGTTCGAAGTTCAAAGGGCAATATTTGCCTTTTGTAACAGAGGGTGGGGGTCAGAACTTTTAGCCCTTCCCAAAAGTTTTATTTTCTGAACCGTTGAATCTGAGCCAAATTTCAGATTTAAGTTTATTCAAATCAAGTTCCCCGGATAAATATTTGGGACCCCAATGGGGGCGAAAATTCTTACTTAGTGCAAATTAAATAAGAATCTAAAAATGATTATTATTTTGAGACCACTATGATCTCTAATATAGGCTATGACATGTCACAAAGGGCGATCACATTTGATAGGTGGCAATATTTTTGTGCCATTTGTTAAAGGTCGGATGGATGGTGTTCGGAAACCAAGTCATTTAGGCCTTGACCACGCCAAGCCATGTTTTATTCATCCCCTACCAGAAAAAGACCTCCAATATGTTGCAATGCCTACACATGCTACAAGGGCTTCAGATTTACTCTCAAAGCATTGAATTTTTAGTAAAAACATCCACATGGAACCCCGGGAAGTGAAGTAATACTCATTTACGGTGGTAAATAAATAAATAAATAAATAAATAAATAAATAAATAAATAAATAAATAATAGGACAGTGAGACCCCCCCCCCCCCCCCCGAAGTAATACTCATTTACGGTGGTGAACAAGTTGGTAAATAAATAAATAAATAAATAAATAAATAAATAAATAAATAAATAAATAATAGGACAGTGAGACCCCATATATCAAATATCACTTTTGCACCCCCTCCCCCACCCCGTCTGACAGAAATGGCCTGGGCCCCCTATTATGGACATTTGGCTACGCGCCTAATTTCGATACACCTTCTTCACATTCAAACTTGCCGATTCCAATTTTAAAGGGTTGCAAATTTGACCACACTTCTGAATGAATTGCTGGCTTTATGAAACGTTCTGTTAAGAGAACACAATTAATATTTTTCCGTGTCGCTCTGCTCGCATAACGTCCAGTTTGTTGTACCCTAAAAAACACCGTTTATTTGCATCGCTTGCATCACGAAGCGCGAAATATCTATTGAAAGGCGTGACAGCAAAAGTTTGTTATTACCAAAAACAAAACAAAGAAGTTTTAACCCTTTACCTAAAACGAAAGTCAGACGACACGTGCAAATAAAATTCTTCAATAACTCATTTTTTTCATTTTTGTGTCAAAAACATAGCTTATGATCCCTCATTGGAATGAGCTCGTTCCGATAAGTGTCATAAGCTATATTTCTGAGACAAAAAATCAACAACAAAAAAATAATGAAAACAGAATGGTGATTTTTGTGAATAACGCTGGTCGGTTTTGGCCGTTAGGTACTACGTTAATTGAGTAAAATGTTAAAGAACTCTGCAGATGGAGCGACAAAGTTCCAACTAAACCTGAGCCGTATTGTCCAACATAAATTATCCAAACTTTCTAAAAATGTGAGTCGAATCGTCACAAAAGAAGGCCCGGATTGTCGAAAGTTCTGGACCAAATCATCCAAAAATGATTCACATGATACCTCTGGTATATTCCGGCGAGGCATTGAATAGCGAGGGTGCTGTCAGTCGCCCTACACAAGTTTGTATTAAGTTTCCTTACACAAAATGGACACTTTTTGACAGTCATTTTGGATCCGCTATGAATCGACCCATTTTTTCTCTTTTTCATTTATGGTTATGCGGCATTACATGCTTAGTATTGAAACCATTACAAGTGTTATATCAGTTGATATTCTTGACATTGTTGGTAAAAATGGCCGATTTTTTAATGCATTTGTGCAAAGTTTGTGTATTTATAAAACGTTATACTTTGGGCAACCAGAGTTTGTTTGTTTTAATGGTTTAAAGACACTTTTCGACAGCCAGGGTCACATTTGGTGGACAGTTTTATGCACGAAGGAAGTCGGAATACTCGGGTAGAATCACCGAGCAGCATCAGACTTCGGTACTTTGCACAATCAGGGCTAACGTTGGTTGGACTGAAGGCCAGAGCACCATCGACCTGCACAATGCCTTTGTACACAGAACCAGAGTGACCCCTTCCACTGCGACATGGGCAATCGGGATTAACTGCCTTGCTCAAGGACACAACGCAGTTACTGTTGGGCATGATCGAACCACTGACCTTTCGGTTTGAAGCTTAATACTCTATCCACTGAGCCAATGTGCTCCGTGGGTGAACAAAGTAGCCAATAGACTATCGGCATTCCTTATGTTGGGTCATGTGACGATGGGCACACGTCACATTTATTTTCAAAACAATAAACAGGTGTGGAGCGAAACTGGGAGCCAGCAATGGCGGTTACCATCAATCGCTTCACATGTAACTCATTTTATTACGAAAAACGGTATGCCTTTGTTCTTGCATTTGGAACCAGAAATCTCATGTTGTGACCTTTTGTTGTAGTAGTTGAAGGTAGTAGTTGATTTGATGGAATGGCAGCTTCTTTGTGGATAATTCTAAACATTAATATCAATTTATTGGATGTCCTTCGATCTCGAAGTGTTGGCCACTCTTGGTTGTTCAGCATGCTGGTTACACTTCTGGATGGCGATAGTCTCAGGTTAGAAACCTCGCTGATCTCTTCTGTGCCATCTCCAGGTTGTTGATATCAGCAGCAGTATGTGGGTCCCATACGTTGCTGGCATATTCCATTTGAGGCCGAACAAGTGTCTTGTAGCACAGCTCTTTGGTATTTCGGGAATACTGGTACATGTTCCTTTGTACAAATGTCTTGTTGTTATTGGCTTTCTTCACCACATGATCGATATGCGTGTTCCAGCTGAAACTGCGATGGATGTTGTCATTATTGTTGATGACCAGGTACTTTGATGTCTCATCGTCTTCAAGCGCGTGACCATGGATTTTATATGGTTTTTTAATAGGCACTTTTTTGCTAGCAACATGGAGGACATGGCACTTCTTGGGTGGAATGCATTTAGCAAGTCTCTTTCCCATACTTGTAGAGCTCCTAGATCCTATTGAAGCTTGGTTGCGTCATCTAATGAACTGATTTGCCGATATAATATGCAATCGTCAGCAAATAGTCGGACGGTGGAAGTAGTCGGGCAGGTCGTTGATGTACAGAAGGAACAGTATTGGATCTTAGACGCTGCCTTGTGGAACCCCAGAATGTACCGGTGTTGTCTTCGACGTACTGCGTTGAAGAACAACCCGTTAATGTCTGTCCTTCAGGAAATCACTGATCCGACTGCGTGTTGTTCCCTTCATTCCATAGTGGCTTAACGTGTGCAGTAGTCTTGTGTGGGGCACCTTATCAAAAGTTTTGGAAAAATCGAGCAGAATGACATCCGTTTGGCCACGATCATCTATCGTCTTCGCCAAGTCTTGGATTGTTATTGTCAGTTATGTTTCACAGGATCGGTTCTTCCTAAAGCCACGTTGCGCATCTATCAGTATCCCCTGCATATCGAGATGCCTGATGATGTTACTGGCGTTGACATGTTCCAGCACCTTGCGGGTGATAGATGTCGATGATACGGGTCTGTAGTTCTCAAGTGGGCTTTTGGCTCCCTTTTTCATATAGGCACTACGTCAGCATTCTTCCAGGTTGTTGGTTTCGTGTCTTGCTCTAACGATGCCCGGAAGAGCATTTCGTAAATAGGTGCAAGTTCTGCAGAGCGTTGGGATACCGCCTGGTCCAGTGGACTTTTGGATGTTTTGTTCTGCGAGCAGCTTGCTGATGTCATAAACCGATAGTTATCTCAGGGTGGTTGCTTATTCCCATGATCTTGATGCTGTGGGAAGGTTCATTAGAATTGAAGACAGATGAGAACCGGTGGTTGAGGATGTTCTCCTTCGGTGTAGGTTATCCCATCTGCTGATATTAGTGGTGTCACCTCAGAACTGGCCTTGTTCGTGCTGTTAATGAAGTGCCAAAAAACGCCTCAGGTTGCTCAAACTGTCGGGTGATTTTATATTGGTGATGTACTCATTATATTCCTTTGCTCGTTTTGTTTTCCTTGCTTTCTTTTAATTTGAAAAACTTTTGTTGACGGTTATTCATGGAGAATGTAATATGATAAGTCATATGCACAGTTGGATCAAAAGATACTGGCCAATAAAAAATTGGGCGTTTTTGGTTGATGGTTGTGCATATGTCTTCAGTAATTGCATTGAACATCAATCGTCTTATTCATTGATGGGAAGCTGATTGACAATTTAAGATGAAATACCATCAAACACTGTGGTGGACAGCAATTGTCCTATCGGATTAGGATGGATCATGATTGGCAAAGAGATTTTACATGCGAACGGCGATTGGTGGGCAGGTATATTTTTGAATTTTGGGAAAATGTTGGCATAAATGTTGACATTTTGTCATTTTCTCGGAGATGGGAGATACCCCCACCTGCCCATTCAACCCTTTGTTTGTTAAGAGTGGAGTGGGCCATGTTTATTTACCCTCACGTACCTTCTCCCCTGTGCTCAGCCCTTCGTTTGTTGAGAGTCGAGTGGTTCATGTTTAATTGTTCAGAATATTTCGAGTGTTTCTTGAGAGAGTCTATAAACAGTGCTACATTTCAGAACGATATCTGACAATGTAGGAGTGCACGGACACTTCCCCGGTTGAAGTGGTTGAATGCTACATATATAAAAGTCACCCTGCCCATGATACTCCTGATAAAAACTTACCTGTGGAACATTTCAGCTAGATAAATCTGAAAACATAGAAGTGCATCCCAGTGTTGATCTGTTTGAAGGGTTAATTGTTGAGAAGAGTTAGCGTGATGGCACACGTAAAATTCAACCGGGCCGTGTTACTACTGATTTAACCTTTTACACAAAGTAACGGAAAAACGGCCAGCGTTATTCACAAAAATCATCAATTAATTTTTATTATTTTTTTCATTTTTCGTCTCAAAAACATAGGTTATGACCTCGCTTTGGAACGAGCTTGTCGAGCTCGTGCAATGAGAGGTCATAACCTATGTTTTTGAGACAAAAAATGAAAAAAATTAGGTATTCAAGAATTTTTGTTGCAAGTGTCGTCTGCTTTTCATGGTAGGTAAAGGGTTAAAATTACCCTAGGTGGCAAATTTCAGCTTGATACTTCCGAAACGTAGAAGTGCACATCGTTACTGCTCTAGCTGGCAAGTTAATGCCTGAAGGGTTAACCCTGGTGGCATCTTCCATGTCAGTTCAATGACAGCAATTGGAAGAGTCCATATTCATTATTTGGGGGTAGACTAATTAATATTTCCAACGTGTAACTTTGGGACTGCACTTTGAAAATATTGATTGGTCTACCTCAGAAACACACTTAGCACCCATCCCACTTAACGGAATTATGGCCTATCATGTTCCAAGTCCGAAAAACTGCCTCTTGGGTTCACAGAATTAATGCTCTGGTTAACAAATTAATGTGTGAAGCGTTAATGCTATGCAACATGTAAAAATCGACTTGTTCGTGTTACTGCTAAGAAATTACCCCTATGGAGCATAATTCAGCTTGAAATTGTAGGAGCGCATCTTGGTGTTGCTGAAGTTGAAGGGTTATTGCGACGTTGGATATAATCAGTGTGCATCCAGGAGAATTTTCTGGTTTGAACATGAATGGGTTACCACATCTCGAGTTTGTCCTGGATCGTACATGTATATACTATAAAAACAGACATGCAAACATAAATATCCACAACTCTACTTTATAATTATGTTTTGAGAGAAAGTAAAGAAGATAATATCAATGATATTCCTTCTGGATTTTGATTTTGATGACTGTACTTTATTAGGCTTTCCCAAACCCAGTTTGGGAAAGACTCTTGTTATTCTTCTTTTTCAAAATTTTTCTTCTCTATTTTTTCTTTGTTTTTCTTTTCTTTTTTTTTTTTTTTTCTTTTTTTTCGCCGTCAATTTTGTCTGTTGCACTGCTCAAAAACAAGCTGAACTATTTCAACCAAATTTGGCATACATGTACTTATGTAATGTCATAAAATCTAGTGAAATGAGGTATCGTCATGTCTGTGAAAATGCTTATTTTCAAAATAGTCTGTCAAAACCGTAAAAATTTCACCATTTTTCAAATGTCTCAAAATTGTTAACAGTTACGTAGCTCAAATTTCCCACATACTTAGAGCACAACATGATATACCAAAATCACCACAAAAATATTTTAAAATTAACTCCCATTGGCCAAAAATGACTTGAAAATAGCTTTTTTCTTCAAAATTAACCAACTTCAAGGGCAAATATATCTAATTACAAGGTTGTTGTAACAATTGTTTTGGTTTGGATAGATGAAACAATGATTGCGGAAGAAAGTTACTGTTTACTTTTTAATCTCAGATTTAACCCTCAAGCACAATGAGGGTGAGAATAAGAGTACCGTTTGAAAATGCCAAAATTAGCTAACAATGGTTGCTTTTTCTATCATTTTGGAAAGGGTTAATTTCAAACACTCTTCATGCACGTATTCACGATTGACTATCGAGCATATTTGCGGTTGTAAATTTGGTTGTAAAGTTTAACCCTATCCCATTCCGGTTGCATAAAAGTAGGTACTGTCTAAAAAAATCCATTTTTCAGAATTTGGTAAGTTTAGGTGACGATTTACTCCATTTTTAATTGCTTGAGCTCCGAATGTTTTCTATAGCTGCTTGCAGCAGTCAAAGTATGACAAACTTTGTTCTATATGTTCTTATTATAAGTTTAACCCTTGGCAGATTTGAGACTTCCCATAAGGGTACTGTCGGAATAATTGTTATTTTCGCCCAAATTTACATGCAATTTCTCAGCACTGGAGCCATATTTTCTCAAAACGTTTCCCATGAGAAGATAGGGCATTCATCCAAGAACAATTTTGCTGTTATATGTTTTATTCCAAGTTTTAACCCTCACCCAGTTGTCATGCCTTGACTTGGAGTACCCTCAACTTGTACATGTTCATTCAAATACCAAGATTCAAGACTCCTCCATGTTTGTTATCAGACACTCAGTCTGTGAATGATGTTCACACATTTAGAGCACAATATGATAAACTAAAATCATCACACAATTATTTTTAAATCAACCCCTGTTGGCCACAAATGATATGAATTCGGAAGCATTTTATCTTTGAGATTGACTAACTTCAAGCGTTAATTTCTCTAATTGCAATGTTGTTGTAACAATTATTTTTATATGCATAGATGCAACAGTGCTTGTAGAAGAAAGTTACTGTTTAGTTTTTAATCTCACCTTTAACCCTCAAGCACAATGAGGGTAAGGGTACCATTCGAAAATCTGAAAGTAGCTAACTTCGGTTACATTTTCCTGTCATTTTGGAAATGGATAATTTTAAACACTCTGCTTTGCTATATGTAGTCTGCACTTTCACATTGGAAAGTTGGGAAAGCCCGTAATTTGTCTAACAAATTACAATTCTCTAGTTAATAATTTGTTACTCGTTTACAGAAAAGAAAAAAAATGTTGGACTTGTTGGATTCGGCTTCGGATATTGCAAACACCGTGCAGATTGTGGATAAATGTATGGATGCTATTACAACAGTAACAAACAAACAAACAGAAGTAACGGATGACAGTCGGGTAAGTATAGTAGGCAATGTGTTTTATCTCTTATATCCAAGTTGTTTATTGACTTTTATTCTGAAATATTAAATATTTAAACTGACCATACCGACCAATCCTTTGGTAGAGAAAACAGCCTTAACAATCCTTTATCCCAGAAGAAAGTTCCAACAGGGAATTTGTACACCAGAAATCCCTTGTTACATCTTCAAGGTCTTACAAAAAGTAAGTCCGACAAAGTCTGCCGTGTTTTAAAAAGATGCCAATTATTACGGCCCTGCAAATCTCAAATTTTAGGTCGAATCAAATCTTAAATCAAATCAGGCACCGATTTCAAAATGCATCGAATCGAATCTCACTCAGGGGTGGGCTGGACTAAGGAAAGTTACAGGGAAATGCACCAAGGGCGGCCCAAACTCAGAGAAAATATTTATTTTTTCGAACTGGACGAACGCGGATTCCTGACATCTTATCGAACAATGGCAATCCACATAGAGAACATTTCGATGGCTTTTTTGTATCATCTTCATCGCTTATTCGGTTCTACCAGGATGTGTGTGTGTGTGTGGGGGGGGGGGGGGGGGGGGGGGGGGGCATCGGGAAGGAAAGAGTTCGACCCAATCGGGGAAAAATTAGATTTTTCAAATTGAAGCAACGCTGTTTCCTTTCATCTGAGCGATCATTGTTAGACTGGACTGCTGGTATATTGAAATGTCCCCTATATAGAGTACATTTTGATATACCGGCAGTCTATGCAATCAGATCCATTTTGCCTTTTGGTCATTTTCAAAAGCCAAAATTTCACGCAGTCCACGGGTGTTGGACTGCATCAATTTTGGGGACCCCAGTGGGAACCTAATAGGGGGACCCACCGGGAATTTTCCCGGTGGACCATACGGCCAGTCCGCCTCTGATCTCACTGCTTTTCAAGTAGCGGATGTTGCACCTTCTTATACAACCGAGAATAATGTCAGTCTCCACTGAAGTGCACGTATTGTGCGCAACGGCGATTCGTGTAAATCAAGCAAAAAAGTAGAATAATCCAGAATGTAATTTCGGAAGCCTCTTCTTTGCTTATTGGTTCGGTCACTCATGATTGTTCCCCATCTTCAGGACTTTGGTCGAAGTTGTGTTAATTAAAAATTGAGTTGTTATCTTGGACAAAGTTATTAACTTTTCCTTTGAAATCGTTGTCAAATCTATCCCCTTCTTGTGGACGATGGGCTTTATTTAGAAGTTCAAAACCACAAAATGACAAAACGATGAATGGAAAGTGTCAGCGCACCGAAGGCGCACAGGGAAGATGTGCGATTTGAAATCCCTTGCAACCCGATTAACTTTATTTGCTTATGAATCCACGGAAGTCGGAAGCGAGGGCTAATAATATGTGGTTTGAAACCGCAGTTGGATGGTTGTTTTAGAAATGAAATTTACCTATAACTTCTCTAACTGAATACTCTCGAAACACTCTAAGAAGACGCATGGACTAGCGACTTGTTTGGGTTTCTTTCTCTTCTCTCGAAAACAAACCATCAAACTGCTGTTTCGGTATTACCATAAATATCCCCATGTTTCTAAAGGACAAAACGAATGAATGAATGAATGAATGAATGAATGAATGAATGAAGGAATGAAAGTTTCAGAATGCAGAAGGCAGGGACTCTGTGGGACTGAAATCCCCCAGCTTGCGACCCGAATAACTTTATTTGCTCATGAATCCACGAGAGTCGGAAGTGAGGGCCAATAACTTTATTTGGTTTGAGTGTGTGCTGGCAGTAGGGTACTGGGTCAGACCCTCGAGAACCTCGAACTGGAAGGTGCCTATATGAATTGTGCTCAGCCCTTTACCTAACATGAAAAGCAGACGACACTTCCCAAAAAATTCTGGGATAACTATTATTTTCATTTTTTGTCTCTAAAACATAGATTATGAACCTATTTTTTAGTGACAAAAAATGAAAAAAATAATGAAAATTAATTGACGATTTTTGACAATAGCGCTGGTCGGTTTTGGGCGTTACGTTAGGTAAAGAGTTAACTACAAGAATTCTGCTCTGTGGTTTCCTTAGAAACGCGGACATGTTTATGGTAATATTGACACCGCAGTTTGATTCGTACCTCGTGAATCTTGATCCATGATGTCAGGTGGAACAGTAGTTTGCTGGACTAGTGGAAAACTATTCAGCCAACAGAAATCTAGTTGGAACATGTGTTCTATACAGATTTGTAAACATGGAACTGGATGAAAAGTAATAGGTGTGTATTAAAAACTTACATTGAATATGGTACTTTCTGTTTCAGTCTATAGCTGGCAGTGCAATTTCTAATCTGGCAAACAAAACAACTGGTTTTAATGAATCAACATTGGATTCCTTGACGTCAGTTACAGCAGGTAACTGTTTTATTATAAACTTATTTCTGATACTCTGAAGCCCACTTGTATGGTAAAATTGGATAAAAACCACTAAAAACCACTCGTTCAGTAATAGAAATGGCACCACATTCCTGGGGACGATTAACTTTTCGGACGTCGTAATGTATCACAGCACTACATTTTTTCCATAGGCGACCATTATAACGTCCAAACGAAAGAAATATGATCCCATCAATTTAATTTTGGCATTCAAATATCATTGCCAAGTAGAGCCCTCAAGATAACTTTTTCTGACCTGAAAACAGGGGGTCGTGCAACCACTAAGAGGGAAAAAATGACAGGAAAGGAAGTACCGGTCACGTGCACATATTTTTTTAGGTAATTCTTAACAAAAACCCACCAAAATGTAAATTGTATTTTTAAGTCCAAAATTCATCAAATCACCTCTTTCTTTATCTGGAATATTCAACAATAATGTAAGATGTCGTTAGAATGTTTCAAATGATTATTGAAACAATATATTTTCCCAAGGCTGCTTTTTTAAGAGATTGCATCATTTCCGACAACATTTCAAGGTGGGTAACTCTAATTCGAATATTTACTGCATCGATACCTCATGACTTGGAAGTTACACTACTAAACAAGAAAAGTTTTGTGCAGAGCACAGGCGCGCAGACAAAAGAACATGAAAAAATACAATTCGTGAAAACATTCAATAAGATTTCACATTAGATTTACAGGTTTAAAAATAATTTACATTAAAATAAACATTGTTTTGTGCTATATTAAAAAATGCAATCCATAACATTTCATGAATTGTTTTAATTTAAATTGCATTAACTTATCGTGATTTTTTTATTAGTCTTTAATGTTATCAGCATCTGTGCTATACCATGAGAGAACATGAGCATAGATTAAAGTTTTGCGAATTGTTTATGTCGCCCATTTACTAAACGTTTGCCCCCCCCCCCCCCCCTCCATCTGTGTTGATCATATTTTACCATTGTATGAGAACAAGTATAATCAAATCTATAACCCTACTTGCCTAATATACTAGTCTTGGTAAAAAATAATAATATACATTAAATTTACTCACATCACCTCTAGGCTTTGGTAAACTGGAAAGATTCAAAAAAATTAACAGCACTTGTGTTCAATTAGTCTTGACCTAAAGGTTTAATGTATTGAAATTATATAGTTCATTATTAAACAAAATCAGAAATTCATGTTTGTGAGAAAAATATCTTTTATTAAGAACATAAGTATAAAAAATAAAATTACATAATATACAATAATAAAATTGTCGATGACACTCTAGCTCGACTTCAATATGACAGGAATTTAATATTGCTGTGACCAAGTCAACAATAATTAATATGACATTAATTATTATTTGCTGTGACCAAGTCAACAACAATAAAAGAATTACAAGTTGACTGCAATAGACTAAAGATTATGACCAATCATTTAAGTCAATTTTCGAAAAAATTAGATGGGAAATTGTCTTCAACCCTTGTCAGAGGTAAAGAAGTCACAAAATATCATATTGGTGATAATGGGAACAATATTTTATGGCCGGCAGACCAAAATCCCAGCTACATATCGATTCATAGATATGACCTCTAGCCCGATCTTTATTGACATGTGCGCTTACTTTGTGTAAGTGGCACTGAATAAATCAAAGTTAATCTAATTTGCATAATTTTATTCACGAGAAAAACACCTGAATTATATGTGATGAATGCCAAGTTGCTGAACATTCATACACAAAAATTTAATCAAATCACTACTTTTATATAGAAGTTCGGTACAAAAAACTGATTGCACCTAATTTCGTTAAAAAATGGTTGCCGGAGACCATCTTAAATTTCGTACCTGAACCCAACACACTTGTTCTTGTCCCACAATGATAACAAAGGCTCCCAGAAGTTTCGTAAAGATGGGTTCATAAGTAAGGCCTCTAGCTCGAGCCTTATTGACATGTGCACTTACTGTGTACAAGTTGCTCTGAATAAATCAAAGTTCTCATCTAATTTGCATAATTGATGCATGAGAAAAAAACCCATGTGTGATGTGTTCCATGTTACTAAACATTCACACAAAAATTTATTCAAATCACAACTTTCATGGTCTCTAGCCCGAGCCTTATTGGCATTTGCACTTACATTGCTGAAATTAATACTGAATAAATCAAATTTAGTCTAATTTGCATAATTTATGCACGAGAAATAGGGAGGAGAGAAATAATTCTATCCTGCCAGAGCTTAAGCTTAATTCCTTTACAAATTTTCACCCACTGGGCGGGGGGACACATGTTCCATACCCTACCCCGCCATATCCTGTCCTCGGCCTCCGTCCTTCAACGGCGGTATCTAGATTTTGCTCCCCTACAACATATTGGAATCCCCCACCCCACCCATGATTTGGCATTATGGCTCAACAAATGGTACATGCTAATTCTGAATGCGTCTCAATCTGGATGAAGGGTGTGTGGTTATGGAGGGGTGGGCTCATAATTATTTTACAGTGATGATTCTGGCGCAACGTGTACATTATATACATTATTCTTGGGTAAAAGAATTTTTCTGAGCATGCTTATTCCTGTTCCAAAATTTAACCCAAGTTAGTTGCCGTTAGAAGTGAAAGTTTCAGTTCGATATCTTTGATTAATTTAGGAGTGCATCCCAGCATTGATCTTGTTGAAGGGTGAAAACGAAGTTGCACATAAAATATCGAACAGTGATGATTTTGGTCTGAGTATGAGTAACATACACTATATCGCATGTTCCCAAGTTGAAAGGTTAAATTTCATCTACGCATGCTTATTCATGTCAAAAAAATTCCCCCCCCCCCCCCCCCACACATAAAAAGTACAATGGTATGGTAAATCCCAAAATAATTGGTAATACCATGGTAATACCAGGTATTTTGGGTCGAACCATGCTTTACCATGGTACATTTTTTAGGGCCAAATCAGCTGAGTTTGAAAGTTCCAGATTTTCAGTTCGATATCTCTGTATATGTAGGAGTGCACCCCTAGGTTTAAACTTGTTGAAGGGTTGACACGAGTTTACACGTAAAATGCAACTTCCCATGTTTGACCTACTAAAGATTAAAAAGTATATAAACCTCAGTGTGAAATTTCAGCTAAAATTCAAATGTAGATGCGAAACTTCAGTTAGTAAACTCTAAAAGTGCATACGTACGTTCGACCTCCTCTTGTTAAAGGGTTAATGAGTGAAGGGTTATCGTAGCAGGTTATATTCACTCCGCCCATATTGCTCCTTATCAAAAAGATTTACACACAGATGTCAGCTCAATATTTCTGAAAACCGTTCGAGCTCCTTTTGTTAAAGGGTTAATGAGTGAAGGGTTATCGTAGCAGGTAATATTCACTCTGCCCACATTACACCTTATCAAAAAGATTTACCCACAGATGTCAGCTGTCAGTTCAATATTTCTGAAAATGTAGGAACCAATCCCACATCGCAGTTGTGGATGAAAGGTTAATACGACTCATAACTCAACGGAAACCTCTCAATGAACCTGAAATATTGTGCATCTGTTGACAAAATTGTTCAAAATACAACAGAGGGCAGACACCTCACAGAACACGCAAACCAGAATCTTAAGCCAACTGTTGAACGCACCAAGTTACACCATGGCGTATGTTTTCCTGTATCTCTTCTGAAATCGATAAGAGTACTGCTGAGTTTATCAAGGAACATGTCCCATCCACCAACCCATTTAAAAAGTATTCTTTTGTCAATTAAGCCAGCAGTGAATTGTTTGTGAATCTCTTTAATCATACTGACCATCAAAAAGTGAGATGTGCAAACATTCGCTAAACTAATTAAACAAATCCATTGCATTTTAAACGCTATACACACATAAAACGTATGTAGAAACGAAACTTACACAGCTGGCAATTTGATGCGAGTAACTTTGACCAACGTAATGAATTTCTTTATAAAATGACGAATCCATAATGAGAAGGTGAATCCTATAATTTGAGAGTATGGCGGCCTTCATAAAAGAAATGTGTCCCAGCCTATTTTTAAAACCCATTATGTAAAATCGTTTTCGGTCTCTGAAACCGAAAGACTCGGAGTGTTATGACGACATCGTTTATAATATATTTAAGTACGCCATAAATGCAGAATTTATTGCACGCTTTTATGGTTGTGTAATATTGTAACAAATTGTATATAAAATAACAGGCCAAAATTAATTAAACCAACGAGAGTTAATATCGAGTATGTCCACAACAATAGGATTCCGTTTTTTAGGTTTGGAGTCAATTCAAAATATCAAGAGAATTGAATTTTTCTCTTAATTGTGTCAAAGAGTGCACCAAATAGCGTGCGCATGCGCGCTAAATGACAACAAAGGAGGATTGACTGAGATTGTCCACCAATAGGTGCATCAGGGGAGATAATATGTTACAACTATGCATTAACCCAACAGATGCTTATGCACATACTTTAGGAGGACTTCTAGTACAACAATTTACTGGATATTTCTAAATCGAATAACCCTGTTAATTGCATATACCTTTCAAACGTTTACCAAACTTTCAGTACACATTTGAGCTGTTAACTACACAAATTATACATCAAAATGAAGGTTGTTATGTACAGAATACGAAAATACATGCAATCGGTTCACAGGGTTGATAGCAGGCACCAATGGTTCCTGGAAGTCCGCTAAGGTATTCGTACCAGACCAGATAGATATTCGCTTCAAAGTCAGAACTTGAGTGTTATAAAATCACTTCCCATATATAGTATAAGTTTAATTTTGGTGGTTTTGAACAAAAATATTTTTCAATTGACATTCACCACAGCTTCCAAATTGATCTAGGTCGATTACAAAAATGGACAGAGTTTAGTTCTTTTGATGGTTCTATGACGTCAGGTAGAAAAATAGTCTGTCAGCAGAAATCTGTATAGAACACGTGTTCTGTATGGATTTGTAAATATGGAACAGAGGGAAAAGTAATGGGCATGTAATAAAAGTTGTTCTGTCAATGAACTTCACGTTAAAGCAGCTGAGTAGAGGATACAGCAAGGAAAGTACTTGATATTTCAGGCCTGGCATTCTTAAAAAATGCAGAAGAGCTAAAAATCGCCCCCTTCGCATGGCCTAGGGGTGCGATTAGCTCTCCTCAAGCTAACAAAAAGGCTAAAAGTGGCAAAATGAAGTTTTACTATTAATGAGTTCTGTCTGGTGGGCTTTGTACACTTTGTTTGATGCTGCTAGCATGGTAGTCTTTGTGAGATGTCTGCACTGCCCCCCCCCCCCCCACACACCTTCGGGCCTCGGCAAGGCCCAGAGGTGTGGGAGGGGTAGTATAGTAGTATAGCCATTTTACAGAGACCACTAACATAGCAGGGCTCTAAAAAGATGTTGGTTTTATGAATAGGCTGTTATGGTAGTCATTATTTTCTAATGCCAGGAGGGCAAAACTAGCCCTCTTTAATATTTTTAAGGCGAGCAGTTGGTGAGAGAATAAATCGCTCTTCTGAAAATGTCAGGCCTGGTATTTCATGTATAACATACATTCATATGAAAATAATAACACACCCTTTCCAAATTCACCTCCCCTATTTATTTGCAGTGACAGTTTTAGCTTTATGAATCTTGAATTTTAATGATAGGGTTTAATGACATTTTTGACAGGAAGGATCGCCTCATGTCGGATAGTTTTATGGTGGAGAAAGCTGGAGTAGTGTGCCCACCACACAATTTTAAAAGCTTATAAGCGTTTTTTGCGTGCCTAGTTTCAGCTGTTTTTGACATCACCAGTATCCAGTGCACTCCGACAGTTCCCGTCGTGAAGAGTAAAACAGAAGTGGCATTAAGTCTGCCTTTGATTTTGAACCCTCAAAAAAGTAAATAACTACTCATATGAAACACTCCTATAGGAATCAAAATAGGATTCCTATAGGAAGTTTATATAGGTTTCCTGCAGGAAACTTATAGGTAATTTGTATGAAAATTAGTAGGATCATACAGGAATCCATATAGGAAACACAACATATTCCTACAGGATCCTATAGGAATATACATGTAGCCCTGACAATTAGAATAGTTTGCTGAGGCAAACTCTTCTAATTGATAGGGCTACATGTATATGAAACTGTTTTCATTTGGCTGAAATTAAAACAATCTGCTTATTAAAGGAAACCGACTTTTACTTAAATTCAACTATAAATTACAAATGAAAAAATGTATTTCCTATAATAATCCTATTATAGAAGTCTTAAACATTTAGTTAAATCCGAAGAGACTGACCTTTTAAAGGTGATCAGAGTTTCTATAGGAATACTACATCTCCCAATAGTTCAACAATTAAATGAAAAATTCTTTCGGAATGCACAGAGAGAGCATTCCTGTAGGAAAAAGGACTCCCATAAATTGCCAACCGTACCCTCATCATTCCTATAGGAGTCCTGTATGTTTGCTATATTTTCCACCAGGAATAATATAGGACCCTATAGGACATTTCCGTGTGGGTATGCGTGATCACATCAGGGCCAGCCAGACTGTTAATCATTCCCGTGGGGCCATCAGTAAACACCATTGCCCCCTAAATCATGTTATTAATTGTTATATTATCTATAATAATATTACTCTTACGTCCCGTAGTGTCTGTTCTCACGGGGAGAATCGTCTGATTTTTCACAAACCCGTATGCATATTTTATATTTCATTTAAATTCGGGTGAATCTATTTCGATTCTCGTGAAATTTTTTAATTTTTTTTATTCAGATAAATGTACAAAATTTTTACAAATATAGCTATAAAGATGGCAGGCATCTGCGCTTTTTACAGATATACAAACACACACAGAGTGATATAACAGCAAACAGATAGTGATAAATGATAATGGATATATTTAACTGTAATTTAAGCAGATGACATATTTTCAGTTTATTTTTGGGGATAATTCTCGCGAAAATGGTTGTGAGAATCCATACCTGCTATGAGTGTCCCAGGATCTCATTAGGCCACCTTGGTTGAACCACTGTTGTATACTGATAACACATGTGAAAGCTTTACCCAACACAGCTTTTTTAACGTTTAAAATATAACCTGACTGAATTTGATAATGTTAGTAGTATGTCTCGCACGTTTCACCCCAATTCTGCCGGACCTCGGTGCCGGACCTCGGAAGTGACGTCATGTCACGGGGCCTAGTGGCGCCATGTTGTGTTGTCATGGTAACCCGCGTGAGCGGCTATCTTGTGACGTCATCTCCATAGTGATACGTGGTGTGAGTGCCCATGCGCAGCGCGTGTTGTTAGGGTGATACGTGTTTCCGTCGTCCATTTTGTATACTGGAGGCCGCCATTTTGGTTTCTATGGTAGCACGTGATTGCTATGTTACCCAATTTTTCTGCAATAAGACGGGGTATGTTTTGAGGGTATGTTCGATTGTAGAAGAGTAAATCTAATTACCACAAACAACCCGACAATCTCTCCAAATCACCAAAATCCACCCAACTTTTACTATTTCGAATTCTTTCAGAATTCTCTGCTTCTATCTATATATGCAATAGTTTTCCTCTACCTGGCCATGTTCCTTTGTTCTGGAGTATACTCCAGTAGCGTAGAATAGCCTATTAGTTGGAACAGTTTACCTTATTATTACTATATTTAGCAATTTCTGGTCTATTCTTGTTTGTTCTGACCCTATTCCAAGGACTCTTGTTGTTTCATTTATATAACTAACCAATCAGATTACTTGATTTCCCATAACCTGTATGCAGAGTTATCTCTCTTGTGTATAATAAAAGTCTATATCCAATGGCCATATCCCATGGAATCTCATTTTTGGGAAACACCCGTGGCTATGGAATCCCTTTTTTGTCGTATGAGGCCATGAGGGCTATGTAAAAGCCCTCAATGAGTCCTCATTTATTATCCCTCATACCCTCATTGAATTTTGAGGACCTTACCTTAGCAGATTTGAGACTTCCATATGGGTACTGTCTGAATAATTGTGATTTTGGTAATATCTGAAAATTTTGTTGACATTCAGATTTACAGTTCAAGTCCAAGAAGATTTTCCTTGATAAGGTAGCTGTAAAGTTTAACCCAATCCCTGTTTCGGTTGCATAAAGATAGGTGCCGTCGAAAATAACTCCATTTTTCAGAATTTGGTAAGTTTAAGTCGCAATTTACTCCATTCCTAATTGATTGAGTGCTGAATGTTGTCTGTGGGTGCATGCGGCTAGCAAAGTATGACAACTTTTGTTTTACATGTTATTATTAAAAGTTTAATCCTTGGCAGATTTGAGAGTTCCCAAGTGGGTACTGTTGAAATAATTGTTATTTTCATAAAATCAGTACCTGAATATTGGTAAGCATGCAGTGATCTTTCGGCCCTATATAAAGGTGCAAATAGTTAAAGTTGAACAGTTCATCAGACAGAAATAATGCCAAACTCTGCCGTTGACAAGTAAATAATGAATGGAAATTTCATTGCATTGAAAATAAAGTGGCAACGAACCGTCCCCATGGTTTCCACGCGAGGCGTGGTGTTTTTCACGCGGTCAGAACACTCGATTTGATGTCCAAATGTAGGCCAGTCTTCGTAGAACAAGTTCTGAAAATTGCAAGTCGCTGCCTTCAGCGGTCTGGACACAGTGAGCGTATGACCGATAGTGGTAGTATATTTAGTCTGTGTGAAACACACAGACTATTGTTTTTGCACGGTTTCTTTTTCTTTTCTTTTTTTTAGTCTGTGTGAACAGACAGACTATTGTTTTTGCAGGGTTTCTTTTTCTTTCTTTTTTTTTTTTCTTCTTCTTCTTCTTCTTCTTCTTCTTCTTCTTCTTCTTCTTCTTTTTCTTCTTCTCCTGTCTTCTGTCTTCTCATCACTTTTTTGTCTGCAAGATAACTCGAAAACGAATTGCCCTATCTCGTTGATTTTTGGCATGCTGATAGACAGTCACAAGTTCTCGGCCAACTGTGTTTTTCAGATTCCAGGGGTATTAGTGGTGTCTGTAGGGGAGTTTTGAAAGTGGGTCACGCCCATATCTCAGGCGTGGTATGATGTATAGACATGGGACCAACACAAATGAGTCGACACTCGATGGAGATTCAAAATATGGGTCAAGGTCATGGAGGTCACCTGGGGGTCATTAAGTGCATTTTTCATAATTGCTGGAAATCACATTTTTTGACCCCCCCCCCCCCCCCAAAGCATTCCTGATGTACACATGCATTTTGACGTAAAAAAGTGGGCGTGGCCAAAATTTTTGAAAGTGGGTCATCTCATATCTCAAGCATGGTATGACGTATGGACCTGGGACCAACACCAAATGAGCCAACACTCGATGGAGATTCAAAATATGGGTCAAGGTCAGGCAGGTCACCTAGGGGTCATTAAGTGCATTTTTCATAATTGCTAGAAATCACATTTTTTTTACCCCCTGAAGCATTCCTGACATACACACATGCATTTTGACGTAAAAAAGTGGGCGTGGCCAAAAGTTTTGAAAGTGGGTCATGCTCATATCTCAAGCATGGTATGACGTATGGACCTGGGACCAACACCAAATGAGTCAACACTCGATGGAGATTCAAAATATGGGTCAAGGTCACGGAGGTCACGGAGGTCACCTAGGGGTCATTAAGTGCATTTTTAATAAATGCTAGAAATCACATTTTTTGACGCCCCCCCCCCCCCTGAAGCATTCCTGACAAACACACATGCATTTTGATGTATAAAAAAGTGGGCGTGGCCAAAATTTTTGAAAGTGGGTCATGCTCATATCTCAAGCGTGGTATGACGTATGGACCTGGGACCAATACCAAATGAGTCGACACTCGATGGAGATTCAAAATATGGGTCAAGGTCACGGAGGTCACCTAGGGGGCATTAAGTGCATTTTTCAGAATTGCTAGAAATCACATTTTTTGACCCCCTGAAGCATTCCTGACATACATACATGCAGTTTGACGTAAAAAAGTGGGCGTCGCCAAAATTTTTGAAAGTGGGTCATGCTCATATCTCAAGCATGGCATGACGTATGGACCTGGGGGCAACACCAAATGAATCGACACTCGATGGAGATTCAAAATATGGGTGAAGGTCACGGAGGTCAGCTAAGGGGTCATTAAGTCCATTTTTCATAATTGCTAGAAATCACATTTTTTGCCCCCCCCCCCTGAAGTATTCCTGACATACACACATGCATTTTGACGTAAAAAAGTGGGTGTGGCCACCATTTTTGAAAGTGGGTCACGCTCTTATCTTAAGCATGGTATGACGTATGGACCTGGGACCAATACCAAATGAGTCGACACTCGATGGAGATTCAAAATATGGGTCAAGGTCACAGAGGTCACCTAGGGATCATTAAGTGCATTTTTCATAATTGCTAGAAATCACATTTTTTGACCCCCTGCAGCATTTCTGACATACACACATGCATTTTGATGTAAAAAAAGTGGGTGTGGACACAATATTTGAAAGTGGGTCACACTCATATCTCAAGCATGGTATGACGTATGGACCTGAGACCAACACCAAATGAGTCGACACTCAATGAAGATTCAAAATTTGGGTCAAGGTCGCAGAGGTCACCTAGGGGTCATTGAGTGCATTTTTCATAATTTCTGGAAATCACATTTTTTACCCCCTAAAGCATTCCTGACATACACACATGCATTTTGCTGTAAAAAAAACATTTTTGAAAGTGGGTCACGCTCATACCTCAAGCATGGTACGACGTATGGACCTGGGACCAACACCAAATGAGTCAACACTCGATGGAGATTCAAGATATGGGTCAAGGTCACAGAGGTCACCTAGGGGTCATTAAGTGCATTTTTCATAATTGCTAGAAGTCACATTTTTTGCCCCCCTAAAGCATTCCTGACATACACACATGCATTTTGACGTAAAAAAGTGGGCATGGTCAAAATGTTTGAAAGTGGGTCACGCTCATATCTCAAGCATGGTATGACATATGGACACCAAATGAGTTGACACTTGATGGAGATTCAAAATATGGGTCAAGGTCACCAAGGTCACCCAGGGGTCAATGAGTGCATTTTTCATAATTGCTAGAAATCACATTTTTTGACCTCCAAATGCTTCCTCAAAATTCAGACGTGCATTTTTTCATGAAAATAGTGGACGTGGCCAAAATTTTTGAAAGTGGGTCATGCTCATATCTCAAGCATGGTGTGATGCATGGACATGGAGCCAACACTAAATAAGTCGACACTTGATGGAGGTTCAAAAATATGGGTCAAGGTCACGGAGGTCACCTGGGGTCATTGAGTGCATTTTTTCGTAATTGCTGGAAATCACATTTTTTGACTCTCTAAAGCATTCCTGAAGTCCATACATCCATTTTTACGTAAAAAGTTGGTGTGGCCAAAATTTGTGAAAGTGGGTCATGCTCATATTTCAAGCATGGTATTATGTATGGACCTAGGACCAATACCAAACGAGTCGACACTCGATGGAGGTTCACAATTTGGGCCAAGGTCGAACAGGAGTCACGAGGGCTATTACCAGAATTGCTGGAAATCATATTTTTGAACCTCCTTGTGCATTCCCTTGATTGGTCCCTTTGAATGCTGTGAAGATATATACCTTATCTGGTTTCTTGGAAAAAAAATTCTGATTTTTGAATGAATATCTATAAATACTGACATCAGTATTATACTGTCATTGAAAACCTATTTCTTATTTCTTTAAAACTATTTTATCCCCAAAATAAGCCTCTAAAGTATTTCCATTACATTCATAGAGGGGCACGGTGGCTAAACAGTTAGAGGTGCAGGCAGCAAGCCGAGAGGTCCTCAGTTCGAATCCTATCTGCGGCAACTGCCTTGTGTCTTTGGGCAAAAACACTTCACCCCCATTGCCCACATAATGGCATGGTGATGTTGTGTACTAAGACATACTGCATGTCGATGATGCACTTGCACTAACCCTGCTTGTGTGGAGTTATCATGTTGGGGAGCCAGACAGTTGCTTGTTGTTGTTGCTTGGTGGTTCTCTGTGTTCTCAGGCTTTCTCCATCCGTAAAAAACTGTATGACAAGAGGCGGCCCTAGCTGTTGAAAAGTGTTGTTAAACCCCAATAAATTAATAACATTCATAGAATGTCTTCTATGCACTGTTTGTCAACATGATAACCCAAATACAATCAATCCTATCTCAATGTTTTTGGTATACTGATAGACTGCCTGCCATTGGTATTCGGTCATCTATGATTTAGAGGCATGTTGGGCCTTCGGCTCTAGATGTTAAAAATATGTTTACAACATTTACTGGGAAATGAGTTAGCTGAAGCAGTAACCATTATCTAAAACAGAATATAATCTCCAGAGAGAAAGCTGAGATAGAATTCTTTGTTACATTGAACAGCACTGGATATTTATGTTGTATCATGTTACAAAACTTCAGTCTCAATCATTGAAGAGAGAGAAAAACCTTCACTTTTCAAAGCATTTTTTTAAAAATCTATTTATTCTCAATCAAAACTCAGGATTCAGAGGTTTTGGGATGGAGTGGTGTGTGGCTTTCTCGAAACACCTATCACAGTTACAAAGTAATAAATTGGAATATTTGAATGGTCAGATTTTAACCCTCTTAATACTTCGATGTGAGTAAAAAATACCTTTAATATAACTCATGGCTACAGAATGTTTTTCGCTTTCTTTTCTGCAACATTTAATTCTATGTGGAATGGGACACCTTTTCAGTGTGCTTTCCAAACTGAGGGATTCTTAACCCTTTAGCCAACATAATGGCAAAAACCTGTCAGCTTTATACACAGAAATGTCTATTCAGTTTTAATTACTTTTTCATTTTTGCTTGAAAAACATAGCTTATGACCCTTCATTGGAATGAGCTCATTTTTTAAAGGATTATTTATTTATTGGTGTTTAATGTCACATATTTCTGCACAGTGGTTTACCATGACCAGGACAGTTTTACGGGTGGAGGAAGCCGGAGTACCTGGGGAGAACCTCCGGGCAACAGTGAGCAACTATCAGATTCCCCACATACTAACTCCACACAAGCAGGGTTAGCATTGGTTGAAGACAGGTGCACCATCGATGTGCAGTACACTTTAGTACACATCGCCACCATGCACCCACGTGGGCAATGGGGTGAAGTGCCTTGCCCAAGAACAGAGTGAGGACCGCTTGACTTGCAGCCTGCACCTCTGCCAACTCAGCCACTGCGCCTCCATTTAACCCTTTACCCAACGCAGACGATAGCAGAATTTATTATTTCAAATATCATTTTTTCAAATTTTCCAAACAATTTCAACAAAATCATATCATGGGACCCCTCGTTGGAACTAATATTTTTTCAACTTCTCAATTTGCATATTACGCGGGCGGATGTGGCCAATTCGTTGGGTAAAGGGTTAAAGGATTAAAATGGAATATTTAAAGAGAGTATTTTAACCCTCTGAAGATCTTAATATGGGGGCACGGTGGTGCTGTGTACTAAAGCGTACTGCACTTCGATGGTGCACCTCTTTTAAAAAAAATCATTGAGAATAATGAAAACCATTTCCATTCTCACAGTGTTGTTCTAAACACACATGGACATAGATGGAACCTCGGTATTTTGACAATGCCAATAAGTCTTCGGATAGGCTCTTGGGGGTCTACAAGGCCTTTCAACATCTACATTCCAACATTACTGAACCTTTTTACTTGCAATATCTTTTCCAGAGGTACCATGCATGCACTTCATCATTGTCTTGCTAATGTGAACATTTGCCATCATCTACAAATATGGCAGATCCGGAGTTGGTGGAGCCAATATTTATAAAGTAGTTTATGCTCATACTTCAGGTTTGGTACGACCTATAGTAATGGTACCTACACCAAATGAGTTAAAACTTGCTGGAGGTTCAAAATGTGGTTCACCTCTATGCGGTCAAAAGAGGTCATTAAATGAATACTTTTTCGACCTATTAGGAATTTCGCTTATACCAATTACCAATTAATGCAGTTCTGAAGATTATACATGTATCTCATCATTCAAATAAATGGCAGCGGCAGTAATGTCCATTTCTGATTCCTTGATCGAACCCCATAAATGGTGCGCACATAAATGCCTTTTTGGGTTTCTTAGAAAAATTGTTCTGATTCCTGTATGAATATTTTCTCCATGAAAGAATTTCACAAAAAGCAGTAGGGAGAAAGCTGTGACTGTCACATACAATAACATGATCTATTTATTTAATCTCATTGTACAGAATTAATTTCCAAACCAAGTTAATATAAAAGCAAACAACTTGATCATGAAGAATTCCGGTGTACATGTAATTGTAAAACTACACTGAAGATTTGTTATTGAAACTTATCACAATACTGTCAGGATGCCGGTAAAAGATGCAATACTGACATAGTTGACTGTACTGTTAACTGTGTTAGTGCTATGACTGTTTAAAATTAATTTATTGCAGAAGTTCTAGTTTTATGTATGCCTTGTTTATGTCACTAGATGCTCTTTTATGAGCAGGCCTTCAAATGAGCTCTTGGGGTTTTTAAGGTTTTTATGACAATATCTCCGACATAGAGTCTATGAACCCTTTGTCAGAGCGACGACTCAAATACGGATCGACCTATCTCGATGCATTTTGGCATGCTGGTTAACAATAACCAGTTTGCACTCATCTATGTTTTTTTCACCCGTTCCATCTGAATGACAGATGACAGATCTGAAGTTGATGGAGCCATTATTTCAAAGTGGGTTGCGCTCATTCTTCAATGTAGATGTAGACATGGGACTACACCGACTGAGTTAAAAAGTGCTGGAGATTCAATATATGGTCCACCTGAATGAGGTCATCAAGTGCATATTATTCAGAAAGACTGGGAAATGCATTTACACCTTAATGTATTTCTAAAGTTTATGAATGTATTTCATCACTCAAATTAGTGGACAGAGCCAAAATTGTCCATTTCTGATTCGTGTATCGAACCCTTTGAATGCTGGTCACATATATGCCTTTCCTGGTTTCTCATAAAAATTGTTCTGATTCCTGTATGATTTTCTGTAAATACTGTTAACGAAAACCCATTTCTGATTTGTTAAAAAATATTTTACACCAGAAGATAAGCCTCCATAAATTCTCTTTCTGTAAAGTTTATTCCCGATACTTTAAACCTTTTCACACAGACTTGAATTTACTAGATGCAGTAAATTCTGTTTCTCTAGTTCAGTTCATGCAATGCATTTTAGCTGAAAATTGTTGGCTAAAGTATTTCTTTTTTTTTCTTTTTCATAACACAATGAAAAAAAACGCATTTAGGCCCGCCCTAAACCATGCTCCCAAGGGCTGTCTAAAAAATTACGTTACTCAGTGTGAACGGAAAGGAACCCTTGGACGCTCATATTGTTTCAACATGAAATGTAATAAATATTTATCTCATCATATTAAAAAGACTTTCAAACTAAAATCTAAAAAACAATGAAATCCTTATCATGCTTTTTATTCCATGTTAAATCTGTTTATACACAATAGGTGATCGTCTGCATTCATCATTTTACCCAAATCAAAAGTAAACAGTGGCCGGTCATAACAATCCAAAAATCAAACTTACGCGAACACAACTTTCCAATTTCCAAATAGCCTGAATGAAGTCTTTCTGAGACAAAAGTTCAGCCAACTGCATGCCATCTCGGTTTATATCGAACTCCATTTACAAACTGTGTTTTCAGTTTCTCAGGAAATGATCAAAATCAGAATTAAATTTAACCTAGTGTTGCTTTGAATGGAAGCACCCTCCTGTCAAGTGGAAAAGGAGATTGGCGTTTTGTGTGGGCGTACCATATGACGTTCCTTTTAACTTACGCAATTCATAGTCAATAAAATGTTTAATGACACATCTTTCACTGAAATGTATCGTTATTTCAAACAGAATTTTAGAAAACTATGCCCTTATTATTCAGTTATCACTGGGAAGCATGATGCGGCCTGGTTTTTATTTTAACACCGCAAAGTAGAGAGTGTTTAAATTTATTTACCCTCAAGATTAATTATAAGGAATGATCGTTTGTTTCTGTCTTTTTCTTGATTTTTGAACTAAAAAAAAACAGAGGCAAAAAAACCAAAAAAAACAAAGGTCAAACATAGTGAAAATGGGCATAGCCCATTTACACTACGTTTTGCCTTTGTTTTTTGGGGTTCAAAACTCACGAAATAGACAGAAACAAACGACCATTCCTTATATGAACAAAGGGTCATAACATTAAATCAACGGGAGTCTGGATGCAAACTCCACAAAATGTGGGTAAACAACCTGTCCATAACATTGGATTCCTTATAAAAATAGACTTTTGGTCTGAAAGATTGGGCAAGTTATTTGTTTTGTAAAATATGATTTTAGTTTCGTTCTGCAAGGTAATTAGATTTAGAAAACAATTACCCCTATTTTGTCAGGCAAATTTGTTCAGCCTTCATATTTTCTGGATCCTGTAGTTTTTGTAATTAACTCGCCATATATTCACTTTAATATTTTACCAGGAATGACAACTGCTGTCGGCAACATTTTGCCTGCATCTGAAGAAGAAACAAAGATGGCAGTAGCTGAAGCAAGGAGGAAAAAAAGGAGTCTGAGGAACAAAAGAAATGCTGAAAGTGACGAATCATCATTACCTGATGATCCAGAGAAAGATGATTATCAACTGCTTTTGGAGGAGTACTCTTTAATTGGCACTCCAGAGGCATACAAATTATATGAATTCGTCTTTCATGACACGTTGTTGTTTAAACAGACCTTAAAAACTATTGATCAGTCTGAAATGAGTGCTGTTACTGAAGTAGTAAACAGAGACTATCAGGAAGCAATATGGTTCCGTATTGTAACTCAGGTAGAACCCGGCGATATCGAAGATCTCTTTTTATATCCACTCCGACAAGCAAAGGCAGCGAGAGATGCTGCAAGAAAAAAAGCCGTGAGTAGAATGTTTATTACTTAAAAAATTTACTGCTGTTTCCATCAAATTAAGTTGTGGAACACCAGCGGTTCCTTTAAATTACATATAACCTTCAAACATGAACCCATTCAACCATACCTTTAGCTGAAATTTTAATTGGTAATTGATAGAGCACTACAGTACAGCTGCCGTGGACTGGTCACTTTCCACAGGTGGGGAATATTTCCACCGAGGCAATAATATTAGATTCCAGACTCTAATTACAGTAATAACCATCAAACATTTAATTAATAAAGCATCGGGGATAACCCGGTGCTTTGTTAATTAAAATTTTGCTGCTTGTGATTTACATTACCGAGAAAAAGCATGCAAGGACATCACTGCCTGCCCATGCGTGGATTACGACCAATCCACGGCGACTGTACTGTATATTTGTTGTCAGGAGCTCAATTTTTTATTTTGTTGTACAGCGTTTTAGAGCACAGCTTGTGATTTTACGCTATATAAAACTCCCTTATTATTATTATTATTATCCCCTGCCACTTAGCGTGAAGGGGGGGGGGGAGTATGTAGGAATGGGTTTTGGCTATCCTTCCATCTACCCATACTTCCATCCCTCCTCATTTCTTGTTGTCACTTTTAGAAGAAAAACATTAGAAATATTTTTCCAACATTTAATATATGCGGCTTTTTAATGATAATATCATGAATGGGATTGTGAACCAACTCTGTCCAAATATTTCTTCAAGAGCAATTGTCCTTGGACTTAGACATTCTTGTAATCTCATTACCATATCTTAATTGTCATGATATTATCAGATTTCAAAAGAAAAACAAGATGTTTTTTATCCAAATATATAACTTTTTGGTGATAACATCATGAATGGGATTGTGAACCAGCAATGTTCATGTATTTCTTCTAGAGTTATTGCACTTGTTAGATTTAGTATGTCTTGTAATCACATTACCATTTATTTATTGTCATCACATTTCAAAGGAATCTGTTCAAGATTGTTTTTCCTAATTTAATATAAAACTTTTTGATGATATTATCATGAACCAGCTGAGCCCAAATATTTCCAATTTGCAAGAATCAGTTTTGATTCTGCGAACCCATGATGTGAGAATCAATTTTCAGTTTTCCAATATTAAAATTTAGATTTTGAGAATCCTGTTGTACCCTTGTATAGCAGCCAGTATATTCCATGGTATAAAACAAACTGGGGATGTAACAAACATTACTTAATCCTCAATTCCTTATTCGACATAAGTTATCAACTCATAAAATCAGTTGATAACGAATGTCGAATAAAGAACTGGGAATAAGTAATGGTTGTCACGTCCATAAACAAACCTCATATTAACCCTTTACCTAACATGAAAAGCAGACGACACATGCAAAAAAAATTCTTGAATAACTAATTTTTTTCATTTTTTGTCTCAAAAACATAGGTTATGACCCCTCGTTGGAACGAGCTCGATGAGCTCGTTCCAACGAGGGGCCATAACCTATGTTTTTGAGACAAAAAATGAAAAAAATAATGAAAATTAATTGGCGATTTTTGAGAATAGCGCTGGCCGGTTTTGGCCGTTACGTTAGGTAAAGGGTTAACACTTATAATTGAGTTTAAACTACGTGTTCAAAACTAACTTGCTTTTCATGTTCTTGGTGGTTGATGTTACAGTACCTGGGTAGTGGTTTGTAGTGAAGTCTTGGAAACCTGATGCTTGTGTTTATTTTAAGCGCTATTATCTGATAAATTGCAACAAAACATGTATGTCTGACAGATCTGACCAAATACCATTCACTTCTATTCAGATAGGAAACACCAGCTGAGAAAGGGAGTGTGGTGGCCCAGTGGTTTCTGCATTGGATGCCGAATTGAAAAATCCACCGTTCAATCCCCACCAGAGGTAACTGAGATGTGTCCTTGCGCAAGGTACTTTGCTCTGATTGCATATGTGTTGGTGGGGGTGGGACAAAGTAGTGCTAAGGCAATACAGCATGTCGATAGTGTATTTGATTTCAACCAATGCTAACCCTGCTTGTGCAGAGTTAGTATGTTGGGGAGTTTGTCAGTTGCTTGGTGATTCTCTCTTGATACTCTGGTCTCCTCTACCCGTAAAACTGTCCAACCCGAGGTTTCCCCGGCTTTTGTTAAAATGTCATTAAATCCCCTTATAAAAAAAAACAGCTGAGAAAATGGGAGCTTTATTGAGGAGCCTACTCATTTTAATAACACACAAATATGGGCTTCTAGCATCGAACCCATTAACTTCATATGTCTTAGGGACTAAACCCAGGGCTGTATCAAGTGTTTTGTCCATCTTTGGGGGGAATTTGCATATGAAAGAACTGACCTGGAAATTTGTTTAAATGGTTTATGCAATGAACTTTTAAGTATGTTTCCATTTGTAACAACAAAGTCTGATCAGTTCTTTCTGTGCAATTTCCCTTTTACATGAAAATCATGCGCTTCATGATTCAATTTATATACACATACACAGAATGACATAATTAGGCTTTCCCAAACCTAGTTTGGGAAAGACTCTTGTTATTCTTCTTTTTCAAAATTTTTCTTCTCTATTTTTTTTCTTTTTTTTATTCTTTTTTTAACTTTTTTTTATTCTTCTTTTTCAAAATTTTTCTTCTCTATTTTTTTTTTTTTTTTTTTCCTCCCTGAATTTTATCTGTTGAACTGCTCAAAAACAAGCTGTACGATTTGACCAAATTTGGCATACTTATGTAATGTCATAAAATCTAGTGAAATGCTGTATCGGCATATCTGTGAAAACGCGTATTTTCAAAATATTCTGCCAAAACCTTCAAAATTTCACCATTTTTCGAATGTCTCAGAATTGTTTACAGTTATTTAGCTCAAATTTTCCACACATTTAGAGCATCATATGATACACCACAATCAACACCCAGATCTTTCAACATTAACCCCCTGGCCAAAAATGACGTGAATATAGATTTTTTCTTCAAAATTGACCAACTTCAAGGGCAAATTTCTCTAATTACAAGGTTGTTGTAACAATTATTTTGGTTTGGATAGATGCAACAATGATTGCGGAAGAAAGTTACTGTTTACTTTTTAATCTCAGATTTAACCCTCAAGCACAATGAGGGCGAGGATAAGACTACCATTTGAAAATGCCAAAATTAGCCAACTTTGGTTGCTTTTTCTATCATTTTGGAAAGGGTTAATTTCAAACACTTTTCAAGTACGTATTCACAATTGACTACTGAGCGTATTTGCTATTGCAAGTTGGTTGTAAAGTTTAACCCTATCCCATTCTGGTTGCATAAAAGTAGGTACCATCCAAAAAAACTCTAATTTTTTCAGATTTTCGTAAGTTTAGGTGGCGATTTACTCCATTTTTAATTACTTGAGCTCTGAATGTTTTCTGTAGCTGCTTGCAGCAGTCAGAGTATGACAAATTTTGTTCTATATGTTATTATTAAAAGTTTAACCCTTGGCAGATTTCAGACTTCCCATAAGGGTACTGTCGGAATAATTGTTATTTTCGCCAACTTCAAGGGCAAATTTGTCTAATTACAATGTAGCTGTAACAATTATTTTGGTATGGCTAGATGCAACACTGATTGTGGAAGAAAGTTACTGTTTACTTCTTAATCTCAGATTTAACTCTCAAGCACAATGGGGGCAAGAATAAGAGCACCGTTTGAAAATGCCAAAATTAGCCATTTTGGTTGCTTTTTCTATCATTTTGGAAAGGGTTAATTTCAAAAATGTTTCATGTATGTATTTACAATTCACTACCGAGCATATTTTCTGTTGTAAGTTTGGTTGTAAAGTTTAACCCTATCCCATTCTGGTTGCATAAAAGTAGGTACCGTCCAAAAAAAATCCAATTTTTCAGAATTTGGTAAGTTTAGGTGGCAATTTACTCCATTTTTAATTGCTTGAGCTCTGAATGTTTTCTATAGTTGCTTGCAGCAGTCAAAGTATCACAAATTTTGTTCTATATGTTATTATTAAAAGTTTAACCCTTGGCAGATTTGAGACTTCCCATAAGGGTACTGTCGGGAATAATTGTTATTTTCGCCAATGTTTACATGCACTTTCTCAGCACTGGAGCCATGTTGTCTCAAAACTTTTCCATGAGAGGATTGGGCCTTCATCCAAGAACAATTTTGCTGTTATATATTTTATTCAAAGTTTTAACCTTCATCTAGTTTTCAGGCCATGAATTTGAGTGCCCTAAAATTCTTCATAAAATTGGCTAATTTGGAGCCCACTTTTCTTCCATTTCCGAAATGAATATCGAAAAATGATTTACATGTTCGTATTTACAATTGCCTACCGAGCATATTTGCTGTTGTAAGTTTTGTTGTAAAGTTTAACCCTATGCCTGTTCCGTTTGCATAAACATAGGTGCAGTCCAAAAAACTATCGTTTTTCAGAATTTGGTAAGTTTAAGTGACGATTTACTCCATTCCTAATTTATTGAGCGCTAAATGATTTCTATGGCTGTATGCAGCAGTCATAGTATGACAACTATTGTTTTATATATCATTATGAAAAGTTTAACCGTTGGCAGATTCCAGACTGCCCATATGGGTACGGTCGGAATAATTGATATTTTCATAAAATCACTGAATACTGATAAGCGTTCAGTGGTAGTTTGGAATAGAATATCCGAAAATGCTTTCGAAATTCGAATTCACAGTTCAATTCCAAGAATATTTTCTGTTATAAGGTTGCATTAAAGTTTAACGCCATCCCTGTCTCAGATGCATAAAGATTGGTGCCGTCGAAAAAAACTCATTTTTTCAGAATTCCGTAGGTTTAAGTGACAGTTTACTCCATTCCTAATTCATTGAGCACTGAATGTTTTCTATGCCTGCATGCAGCAGGCATAGCATGACAACTTCTGTTTTATACGTTATAATCCAAAGTTTAACCCTTGGCATTTTTAGGAGTTCCCATGTGGGTATAGTCGGAATAATTGTTATTTTCGTAAAATCAATCCCTGAATATATTGGTAACCGTGCAGTGGCCTTTCGGTGGTGCTACATGAAGGCGCAAATAGTTAAGGTTGAAAGTTTCATCAAATACACAGATATAATACCTAATTCAGCCAGTGACAGGTAAATAATGAATGGAAAAGTCGTTGAATTGAGAATAAAGTAGGGACGAATCGTGCCATTGGTTTCCGCCTGATCCATGGTATTTCCACACAGTCTCGGCACTTGACAAAGACACTAAACTGTCGGGCAGGGACAGTAGAAAACATTCTGAGCATTTCAAGTTGCTGCCTTGCATGGTCGGGACATAATTGGCGAATATCCTACATTGTATCTGTTCAATTTGAATGTCAAATTAGCCAGATGATGGCTTTTTCTCCACCGGATCGAGTTGTCTATTTCTGCCAGGACGGTCTAAAATAAGCAGTTTAACTGAAAACTTTCTGTCCCATATGAATGTGCGAATATTTAAAGCTGAACAGTTCATCAAATAGACAGAAATAATGCCAAACTCGACCGGTGATAGGTAAATAGTGAATGGAAATGGCATTGCATTGGGAATAGAGTAGGGACGAATCATCCCCGCGGTTTCCATGCGATCCACGTTGTTCCCACGCGGTCACGCCACTCGACAAAGATACTGTCCTATCGAGCAGGATAGTAGAACAACTTCTGAAAATTTCTTTTATCTGCCTTCACAGGTCTGGATGCAGTGGGCGTATGAGCGACACTGCTGTCTGTTCAATTTTAATGTCAAATTAGCCAAATTACTGCCTTTTCGCCATTCACCCATGCTCGATTTCTGTCCACTTTTCATTTTTGTCAATTATCTAACTGTTATCCAAGAACAATTTGCTGTTATATGTTTTATTTCAAGTTTTAACCCTCACCCAGTTGTCAGATCTGAATTGGAGTACCCTCAACTTGAACATGTTCATTCAAATAGCAAGATTCAAGATTAGTCCATGTCTCTGTTCAGACACTCAGTCTGTGATTGATGTTCACACATTAAGAAAATAATATTATACACTAAAATCACCGCACAAATATTTCAAAATTAACCTCTATTGGCCACAAATGATATGAATATATCATTTTATCTTCAAGATTTACTAACTTCAAGGGCAAATTTCTCATAATTGCGAGGTTGTTGTAACAATTATTTTTGTATGCATACATGCCAAAATGCTTGCAGAAGGATGTTACTGTTTAGTTTTTAATCTCATCTGTAACCCTCAAACAAAACCATCCGAAAATGCCAAAATTAGCTAACTGTGGTTGCATCTTCCTGTCATTTTGGAAAGGGTTAATTCTAAACACTTTGTTTTGCTATAGGTAGAGATGCCTAATGAACAAATCCTCTACTGTAAGTTATGCTTTGGGGCTAAACACAACATAAGCTTCGGCCATGTAAAGAATAGTACTATCAGAAAAAAAATTGATTTTCAGTGAATTTTGCAAACATCTGTACTCATTTCCTCTAATTGCAAGGTTGGTGTAGCAATTATTTTGGTATGGATAGATGCAACAATGATTGTAGAAGAAAGTTACAGTTTTCCTTTTATTCTCAAGATTTAACCCCCAAGCAAAATGAGGGCGTGAATAAGAGAACCGTGAGAGAATGCCAAAATTAGCCAACTTTGGATGCTTTTTGTCTATTATTTTGGAAATGGTTAATTTCAAACACTTTGCTTTGCTATATGTAGACTGCATTTTCACATTGGAAAGTTGGGAAAGCCCATAATTTGTCCAACAAATTACAATTTTCTAGTGTGTGAGTGCATTTGTCAATGCGACCTTAAACATCACCAATAAATAAATGAATAATATTATACATACCTACTGTTCCTTACCCTAAGCCCTCATATTAATTTTACGTTAATAACTATCGTATATAAATGTACACCACTGCAGATGACTTTACAGTGTTTCTACATTATTGTTGGCTGTCTGTACCCAACAATCATATAAAAAAAACTGTCAGGATAAAAACATCCTATAAGTAGAGTACACAAGAAAGAATACACTTGGGACAACTTTTTCAGAGTGATATAAAATGGAGCAGTTTGTGGCTGTATGGTGTTTAAGGCCTAGATCTGACTGATAACTTTGCGCTGTAACAGAACAGGTGCTCCAACATGCATTCCAAGAACTTTTACAGTTCAGTGTTGGAAAACTGACTCATTCCAACACCTCCTGTGTTAAATACACTTGAAATTGGTTTCCGCTCTATAACTAAAGTTCTTCCAACTGGATCTTTACAAACTTCATATGTGGGTTAGGTATGATGAGTGGAAGAAGCCTATTTATTTTGACCATGATGTGCCAAACGTCAAGGTCACAGTGACCTCCAGTGTTAAATGCACTTGAAATTTGTTTCCGCTCTATGACTAAAGTTCTGCAAGACTGATCCTGTTTTTTGGGGTTTTTTTGTAATTCTGTCCATGATATTGCAGAAGGGGGCATATACTGCGCTTCGCGTTGCTTTTGTTTACCACTTGTGAGTAATCGGAAAAAATTACAGAATCTTCTTCTCCCATAGCACTGCTCCAAAGGCTTTCATGTTTCACGTATAATATCTTTGGAAGATTCATTCACATGTTTGTTGAAATCAAATCCCAGGGTCCATATTTGTGCTCTCTGTCTGAGCCCAAATGTTCAGATTAGTGCAATATGAGGAATATTCTTCTTCTGATTCACCAATCAGAATCTTTTGATATTTGGTATGCAGCATCCATAGGGAGTGACATTCAAGTTTGTTCAGTTTGAGTCCCTGGCTTAATATTTGGGCTTTCTGTGGGTGGAGTGAGGAGTGGCGGGGGGGGGGGGGGGGGGGGGGGAGGTGCATGTTAGGTTCAGGTTTGTTCAAATCCATTCCTTAGTGTTTTTCCATAAAATTTGCCTTTCATGACTTCATTCCTTTATTGTGTTGATGAACCATGTCTAACTGAATGTGACCCCAAATACTTCTTTGAACCACTTTAGCAGGTGAGCAATTAAGGCCACTTGGGGCCTCTTGTATCACTTACAGGCAACTTTGTAATACAGTTGAAACTAGAAGTCCTGTCACAATTAGAACAGAAAATGCTTGTTAGTTAATGCGCTCCTTACGAGAGAAGAATGAAGTAGTCTGAAAGGTTTATTCGCAACAAGACGAATGTCGAAAATGGTCATCCCAACAAGATGAATCCCAGCAAGATGAATTTAATTAAAATGACTATATAACCCATTTATTTTGAGGTTTTTCATCATAAACTGCTAACACGGCTTACTTTTGGGCAAAGAGATTTCAATTAACTGGTTGAGTGCTGGAATCCCATTTTGGGGCTTTATCCTGAAGTTTGGGTACCAGATCTACATATTCTGTGACTGTACTTAAATTAATTTGTGATGTGATATTATTAAGTCTGGGTGGATTTACCCTGTTATAATTAATGGGAGAGTGCCTAAAGGCACTCTCCCATTAATTGTAACAAGGCAATAATATGTGAACAAAATTTTGACAACCAAAAAAAAACTTACCACACTACCAGAGGTGCCACGCTTTGTTACAAGACGCTATTTGCTAGTTTTTTTTTGTATCTTATCAACAAAACTCCCAAACACATGCATAAAATAAAAACCTAAAATGCTCCACCGAAGGGTGAAGGCCTTCCAACATAATTAAAACTGTTGCATTTAAAAGCATTTTTGGAGTCAAACAGTCTTTATTTACCGGCCTTCAATCTGAAAAGACCGGCTTTTCATCACAATGTCAACTTCTAAAATGCTTCAAATAGCATACACTGTAATGTACATGGTCTTTTTAAAGTAAATGTCCCCCATATTTGATGAGAAAAACAAATTTTGTTTTGTTGTGATCATCTTGCTTGGGATCGTCTTGTTGGGATATTTTATCAATTTGTCTTGTTGGGATTCATCTTGTTGGGATTCGTCTTGTTGGGATGACACTGTCTAAAATACACAAGAATGTTTGTGCTGTGAAATGCGAAACATAATGTTCTATTAGCGAGGTCGGTAGTGAAATCACAAAGTGAACCAAGCAAACAGAAAGAAAATGGGTATGTAGAGGGTGGATTATTACTGGATCACCATGCGATAGATTTTTCATTCAGTAATTTACAATTTCTGATGACAAGACACGAGAAGGACTTGCAAACGTTCATCGTGTGGATCAGTGGGTTGCACATGCCATGTGCATGGTAATCCATGTGATGAAAGTTTGCAAGTGCAGTTATGAATCATGATAATTTGTAAATACTTTTTGAGTGGAGAATATATGGCACTGCGATTAAGTAGTAATCCACTCTCTTCATTCTGTATATGCAGTTGAATTTTAATATCTATCTACGTCATTACATATACATGTATCTTAGAGATGAGGAATGATGTTAATGATCTCTACTTACTTAGATTTTTGTTTTTTTAAAGGAATTGAGTAACGCTAGAGGGGCAGTTTGAGCTTCATACAGTAGAGCTGTAGGTTTTTAAAGTTCTTGTTCAGTTTCGGTTTGGGTTTTTCAGGTGGAGTAAAACCTCGGTTCGGTTCGATTTTCGGTTTGTTCATGAGGCCAAGTAAAATTCAATAAAACTCATTCTAATGTCCGGTGTCATAACTGAATGGTAGTGAAATTGAGTGAAACTCAATGAATGCCCGAAATAAGCTATAATACATGAAGAATCAGGAAGGCCCATATAATAATTGCCTAAATATACAGAACTTTTATTGTGCTTGGCCATTTTTCGAGGTCTGACACCTACACACAACTTGAGGAAAGCTGCAAACACAACTAAACTGAAATGTCGGAAATTCACAGAATGTAGCTTCCCAGAGTAGTGAGAGTACCCAGACACTGCCATTGGCAGTGTCTGGGTACTCTCACTACTCTGGGATGGCTACATTCTGTGAATTTCTGCAGCAAGAGAGTATTTAAAAAAAACGAAAAACCTTAGATTACGGGATGTCGACGGTTTCGGTTTCGGTTTTTTAAAAAAACTAAAAACCTCAGTTCGGTTTCAGTTAACCGACAGCTCTATCATACGGACAAAAAGCGTGCTTATTCAGCGTGCTATTACTTCAAAATAGTGCACAATACAATTCCTAACCTTAAATTACCCAGTCTCATTTCCCACTCAAACAGAAATTTAATGCACAGTTGGTGCCATGGCAGGATCTTAAAGCCTTAGAAAACCTATGCCACCCAGTTCAGGACATCAGATGTACATTGACCTTAAATTGCTTGCCTAAGTCTCGTAATTCAAAGGCAATTGACAAGTTCTTCTTTAATAATATATAGAGGATATCTATGCTGTTTTAGTAAATATCAGGAATTATCTCATGAGTGTGGACCTGAAAGTTTTATTTTCATGAGCGCTTGCACAAGTGAAAAATAATACTTTCATGTCCACACTCATGAGATAATTTTCGACACTGACTAAAATAGAGTAGATTTTCTTTTTCATTATATGCTTCGAGACATTTTATTGCACAATACTTAGCCCAATTTGACCCCAAATATGTATGTTTTAAAACAATAACACAGATCAGCTGATTTTTCCTTCAAGGCGACGTCATGCGCCGAAGCGTGGCCTCATTTAGGAAGCTACTGAGGAATATTTCTTAATATCTATTGAGTCGATAAATATCGAGAAATATCTTTTAGATAATGTGCGATAATTCAGAGGCTAACATATAATAAAGAACAGACTACAGAGACTGCATGAACATGATTCCATATGGCCATTTTTTATAAAACTTACTTGTAGTATACATACAGTTGGGTGTCAGTCTTAATGTTCTCTGCTCAATTCAAATGTAAAATTTCTTAGTCCTTGTATGTTTTTCCCCTCCAAAACAAATTCTCAATTGGAGCCCCATGTTGCAAATTTGTCCAACAGCATGGGGCACAGGACCCTTTCTCAAAGAGGGCAGAAGAATCCCTGACATTTCTAAATGTCAGACAACATTGATTCGATTAAATTTCGGGTTGCATTTTGAGAAAAATTTGCTGCTTGATGTTTTCAATTAAATTTCAGGTTGCATTTTGAGAAAAATTTGCTGCTTGATGTTTCAAAATTTTAGAGTTAGCTGGCAATTCAGTAAAAAGAAGGTCTTTAGATTGGTCTAATCTGAGGACATGGCAGACACACCAAGCCAGTGATGGTTCAGCGTCATTTAACGAAAATTCTAATGAAACCAACTGTCAGAAATCCCCTATGGGAACCCCAGGAAGGTGTGAATCTTCTTTATGGGTGGAATAGGCCCCAAAAGCCAATGCCTGTAGTGGAACCCTTCTAAAGAGGGAAGCATAAAACAAGCTATTAATTGAAAATAGAATATGTTTTCATTTTTGAAGTTCACAAAAAAAATCAAACTTTCCACAATCCGTTCTAATGAGGGGTCACAAACTAAGTTTGAGAACAGTTCTGGCTGGTTTTTGCCATTACGTGGGTAAAGAGTTGATATAGATCAGATTTACACTAAGAATGTACAGTGCACAGGGTTCTTTACTTGGTTAATAAAGAATTTTTTTTATAACCAGAAAGTGTGACTAACCCTGTGCATTGCACAGGGTTAGTCACACTTTCTGGTTCTAAAAAAACCTGGTAACTGCCATATCACACACTACATGAAAATTTATACTGACTAAATCTGTAAAATACACAGAGTTAGTTGGTTACAAAGGGTGCAGGATTCAAGGAACTAATGGAAATACTTATACAGGATTGCGGAAATTTTTTTTATGTGAATTCCAAAAATGAAAACATATTCTATTTTCAATTAATAGGTTGTTATAAGTGTAAATGATTGGCTAAATGCCATGTTACACCTATGTTGCACTGATGGCAGAGCAAGAATTTTGTGAGATTCTTGTTAGGAGCGTGGTGGCTCAGTGGTTACCACAATGAACTTCAAACTGAGATTTCCCCGGTTTGATGGGTAACAGCATTGTGTCTTGGGCAAGGCACTTCTTCCTGATTGATCAGGTGAGGCACGGTGGTGCAGTGTACTAAGGCTTACTGCATGTCGATGGTGCACCTGTCTTCAACCATTGCTAACCCACCTTGTGTGAAGTTAATAAGTTGGGAGTCTGATAGTTGTTTGCCATTGCTCAGTTGTTCTCTCCAGGTACTCCAGCTTCCTCTTCCCATAAAACTGTCTGACACAAGGTGACCTTGGCTGTCAAACGTGTCGTTGAACTCCAATAAATGAATAAATAAATTTCTGAACAGTATAATAGAATGAATGTTTTGTCATTTTGATTCTTGCAATTTTTTTTGAAATTCTGGCCCTGCATGGTATAGCCATGCATTGTTCATCAGTGACCCCTTACCAATTTACCGAACAGAAGGCCAAAAACTGGCCAGCGCAATTCACAAAAAATGCCATTCAATTTTCATTATTTTTTTCATTTTTTGCCTAAAAAACAAAGTTTATGACCCCTCATTGAAATGAGCTTGTTCCAGTGAGAGGTCATAAGATATGTTTTTGATGCAAATGATAAAAAAAATTAGTTACTCAATAATTTTGTTTGCAAGTGTCATCTGCTTTTCAAGTTAGGTAAAAGGTTAAGGGCAACTGATAGGGTCAACCTATGTTTTGAGTTAATTGCATAAATGTGTTGGAGATACCCATCAAAACTAGAGGTGGGCGGTATTGGAATTTTGAGTATTGAGGTGGGTATACTGCGGTATTTTGTATTGGACTTGACTGAGATACAGAATAAGTTGTTCTTGTATCTTTCTACCACAGCACCACAAATGTCACTGCAATGAGCTGAGCATTGACATTCATTTGCCAACGCTAATATATCAGACTTTTCCAATGTCAGAGCATGTGTCCTTTAAATGCCATTATTAGGAGGTCCTGCTGACTATAGACAAAACACCTGGGCAGTAATTTCTATTCGAGTCTTGGCTGCCTTAATAAAAAATTTGGTTATCTGTAAAAATAAATATTTTCTTGTTTTTATTGAATATTTTAATTAATTAATTAATCAGTTCATTCATTCTATAAACTGATCAGTAGCTGTGAGTAAGTAAACCTAACACGATCCTGATATTTGGCACTGAGGATGGACTATGGTACTTGGAGCGCAGTACACAATGGATGATGGATGACACGTTTTCTTTTAGCACCTAAACTGTTTACCCATCTGTATGTTATACATGCTCCACTTGAGAAATTGTGTCACAATTGTTAGTGAAAATAAGAAGGCTAAGAATCTTACAAGGACTGTTTAACTCATCTATGACTCATAAATATGTGCTATGTATAGTGTTTTAAATGTTAAAATAAATGTACACCTGTATTACCCCATAAATATGTGCTAACAATATGTTAAAAATGTCAAATTAATGTTGTATACACCTCATGACTCATGAATTTGTCAAATAAATGTGTTAAAAAATCAGGTTTTGTAACGTGAAGGGCACATTTCTCCCCCCCCCCCCCCTTATTTCTATTGAAGGGCAGTTTTCCAGAAGGGCACATTTCCGAAGTGCATCTTTCTGGAAGAGCAGTTTTCCTGAAGGGCACTTTTCTGTACACCACAATTACTGTACTGATGGGATTAAGTTGTAATTTAGCAGCAATAATATGGGGTGGGGGAGGGTGGGTGGGGGAGGGGAGGGTGTGGGGGGGGGGGTGTTGTGGTAGCCGGTTCTCGTTAGATCACCAAAGTTAAGCAACGTAAAGCCCGGTTAATCATTGGATGGGTGACCGTCTGAGCGATCAATGCGGACTCTCATGTTGTGTCCTTGGGAAAGGCACGATGACACCGGGTACTAAGGCGTACTGCACGTCGATGGTACGCATGTCTTCAAAAAATCTAACCCTGCCTGCGCTGCAGTGTGGAGTTGCTCGTCACTGCTTGGTGGTTCTCTCTGGGTACTCCGGCTTTCTCCACCCGCAAAACTGTCACGGTCATGACATTGTGCACAAGTATATGACCTAAAACACCAATAAATAAATAATAAATAGCCACAATAATATACACCTGGAACTTAATTAAGCACCCCTTGAAATGTTTCATGACAGTGAAGTTGCTGTTACTGATTATAATGTTTTAACGATTGCTTTATCTTGCAGTACATTTCATCTAGTGAAAAATGATGTTTCTGGTTGATAGCATACCCCAAACACATGCTTGCTTCCCGCGAATGTCACAAAAAACACTATCACCCGCATGCAATATCTGGGTATAAAACAAGAACATTTGTCACTTCTTTTATCAATAAATGTTGACATGGCAAGGAGACTCTCAGAGGCACTAACATGGCAAAACGTAGGCATGCATGCAACAGGCATGTCATTCATAGCTATTGGAAGGCAACTTGGCTATAGTCATTCTGTCTTCAGTAGACTTGTCTGAAAGCATCAATAAATCAACGATGTTAAGGACCAACCAAGACATGAACAGCCCCAAAAGACCTCTGCTCAGGAAGATCGGAGTCTGTCACACCTTGTTAGGCATGAACCCTTTGCTACAAGTGGGGTTCTGAAATGCCTTTGCCCCCACCCCCAACAGACATTTGGGCGACAGAACTGTCCGAAACCATCTCAAAGCACTGGGTATAAGGGCCAGAAGGATCATCAAGCATCCAACTTTGTCTGATCAGCATCAAAGACCACGTTTGGAGTGGTGTATGGCACAACAACATTGGAATCTCAGGACGTGGAGGAGAGTCCTTTGGTCAGACAAGAGTAGGTTCCTGCTTCACATTACAGATGATTGCATGAGAATGTGGAGGCATAGAAATACTACTTACATGCCCAGGAACATTAGACCTACTGTTTCTTATGGTGGAGGATCAGTATTGATCTGGGGATGCCTCTCTCATGATTTTAAACTTGATATGGTGACTGCACGTGGGAATCTCAGTTGTCATCAGTACATCCGGGACATTCTCAATCTGGTTGTCGTTCCTCATTTTGACAACCACCCATTGGCTACTCGTCCTGTATTCATGGATGACAATGCAAGGCCACATCAGTCCCATGCTTTGAGAGCATTCCTTCAGAACAACGCTATTACAGGACTACCATGGCCTGTAGTGAACCCCAATTTGAATCCCTTAGAACACATCTGGGACTTTCTTGTACAATGTGTGCAAGCAAGGGATCTGCCTGTTCAGAATTTGGCCAATTTGGAAGTTGCATTGCACGAGGAGTGGCAGCAGGTGCCTCTGGACTGTATCCGATGCCTCACTGGTAGCATTAGGAGGAGGATTCAGGCTGCCATCCAGCCAAGTGGTGGATACACTTGCTACTGACATCAGACATGGCTTTTGTGTTCAGGAGATCAGAAGTTACTCTTTTTTGTCAGTAATTACCAGCATTGATTCATCAGGGACTGTTCCATCACCATACTTGTCGAGAGAACATTTCTTCCTCAAAAACATTAGTGACAGATATGGGTAATTAGCGCCATTAAAATACTGCATATTTTCATAATTGTGTTGTCTTTCATTTGTCAATAGACCATTCTTTCTGCAAACAATCACTTTTGGCCATCTGAAAGATAGCATGAAAGTAATGACCACTGCGAAAAAAACTTAATTTAGTTCCAGGTGTATATTTCAGCTCTATCAGTCTACACCTTATTACTACTATTGTACTTCAGAAAAATATGAGATTAGTTCTAATTGGATATTGGAGTTGTTTAAGGATTAGACAGTGGCCAGACTTTTCTTTGTCCTAAGAATAAAAGAAGATGAAAGGTTCTCTGGATATAATAGGAGGACTCCAGTTTTATTTTCAATTTCTTCCCAGGTGTCCTCAATGTATTTCCTGAATTTACTGATGAACAGATGAAGTCCAGCTTAAGGGATCCGTAGAGGTCGATGGCACGTTGATCCATGAATTCTATGAATTCGGCCAATGGTATCTCTTCCAGGTTGCCTTCATCTTCCTTGTCGGAGCCCAGGCTTGATTGGTCCAAGCAGATAGGAGATGCAGGTTTAGATTGGGTGACTTCCATCTCATCCTCAGCTTCAACCATCCCCTTGCCTTCCAACCTCTTTGGTGAAGAGGTGGGGGTTGGCCAGTTGGCATAGGAGGGGAAGAAGGTGGGGATTTGATGGTTGACATCTTTTCCTCTTCCTGTTTCCCTGTCTCTGCTCTTGTCCTCTCAAGCCAGGACTCCATTCACCTGGCGTCCCGGCGTTTGGTGGATGGTGACTTCTTTTTCTTCTTCTGTACTTCCACTGGTATTTTGATGGTTTTGGTGGCAGACTTCTTTCCCTTCCTCTAGGGTGGACCAGCGCGGGCAGGCCCACAAAAGGTGCTACCACTCCCAGTGGTGGGCTTCCTCTTGTACTTAACAGAGAGCTGGACACACCCATTCTCAATATGGACATCCCAGTTGAGAAGTGAGCTAGCGTCCAGCACCAGCAAAGTGTCCCTGATTTTCTTTGGCTTGTAATCCATTGCTAATTAGTTGTTCATGCTCTGATGTCAGAAGTGTGAATGATGAAATGACCAGTCCTAAGAATAATCTTAACCCTTTACCCAATGCAGAGAATATCAAAATTTATTATTTTAAATACTATTTTTTAAAAAAACTTTCAACAAAACCATATCATGTGATGCCTCATTGGAACGAGCTCATCGAGCTCATTCCAATGAGGGTTTGCATGATATGGTTTTGGTGAATTATTTTTTTAAATTTATTTTTTTCAACTGCTCAGTTTGCAAATTACGTGGGCGGATGCGGGTGATTCGTTAGGTAAAGGGTTAATGATTAGTCTTTTATATAACCATTGTCTTCATCATGAATCCATATCACACCTGATTATCTCCTAGGAAACATTTCTTTGATGGGCAAGACAAAAACATCTATTAGTCTGCTGCAGTTAAAAATCTTGTGATAGATATAAAAGTAAATATATTCTAGTATTAAATATTTTAATTTAATGTTTTCAAATTTTTAGCTTACCTGAGCAAAGCTCAAGGTTAGCTTTACTAATCGCTTTCCGTCCGTAGTCCGTCCGGCGTCCGTCATCGTCCGGCGTAAACTTTACAAAACCAACTTCTCCGAAGAAACCACTGGCCCAATATTTTTCAAATGTTGAGTAAATGTTTATTACCTAATGCCAATTCAGATTTGTTCAAATGAAGTTGCCCCTCCTCCTGGGTGGGGCCACGCCCCCAAGGGGCACCAAAATCTTTGAAAATCTTCTTCTCATGAACCAGCAGTAGCAGAGACTTGATATTTGGTATGCAGCTTCCTTTTGAGGTGTAGAATCAAATTTGTTCAAGAGAAGTTTGTCGGGCATTATTTGCCTTCGTTATGGGAGGGGCAAAAATTTTGGCCACGCCTAAAATTTCTATTTTCTGAACCGTAAGGTCGATTTGAACCAAATTTGACACGAGATGATAATGGGTCATAAGTAGTTGATTGAAGCAAAAAAAATTTTTTCTCATTGCCCCGTGGGAACCTCGGGAGCTAAAAATAGGAAAAACCTTAAAACTGCCATATCTCCAAAACTACACGGCACAGAGAATTCTTAGTTTGTATAAAGCTTACTTTTATCCAGTAGAATAGAATGGTTAAAAAAATCCCTATTGGTTTGATCACAAGGTACTTTTCTCAGGACTTTGAAAAAGTGCTGAGTCAGCACTTTTTAACACTGTAGGCAATGGGAAAACCATTAAAAAATCTTCTTCTCCAGATCCAGCAGGCAGAATCTTTTGATATTTGGCATGCAACATTGTAGGGTGGATCTGATTCAAGTTTGTTCAAATCGGCCCCCTGGGTTCATATTTGGGCTCAGTATAGGAGCCCGATTTCGAACTTAAGTGCATTTCAGGCAAATTTCTTCAAAAATCTTCTTCTCCAGATCCAGCAGACAGAATCTTTTGATATTTGGTATGCAACATTGTGGTGTGGATCTGATTCAAGTTTGTTCAAATTGGCTCCCTAGATTCATATTTGGGCTCACTATAGAAGCTTGAATTCGAACTTAGTGCATTTCAGGCAAATTTCTTTTCAACCTACTCACAATTGTTTACAATTGGCTGTAACATAAGTGCAAGCCCTACTTCGGAACTAACTCAAGCTTTTAGAATCTTTTCCAAACGAGTTGGAAAAGTACTAGAGTGCAAAAGCACGAAAAAGATCGAAAAAAGGGTCGAGCGAGACCAGCGCTCGAAATTACAGGTACTCTCTCTGCACACCTCTTGCGTTTACCGAGCGCATGCGCAACAACCGTGACGTCAATTCCTTTATTTTCCGCCATTGTTCATGGTCGGAAATTTTTGTGACTCGTGCTTTTTATGCTATAAATTTTGGGCTTCTGTGAACAAGGTGGTTCTTTCCAGAGTTAGAACCCCTCGTTCTCAGGGTAAGGGTAGCCGTGCCGTAGCAGACATTTCTGCTGGTGCACGTGGTGACTCTGTCACACAGGATTCGGATCTGACTTCTGTGGCGAGTTCCTCTGCAACTGTTGGCGGTGTTAGTTCAGTGATACCTGACGAGGAGACCGCGGTCTCTTTGTCTTCTGATGTCACTATTGAGGCGTCTGTTTTCGTTGAGAGCTTTTCCGAGGTCAGCTCGGTAACCCTCTCCGATCTGCCTCCTACACCGTCGACCGTTGTTGAGGAGGTTGCTACTCCAGATCCTATTCTGTCTGATGGTGGCTCTTCCATCTCCTCTGGGGATGGTCTACAGTCTCGGGGGACCGAGGCTGTATCTGCTGGTGTGTCTGTGTGTTCTCAGCCTCCCCCAGCCTCGCGGCGGGGCTGTGCGGGTTTGCTGTCTGCTCCGTCTCATCTGGCTAGGTTTGCTCCTAGTCGGTTGAGCCGGCCGGTCGCTTCGGCAGCGATTCCTCGTCCCTCGAGTGAATCGTTTTTTGTTCCACCTTCGCCTGCTAGTGTGCCGGCTAGCGGGATGGTGTTGGGACGTTGGCATCCAGGGCCTGCTGTTCGGCAGCGGTCAGTGACAGCCCCGGTTAGCTGTCACTCTCGGAACCTTCCTCCGGTGATTCCCCACTGTGTTCCGAGTCTGGGTGTCGATCGATGCTTGCCGTCGGTCTCAGAGGATAGGCAGTTGGGGCCGTCTGCTGCGCAGAGGCCAATGACAGGTTCCTGTCATTCTTGGGACAATCCTCCGGTGTCTTCTCACCGTGTACTAGGTCCAGCTACCGATTGACGTGCGCCGTCGGTCCCTTTCGGGGATTTGCAGGCAGGGCCTTCTGTTTCGCAGAGGCCAGTGATGGCTCCTGGGCGTCACAATCGGGACTATCCTCCGGTGTCTTCTCACCGTGCTCCTATTCTGTCTGCCGATCGACGTTCGCCGTCGGTCTCTTCTGAGGATTTGGGTTCTTCTACCAGAAGGGTCCATTGGGAGGACACTCCGTCGGGCGATTCTGCTGCGACGGATTCTCAGGGTGACCTGCGCCAGGCCGTTTTGGCGCTCACCCGGTTGCTTTCTGGCAACCCTCAAGTTGGCCTCCCTGTGCCTCCTGAGGCACAACCTCCTTTGGTCGGTCGCCGAGATGTCTCGCCTGGCCCCTTGGATACTGCACAGTATTCACAGGAGGTTTCTGCTGGTCAGCCCGAGTTGGGCTACGTCTCCTCTGCTACGGAGGATGACGAGTTTCTTGAAGGTGATGGTCCCCCCTCGTCAGTCTTGGGGCAGGCTTTGGATTTCGTCTTTGGCTTATTGCCGGACGTTCAACCTTCCGACCAGCCTTCTGTGACCGTCCGGCCGCGGTCCACTGTGGAGCGCCGTAACCCTGTTGAGCCTTCTAGCTCCGGGGCTTTGCGTCCTCTGCAATCGGCTCAGGTGGTTGAGTCCTTCCAGGGCTTAGACGCCAAAATGCGTTCTAAGGCCCTCAAGGGTTCCTTCTTTTCTAGAGCTGATGCCTTTCTGCCTCCATCGCGGTTTCGTGTTTACGATTCCGTCTCTCCACCAGTCTTCCAAGGGATGACTACTGTGGATGAGGATTCTTCTTCCCTCGGGTTGACTAAGCCTAAGTCGGCAGTTCTCCCGATGTCGGTAGTTGAGTCTATGGTGGGCCTGTCCCGAGAGATGCTGGGTATGTTATCTCTCGCGGACCATGTCGTCGCTGCTCTGGCTGAATATTTTCCACCAGGGGAGTTTGATGACACTCAGGCGCCTTTTCGCGTTTTGTCACAGGCTCTTATGAACTTGACTCACGCTCACGCCTATAACACGGCCAATTTGGAGCTGGCACGCCGGGATGCGGTTTTGGATTCTTTACCATCCCTTCCTTCTGAGCAACGTGCTGTTCTGAGGTCTGCCTCTTTGGTGGGACCTCAGTTGTTCCATGGTTCCATGGAAGCTGTTCGTGGCGAAGTTCTTCGTCATTCGAAGGACCAGCTTTTGCTGAGACAGCTTGACCCACCTGCTGCTGCGGGTGGGGGTCGTTCCAGGCCCGCCAAGCATGCTGCTGCGTCTGCCTCGTCGGCTACGCCTTCGGCTCCGTCTGCTCCTTCTGCTCATAAGAAGCGCCGACGTGGCCAGGCCCGCTGGCAGGCTCAGGCTGGAAAGTCTCAGGACTCTGTCACTTCCCGAGGTGGTTTCTCCTCTCGGGGGCCTCGTCGAGGCCGCAAGTGAAGGTTCTCACCTCGATTCGCCTCCAGTCGGGGGAAGGCCGTTGGACAGAGATAACGTCGGACTCTTGGGTCCTCGACGTCATTCATTCCGGTCTGCGACTGTCCTTCCATCGGCACCCCAGTTTATCTCGGGTGCCCCTTCCGACTCAGGTCCCTTCAGATTCTCTGCGTCGGGACCTTCTGGTGCAGGAGATCGACAATCTCCTCACCAAAGGGGCGATCGAGGTGGTCAGGAACACCCTTTCACCGGGGTTTTACTCGAGACTTTTCTTGGTGCCGAAGAAAAACGGCCAATATCGTCCTGTCATCGATCTGAGTACCCTGAACGAGTACATAATTGCTCCTCGTTTCAGTATGGAGACTTTCCGGTCGGTTCGACGTTCAGTTCATCAGGGCGATTTTGCGGCCAGTATCGACCTGAAGGATGCCTACTTCCATGTACCCATTCATCTGGCGTCACGGAAATACCTTCGGTTCTCGTTTCGGGATCGAGTTTTTCAATTCAGAGCTCTCCCGTTCGGTTTGAACCTGGCTCCTTGGGCCTTCACCCGACTGATGTCACATGTGCTTGCTTTCCATCGCACTCAGTCGGCAGTGACTTCGTCCGCCTACCTAGACGACATCCTCCAACGGCACCACGATGCTGCTGTTCTGGAGTTCGATGTCCGGCAGTTTCTTTGCCTGCTAGCGTCGCTGGGTTTCAGAGTCAATCGCGAGAAGTCGGATCTTCTTCCTTCTCAGCGATTCCGTCATTTGGGGATGGATTTCGACACTCTTCACAATGTAGTGTCGGTCCCCCAGGCTCGGGCGACGATTCTTTCCACCTTGACTCGGGACCTGCTTCAATCTTCCTTGGTCTCGGCCAGGACTTTCCTTCGGATGCTGGGCCTTTGCGGTTCGGTGACAGATCTCATTCCGCTCGGTCGCTTGTTTGTCCGACCTCTCCAACACTTCCTGTTGGATCATTGGCGTCCGAATGTAGATCCGCTGGACCTGGAACTCACTATTCCTCGGTCTCTGCTTTGTCACCTCCGCACTTGGGCAGATATTCCCTGGCTGACACAGGGTGTTCCGTTGGATCTTCCTTTGGCCGATCGCATCCTTACTGCGGATGCCAGCGATCGGGGCTGGGGTGCGACGTTGGACCCTCTCGGTCTGTCTACTCACGGAGAGTGGGACAGCGAGCAGGTGGGCCTTCATATCAACCAGAAGGAGCTCCTTGCTCTTCTGTTGAGTTTGCGGCTTTGGATCCCTCATCTGTCGGACCATGTTGTCCTACTTCTTTCGGACAATTCGACAGTAGTGGCCTACATACGGAATCAGGGAGCCACTCATTCGATTCCCATGTATCGGCTGTCTCGGGATCTTCTTCTGTTGGCGCGGGATGTGAACGCTCGGGTGTCCATTCGACACATTCCCGGGCGTCTCAACGTCCTAGCAGACTCCCTGTCCCGACGCGACAGTGTCCTTCCAACCGAATGGATGCTACATCGGTCGGTGTTTCAGGCGATTTGCGAGCAGTGGGGTCGTCCTCAGGTCGACCTTTTCGCTACTCGCTGGAATCATCAGGTAGAGACTTTTGTCTCCCCTTGTCCAGATCCTCTGGCATTTCCAGTAGACGCTCTGTCTCTGGACTGGACAGGTTGGGTCGGCTATGCCTTTCCTCCTGCACCGATTCTTCCTCAAGTTTTAGCGAAGATTCGTGCTTGCAGTTGCAGGATCATTCTGATTACACCCCTGTCTCCACAGAGGGTGTGGATCAATCTGCTGCGGCCTCTATTGGCCGATCGACCGATTCGTCTACCTCTACGTCGCGATCTTCTTTCACAGGGTCGTCCCAGGAAGTATCACAACAACCTGGCGAGCCTGTCCCTTCACGCCTGTCTTTTATCAGGTCCAGTCTCCGACGTAGAGGTTTTTCGAGACGATCAGTGGAGTGCATTTCTGCATCGCGGCGACCTTCCACTGGAATGACTTATGCCGCCAAGTGGAAGGTTTTCTGCCGCTGGTGTTCAGATCACAATGTGAATTACCGTGATCCGTCTATCGCTCAAATTGCGGATTTTCTGGTTTTTCTTTTTGACTCCAAGGGCCTCCAGCCTATTACGATTAAGGGCTATCGGACTATGCTGTCTGATACTTTCTCTTATGTGGGAAAGCGGTGTATCGGTCGTAATCTTTTCCTCTCCAAACTTATTCGGCACTTTTCTTTGAAGAGGCCTCGAGTTTTGCGTCTTACACCCAAGTGGAACTTGGCATGGGTGTTGCACTGTTTGGAGGGGGCGCCTTTCGAGCCTTTATCTGAGACCGACATGCGTTTTCTCACCTATAAGACGGCTTTTCTTCTAGCGTTTGCTTCTGCTCGTCGAGTCAGTGAGCTTCATGCGCTATCTGTTGATTCTGCCTTCTTCCGAAATGAGGCTAACAGTGTCACATTCACTACTGATTGCTCTTTTCTGTCTAAGAATCAACTCCCCGATTCGGTACCTCCTCCCATCTGCATTCGGGCTCTCCCTGCTGTAGATGGACGGAGGCCTCTTCTTTGTCCTGTTCGTGCGGTCAAGACTTACATTACTCGCACTCAGTTCATTAGGAGGGATCGGAAGAGATTCTTTCTGTCTCTCATTCCTAAGCGGCAGTCTATCTCTTCCCATTCTATTTCCAGGTGGATCTGTCTTGCAATCAAGCTGGCTTATTCTCGCTTGTCTGCATCGGATCTTGTTTCGAACCGGCTTAATGCTCACGAGGTTCGTGCCATTTCTACATCCTGGGCGTTCTCCAATTCTGTTTCGCTCCGTGATGTTATGAATGCGGCTTACTGGAGGAATGCTTCTACCTTCTCCTCCTTCTATCTCCGCCACCTTCAGCAGCAATCTGAGGACCTTTATTCTTTAGGCCCTCTCGTTGCTGCTCAGGCTGTTGTGCACCCTCGTTAAATTGTTTTTGTCGAGGTTGCACTTCTCTCAGCCTTGTTCCTTTCAGGTGCCTTCTCTCTATCTTCATTACAGGTTTTCGTTTTTGTTCTCTGCCATCCTTGCTTTCGTTCTGCTACTCTTGTTGGTATTGGTTATGTGATTCACCTCCTCCTATTGTTTATTCAGCCAATTGTAAACAATTGTGAGTAGGTTGAAAAGAAATTAAAATTTTTTAGTAAATTTTGTTTCTTAACATACCTATCACAATTGTTTACCGGAGGCCCACCCTCCTTGGGGATATCTTTGATATCGATGCCTCCCCGCTAAATCACAAACTTCTCGTTGGCGGAAATACGGAATTGACGTCACGGTTGTTGCGCATGCGCTCGGTAAACACGAGAGGTGTGCAGAGAGAGTACCTGTAATTTCGAGCGCTGGTCTCGCTCGACCCTTTTTTCGATCTTTTTCGTGCTTTTGCACTCTAGTACTTTTCCAACTCGTTTGGAAAAGATTCTAAAAGCTTGAGTTAGTTCCGAAGTAGGGCTTGCACTTATGTTACAGCCAATTGTAAACAATTGTGGTAGGTATGTTAAGAAACAAAATTTACTAAAAAATTTTAATTTCTTCAAAAATCTTCTCCAGATCCAGCAGGCAGAATCTTTCGATATTTGATACTCAACATTGTAGGGTGGATCTAATTCAAGGTTGTTCAAATCGGCCCCCTGGGTTCATATTTGGGTTCAGTATAGGAGCCCGATTTCGAACTTAAGTGCGTTTCAGGCAAATTTCTTCAAAAATCTTCTTCTCCAGATCCAGCAGGCAGAATCTTTTGATATTTGGTATGCAACATTGTGGGGTGGATCTGAGTCAAGTTTGTTCAAATTGGTTCCCTAGATTCATATTTGGGCTCACTATAGAAGCTCGAATTCGAACTTAGTGCATTTCAGGCAAATTTCTTCAAAAATCTTCTTCTCCAGATCCAGCAGGCAGAATCTTTTCATATTTGGTATGCAACATTGTAGGGTGGATCTGATTCAAGTTTGTTCAAATCAGCCCCTTGGATTCATATTTGGGCTCACTATAGAAGCCCGAATTCGAACTTAGTGCATTTCAGGCAAATTTCTTAAAAAATCTTCTTCTCAAGATCCAGCAGGCAGAATCTTTTCATATTTGGTATGCAACATTGCGGGGTGGATCTGATTCAACTTTGTTCAAATCGGCCCCCTGGATTCATATTTGGGCTTACTATAGAAGCCCAAATTTGAACTTAGTGCATTTCAGGCAAATTTATTAAAAAATCTTCTTCTCCAGATCTAGCAGGCAGAATCTTTTGATATTTGGTATGCAACATTGTGGGGTGGATCTGATTCAAGTTTTTTTCAAATCGGCCCCCTGGGTTTATATTTGGGCTCAGTATAGGAGCCCAAATTTGAACTTAGTGCATTTCAGGAAAATTTCTTTGAAAATCTTCTTCTCAAGATCCAGTAGGCAGAATCTTTTGATATTGGGTATGCACCATGCTTAGGGGGGTGAGATTCAAGTTTGTTCAACCCAAGTCCCTGGGTTCATATTTGGGCACAATGTGGTAGCCCGAATTATAACTTAGTTCAAAATGAGGAATTTTCTTTAAAAATTTTCTCCAGATCCAGCAGTCGGAATGTTTTGATATTTGGTATGCAGCATCCTTAGGGGGTGAGATTTAAGTTTGTTCAAGCCATGTCCCTAGGTCCATATTTGGACTCACTGTGGGAGCTCAAATTGTAACTTAGTTCAAAATGAGGAATTTTCTTTAAAAATCTTCTTCTTCAGATCCAGCAGTCGGAATGTTTCGATATTTGGTGTGCAGCATCCTTATGGGGGTGAGATTCAAGTTTGTTAAAGCCAAGTCTCTGGGTTCATATATGGGCTCCCTGAGGGAATCTTTGGATGTTTGGTATAAGCTTTTCTTAGGAGGAGCAGATGCAACTTGTTGAAATCAATTCTCTGGGTTGATATTTAGGCTACCATGTCAGGTGAGTGCCCTCAGGCCCCATGGGCCCTCTTGTATTTTAATATATTGAAAAGCAGGCACTTCAAATGTTCTAGTTTAGTTCTTTACTATTCTGTGATATTGATAATCACAATTTTTTTTACAAAATATTCTATGTTAAAATTAAGAAAAGTATTCAAAAGTATTCATGAGTGCACCTCAGATTTGACTATATTTGATTTTGAATACAAATACGAATACTTCAAAACTGCTTGAATACTGAAGACATGAATACTTGAAAAAATGTATTCAATATGACTGAATATGAATACCCCAATGCTGTTTCCTTATAGGTGCCCTGGCTTCCTCTTCCTGTAAATTTGTACAACTTGATATGACTCAGACTGTTAAAAGTGTCATTGTTCCCCAATAAATAAACAAACAAATAATGTACACATGTTCCTTTTATGTACAAATTATATCGATGAATAGGGGTAATCCTAAGCAAAATGTGAAAACAACCAAGCCCACTTAATTGGATATCTCTTAACTGAATAACCCTGTTAATTGAATATAATTTCCCAACACAAAACCATTTACTATACCCCCAGTACAAATTTTACCTGTTAATTGAAAATAGGTTATAGAGTAAACTCCTGTTAATTGAATAACAAATCTTGCAACCTGACGAGAAATTACCCTAAATCTCCCAAGTTTTTCTTTGTTTATAGACCTATTTGGTACATCCAATACAGGCATTTAATCTATTATATCTTGTTTGACAGAGCTCGTGGAGCTCTGTCAAACAAGATATAATAGAATAAATGTTAAGTTTATCTCTAGAATAAATGAGGGTGACACAATCCCTGTTAATTGAATACTCCTGTTAAGTGAATAATTTTCATTGACAAAGTGGCTATTCAATTAACAGAGCTCCACTGTAGTATATTTCTCATTTTAGATCAGTTATTTATTTATTACATTTATTGGGATTTAATGACACTATTCATTTATTTGGATTTACCGACACGTTCGACAGCCAGGGTCACCTTGTGTCAACAGTTTTAGTTTTATGGGTGGAGGAAGCCAGGGTACCTGGAGAGAACCAGCGAGCAATGACAAGCAAATTCCAGACTCCCCAATGCACTAACTCCACACAAGCAGGGTTACCATTAGTTGAGGGAGCGCAGTGGCTCAATAGGTAGAGATGCAGGCTGCAAATGGTTTGAATCCCACCTGCGGCAACTGCATTGTGTTCTTGGGCAAGGCACTTCATCCCAACTGCCCACTTGGGGACATGGTGGTGTTGTGTACTAAGGCATACTGCATGTCGATGGTGCACTTGTCTTCAACCAATGCTAATCCTGCTTGTGTGGAGTTAGTATGTTGGGGAGTTTGACAATTGCTCAGTGTTGTTCAGTGGTTCTCTCTGGGTACTCCAGCTTCCTCCACCTGTACAACCGTCCGACACAAGGTTAAACCCCAATAAAATAAATAAATACCATTTGTTGAAGACAAGTGCACCATCGATGTGCAGTATGCCCTAGTACACAGCACCACCATGCCCCAATGTGGGCAATCAGAATTAAGTGCTTTGCCCAAGGACAGAATGCAGTTACCCCTGGTAGGGATCAAATTGTGGACCTTCCGGTTTGAAGTCCAATTCCATAACCACTGAGCCACCACATTCCCTAGATCAGAGATTATTCTTCACTTAAGGGTCAAAAGATGATCTAACTGGTTATATGGTCATTTCTTTTATGTAATGTCCATGCAGGTTCAGCAGGCTTTTGTCCTTCTTTTGTGAGATTGGTATGCACATGATCAACAGTACAATCCTTTTTAGCCTATACATGTACATAAAAAGACTCCAGGTATGATGAAAAATCATTGCTGGCTCTTTGGATTAAATTAAAAAAATATTTTCACAGGACAAAGATGTTGTTGGTAAAAGCATGAAAGCTATCAATGATGTTTCCAAAACTGTTATGGACAAAAAAGAAGACGGCACTCCACTGCAAATGGACAGCCCAAAGTTAACTATAGGCATGCAGAAAGTTGATGGAAATGCACAAGGTGAGGCCCCTCACAGTAGATCTTCTCTTTCCAAGCCAATTTTTTGTAAAATTGCTTCTGTGCATGCATTTTTTTTTATTTTATTTTTGTAATTATTTCCTTTGCCATCAAAAGTTCATTTTCTTGGTTTGTTTTATATTTTAGGATTCATAATCTACAGAATAGCATGGGTCGTGGTGTATTTTATCCCTTGAGTACAAGAAGGCTCAGCCAAAGCATTGCAAAGCCTTGGAAAACTCAAAGGACAAATTTATCAACTTTATTAACTTAGGTAAAATTTCGACATAAGCCATTAAATTTTTATTTTTTAAAGTTTACATTGGTTATAAAAAGAGAGCATGCAGCAGCCAAAATGACCCTTGTGGTGGTGGTGGTGGGTGGGGGGGGGGGGGGGGGGGGGGGGGTTCGCAGAGAAACAGATTTTTAACTTTTTTTGCCTAAAATATCAGATATGCTGTGTTCAAAACAGTTATATATTATTACAAATTAAATATGTTGGTATCTAGCATATGAGTTTCATTGAAGACAGGTAAGGCCACTGTCAGGGTTGCCAAGAAAAAAGAATTTACTTCTGGATATCTGAAATTATTACTTCCTTTTCCAGATTTTACATCTTGTTTATTGACAATATAATGAAGGGGGATATCCTGAATGGGATGGTGAACTAGCTGTGTACAAGTTTTTCTTCAAGAGTTACTGCCCTTGTTGGACTGGCAATTTCATGCATGACCCCTTTTTGTCCTCAGATTTCAAAGAAATTCATTTAAGATTTTTTCTTCTAATTCAGTATATAGCATTTCAGTGATAATATCATGAAGGGGGTTGCGAACCAGCTGTGTCCAAGTATTTCTTTGTGAGTTATTGCCCTTGTTTATGAGAAGTCGATAATGCCATGTTTATGCCGGATGGATGGATGGACAGACAGGTAACGATTATTCATGCGCCTGTGTGTAGACAGCATATTTGTTCATGGATCAAAATCTTTGCTTTTTCCATATTTCAAGATCGTTTTCAGGAATTTTTTCTACATATGATGTTCGGAATGCTACCAAGAATATCAGGAAACAAAAACTTTGTTTACATTTATTTTGATTTATATGCATTCTTAATACATCTTTTTTCACCTTCAATCTATACAGAGGTGCTGAGCATCGCTCACTCCATTGTTGTCAATACAAACAATAGTTGCATTGTCTGTGCTTGTGTTGTTGCTGAACGACAAGCTTTCTGCACAACACACAGAATGACCACTACACTCGTCACCCAAAATCACATATTTTCTGGGTTCAAATACAGTTCTGCGGAAATGCGTGCATTAAAACCATCATTCAAGAACTGTGATCTAAAGACTTACAACTCCTTTTTTCTCCTCAGTGATGATGTGATAAATAATATTAAATCTTTTGGCATCCTTCGCAAGAGACGAAATAAGAAATGCGGCAAACGACGCCATAAACAATTTAAATCCAAAACTGTAAATGTTCAAAATCTTATCCCTATTAACTTAGTCACGATCGATTCCAAATCTAACGATCTCAAGTTGTGCCTTGTGAATGCTCATTCGATAGTGAACAAAACTGCAAGCTTACTCAACACAATCAACGATAACAATATTTCAATATCCATGATAACTGAAACATGGTTAACTCCAGATGACACATTGACTGTCAGTGAGATCATTGCCAACGGCAAGATTCTTACAGACAACCCCAGGAAGTCACAGCGAGGTGGAGGTTTGGGTGTAATCTGTGATAACACTGTGTAGGTTAAGCGTAAGGCATCTCAGACTTGGGTTACATTCGAGTGCATTGACACCATTGTAATGATCGACTCACACTCAGTCTGCCTTTTTGTCATTTATCGACCCCCACAGAGCTCCAAAAACAAATTCACTGTCAACCAGTTCATTAGCGAATTCCAAGACTTCCTAGGAAGCATTACTGCACTGCCAGGAAAATTCATCATTGGAGGTGATTTCAATTTCCATATGGAAAAGAAAACTTCCAGTGATTCTTCTACTAAACTACGTGATCTTATCAATTCAATGAATTTACATCAACATGTTCATGGCACTACCCATAAAGATGGCCACACATTAGATCTGCTGATCACCAGAGAATCCGAGGCTGATCTTGTTAAAAATGTATTAATTGTTGATCGTACAATCTCTGACCATTTTATGATTATCTTCAATTTGGCACTTCCTCGTCCCTCCCCTGTCCAGAAGAAAGTCACATACAGCAATTACCGAAGTATTGACCTTGCTAAGTTTACGGATGCTATTGCTTTGTCTCCCATCGCTAAAATTAACGAGATGCAAACTGTTGACAGCATTGAATACATTCTCACTGGCTCACTTCAAGAGGTTATTGACAAGTTTGCGCCTAAGCAAACACACACTTTTAGCGTACGCCCTTGCTCACACCGGTTCAGTGATGAGATTAGGCCGCAAAAGATATACGACGCAAACTAGAGCTTCAGTGGCAACAAACGAAACTATGTGTTCACAGAGAGAAGTTTGTCAACCAGTGAAATGTTAACAAACCAGTCAAAGCCACGAAACAGAAATACTTTTCAGACTTATTGTCAGCTAATGTTAATTCCCCTAATGCGCCATCTGTCATTCTTGAGCAGCTTCTGTATCGTCAAAAGACAACCGTACTCGCAGAGCATTCATCATACAAAGACCTTGCGAATAGATTTTCTTCTTTCTTTTCTGAAAAAATTGAGACTATCAGAGCTTCGCTTGATGCAAGCTCACAATCCGATCTTCGACAGATGGCCGACATGACATGAACCTGTGTTAAAGCTGTTGCACCGTTGTCCCAATTCAAACCTTTGGCTACAACAGATATCCAGATGTTAATATCCAAGGCACCATCTAAGCAATGCATGCTAGATATCATTCCAACTTGGTTGTTAAAAGCATCTCTTTCGGAGTTAACTACCCCAATCTTGAAACTGGTCAATGCCTCCCTCCACTCTGACGTCTTTCCGACAAGCATGAAACACGCTTTAGTAAAACCTCTTCTCAAAAAGCCAACACTTGACCCAGAGGTTCTGAAGAACTACCGACCGGTCTCTAATCTTCCATTCCTATCAAAGATTATTGAGCATGTGGTGGCTTCTCAGCTGAATTCTCATTTGGCAGTCCACGGCCTAGCCGAAGTTAACCAATCTGCATACAGATCTAATTGCAGCAAAGAAACAGCGCTTCTAAGGGTCCAAAATGACATCCTCCTATCCACAGACAGGCACAATCTAACATGTCTTGTTTTGTTGGATTTAAGCGCCGCTTTTGACACCATAGACCATAACATACTTATTGAAAGACTGGCAGTGAGAATAGGCCTTACTGACCGAGCACATAATTGGTTTTTGTTGTACCTTAATGGTTGCACACAGAGTGTCGTTATTGGCAGTGAGTCGTCAGACAAGGTCACACTACGTTTTGGCGTCCCTCAAGGATCGGTGTTGGGTCCCCTACTGTACACTGTCTATGTCTTACCTCTCAGTGACATTATCCAAATCCATGGCCTTGACTTTCATTTTTACGCAGATGACACACAGCTGTATATTAGTTTTACTCATGCCTTTGAGTCTGAAGCATGCAGTAAGATTGAACTTTGTATTTCAGACATCAAGGCATGGATGACTAAAAACTTTCTTAAATTGAACGATGACAAGACAGAAGTAATATATATAGGTCTACCTCATCAACTTTCAAAAATATCCAAACTATCCCTCAATATTGGAGGTTCTGCAATAAAACCCAGTAGCTGTCTTCGAAACTTAGGTTATTTCATGGATGAAAATTTGGCCGCTGATGAACATAACAAACATGTCTCTCGCAGTGCATTTTTTCATCTTAGAAATATTAGCAAAATTCGACCCTTCATTGATACGCAGACGTCACAACAGCTTGTCCACGCCTTTGTTACCAGTTGCCTCGACTACTGCAATTCTCTTCTGATTGGCTCTAAAAGATCTATTCTTGAAAAGCTACAACCACATCTAAAATTGTGCTGTACGGGTCATAATCAGAATTCAAAAATATTGCCATATAACACTAGTACTCTCTGAGTTACACTAGCTACCTGTTAAGCAAAGAATTCAATTTAAAATTGTCCTTTTGGTGTTTAAGTGTAGCTCGGGATCTGCACCATCCTACCTGTCCGATCTGCTTACCATCCACAAACCACCGAGATCTCTTAGGTCATCAGGTCAACTCAATCTGGTTCTGCCCGTATCTTAATTTACTAGTGCTGGTGATAGGGCCTTTGCAATTGCTGGCCCAAGGCTTTGGAATTCTCTTCCAATCAACATAAAAAAATAGTAAATCACTTGAATCATTCAAGTCTGATACTAAAACCTACCTTTTTCGAAAGGCATTTCCTTCAGTGGTCTTTTAATTTTGGTCATAAACTGACATTACCAGGTGTGTGGGTGTGACTGAGTCAGTGAGGATTGCCTTCGTTACTCATCAAGTTACACTCACATACTTGTTTTGGTAAAGTTATAGTTTGTTTTGCTTTTTGTTTTTTGTTTTTTTATTTTGTTTTAATTCAATACCTTTCTTCTTTTTGGTTCTACCGCTTATCGCCACGATATAGCCTCGGTTGCTGATGTGGCATTGGGCACCGAATAATTGATAATAGTGATCCATGTATCTGTGAGAGAATGTATGTGTATGTGTGTGTGTGTGTATGTATGAAAATTATTGTACAGCCATTGAGCACTGTGTGTGAATTCTAGGCTTTAAAATTATTATTAGGCTTTTCCCTCTGGAAAAGACTATTGTTTTTCTACGGATTATTATTTTTTTTTTTTTTTTTTTTTGGGGTTTTTTTTGGGGGGGTTTTTTTCCACACATTTTGTCCGTACGATTCAGAAGCCATTTTCGAACCGATTTTCAAGAAATTTTGCACACGCATAGAGGGGCACAAAATCTAAAAATGTACCGAAGCGGAATTTTCGATTTAACCCTTATTTCGTCGGAATTGGCAAAAAACTGTCAAAATTGGGGTTTATCGGCACTTTCTCGAAACACGTCTTGTAGATTTTTTTTACACCTTCATCATTGATAGACCTGCCTGTGCCACGACCTTTGATACACATGATCTATCTGGCGATGCATATGGTAACCCTCCACAGGCTGCCAAACATCGAAATTTTGATGAAATGGGCCGGTTTCAGGCCCCCAGAACACCCAAACGATACACAAGAGGTAAACATAACTTCCTTTATTGGAAGTGGAATTCACCAGAGATCATTTTTGTAAGTAATAAGGGTGTTCAAAAAAGCAAGCGTTAACCCGTTTGGGGCTGGTTAAACAGCAATACCCCCATAAAGCTAAAAAATTCAGGTTTTCCGTGTATTTCTCTAAATGAGTCTTGTAGATTTTCAAGAAAAAATTGTCACTCCCAGGCCTTGATGTGACAATAGATGCTGCGTGGACAAAATACTGCGGTGAGCATTTGTTAACCCTCCACGGGCTGCTAAAAGTCAAAATTGTGATAAAATGGGCTGTTTTTGGACGCCAACAGCACCCAACGGGTACGCCACAAAGAAAAGTGCTTTCTTTTATCGAGCGCACAATCTATATGGAAACATTTTTGTAAGTAGTAAGGGTATTCAAAAGTCGAAGTCTTAACCCATTTTGGCAAAGCTAAAGAGAGAGACCCCTTAAAATCTTAAAATTCCCATTTTCTGTGGATTTAGCTAAAAATATCCTGTAGGTTTTCAAGAAAAAAATGACTACTCGCAGGTCTTAGTGTGACATTACAAGCTGCATGGACAAAATATTCCGGTGAGCGTTTATTAACCCTCTGCAGGCTATCAAACATCGTAATTTTGTTGAAATGGACTGTTTTCGGACACCCACAGCTCCCGACGTGTACCTGAGAAATAAACTTAATCTCCTTTGTCGGAAGTGGAATTCACCCAGGACCATTTTTGTAAGTAATAAGGGTATTCAAAAAACCAAGCGTTAACCCCTTTTGTTGTTGTTAATAGTGATACCCATCAAAGGCTTAAAAATTTATGTTTTCCCTGGATTTCTTTACAAACATCTGGTAGGGTTTTCAACAAAAAATGGCCATTGATAGTTCTTGGTGTCACATTACCACTTGAATGGATAAATTATTCTGTTAAGCATTGGTTAACCCTTTATGAACTGCTAAAAGTCAAAATTCTGAAAAAATAGTCCATTTTTGGACACCAACAACATCAAATGAGAAGGCAACAGAGAAAAATAACTTCTTTTACCGGACGCAAAGCTGCCAAGGAAACATTTTTGTAAGTAGTAAGTGTATTCAAAAATCAAGGTCTTAACCCATTTTTGGCTAGTTAAGGAGATATACCCCTAAAAGCTTAAAATTCCAGTTTTCTGTAGATTTCTCAAAAAGATTTTCAACAAAAAGTTTGCATTCGCAGGTCTTGGAGTGACATTACAAGTTGCATGGACAAAATATTTCGGTAAGCATTTGCTAACCCTCCAGAGGCTGCCAAGCATAGACATTTTCAGAAAATGGGCTGTCAATTCCATGGTGTCCAACGCCATCGGTAGATTTATCCCAACAATATTACCGATCTTACCACCCCCACCCCTTCCCCTCTCTCTTTCTCCAACCAAACACACATTGAAAGGTACGTCTCACTTCATATTCCACACTACAGTGCATGATAATATTTGCACAACGGCCAATCATGACCGTGACAGTTCTACGGATGGAGGAAGCCGGAGTACCCGGAGAGAACCACCAGTCAACGACGAGCAGCTGCCAGCTCCCCAACATCGTAACTCCGCACTGCAGCACAGGCAGGGTTATATTGGTTGAAGACATGCGTACCATCGACGTGCAGTATGCCTTTGTACACGGCGGCATCGTGCTCCCATTTGGATAATTGGCGTTAAGTAGCCCGGTTGCCGACATGGGGGCACGATGACGCCGTGTACTAAGGCATACTGAACGTCGATGGTACATATGTCTTCAACCTCTGTAACTCTGCTTGAGCGGAGCTTGAACAGAGTTAGAATGTTGAGGAGCTGACATTTGCTCGTCGATGCTTGGTGGTTCTCTCCGGGTACTCCGGCTTCCTCCACCAAAAAAACTGTCACGGTCACGATTAGCCATTGTGCATAAGTATGTGACCTTAAACACCAATAAATAAATAAATAAATAAATAAATAAATAAATAAATAAATAAGGGTATTCAAAAAATCAAGCCTTAACCTTGTTTATAGGATTAAAGACAGACAGCCCATGCCGTGTACGCTGCCTACATTACTTGTAAAATCGACACCCCCACTAAATCTTCTTCGAGGTGCGGTGTCGGATCGACCACCTGACGGTTCTGACCTCATTAGATAACACTTCTTCGTTGTATTTAGCAGCATGGATTTCCCTAAGAAGCAAAGACAAAAATACGTCTGCGGAAAATAATGGCAAATATTTTATTTAATCTGTATTTTGTCCGTACAGAAAATGTCTCGCCCACATATACCTAAACATGATTCAATGATACAATTGGACATATTTCTCTCGTAAAACCTGAAAAAAAGACTTGATTTATTGCATTTTAGAATTGCGCGTGTATATTCTTAGAAGATTCTCTGTATGTTATTAATATACGGCGTCAGTCTTTGATCTCGTTTGGGACGATCAGTGATTAGCACCTTTTGGACAAGAGCCATCGAAGTTGAAAATAAAAAAAAATAATCAAATTTCACTAAAACCTTTTGCAGAATCGTGTTTTTCAGAAAACTCTTTCGCGATTGTGTGAGTAGTTTTCAAAATTCCGATCAGTAATCACGAAATTATAAATATGTTGTTGTCAATAACAAAATTGAAAGCGTGTCCGTCAAACTTGCATGACGTCAGCACTCGACTCGGGTGAAATACTGCGGAGAGTAAGAAACGCTGATATCGCAGTAGGCTTTAAACTGTCCATGGAATGGTCCTAAAATCAGGTTTATATTTGCAGCTTTACTACAAATAGGTTTCCCGTTGTTTCTTGTTGAAATGTTGTTTCCGTCAAGGCCAAGTACCATAGAAAATTTGGAACCTGTGCAATAGGATTGGACACCTGCCCCATGAACAACTGCCTGCTATTAAAATTAATTAGCGGGGGCATCTGCCCTCCTCCCCCCCCCCCCCCCCCCCCCCCCGCTGTTTATTTTACCTAGGACACCTGTCCCCTGCTGTTTCTTTTAGGACACGTGCCCCCCCCCCTGCTGTTTTTACACCAAGTACACCTGCCCCTCCCCATTGACCTTTCTATCTTTAGAAGCACCCGGGCCGACGGGGAGAGGGCGTGGTTGTGAGCATGGCTAGATTTCGCTGTAAATTAGGGTTGAAGGAAGGTACCCTCAAATCTCGGTAGAAAGTGGCGAAAATGACAAAAGGCTACTTCAACGTATGGTAACGCTATAAACTACAGGCGATCTGGGCGATGTACAGACGAAAGATCGTACCTTGGAGCCGGTTAGGCAATTTGGCACAAAAAAACTCCGGCTTTATTCTTAATCGCTGCTCTACAGTAGTCTACAATAGTGCCCAATTCCTTTCCAAACTGATAGAGTCGGGACGAATAGTACTCTCACTTTCCACGCGATGCATGGTGTTCTCCACGCGGTATCGACACTTGCAACAGATGCCAAAATGTCGGCCAGGGTGCGTAGAACAAGTTCTGAAAATCAGAAGTCGCTGCCTTCAGCGGTCTGGACACGGTTCGTGTTTGTGTGAAGTGCAATTTGAATGTCTAACTGGCAAATTTTCGTTAATCGTTTCCCGCCAAAAAACATACTCACCGTCGATTTCTTTTCACTTCAACTTCTGCGGATTATCTAAGGTTTAAAGATAGTGTCAGGATACCCCCCCCCCCCCCCCCCCCCGCCGCTGCAGCCCCCCCCCCCCTCCCCCGCACTTCCCCACCTTGGCGGCGTTCTGGGTCGAAAGTCTCGAAAACGGCAAAAGGCTACATTAAAGTATGGCAACGGTATAAACTACAAGTAGTATGGACGATATTGAGACAAACAATCATACCTTGGAGTCGGTAAGGCAATGAGGCACCGAAACCTGGGACGTTATGCTCAATCGCAGCTCTACAGTCGCCTACAACACTGCCCATGTCCATTCTAAACTGACAGAGTCGGGACGAATAGTACTCTCACATTCCAAGCGATGCGTGGTGTTTTCCAGGCGGTCCGGACGCTCCAAACAGATCCCTCTTGTTTAGCCATTGTAATGGAACACTTCCGTAGGAGTTTGAGCAACATTTATCAGTGGAAATCTCTGCCCCTTCACTGTGAGCCTTACTTCTTCTTTTTTTTTCTTCTTCCTCTCTCTCTCTCTCTCTCTCTCTCTCTCTCTCTCTCTCTCTCTTGCCTATTTTTATTTGGTACATTATTTAATTGCTACCATTATTACAATAATTATATTATTAAATGTTATATGTAATGGAGAGGAGGGTTTGCTAAGTGTTGAGCACTTGTCCTCCAATCCTTTTGCTATGCTTTTGTTGGCAAATAAATATGTTTAAACTAACAGATCCCAAAATGTCGGCCAGGGTTCGTCGAACAAGTTCTGAAAATTTCAAGTCGCTGCCTCCAGCGGTCTGGACACGGTTCGTGTATGTCAGAAGTGCTATTTTAATATTCAATACCAGAAACCCAATCACCGCCAATTTCTTTTCACTTTAAACTTCTGACGATTCTCTTTGGTTTAAAGGTTGTGTTTGGATCCCTGGCTGGCGGTCTTAAAGAAGCAACTTCCATTTACAGCCAACTCTCCACCAGTCACACACAATTGTAACATTTAAGTGGACTTACTCCAGAGAGGGGGGGGGGGGGGGGGGGGCACTAAAGGAGTCTGCGCCCATTCACGACATCTTTTTTCGAACTGGCTTGAAAAGGAAGGACCAAATTCAAACAGTTACCTCCTCTTTTCAAAACGCTATATCCCAGCCAATTCTAGGCAGATTTCCATGAAATTTTCACTCGTTGTTCATGGATAGTTGCGGCATCACTTTCCATGAAGGGCGATACGAGGGGGCGCGGTGGCTCAGTAGGTAGAGGTGCAGGCTGCAAGCCGAGAGGTCCTCGGTTCGAATCCCACCTGTGGCAACCGCGTTGTGTCCTTGGGCAAGACACTTCACTCCCATTGCCCACGTGGGGGCACGGTACTAAGGCGTACTGCACGTCGATGGTGCACCTGTCTTCAACCAATGCTAACCCTGCTTGTGTGGAGTTGGTATGTTGGGGAGCTGACAGTTGCTCGCCGTTGCTTGGTGGTTCTCTCCGGGTACTCTGGCTTCCTCCACCCGTAAAACTGTCACGGTCATGATTAACCATTGTGCAGAAATATGTGACCTTAAACACCAATAAATAAATAAATAATAAGAGCGATACGAATTTCGCATTTCGTCACGTCGAATTCGAAAAGAGCGTATGCGCATGGCTTTCTCTGAAAACATCTTGTAGATTTTTAGTAAAAATGGCCATTCACACTTTTGGGTTTGGAATTGCAAGTTGCATGAATAAATATTCCTGTTAGCACATGTTAACCCTCAACAAACTGCCAGACATCAATATTTTGGATACATTTGAGATAAAATGGACCATTTTCAAATAGACAGAGCACTCAGTGCGTATGTGTCAAACAAACATAACTTCTTTTGTCGGCCATTAACTTGTGGGACGACGATATTAATATTAACCCACTCCACCGGTAATGATGGTTTTACCTAAACAATTTTTTTATCAAACTGAGTCATTTGAGATCACCTTTCTCATAACATCAATGAAGGAACTTCAGTGAGACAGTTAAGAACAATTCATCAGACACTGTGGGGGCATGAAAAATCAAGGAATCTCATCGGGAAAAGCCATGATTCTCCAGAATCATAAAGTCTAGTTATTATTATTGTTGCACTTGCTTCATATGTCATCAGCAAAAGTAATACTCTCACACCCCTAATACTAGTGTCAAACACCATTATTAAGTTTTGGAGAATAATCCCATCAACCACTATTGTTTGGCAATGAGGGATAGAGGGGAAAGGCCATCACTATTAGGTCCCACAAAGCAGATCTTCTGTTTCTTAGGCCATTTTCTGTAAAATTGTATGTGGGCAGGCAGTTTTTCATTTTATTTTTTTATTTTGCAATTATTTCTTTGCAAGCAAAAATTCATGATTTTGGTTTGTTTTATGTTTTAGGCCTCATAATCTACAGAATAGCATGGATGGTGGTGTATGTCGTCCCTTGAGTGCAAGAAGGTTTTGCAATGCTTTAGCACTCAAGAGACAAATTTATCAATTTTATTAACTTGGATAAAATATCAAACATAAACCATTTAATATTTTGGCTCACCTGACTGAAAGTCAAGGGAGCTTAAATGATCACGTTCCAGCACCCATCCATCGTCCATCTGTCTGTCCATCCATCCGTCCGGCATGAACATGGCATTATCGACTTCTCATAAACCACTTGACTAAATTGAACCAAATTTGATATGCATGTTCCTTATCATATGTCAATTCAAGTTTGTTCAAATGAAGCTGCCACGCCTACATGGGGCACACCAAAGGGCTTTACTCTGATAGCACCCATAAATTGTTTTCCAAATTTCGAAAATCTTCTCCAGAACCGTAAATTAGACATTTTTGATATTTGGTATATAACATCTTTGGGGGGGGGGGGGGGGGGGGGGAGGGGGGGGGTAAGGGGGGTCAGATTCAAGTTTGTTCAAATTGAGTCCCTGGGTTAATATTTGGGCTCTCTGTTGGAGCCTGAATTTTAACTTAGTGCAATATGAGGGAATTTCTTTAAAAGTTTTGGCTCTATGTTGGAGCCTGAATTTTAAAATAGTGCAATATGAGGGAATTTCTTTAAAAATCTTCTTCTCCAGATCCCTGGATTGATAGCGGGAGGGAAGCAGGTTAGTTTGTTTGTTCAAATCCATTCCTTAGTGTTTTCCATAAAATTTGCCTTTCATGACTTCATTCCTCTGTAGTTTTGATGAACCATGTCTAACTCAATGTAACCCCAAATAATTCTTTGAACCACTTTGTTGGGTAAGTGATTAAGGCCCTTTGGTGCCTCTTGTATTTTTTTAAGTTTGCATTGGTTATAAAAAGAGAGAATGCGACAGCCAAAAGGACCATGTGGGAGGGCCTGAGAAACAGATTTTTATCCTTTTTAGGCCTTATTATTTCCAATCAAAAATCCTGACCATCACTATTATTCAGCCATAACTAGTATTTGGCAAGTAAGAGTACAATTTTTTTATATTCTTTCAGAAACAACTTAAACTAACCTAACTTCTTGGGAAATTAATATCCCTGCATACTCTGGATTCAGGAAAGGTTGCATATTTATACTCCCACACTTGAAGAGAATGGAGGTTTTACTGGATTACATGTGTCCATCCATCCATCTGTCCATCTGTCTGTCTCTGTCCTGTCCATCCATCCATCCATCCATCCATCCATCCATCCATCCATCCATCCACATCCATCCATCCATCCATCCATCCATCCATCCATCCATCCATCCATCCATCCATCCATCCATCCATCTGTCCATGTATCTGTCCATCTGCAGAGATATCTCAGTAGTGAGTGGATGGATTTCAATGAAATTTGGTATTATTTGGTATTAGGGTTCCTTGTTACAAGCAGCTGCTGCACATGCTATAAAAAATTTTCCTGTGTATTTTTCTCCAGAGTTATGGCCCTTAATTTGTCAGCTTATCATGATTTTGGGTCCTTACTTTGTTTTTAATTCATTTATGCCTCATCGGTCCAGTACTGCAGTGGGGGTATAACTGCCTTCAACAATATCTATTGTTCACACACAAATTTATTTATTTGAGGCCTGGCATTTTTAGGCAAATGATCTCCCTCTACAGCCCACCAGACAGTTTTATGGATGGAGGCAGCCAGAGTACCTGGAGAGAACCACAGATCAAAGGCGAGCAGCTGTCAGACTTCCCAAATGTATGAACTCTGCACAGGCAGGGTTAGCATTGATTGAAGACAAGGGTACCATTGATGTGCACTATGCCTTAGTACACAACTCCACCATGCCCCCAAGTGGGCAATCGGGATTAAGTACCTTGCCTGAGGACACAACACAACCTAGTGGGAATCGAACCTTGGACCTTTTGGTTTGAAGTCCAGTGCTGTAACCACTGAGCCACTAGACTCCCTGGATGAGGGGGTGTATACTTCCCTGTCTGATCCAGATAAATTGATTTTGTTCTGAAAAATGAACTGACAATTATTTCAAGAGTGAACTGACAATTGGTCACAGAGAAAATACAACAGAACACGAATGTTCAGACAAAATCCTTGGTAAGCGAAAAGGCAGTCAGCTAAGTTAATTTATCTATGCCACTGATTCAATTAATGGTCAGGCTGAATGATGTCAGTACATATACCTGTTGTGGCACTTAAATAATAACAGATTAATTAATTAATTACTGTTTACCCTTTACCCAACATAACAGCCAAAACTGGCCAGCACTATTCTCAAAAATCGCCAATTTTTATTATTTTTTCATTTTTTGTCTCAAAACAAAGGTTATGACCCCTCATTGGAACAAGCTCATCGAGCTTGTTCCAATGAGAAGTCATACCCTATGTTTTTGAGACAAAAAATGAAAAAAATTAGTTATTCAAGAATTTTTTTTTGCAAGTGTCATCTGCTTTTCATGTTAGGTAAAGGGTTAATACACTGGGATTGGCAGATCAGAAGTCATTTCAAAAGGCAGTATTTAATTAAAGTATGGCTGCTGTGGACTGTTTACTTTCTACAGGGTGGGCAGTAATTACATGGATGCAATAAAATTAGATCGCAAACACTAATTATAGAAATACTCATAAAATATTTACAACCCTCTGCTTCATAAATTAAAATTTTGCTAATGAGGATTTTTATTATCTGGTAAATGCATGTGAGGACATCACTGCCCATGTGTGGATTACGATCAGTTCATGGTGACTGTACTGTAGATAATTACTTCATATATCACTAGCGATGATGTGAACTATGAAGTAGTTATCTTATTAAACGCATCCTTTTGTAAAGTTGATAACCTATAATAATTTAGTGAAGAAAAAACAATGCCTCATTATGACTCACTGAAAATTAATGTTGAAAGTTTTTCCCAAAATTCTTTCCAACACCTTATTGACAAAAGTAATAACTTTTTTTTGTTTCATGATCAATGATGCTTCTCACTGCCACAATGGCTTTCCTTCTCAAGTAAAAGGAACTTTTTTGTGCCAACCGTTAGCTAATGAAGATTTTTTGCCAAATCAGAATTTTTAGTGCAATTGGTTAAGTTGGCACCAGACAGCATGAACACTGTTTCTAACCAAAACATTTTGAATCAAATCGAATTTTCAACAATTTCAAGTCTTTTGCATAGATATTCAAACAAAATTTGGGCAGTGTCAATCAGCTCTTTTTGCTGGTATTAACACCCATTGCAGTCTCCCAGTTTTAGAAGACCTCGCAACATGCAAGTGGACTATATTTTCTATAAATCAATTTCAAATGGTCTAAAATTATGATTGTAATGGAATTTGTGTTCTTTAACTACTCGGCTATTTAGAGAAGGGGACAAAATTGTTTGTTTCATAGAGATTTTTATAGTGCAATTAAATGATATGTGCTGTTATATCAATCCGAATTCAATAAGAAGACGATGCCATCTGTTAATAAACACAACTTTGGCACAGTTTCTTCGTCAACATTCGTCGGGTTTATGTTAACAACAAAGTCAATAATCGAGAACCACAACTGAATTAGCAGATTTATCTGATTGAGTGCTAGAAGCCACTATCAGGTCTTTCAAAAAATGAGGGTACCAGAGCAAAAGCCAACACTTTCCTTGCTTATATTTCGTATTCAGTCAAACACAAATAATATTTTCTTTATATAAATTTGTTTTATTACAGATTATTGGAGAGTGCCTGTGGGCACTCTCCAATAATTTGTAATAAAACAAGTTTTGAATAACAAATTCAGACCACCAAAAATAATCTAGCCCTCAACCAGTTAAACCAAAAAAGAGAAGAAAAATTGTAGTATTTCAGTTATTAAGCATATTATCGATATTTTAATCCTTGAATCGCATTTTCGTCAGTAAAATATGTCCATCAAACTGAACAAAATAGGTAATTTCACCATGATATCTCATTCAGATAACGAACTTAAAACTGGGTAGCTATTCGAAACTACTATCTGAGCATCAAACTCAAATTGAATTAGAACTGAATATCTCAAATGATAAACAAATATTTTTTGGGGCCTTGGTGAATTAAACAAAATGATACAGTTAGAGTTTTCTCTTTTAGAACTTTTTAGTTTTAGACATTGTAAATTAAGTAAATGAAATACAGGTTACGACAAAATAATAATGCAGAAATTAAATTTCTAATCTTGCATGTTTTGGAATAAGACTTCAAAACCTTTCATGACTAACTCAGTCCTGGAAATGAGATGGTTGCGAGTGCAATTGCTCCCATCAGCACCAGTGTTTTCTATTTTCTGGGAGCTAAAAAATGCACTTGTGGAGAAATATTGTGGAGCACTAATATACTGTGAGGGCATATAAATGTGTGTTGTTTTGAGAAAGCAGCACTCTGTGGCCAGTGGCAAGTTACTGTCATAATTCAGCAATTCCTTATACATTTAAGGTTTCTGGTGTTTGGCAACAGTATTCCCTCGAAAATTCATATACTAACATTTTATGGGTGCAATTTACTCCTGTCTCTAATTCCACGGGAGCTTGAAACTGCATCCGTCAATTTTGTTCATTTCCAGCACTGCTTACTTGTTTCAAAGGTTACACATTGCACCCACATATGAATAGAGTGACATGCTATTGACATCTTAACAGAATTTTGGCTAGAATAGCAACGACTAACATGTGATCTTACTTTGGCGAGCTTGTACGTCAGTTGTTGATATTTATTTTGGAAGAAATTTTGTTCAGATGTAAATAGCATGGCTGGATCAGTAAAAACAGAGATTACAGAGATGCATCTCAACACTTTTGTTCTATGGGTCACAACCATGTTAAAATATACAATAATTAGGTACTAGGGCCGGTAATCAGATTTAAACCATGAGTAGGATAAGGATTTTAACCACTCAGCTTGCCAAGTGATTAAAACTCTTATTCTATGAGTGGTTTAAATCTGATTACCAGCCCTAGTACCTATTTGTTATGTGTACCCATACTATGTATGGTACACATAATGCTGGCATCCGGGGTGGCCATCCATTTTTCGTCCATCCTTTGTCTGTCCATCTGTCCGTCCGGTGTCCTTATCCATTTCTTTGTCATTCGATAACTTGAAAAATATTGCTTGGATTGTCAAGTTACTTTATATTTGTGTTCAGGTTACTGGTGTGCCAAGCTGTATAGTTTTTGGTGAAATCTGATAATTTGATCCCGAGATATTAACCCTTTATCCTTCAAATTGAAAATTCCTCCAATCCCTTTGGCATTCGATAACTTGAAAAATATTGCTTGGATTGTCTAGTTACTTTATATTTGTGTTCAGGTTACTGATGTGCCAAGCTGTATAGTTTTTGGTGTAAATCTGTTATTTTGCTTCTGAGATATTAACCCTTTATCCTTCAAATTGAAAATTCCTCCAATCCCTTTGGCATTTGATAACTTGAAAACTATTGCTTGGATTGTCAAGTTACTTTATATTTGTGTTCAGGTTACTGATGTGCCAAGCTGTATAGTTTTTGGTGTAAATCTGATAATTTACTCCTGAGATATTAACCCTTTGCCCTTCAAATTGAAAATTCCTCCAATCCCTTTGGCATTCGATAACTTGAAAAATATTGCGTGGATTGTCCAGTTACTTTATATTTGTGTTCAGGTTACTGATGTACCGAGTTGTATAGTTTTTGGTGTGAATCTGTTATTTTGATCCTGAGATATTAACCCTTTATCCTTCAAATTGAAAATTCCTCCAATCCCTTTGGCATTCGATAACTTGGATTGTCAAGTTACTTTATATTTGTGTTCATGTTACTGATGTGCCCAGCTGTATAGTTTTTGGTGTAAATCTGATAATTTGATCCTGAGATATTAACCCTTTATCCTGCAAATTGAAAATTCCTCCAATCCCTTTGGCATGAGATAACTAAAACAATATCAATCCAATTGTCATGTTACTTTATATATTTATTCAGGTTACTGATATGCTGTGCTGTATAGTTTTTTTTATGTAAATCTGATAATTTGATTCGGAGATATTAACCCTTTATCCATCAAATTAGACACTCCTCCAATCCATTTCTGTATGTACCCATACCATGTATGGTGTACATAATGTCGGCATCCGTGGTGGCACTCCATCATACAGCTTTCTACTAGTTGCGCGTATGGGTACACATCTGATGATTTCATCAGCCTATTTTTTTATTTATACCATGCTCTAAATAAATACTCGACTTTGTCACTTGAAATGGAGAAAAAACGACACTTTCTATCGCAAACACATGGGTTTGTTTTGTTTACACCTGTGCTCGTCGGCAGTACTAGCAGCTGCACGTGAATGCTTGATTGACAGCTAGACACATTGTCAAAGTTGATTGAATTGACCTTGCTTTATCAGTCAAATTAGTATTAACAATTCTTAAATTTTATTTTAAATATTTAATTGTAGGTATTTTAAATTTAATATTCATTGCACGTAGTAGATAGTACCGCAAAATGTTGTATGTTTGAAAGAAACATCACAAAGTGTGAATGTATCGAAGTTGGCAAATTGCGTCATGCCAAAGGTCAAGTTGGATTAACTTTCGACGACAGGTGTAAATTTTTTTAACTGCACAGTGGAAGCTTTACCCCGGTAGTGGGGTTAAAAGCTAAAATTTAACATACAGGCATTTCACAGGTATTAACATAGGTGAGCATGGTATAAATATAGAATAAACATGTAGTGTTTTCAAATAAAAAATTTATTCTATGAGTTGGATTAAGAATGAAAACGACGAGCCTATGGCGAGTCGGTTTCTTTCTTAATTCTATGAGTAGAATAAATTTTTTACTTGAAGACACTATATGTTTATTTTGTTAATCCCATAAATCTTTTACAGGGCAGTCACGGTGAAATCATGCTGTTACTCGCTACAAAACACAGCAAGAAGTGAGGAGCACACTGGTCTAATTCGGTAGAAGTCAGAAGTCAACAACTACTATAGGAATAAATTCTTTCAGTGTTAAACCTTCAGGGAAAATTTATCACCCTATTAGATGAATAAAGCAAAAAATTATCCAAGGCTTACATTGTTTGAATAAACGGCCATTTATGGGATAAAAAGCGTAAACCTGCTAATGGGTTAAAAGCGCATCAGACGGGGAAATACGGTTGATACGGATAGATATGGATGACCATCCATATCTATCTGCAGACATCCGTATCTGACCGCAAACATCTGTATCATCCGTATCAATCCATGTGAAAATGTATCACGAAGCGCACAATATGAAAAAAGTTTTGAAAATTTCAAAACTTTTTTTTATCCGTGTGCGGATGGCCAATCCGCACAAAATCTGTATTAATCTGTATTTTTCCATATTAATACGTATCTCATCCGCATCAGATACAGATAAATATGGTGGAAAAGGGAGTCTACCAACGCGAGGATTGATACCACAAAATACAGCATTGCAGTGTATCTATGATTATCTCTGCGTATCTATCCGTATCTCCTGTCGCAGGTTTTAGGTATGGCCACAGAGTGACACACATACATCTGTATCTATCTATTTATCCGCAGACCATCCACATCTCATCTGTATTATATGCCTATTTTCCCAAAATACGTGGTATTTTCACGGTTCGGAGGGGGGGGCGAGATTCATTATACGTATCTCCATCCGCAAGGCCATCCATATCCCCATCTGAATCGACTGTTATTATGTAAGCTCTTCAATTTCAGGCCTGTTCAATAATTGCATTCTTCTACCCATGGATGCACATGGCATATGGCTACATAATGCACCCAACTTAGAACCTGAAATAAGAATTTCATTTTTCAAATTTCCAGTGTTAAAATACAGATTTATTGAGAATGGTCCAGGTGCATGTGTGTCTCAAAAAGGTATTTGAGGAAACATAGATATAGCCAGTACTGGGCATCTCACTTTTCACATAGCAATATAGCATTGGATGCTGATGTGACATTAAGCACCAATAAAAAAATAAATTGACATCTCAGTTAGCATAGATTTAATCTTTTCCAAAAGGCTTATGATCTCTTGTTGGAAAGAGCTAGCCAGTTTTCTTTTAATGAGGGCAAAAGCTTTGGATTCACAGAAAAAAATATAAAAAATAACAAATATGAAATGTTGCTTTTTATATTGTGCACTAGATAGGTTTAGCCAATTCAGTTGGAAAAATATATTATCGAGGAACAGAAATTCTCTTTGGGGTGTCTAGTGGACTGAATCCATACCTGATCAATGCACCTAACCCTCTGCACTCTGATGTCAAAATGACAAAATTTTCAGCAGCATATATTTCCCATAATGCAGTTAAATATTTAACCATACATACCTTGTTTCAATGAGCTCTGTAAAACAAGACATAATTGGTTAAATTCATAGTTGAACAAGACAAAAAAAAGAGTGATTGGAGAAAATTCTGTTGCACTACCAGTGAGAGTGGTTAACTCTTTCAACACGAGAGACCACTTTTCCGGTCCAACAACATGATACATCATAATTTTATTAAGTAGGACGGCTACTAAGTGAAAATGTGGTAGAACAATTAATATTTTCAACGTGCAGCCTGCAGGCTGCACGTTGAAAATATTAATTGCTCTACCCCCAAATAATGGATATGGACTCTTCCAATTTCTGCCTTTTAACTGGCATGGGAGATACCACCAGTGTTCAAAGGGTTAAACAATAATACCGCTCCAAGAAAGAGTCAATTCATTCTTTTTCTATTACTAAATCCTCACAAATTCAATTCAGTTTTTGTGTGCTACGAGTACAACGTCCTTGTCAGAAGGGTTTACACAATACTTTCAGTCAAAGCCTGCTAATTATGGTTGCAATATTTTTCTCTGAACATAACCAAAGCTTTCTATTTGGTCTTTAAAATCATACCTTATGAGCTCCTCTCCTAAGAACCATACTCAATGGGATGACTAGGGCTGTTGTGATTATTTGATTAGTTGCAGAGCTGGGCGAAATCTTAGCCTCGATACAATATTCGATATTTTTTTTACAAATATCTTGATGTCGATACGATATTCGATATTACCAAGAAAGTAGAAATTACATGAATATATCGAACCACAAAATTTGTTTTTGGTTGTCATCTATTATTTTGGTGAAGATTTGACATTTGCATGTCTTGAAGACATGCAAATGTCAAATTTCCCTCCAAAACAGTAGGTTTGAACCCTTCTTATTGATTGAGTAGAAGAATTCCACAGATGGAATCTGAATTGTACATGTACGTCCTGTCATTTTCATTTTTGTCTTAGCATAATTTCCAATCTATGTGGTGCAGAATCTAAATATTCAATGTTTCGATATCTCTGTTCATTTGTGATACGATATTCGATATTCAGAAAATATTGATTTTCGATCGATATTTCGATATATTGCTCAGCTCTAATTAGTTGTCTATCCGTTGACTATTGCAGTAGTCGACAGTTTGTTTTTATTTTTAGTTGATTATCATTCATTTTTAAAGTAATACAAGTTGTGTTTAAACTGTACTGTGTAATTCGATGAATGAACAGTTAGATGATTAACCTTTGAAATGTCCAACCATAGTTACCTGTAATATTCCATGGCCTCAGTGTTTTTTGCATGATTGTGCAGCAGTATAATTTTAAAAACACTGAGCCTAGCCATGTGGTCAATCTCTGTGGTTTTAGCTACCTTTTTGTTATGCCACTGACATCCAAAGGAGGATTGGGGGGGGGAATTTAGTGAGGTCCCCCATCTGTCTGTCCATCTGTCTGTCCATCATATCATACGGACATTTGGCATTGTAATTTTAAAGCCATTGGTCAGATTTGGATCCTTTGGTATGCTGATAGACCCACATGGGGGAAAGGTTATGCACAAGGAATGGGTTCCGTTTAATAATTTTTTTTCCTGAGTTATGGCCCTTTTTCACTTTTTGAACTTAGAAAATTTTTCTGTTTTCTCTCTTTTGACTTCGGAACTTTTTCTGTCCCACAATACCTTTAAGGCTACTTTGAACATGCCTACGGATTGGCGGGCAGTGGCCCACTCTTTGCATAGCCCTTGTTAACCCTTTACCCAATGAATCGGCCACATCCGTCTGCGTAATATGCAAATTCAGCAGCTGAAAAAATATTATTTTGAAAAATTTTTTTTTGTGTTCAGGTTAAAAGATGATTTTTAAAATAATAAATTTTGAAATCGTCTGCGTTGGGTAAAGGGTTAATCAGAACTAAACAGTGTTGTTCAAATAGTGGACCTTCGAATAATTTGCAGTTTGGGAAGTTATTGCACACTGCAGAGTAGAGTCTTCGGTTTTGTACACTCATTTGGCCACTTTGAAATGCTCGGAATCGCAAAAGTGAGAAAATTGTTACAAGACACACAGTGACCAGTTCGTGTACTAAGTTGTAATTTATGTAGGAATGGAGGAAGTTTTATATTCGAAATTTATAGTCCATGAGCTAGGAAGGTCAACTGTGCACCCCCCCCCCCCCCCCCCCCCCCCATTACTTAACTTCCGTGGTACCAAAATGTGTGCCTATGTATACTATTTACGAAACAAGTTGTTAACAGAATAAAATTTGGGATGCAATATGCTAACCAGGTAGATGTTTAACCCTACCCTACCCTAAAATTTGCTCCAATCCGTCAGGGGTAGGGGTAACTTTTTTGTCATGTAAGCTATCAAAATATGGTTCAAACCCATAGTATTTGGTAGCATTTTAAAGCTAATACAACAAGGAACAATATTATTCCTAAACTTGTTCATGTGGGTCCAAGGTGATGATGTCAGAGGTCATTGACTGAAACTGAAAACAATGCAAATTTCAGAGTTTTTGTTGCATGTTTTTCACAAGTGTAGTTTGTCCAAATGACTAATATCTTACTTTCTTTGTGTTTTCAAATTGCACAGAGTATACTTAATCAAAATAAAATTGATTTAGTTCATTGATTAGTTAACTATACTTACCAGCAGGATACTTAACCCTACCCTCCTTTTGGGCTCGATCAATTTTGTTAGTGGTAGGGGTAACTGTTTTGGGTCACTGAAAGAAAAACATGCAACAAAAACTCTGAAATTTGCGTTTTCAGTTTCAGTCAATGACTTTTGACCTCTGACGTCATGACCTTGGACCCATGTGAACAAGTTTAGTAATAATATTATTCCTTGTTGTATTTGCTTTAAAATGATACCAAATACTGTGGGTTTGAACCATATTTTGATAGCTTATGTGACAAAAAATTACCCCTACCCCTAATGGATTGGAGCAAATTTTAGGGTAGGGTAGGGTTAAACATCTACCTGGTTAGCATATTGCATCCCAAATTTTTTCTGTTAACAACTTGTTTCAGAAGTAGTATACATTGGGGAACATTTTGGTACCAAGGAAGTTTGGGGGTGGGGGGGGGGGGGAGGGTGCACAGTTGACCTTCATAGCTCATGGACTATTATGGAAATTAGTCTTTAGATCAATCTGAGATATTTTGGTGTTTCCATTTTATCTCAGCACAGAAGTATCCACATTCAAACTTCGACAGTTTTAAATTTATTTTGTAAATATATTAGAGATTGTTTGTTGAATTTATGGAAAACGATGACTATTAATTAACTAACCATCATTTAATGCTGGCAATTAGCCGACTACAAAAATTGATAGTCATAACATCCCTAAAAATTACCTCAATGAGTTTAAAAATTGTAATGCTTTACTTACAGGTGAAACAGATCAGGCAATGAAGAGTAACTTTGGTGGATTTCAAACCCCAAAAAGTCTTCTTTCATCAGTTGGAGGTGGCAGTAACATCCGTGCACAAGTGAGTCATTGTTTGTGATTGAATTAACTCTTAACCCTTTACGTAACATGAAAAGCAGACGACACTTGCAAAAAGAATTCTTGAATAACTAATTTTTTTCATTTTTGTCTCAAAAACATAGGTTATGACCCCTTGTTGGAACGAGCTCGTTCCAACGAGGGGTCATAACCTATGTTTTTGAGACAAAAAATGAAAAAATAATAAAAATTCATCGGCGATTTTTGAGAATAGGGCTGGCCGGTTTTGGCCGTTACGTTGGGTAAAGGGTTAACCTGCTGAGTATTTTTTTTATGAATATCTCATAAAATCAAGTCATGGCTGCTCAAAAGCAGTCTGTTTGTTAATTAAAGCTAAAATTAAACCTGTACTTAGTAACATGTTACATTTGTACTGGCAACCAAGTCTTCCTCTAGCAGAAAAAAAGTTAAATCACATTTTGCTTGATACCTTGGTCTCAAGTTGTTTTATATACTCCTGTCTCAGGCTTCTTACCCCTTTATCTAAGATGAATAGCAGATGATACTTAAAAAAATAAATTTTCATTTTATGTGGCCTCAACACCATAGCTTATCACACCTGATTGGAATGAGCTTAGTGAGCTCATTCCAGTGAGGATTCACAAGCTGTGTTTTAGAGACAAAAATTAAAAAATAATGAAATTTGTATGGGGATTCATGTGAAGAGTCTTGGCAAGTTATTGCCATTTTGTGTGGTAAGAGGTTAAAAATTTCAATTTCAGAAGAACGGCAAATAATTTTGTTGAAAATTAACCTAGATTTAGCTCAACCCTTTATGGCTAATTCTGTCTTGATAGCTTTTTAATGCAACTTAAGGAATAGGTACCCCAACATGCATTGTTTGGGTAAACTCAAAATTTGTTTTCTAAGTCCCTTGTCAGTTGTTTCAAGGCAAGCCTTGGCTGCCTCTGTAGGCAGCCAAGACTTGACTAGAAACAATTGCAAAGCCACAGGAGGTGGACTTTTAACGTATCCATCCATCCATCCATCCCATCCATCCATCCATCCATCCATCCATCCATCCATCCATCCATCCATCCATCCATCCATCCATCCATCCATCCATCCATCCATCCATCCATCCATCCCATCCATCCATCCATCCATCCATCCATCCATCCATCCACCCAATCCACCCATCCAATCCATCCAGCAAGTTTCATCATGGTATAAACAGAACTCAGGTAGAGTATGGGGGGACAGAAATCAGCAACCCTCGACCTTGCCTATGAGTCATATATCGACCTGTCCTGTAATGCCCAGTGATGGGGGCTCGACATCTATACCCCATCTCAGAAACCCACATGGTAGTAATAACCTATCTTCATTAACATAGAGAAAGATACATTGCATTTCTAAAAACATTTCTTAGGTGAAGGGGTGGATTTGGGTGGAAGTATGAAGGATCTCGGATCTTGCAGCTGTCAGCAAATCCAAACAGTTTATACAAAGTTTAGACCAACTTTAGCATCCCAATACATGGTACCTGATCCCATAATCTAAAACAGGAATGGTCTTGTGTATGACCCAAATTATGTTGAACTGAAGGATATTTTTTAGGACTGTCCTGTTTACAGAACTGATTCAGAGTTTTGTGTTTATGTATTCTCAAAACAGTTTAGACAGTTTCTCAGCCAAATTTGCTCAAACCAACTCACCCACCAAATCATCTATGTCTCTTATTATTGGCTGATAGCAATAATGTTACCACCAATTTCTTCTTTCCTTGAAAATCAAAAGCTGAAGTTACTCACTATTACTTCATGCTTCTTTCTGGGTACTCCAGCTTCCGCCATCCATAAAAGTGTCCGACTTGATATGATCCAGATGATTACCCAAAGTAATGGCCAAAACTGGCACAAAAAACACTATTAAATTTTCATTATTTTTTTTTATTTTTTGTCTCAAACACATAGCTTATGACCCCTCTCTGTTGAGCTTGTTCCAATGAGGGGTCATAAGCTATGTTTTTGGTGCAAACAATTTAAAAAAAGTAGTTATTCAAGACTTTTGTTTGCAAGTGTCACCTGCCTTTCATGTTAGATAAAGGGTTAAAGCCCAATAAACAAATAAAGATTATATGTTACATTGCGTGTAGCTGGCTGATACATGTCCATACAAGGCAATGGGAGTTCTTATCAGGTTAGGCAATGCCGAACTTGATATGATCACTCAGAGCCTTGAAGCCGAAACTGATCTGAACACTTAGAGGCTTGTATGGAAATGTTTCAGCTTGCTACACACCATGTAACATATTTATTAACCCTTTACCCAACGTAACGGCCAAAACCGGCCAGTGCTATTCTCAAAAATCGCCAATGAATTTTTATTATTTTTTAATTTTTTGTCTCAAAAACATAGGTTATGACCCCTCGTTGGAACGAGCTCGTCGAGCTCGTTCCAACGAGGGGTCATAACCTATGTTTTTGAGACAAAAAATAAAAAAAATTAGTTATTCAAGAATTTTTTTTGCAAGTGTCGTCTGCTTTTCATGTTAAGTAAAGGGTTAAGCTGAAAGACCATGTAAATCAAGGGATATAATAAATTTTCATGAGAAACAAAGAATGACCAGATATTTATTTTTTAGAAACCGCTATTGACAGCACCATGCAGTATCATCAACAGTAAATGGCACCAGTATGTATCCATGGTGGCAGTAAACAATTGCCACGGATCGAAGTGCGATATTTGTTTTGAAAATGAAATGTATTGTTACAAGCATATCTGAAATATCCTTTCATACATTTAATGTCATTACCACCTAAAAAGTGTTAACAAAGCACTTTTAAATGTTAAAAAAATCACTTTTAATCTGTTGCGTAAGCTGTAAAGAAAATGTTCGCTTCAGCATAAATAATTGATAGAGTAATAAAAACAACAAAGGACTTTTGAAACTACAAATAATATTTTCTGTCCAATTTTTAAATATTTAATGTTTTAAATTAATAAATAAGGTACATTGAAAATATTTTTGTACTTAAATTCTCTTATTTTGTATGAACTCAAATTCTGAAAATTTGAAGAGAGTGGAATGTATCAAAATAATAATGGTGGCTACTCGCCTGATATCAAATAATATCCGGTGAGTTACCTGATACAACCAAACCCTTAGATGGTATTCCAGTGTTCTGATTGGACAAACTAACTTTGAAGCAAAATAAAAATATGTACAAATTTACCTTTCATGTACATGTTGATCAGTGGAGGTGATCCTTACCAAATTTTGAGGCAGGGGCAGGATTTTGAAAACTTTTGTGAGAATCAAAATGACATGATGGCTATTCTATTAAACAGTTCAGAAATGATTTTGCAAGAATCATTATGAGAACAGATTGGCTGATTCTTGCAAAATTCTACTCCTGTGAGGAGTATATCATTCTCAAGAGCAATACACAGAAAATTCGGAGTACTTGAAGGATCTGAATTTATTGATATCGATATTATAAAAGAAGAGAGAAAAGCCAAACTTCACAAATTAGTATATAGTGTAACAGGAAAGCTGTACCAATTCCTTTAATTGCTGAATTCAGTTTGATTTGGGGTTCTAATTGCAGACAGTAAGAGATTTGAACTCAGGAAAACAGATAAAAACTCAAATAAAAACAAATTGAACATTACATTCGAACATTTGAAAACTGATTAATAATAGATGAAACCACGGCTCCTTCACTGGCTAATGCTTGACTGTACCCAGAAGACATACTCCATTACCTCTCAACTATATGGGTAACCACAAGGTGGGACAAGTTTATAAGGCACCTAAATGATAAGGGATACTATTCCACTACTAACGTCCATGAGGAGTGTCATTTTGCAAGCCTAACAGTGGATAATAAAATTCATCCTAGCTTCCAGCTCTCAATGGGTCAAACTAATAGGGGATAATGTCCCTGGTACCCTTTTACGGGAGATTAGAAAGTTTACCAACCTGCAATAGCCTTGGAAAAATAACAGCACACAGTTAACTAAAACTTCATTGCCACAGAAGTTGGGGCCCACGACCAGTGACAAGTGACTTTTATAGGAGGTTAATGGGGTGTCAGCAGGGATCTGTCCACTCCATGGGTGTTTAACGAGGGGTATATCCACCCATTTTGCAGATGAGTCCTTGGTCATTGTGAAAAAATCCTGTTGTTGAGGACTGACATTAGTTTGATTTTTTTAGTGTTCTACATTATGTGGAGAGTGTATTGTAACTAAATCACCTGTAGAGTGGAGTTATCACCCAAACTATAACTTTCAAATTTTGTACATATGGACAAAAAACACTGGCAGTGTTTCAGCCAATGGACCTCTGGGTTTAACCCGGAGGTCCATTGGTTGAAACTTTGCCTGTGCTTGTTATGCATTGCAACAAATTTGCAATTATTGCTTGGGTGAAATCTCCGCTCAGCGAGTGATTTAGTGATAATACACCCTAAACGTACTGTAGCTGTTTGTTGGCTAATTAAATAGTTAGCTGAGTTTCTCGTGTATGCTCCATTTAAAATCTGTGTTTGTCATGTCTTATGGTCACTCATTTAGTCTGGGTTTGAAGCCTGACTATTGAGGCTAATTATAACTTTGTGGAAAAACAACATCAAAGAATGCACCATCGAAAGTCAATAACTAAGAACAGCTATCCATTCACCTGTGTAATAAAATTATCTATATGCTTCTGAACTAGCAAGATAGATATATTATTGCATAACAAAACGTATAGAACACATCATATAACTGTTTTAACAAGATTTTTGTTGCAATCTTCCTCAAGGTTAACAATTTGATAGGTATTTGAGAATGTAGAACAATACATTGCATACAGTACAGCCTACAATAAAGTGGAAACCTGGTCGCGCTAATACTGCTCTGTTTGCGTCACATTCGTATCTGAATATCATGATATTTTATAGGAATAATGCATCAATTGGTCGTTATTTGGCCAGTCGAACGTGCTAAGATGATGATGCCTCAAAGAACAAGTTACAAACAGTACAATGGTACATATAATTATTAACAGTAATCATTTCAGTTAAAGAAAGCACAAAGAATTAGTGAAGTCATATCAATGCTAAACAATAAACAAACATACATGTAAACACTCAAATAATTGTTAACAACGCTCATTTCAAGGCAATTACAAAACAAACAAGTGCACAAAGACATGTTTTAATAAGCACGAAGCTAAAAAAAAATTCTGAAATTGAACACAGTATTTTACAGTCAGTTCATCAGTTTGTACTGCTGGGTGGACATATTCTTGTTTATGTGTGTATAATACTGGATAATTTTCGAATATTAGGAAGGATTATGAAGGACAGTTTTCACTGCTGAATTTAATTCAAACAAACATGTAATTACTTCATATTTTGTTAAACTTTATGCTAGATATTTTAAAATGTTTCCAAAATATATAACACACATATTAATAATACAACTAAACTGATTGTGCTTTCATGAATATTTATATTTTGTTTCACATCACCCCAATTCCTGCTTGATATTGTCTACGACAGTTCATTTAACAAAAAAAAACTTTGCATGACTCAAATCATCCATATTAATAGAAGTATTCGCTCCTCTTTTTTTATTCGAAAAATTCCGAATGATAGTTATGAAAATGTCACGCCACGTGCAGGTTTATCTTGCGCTATTCACCACAATATGTTGAAAATATCACGTTATTACTATAGGAATATCACCAAAATAAGACGCTAATATGGCGTCATTAACAAAAGAATATTGCCTAACGGTATACTTTGTTATAGGCTGTACTGTAGTTGACATTGCCAGTTTCTCAACTTGCTTTCTGTAATCTTGTCAGCCAACAAATCAACAGTATTCTTCCCCAGACTGATCCGAAGGTATCGAATCCATTTGATATAACTTTATAAATGTGCCACCTTAATCTGACTTTTGCTTAAATTTTTGTGCTTGACAGGACAAAGTCAAGATAAGCTATTGCCATCACATGTGCAGAAGTTTGTTAGTCTGTGAGTCTGTTCGTCTGTGAGTCCGTTCACATTTTCCTTTAGCACAGGCTACACCCCATAGTTGTTGTCCAATCATCACAAAATTTCATATGCAGGTTTGGGGTCATGTGTAGATGAGAACATCCCCCTTTGGTCACAATTGGTAAACCGTGATGGCTGTATAATATCCAGATGAGAACGTCCCCTTTTGGCATGATCTGTCAACTGTGATGGCTGCCCAAGCCCGAAACTTAAAAACTTTTAGCACAGTCTGCGGATCAAATTTAATATGGAGGGATTTCATTGTAACTCAGTAGGATGACTCTTTATGATATCTAGATGAGAAGGTCCCCATTTGGTCGCGATCAGTCAACCGTGATGACTGCCTGAGCCCAAAACTCGAAAACCTTTAGCACAGTCTACAGGTCGTATTTATGGAGGGATTTCATTGTAAATTGGTAGGATGACTTCATATAATGTTTAGATGAGAACATCTTCTTTTGGTCGCGATTGGTCAACTGTGATGGCTACAGGGGCCTGAAGCCCGGAAACCTTTACCACAGTCTACATGTCATATTTATGAAGGGATTTCATTGTAACTTAGTAGAATGACTCCAGATAATGTCTAGATGAGAACATCCCCTTTTGGTCGCGACAATTCAGCCGTGATGGCTGCCCAAGCCCAAAAGCCAAAAACCTTCAGCACAGTCTATAGGTCATATTTATGGAGGAATTTCATTGTAACTTGTTGGTTGACTCCATATAATGTCTAGATGATAATGTCCCCTTTTGGTCATGATTGGTCAACTGTAAGGGCTACAGAGGCTCGAAGCCCGAAAACCTTAGCACAGTCTACTGGTCATATTTATGAAGGGATTTCATTGTAACTTGGTAGGATGATTCCAGATAATGCCCATATGAGAGCGTCCCCTTTTGGTCATGATCATTCAACCATGATGGTTGCCCGAGCCCAAAGCACGAAAAACTTTAGCACAGACTACAGGTCGTAGTTATGAAAGGATTTCATTGTAACTTGGTAGGATGACTCAGTATAATGTCTAGATGAGGACATCCCCTTTTGATTGCGATCAGGCAACCATGATGGCTACACAGGCGCGAAGCCTGAAAACCTTTAGCGCAGTCTACAAGCCGTATTTATGAAGGGATTTCATTGTAACTTGATAGGATGACTCGTTTTGGAATAATTTCACTGTAACTTGGTAACTTTCATTGACATACATTAACTGGGAGGGCCACATACATTAATTGTGAGGGCCACATTAACCCGCCCCTAAATTCTTTAGTACAGTCTACACCTCATATTATTTTTATTGAAAACATAGTATACAGGGAACAGAAATTAATATATTCCCAATTATCACAATTCTTGTCTTATTTCTTAATCCTTTCATAAACATTGAACATTATCCTTTTCATCAAACATAACACACAGACAAGTTAAGCTACAGTGTCATTGACACTTTCATTTGTTATGGCGGCAGTTTGGTTTTGGTTTTGAAAAAAAAAACGAACCGAACCAAAAAACCGATAAACTACCCAGCCCAAATTCTTAATCTCTCTAGACACCCCTTTATGAGATATACAAGTTAAACAACGTGTAATGCTTACAATTGAGTGTACTTGTGGCAATCGCCAGTTCATACTGGAAATGTGAAGGTTGCACTCCATTGATTCAAGTCAGAGCAAAATTACCAGTCACGTGCACTTGGGCGTTACACATGGCTCTGAGTGAGTTCTGTGTGTACATACACCCCCCCTCCCCCTGCCCCCAGTGCGTGTGACTGGCAGTCACGACTGGTATGCGATTGTCACAAGCACACTCAATTGTAAGCATTAGTCTGTAAACACTGTAAAATATGTCCAATTTAATGTAGTTCTTTCAAGTCTCGATTTGTCTAGTAATGCTTGGAATAACAATTGGAATCGGGCGATTGTGAGCTCAAATAACCGGTAATCGGTCTGCGACCATTTCTGGTAATCAGTTGAACACTCTTATTTATCAGCCTCATGTTGTTAAAATGGCAAAACTGCAGTCAGAATCATATGGGTTTTACAGACTTTATCAAGGTGAAAAGTGAGGAATTGGAACATTCTTATATGACTTGATGTTCAACCAACAAAAGTTTATCTTGCTCAATATTAAATGTATATTTTTTATCAGGTGCACATTTCAAAAATCTTCTATTTGAGGTGGAGAACTGATTTTGTTGGAAACTGGTATTGGGAACATGTGAAAAATTATTGTAGCTACCATTTGAGATGACATAAAATGCTGCTACCAAGCTTTTTGGGGAGAGCAGCACTTGCGACATCATTGCCAAATGTCACTGCAAGTACTAGTATGTGCTGAATTTGGGTGGCATGACTGGAATTTTTAGATTAACTTGACAAAGTCAAGATGAGGCCCAAAAAAAATTAATGTTGTGGTTTGGGTTACGTGACAGAAAAAATAGGGTTGGCAGGTGGGCTTTTTTTTTTTTTTTTTTTTCTCACTTTGAGATGAATAATTTAGCTGGACATACCAATACATACATGAGAAATCTCCCAAGTGGGGAATATCCACCCAAATGATATACTCTGTTTCTTTGACAAAGCAAGCACAAGGAACACACAGTATGGTTCAGTGGATTGGACTTTTTATATTGGTTTGAGGCTCACTTGAAGTTGAGAATGTTTCTTACACATAAACACAATCCAGTATGCCTGGAAATTCCACTTTGTTGGTGTTTCTGTACCAAAGCATTCACCATGTACCATGGATGGATTTCAGACAGGTTACAGGATATCCACAATCAAAAGTACAGTCGGTCTGTGAATGTTGAATTCCTGTGAATGATGGGTCGAGCCGTCTGCGGTTCGAAACTGAGAGAGAATGTTGCAACTTCTCAAACAGTGTGTCATGGTAAGGATGGGAAACTTGTCCACATTGTTCATGCTTTCACAAAAAAAGTTTTCTGATTCGTTCTTTTAGATATTTTTCATGAATAAATAGTTGTTACGAGATTTTGATTGTTCTCAGCCATAAGGAAATGCTTCCCCACAACATTATTCACCTATCAAATGTACCGCGTCAGAACATCAATTCCCCCCAAAAAGCTGCCCATGGACAGTTCTAAAATGAAAAACTGATTTTTAGTTGATTTCCTGCATATTAAAGCGTGTAGACAAGTTTCAGTTGCCTTTGCTTTTTTGAACACTCCTTTGAACATTGACAATGATTGTTGGAAAGGTTACATGGATATCTTTTTAAAAGAAAATAGATGTAGGCCTATGCCAAGGGTTGTTTAATAATATTCTGTTGGTATTGCCAGTATTGGAGAAAATTAAAAATGCCGAACTGTGAATTATAGGCCAAATATAACTGACAACATGTAGAAGAGTGGGAATGTAGGTCCCAGAAAAAGTGTTGTGAAGGGTAGGGCCAACCTTATCAATCATAAATTGTTAACACAGCATGCCCACCAAACCATGCAGTTACGGAAACGCGTGTTGGGGGGCACATCTTTACAGATATATTTTCTCTCACACAGGCACCCGTGATGGATGAAAAAAATTACGCTTCGATGCTTTTGATACAACATTCCTTTATAACTAATAATGTTAACCCTGTTTAACCTTCATTAACATTCGCCACCCACACAACTTTGGAATACTTTTTTAACCTTTTACTTAAGAAATATGAAGCTAGAGGTGGGGAGGAACTTCGAGGAAGGGTTGTGGTGTCTGAGGAATTGGCAGTTTGCTACCCATGCTTCCCTCTATGTGGGACATGAGGACTTGAGGGTTCTGCAGAGGGAAAGGAGTGTGTGTGTAGTGGTGGGGGGGGGGGATTGGGGGTGGGGGTCTTTCTGTTTATCTGATTTTCAAAATTCCCAGTGAATAATTAATTTCTTGTTCAGCTTTCACCCAAATACATATGTTTCTTTAAGAATACCAACTGACTCTTGAAATTGAAACTTTCTTTATAAATAGCTGAGCAATCCAAATTCGTAATTTGCGTGCAACACTTTCAGTACACTGTCAGTTCAGTATTCCATGGAGAGCATTCTTTGTTTCCAACCATGCTTGCCTCTCCCATGGTTCCTTCATAAGAACGGCAGCGATTGATGGTAGGCTAAAAATTCTTGAGATGAAAACATCATTACTTCTGCCGTCTCGATGTTTAGCAGTCTTGAATCAGCCTGCATGATCTTCTTGTCAATCTTTGAAAACGAAAATCACGCAATGCGTGTTTTTAAATACTTCTTGTATTGTCGCAAAATGAATTGATGAAAGGGAAGAAACAGATGAATGAACATCATTTCGTTCTCTGAGTGTCTGCGTTTTTTTTTTTTTTTTTTTTTTTTTATTAGGGTTTAACCCTTTACCCAATGTAATGGCCAAAACCGGCCAGCGCTATTCTCAAAAATCGCCAATTAATTTTCATTATTTTTTCATTTTTTGTCTGAAAAACATAGGTTATGACCCCTCGCTGGAACGAGCTCGTTCCAACGAGGAGTCATAACCTATGTTTTTGAGACTAAAAATGAAAAAAAATAGTTATTCAAGAATTTTTTTGGCAAGTGTCGTCTGCTTTTCATGTTAGGTAAAGGGTTAATGACACAGTAACAGCCAGGGTCATATCATGTCGGTGACAGTTTTACGGGTGGAGGAAGCCGGAGTATGTGGAGAGAACCACCGAGCAATGACGAGCAGCTGTCAGCTCTCCAACATCGTAACTCTGAACTCTGCACCACGGCACAGGCAGGGTTAGTTTGGTTGAAGACATGCACACTATCGACATGCAGTACGCCTTAGTACACAGCGTCATTGTGCCCCCATGTAGGCAATCAAGGTGAAGTGTCTTGCCCAAGGACACAGCGCGGGAGCTCGAATCAGTCACTGAAAGAGTATCTGCATTCTAATATTTAATTGCAAACTTACCTTATGTCAGTGGAAGGTGTGACTTAATTACTGTTGAATGCCTGTTACAAGTTCTCAATAACAATCAGGCGTTGTGCGTTACAATTCTGCACTGCAGAAATCATGATACACTACTGTGCATCAGATTTGATTCTGTGGTGATTTGCTGTGCTATTACTTCAAATTATTCATTTCACCTGAATGAGGGCATTTCTTTTTTATTAAAGCCAAGATTGTTGACATAGTTCAGATGAAAATCAGCAATAAGACGAATTAAAATCGCGAAATGTGCAGGTTCTGCTTCAATGGAGAAATGTACTCTGTAAAAGCTATAACGATTTAGCGACGTTTTATGGTGCTAGACAAAGGTTGCGATTTTTGAAAGGCCGATAAAATTTCTAGAGCCGCATGCTTAAAACCGGGTCAGTCAGGTAACCCAAACCAAAACATTTTTTTCTTTGGCCTAAGCAATTGCCATCATGTGTGTGGAAGTCTGTGAGCCTGTGAGTCTGTTCACATTTTTGTGTCGCCGCCCCACGAAGTGGGGAGCGACATATAGGGATTACTTTTGTCATCTTGCGTCATCCACATCGTCGTCCGCGTCACACTTTCTCTTATCCGCCACTCCTCTTTAACCTATGAATGCATTTTGATGAAACTTTCAGTGATTCTTTATCACATAATGGCATTGTGCACCTCCTATTTTATTTTTTGATCCGCTGTATTTTTTTTAGAGTTTTGTCATTTTGCGTCATCTGCGTCGTCGTACGTGTCGTCGTCTGCGTCACACTTTCTGTTATCCGCCACTCCTCTTTAACCTATGAATGGATTTTGATGGAACTTTCAGTGCTTCTTTATCACATAATGGCATTGTGCACCTCCTATTTTATTTTTTGATCCGCTGTATTTTTTCCAGAGTTATGCCCCTTTTCCGCTTAGAATTCTGTCTGAAATATTAAAATATAGTGCAGGCGACCTCCTCTTTAACCTATGAATGGATTTTGATGAAACTTTCAGCGATTCTTTATCACATAATGGCATTGTGCACCTCCTATTTTATTTTTTGATCCACTGTATTTTTTCCAGAGTTATGCCCCTTTTCCACTTAGAATTCTGTCTGAAATATTAAAATATAGTGCAGGCGACACGTCTTCCATGGAAGACTCACATCTAAGTCTTTTTAGCACAGGCTTCACCCTGTACATGTAGTTCTTGTCCAATTATCAGGACATTTCATATGCAGGTTCGAGGTCATGTCTAGATGAGTCTAATTTGGGCACAATGGCAAATATGGATGTGACCTGCATGGTTGCAGAAAAAGCATCGGTATTTTTTTCTTGGCGTCTGTTTTAGGTTTTAGGTCTCCCATCTTAAAATGCTTGTTTACAACCCCTTGTTATATGCCCTCACCATTATCACTGGTTCCCTCCCACCACCCTTTGATGTAAGTTTACTCGACTAACTTGAGAAGGCTCCTTAGTTTCCCAGTGTCAAGCCAAAGGTCTATTTGAATGTAAATTTCGCATGGCATTTTCTGAGTAATGCCACAAAGATGAAGATAATAAATTTCTAGCTTTAAGTGCATGGTCATATGGAATTCGCCACAGAAAAGCAAATATGGATGTGGCGAACTCTGTGTGTGGGTTTTTTAAAAAGATTATTTATCTGTTGCATTCTTTGATTCGAAGGTGAGCTCTAAGCTATATTGCAATCAAGAGGGAAACCTGGCCAAACTATATATTGCCAAAACACTGCAAAACTTTGGAAAAAGTTTCGAACTACGCATAATTTGGGTGCAGTTATCTTATTTGGGTGCAGCGTTTACCATTGTTAGTTGGGAAGAATTTAAAGGCCTGATGAGAACATCCCCTTTTAGTTGTGATTGGTGCACCTTGATGGCTGCGTGGGCCGGAAACCCGAAAACCTTTAGCACAGTCTACAGGTCATATTTATGAAGGGATTTCATTGTAACTTGGTAGGATGACTCCGTGTAATGTCTAGATGAGATTATCAGAATGTCCTATTTTGGTTGGGTTCAGTCAACCATGACGGCCACATGGGCACGTTACCTAGATTCCTTTAGCACAGTCTACAGGTTGCATTTATGAAGGGATTTCATTGTAAATTGGTAGGATGACTTGGTATAATGTCTAGATGAGAAGGTCATATTTTGGCCATGATCGGTCATTTGTGATGGCCACACAGACACATGACCTAGATTTGTTTAGCACAACATACAGTTCATATTTATGAAGAGATTTCATTGTAACTTGGAAGGATAATTCGGTATGCTATCTAGATGAAACTGTCCGATTTTGGTCACGATCGGACATTTGTTACCGCCAGATGGTCACGTGACCTATATTCCTTAGCACTGTCTACAGGTTGTTTTTATGAAGGGATTCAGTTGTAACTTGGTAGGGTAATTTGGTATGATATCCAGATGAAACTGTCGTATTTTGGTCACGATCGGTCAACCGTGACTGCTGGACCAGCATGTGACCTAGATTCCTTTAGCAAATTCTATAGTCATATGAAGGGATTCATTGGAACTTTGTAGGATGACTCGTTTTGAAATCCTGTTACTGTATATGTAACTTGGTAACTTTGGTTGACATATGTTAACCATGAGGGCCACATCAATCTGTGTCTCAGTTCTTTAATACAGTCTACACCTTAAATTATTCTTGTTGAAAACATAAAGTGGGGAACAGAACTTAACTTATTCTCAATTGTCACAATTCTTGTCTTATTTCATAATCGTTTCATAAACATTGAACATTATCCTTTCCATCAAACACTACACACAGTCAAGTTAAGCTGCAGTGTCAATAATTCTTTCCTTTTACATGCAATAGATGATTGTCTGAATTCATTGTTTTTCCCCAAATCAAATGTAAACAATGACCAGTTATAATAATCCACACACTAAACTCATACCAACAAAACTTTCTAATTTCCAAATAGCCTGAATGAACTCTTAAATTTCTGAGACAAAGGTCAACCAACTTCATGTCATCTGGGTTTATATCAAACTCTACATTTACAAACTGTGTTTTCAGTTTCTCAGGAAATGGTGAAAATCACAATTAAATATAATGCAGCATTGCTTTGAATGACAGCGCCCTCACGTCAAGTGGAAATGGAGATTAAAGTTTTGTGTGGGAGTGGGTGTGACCTATGACATTCCTTTTAACTTATGCAATTCATTGAGCAATAAAAGTTTTAATGACACAAGAACACGTTTCAGTGAAATGTATTGCTATTTCAAACAGAATTTTAGAAAACTATGCTTTTTTATTCAGTTATCACTGGGAAGCATGATGCGATCTGGTTTTTATTTTAACTCTGCAAAGTGGAGAGTGTTTAAATTTATTGCCCCTCAAGTTTAATCATAAGGAATGATGGTTTGTTTCTGCCTCTTTCTTGAGTTATGAACTCCAAAAAACAAAGGCCAAACATAGTGTAAATGGGCTATGCCCATTTACACAGTTTGGACTTAGTATTTTGGGGTTCATAACTCATGAAATGGACGGAAACAAAAGATCATTCCTTTTTTATAAATGTGCTACCTTAATCTGACTTTTGCTTAAATTTTTTTGTGCTTGACAACTTAGTTTATGCGCTTTAAAACTATTCACACCCACTTAAAAGTTTAAAGGCAGGAGATTGAAGGTGGCTGCATGGTAAGGCAAATGATGAAGATGCTCATTTGATAAATTAAATACTTGTGAGAAAGGATTTTCAAAATCTGCAGGTTTCATTCTCACATGAGAAATTTACAAAAACTAGTTGAAAATATTGTTTCATACCAATTTTTGTGATTTTTTCTTGCATGTTTAAAAAGTTAAAAATCTTGTTTCTCAGGCCCTCCCGCATGGTCCTTTTGGCTGCCGTATACTCTCTTTTAAAACCAATGCAAACTTGAAAAATAGAATATTTTACCTAAGTTAATAAAATTGATAAATTTGTCCCTTGACTGTAGCATTGCAAAGCCTTTTTGTATGCAAGGGACAAAATACATCACCACCCATGCTATTCTGTAGATTATAAGGCCTAAAACATGACACAAACCAAGAACATGAACTTTTGATGGCAAAGAAATAATTACAAAAATAAAATTAAATATAAAATAAAAAACTGCATGCATGCAGTTTTACAAAAACTGGCCTGAGAAATAGAAAATCTACTTTGTGGGGCCTTGTGAGTGCAACATTTGGAGCTGATTTTGTTCCTAAAAATTATTTCATTGGTAAATTTAAAAAATGAATTCCATATCTTTAAGTGCTGAACTTCCTTGTAATTTAGAAACTTTTGAGTAGTATAAACAAATTATCTGAGCATTAAGTTAAATCTGAGTCGATTGGCTGTAACTGAGCAGTCCTAGCAAAAAAGGCACATACTCACCCTTAGTGTGAAACAAGCCAAGACCAATACCGGGTCTGGACCTGCGTCACTGCATGCAATTGATCTGAAAATTAGATACACGATACAACTCATCATTATGAAGCAGCAGACCAAATATAAAATCATTCCCTTTCATAGAAGCCAAGAAAACTTTGACGGAAGAAGTGTTTTGGACGGACTGACAGATGGACAGATTGGCGGACGGACTGACGGATGGACTGACTGACGGACGGACAGAGTCAAGCGGTTAGTAGGCCTGCTCTGCCGCTTGTGGCGCAGGTAAAAAGAACCCTGCATCACTTAATCATTGGGATTCAGTTGAAATATAAATTCCCTTTGGTATCAGGACAAAACACCCAACGAACAAAACATCTCATATGGACAGACCCTCTCACACTTACACCCCTCCCTCCCCAATATCAAATCTGTCAAGTGCATTTTATTGTGCACTTCTGTGGAGTGAATTAATTTAACACTAAACCCGCTGAGTATTTTGCAATAATTTTAGTCGAGTTGTGATGAAGTCAAACTTGACTTATAGTTGGGTGAATGGTTGGCGGGCGGGCCGGATGATACCTTGATAATGGTTCAACCCACATTCATGAAACTTCATATGTAGGTTGGCCTTCATGAGAGGAAGAACCCTATTTATTTTGGACTCACTAGGTCAAAGGTCAAGGTCACAGTGACCCTGAACATAGTAAATCAAAACAATTGGTTTCCGGATGATAACTTGATAATGGTTTGACCCATGTTCATGAACCGTCGTAGTTAGGTTGGCATCAGTGAGAGGAAGAACCCTATTTATTTTGGACTTGCTAGGTGAAAGGTCAAGATCACAGTGACCTTCAACATAGTAAATCGTAAACAATTGGTTTCTGGATGATAACTTGATAATGCTTCAACTCACACTCATGAAACTTCATAGGTAGGTTGGCATCAGTGAGAGGAAAAACCCTCTTTATTTTGGATTTGCTAGATGAAAGGTCAAGGTCGCAGTGACCTTCAACATAGTAAATCATAAACAATTGGTTTCTGGATGATAACTTGATATTGATTTGACCCACATTCATGAAACTTCATAGGTAGGTTGGCCTAGGTGTGTGGAAGACCCCTATTTATTTTGGACTCACTAGGTCGAAGGTCAAGGTCACAGTGACATTGAACATAATAAATCATAAAAAATTATTTTTCCAGACGATAATTTGACAATGGTTCCATTGTTCATGAAACTTCATAGGTAGGTTGGCATTGGTGCGAGAAAGAGCCCTATGTGTTTCGGAATCACAAGGTCACAGTGACCCTTCACACAGTAAATTGTAAACAATTGGTTTCCAGATGATAAGTTGATAATGATTAAAACCACTTTTGTGCTGTCACAGCTCGACATTGGATCGGTGATCCTATTGGCATTTTTAAAAAAATATAGTCATGGTCCTCTGAAGCAGCCATGACTAGATTCGATGAAAATTTCATGGAAATTTTGCTCATGAAATAAATGGACAAAATGTAAATTAAATTGACAGGGTAGAAATTTGGTTAAATGTCAGTGGCAAAAGATTTTGTGTCCTGGGCAAAAATATCTGCCAGCAGTATGCAAAGAGTTAAACAGCATTGATTTTCAGAAAACGAGATAAAATGGCTATGGTCAGAATTGCAAAACAATGTTTGTTAAAGGATGGAAATGTATATAAAACAGGGTGGGGGTAAGGTACAGAATTGTCTGTAATCTTTATGGGGGCAGATGTCCAGGTGGCATATATCTGGTTTGGCAGGAAGACAGAGGCAAGAGTCTGGGTGCCAACATTCTTACTGGTGTCCATGCGTTTCCCTGTGGCATTTTCCTTAGGTTTATATTAACCCATTGATGGTAGGCAGAGATTTCTCCAGGCTGGTTTTTTTTTTAGAAAAGCAAATGTTTCCCCAGCACATTTTGGATATTATTTGAATTTGCTGTGGGTTAATTTTTATGGCATTTTTTGTTTGTTTTATTTTTATAACAGTTCCGATGTGTGCCCACACTGGGGAATGTCCTGGGGTTAATGGCCACTGAGAAAATGTCTTCAGGGAAATGTCAGTTGTAGAAATGTCTGCTGGCAAAATGTCCAGTATTCTTTTCATCAACATTAAAAAAAAATCTAGTTAGATGTTTGAACAATTTGTTGGCATATTCAGCCTATTTTTAAACTTTCCTCACAGTCCTTGCTGCTTTGTGAATATCCGTCTTTCTGTTGGGGCAAGTCATGAACCAAAAAAATTTTACATTGCAAAGACAAGACTCTTCTAACTTTCAGATGAATTCTGTGTGAATATTATCCATTACAAAATAGTTTTTACCTCCAAAAAATTGTTCAGGTTATCACATTTAATCAACTTGCACTATACACCTGGAACTTAATTAAGCACCCTCCAAAAACTTTTTTGGCAGTGAAGTTGCTGTAACTGATTGTTATGTTTTAATGATTGCATGTCTTTCAGTACAATTCATCTAGTGAAACATGATGTTTCTGGTTGATAGTGTACCCCAAACACACCCCCTCGTCCATGTGAAGCATGCTTCCCATGAATGTCACAATAAACACTATCATCCGCAATATCTAGGTATAAAACAAGAAAATTTGTCACTTCTTTTATCAATAAATGTTGACATGGCAAGAAGGAGACTGTTAGAGACACTAAGATGGCAAATTGTTGGCATGCATGCATGCAACAGGCATGTCATTCAAAGCTATTGGAAAACAACTTAGATATAGTCATTCTGTCATCAGCACACTTGTCCAAAAACATCAACAAACCAATGATGTTAAGGCCTGGACAACTCCAAAAGACCTCTCCCCAGGAAGATTGGAGTCTAGCATGCCTTGTTAGGCATGAACCCTTTGCTTCAAGTGGGGTTTTGAAATGCCTTTGGCTCCCCAACAGGCATTTGTGCAACAGAACTGTCCAAAACCATCTCAAAGTGCTGGATATGAGATCCGGAAAAATCATCAAGCTTCCAGCTATGTCTGATCAGCATCAAAGACGATGTTTGGAGTAGTGTATGGCACGATGACATTGGAATCTCAGGATGTGGAGGAGAGTCCATTGGTCAGACGAGAGTAGGCTCCGGCTTCACATCACAGATGGTTGCTTGAGAGTGTGGAGGTATAGAAATACTGCTTATGTAATAACCATACAAAGTTTCAAAACAACCTGATAATGAATGTATCCTCTGAGGCATGCCAAAGGAAGATGTTAATGCACAAATGCACGAAGTTTGAAGGTCATTGCTTGTGGCAACGATTTTTTGTTTCTTTTTCATGGAAATTCATAAATATACACTGCAGAGAGTGCAAAAGCATCAACATTCTTCTTTGACATGGCCTACAGGGCACATTTATTGTAGGATTGTTTTTGAACTTGGTGTGCTCATTCGGCGAGATCTCTGTATAAAAGCTATTAAGCTGTTGATTAGCATTCATTTCTGTGAAAAAAGTTGCCGTTTTCAATAACCTCTGAACTTACTGCATTTGTGTATAAACATTCTTCCTTCAGATAGCCTTACAGTTTACATTTAAAAATGCATGGATTGCCCTGATGTTGTGCACACACAATGCTGTTATTTTGACGTTTCACCAAATAACATTGGAAACAATGATCTTCAATTTTGTCATTTCACTTATAACTTACCAAGTTCAAGTTTGTCAAATTGATCTACAGTGTCATTGACACTTTCATTTGGTATCCCCATGATATCAGTATCAGTTCGGTTTTTCGGTATATTGCCCATCTCTAGTTGTTTGTCTGCAATATGTTCCATAATGCAGACTTTGAAGTGATGTTGAGTCCTGTATGTTGGCATACTGTTTTCTGCAGCTATTGCATACAAGTCTGGAAATAAGCAATTTGTCATTTGCAGAATGAGCTCCCCAGAGGGTGAATTTGCTGATGCTATCCTATACAGTGGGCCAGCTTATCTCTGGTTTCTTCTTGCTGTTTAGGCTTGAGACCTTGATTCAGATTGAGGTTCACAGAGAGTAAATTTAGTGAGTGTGTGGGTCCTCATTCTTCAGATGATAGTCTCCTTATTTTCAGACTTGATTGCATATGACTAAAAGTTGAGGGTTAGACAGTTAGTTTTTCAAGGCCCACAGTGTAGCATTTCAAGCTTTACCAGCTTCAGATCATTCACCATTTGGAAGTGAAGTGCAGATATAGCAGTTGTTTATGGTGCATCTTGGGCAGTGTTGAGCATGCTTACCTATCCAACTAGATATAAAAAGCCTATGACATAAATTCTAGTTATACACACCAACCATGGTGAACACGTGTGTCTGTGGTGAACATGCCACCATTGCCAATATCTCACATTTTGACTGTAGAGGTTCGATTTTTTACGTAATTATTTTTTTTTTTACTGTTTTCAGTTATTCTTTCACACATCTGAATTATCTTCAGCCCAGGCAAATGTAAGGCAGTTTGTTTGAAATACTTTTTCTGCCATGCAAGTTCCACCCAGCTTATTTATAGTAGTTAGTACAATAAACTGGAAACTCAATGCTCAAGTTTGCAAAACAAAACATGAGGGTCTCAAAATCGTGAGAATTTATCCCCCCGATTGTGAGGTCGGGAGATGGCATAAAAAATCGAGAGCCTCTCTCCAAAATCGTGAAACTTAACATGTCTGCCCAGCAATGGGATTTCAGTAGTTAAAATTTACACTTAAAGTGGAACTACATCCAAGTTGACCTTTTTATTGACCTCAACCTGAATACAATCTTGTCTAAATTTATTGCTTGTCACCTCGCAAAGACTGAAATAAAAGCAGCAATTATTTATTACTTTCTTAAATGAGTTTACCTCATTAGATACCAAAAATTAACAAACGTGCGTTGTCTAATGTTAATAAAGCATCCATAACTCTAAATGGTATGTTATTAAAATGAAAAAGGCCCCATGATTTGCACATTTCTTTTTCCATTTCGTTTCGGCGATAAAATTGATAGCAGTAGTACTGCCCACCAATGCTCATGTACACAAAAACATATTCGCAGGTGTGTATGGGCATTGTTTAGAATTTATTATTGAATATTGTGTTATTTAACATTTAAACTCTTAATAATCTGACGATCATGGTATAAATAAAATATACCCAAAGTAGCTTGGTGTACCAAATGTTCACCACTCATGGTGAAGTCGTGTTAACCACTCACCAAAGGTTCGCGGTTAACACCACTTCACCACTTGTGGTGAACATTTGGTACACCAAGCTACTATGGATTATATTCTGTATGGTATGTTCCCACTATACTGCTTCCTTTCTGGTGGTTTAGCTCTCAAAAGCATATCCTTTATAGAGTTGGGAGGTTTTGATTTTGTTTTGTTTTTGGTTCAGCTTTGGGAAAAAAACACAGTTTTGCTTCAGTTTTTCTGTGTGTTAAGAACATAGAGTAAATTTTTTTTCATTTTTTGCGTCAAAAACATAGCTTATGAACCTCATTGGAATGAGCGCAATTGAGCTCTTTCCAATGAGGAGTCACAAGCTATGTTTTTTACGCCAATATTGAAAATATAATGAAAATTGGGAATTTTTGTGAATAGCGCTGGCCGGTTTTTGGTCATTACTTTGGGTAAAGGGTTAACTTGGAAAAAATCTGCGATAGTTCATATGTCCCTACTCACCACCAAAAGCCCTGTCTATAAGTATCTCCATTGGGTTAAGCCTAACTCCCCTTCATCATTATTAGGGATCAGTCAGAAAAAACATAAAAAAGGTAACAAATGAATAAATAGAGAATAATCGTTCCACTGGACTGGTTACGTGAAATAATTCATGAGAGGTGAGGGATGTTGTACAAACATGAGTGCGCGAATGCGCACGAGTGTTTTACAATGTAGTCCCTCGCCTTGAATGAATTATTTCACGTAACCAGTACAGTCAAGCGATTGCTCTGTTTATTACTTTTCATTATTAACGATAATTATATTATTTAACCCTTCACCTAACGTAACGTCCAAAAGTGGCCAGCACTATTCTCAAAACTCGCCAATTAATTTTCATCATTTTTTGTCTCTAAGTCCTAGGTTATGACCCCTCATTGGAACGAGCTCGTTGAAGGGTCATAACCTATGTTTTTGAGACAAAAAATGAAAATAATAGTAATTCAAGAATTTTTTTGCAAGTGTCGTCTGCTTTTCATGTTAGGTAAAGGGTTAAAAAAAGCAAAAAAAAGTCCCCATTACACCCACGGCAAAGCGTCTTCGTTTGTGCGCACGGATACATGACACAATTGTTGATTGCATAATTCACTTGTGAAGTTATCGTTTATAATCAAACCTGGAAATCCTTGTAAATCACACTTTGGACAGCTTTGGAAAGTAATAAAGTTCATCCAATCTATGCTGTGTTCTCATTGTCACATTTTCTCCCTTATTTCACTCATCTTATGGATAAGTGAATAAGGAAAAAAAATCGTGACAGTGAGAACACTGCATATTCGCTCCTTTGCTGGATAGACAAAATAACAAGCGTCCATTAGTCTAGTTCCCTCCCAGCAAGCTACTTTGATCAGTTTAGTGCACAAACACAGTAGAAACATTTCCCCAGTTTTTGCTGGGACTTGTAGTTCAGTATTCTGTTTTGCTGCAAAAACAGAAAACCGAACTGAAAATAACTATGCCCAGCTCTAATTTTTTTTTGTAATATCTTACCAGCAGCTTTGATTCTTGACTATTGAGTTACCAGGAGTCCATTGTACTTGTCATGCTAATGGGTGATGAATTAACTGGTTGAGGGTAAAATTATTGTTGGTGGTCTGAATTTGTTATTCAAATTAAAATTTGTTCTATTACAAATTATTGGAGAGTGCCTACAGACACTCTCTAATAATTTGTAATAGAACAACTTTATATAAACAAAATATCATTTTCATTTGGCTGAATATGAATCAATGAATTTTGAGCAAGGAAAATATTGCTTTTTGCTCTGTTGCCCTCATTTGTTTGAAAGCCCTGTTAGTGACTTCTTGCACTCAGACAGTTAACTTTTAACTCTGGAGCCAATACTATAAAACTTTTACAATTGAATTTTCTAGAATTACATTTTCTACCTATTGATATAACTGACTACAATGAATCATTAGAATTTTGAAAGATATGGCAATTTGCCGACTGGCAAATTGCCAGATCTTTGAAAATACTAATGGTTCATTTTAACCTATCTAAAGTCATAACTAGAAAAATAGAATTCTAGAAAATACAATTGTAGAAGTTCTATAGTATTGGCTCCTGGTCAGAGAAACTTTTTATACCCCTGCCATAAAGTGGCATGGGGGCATGTAGTGTTACCCTTATTCATCCATCATTCCATTTTTCCACCATTCCATCATTCTGTTCTTCCAAAATAACCATTTTCCAGACTTTTTTCACCATACATAGAGATAGTTGGCTGATTTCTGGTGTCTGGCTTTGTCTTGGGTACCAACAAATTGAGTTTGAGTTTATTCCCTGTCAGACCTTTTTACGTACAGTCATTGACCTTGAACTTAGTTTATGATGTGAAGACTCCGGGAATCAGTTTTTCAGACTTTTTTGCTTGTGGGAGCATACATTCTGCTGACACATCTAGTTTTAAAGAAACTTTCAAACGAGATGCAAGAAAAATTTTTACTACCACTTTGCATAGCATTCCAAATACATTTACAGGGTTTATTTGAGCATTAAAACTGCTAAAAGCTTGATTGATCATGTGATGCATAGCGCCAGTGATGAGCTGACATCTCAATAACAGCCCAACTTGTCGTGATTGAGATCCGATCAGTTCATAGTTCCATACCTTCTGCTTTGCTCAAAATTTGATTCTCTGTTACATTAACCCTTTACCCAATGTAACGGCCCAAACCGCCCAGCACTCTTCTAAAAAATCGTCAATTAAGTTTCATTATTTTTTCATTTTTTGTCTCAAAAGCATACGTTATGACCCCTCATTGAAACGAGCTCATTCCAATGAGGGGTCATAAACTATGTTTTTGAGACAAAAAATTTAAAAAATTAGTTATTCAAGAATTTATTTTGCAAGTGTCATCTGCTTTCCATGTTAGATTTATTTATTTATTGGTGTTTACGGTCACATACTTATGCACAAAGGCCAATCATGACCATGACAGTTTTACGGGTGGAGGAAGCCGGAGTACCCAGAGAGAACCACCGAGTAATGATGAACAGCTGCCAGCTCCCCAGAATCGTAACTCCGCACTGCAGCACAGGCAGGGTTAGATTGGTTGAAGACATGAGCACCATCGACATGCAGTACGCCTTAGTACACGGCGTCAACGGTCATCGTGCCCCCATGCAGACAATGCCCAAGGACACAACACGGGAGTCCGAATCGATCACTCAGACAGTCACCCATCTGGGGACTAACTTTCATGTTAGATAAAGGGTTAAATGTAAACAAGTTTTATTTCATAGTGTTTTCTTCATGTCACTGAGGGATTATAGACAGAGATTATGTTAGACTTATGGCCCTCTTAACTTCATTCTTCGAGAAGTATATGACCACTTGTAAGTTCCCCTAATTATAACCTTGCCATAGACCAGACAGGTGACAATTAGAGCTTGGGAGGTTTTGATATTTCAGATTTGGTTTCGGTTCGGTCTCAAGAAAAAAAACTCGGTTTTGGTTCTGTTTTTCTATGTGTTAAGAACAGATAATAAATAACACTTCAGGCTCCTTACTTGGAAACAATCTGCAATAGCGTGTACGACATGACTCACCACAAAAAACCTCTCTATGTTTGGTTCAGTCTAAGTTCCCTTTGGGCTCCAGGGAATCGGTTGCTAAGCCTATTCAGTCAGAAAAAGACATAAATCAGCATAACAAATAAATATTCTTCATCTAAACTATGTTGTGTTCTCATTGTGACTCATTGTCACATTTTCTTCAGAATTTAATAATCCAAGTTCTCCAGTGTGCAGATTCACACAAAAATTCTGCATTTTGTGCCATATTTGTTGCACAAATAATCAAATTCTCTGCAGGCCAGGCATTTTTAAAAATGCAGGAGGGTTAAAAATCGCTCCCCTCGCATGGCTTAGGTGAGTGATTAGCTCTCCACAAGCTTACAAAAGCTAAAAGTGGCAAAATGAAGTTTTACCATTAATGAATTCTGCCTAGTGGGCTTTGTACATTTTATTTGGTGCTGCTAGCAAGGTAGTCTCTGTTAGACGGCTACACTGCCCCTCCCACACCTCTGGGCCTCAACCAAGGTCAGAGGTGTGGGAGGGGCTGTGTGGCCATCTTACAGAAATCACAAACATAGCAGAGATATGAAAAGATGTGGGTTTTAGGAATAGGTGGTTATAGTAATCATTATTTTCTAAGGCCAGGAGGGCTAGCTTTCACCCTCCATAATTGTTTTAAGGTGAACACTAGGCAAGTGAATAAATCGCTCTCCTGAAAATGCCAGTCCTGTCTCTGTGGTCTCAGTAAGTCTGGGTTCATTTAAAATACGGAACATTCCGATCCTGAAGGTTTTCAAAACAGAACTCGAAAATTTATTATATTGCTATTGCTGAGAAAGGCCTGGTATATGCATTGATGCTGACGAACTGCCAATATATTATACATTCATCAATAATCGATTCAATAATGAGTACCGAACAATGCCCCCAGTCTCTGTAAGTAGTTGTAGATACTGGACAGGAAATAGCTTGGTAATGTTGTAAGCTATATGTATGTACCAAGCATTAACTGTTAACTGGTTGAGGGCTAGATTATTTTGGGTGGATGAATTTGTTATTCAAAAATGTTTTATTACAAATTATGGGAGAGTGCCCACAGGCACTCTCCCATAATTTGTAATATAACAAATTTATATGAACAAAATATTATGACTGAATATGAAACATGAACAAGGAAAATACTGGCTTTTGCTCTGGTACCCTAATTTTTCTGAAAGCCCTGATAGTGGCTACTAGCACTCAACTAGATAAGAGGCACTGAACCACCGACCATACTTTCGGATTTCCAGTGCCTGTTTTTTTTTCAGTTTGTTAATTGGTTTTAAATATAGATTTATTTCGTTCGAGTTGATTTTTGTTGTATTTCAACCACAAAAACATTGAAGAAAACACTGAAGACATTTGATAGATATTCGGCATCGATTGTTGACTCGAATTCGAATCGGTTTTGTGATCGAATATCATTTCATCTACCGAATATTCACAGGGGCCTAGTGCCTTCTCTGAATGCTGATAAAGAAGTACCTGATTTTTGGGGTCTGCTTTCAGTTTATTGCTACGAAGAACAATCCGTATACATGGGCTGCTGAGAAGTCTGATACATCAGTTGTCAGTTTAGAGTACTCATCAGATGATGGTGAAGAGATTAAAGTGCAGGATGCAGATGAACCGATAACTGTGACGATAGATAGTAAGCATAGTATTAATAAAATGCCTCTGCTAATGAATCCTTTGTTTTACATCCATTCTGATGGACAGATACAAAATGCAATAATTATTAATTATTTGTGAGCAAGTATTCAGAGTGTGACCATAATATTTCTGCATTTTGTTTTTGGTATTGTTGTCATTTTGAATTGGCTTTTTAAGTAGTGTTCAACCGATTACCAAAAATGGCCACTGACTGATTACTGGTTATTTGAGCTCACAATTGGCCGATTCCAATGCCGATTCTGATTGTAATACTGTGCACTACTAGACAAGTCGAGACTCGCAAAGAACTACATGAAACTGAACATGTTTTACAGTGTTTACAGTCCGTTCACTACTGAATAAGTCGAGACTTGAAAGAACTGCGTTAAATGGAACATATTTCAGTGTTAAACTCCATTGACTCAGGTCCAGTAAAATTACCAGTCGTGCACACTTGAGCAGTAAACGTGGCTGTCAGAGACATGTTTACCACTCTAGTGTGCGCAACTGATAATTTTTACTATGACCTGAGTCAATGGAGTGCAACCTTCACTATTTTGGTATCAGCTGGTGATTGCCACATGTACACTCAATTGTAAGCTTTACATGTCGTTTAACTTGTATATCCCATAAAGGGGCATCTAGAGAGATTAAGAATACACATTGTGGTGGTTTTTCAACTTTATTGAATGGTATCATTTACATCATTTTTCATTAACAATTGAACAATTGCAGAAGATAATAAAATGCAGTTTATGAATTACCACAAAATGCTTGGAAACAATTGGTTGAACCGATGTTCCAGAAGACGTTGCCATTGTCATCCGTATTATTGTCCACAATCGGCTGATTATGGCGGCCGGTTCCGATCATCGGTTGAACACTATTGTTAAGTTCTAAGAAGTGTGCAGAATCAGTATAATTAGTCTAGCCTACAGGGTACTGGACCTCAAAGTGGCACCCAAAGATTTTTTCTGAATAAAATGTGTAAGAGGAACATCTGACTATGAAAGAGTATACTAGACTTCTGTCAGCTTTGAGCAATTTGAAATATCCATGTTTAAGGTGACATCGTCATTTGGCCGACTGCGATGTTTGACTGGGTGCATACCAGAGGTTGCATCCGAGCCCACATACATTTTTAAGGGATGTTTTTGGTGTATGGGGATTCTATTCATCAGTGCTATTCATAGCTGATGAATCTTCTAACCTTGTTTGATCATTGCAACACTCTAGTGTGGCATTGCCAAAGCAGAGAAATGTGCATGCCACTTAGTAGCATTACATTTGCACCCCCTGTTTGTGCTATATGGCATCTCATGATCTGGTTTGAGCAAGAACATTTTATTAACTTCAATACTTCATCTGGGGCCAGAGCAACATCGGATGGAACTGTTATGGGCTGGGGCGGCTAAGTCTCTAGTTCCTTCTGGAAGCCATATTTGATAATATTTAAATTTGGAGGTCTTGGTTGAAGGGCATTCTTCCACACACATGTTTGAAGGTGTGCTGTTTTGATATTTTCCCCGAAGGCTGCTGTGGTAGGAGGCAGAGAACAAAGTTTTGGTGAATTAGTTGCCTTGGGAATCCCGGTTTTCTAAAACCATGCATCAATGCGTACATCAGTCATATTTGTGGTTATCTTGGAACTGTAACAGAGAGAAATTAATTGGTTGCTTGATCAAGTACATTTGACCACTCAGCGTCTTCCTCACCCAAAGATTTCAACGAAGCTCCACTTTGGAGGACTTTTAAGTATTCAACACTTCCTTATCCCAAACAGTCCCCAACTGTGTTGAGGCCCAAAATGGCATGAGCAGTGAATAAATCTTGGATGACAGTCTGATTAGCTCTGACAGTTTCCCGTATATCGATATATGTTGGTCCGTTAATAGGGGATTCCATAGTCATTGGAGCTAGTAAATTCTGCTGTAAAGTGTAAACAGTGATGCAGCAACAAAATGTTCAGATCGGTGTCATCTGCAAGCACAACTACACCCTTCTGTTCATCAGAAGCAGCCTTAATGGCTTGATGAGCGATAATATTGTCTGCTTCTTCATGCATTGTTGTCAGATCGAATCGTTTCTTCACTGATCCTTTGCTTAATTTGATGGGGTTTCATTTTGGCCAATTTTCACTTATCGAACACATTTTGGTAAAAACAACGCCATATCCACTTAGTTGATCAGCTCATAAAAAAAATTGCTGAAAAAATAAATTTTTCAGAAAATTTATTTATTTATTGGGGTTTAATGACACTTTCAACAGCCAAGGTCACATTGTGTCTGACAGTTTTATGAGGTGGAAGAAGCCAGAGTACCCTGAGAGAACCACTGAGCAGCGGCGTGCCACTCCTGACTCCCCAACTCCACACAAGTATTGGTTGAAGACAAGTGCACCATCGCCATGCAGTAGCCTTTAGTACACAGCATCACCATGCTGCCACATGGACAATCAGGATTAAATGCCTTGCCTAAGGACACAATGCAGTGGTGGGGATTGAACTGTGGACCTTTCAGTTTGAAGTCCAATGCTGAAACCATTGGTCCACTGCACTCCCTAACTTTTCAGAAAAAACACAGAATGGAACTTTTACCAGCTTGCATTGAAGAGCATAAGACACACAACCCAAGTTTCAGCCAGTTAACCTCTGGGTTTAATCTGGAGGTGTACTGAGTGAACATCAATTACACTACTTAAGCTCGGAAAGTTTATTTCAAATGAAAATCCCATGTCATGCGTGAAAGAAATCTTTGAACAACAAATCTTACTGAATTTATTTATTTATTTATTGGTGTTTAAGGTCACATACTTATGCACAATGGCTAATTGTGACTGTGACAGTTTTACGGGTGGAGGAAGCCGGAGTACCCAGAGAGAACCACCGAGCATTGACAAGCAACTGTCAGTTCCTCGACATTCTAACTCTGTTCAAGCTCCACTCAAGCAGGGTTACAGCAGTTGAAGACATGTGCACCATCGACGTGCAGAATGCCTTAGTACATGGCATCATCTTGCCCCCATGTAGGCAACCGGGATAAAGTGTCTTGCCCAAGGACACAATGCGGGTCGTCCCAGATGGGGATCGAACTTGGGACCTCTAGCATAGAAGTGCAACAGTCTACCACTGAACCACCATGCTCCCTATCTTACTGAATAGAGCACAAAATACAAAATAGAGTCCCAATAATTTCATGGAGCAAGGTCAAAATCAATCAATGCATAACTCTCTTCACAATGATTTCAGATCAACACTTAATTAACCTTTACCTAATGAAAAACCCAGATCCTCCTGCATAATATACAAATTCCACAGTCGAAGAAAACATCTTTCAAAACAATTTAACAAAACCATATCATGTGACCACAGACTTGGACGAGCCAAAGAAGCTCGTTCCAATGAGGGGGGCACATGATATGGTTTTGTTGAAATTTTTTTTAAAATTTGAAAAAATAATAGTTAAAATTATGAATTTTGATATCATGTTCATTAGGTAAAGGGTTAACAGTGGCTCAAAATGTATCTTCTTTCTGTTGAGAGTTTTCCACTAACTGTATGCTCTTTTTAGCCCACCTGACTGATAGTCAGGATGAGCTATAGTGATCACTCACCATCTGTCGTTCGTTGTCGGTGAACATGGTGTTTGTACCTGCCCCTCCTAAACCTTTGAACCAATTTTGGTTAAGGCTGAGGTGATTGCTTGCTTGGACATCACATTTTTAGCTCACCTGACTGAAAGTCAGGGTGAGCTATTTTAATCACTTTTCGTCCATCGTCCGTCGTGAAGGTGGTGTTTGGGCCTTTTTCTCCCAAACCACTGGTCACATTTTAATGAAATTTCACATGAGTAGTGGTTATATAGGGGCATTTGGGTTTTTATTCATATTGAGGAGGGGATGGGACTAAAATGCATCAATTTTTAGCTCAACTTTGACGAAGTCAAATTTGAGCTATTGTCATGGCCCGTCGTCCGTCGTCCGTCTGTCCGTCCGTCCGGCCGTCCATCTGTCCGTCTGTCCGTCTGGCCGTCTGTCCGTCTGTCCATACGTCAACAATTGGCTATGGCTCGGGCTAGAGGTCATATTTATGAACCGATCTTTACGAAACTTCTTGTGTACCTTTGTTATGACCCTGGGACGGGAACGAGTGTTTTTAGGTGTGGTCCGAAATTCAAGATGGCTGCCAGTGGCCATTTTGTACCGATGATGCAAAAATCAGTTTTTTGTACAGAACTTCTGTATGAAAGTTCTGATTTGAATAAAGTTTTGTATAAATGTTTAGTACCATGGGATACATCACATATAATACGGGTTTTTTTCTCGTGCGTAAATTATGCAAATTAGACTGACTTTGATTTATATAGTGTTACTTTCAGAGCTGTAAGTGCCAAGCTGCTATGGCTCGGGCTAGAGGCCGTATTTATGAACCGATCTTTACGAAACTTCTTGGGTACCTTTGTTATGACCGTGGGATGAGAACGAGTGTTTTTGGGTGCGGTCCGAAATTCAAGATGGCTGCCAGCCGCCATTTTGTACCGACGATGCAGAAATCTGTTTTTTGTACAGAACTTCCATATGAAAGCTCTGATTTGAATAATTTTTTGTATGAATGTTTAGTACCATGGGATACATCACATATAATACGGGTTTTTTTCTCGTACGTAAATTGTGCAAATTAGACTAATTTTGATGTTTTTTGGGGTTACTTTCAGCACTGTAAGTGCAAATGCCAATACGGCTCGGGCTAGAGGCTGTATTTATGAACCGATCTTTACGAAACTTCTTGGGTACCTTTGGTATCACCGTGGGACGAGAATGAGTGTTTTTGGGTCCGGTCCGAAATTCAAGATGGCTGATGGCAGCCATTTTGTACAAAATTAGGTGCAATCAGATTTTTGCACAGAACTTCCTTATGAAAGCCCTGATTTGAATAATTATTTTGTGTGAATGTTTAGTACCATGGGATGCATCACATATAATACGGGTTTTTTTCTCGTGCAGAAATTATGCAAATTAGATGAACTTTGATTTTTTCAGTGCGACTTACACATAGTAAGTACACATGTCAATACGGCTCAGACTAGAGTCTGTATTTATGAACTGATCTTCACAAAATGTCTTGGGTACCTTTGTTATCACCTTGGGACGAGAACGAGTGTTTCTGGGTGCGGTCTAAAATTCAAGATGGCTGCCAGTGGCCATTTTGTACCGAAATTAGGTCTAATCAGTTTTTTGTACACATCTTCTATACAGCTCAGACTAGAGGCCATATTTATGAACCAATCTTTACGAAACTTCTTGGGTACCTTTGTTATCACCGTGGGATGAGAGCGAGTGTTTTTGGGTGTGGTCCGAAATTCAAGATGGCCACCAGCAGCCATTTTGTACCAAAATTAGTGCAATCAGTCTTTTGTATAGAACTTCTGTATGAAAGTTCTGATTTGAATAAATTTTTGTATGAATGTTTAGTAACATGGAATACATCACATATTGTAAGGGGGTTTTTTTTGTGCCGAAATTATGCAAATTAGATGAACTTTGATTTATTCAGTGCTACTTACACAATGTAAGCACACATGTCAATACGGCTCAGGGTAGAGGCTGTATTTATGAACCGATCTTAACAAAACTTCTTGGGTACCTTTGTTATCTCCTTGGGATGAGAATGAGTGTTTCTGGGTACGGTCCAAAATTCAAGATGGCTGCCAGTGGCCATTTTGTACCGAAATTAGGTCCAATCAGTTTTTTGTCACAAGTTCTATACAGCTCGTATTTATGAACTGATCTTCACAAAACTTCTTGAATACTTTTGTTTTCACCTTGGGACAGGAACGAGTGTGTTTTGGGGTGCGTTTGTTATCACTGTGCTATGAGAACAAATATTTTGGGGTTCAGTCAGACCCACTCTGGTACTCAAAGATTTTTTCTAGTTCAGCATCTGACTGTCACCCACCTTTACAATACTTTACCTATACATTTGTTACAGGCAACGGTCAGTATTCATGTACAGACCGTTACAATACTTTATATGTACCTTTGTTATCAGGTCATTACCTAGATGTTTGTCATTGCTGTGTCACATACTATACATGTACATGTCTTTGTCTTGACAAGTTGAGCTACAGTGTCATTGACACTTTCATTTTTTAAATCTTCTTCTCATGAACCAGCAGTAGCAGAGACTTGATATTTGGTATACAGCTTCCTTTTTCGGTGTAGAAGTTTGTTCAAGAGAAGTTTGGGGGACAATATTTGTCGTCGTTACAGGAGGGGCAAGAATTTTTGCCCGCCCATAATTTCTATTTTCCAAACTGAGAGGCCAATTTGAACCAAATTTGATATGAACTATTAGCAGGTCATAAGTACTTGATTTATACAAACAAAATTTTTCCAAATGCTACCTGGCAACCCCAGGAGCTAAAAATAGAAATATTTTCAAATACCTATATTTCCCAAACCACACAGAACAGAGAGCTGTTGTTTGGTGTGAAGCTTCCTTAAGACCAGTAGAATGGAAAGGTAAAAAAAAATGCCATCGGTTATGTTAGGGTGTTCTGTAGAGGGAATCGTAAAAATACTGAGTCAGCATATTTGATAAAAAAAATTTTAAAAATCTTTTCTCCAAAACTAATGGTCAGAATCTTTTGATATTTGGTTTACAGCATCCATATGGGGGGTCAGATACAAGTGTGTTAAAATGAAGCCCATTGGTTCATATTTGGGCTCAATACTGGAGCCCGAATTTTTAACTTAGGTAAGTATGGGGAATATTCTTTAAAAATCTTCTTCTTCAGAACCACCAGTCAGAATCTTTTAATGTTTGGTGTACATCATTGTTATGAGGGTCAGATTCAAGATTGTTCAAAACGAGTCCCTAGGTTAATATTTGGGCTTCCTATGGAAGCCAAAATTTTAACTTGGTGCAATATGGTGGATAATTTTTTAAAATCTTCTTCTTCAGATTTACCACTCAGAATGCTTTCATATTTGGTATACAACATCTCTAGCAGACGAGGGGGGGGGGTCAGATTCAAGTTTGTTCAAATCGGGGCCCTAGGTATATATTTAGGCTCGCTATGGTAGCTCAAATTGTAACTTAGTGCAATATGAGGAAATTTCCTTAAAATGCTTTTTCTTCAGATCCACCAGTCGGAATGCTTTCATATTTGGTATACAACATCTCTAGGGGGGTCAGATTCCACATTGTTCAAGTTGAGTGCCTGGGTTAATATTTGGGCTCCATATGAGTACCTGAAATTTAACTTAATATACAATATAAGAAATTTCTTTACAATTTTTCTTCTTCAGATCCAACAGTCAGAATGCTTTCATATTTCGTCTACAACATCTCTAGCGGGGTCAGATTCGCATTTGTTCAAATCTGTCCATAGGTTAATATTTGGGCTCGCTATGAGAGCCTAAATTTTAACTTCGTGCAATATGAGGAAATTTCTTTACAAATCTTCTTCAGCTCCATCAGTCAGAATGCTTTCATATTTGGTATACAACATCTCTAGGGGGATCAGATTCAAGTTTGTTCAAAATGGGTCCACAGGTTAATATTTTGGGCTCGCTATTGTGGCCCAAATTTTAACTTAATGCAATATGAAGAAATTTCTTTACAATTTTTCTTCTTCAGATCCAACAGTCAGAATGCTTTCACATTTGGTCTACAACATCTCTAGGAAGGTCTGATTCAACTTTGTTCAAATCGAGAGCCTGGGTTAATATTTGGGCTCCCAATGGGAGCCAGAATGGCCATGTAGCTAAAGAGTTAGAAAATTTGTATTCAGTACCCTCTTGAGGTGTGTAACTAAGATTAATCCACATAGGTTTTATCAAGGGGCTTCATAGGGGAGCTCCAAATTTTACTTTATGATCAACTGAAGAAAAGGCATGATGCTCGAACTATTTTTGTCACTCCTGTGGGGCTCAAGGATTGACAATGTATCCTATGGAGTTGGATTGCTCAATGTAGACTCATTCTTGTTTTGCTACCCTGGCCTCATTACTTTCCACCCTGTTGAGTTTTCTACTCATGTATGCAGCACATTTGACTTTTCTGCCCATTATGGCCTTTTTAGCTCACCTGACTGAAAGTAAGGGTGAACTATTCTGATCACTTTTCATCCATCGTGTGTCGTGAAGGTGGTGTTTGGGTCTTTTTCTCCCAAACCACTGGCCACATTTTAATGAAATTTCACATGAGTAGTGGTTATATAGGGGAATTTGGGTTTTTCTTCAAATTGGGTTCCTGCTGATATTGAGAAGGAGGTGGGGCCAAAATGCCCCAATTTTTAAACAAATGTTCTCATGAACCAGCAGTTGCAGAGACTTGATATGTGGTATACAGCTTCCTTTTGTGGTGCAGACTCAAATTTGTTCAAGAGAAGTTTGAAGGGCAATATTTGTCATTGTTACGGGAATTTTTGCTCCCCCCCACATCCCCCACCACACATCCCCCACCACACATCCCCCACCCCCACATCACCCCCCCCCCCCCCCCCCCCCCAAACAAAAAAAAATAAAAAAATTGTATTTTCCAAACCAAGGGTCTGATTTGAACCAAATTTGATGTGAAGTATTAATGGGTCATAAGTACTTGATTTATGCCAAAAATGTTTTTCAAAATGCCCCGTGGGAACCACAGGAGCTAAAAATAGAAAAAATTTAAAACGCCCATATCTCCAAAACTTCATGGCACTGAGAATTCTTGTTTGGTGTGAAGGTTCTTTAGGACCAACAGAATGGAATGGTCCAAACAATTGCTGTTGGTTTTGTCATAGGGTACTTTTTAGGGACTTTAAACAAATGCTGATTCAGCATTTTTCAACACTGTGGGTAATGGGGAAAACATTTAAGACTCTTCTTCTCCCAAATCACTGCTCTAAAAGCTTTCAAATTTCACATATAACATCTCTGGAAGATTGTTTCACACGTTTGTTGAAAACAAATCCCTGGGTCCATATTTGGACTCTCTATGGGAGCCTAAATGTTTAAATTAGTGCAGTATGAGGAATATTTTAAAAAAATCTTCTTCTTCAGATCCAGCAATCAGAATCTTTTGATATTTGGTATGCAGCATCCTTAGGGAGGTGAGATTCAAGTTCATTCAAGCCAAGTCTCTGAGTTCATATTTGGGTTCCCTGTGGGAGCCCAAATTATAACTTTCAATATGAGGAATTTTTTTTTTTATTTTCTTCTTGAGATCCAGCAGTCAGAATGTTTTGAAATTTGGTATACAGTATTCTTAGGGAGTTGTGATTCAGATTTGTTCAAGCCAAGTCTCTGAGTTGATATTTGGGCTTCCTGTGGGAGACCGAATTGTAACTTAGTTCAATATGAGGAACATTTTTTAGATTGTCCACATGGGGGCACGATAACGCCGTGTACTAAGGCGTACTGCACGTTGATAGTGCACATGTCTTCAACCAGTCTAACCCTGCCTGTGCTCCACCCATAAAACTGTCACAGTCATGATTAGCCATTGTGCATAAGTATGTGACCTTAAACACCAATAAATAAATAAATAAATAAGGAACATTCTTTAAAAATCTTCTTCACATCCACCAGTAAGAATCTTTTGATATTTGGTATACTGTATCGTTAGGGAGGTGAGATTCAAATTTGTTCAAGCCAAGTCCCTGGATTCATATTTGGGCTCCCTGTGGGAGCCTGAATTATAACTTAGTTCAACATGAGGAATATTTTTTTTTAAATATTTTTCTTCAGATCCAGTAGTCAGAATCTTTTGATATTTGGAATACAGCATCCTTAGGGAGGTGAGATTCAAGTTTGTTTAAGCCAAGTCCTTGGGTTCATATTTTATTCCCTATGTGAGGCCAAATTATAACTTAGTTCAATATGAGAAATATTTTTAAAAAAATATTTTTTCAGATCCACCGTCAGAATGTTTTGATATTTGGTATATGGTTTTCTTAATGGGGCAGATGCAAGTTTGTTCAAATCAGGATCCTCGGTTGATAGTTGTCAGTTTCAGGTGAGCGCTTTCAAGCCCTTTGGGGGCCTCTTGTTTTTTTTTCAAATCTACTTGCCCTGCCCTATAGGGAGTGGGTCTGGGAAAATCCTCCAAAATTTTTTTAAAATCTTCTCATGAACCAGTACAGTGACCTGATATTTGGTATGTTGCTTCCTTTTGAGGTGTAGAATCAAACTTGTTCAAATGAAGTACATGGAGCAATATTTGCCATTGTAATGGGAGGGGCAAGATTTTTGACCCCGCCCAAAATTTCTATTTTCTGAACCGATGGCCCGATTTGAACCAAATTTGGTATGTGGTATTATTGAGTCCTAAGTACTTGACTCATGCGCAAAAATCTTCCGGTGTCCCTGTTGGAACCCCAGGAGCTAAAAATAGAAATATTTTCAAACGCTCATATTTCTGAAACCACATAGAACAGAGAACTCTTATTTGGTATGAAGCATCCTTAGGACCAGTAGAATTGAATGGTAAAAAAAATTGTGTCAGGGTGTTCTTGGGGGCGGGGTAAAAAAAATGCTAAATCAGCATATTTGTAAAATTAAAACAAATTTTCTCCAGAACCATTGATTAGAATCTTTTGATATTTGGTATACAACATCCATAGAGGGGTCAGATACAAATTTGTTAAAATGAAGCCTGTTGGTTCAAATTTGGGCTCAATACAGGGGCCTGACTTTTTAACTTAGGCCAGTATGGGGAAAAATCTTTAAAAATCTTCTTCAGAACTGCCAGTCAGAATCTTTTAATGTTTGGTATACATCATTGTTATGATGGTCAGTTTCAAGATTGTTCAAACCAAGTCCCTAGGTTAATATTTGAGCTTCCTATGTATTGGTAAACAACATTTCTAGGGAGGTCAGATTCAGACTCCCTATGATAGCCCAAATTTTAACTTAGTGCAATATGAGGAAATTTCTTTAAAAATCTTCTTCTTTAGTCAGAATGCTTTCATATTTGGTATACAGCATTTCTAGGGAGGTCAGTTGAAGTTTGTTCAAATCAAGTCCCCCCTTTAATATTTGGGCTCCCAATGGTAGCCCAAATTAAACTTAGTGCAATATGAGGAAATTTCTTTAAAAATCTTCTTCTTCAGATCCACCAGTCAGAATGCTTTAATGTTTGGTATACAACATCTCTAGAGGGTGAGATTCAAGTTTATTCAAATAAGGACACTGGGTTAATGTTTGGGCTCAATAGTGCACCATAGTGCTAAATTGGTAATATTCTCAAAATCTTCTTCTCCAGAACCACCAGTCAGAATCTTTTGCTATTTGATGTATAACATCTTTCAAGTTTGTTCCAGTCAAGCCCCTAGGTTGATATTTGGACTCCCTAGTTTTCCATTACTGGTAATCTGGGCATTATTTCTGTGGTAGCATCCCAATTCTAGAAAAAAATCATCTGGCATGGACAGCAGAGTTAAAAAATAATTAAATAACTCCATTCCTCTGTTTTATTAACTATCTATAGTTGGTAATTAAATCCTTCTTTAAACAACTTTGGTCAAATGAGTGCCTCAGGCCCCATGGGGCCTCTTGTTTTCTGAAAAATTTACAATATTCACTCCAACAAATACACCTGAGTTTAGATTATGTTAGCATTGTTGTCATTGCTTTCTTCAGTCACTTCTCTTTGGTTGGCAATTCTTTGAACAATGCATTATCACTCTGAATGACTGAGTGTTGTGTGAAATAGAATCCCCCTCTCTTCAAAATATCTTGGTTGAGTAGGACGAGGTGAATTCAGTTAAAATAAAATTAACATTTCAGAGGGATGACTACCCACCCAACACATGTTTCTTCCAACTCAACTGATCTTTTGCCAAAATCAATGGTTTTGCATGCTGGAGGTGTGTGCAGAGAAGGTGTGGGGCATGCCCCTTTCGACCCTCAATAATGGTAAAAGATTTTGTATCAACATCATGTCTGATCGCATAAGAGGAGGAAAAGTGTGGGGGGGAGGCTTCAGGCATGCTGGTGATCTTCAGACAAGAATAGTCTGCTACCTCTTTGTTTATTTGGTTGGGACCTTCCTCGGCAAGTATAGTCTGCCTCAATCTCATCTGGTAGTTTGAAGGAGAATGATTATGGATTTGGTGAAGACAGCCAGAGAAAACAATGGCCCTTTTCAGGCTACCACCAACCCGAACTTCCCTGGTTTGGGGGCATACCTGTTGGTCATCCTTCTTGCTGGGGACCATAGTACATTTTGATAATGTTTATGAAAAAAGGGGCATGGGGGAATTCAAAATCAGTGATCACTGCCCTAGGGATAGACAGCCACCTCCAGGGATGGAATGAAGGCTGATCCTGATCTTTTGTCAAGAGACTGCCTTTTATTATCGGGCTTGGGTTACTATTATGAAAAATCACCCATGCATAGCACTTATTTTTATACCACAATTACCTATTCTATTATATATAAAAAGCCTATGACATAAATTTTAGCTTTACACACCCACCATGGTGAACACACCAGCAATGGGTTTTCAATAGTTAAAATTTACACCTACAATCAGACAACATCCAAGTTGTCCTTTGGTGACCTCGCCTTGAATGCGAACTTGTCTAAATTTATCACTTGTCGCCTCGTGAAGAGTGAAATGAAACCAGTCATTATTTATTATGTTTTTAAATAAGTTTACCTCGTAAGAAACCAAAAATTAACAAACATACGTCTCATGTTAATAAAGCATCCATAATTCAGAATAGTATGTTATTTTATTAAAATAAAAAAAGCCCCGTAATTTGTGCGTTTCATTTTCTATTTCGTTTCGGCGCTAAAATTCCCAGCAAAAGTACTGCCCACCAGTGCTCATGTAAAAAAAAAAGAGATTCGCACATGTGAATATTGATTTATTTAACATTTAAACTCTTGTTAATCTGACAAGCATGGCATAAATAAAGTATACCCAAAGTAGCTCGGTGTGCCAAATGTTCATCACTCATGGTGAAGTGGTGTTAACTGCGCACCAAAGGCTCGCAGTTAACACCACTTCACCACTCGTGGAGAACATTTGGTACACCAAGCTACTGTGGGCATATTCTATATTTCACCTCAAAACAGATTGATGTATACATTATCTTCTATCTGACATGTTCAGTTTATGTTCAAAGAATTCCCATCATCCGACTCATCCAAGACGGTTGGATGAGGGTGAGAATTATTGATTCCAAGTTACTAACAATATATATAGAATATACCCTTATTAGCTTGGTGTACCAAATGTTCACCACGAGTGGTGAAGTGGTGTTACACATGCCTTCACTGCATGGTTAACACCACTTCACCATGAGTGGTGAACATTTGGTACACCAAGCTACTTTGGGTATATTTTTTTATACCATGACCGTCAGATTAATAAGTGTTTAAATGTTACATAAATCAATATTGACACATGTGAATCTGTTTTTGTTTACATGAGCACCAGTGGGCAGTACTTTCGCTGGCAATTTTATTGCCAAAATGAAATAGAAAATGAAACCGCATATTACGGGTCCTTTTTCATTTTAATAACATACTATTTCGAGTTATGGATGCTTTATTAACATGAGATAACGTATGTTTGTTAACTTTTGGTATCTTATGAGGTAAACTTATTTAAAAACGTAATAAATAATTGCCAGTTTCATTTCACTCTTCACGAGGTGACAAGTGATAAATTTAGACAAGTTTGCATTCCAGATGAGGTCACCAAAGGACAACATGGATGTATAGTTTCAGTGTAGGTGTCAATTTTAACTACTGAAATCCCATTGCTGGTATGTTCACCACGGTTGGTGTGTAAAAGCTAAAGTTTATTTCATAAGCTTTTGAATAGGTAATCATGGTATAAAAACTGATTATCAGAGCATAAATGATCAAGTATAAAAATTGCCCCCCCCCCCCCCCCCCACCCCCTCTCCCCCACCTCCCTCTCATTGAAGTTGTTATAGGTTATAAATGGAGTTTCAAGTCAGTTGACATACATCAAGTAAACAACGTGGGCGATCCTCTTTTAGGTACATTCAAAGCTTTGATGTTCTGAACTTTTGAACCATCAGTGTAATAATCAGAACCAGTTGGCAGTTGCGAACTTCACAAGTTCGCAAATGCCGACTGGTCTTGATTGTTACACTGACGGTTCAAAAGTTCAGAACATCAAAGCTTTGAATGTACCTAAAAGATGAATGCTTCTAACGGCTTCTTGAGGTTTAATGTCGACATTCTTGACCTTTTACCTTTAGAAACAATAGGTTTTTCATCAATTTTTTTTTTAATTATTGAACGTTTAAAATGGGGTAAAATTTACCGATTCTTTGACAATGAAAAATACTAATTGATTTCGGTGTGACCAATCAACTATCGATTAATCGTGACAGCCCTAAAATTGATACGATAGCTGATATCATTGTTGTTATGATCAGATTAGAGCTACTTCATTTTCATAGCACTGCTTATAAAATTCTGTTTGAGGATTGGTTCTCAGTTCTCTTACTTATTTGTTTCTAAGTTTTCGATACGGTGCTAAATTTTCGGGTCTGATACTCCCTCTTTTGGCACCTCTTTCTTGCAATGGGTCTTCGGTATCCCTTTTGCATTTTGAGGATGGCTGTTCTTTGTTTCTTAATTCGCTGCTCAAGAGGCTAAGAAGTTAGCTGCTACAAGTGGACATGCATTCTGTTTGGTCTGTTACATTTGCCATCAAGCCTTGAAATAACCAATCTGTCCTTTGCAGAATGAGATCCCCAAAGGGTGAATACACTGATGCTATCCCATGCAGTGGGCTAAAATCTCCCAATTTATCCTTTTGGTACCTTTTTCTGTTCAGACTTGAGACCTTGATTCAGATTGAGGTTTACAGAGGCTGAATTTAGTACTGCTACCTTGCTGTGCAGGGTAGCATCACCAAATTTACCCTCTGAGGACCTCATTCTGCAGATGACAGGCTGCTTATTTTAAGGCTTGTTTGCCATTGACCATATTTTTAAATTGACAATTCAATAAAAAAATAATATCCAAGAACTTCGGACAGTTCTCTAAAGGTTTAAACCTATCCTGACCGGTTCCATCCCTGATGACTCCCATTAGGCAAAAAGACGATTAGGCTAGATTTAAACCATTAGAGAATTGTTCGAACTTCTTGGATATTAGTATATTATTGAACAGAGCATAAATGATCATTAATTTAATTTTAATTAGTTCCATAAATTAATTTATCCTCAGCAATGGGTTTTGTTAATCCTCTTCTCTCATTGTTTTCTGTATATAATATCCAAATCTTCATAAACAATGTAACAAAATCTCATTCTTATTCTCATATAAAATTTTTTTATTTTGATAAACAATATATTTTTAACATTGAATGTTTCAACAAAATTTGATAAATATACATGTTCGGCATCTAACCTTGATGCCCAAGGAGCATGGTAGCTCAGTGGTTATGGCATTGGACTTCAGACCAAAAGGTCCATGGTTTAATCCCACCAAGGGTAATCAAGTTTCATCCATGTGCAAGTCACTTAACCCTGATTGCCCATGTGGTGGCATGGTGGTGCTGTGTACTAAGGCATATTGCACGCCTATAGTACACTTATCTTCAGTCAATGCTAACCCTGTCTGTGTGGAGTTAATACGTTGAGGATTTACTCACAACTGCTTGGTGTTTCTCTCCGGGTACTCTGGCTTCCTCCACCCAGAGGGGGTGTGGTGGCATTGTGGTAACCAGATCTTGTCAGATCAGTGAAGTTAATCAACATCGAGCCCGGTTAGTCCTTGGATGGGTGACCGTCTGAGCGATTGATTCGGACTCCTGCGTTGTGTCCTTGGGCAAGGCACTTAACCGCGGTTGCCCACATGAGGGCACAATGAAGCCATGTACTAAGGCATACTGCATGTCAGTGGTGCTCATGTTTTCAACCAATCTAACCATGCCTGTGCTGCAGTGCGGAGTTACGATATTGGGGAGCTGGCAGCTGCTTGGTAGTTCTCTCCGGCTTCCTCCACCTGTAAAACTGTCATGGTCATGATTAGCCATTGTGCATAAGTATGTGACCTTAAACACCAATAAATAAATAATCCTCCACCCAGAAAACTGTCCAACACAAGGTAACCCTGGCCATCAAAAGTGTTGTTAAACCCAAATAAATGAGAATTTGATGCCAATATTTTTTTTAAGGGTTTTGTTCACATTTGCTGGGATGCAAAAATTGAAAAGTTAAGGTAACCCCACAAAAGTTAAGCCAAAGAAAATTGCATAACCCATCTAAGCCAAGATAACCCCACCCTCTTTAGTAAGTTTTTTTTTTACTGGTACAGTGCTGATCTATTTTTGATCATCAGAATTTGCTCACTTGTCTTTGACTTGTTACAATTTATGGGAGAGTGCAGGCACTCTCCCATAAATTGTAACAAGGCAAATCCACACAGACATCAATATTTTCACTTCAAAGATATTATGAAGCAAATGCGTAGAGCATAAAGTCTTTAAGTTGTGGCACCTACACATCAGAATTAGGGCTGTCACGACTATCAATTTTCATAGTCGACTAATTGCCAGCATTAGTTGATGGTTAGTAGATTAATAGTCATTTCCCATGAATTCAACAATCTCTAATATACTTACAAAATAAGTTTAAAACTGACGATGTTTGAATATGTACCCTTCTGCATTGAGATAAAATGGAAACACCAAAATATCTCTGTCAGGCTCAGATTGATTTGAAGATTTTAAACAGAAGAACATTTGTGCAAATGTTTCTTTTCTGTAACTAATTTTCAGAAATTTTGAACATAAAACTCCCTCCATTCCAACACAACTTACAACTTAGTACTACAAGTGAAGTTACCGTCGTGGGTCTTATGACAATTTTCTCACTTTCGTGGTTCCAATTATACCAAAGGGGGTTGTTTATGTGTACAAGACTGAGATTCTATTTACTCTGCAGTCCGCAATGACTTCCCAAATTTGCTCACTAATCTTTGACTTGTTACAAATTATGGAAGAGAGTACCAAGTGCCAAAAGGCACTCACCCCTAAAATGTGGCAAGGCAAATAAAATACAGACTTAATATAATTTATTTCCACCAACATGTATCGTATATGGGGATTTAATACCTGGATGTCGGTTTTTAAACACCAAGCCACAGGTGAGTACATGTTTAAATGAGACATCCAGGTATTAAATTTCCATATACCATACATATTGGCAGAGATAAGATTTTTGTTCTGTTTGAAACACAATAGAAACATAGTGGAAACAAATTTGTGGACTCGTTTCTCATGCTCCATAATCAGTTGGACCAAATTCGTGAATAATTGTTTTGTTTTTACAAATGCAGAAGACAACAAATAGAGTTACATCCCTTGGGTCATTAAAAAAATGAGTAAATAGTATTTTGTTTACATATCGTCCCCCGAGTTCCAATGTGTTCTATGTGCCTACTGGCACATGGAACACATTGGAACTGAGGGGACGATATTTGTTCTTATTTATTTTTCTCAAGTTGTTTCATTTAATTATTCACCTATTTAATTTATAACAGCAAAATATGATTGAATTGTCAGAAATCTGATAATATTTGTGACTATTTTCAGGATTTTTTGTTTGATTTTTATATTGAGGTGAGCGGAAGCGAAACACTTTCATTTAAACCATATACCCTCGATATTTCGCACGCCCATATACCCTGGATGTTGCATGCTCTCATATACCTTGGATGTTGGGTGCACCCTTTGCCATGGCTATTTGTCCAAGGCATTCTGACCGATCAAAAGACAGAATTTATCGTGATATAGGGACAATAATTTTTCTTCAAAGATAATATGGAGCACATCCACAGAATATGAAGCAATAAGTTGCAGCACGTACACTTCAGAATAAAGACCACATGTGGGCTTCCTGCACTCCAGCAATGAATGAACACAAATAAAATTAATGTTTATCTTTTTTTGTTCAGTTGATCTCTTTTCCATGAGTACATTGTGATAACCTACCCCTTTGACTTTTATTGGCCAAGAATATAAATAGTCCGATGTTTAACTTGTATTGTCAGAATACACCATCCAAACAATAAATATTAAACAAAAAAACTCCACCAAAACAAAAATAGAAAGAGAACAATTGATAGTAATTTTTTGTCTTGAAAACATAGCTTTTGACCCCTCATTGGAATGTGCTTGACAAGCTCATTCCAATGATGGGTCATAAGCTAAGTTTTCAAGGCTGAAATTGAAAAAAACCTAAGTTAAATTTGATTGGCAATTTTTGTGACCAATGCTGGCCAGTTTTTGTCATTATGTTAGGTAAAAGTTTGAATTACACACACTTATACACATTACTGGTATATGACTAGGGAAAGGCAATCATTTTTTCTTCAAATGATGGAAATAACAATTTTTTGAGTAAAGTTAACCTCCAGAAATGAGATCAAAAGTTTGCAAACAATGACAGATACATAGTTTATGCACACTTAGCCTTTGAAGTTGGGCACAATGTGCTCTTAGAAATTCAAAAAACTGAAAATTCTGGATTTTTTGTGTTCAAGTTTATTTGGAAGAGATGGGTGGTATTGGAATTTTGAATTCAGCATTGGTTTTCGGTGTTTTTAGGTAGGTATTCAAAGGTATATTTTCAGTATCTGACAAAGATTTGCTAATAGAATCAAAGTGGAATTCACAGCATGGAAATACAGAATATGCTGTTCTTGTGTTTCCTTCTAATATAATGCCACAAATGATTGCTAATGAGCTCAACATTGCCATTCTTTTCCCAACACAAATCATATCTACAGTAATTCTATGGCTTGTTCCAAACACTCTTTAACCTTCAAAGGCCTATTTAAGGTTTTTTGCGTTCTCAGAGCATATGCACTTTTCATGCCTTCGTGGGAGGGGTCCTCCTGACAATAGATAAATCACCAGGGCAGTAACTAGTTAGTTAACTAGAAGTCAGGCTGAACTATTGCTGTCACTTCTCATCTGTCGGCGTACATACATACATCTGTACATTTGTATGTACACAATTTCCTTCAGTACACCATACATTATGAAAGCATTATATAAAGATGTACAGAGTGAACTTAACCTGGTTAACATAACAGCAAAACGCGTGCCCATGGAGATAGGCCTAAAACAGGAGTGTATCCTTTCACCAATTCTTTTTGCATTGTACATCAAAGGTTTAGGAGATGAACTCCTGCATAACTACGAGGGGGTAGCAGTTGGGGACTTGAAGATCCCAGGGCTATTTTTTGCAGACGATATGGTGCTAGTGTCAGAAAGCGAAGAGGGGCTAGTGAAAATGCTGGGAATTGTTGGGAAATATGGTAGCAAATGGAGACTCAAACTTAATGAAAGCAAGAGCAAAGTTATACCTGTGAGCTGCAAAGTGGACCCCACTCGAAGGTGGAGACTGGGGAAGTTCTGTATTCTGGAAGGTAGCAGCAAACTTCTTAGTGTGGGAGAGACAGGTGACTACGAGTATCTGGGGTAAATATAAACATCTACCGAAACCACGCAAATCAATTGATTCTGAAGGGGAGGCGAATCCTTAACCAAATGAAACTTATGGGGAGAAACAGTTTCAATAAGGTTTTCGTGGGGAAAACCATTTGGGAAATGGTAGGTCTGCCAAGAATAACATATGGAATGGAAGTGGTACCCCTAAACCAGATGGCTGTAAAGAGCTTGGAAATCCTGCAGAACGACGCAGGCTGATGGATAATGGGGTCAAGTAATGCCGCAGCACTAGAAGCAATTAGGGGTGAGCTTGGGTGGATGAGGATCAAGGACAGGATAGACTTATTGAAACTCGGTTATCTTAATTATTTGGTAAATCTCCCCGACAGCCGATGGTTGTTAAATAATGTTCCTGCGAATTTTCAACTCAAATATCAAGACAGGATGGATGGTCCAAGTGAGGGAACTAATAGAGAATTACTCATTGGAGATCTCGGACCTTGACGTTGGGGCAAAGCAGGGTAAAAAAATTGTCAGAGAAAGGGTCACGGAGGATGGTAACCTTAATTGGTGAGAGGAGGTCAAATCAAAGAGATCTTTGGGTGGCCTGCGTGATAAAGAGAAGCCTTGTTTTGAAGAGTACCTTGATTGCACCTTTGGGGGATCACTGCTGTTCAAGCTGAGGTCGTGGTCCCTGGAGCTGAGGGGAAAAAATGGGAAAGACAGGGAAAAGGATTGCCAGGTGTGTAATTTGGGCGTGGTGGAGACCCTGGAACACTTTCTTCTAAAATGCCCAAAATATCAGTCTAAAAGAATAAGATTCACTGGGAGTATAATGGGGAAGTGGGATGGGAGAATGAAGGACATGTGGTTAGTGGGAGACTCAAAGGAGAGGGTTAATATGCTAATCAGAGAGATTGGGAAGAATGGGGCAAGGGATGTCATCAAGCAGTTCGTCTCCGAGTGTTGGGAGGAGAGAAGAAGCGTGGGAATAGGGAGGCAGTTGGGTGTACAAGGGTAACCAAGGCCTTCTCATCCGAGAACCGCGACAAATCAGCGGCCGGCTAAAGTGTTATTATTATTATTACATGTCGCATTTATGATCAGATTGTTTTCAAACTTGGTATGCTAGTTTGGGGTGACCGTTAGAGATATCGATTTTCTTTCATTTCTGTCAAAAATTTTGCAGGTGGCAATGACCATTGAACTTAGTTTAGTCAGGCTTCAATATTTCCCTTTGGAACACCTTAAAAGGCACATTTATGATCGGATTGCTTTGAAACCTGGTATGCTTGTTTGGGATGACCTTTTAGATGGGAGCTATCGATATTCTTCCATTTCTGTCAAAAAATGTTTCTGCTGGCAATGACCTTTGCACTTAGTTTAGTCCGGCATCAATTTATTTCTTTGGCACACCCCACAGGGCACATTTATGATCGAATCGCTTTGAAACTTGGTATGTTTGTTTGGGGTGACCTCCAGATGGGAGCTATCAATTTTCTTCCATTTCTGTCAAAAATAGTTGCCATTGGCAATGATCTTCGATGAACTTAGTGCATTTGTGCATCAATATTTCCCTTTGGCACACCCTGCAGGGCACATTTATGATCAGATTGCTTTGAAACTTGTTTGGGGTGACCTCCAGATGGGAGCTGTCGATTTTCTTCCACTTCTGTCAAAAAGATTTGCCACTGACAACAACCCTTGAACTTAGATTAGTTAGGCATCGATATTTCCCTTTGGCACACCCTGCAGGGTACATTTATGATTGGATTGCTTTGAAACCTGGTATGCTTGTTTGGGGTGACCTCTAGATGGGAGCTATCGATTTTCTTTTTTTTCCATTAAAAACTGTTGCCACTGGCAACAACTTTTGAACTTAGTTTAGTCAGGCATCAATATATTCCTTTGGCACACCCTACTGGGCATATTTATGATTGGATCGCTTTGAAACTTGGTATGCTTGTTTGGAGTGACATCTAACTGGGAGCTGTCAATTTTCTTCTATTTCTGTGCAAAAAAGTTGCAGTTGGCAACAATCTTTGATGAATTTAGTGCAGTTATGTATCAATATTTCCCTTTGGCACTCCCTGCAGGGCACATTTAAGATTGAATCGCTGTGAAACTTGGTATGCTTGATTAGGATGACCTCCAGATGGGGGCTATCAATTTTGTTCCATTTCTGACGAAAAATGTTTCCATTGGCAACAACATTTGAACTTAGTTTAGTTAGGCATCAATATTTCCCTTTGGCATACCCTAGAGGGCACATTTATGATCAGATCAATTTGAAACTTGGTATACATCATTGGGATGACATCCAGATGGACGCTATCAATTTTTTTCCATTTCCATCAAAAAAAGTTGCCATTGGTAATGACAATTGAACTTAGTTTAGCTAAGCATCAATATTTTCCTTTGGCACACCCTACAGGGCACATTTATGATGAGGTTGCTTTGAAACTTAGTATGTTTATTTAGGCTGACATCTAGATGGGAGCTTTCGATTTTCTTCCATTTCCGTGAAAAAAACATTGCTGTTGGCAACAACCTTTGAATTTAATTTAATCAGGCATCAATATATTCCTTTGGCATGCCCTACAGGGCAGTTTATGATCAGATCGCTTTGAAACTTGGAGTGACCTCTAAATGGGAGCTATTGATTTTCTTTCATTTCCATAAAAAATTATTTTCGTTAGTTCCAGCCTTTCAACTCAGTGTATTTGTGCCACAGCTTATCCCTTTCGCACTCTGTATGGGGCATATAAATGAATTTCTAAGAAAAAAATAAGAAAAAAAAGATTGCCACTAGCAATGACCTTTAAACTTAGTGCATTAACATCTTCCTTTAGCACACTTGAGAGGAGAGGGCACATTCATTATCAGGTTGTTTTGAAACTTGGTATGCTTATTAGGGGTGACAAGCTAGGAGCTATCAATGTCCTTTTTATTTCCATCAAAAACTGTTGCTGTTAGCAACAACCTTTGAATTTATTGCATTTGTGCAACAACTTTGTTCTTTGACATGGCCTACAGGGCACATTGGGGGCTCAGTAGGTAGAGGTGCAGGCTGCAAGCCGAGAGGTCCTCAGTTCGAATCCCACCTGCGGCAACCGCGTTGTGTCCTTGGGAAAGACACTTCACCCCCCCATTGCCCATGTGGGGGCACGGTGACGTCATGTACTAAGGCGTACTGCACGTCGATGGTGCACTTGTCTTCAATCAATGCTAACCCTGCTTGTGTGGAGTTGGTATGTTGGGGAGCTGACAGTTGCTCACCATTGCTCGATGGTTCTCTCTGGGTACTCCGGCTTCCTCCACCCATAAAACTGTCATGGTCATGGTCAGCCATTGTGTAGAAATATGTGACCTTAAACCCCAATAAATAATAATAATAATAATACGGGGCACATTTAGCGTAGGATTGTTTTTGAATTTGGTGTGCTCATTAGGCGAGGCCTGTAGATAAGAGCTATCGATTAACATTCATTTCTGTGAAACTTGGAACAAGTGCTTTAATAAGTTTCACGAGATTGCATGTTTTTAGAATCCGTAATGATCTGTAGTGTAGAAACACCACAACAGAATCCCTCTTCTCAACAATAAAATTGGATGTTGGGGGTCATAATGATGTACACATGTTTTATTTCAAGTTTTTGGAATATTCTCATGAAACAATATTGTTCTCATTTTGTGTGTGGGTCTGAATGTTTATTGTTACTGATGAAAATGTTTGAGGCGATGGGTGAAAGGGAAATCAGGCAAAGTGTACAATAGAATGTCCGTACACCCTGTTTAATTATAGATGTCACGTGATATTCTCATACACCCTGTTGAACTTTGTACACCCCATTGGAGTTAAATGTACTGCACTGGTGCATTGGTTACTGACCAATCAGGAAGCATGTATAATTTTAAACGGTAATAAGAGGTCTTTTTCCTATAATTTTTTTACATATTTACTGAGGTTTTCACTAGTTTCAGCATCTAAGACTATATTAAAGGAACAATACCTCTGCACATATCTGCGTATAACTATAAAAATCTGCACACAACAGAAAGGTCTTTTACCTTTGTTCCAATGGGATCTAGTCATTCACTATGAAAAAGATATGCAGGCATTTCCTGTAAAGGAACACATTGAATAACAAGATACCTTAGGATAGTACCTATTCAAGACAATCCAACCAATATTGTGCAATAACAAGGCATTATTGTTTCTTTGTTGAGAATCGTCTAAACAGTTGGATTTTGTAAAAACAAAGAAAACATATTTTAAGCCTTCAGCTAATGAATTGGCAGCATCCACGTGCATAATTTACAATTTGAGCTGTAGGAAAAATATAATTTTTCAAAACATTTCAACAAAATCACATCATCACGTTCGTTCAACAGTGTGCAAAATTTGATGAGAATGCTCGTTTTATTCGCATGGTTGTTACGCAAATATAAATTTACACAAACAGATTGACTGGTTAGCCAAAAGTTGCATCTTGAATGGTAAAGTCTGAGTAACTTAATTGGAAGAGTGCTAAATTTTTTCTCAGCCACAAGATTTGTTCACACATTTTTGTCTTGTTACAATTTATGGGGGAGTGACTATGCACCCATAAATTGTAACAAAGCAAATCAATGCCTGCAGTTCAGAATAAAGCCCAAATATGGGCACCAGTTAACCTGCCTTTCTTGTGTTTTGCAGAACATTGGTGCCCAGTGCCTTGGTCATATCGCCCAACTATTTGGAACATATCTAATTTCCCTTATCAAGGATTTATACAAATATACTTACCATTGATAAAATACTGTATTTTAAACATATAACATGTGAAATAATATGTAAAGTACTGTACCCCCAACACTCTAAAATCTGTTGGATAAAAAATTAAGGAAAATCAATTGGGTTCATATTAACTCAACGCAGATGATTTGGGTTAATTTTTAACCCAACTAATTTTAGAGTGTTACATAATCATTTAGTTTTTCAATATTTTTGACATTTGTGTTTGAGGATAGGATTTATCTTGGAACTTTGGAATGAAAACTGCAATTTAGGAGTTTGTCATGTTTGTTCACCAATATATTGAGTCAGATATTTACAGTGGAGCCCCCTTAATTGGATATCTTTTAACTGAATAACCCTGTTAATTGAATATAATTTTCCAGCACAAAACCATTTCCTATACCTCCAGTACAAATTTGCTCTTCTAATTGAATATAGGTTATAAAGTAAACTTCTGTTAATTGAATAAAAAATCTTGCAACCCATCAAGAAATTACCCTGACTCTGCCCAGTTTTCCTTTGTTTATAGACCTTTTTGGCCTCAGTACATCCAGTACAGGCATGTAATCTATTATATCTTGTTTGACAGAGCTCATGGAGCTCTGTCAAACAAGATATAATAGAATAAATGCTAAGTTTATCTCTTGAATAGAGGAAAGTGACACAATCCTGTTAATTGAATACTTCTGTTAATTGAATAATTTTCATTGGCAAAGTGGCTATTCAATTAACAGGGTTCCACTGTACTGCACTTCCTAATCTGTGTATACATTTGTCAGGCAAGCAAGGATGTTTGCCCAACTTGGTATTTCTTAATTTCTTGCCCAACCTCTACCTGGCAAAACCCATAATCAGGAGATACCCCCACCCCCCTCCCCCAATTTATGCTCCAGTCCTTGGAGTCTGTTTGTAAACTCAATATGATTGTATCCTTCACAGAAAATAAACTGGAAAAAATAAAACATGCCAACTGAAAAGTTCTCATACTTGAGAATGTTGACAAATATAAACCAGGAAAACCAAACTACATGTTTCACTTAAATGCAAAACACATGCCTGGAAATAACCTGCAAACAATCTTTTAGGTTATTCATGGGTTACGTCAGTTGTAAAATACATGAATGAACTACAAGTTCCAAGAAAGTAATACAATGTAACTTTATTAAATTACTAATCTTGCATGTTTTACCAGGAAGACTTAACAATCTTTTGGAACTATCTCAACTCAAAGGTTGAGTATTCTATCCACGAATGAATAGAAGGGCATGCTGTTTCCATTTTAACCCTTTACCCAATGTAACGGCCAAAATCAGCCAGCACTATTCTCAAAAATTACCAATTAATTTTCATTATATTTTTGTTTTTTGTCTCAAAAACATAGGTAAAGACCCCTCTTTGGAACGAGCTCGTCGAGCTCATTCCAATGAGGGGTCATAACCAATGTTTTTGAGACAAAAAATTTAAAAAAGTAATTATTCAAGAATTTTGTTTGCAAGTGTTGTCTACTTTTAATGTTAAAGAATTTCAGCAAAAATAAATGGCAACAACTAACATGCGATTTTGCTTCGGCGAAATTGTACATTAGTTGTTGAAATTTATTTTGGTTTCATTCTTAATCCTATGAATAGAAAAAATTTTTTACTTCAAACTTATATGTTTATTTTGTTTATCCGATAAATCATTTACATGGCAATCAGGGTGAAATCGTGCTGTTACTCACTACAAAACACTGCAAGAAGTGAGGAGCACATTGGTCCAATTCAATAAGCAAAACTGCCAAAAATAAACAAGGCACAATGATACATTTCTGTCTAAAAATAATTCCCCAGCAAATTCATCTTCAAACACTTCTTCCAGCCTTTCCACATGTTCCTAAACTATAATATCATCAAAATACATATTTTTCAGTGTAAACCCTTCAAGACAAGCTCCATGAGCCTCTCAAATGAATTTGGTGAATGCGGAACCTTGAGTACTTTCATCTCATACAGCCTCTTACCTGTGCTGAAGGGTGTCTTTTTCTTGTGCAGATGGAGCAATCTCCATCTCCCAATACCCAGTAGTCAAATCTAGCATAGAAAACCATCTAGCGCCCAGCATTCCCTTTAAACTATCATCGATGCAGGAAGTGGGGATATGCATCCTTATCAGTGACTTTTCTGTCATCTACTCAATAGCATAGACAGCCATTCTTTTTCTTTAACAAAACAATAGGAGCTGTCCAGGGGGCTTTTAGATATAAATTTACGTAAGTCTATTCAACACTCACCCTAAACTGCAAAAATGACTTGATTCCAGGAAATCTAGGCTGGCATACACATACTGATTCTCCCACCCCCTACTACCATTTTGTACACACATCTATGTAAGAAAGTCATGAAAGATTTTCCCTTCTCATATTGCCCATGTGACTACTATCTCATATGCCCCACTCAACAAATTTGCATACTTGATTGCAGAACTATTTAAAATCATCTGCAGTTGTAAACAAAAACAATAGCTACCACTTCTCATTTTGCTTCTACAGATAAAGGCGAATTCATCGAAGCAAATGAAAATAAAAACAATCTTTGGAAAACAGCAGGTCATCTAAAACTTTTTCAACAATTGCTGATGAAGCGATGATCACTCCGCACATTACAGGGCACTTGCACTCTTAACCCTTTACCTAACACAGCTTTTCTAAAAAATAAATTTCACATTTTTCGAAAAAAATTCTCACAATTTTTCAATAAAACCATATAAATATGGATATCATTAGAAATGGCTCAACGAGCTGGTTCTAATGATATCCATATTTGTATGGTTTTATCAAATCATTTGTAAGATATTTTAGGCTGTGGTAGGCTTATTTTGGTCAATTTCCTGGCTGTTTTTGGCTGCTATGATAGGTAAAAGGTGAATGAAAGATGTCAACTTTTTTGACAACAATAAACATTTTAATCCATGAGCCATGGTTTGGGTTTTTACTTTATATACGGTACTGAAATATCACAAAAAAAATGGATAAGCACATTATTTTTTGGATCACAACGATGGTTTAGAAACTATAAAATTGTTGTATGTAGCCTTGCTTGATTGGAGGATGAAAATGGGCCTCTAGGAGTGGGTAAAAAATGATCCATCTTGACCTGATGTGTGACCTGGCTCCGAGGGTGAGATTTTTCCATCTCACACATCAGGTCATGATCGATTATATTAATCACATCCAATAATGCATCTCATAGATCGAAGGCAACTGTTGGTGAGAAGTCAGACAGCACAGGGAATTCCAGGGGGAAGTTAGAACTTAACCTTTCTTTTCAATGAATCCAATGGAATGACAAGAAAAGGAGTTTCGACTTTCACATGACACATCAACAGACACATTTTTTTTTGTGTGTGTTGTTTTCACCCAGTGAATTCATTTTTCAATCAGTTGAATTGACCAGAACCCTCTCTATGATCAGATTTTAACCCGGCAACTGCAGCATCCAGAACGCGAACACAAATAACATTATAGATAATCTGAACCCTCTGTCTAAGACTGACTGGTCCAAGATTGGTACATAGAGATAGAATTTATCCTATTATATATTGTTTATCCCTTTACCCAAAACACAGGATATCAAAATCTGTTATTTTAATTAGTGTTTTTAGCTCACCCGACTGAAAGTCAGGGTGAGCTTTAGTGATCACTCTTCATCCATCATCCGTGAACATGGTATTTGCAATTTCTCCTCCAAAACTGCTGAGCCGATTTAAGTGAAAATTGAGATGATTGTTTGTTATGATATCGCATTTTGATTTTATTCAAATCGAGGTGCTCCACCCCTGTGTAGGGCCACGTCCAAAAAGTGTGCCTAAATCTTAAAAAATCTACTTCTTATGAACTAGCAGGAGCAGAGACTTGATATTTGGTGTGCAGCTTCCTTTTGAAGTGTAGACTCAGATTTGTTCAAGAGAAGTTTGAGGGGCTATATTTGCCATCATGGGAGGGGCAAGAATTTTGGCCCTGCCCCAAATTTCTATTTTCCAAACCAAGAGGCTGATTTGAACCAAATTTGATATGAGGGCTTATTGGGTCATAAGTACTTCATTTATGCCAAAACTTTTTTCCGTTGCCCCATGGGAATTGCAGGAGCTAAAAACAGAAATTTAAAATGCCGATATCTCCAAAACTACATGCCACTGAGAATTTTTATTTGGTGTGAAGCTTCCTTAGGACCAGCAGAAAGGAATGGTCCCAAAAAATCGCCATCGGTTTTATCATAGGGTACTTTTCCAGGACTTTTGAAAAAGTGCTGAGTCATCATTTTTTAACACTGTGGGTGATGGGAGAAAAAAAGAATCTTCTCCCAAACCACTGCTCCAAAAGCTTTCATATTTCATATATAACATCTTTGGAAGATTGCTTCACATATTGTTGAAATCAATTCCCTGGATCCATATTTAGGCTCTCTATGGGAGCCCAAATGTTCAAATTAGTGCAATATGAGGAATATTCTTTAAAAATCTTCTTCTTCACATCCTCCAGTCATAATCTTTTGATATTTGGTATGCAGCATCCTTAGGGGGGGTGAAATTCAAGTTTGTTCAAGCCAAGTCGCTGGGTTCGTATTTGGGCTCTATGTGGGAGCCCAAATTATAACTTAGTTCAATATGAGGAATATTCTTGAAAAATCTTCTTCTTCACATCCACCAGTCAGAATCTTTTGATATTTGGTATACAGTATCCTTAGGGAGGTGAGATATAAGTTTGTCAAAGCCAAGTCCCTAGGTTCATATTTGGGCTTCCTGTGGGAGCCCGAATTGTATCAAAATTTCTGTTTTCCGAACTGACCGGCCGGTTTGAACCAAATTTGATATGAGGACTTATTGGGTCATAAGTACCTAATTTATACCAAAACATTTTTCCTGCCACCCCATGGGAACCGCAGGAGCTAAAAATATAAAATGTCCATATCTCCAAAACTACACAGCACTGAGAATTTTTTTTTTGTGTGAAGCTTCCTTAGAAACAGCAGAAAGGAATGGTAAAAAAAAATTGCCATCAGTTTTATCATAGGGTACTTTTGCAGGACTTTTAAAAAACTGCTGAGTCATCGTTTTTTAACACTGTGAGTAATGAGAAAAACATTAAAGAATCTTCTCCCATACCACTGCTCCAAAGGCTTTCATATTTCACATATGACATCTTTGGAAGATACATCCACATGTTTGCTGAAATTAAATCCCTGGGTCCATATTTGGGCTCTCTATGGTAGCCCAAATATTCAGAATAGTGCAGTATGAGGAATATTCTTTAAAAATTTTCTTCTTCAGATCCACCAATCAGAATCTTTTGATATTTGGTATGCAGCATCCTTGGGGCTGAGATTCAACTTTGTTAAAACCAAGTCATGTTTGGGCTTCCTGTGTGAGCCCAAATTATAACTTAATTCAATATGAGGAATATTTTTTAAAAATATTTTTCTTCAGATCTAGTAGTCAGAATCTTTTGATATTTGGTAAACAACATTCTTAGGGAGGTGAGATTCAAGTTTGTTCAAGCCAAGTCCCTGGGTTCATATTTGGGCTCTCTGTGGGAGCCCGAATTATAACTTAGTTCAATATGAGGAATATTTTTTAAAAATCTTTTTTTTTTCAGATCCACAGGTCAGAATCTTTTGATATTTGGTACAAGCTTTTTTTAGAAGGGGCAAATGCAACTTGTTCAAATCAATTCCTTGGGTTGATATTTAGGCTATCATGTCAGGTGAGTGAGTGCCCTCAGGCCCCCTGCGGCCTCTTGTTTTAAATTTTAAAAAAAAATTCCAGAAAACCATATCATGTGACCCCTCATTGGAATGAGATCAACAAGCTCATTGAAATGAGAGGGTCACATGTTGTGGTTTTCTTGAAATTGTTTTTAAAAAATGCTTTTTTCAAATGGTCAATTATGTCTCCCCTTCCCAGAAGGGAGACATATTGTTTTAGTGCATATTCTTCTTCTTCTTCTACTCATACAAACTTTGTCCGGGGCATAACTTTTTTTGTCTTTTGACCTAGACCTTAGATATTTGGCATGTGGATGTATCACCATGAGCCGGTGTGTCGCGTACCATAGTGACCTTCATGTGACCTTCACCTTTGCCTTTGACCTGAAGGTCAGATTTATGTGCTTTTTAAGGGAAACTTTGTCCGGGGCATAACTTTTTTGTCTTTTGACCAAGACCTTAGATATTTGACATATGGATGTATCACCATGAGCCGGTGTGTCACGTACCATAGTGGCCTTCATGTGACCTTGACCTTTGACTTGAAGGTCAGATTTATGTGAACTTTTTTGTCTTTTGACCTAGACCTTAGATATTTGGCATGTGGATGTATCACCATGAGCCGGTGTGTCGCGTACCATAGTGACCTTCATGTGACCTTGACCTTTGACCTGAAGGTCAGATTTATGTGCTTTTTTAAGTGAAAATTCTTCTGGACCAGAACTTTTTTGTCTTTTGACCTAGTTTCTCTTTTGAGCTAGACCTTAGATATTTGGTATGATTGTCAATATTATTCATGTATATATAATTTGCAGTGCATTAAATAGAAAGGAAGGGGAGACATATGTTTTAGTGTGCTAAAATAGTCTCTAGTTTCTAAATTTTTCATGGGCGAATGCGGATGATTTGTTAGGTAAAGGATTAAGAGCTCAGACTAATTGCTTTATTGGATGTACGTAAGCCAATTAGGTCTATAAACGAGGGGAATTTGTTTATTGTCAGGTAATGTCTCCACACATACCATATCACAAGATTTTTTTTATTTAACTGGTTGAGTGCTAGTAGCCACTATCAGGACTTTAACACTTCACCCAACGAATCGGCCACATCTGCCCACGTAATATGCAAATTCAGCAGAAAAAATATTATTTTTCAAATATTTGTCATCGAGCTTGTTCCAATGAGGGGTCACATGATATGGTTTTGTTGAAATTTTTTTTTAAATTTTAAATAATGATATTTAAAATAATAAATTTTGATATCATCTGCATTGGGTAAAGGGTTAAAAAAAAATGAGGATGCCAGAGCAAAAGCCTGTTTTCCTTGCTACTGAAGGTATGAGAAATGGTTTTGCGTATTCAGTAAACAGAGTTATTCAATTTAAAGTAATCCAATTAATATTTTTTATAGAATATACCCCTAGTTGCTTGGTGTACCAAATGTTCACCACGAGTGGTGAAATGGTATTAACCGTGAGTCTTTGGCGAGCAGTTAACTCCACTTCACCATATGTGGTGAACATTTGGTACACCACGCTACTTTGGATATATTTTGTTTATACCATGATCGTCAGATTAATAAGAGTCGCTGTTATTTTTTCTTTATTTTACTGAGCAGCAAACAAACTGTGTGAATCTGTTTTTGTTTACATGAGCACTGGTGGGCGGGACTTCCGCCATCAGTTTTATCACTGAAATGAAATGGAAAATAAACATGCAAATCACAAGGCCTTTTTCATTTTAATAACATAATAACATGCTATTTCGAGTTATGGATGCTTTATTAACATGAGACATCACATGAGCAAAAGCCTGTTTTCCTTGCTACTGAAGGTATGAGAAATGGTTTTGCGTATTCAGTAAACAGAGTTATTCAATTTAGAGATATCCAATTAATATTTTTTATAGAATATACCCCTAGTTGCTTGGTGTACCAAATGTTCACCACGAGTGGTGAAATGGTATTAACCGTGAGTCTTTGGCGAGCAGTTAACACCACTTCACCATATGTGGTGAACATTTGGTACACCACGCTACTTTGGATATATTTTGTTTAAACCATGATCGTCAGATTATTAAGAGTTGCTATTATTTTTTCTTTATTTTACTGAGCAGCAAACAAACTGTCTGAATCTGTTTTTGTTTACATGATCACTGGTGGGCGGGACTTCCGCTATCAGTTTTATCACTGAAATGAAATGGAAAAATAAACATGCAAATCACAAGGCCTTTTTCATTTTAATAACATAATAACATGCTATTTCGAGTTATGGATGCTTTATTAACATGAGACATCACATGTTCATTAATTTTTGGTATCTTATGAGATAAACTCATTAAAAATGTAATAAATAATTGCTGCTTTTATTTCACTCTTTGCAAGGCGACAAGCAATAAATTTTGTAAAGTTCGCAATCAGGTCGAGGTCACCAAAGGTCAACTTGGATGTAGTTCCACTGTAGGTTTAAATTTCAACAATTGAAATCCCATTGCTGGCATGTTCACCACAGACACACTTGTTCACCACTGTTGGTGTGTAAAGCTAAAATTTATGTCATAGGCTTTTTATATATACATGTAGGGTGCTGGTCAAAACGGCCCCTTGCCAAAACGGCCCCTGGAATAGTTGGTCAAAATGTCCCCACTTTTGGTCAAAACGGCCTCAGTGATTGGTCAAAACAGCCCCGCTCATTGGTCAAAATGGTCCCAAGTTGATAATATGATATCACAGACTAGATTGGGGCTGTTTTGACCAATCCGTGGGGATGTTTTATCCTCTCGAGTTGGTCATAACAACCCCAGTTTTGGTCAAAACGTCCCCACTAGTTGGTCAAAACAGCCGCATTCATTGGTCAAAACAGCCCCAGTGATTGGACACAATGGCCCCAGTATTTGGTCAAATCTCCCATGTTGATACTATGATATTATTGACCAGAGTGGGGATGTTTTGACCAATCCGTGGGGACATTTTGTCCTCTCGAGTTGGTCATAATGGCCCGTTAGCTGGTCAAAACATCCCCACTAGGTGGTGAAAATGGCCCCATTCATTGGTCAAAATGGCTCCTGACATTGATCAAAATGGCCCAATATTGATACTATGATTTTATTGTCCAGAGTGGGGACCTTTTGACTAATCTGTGTGGACGCTTTGTCCTCTCGAGTTGGTCATAACGGCCCCCTTATCTGTTCAAAACGTCCCAATGCATTCTTCAAAACGTCCCAATTAAATTTCCGCCAGTTTTACCATAGTCCACATGGGTGACCTTTGTAACATAAATACACACATGTCGTTACTTGCACATTGCTATTTTTCTCACGTGGCTGTTACTAACTCCTGGGTTGCCCATGTTTATCAAAATTAGCCACGGCTATCAGTAGTATCGTGCATGTTAAAACCCATCGTAGAGTGATTGACTAATTCCTGGGGTAGGCCCCTGTTCACCAAAATTAGGCACAACAATTGACAGTATCGCAGTACTCATCAAAGTGTTCATCATGATTATCAGTAGTATCGGGGCCGTTTTGACTAATCACCGGGGCCGTTTTGACCAATATCAGGGGCCGTTTTGACCAATCACCAGGGCCATTTTGACCAAATCACTGGGGCCATTTTGACCAATCACCGGGGCCATTTTGACCAATGTCAGGGGCCATTTTGACCAATCATCAGGACTGTTTTGACCAATGTCAGGGGCCATTTTTGACCCCAAATTGGGGCTGTTTTGACCAAATATTGGGGCCATTTTGGCAAGGGGCCATTTTGACCAGCATCAATACATGTAGTAGAATAGGTAATCATGGTATAAAATTTGATTTGTCATTGTCATAATTTCTATTACAGCGACAGATAAAGATGAATTCTTACAACCAGCTGAAGAACATTCCATTGTTACCACACTTGGTGAAGCTTCAGACTACAACTATCATACTTTACAAGTGAACAAGACAAATTCCACAATCAAGATCTACATCTGGCCGATGGAAGCTGGTGTTACATTTGATATCCGTGTAGCTTATGAGACCCGGCCAAATGGTTCATATTCTAACTACTCTGAAATAACTTCGAATGACAAGAAGTATCCTGATGACGATTACATTAAACAGGATTATTATGAGCATTGTGTAACAGTGGATGAATCAGTCACTCAAAAAAATGGAACATACTACATCGGTATCAGAGTAGAGTGTAAGTACACTTATCCATAATACTGTAGTGGACGAGGTATAAGGGCCATTTTACCAAACAGTCAGGTTGGTCTGGACCTCCTAGCTTCATGATAAATCGGTCACTTTGTGTGCTAGAGGTCGATGGTTCGAGCCTCCACTCCCACACTTTTCTCTCTATCTGTTACCTTGGTGCCATGACCAGTCCTTGGCAGTTGGCGTAGCATGGTGAGACATGTTAACTCTCCCAGAATGCCCAGGAAAATCCGGCAAATTTAGTGTAGTTCCCGGCCTCCCGGAAGGGAATCACTTTTGGACAAAAAATCCCGGAAAATTGTGCAGTTGAAAATTTTTCAGTTTCCAGACGTTCCGTGTCAAATAATTGGCCTTCGAAGCTCTGATCATGACGAATTAAACAAAAAAATATGCATACAAGTGAATTACATTCAATAAAAGAGTCCTTTATTAAAAATACTTATATCCACATTTTGTTTTTCTGTTTTATTCATTTCAGTTCTGCTGTGTGATCAATTTACGAGTGCCGAAGCGAAAATAGGTGACTTAAGTACATCACTTATTGACATTAAACAGGATTATTATTATTATTATTACCTTCACCTAATTAATAATTCCTGGTGGATAAAATATGTATGCAAAAGAATTAAAGAATTCATATTTCTTTATTTGGTTCAAACATCCACTCATTTTTAATTCAATCCACTAGATTTGTGATCCACTTTGGCAAAGTAGAAGAATACAGAAAGAATAAAATGGGCCAAGTTGCTCGGTAAAAATTCACCTTGCTTCTGTGACATGACCAAAAATTACAGCTTGAAATCGATACACAACGGACGTATTTTGTAATAGTCAGTAACACTGATCATTGTGCTTTGGGAGTAAAAGTTTCGGCATCTGTTCCCAGAAATCTCCAAATGTTATTTGCACAGTTCAAAACAGAATTATGAATTACTGATGAGGAGAAAAAATCTTAATTCCCAAAGGCCGATACGTCCACTCACAGAAATTGGTGCATATAAAGAAACACCACAAACAACACTAAATAAGGGGAAGTTGGATTAAATTGCGTGAGTCATGAAAAATGGAATTACATTTTATTGCCATTCCAGAAGGGTATTATCTGACTATACACTTTGGTCCAATTATAACCACAGGTTGTAGTGGTGGTGGTGTGTGTGTTCAAGGGCGTGTGGGGGGGAGTTGTCAGGAAGGGGAGGAGTGAAAAAAAGAGGGACATGAAGTATTTGAACCAATGATTTTTTAACATGGCATTAAGGGTTTAATTCGGCAAATTTTTAGCCAATGAACTACTGGGTGCAAACTGGTGCCGGTAGTGGCCCAAGAGCTGAATACTTTTAGTTCTTATGTATATTGTTCCCACACGTACGTTTCCCTAAAATTCAGCCAATTTCACTGAAAATCAGCCTCAAGTTTCCTGAAAAATTTTTTTCGGAGGTTAACATGTCTGCATGGTGGATGTTTCGACCACTCTGAGGTGGAATCTGGGGTGAGATTCACGGTGGGTGAATCTCAAAGGAACGTGAGAATAGTGTAGCGGTCGAGGTATAAGGGCCATTTACCAACCAGGTTGGTCTGGATCTCTTAGTTTCATGGTAAATCAGTCACTTTGTGTGCTAGTGTTCGACGGTTTGAGTCTCGGTTCCAGCACTTTTATCTCGATCTGTTACATTGGTGATGTGACCAGTCCTTGGCACTTGGTGAAGCTTGGTGGATGTTACGACCACTCTGAGGTGGAATCTGGGGTGAGATTCACAGTGGGTGAATCTCAAAAGAACGTGAGAGTAGTGTTGTGGTCGAGGTAAAAGGGCCATTTACAAACAGCTTGGTTGGTCCGGATCTCTTAGTCTTGTGGTAAAGCAGTCACTTCGTGTGCTAGAGGTCGACGGTTGGAGCTTCAGTTCCCGCACTTCTCTCTCGATCTGTTACAATACTATAAGCTATTGTGACAGTAACATGGTTTGCAGCTTTGTGTCTCAGGTCTTCCCCACCGATATATGAAGCAGGCACTTGTTACCCCATTACTTAAAAAACCCAGGCTCGACCCAGAAATATTGAAGAATTACCGCCCTGTCTCCAACCTTTCATTTTTATCTAAGGTTGTGGAACGAGCGGTTGCTCTTCAGTTGAATTCTCATCTTTTCCAGTATGAACTTTCAGAGGTTTTCCAGTCCACCTATAAACCAAAGTGCAGCTCCGAGACTGCCTTACTCAGAGTGCAGAACTACATTCTAATGTCGATGGATAAACATCTTGTCTCCTGCTTAGTATTACTCGACCTGAGTGCTGCCTTTGACACTATCGACCACAATATGGGTAGAGCTCTACAGTGATTCTCTTCCTACCTAACAGGCCGTACCCAAAGTATACTCATTAACGAGTCAACCTCCACTGGGTTCAATCTTCACTATGGTGTTCCCTAAGGGTCCGTTCTGGGCCCTCTATTGTATGTGATTTATGTTCTTCCCCTGAGTGTCATCATTTGCAGCCATGGCCTACAATTTCACTTTTATGCCGATGGCACCCACCTATACATCCATTTTAACCGGATAATGAAGCATTTGCATGTCATCGATTAGAGGAATGTGTGGTGGACATCAAAGACTGGATGACTAATAACTTTTTAAAGTTAAATGCCGACAAAACGGAGGTTATTTACATTGGCTTACCTTACCAATTAGGCAAAATTTCAAAACTTCTGTTATCAATAGAAGGAAATAGCATTATACCATCGGCTACCGTTCGTAACCTGGGATATTTCCTCGATGAGTCGTTGGCAGCTGACAAACACGTCCAGCAGGTCTGTCGTGCTGCATTCTACCATCTTAGAAATATCAGCAGGGTGCGAATGTTGATAGCCAAACACACAGCTGAACAATTAGTTCACACTTTTGTCACTAGTCGTCTTTATTATTGCAACTCACTGCTATACCGATGCAAAAAGGCGTTACTGGATAAGCTTCAACATATCCAAAATTGTGCTGCTAGATGTGTAACTCGAAATAGGAAGTTGTGTCAAATAACACCTATCCTAGCTGACTTCCACTGGCTTCCTGTCCAACAAAGAATTCAATATAAAATAATCCTTCTGACATATAAATGTATAAATGACCTGGCACCATCATATCTCTCAGATCTGGTCACATACTACACACCTGCCAGAGACCTCCATTCTTTGAACTCGCACACCTTGGTCCAACCTGTTTCAGAATTAGCATCCACAGGTGACCGGGCCTTTTTGATTGCCGCCCCTAACCTCTGGAACCTTTTACCGAGTCACCTGAGACTACCACAGGAAACTGAATCATTTAAAGCTGCTTTGAAAAGGCATCTCTACAAACAAGCTTTCTGCACCAATATGCAGATTAGCAATCATTTCCCATTTTTTGTGTGCAAAGCCAAAGAGCACATTTTCTAGATTTTAGGCTGAAAACTATTATTATTATTATTATATGCTGTGAGCTACAAACCACAGACCATGTTCCCGTCATTTCATTACAATAACATATATGTTCCAATAAGACTCCACCCACATTGTAAAATGAACAAGCCAACTTGAATGAACAAGGTTTCTTTAACGATAACAAATTTAGTAAAATAAACTGCTTGTGTACCCAACGGCGTCAACGGAAAACAAAATATCAGTACATTAGATGAAAGTTGAGGTTACTCCATCTCAGTTAAAATCATGAATTTATAAGTGGGTTGTGAGTATACAGTCATAGAATGATCACTGACCTTGAAAAGTACGATTTTATACACTGTATGTACTTTGATTCTCCTGACATTGTTATCCTCTTTTCAAACATTTTGCAGAGTGACATCAGATGGTAACAGATGCAATTGGAGCTATAAACATAGAAACAACTAAGCAAGCTCTCATCCAATCACAGAGTGAGGGGATTTTAGTCTTATGGAAACATAACTGTCTTTTGCAGTTGTTGAAACCATGGAGTGTTATAGCCATGGATCTCCCTAATCCCCACCACTGCCCACCAATCCTTTCCCCCATCTCATAAAAATCATGATCTGCATTGGGTGTCCCCTAAAGAAATTGCAGATGACATACCTTGCATGGTGAAAATTGACATTTCTTAGAGCTTCAAAGTGTCCCCAAATAGTGCCATTAGGAGCAATTTTTTTTAAAGCTTTTCTCCCAGCTGTACAATCCAGAGGGGCACCACCGCCATACCTTTCCCCCAACTGACAAGACTTCAATTTTCATGATATGCCTGCATCAAAAAATATCCAATCGAATCCTACTTTCATTTCTAATTCAGATGAGGGGAGATCGTGAATCTGGGAAGGTTCTTCACAAGACATTGAGCTGCTGTCAAAAGCATTGAAGAGGAGGGAGAATTTAACTAATCAGCAGCACACTTCTTTTTCATACTCTTAGAACTCATCTTCAGGCTCTCACTCCAATCGAAGGGCAGAGCACTGTGACCACAATAATTGTTCATCCCGCTCACACTCAGCTGAGTCGATAGATGATTAAACCGGACTGTCATTAATTCTGCAATGTTCAGAGATTATGCATTTTGTCGAATACTATAGTCCATGCACAGAGCTGTAGGAGCTTCAGAATTCATCTCTGACTTATTATTTAAGTTACGAGGGAGAGGATGCTTAGTTAGTCATACAGTACAGTCGCCGTGGGCAGTCACTTTTCCACATGTCCACAGTGGGCGCCCACTGATTTTCCACAGAAATAAGTTGGATACCAGTTTCTTTGGACTTCTGTGGGCATGTAGTTCTGTGGGCAAAAGCCTGTGGACTTCTGTGGAAAAGATTACTGAACGATGATAATGCCAGACGGCAGTGTCCACATAATTAATCCGAAACACGTCTGCCCACAGAAATGTAACTGGAAGTAATTTTCAACACGTCTTAAAATTGATAGAATATGACTCTGATTAAGAATATTTATTTCTTCATCATTTCAATTTGCAAGCACAGGTATATGGTCATTTTTGTATTTACAAAAAGGAAAAAATTGATAACTTGTTAAAATTACGTCACATTTTCTCAATCTGAAAAGTGAATAGCACAACCCACACTGTGAAAACAAGACATACACTGACAAACCCATGTCAATTGCAAACGAGTGCTTTGAAAAAAATGTGTACAAAACAAAAAAATTAGTTGCAAATAAAAGAGTGCACCTGGAAATATTGCTGATATGCAATTATGTATTGATATGATCTTTCTGTTAAACCGAATCTGATTTTCGATCGACTGTTAAACAATTTGTTCGCTTTCATTGACAACTCTAAGCTCGGACGGGAAGGGGAACATTCGGCTTCTAGAATTTTCGGCCTGGAAATATTTTGACAAAGGAACATCAGCCCGGGGTAATTAGCACCCAGTACTCAGGCCCATTTATTTATTTATTTATTTATTTATTTATTTATTTATTTATTTATTTATTTATTTATTTATTTATTTGTGTTTAATGTCATATATTTATGCAGAAAGGGGCTAATCATGACAGCACTCCCAGGCCTTAAACCTTTTTTAATTCTGATTGTTCAGCGTACAATACAAATGCATCGTGAAATTAATTTCGTTTTTTTTTAACCTGGCCCCATCGATAAATTACTTCGGAATTATTCATTAAAAAGTGCAATATGAAAGTTGCCCTTTTTAGTGGATAATTTCAGAGTAATTCTGATAGTTTAGCGTACAATAAAAATGCATCGTCAAATTAATTCCGTTTTTTTTAACCTGACCCTATCGATAAATTACTTTGGAATTATTCACTAAAAAGTGTAATATGAAAGCCGCCCTATTTAGCGGATAATTTTGGAGTAATTCTGATTGTCCAGCGTACAATAAAAATGCATCGTCAAATTAATTTCGTTTTTTTACCTGGCCCTATCGATAAATTACTTCGGAATTATTCACTAAAATGTGTAATATAAATGTCGCACTTTTTAGTGGATAATTTCGGAGTAATTCTGATTGTTCAGCGTACGATAAAAATACATCGTCAAATTAATTTCGTTTTTTTTTAACCTGTCCCTATCAATAAATTACTTTGGAATTATTCACTAAAAGTGCAATATGAAATTCGCACTTTTTAGTGGATAAATTTGGAGTAATTCTGATAGTTCAGCATACAATAAAAATGCATCGTCAAATTAATTTCGTTTTTTTTAACCTGGCTCTATCGATAAATTACAATGTATATTTTTAATTGTTAAAGTGAAAGAATGAAAAAATATAAACCAAACATTTTTATTCTCTTGGTTGTTATTATTTTTCTGCCAGATTGTTTGTTATTCATCAATGATTAAATTAATTAACTTGATTGACTTATGTTGATCAGCAATTAATGCTGCTCTTGTGTTTATGATTTATGACCTGCAAAAATCCTTCTGAAGTAGTTTTACAGAATTTAGTGGCATGTGTATACTATATACAGCAGCGTTTGAAAGGATTAAAAACTTCAAACGACTTGTGTTCACGAGACTAATGGATCTATCTTGTCTGACGCAGACCACTGGGGCTAACTTTTATTAATATCCACGTGGAGTAGGGTTAAAACCCAACATCAGGTATTGGTAAGCGAATACTCGAGAGGTGCTTCCCCCACCTGTAATGGTCCGACCCCTGTGGGGATCCCAGGAAGTGAAGCAGTGCTTGTTCATTGTGTTAAACAAGCCCTGCATTACTGGTGGATTATGACCCAGTAACCAATGCTTGGGGTAGGAGTTGTTTTTCTGAAATTATACTCTCACCTCTTGATTCGAATTTCGAAGACCGCCGGTAGCTGTCGCGAAAACGAACCAGAACTTTACGGAAGCAGAAGATAAAAATGACGCCGTGAGGAGGAGAGGCCTTATTTGGTGATGATAAATTCATAATTGGTGGAAATATTCCTCCTTTATTTAACCCTTTATCTAAGGAACGGCCAAAACCGGCCAGCGCTATACACGAAAATCGCCATTCAATCTATTTTATATTTTCATTTTTTGCTTCCAAAACATAGGTTATGACCCCTCGTTCGAACGCTCGTTCCAATGAGGGGTCATAACCTATGTTTTGGAAGCCAAAAATGAAAATTTTTAGTTACACAAGAATTTTTTTCACGAGTGTCCTCTACTCCGAGCATTAGGTAAAAGGTTAACAAATAGCAAACAGATGAGTAGATAAATATCACATGGTCCACAAGCTTTTTAGTTTGTGCATTTTCGTCAGTTGGATTATCCCGTGAATTTGTCCTGACAGGGCAGAACAGAAACTAGTCTGATATTTTGACCTCGTTCCGATGTTAACAGATTTCTTTTCTTATTGCTATTGTGTAGAAAAATTACCTAACATAAATATTATAATGGCGTAATAAAAAGTCAGATCATGTGGACTCCACGGGAATCGCCATGTTAGTTATTAATTCTGTGGGCAAGTAGGTAGCATGCCCACGGTCCAGAAAAATCTCTGTCCACAGAAATCTCTGTGGGCCGTTGAAGGGTAATTTGTCCACGGTTTTCCACAGCCACTGTGGACACGTGGAAAAGTGACTGCCCACGGCGACTGTACTGTACACTTCTTCTTCAGACATAGACAACTGAGATGTGTACTCTCAGTCATGATCACCCACTAAATGTCATATGAGCAATTCCAATGCAGTAAAGCCTTTACACAAGTTCCACAATGGCAACTTACATCTGCTACTTCAAGGGCTAAGTTGACCAGTTGAGACTACACTTCTCTCAAAAATTTTCTTCTTTTGATTTATCAGTCAGAATCTTTTGATATTTGATATACAGCATCCTTGGGGAGGAGGGGAGGGTCAGATTCAATTTTTTTCAAATTAAATTCCTGGATTCTTATGGGAACCCAAATTTCAACTAAACTGTAATTTCAGCTTTGAAAAACTTCTTTCTTCTTCAGATCCACAAGTCAGAATCGTTTGCTGTGTAGTATATTCAGGTATGGAGGGCAGATTCAAGTTTCTTCTTCCCAAAATTTTAATATAAGGCACTATGAGGAAGTTTTTAAATTGTCTGACTGAAAGTGGGCTATAGTGATCACTCTTCATCTGTCATCCATTGTTATGATTCTGTGAAAATGGTATTCAAGGCTTCTCCTCCAAATTACTGCTGAAGCGATTTCATTGAAATTTGAGGTGATTGTTTGTTGTGACATTGCATTTTGATTTTGTTCAAGTCAATGAACCGATTAGTACGATGACTAGATATTTGGTGCTGAGCTTCCTATTGATGGGTAAAATAAAATTTGTTTAAATGAAGTTCATAGGGCAGTACTTGCATTTGTAATGGAATGAGCAAGGGGGTGTGGTGGCTTAGTAGGTAGAGGCGGAGGCTGCAAGCCGAGAGGTCCTCGGTTCGAATCCCACCTGTGGCAACTGCGTTGTGTCCTTGGGCAAGACACTTCACCCCCATTGCCCACGTGGGGGCATGGTGGCATTGTGTACTAAGGCGTACTGCACGTCGATGGTGCACCTGTCTTCAACCAATGCTAACCCTGCTTGTGTGGAGTTGGTATGTTGGGGAGCTGACAGTTGCTCGCCATTGCTCGGTGGTTCTCTCCGGGTACTCCGGCTTCCTCCACCCGTAAAACTGTCATGGTCATGATTAGCCATTGTGCAGAAATATGTGATCTTAAACACCAATAAATAAATAAATATAAATAAATGGAATAAGCAAGATTTGATATAGGGTATGCAGTCTATAAGGTGTAGATTTCAAGTTGGTTCAAAGAAAGTTTTTGAGCACAAATTTGAGCTTGTTCTTGGAGGGGCAAATTAAAAATCTGGGGAAATGATTGGCTGACTGTATCCAGATTGGGTATGCCATATTATTGGATAATATCCAGCATTCAGAAAGGAATATCACACAAATGCTTGTTTTATGGAAATGAGTATCTTTGAGTCGGAGATTCAAACTTGCTGTAAGATGTTTAATGAGTCTCACTCTTACTTTTTGCAGGTAAGCATTTTAGGCTCACTTTAGTCTCTAATTTTTCACACTATTAACTCCTTGCATGCTGCCGGCAGATATCCCTGCCCAGGACACTAAATCTCATGTCTCCAGAATAAGTATAATTTCAGCATTTTAAACCAAATGTTCAACATATAAATGTAATCAACTTTTTGACAAAATTTGAATCAACTTTTTGACAAATGATTTCATTTCTCAATCCTTCAAACTTGTGAGACTCATGTAATAAGTATCTCTTGCAAGGTCAGCTGAAGGTAGTGGAAGTTGGTCAGGCCAGTCTGAGATATAATACATGACGTGGAATGCATCATTCGAGCTGCAAAGCAGTGAATGGGGGGTGAGCATGAGAGGGAGTTGCCCCCTCTCATTGGTTTAAATTTATGCTCTAAAATAACATCTGACGGCCTCTCCTGCATTCATGAACACCCATGCTAACACAAATGTTCATCGCTTTCGTGACTGTTCATGTTCAGTACTATTGAAGAAAAATGGCTTTCCTCTAGCTTGAGGCCCTCCGCATCAAGTCCACTGGTTAACTCTTCTCCACTGCTATCACTCCCCTCATAAACAGAATGTTTTCCATTTGAAAAAATTTAAAATTGACATGACATGTCAACTTGCTAATTTGAGTTGTCTTCCTTTCAAAGAGATATAACCTTAATATAACCTATGTTGTACTCAGTTTGACATTGTACATACTCTAGAAAAAGTGGCAGCTGACATTCAAATGCTAATTGGTTCGGTATAATGGTTAACGAAGTCACACACTCAATAAATCGACAGTAGTACGTACATTTTTTGGTTAATAAAACATTCGTATTCGTTCTTCATTACTTGGCATTACTGTAAACTATGTGTTATTCACAAGTGATGCAGACCAGACCAGATCACTGAAGATGGTTTGGCCCACTGTCAAGGTGGTCCAGTCTGGTATGGTCCAGGTCTTTCTGGTCTGGTACCCATGCCTGGACTGGACCAAAGTGGTCCGGTCCACTCATATGTTAATGAATTTTCCGTTTTCTCAAAGTTGTTAACCTTTTTATTAAAAAATAAATTTGACTGAGAAGTGCAAAGAGTGCATATACAATGTTTGATGATTGTGTATAGCATTGTGTGTCTCTGGTGGCAGTGGTGGCAAGGGACACTGCAATAGCCCATGGAGTAAATTATTGACCCCCAACTCTTCCAAAGTTATGTTTGATTCACATTCTTCGAGTCCTTCCTGGGGAACCTCGACCATAGTGAACAATAGAACTGTTAATATTTATTATCGAATGGTTTGTCAAATCGGAAAATTGGCAGAATAATTATGAATGCGATAAATATACAACTGTTCTCTGGAAACCATGTACAAATCAGGTGCTTATGATTTGATTGACAGACAAAAAAATCTTTCAGTCATCATTTCTACTCTTTGATTTTTTAAAAGACTTGTGTGACACATGCAGTCACCCCTGGCTGAGTATCTGCTTTGGCATTGCAACAATGTTGTGAGTGACGAGAAGTCAGAAGTAGGCAACATCAAAGTACCCAACCACAAGTCGGCGACATCAAAAGCATGCAGCTTCCAGCAAAGCCATCTTCAACTAAATTGCTGACATAGAGATCGTGACATCTATATATGTGATTGCGATGTTTTCATGGCATCAAATATTCGACTATTAACCACTTGAACCCATTAATACATCATTGCTAATTGTATGTAACGATATATAAACAATAAATTCACGATAGTTGGGTTGACGTAAAATAGGGGTCCGGACTGGAAAATACTGGACCAGGTGTGTAAACCAGTCCAATCTTGTCCAGTGGCACCAGGTCCAGGCAGGGCCACGGTCCAGGGGTGGTGCACAGACCAGACAGGTCCAAGGCAATCCAGTCCACATCTCTATTTTTCACACTGATTTCTGACAGTGTTTAAAACATTGAGTTGTGCAATTTCATCATGATACATAACACGATTTGGAGAATTATTGGTCCGGCCATAGCTGGAGTGGCCAGACCAGCTCTGCCAGCACTTGTCTTTTGTATGTGCATAAGGAATGTTTTAGTTGAACTGAAACTCTAAGGATTATTTATTATTTATTGGGGTTTAAGGTCACATACTTATGCACAATGGCTAATCGTGACAGTGACAGTTTTATGGGTGGAGGAAGCCGGAGTACCCGGAGAGAACCACCGAGCATCGACGAGCAGCTGTCAGCTCTCCAACATCGTAACTCTGAACTCTGCACTGCAGCACAGGCAGGGTTAGATTGGTTGAAGACAGGCGCACCATCGACGTGCAGTACGCCTCAGTACACAGCATCATCGTGCCCCCATGTAGGCAATCGGGGTGAAGTGTCTTGCCCAAGGACACAACACGGTTGCCGCAGGTGGGATTCGAAAACTCTAAGGATAAAAATGGTACAGTCTGGATGTCAGGAAAAGAAAACTATTGTGTGGTAATCGCAGGAAAACGGCATTTCTGGCTTATGTCATTTTCATACATTTCTCATTTTATGAAATTGATATTGTATATGTGTATGCCGCAAAATAAAGTTTCATTCATTTCTTTATATGTATGTGCATATTCAAAAAAGAAAAATCGGATGCATTTTTCTTTATCTTGCAGATGCTCCAACTCAGGTGGCTGCAGAATCTGCCATATATAGTTACAAACTACGTCTGCTTAATGTCGATTGTCGATACTGGAACAAGAAAATAGAAGAGTGGTCTAATGATGGATGTAAGGTAAAACTTCAGTTGATGCCCATGGTTTGCAAAAAAATGATCATGCCATTAAATTGGCTGAGTTTGTGTCATAGAGTTCAGCTGAATTTGAAGACACATGGTGGCTCTGGGGTAGGGCCTGTAAATAAGAATTTCTATCCTTGAATCGAATTGGGGATCTAATGCTGTCTTCATCATCAAATCTGAATCGAATTGGAAACAGCAAGAAACAATTTTTGATATGCCCATTTGAAAAAAACGATTGTATTATGTAAATGGGTTGTCAGTCCATCTGGATTGATTTTTGTCTGGCATTCCTCATTCATGTGTTGTCCAATCTTTTTCAAACTTGGCATATTAGTTAATCACCATGAGAACCTGTGTGAGTGTGGTTTTGAGTGTGATTGGATATACTTAACCAGAGTTATGGTACAGTCTGACTTAGAAATTATACAGTCTGTGGACACATTTTTGTGTGGAGCATTTCTTCTCAACCTACTCACAATTGTTTACAATTGGCTGTAATGTAAATGCAAGCCCTACTTCGGAACTAACTCAAGCTAATAACTTTTCCAAACGAGTTGGAAAAGTGGAAGAGTGCAAAAGCACTATAAAAAAGATTGAAAAGGGGTCGAGCGAGACCGGCACTCATTATTACAGGTACTCTCTCTGCACACCTCTTGCATTAACCGAGCGCATGTGCAATCACCATGACGTCAATTCCTTTTTTTCCGCCATTGTGCATGGTCGGAATTTTTGTGACTCGTGCTGCTCAGCTTGTTTCTTCAAGAATAACTTGAATAACTCGCTATGATTATTTTTTTATTATGTCTCAAAGTTAGTTTGTCCAATCAAAATGCTGGAATACCTTCTAAAGATTCCACCGTATCGGGTTACTCACCTGATATTAATTAATATCTGGTGAGTAGCCGCCATTACTATTTTGATGCAATTTCCCTCACTTCGAATTTTCAAAATCTGAATTAAAACAAAATAAGAGAATTTAGGTTCCGAAAATATTTTCAAGATACCGTATTTTGTGATTTAAAACATTAAATATGTAAAAAGATGGGCAGAAGATAATATTTGTAGTCTGAAAAGTGATTTTTAATGTTCAAAACTGCTTTATTAGTCCTTTTTAGGTAGTAACAACAGTAAATGTATGCAAGGGGCCTCCAGATTATGCCGAGTTGGCAAGCAGCACTGATCTCAGTGGCAAGCAGCAATTCGTTTCATTTGTAAACAAGTACGGCAATCGCCCTTCGCAAAGTGATGATTTGTTTACAATTACCATGGTTACACGTACCGGTGCCTGTTACTGTTCATGATTCTGCGCGGTGCTATCAATAGTGGTTCCTGAAAAATAAATTCCGGGCCGTTGTTTGTTTATGGAGAAAATTATTAATCGCTTGATTTACATGGACTTTCGACATAATAAATATGTTACATGGCGTGTAGCTGGCTGATACATTTCCATACAAGGCTCTGAGTGTTCATATCAGGTTCGGCTTCGCCTCACCTGATATGAACACTCAGAGCCTTGTATGGAAATGTATCAGCCAGCTACACGCCATGTAACTTATAATATGTGCATTCTAGGATTGTATCCTTTACTCAAGCTCAAAATTGTTTGGTTTTCTTTATATTTATGCCCATTTTAGCTTGTGTTAGCTTTGCGTATCTTGCCTTTTCCGCGTGCGAAAACACGACCCGCATTGATGGGTTTTCCACCGGTGGGAAGCTTAATTCTTTGAATTATTTTTGGGGATTTTTCCCCACAAGAAATTCTTCTGTCACCTTTTTGGACAATGCCTTGTATGCAGGTGAAACATGTCGATGATGTTCACAGTACTTGTGTCACCTGCAACAATTGTTCTCAGGCCCATCCCTGTGGTGTTTATGGGGTTTGGTCTTCCACGTTCTGGGTTTCTGTTAACAAGGTGGTTCTAACCAGTGCTAGAACCCCTCGCTCTTGGGGCAAAGGTAGCCGTGCCCCTTCGGATATTTCTGAGAGTGCACATGGTGAATCTGTCGTGCAGGATGTTGGGCAGCCTTTTTTGGTAGCAAGTTCCTCCGCAACTGTTGGCGGTGCTGGTGTTGGGATGCCTGAAGTGGGGACTGCTGTCTCCCTTCCTTTAGCTCTGGTGGTCATTCTTGAGGTGACTGTTTTTGTTGAGAGTTATTCTGAGGTCAGCTTGGTCGCTCTCTCTGATTTACCGCCTGCATCATCTGCAGTTGCTGAGAACTGTTCATGCTGCTCCTATCTCGCATGGTAGTGCTTCTGACATCTCTTCCGGGGATGGTATACAGTCTTGGGGGCCCGAGGCTGTATCTGGTGGTGTGTCACAGGGCTCCCAGTTTTCCCTGGCTTCTCAGCAAAGCTGTACGGGTTTGCTGGCTGCCCCATCTCATCTGGCCAGGTTTGCTTCTGGCCAGTTGGGACGCTCGGTCGCTACAGCAGCGATTCCTCATTCCTCGGGTGAATCGCTTGTTATTCTGCCTTCCCCTCCTGGTGAGCCGACTGGCAGGATGGGGCTGGGACATTGGCAACCAGGGCCTTCTGTTTGGCAGAGGCCAGTTATGTCTCCTGTTAGCTGTCACTCTTGGAACCTTCCTTCGGTGAGTTCTCACTGTGTCCAAAGTCTGGCTGCCGATCGATGCTTGTCGTCGGTCTCAGAGTATGGGCAGTTGGGGCCTTCTGTCTCTCAGAGTCCAATGACAGGTTCCTGTTATTCTTTGGACAATCCTTCGGTATCTTCTTATCATGTCCCAGGTCCAGCTACTGATCGATGTACGCCGTCGGTCTCTCTAGAGGATTTGCAGGCAGGGCCTTCTGTTTTGCAAAGGTCAGTGAATGCCCTTGGGCATCACTCTTGGGACTGTCCTCTGGTGTCTTCTCACCATCTTCCTATTCTGCCTGCTGATCGACGTTCGCCGTCGGTCCCTTCTGAGGATTTGGGTTCTTCTAGAAGGGTCCAATGGGAAGACACTCCGCCGGGTGTGGCTGCTCCGGCAGATTCTCAGGGTGAGCTGAGGCAGGCCGTTCTGGTGCTCACCCGGTTGCTTTCTAGCAACCCCCAAGTTGGCTTCCCTGTGCCTCCTGAGGCGCAACCTCCTTTGGTCAGTCGCAGAGATTCCTCGCCTGGCCCTTTGGATGTTGTTCAGCTTTCACAGTAGGTTTCTGCTGGTCAGCCCGAGTTGGGCTACATCTCTTCTGCCACAGAGACAGAGGATGACAATTTGCTTGAAGGTGATGGCCCCCCTCTTCCCCCCCCCCCCCCTCCCGTCATTCTTGGGGCAGGCTTTAGATTTTGTTTTTGGCTTATTGCCAGACATTCAGCCATCAGACCAGCCATCAGTAACCGTCCGGCCGCGGTCCTCTGTGGAGCGCCACAACCCTATCGAGCCTTCTAGCTCTGGGGTTTTGTGCCCTCTGCAATCGACTCAGATTGTTGAGTCCTTCCTGGGCCTGGATGCCAAGGCCCTAAAGTGTTCTTTCTTTTCACGATCTGATGTATTTCTCCCTCCATCGCGGTTTCGTGTCTACAAATCCGTCTGTCCACCAGTCTTCCAAGGGTTGACTACTGTGGATGAGGATTCTTCTTCGCTCGGGTTAACTAAGCCTAAGTCGACAGTTCTCCCGATGTCAGTAGTTGAATCTTCATGTATGGTGGGCCTGCCCCGAGAGATGCTAGGCATGTTGTCTCTCGAAGACCACATCGTCGCTGCCCTGGCTTCCTATTTTCTGCCAGGGGAGTTTGATGATGCTCAGGCGCCTTTGCGTGTTTTGTCTCAGGCTCTTATGAACCTGACACATGCTCACGCCTGCAGCATGGCTAATTTGGAGCCTGCACACTGGGATGCAGTGTTGGACACTTCTCCATCCCTTCCGTCTGCCTCTTTGGTTGAACCTCAGCTGTTCCATAGTTCTGTGGGGGCTGTCTGTGGTGAGGGTCTTCGTCATTAAAAGGATCAGCTTTTGTTATGGCAGCTGGACCAACCTGCCAAGTGCCCAGCTGCGTCTGCCACATCAGCCACGCCTTCAGCTCCATCGGCTCCTTCTGCTCAGAAGAAATGCCAACGCGGCCAGCTCGATGGCAGCCTCAGGGAGGAAAGTCTCAAGACTCGGTTACTTCCTGAGGGGGTGGTTTCTCCTCTCGTGGGCCTCATCGAGGCTGCAAATGAAAGTCCTCACCTCGATTCGCCTCCAGTCAGGGGAAGGCTGTTGCTGTTTTCCACCCATTGGACAGAGATAACGTCAGACCCTTGGGCCCTCGACACCATCCAATCCATCCATCCTTCCATCAGCACCCCTGTTTATCTTGGGCGCCCCTCCCGCCTCAGGTCCCTTCCGATCCTCAGTGTCGGGACCTTCTGGTGCAGGAGATTGACAATCTCCTCTCCAAAGGGGTGATCGAGGTCAGGAACACCCTTTCTCTGGGGTTCTACTCTAGACTTTTCTTGGTGCTGAAGAAAAATGGCCAGTTTCGTCCTGTCATCGATCTGAGTGTCCTGAACGAGTTCATCATAGCACCTCATTTCAGCATGGAGACTTTTGGGTCGGTTCGACAGTTGATTCATTAGGGCGATTTTGCAGCCTGTATAGACCTGAAGGATGCCTATTTCCATATGCCCATTCACCTGGCATCACAGAAATACCTTCAGTTCTCATTTCGGGATCATGTATTTCAATTCAAAACAAACTATTAATTGAAAACAAAATATGTTTTCATTTTTGGAATTCGTTTTAAAAAAATTTACACAATCCAGTGTAAATATTTGCATTAGTTTCTTGAATCCTGCACCCTGTGTTACATAAAAACAAATTAACCCTGTGCAGCTTGAGTTAGTATATATTTTTATGTAATGTGTGATATGGCAGTTACCAATTTTTTTTAACTAGAAAGTGTGACTAACCCTGTGCAAAGTAATTTCATTAGAAACTGAGTAATTAAAAAAGATTCAAGCCCAGCATATGACCCCTCATTGGAATGGATTGTGAAAAAGTTTTAGTTAATTCCAAAAATTAAAACATATTCTATTTTCAGTTAATAGCTTGTTTCAAAGCTCTCCCGTTCAGTTTGAACCTGGCTCCTTGGGACTTCACCCGTCTGATGTCACATGTGCTCGCTTTTCACCGTACTCAGTCCCTGTAGAGTCACTTTCAAGCAAAATATTTCAGATTATTGGGAAATTTTTACCTAAATCACTGATTCACTGGTCTTAACACTTTGTAGGCGTACCTGGACAACATCCTCCTACGGCAACACAATGCTGCAGTTCTGGAGTCCGATGTCCGATGGTTGCTTGGCCTGTGGGCATCGCTAGGTTTCAGAGTCAATTGCGAAAAGTCGGATCTCCTTCCTTATCAGCAATTTCGTCATTTGGGAATGGATTTCGACACTTTTCACAATGTGGTGTTGGTTCCCAAGGCTCAGGTGGTGATCCTTTCTGCCCTGACTCAGGACCTTCTTCGATCCTTCTCAGTCTCAACCAGGACTTTCCTTCGGATGTTGGGCCTTTGCAGTTTGGTGACAGATCTCATTCCGCTGGGTTGCCTGTTTGTCTGACCTCTCCAACACTTCCTGTTGGATTAATAGCGTCCGAATGTGGAACTTCCTATTCCTCAGTCCTTGCTTTGTCACCTCCACCCTTGGACCAATGTTCCCTGGTTGACTCAGGGTGTCCCGTTGGATCTTCTTTCAGCTGATCGCATCCTTACTGTAGATTCCAGTGATTGGGGCTGGGGTGCAACGTTGGTTCCTCTCGGTCTGTCTACTCACGGTGAGTGGGACAGCGAGCAGATGGCCCTTCATATCAACCAGAAGGAGCTCCTTGTTCTTCTGGTGAGTTTTCAGCTATGGATCTCTCACCTGTCGAATCACACAGTCCTGCTTCTTTCGGACAATTTGACAGTGGTGGCCTACATCCAGAATCAAAGGGGCACGCATTCGATTCCCATGTATCAGCTTTCTCGGGATCTTCTGCAGTCAGCGCAGGATATAAATGCTCGGATGGCCATTCGGCACATTCCCAGATGTCTCAACATCCTAGCAGACTCCCTTGTCCTTCCCACCGAATGGATGCTGCATTGGTTGGTGTTTCAGACGATTTGCGAGGTCTAGTCGACCTTTTCGCCAGTTGCTGGAATCATCAGGTAGAGACCTTTGTCGTCCCTTGTCCGGATCCACTAGCCTTTGCTGTAGACGCTCTGTCTCTGGACTGGATTGGCTATGCCTTCCCTCCTGCACCAATTCTTCCTCAGGTGTTGGCAAAGATTCGCTCTTGCAGTTGCAGGGTCATTCTGATCGCACCCCTGTCTCCACAGAGGGTGTGGATCAATTAGCTGCGGCCTCTGTTAGCAGATCAGCCAATTCGTCCACCTCTACACCACGATCTTCTTTCCCAGGGTCGGCCCAGGAAGTATCACAAGCAGGTCCCTTCATGCCTGTCTTTTATCAGGTCCTGTCTTCGATGTAGAGGTTTTTCAAGATGAGCAGTGGAGTGCATTTCTGCATCACGGCGACACTCCACTGGCATGACTTATGCTGCTGAGTGGAAAGTTTTCTGCCGCTGGTGTGCAGCTCAACATGTTGATTACCAAAATCCGTCAATCGCACAAATTTTTTGATATACCTTTTTGACTCCAAGGGCCTCCAACCTGTTACTATTAAGGGCTATCGGTCTATGTTGTCAGAAACTTTCTCTTATGTGGGAAAGCTGTGCATCGGTCGTAATCTCTTTCTCTCCAAACTGATTTGGCACTTTTCTCTGAAGGGGCCTCGAGTTTTGCGTCTTACACCCAAATGGAACTTGGCATGGGTGTTACATTGTTTGGAGGGGGCGCCATTCGAGCCTTTATCTGAGAGCGATATGCATTTTCTCATGTATAAGACTGCTTTCCTTCTAGTGTTTGCTTCTGCCAGACGTGTCTGTGAGCTTCATGCACTTTCTGTTGATTCAGCCTTCTTCAGAAATGAGGCAAACAGTGTAACCTTTACTACTGACTGCTCTTTTCTGGCCAAGAATCAACTTCCTGATTCAGTACCTCCTCCCATCTGCATTCAGGCTCTTCCTTCTGTCGATGGTCGGGGGCCTCTTCTTTGTCCTGTTCATGCAATTAAGACTTATACTAATCGCAAGCAGTTTATTCGGAGGGGTCAGAAGAGATTCTTTCTGTCTCATTTCTGGGAGGCAGTCTATCTCTTCCCATTCTATTTCCAGATGGTATGTCTCGCAATCAAGCTGGCTTATTCCAGTTTGTCTGTATCGGATCTTGTTTCGAACCAATTTAATGCTCATGAGGATTGTGCCATTTCTACTTCCTGGATGTTCTTCAATTCTGTTTTGCTCAGGGACGTTATGAATGCAGCTTATTGGAGGAATGCTTCTACTTTCTCCTCGTTTTATCTCCACCACCTACAACAGCAATCTGAGGACCTTTTTTCTTTAGGCCCTATCATTGCTGCTCAGGCTGTTGTGTACCCTCGGTAAATGTGTATGTTCGGGTTTGTGCATCTCTCAGATGTGTTCTTCTCCGGTGTTTCATTCTTTTCGACACTGTGGTGTTGGTGATTCAGCTTCTTTTTCAGCACCTTCCCGCTTTCTTCCTTTACAGGTTTCACTGTCATTCTCTGCCCTCCTTGCATTTCTTTCTGCTGCGCTTGTTGGTATTGATTATGTGATTCACCTCCTCCTATTGTTTATTCAGCCAATTGTAAACAATTGTGAGTAGGCTGAGAAGAATTAAAATTTTTTAGTAAATTTTGTTTCTTAACATACCTACCACAATTGTTTACTGGCAGCCCACCCTCCTAGGGGATATCTTTTGATATTGTTGCCTCCCCGCTAAATCAACAATTTCTCGTTGGCGGAAATTCGGAATTGACATCACGGTTGTTGTACATGCACTCGATTAATGCAGAGAGAGTACCTGTAATGTCGAGCGCTGGTCTCGCTCTGCCCCTTTTCGATCTTTTTATAGTGCTTTTGCACTCATCCACTTTTCCAACTGGTTTAGAAAAGTTATTAGCTTGAGTTAGTTCTGAAGTAGGACTTGCACTTACGTTACAACCAATTGTAAACAATTGTGGTAGGTATGTTAAGAAACAAAATTTACTAAAAAATTTTAATTTCACAGACATTTGATGTTCAATCTTTTTCAAACTTGACATAAAAGTTAACCACCATGAGAACCTGTGGCAGTGTGTTATTTTTTTATTGATTTATTGATGTTTAAGGTCACATATTTATGCACAATGGCTAATCATGACTGTGACAGTTTTATGGGTGGAGGAAGCCGGAGTACCCGGAGAGAACCACCGAGCAACGACGAGCAGCTGCCAGCTCCCCAACATCGTAACTCCGCACTGCAGCACAGGCAGGGTTAGATTGGTTGAAGACATGCGTACCATCGACGTGCAGTACGCCTTAGTACACAGCGTCATCGTGCCCCCACACGGGCATTGGGGATGAAGTGTCTTGCCCAAGGACACAACGCGGTTGCCGCAGGTGGGATTCGAACTGAGGACCTCTCGGCTTGCAGCCTGCACCTCTACCTACTGAGCCACTGCGCACCCGTGGCAGTGTGTGATTTTAAGTTTGATTGGAATTTCCGAACCAGAGTTATGGTACAGTCTGACTTAGAAATTATGCAGTCTGTGGACCAATTTTTGTCGGGAGCATTTCACAGCCATTTGTTGTCCAATCTTTTTCAAATTGGCACAGAAGTTAACCATCATGAGCGCCTGTGCTAGTGTGGTTTTGAGTATGATTGGATTTTTTTTAACCAGAGTGATTTGTGTCTCATGCAGTCATACTGAAATACAGGTTAACCCTTTACCCAACGAATCGCCCGCATCCGCCCGCGTAATATGCAAATTCAGCAGTTGAAAAAATATTATTTTTCAAAAAATTTCAACAAAACCATATCATGTAACCCCTCGTTGGAACGAGCTCGTTGAGCTCGTTCCAACGAGGGGTCACATGATATGGTTTTGTTGAAATTTTTTGAAAAATTTGAAAAAATTATATTTAAAATAATAAATTTTTATATCGTCTGCGTTGGGTAAAGGGTTAAGTTCAAATCGGTGTTCAGTACGATGTTATTGGTTGGATGAAAACAGTTATGTACAATTCGAAAAAGCTGGGCATCTTATGCAATGCTAGGCATGCTCTTGTGAAATCATTTGTTAATTTACCAACTTGCCATGCATATACTTGAGGTTTGCATGTGCCACAGGTAGCATGAGTACTCAAGCGCAGAGATCACAAGTTACATTACTATAACAGTACTTAAAAACTGGAACACTGGATTCCTATGCTACACTTTATGAGTATTGTCACAACCAGGCCTGTCATGATTGATCAAGAAGTCAACTAATCATCAGAAATGCTCATAATCCTGTCCACTGTCCATCCATCCATCCATCCATCCATCCATCCATCTGTCCACCATCCACCTATCTGTCCATTCGCATCTAGGTTACATTGTCCAACTATCTCTCTCAGTTTTCAAGTGAGGAATTTTTTTTATTTTTCATTTCACAGGGTGTTTGTATATATACCAGAGTGTGCATATTGTCAGGATTTTGATTTGTTTCCATATTTCACAAAATTAAAGGTTGTTGAACTCCATTGTTTGTAGAATTTCACCTGTATGGTACTTGCAGGGGCGTCATATGTGTCTTACAGATACAGCACATGTACTGTTAACAAATTAATGTTTGCTCTTCAACCTTCTGTGTCTATGTGCTTTACAGGGGCCATGCTTCAGTCTAGATTTTCATTTACATATACTGTTGTCAGGATTGTTTCATATTTCAAGTGATTTTTATTAGAAATGATGAGAATACAGTGCAACCATGTATTTGAGATTGGCAAAGTGACAATTCAATTAACAGAGTTCCACTGTAGTACTGAGTGAAATCATTCAAATGTACACTGACTAAAGCCATTTCTTTTTCAGACTTTGATGTGTAATAAATATGATGGTAAATTTGACTTGTTAAAAATACTATTAACTCTTGACCTGCTGATTAATTTTTAAATATTTTTCAGAAAATCTAGTCCTGGCTGCTGTGAAGTAGCCATGACTAAATTTGATGGAAAATTAATGGTAATTTCCCTCCAGAATAGGCCCCTGAGAATATTTGATTGTCTGAGTCAAAGTCGAGTCGAATAAACAAATTCGATCCCCGTGGGAACCCCGGGAAGTAAGCAGCACTTGTTTACTGTGGTAAACCAGTTCCGCTTTACTAGTAAAATAGGACCCAGTCACCAATGCTTGGGGTGAAAGTCCTCTAAAATGGGCAACATGTAGATCAACGATTGACTAAACTTGACTTCATCTCCATGTTGTGTCACGATTAGCCATGGTGCATAAATATGTGACGTTAACCACAAACAAACAAACAAACATAAACAAATTCGAGTTAAATTTGAGTCAAAAATAAAATCACGAATATAAAAATTGTTTTTGAAAAAAAAAATGTATTAATAAATGTCTCGGTATACATACATTCGTACATCTGATACTGGCTAAATTGTCAAAACAATGTGATGAATTGAGCGCAAACCACAAGCACGCATCATCAACATGGAACTTACAGTGTATTACCAATGTCATTTGGAATCACGCGACATGTGTGATTCCAAATGACATCGGTAATACACTCAAATTTTACAGTGGATAAAACCGTAGCTACATACATGTGTAGTACATTTAAGACTTTGTACAAAACCAAAACGACAGGAACTACATCTCACCTCACACCTCAATAAGAACCATCCATCGCTTCATGATAAGGCAAGATCGGACGATGCCAAGCTTAAAGTCAAGAAGGGAGCAATGCAATCAAGGTACATACAGATTCTTTGTCCCCTATTCAACCATGCATTCAAGTGTGCTCCATTGTTAAAATATGAACTATTGAATGTTAGCATGAATATGTGGATAAATCATCAGTACAGTGCCAAAACAATCCTAATGTGGCTGTTTTAAAGTGGAAATATCGTGTGCAAAACTGCACTTGGACACCTGGTTTCAGCTAACTTGGTTCGAATTTGATGTTCAGTCGACTCGAACATTTTTTTGGCAAGTTTGAGTCGAAAAAAATCCATATTCGCAGGGGCCTACTCAAGAAATCATAGGTCAAAAAGTCTACTCAATTCACAGAGGAAAATTTGGTTGAATATTCTCACATTTTACTCAGTTTAATGGTAAGAAATTTTCTGTCTTGGGCAAAAATATCTGCCAGCATCATGCAAGGAGTTAAATGGTTTATGTTTCCCAAGAGGGTATACATTTCAAGTTATTGTGATGAATTAACAGTAACATGGTCTGAGGTTTGTGACTCAGTGTTTGTGTTCAACCAAGATGCGGAGCATCGAGGTAGAACATAGTCACTGTCAATTCAACACAATAACATATGTTTCAATAAGAGTAAAATCCTCGCCCTCTGATTGGATGAGAGTTGGCATAGTTTCTTTTTTGTTTATGGCTCCAGTATCAAATGTTACTGTCTGATGTCAGTCATATCACCATGTGAAATATTTGAAATGACGTTGCTCGTTTTGTAAATTCTTCATCAATGGAGTGACTATCAAGCTGCTGGATTTTTCACACATGCAGAAGGCAGTGTTCCAGATAAAGTGCCAGTTAAATTACAAACTGATTAACGATTTGAACTGAGATGGAATGAGTTTATCTGGTTTACTGATTATTATCCAGTGCCTTCGTGGGGCACACAAGAGGTTTATTTACTAAACCTGTGATTGTTAAAAGTTGCCTTGAACAAGGCAACTTTTAACGATCACAAGTTTAGTAAGTAAATAAGCCTCTCGTGTTTCATGATGTGGGTTTTGAGCTATGGGTAGTGTTTTATTGAAACATATACGTTATTGTGATGAGTTGATGGTAACATGGTCTGAGGTTTGTGGCTCGGAGCGTATGTCCAACCTCGATGCTTTGTGTCTCAGTTGAACGTAAGCTCCGAGCCACAAACCTCAAGACCATGTTACCATCAACTCATCACAATAATTTATAATGTTGCCCAAAGCCCCAAAACTCATATAGTGCAATGAACAGGGAAAGTGTTAATGATAACAAATTTAGTAAACAAACCTCTCATGTACTCCCACAACATCACTGGACAATTAATAAATAATAATGGTCATGGTCACTCCTTTTTCCTTCAAATTGTAAAGAGATTTGTAATTTAAACAACACTTCATTCAGAACATCATCTGCTGCACATGTGAAAAATCTACAAAAAGTCACTCTGTTGATGAAATAATTATGAAACAGGCAACGTCATTTCAAATATTTTGTTCAGTGATGTCAGATGGTAACATATGGTCCTGGAGCTGTAAACATAGACAAAACTTACAGAGCTCTCGTCCAATCAAGGGGCACACATTTTAGTCTTACTGGGACATTTCAAATTCCTGAGACACTGTAAACTTTATTCAGGGATTGAAAATGTCCCTTTCTTGTCAAAAAATTCAGAAAAAATTGCTGGAGAAAGAAGTAATTTTTTTTAATAGTCTGAAACTTGTTATGTTTTTTTAACACTTATAGCCTCTAAAAACAGAAAAAGAAGATAAAAATTAACCCTGTTTCTAAAAAATGACTCCATCTTCTCATTATATAAAAAATATTTTTTCCAAAGTTTCTCATTTTTAGCTCAACTTGACAAAGTCAAGCTGGGCTATTGCTGTCACTTCTCGTCCGTCAGTGTACGCACATACATACGGCCTTTGAACTTAGTTTAGTCAGACCCCAATAATTCCCTTTGGCACACCCTACAGGGCTCATTTATAATCGGATTTCTTTGAAACCTAATATGCTATTTGGGGTGACCTTTAGATGGGAGCTATCTATTTTCTTCCATTTATGGCAAAAAATGTTGCCGCTGGCAACGAGCTTTAAACTTAGTTTAGTCAGGCATCAATATATTCCTTTGGCAAACCCTACAGGACTCATTTATGATCAGATTGGTTTGAATCTTTGTATGCTTGTTTGGGGTTACCTCCAGATGGGAGCTATCGATTATCTTCCATTTCCATCAAAAAATGTTGCCACTACCAATGACCTTTGATGAACTTAGTGCACTTATGCATCAATATTTCACTTTGGCACACCCTGCAGGACACATTTATAATCGGATCAATTTGAAACTTGTATGCTTGTTTGGGGGTGACTTCTAGATGGGAACTATTGATTTTCTTCCATTTAAGGCAAAAAACATTGCCGCCCGCTGGCAATGACCTTTGAACTTAGTTTAGTCAGGCATCATTATATTCCTTTGGCACACCCTACAGGGCACATTTATAATCAGATCGGTTTGAAGCTTGGTATGCTTATTTGGGATTACCTCTAGATGGGAGCTATCGATTATCTTTCATTTCCGTCAAAAAATGTTGCTACTGGCAATGACCTTCAATGAACTTAGTGCAGTTATGCATCAATATATTTCCCTTTGGCACACCCTGCAGGGCACATTTATGATCAGATTGCTTTGATACTTGGTGTGCTTGTTCAGGGTGACCTCTAGATGGGAACTGTCAATTTTCTTCCATTTCCCTCAAAAATAGTTGCCGTTGGCAATGACCATTGAACTTAGTATAGTCAGGCATCAGTATATTCCTCTGGCATGCCCTACAGGGCACATTTATGATAGGATCGCTTGAACTTGGCATGCATGTTCTGGGTGGCTTATGGATGTTAGCATTTCCATAAAAAAGTATTGTTGTTAGCATCAGCCTTTGGACTTAGTGCATTTTTGTAGCAACTTACCCCTTTTGCACTCTCTGCAGGGCATATTTATGAATTTCCATAAAATAGATAAAAGACCATTGTCACCAGCCAGGACCATCAAACTTGATGCATTTCATGATTTGTGCATTAACATCTTCCTTTGGCATGCCTCAGAGGGAGATTTCATTATTGGGTTGTTTTGAAACTTCATATGCTTAATCAGGGTGACAGAGATAGGAGCTATTGATTTTTTTTTCATTTCTATCAAAAACTGTGGCTGTCAGCAACAACTTGGAATCCTATTGCATCTGTGCATTTACATTCTTTTTTGACATGACCTACAGGGAGCATTTATCGTAGGATTGTTCTTGGATTTGGAATGCTCATTAGGTGAAACCTCTTCATGTAGATTCATTTCTGTGAAAAAAGTTGGCTTTTACAATGACTTCTGAACTTACTGCATTTGTGTATCAACATTCTTCCTTTAGCCAGCCTTACAGTTTACATTTAAAATGCATGGATTGCTCTGACATTGGCACACGCAGTGCTGTTATTTTGAAGTTTCACCAAATAACATTGGAACCATTTCAAGTTTGGCAAGTTGAGCTACAGTGTCACTGACACTTTCATTTCTTGGTACATCTTAACTTTTGTTCAGATTGTGAAATCAGAGGTTAGAAGTTTAAGTCATTGTGTACTAGAATCAACTATCATGGCTCTACTAAAAAGTGCTGAAAGCCACTCTAGTTGCTTCAAAATTTATGATATAGCTTGTTCTTTGCTCAGCAGTGAAAAAAAATGTTTAGGCCTAAAAAAAATTTAAAATATGTTTCTCAGGCCCTCCCGCACAATCCTTATGGTTGCCGCATTCTCTCTTTTTATAACTAATGTAAACTTAAAAAAAATAAAAATTAAGTGGTTTATGTCTGATATTTTACCCAAGTTTAAAAAATTTGATAAATTTGTCCTTAGAGTGCAAGGAGTCTTTTCAATGCTTTAGCATTGCAAAGCCTTCTTGCTCTCAAGGGATGAAATACACCACCACACATGCTATTCTGTAGATTATGAGGCCTAAAACATACATCAAGAACATGAACTTTTGATGGCAAAGAAATAATTATAGAAATAAAAAAAATAAAATAAAAAACCGCTCACCCGCATGCAATTTTACAAATAATGGCTCAAGAAACAGAAAATCTACTTTGTGTGGTCTTACATAAAATTTTAATAAAACATTTATATTTGAACAAAATCTTGCTGCACTAGGCTCCCCTTACTGCTAACATGGTATCCTTAAAAATAATACCAGTTTTCCTTTGTAAAATAATTTAGCACTCAACGAGTTAAAAAAGATACGGAATCTGTTAAGCCTTTACTGAACACATAGAATATCAAAATTCATTTTATTAATTATTGTTTTTTAATTTTTTCTAAAAAATTCAAGAAACCCATTTCATGTGACTCCTCATTGGAATGAGTTCATCGGGATCATTCCAGTGAGGGGTCGCATGATATGGTTTTGTTGAAACGCTTTGAAAAATATATCTTCATCAACTGCTAAATTTGAAAATTATGCTGGCAGATGCGGCCAATTCATTAGGTAAAGAGTTAATCTTTTACCAGCTACTGACAGTTTCCAACTCAATTTAGGTTAATAGCATTTTAAATGGGTATTGTTAAATACATTAAGTATTTCAGGCCTTTACATTTCAGCATTTTACATAACCCATTCATCATTCCCTACAATTTCAGCTTTCACCAAGTTGGTTGTTCCTTTAACATTCATCATGATAACCAATTTAGTTAAGCAAAAGGGTTACCCAAGGGGTTTTGGAGTTAATCCCAAAAAGTTACACAAACCATTTCCTGTTTGAATGGTGCCTACAGTTTTTGTCACAGTGTGTTTTTGTCTGTAAAAGAGACCAATGATAAGCAATTCCAAGGGAGTTTACAACATCCGGCACTTCAACGTTTTGGTTTAAGTAACTGGTTGGCCCATTCTCGTAACTTCAGTGTTCAAATGGGATTTTTTTTTTTTTATTGTGACAAGTTTGCAGATGATCAGAAAAAGGGACTTAAAACTTAAAAGTAACTCAACATACATTCTGGTACTATTCCATGATCTAGTTGAAACAAGCTATTAATTGAAAATAGAATATGTTTTCATTTTTGGAATTCACTTTTAAAAAAATTTCCACAATCCTGTATAAGTTTCTCTATAAGTATCCCTACAAGTATTTCTATAAGTATTTCTGAATTTCTATAAGTATTTCCATTAGTTCCTTGAATCCTGTACGGTATGTAACAATAAACAACTTACCCTGTGCTTTTTATAGCTTTAGTCAGTGTAAAATTTCATGTAGTGTGTGATATGGCAGTTACTAGTTTTTTTTATAACCAGAAAGTGTGACTAATCCTGTGCAATGCACAGGGTTAGTCACACTTTCTGGTTATAAAAAAAGTTCATTATTAACCAAGTAAATAACCCTGTGCACTGTACATTCTTAGCGTAAATCTGATCTATATCAACTCTTTATCCACTGTAATGGCATAACCAGCCAGTACTGTTCTCAGACTTAGTTTGTGACCCCTTATTGGAATGGATTGGGGAAAGGTGGATTTTTTTCGTGAACTCCAAAAATGAAACCATATTCTATTTTCAATTAATAGCTTGTTTTGATTGAAACAAGAATTTGATAAAAGGTGCCTTTGCTTCTAGTATTGAATAAATAACTAAGTAACCAAGTACCATGAATAATAAATTTACAAAGCCTAGGTTCCTACCCTCATACATCACAGATGTGAATCGATCATCCCTTGATATTAAACCCACACACACGGTAATACACCTGGATGAGTAGTGAGTAAGCTCTTCTTACCATCATATTAACCTTTAACCCAACATAGCGGCCAAAACCTGTCAGTGCTACTCACAAAAATCATCATTAAAATTTCATTATTTTTTATTTTTTGGTCACAAAAACATAACTTATGTCCCTCTTTGGAACAAGCTCATTCCTGAGATAAATGGATGAGAAGCTGGACTTGTTCTTCCAATAGGCTGCTTTCATAAGATCAGAAATAGACACTAAGTTGGCATAAGCTCATGAAGTAGCCAGAGCCCACACTTCAGGAGCTGTGATGCTGTTGGAGTATTATCCGATCCGCTAGAGAAAGACTATCAAACACAATGTGGTTAGCTGTCTGAATCCAATAAGAAAATGAGTGTGGAGAGACATAGAATAAAAGGGCCTGCCTTCTTAATAAAATATATTCTAGCAACATACATCCTGATATCTCTTACTGTGCATGCAGCTGGTCTGTTTTCAGAGTGGTCTTCTGGAGGTTACGAGAGATCTAATACATAGGAGTAGGGGCTATATCTGCTATTTGATTCTTATCCAGGGAAGAAGTGTTTGTGGTGAAAAGTACAGTATTGCCCACACTTCTACAGAATTCAGGATCAATAGACAGAGCAAAAAGTTCTTTACTCGTTCAGCTGAAGCAAAAGACAGAAGGAACACAGTCTTGTATGTCAGAAGGTTCATATAAAGAGGTTCAAAAGGCCACCCCCACCCCCAGTAAAATAAAACCCACCATAAATTCTTTTTAGGTTTTAATCTGAGTGTTGTAGGTCTTCTAAGAACAGAGTGCTTATTAAGAATAGACAAGGACTGGGAACCAATACAAGATCTCTTAACATGCAAGGATGTTTCTGATAGGTTTTAACTGGTAGAGTGCCGAATTATTTTTAGTCATCAGAATTTGTTCACAGGTCTTTGCATGTTACAATTTATGGGAGAGGGCCTAAAGGCACTCTACCATCAAATGTAACAGGGGAAATCCATATAGATTAAATAATTTAGATTCAAAGATAATATGAATGACATTCACATAGTGTGAAGCCTTTGAGTTGCAGTACCTGCACTTTAGAGTAAAGCCCAAATATGGGCTTTCAGCACACTACAAGTTAATAGTGATAGGTTGAGCCCTTTCGTATCGATGAGAAAGACCAAGAAGTCTGCTATCTGATTCACAGATAAAATGTTTGAAACTGACATTGTTTTTTGCACATCATCAAGTAAACACTGCCCACTTCGCGTTAGTCCAATGTATCTGCACTGGATGCAAAAATGTAGTTCACTGCTCTCCTGGAAAAAACTCTGTGTCTTCTGTCTGAGACTGGACATAATAAAAGACAAGTGTGAATGTGCCACTTACTTACATCAAACAGATACCACTCAGGATGACTTCAATTCAGTAGATCATAGCACAGAGGCAGGCATATCGGAATGTCCTGGAGAAGTGGCCTGATCTGATTGATCCAAATTTTTTTAGGATGTTAGATGAACAATCAGTTTTGAATTTTCTGAGGATGCACTGGATGATTGTTGTCAATGTAAAGGCATAGCCATCTATTCCATTAATTCAATCAACAGTACATTGACTGCATAGGTAAGATAAGAATACCTGAGCAAAGAAAGTTTATGTGAGGAGTTTAGGCAAATTGGCGTACATCCCTTCTTGTTTAATGTCCTTTCTAAGGGAATTATCCTACATTTTCAGGCTAGAAATGCAGCTAACATATTGTGGGGATCTGGTATGTGCTCCATCTTATGTTCATACATCAAGATAAAAGGTGTGCCTTCCTGATCCCTGATGCAAACCATAACTGTTGATTTGTCAGACAGATTCAGAATTAACATCGTCATCATGCAGGCTATATCATTGGACTAATGGCATAGTCATGTGTGATTCTGGGAGAGTGTGTAAGGCTCTTGGCAGAATGCTATCAGTCCTGACTCTGGAATCTCTAGGCTTGATTCATATTGGCCGAAATCAGCATCATATCAGCCGAGTTTGAAAAGAAAATCACATCTAATAAATAATTTATTTTGTCCATCATGACTACATATCAAAATTTATCTTACAACTGCAACTTATTTCCTACAAGACATGAATTTAAGGTATGAGTTAACCCTTGAGGGGTTGGAGAATTTTATACAATTTTTCTACACTTTTGACAGTCTACATCCTGTGGCTTTGTTGCAGTTGTGCCTTTGCAAGTCCTGTCTGCATATATCGGCAGCCAAGACTTGCATACATACAGCTTCCCAGTCACTTAGAATGTACCATGCAAGCCTCCCCAGAGACATCATAAAGGGCCACCTGTTCTGTTATGAACAGTCATCCAAGTCGGAATTAGGCCCTTAAGGGTTAATACATATTATTGTGGCTGGTAAACTGTCAGAGGTGTAAATTGTATAGATGCTAGGACATAAATCAGAAGGGTGGTTGGGCACTAGGCAGAAGATAGGCCGAGTATGTTCAAAGACCTCAGCATTGGTATAAATCTTTCAAGAACATATTTCCCACAAAATATATTTCCCACAAAATACATAAGAACATTTCGGCAAAATACAAATCTGTTTTGAGGATAGCAACTTCACATGCTTTCATTTGATTCAGAAAGAGAACACTTTTACCAGCACTCAATTGACATTGAGTTATTACACATGTAGAGACCACCATTTTTTATAACATCATTTACATAATAAATAAATCACCAGCTCAACCAAATAAATTAGACTAGATCAATTTTTGCACTGATGATGTTTTTATATAGGCCTACCACTGATGACATGCTAAACATGAAAAATAAATTAAAAAAACATGCACTCTAAAACACTAAACTGTAGTCTGCAGTGGTTATAGTACAAGTAGAACAATGAATGAGGATTACATCATGCACAGCACAAGAAGGCAACACCATGATGTCATTATCTTTATTCATAAAAATCACTTTATAGGCTCAAATGATTGTCAGAGCAGATGCCGTTAAAAGTGCCCAATCCCTTCATTATGCGAACAAGAACAAATCAAGAAAGGGAGAAATATTGTTAGATAAATTGGTTATTACCACTGTGTGGATTTCTGAGATTGTGTATTGAAGTCTCAACCTTGACTCTGTGTTGTGAATCGACTCATCCTAACAGATTCATTGATATATGTCCAGAGATGAGGTCTTGACTTAATATACCATCTTGGAAACCCACATGGTGCTAATAATCCAAATATAATTGTTAAGACATTTTTCACTATCTTATAAGGTAGCATGTAATAAATAAAGACTTTTCCATTCTGGAATAGTTGATGCACAAATGCAGGTAAGAGTTATTGGAGAAATCAGTCAATATATCAGTCAGTTTGGTAAAGACTCTTGTTATTCTTCTTTTTGAAAATTTTTCTTCTCTATTTTTTTTTTCTTTTTCTTTTTTTTTTTTTTAGGCTTTCCCAAACCCAGTTTGGGAAAGACTCTTGTTACTCTTCTTTTTAAAATTTTTTCTTCTCTATTTTTTTTTTCTTTTTTTTTTTTTCCTCCTTGAATTTTGTCTGTTGAACTGCTCAAAAACAAGCTGTATGATTTTGACCAAATTTGGCATACTTATGTAATGTCAAAAATTCTATTGAAATGCGGTATCGTGATGTCTGTGAAAACGCATATTTTCAAAATAATCTGCCAAAACCGTCAAAATTTCACCATTTTTCAAATTTCTCAAAATTGTTTACAGTTATTTAGCTCAAATTTTCCACACATTTAGAGCATAATATAATACACCACGAACACCACTCAAATCTTTCAACTTTAACCACCATTGGCCAAAAATGATATGAATATAGATTTTTTCTTCAAAATTGATCAACTTCAAGAGCAAATTTCTCTAATTACAAGGTTGTTGTAACAATTATTTTGGTATGGATAAATGCAACAATGTTTGTGCAAGAAAGTTACTGTTTACTTTTTAACCTCAGATTTAACCCTCAAGCACAATGAGGGCAAGAATAAGAGTACCATTTGAAAATGTTAAAATTAGCCAACTTTGGTTGCTTTTTCTATCATTTTGTAAAGGGTTCATTTCAAACATTTTTCATGTACGTATTCACAATTGACTACCAAGCATATTTGCTGTTGTAAGTTTGGTTGTAAAGTGTAACCTTATCTCATTCTGGTTGCATAAAAGTAGGTATGGACCAAAAAAAATCCTATTTTTTCAGAATTTGGTAAGTTTAGGTGACGATTTACTCCATTTTTAGCCCAACTGTTTACAATGAGGGCTATAGTCATGACTTTTGTCCTGTCCATCCGTCTGTCTGTCTGTCCGTCTGTTAACATTTAGAGTTTTGGTCAAAGGTTGTGGTTAAAGTTTTTTACTGAAGGTTCAAGTGGTGGTTTTTTTTGTTTTTCCTGTTTTGTCATGACTTTCTTCTGTCTGTCTGTCTGTCTGTTAACATTTGGAGTTCTGGTTAAAGTTTGTGGTTAAAGTTTTTAGTCAACCTTAAAGTTTTTTCTTTTTTATTTCTTTTAAATTGATATTACTATTGATTGTATCATTCTCATTTTTTTTTTTTTTCTGTTTCATGTTATTTTGTGAAATATTTAACCCTTTTTTGTATGGAAATTTAACTTACAACTTCCAGGTTAAAGTTTTTGGTTAAAGTCTTTTTTTTGGGGGGGGGAGGTGTTTTAAAATTACACCTTTAATTCTTCAAACAGTTTAGTGGAATGTCACTGTTTTTTATTTGGGACAAGGTCTACTATCTACTGAACATTTCTACAGTGATTTTCATTAAAATCGGCATGATTTTAACCCCTTTTAAACATGTTTTCAGACTTACTTTCTTTGTGTTGAAATTAGACTTTGCCACAAACTTTATTACTCTAATTCTTGCAGGGTCAATACAATTTAATGATTCCATTTACATCAATGATTTCTTTTGTTATGTGTACCCATACTATGTATGGTACACATAATGCCTGCATCCGGGATGGCCATCCATCGTTCATCCATCCTTTGTCCGTCCATCTGTCTGTCTGTCCATCTGTCCGTCCATCTGTCCATCTGACGTCTGTATCCATTTCTTTGGCATTCGATAACTTGAAAAATATTGCTTGGATTGTCAAGTTACTTTATATTTGTGTTCAGGTTACTGGTGTGCTGAGCTGTATAGTTGTTGGTGTAAATCTGATAATTTGATCCTGAGATATTAACTCTTTATCCTTCAAATTGAGAATTCTTCCAATCCCTTTGACATGAGATAACTCAAAAAATATCAATCCAATTGTCATGTTACCTTATATATATCTTCAGGTTACTGATGTTCCAAGCTGTATAGTTTTTGGTGTAAATCTGTTATTTTGATCCTGAGATATTAACCCTTTATCCATCAAATTGAAAATCCTCCAATCCCTTTGGCATTCGATAACTTGAAAAATATTGCTTGGATTGTCAAGTTACTTTATATTTGTGTTCAGGTTACTGATGTTCTGAGCTGTATAGTTTTTGGTGTAAATCTGTTATTTTGATCCTGAGATATTAACCCTTTATCCTTCAAAATTGAAAATTCCTCCAATCCCATTGGCATTCGATAACTTGAAAAATATTGCTTGGATTGTCAAGTTACTTTATATTTGTGTTCAGGTTACTGATGTGCTGAGCTGTAAAGTTTTTGGTGTAAATCTGATAATTTGATCCTGAGATATTAACCCTTTATCCTTCAAATTGAAAATTCCTCCAATCCCTTTGGCATGAGATAACTCAAAAAATATTAATCCGATTGTCATGTTACTTCATATATGTGTTCAGGTTGCTGATGTGCCGAGCTGTATAGTTTTTGGTGTAAATCTGATAATTTGATCCTGAGATATTAACCCTTTATTCGTCCAATTGAGAACTCCTCCAATCCATTTCTTCGGTATGCAATGACTCAATAAATATTAATCCAATTATCAGGTTACTTTATATATGTATTCAGGTTACTGATGTGCTGTGCTGTATAGTTTTTTATGTAAATCCAATAATTTGATCCAGAGATATTAACCCTTTATCCATCAAATTAGGCACTCCTCCAATCCATTTCTATATGTACCCATACCATGTATGGTGTACATAATGTTGGCATCCAGGGGGGCCCTCCGTCATACAGCTTTCTACTAGTTGCGCGTATGGGTACACATCTGACGATTTCATCGGCCTATTTTTGGTTTTAGGAAATATTTAACCCTTTTTTTGCCTATCGATTTTACTTAGTATTCCCAGCTTAAAGTTTCGGTTTAAAGTTCTGCTTTTCAAGGTTCTACCTTTCATTCTTCAAACACTCTGTTACAATGTCATTTCTTTTTTTCATTTTGGGCAAGGTCTACTGAAGCTGTACACAGTGGTTTCAAATAATATTGGCATTAATTAAACCCTTTTCACAATGCTTTTTTGGGGGGGGGGGGGGGAGGGGGGGGGGCAATTAGGCACTTTTTTTTCTTTCATCATAAATGCTTTTTTACAGTTTTGGTTAAAGTTTGTGGTTAAAAATCCAGACAAACTCCAATTTTTTCAGAATTTGGTAAGTTTAGGTGACGATTTACTCCATTTTGAATTGATTGAGCTCTGAATGTTTTCTATAGCTACATGCAGCAGTCAAAGTATGACAAATTTTGTTCTATATGTTATTATTAAAAGTTTAATTTTATTTTTAAATTTCAAGCTTTCCAATAAGACAACGCCATTGGGCATAGAATGTCAGTGTAACCACTTGACATCATTTGGAGGTGGGTTTGCAGTTCCCCCAAACACCATAGACTTCAGCAATGTATGGGCAAAGTTTGGCAATCTCAGCGAAAATGCTTCTGTATTTTCAACAGTCATCAGTATGATTGGTGTCTATATCATTTTATTGATCTGGGCTAGAAGACAGGATAAAAAAGATGTATTGAAGGTAAGTAATAAAAACAATACTTTGTATTATTTATTTATTAGTGTTAAGGTCAAATACTAATGCACAATGGCTAATCATGACCGTGACAGTTTTACGGGTGGAGGGAACCGGACTTCCCAGAAAGAATCACTGGGCATCAATGAGCAACTGTCAGCTGCTCAACATTCTAACTCTGTTCAAGCTCCGCTGAAGCAGGGTTACAGCAGTTGAAGACATGTTCACCATCAAAATACAGTACGCCTTAGTACATGGCGTCATCATGCCCCCATGCACGTGGGCAACCGGGAGAAAGTGCTTTACCCAAGGACAAAACACGGGTCATCCCGGACAGGGATTGAACTCTGGACATTGAGCATAGAAGTCCAACAGTCTACCACTGAACAGTGTGTAGTATTTTCTACTGGCATTGTGTAATACGTTCAAAAAGGTTTAAAGAAAACAACAATTGAACTATTAATTATGCTACACGAATGAGGTAGAGGTCAGAGGTCAACAAGTCTGTCTCTACACAGGAATAAATACTTTCAGTGTTAAACCTACAGGGAAGATTGATCACCCGACTAGATGAATAAAGCAAAAATTTATCCAAAGCCTTTACTGTTTGAATAAACGGCTATTTGTGGGATAAAATTATAACTCAGCAGTTAAAGCATTTCGTAAATGTTTTAATGATAAAAGCCAGACACCATCTTTGAACATTACACAGCAGAGTGACATGATAATTAAGCCTAGTTTATTATTTTTGCTTGTATGCAAGGGAAGGAGATTAGAAACAGGGTTCTCGTGTGGCCTTGGATTCAAGGAATGGCCTTGAATTTGACTTTGGGGCATTCAAGGCTTTGAAGTCCTGGAAAATGTGTCAGCCGCCTTGAAAAGCTTTGAATATGAATGAAATAAAAATGCTGATGAAGTACATAATCATAACTATATATACACAGAACGACACGTGGGTGTGAATGGGTTAATCGATATGGCATGATTGCCAGCGCAGAAGGATAAATTGAGAGGCCACAGGATTCATGTCTATAAAAACAATTATTAGAAGGACACTCAGCAATTCATTTGACAACTATCAACAAAAAGAACACATTTTATCATTATTCCCCCACTTTCGAAGAAAATGGGGGGTATACTGGATTACATGCGTCCGTCCGTCTGTGTGTCCATGCGCACATCCATCCATCCATCCATGTGTGAGTCCGTCCAAGAATATTCATAACTTTCATAACTTAAGTAAATTATTATGGAACTTGGTATGTAATTAATTTTAAATTCATTTATGCTTCATCAGTCCAGTATGGCTATGGGGATATAAATTGCCTTCCGCAATAGCTCTTGTTTAACAAATTTTGTGAGGTGTTACTATTTTGTCTGCTGAGTTCCAATGTGTTCTATGTGCCTACTGGCACATAGAACACATTGGAACTCCGGGGATGATTTCAGCTATTGCTAGCGATTCAGATTGTAATTGTGTAGCACAAGTTGTAGAAAATTACAGCGAAATTTTGCTTCTATTTAAAAATAGTCTGTCAACGATTTCCATTCCGCACATTTTATATATGGAACAGATTTTCATTTTCTGCATGGTTTTGTGTTGCTGCAGATGAGGATTATACAGAACAGGCATGTAATAAAGTCCTAACTAGGATATCCGGTCATATTGCAGTGTGAAATAACAAAAATGGTAACAGAAAGAAATCTGAGAATCAACAACAATAACTCCAATTTATCTGTTCAGAAATTTAGATAGTCCAAAATAAAGTTCAGGAGAAACCAATAATCCAGTGATGAAGAAACTTTCCAACTGGTATTGTAATGTCCAAGAATGTGTGTGCAGAAACAGTATCCAATAAACTGTAATGAACTGTTCACTCAAAAAATTCAGCAGTTTCCAATAAATTCCAATAAAGCAGTCAGCAAAATTCAAATGGGACCCATATCCTACAAGCATTGGCTCCACAGGTGGTTTTAAAATAATCCATCAAAATCCTTTTCACAAGAATAAACTCTGCTTCACAAGGACAATAAATTCTCTTCAAATTTTGGAAAAATCCTTTTCACAAGAATAAACTCTGCTTCACAAGGACAATAAATTCTCTTCAAATTTTGGAAACATTTTTCCAAGACACAAACATTGCACAGATCACAAAATAATACTCTGTAGAATATATATAATAAATACAGCCGCTGTCTAAAATAATGCACTGCCCTGTAATAATAATCTATAATGTTCAATGAATGCTGAATGTATAAACAGTTGACTTCCCAATGCTGTGTATATGAATAGAATTTTAGAAGTCTTTTGACGAAGACTTATATAGTCTTCAAATAGAAAGTTCCTTTATTCTACCAATTGCTGATTGGTTGAATTAAATCACCTCCTTGGGGCATGGTGGCATTGGGGTAACCAGTTCTCATCAGATCACCGATGTTAAGCAATGTCGAGTGCAGTTAGTAGTTGGATGGGTGACCATTTCAGCGACTGATTTGCGCTCCCACATTGTGTCCTTGGGCAAGGACTTAACCCCGATTGCCTACATGGGGCACTATGAAGCTGTGTACTAAGGCGTACTGCACGTCGATGGTGCGCATGTCTTCAACCAATCTAACCTTGCCTGTGCCACAGTGCAAAGATCAGAGTTACAATGTTGGAGAGCTGACAGCTGCTCATCGTTGCTCGGTGGTTCTCTCCGGGTACTCTGGCTTCCTCCCCCCCTAAAACTGTCATGGTCACGATTAGCCATTGTGCATAAGTAATTAATAAATAAATCACCTCCTTAAGTTTCTAGATGATTCTGTCTTATTTCAAGTAAACAAGTGTGACCCAAATAAACAATCAGTGAGCTAAAACTGGATTTTGTGTAACAGTATCTGTAAACAGGTTGAAAGGTACATTCAAAGGTCACTCAGTGCAAATAAGCTATTAGCACAACCAAAGATCTGCCTTCTTCAAATCAAAATAACTTGAATATTAAATGTTTATAATTACTATCTAAAGACATATCAGTTCTGATATCATAAGAGGAGTCTATAACAGGTCATTACCCCCTCATCCCACTTCTCTTGTATGAAAGTGGGATGGGGGGTAATGGCCAGGGGTCCTAGTCAGGATTACTGAAGGCAGGGCCTTGAAAATCTGTAAATTTGTCTATTGTGGGGCCTTGAAAAATGCTGAAATATATCGTGGGAAACAACCTTGAAGAGCCTTGAATATTATCAGTCCTTGCCTGTGGGGAACCCTGCAGAAGATCACTGCAGTCAGAACATATTCTGATAGCTTTCCAGTATGATACATTTGTTATACAGGTCTCGGGCAGGGTGCACAGTTCCATGTACCCTGTCAGAATTTTGTATACCCTGATCATGTGGCTTCGGGCTGTGTACACTGCCAAAGACCTGCATAACTTATAATGTTAATGCAGAGATCATAAAATGAAATGTTTGTTTTAGACTTAAATTACTTGCTAACTAGGGTCCAGTGAAACATTCATTCTTGTCACTGATTTGATTTAATTCGAAACTATCTCGATTATTCTAAAAAATCAAATGCCTAATTGATATTGGGTTCACTACAGAGATTGCACCAGTTAGCTGTAGTATTGTAACAATTAAAAAGTGGATTCATTTCAAGATTCAGTTTGGTTTTGAACATTTTGCTTGATTGGATTCACTAATTTGAGAGAAAAATTGTGATTTGCAGGGCCCTATTGCCAGGCCTGAAAATAAGCAGTCTGACATTTGCAGAAGGAGGTCCCCAGAGGGTGAATTTGATGATGCTATCCCATACATTGGGCTAATTTATCCTCTGGTTACCTATTTCTGTTTAGTTTTGAGACCCTGATTCAGATTGAGGTTCACAGAGGGTAAATTTGGTGATGCTACCCTGCTATGCAGGGTAGCATCACTAAATTCACCCTCTGGGGATCTCATTTGCAGATGACAGTCTGCTTATTTTCTGGCTTGCCTTTTGCTAGCAATTGTGTATGTAGAACTTTTTAAATATTAACAAGAGTATTGTGAGAGAATGCATCTCTTATGATTTTTGTCAAGTTTGTTTGATCAATCACAGGAGTAATTACTGAAAATGTTCTAGAAATTCCATCTCCAAATCCTGGTTTAGATGAAAACAAAAACTATGGACAGCAACATTAATTCATGCACCTCATGTTATTTTGGGTACAAAGATGAAAATTTTCTGGAATTTAACCCTTCATCCAACGTAACAGGAAAACAGGCCAGTGCTATTCATAAAATCACCATTCAAATTTTATTATTTTTAGCTCACCTGACTGAAAGTCAGGATGAGCTATTTCCATCACTTGATGCCGGGCATCAGTTGACATTGCATATCAGTCTTCAACTTTGAGAACCACTCTACCAAAACCAAACCAAACAAATTACCATTGGCGGATAACCTTTCTAAGTTTGTTCAGTAGAAGTAGTTAAGCCCAATGGGCTGGGGAGCAATGCCCGAAAAAAAATGAAATTCTTCCTAAATCTTCTTCTCATAAACTACCAGTCATAATGCTTTGATTTTTGGTATGCACTGCTCAAGATTCAAATTGTTGAAGAAAGTTTCTCTTGCAATATTTGAGAGCATACTGAGAGCGGAAATTTTTTTTTTGTCCAGCTCCAATTTATAATATTCTGAAACTGTTGGGCTATTTGGACCAAATTTGGTATACATTGGTATTTGAGGACATGCACTTGATTTATGCCTGAAAGTTTTCTCATTCCTGTGGGAACCCCAGTAGCTAAAAATAGAAAGAAATTTAAATGCTTGTATCTCCCACACTGCATGGAACAAGTTTATAGAGTATAAAGTATCCTTGGGAACAGAGGAATTGACTGGATCCCAAAATCACAATTGGTTGCATCATGGGGGGTGGAGAGTGGGGGGGGGGGGGGGGGGGGGGGGCATTTGTGGGGTAATAGAAAAATGCTGAGTCAGCACTTTTCAAAAATTAAAAAAAAAAAAAATTCTCCAGAACTACCTATCAGAATATTTGAGATTTAGAATAAGACATCCTTAAGGAGATGCTCTTAAAATTTGTTCCTGGGTTCCTATTTTGGCTCTCTATGGGAGCCCTAATTATAACTTAGGGCAATATGAGCACATTTCTTCTTCTTCAGGTCCACCATTCAGAATCACTTTTTAATATGCACCATCCTTTTGGGAGCTAATTCAAGTTTGTTTAAAATTAATTTCCCAGGGTTCATATGGCTCATTTTATTGGAACCAGAATTTAACTTAGTGCAATATGAGAAAAATTATTTATAAGTCGTCTTCTTCTCATCCACCAGTCCGAATCTTCTCAGATTTTGTACCACAGCATCTTTTTGAGGGTTAGATTTAAGTTTGTTCAAATCAGGTCTTTGGATTAGTATTTGGGTTACCTATGGGAGCCTGAATTTTAACTTGATGAAATATGAGGAATATTCTTTAAAAATATTATTCTTCATATCCATCAGTCTGAATGATGTCATATTTGGCATACTGCATCCTCAGGAGCTCAACATTTAAGTTTGTTGAAACCAAATCTGTGGGTTCATATTTGGGTTCCCCATGGGAGCCCAAATTTCAATTTAGTGCAATATGAGGAATATTATTTAATAATCTTCTTCAGAATCTCCACTCAGAATCTTTTGATATTTGGTATTAATCATCCTTAGAGGGGTCAGATTCAAATTTGTTCAACTCAAGCTTGTGGTTTCATATTGTGTTTCCTTATGGAAACCCAAATTTAAACTTAGTGATATATGAGAAACAGCATTTGAAAATCTTTTTCTTCAGATCCACCAGGCAGAAATGTTTTCATATTTGGCCTTCAGCACCCCAGGGTGATCAGATTCAAATTTGTTCAATCAAGTCCCTGGGCTCATATTTGAGCTCCCTATGGAAGCCTAAATTTGAACTATAGTTCTGTATCAGGAATGCTCTTTAAAAATCTTATTAAGATCTAACTTGCAGGATAATCTGATATTTAATACACAACATCCTTATGGGGTTAGAATGAAGTTTCTGAAGTCGCTGGGGTTTTATTTTGGCTCCTTATGGGAACCCAAATTTTAACTTGGAGCAATTTGAGAAATATCTTCAAAAATCTCATTCTTCAAATACACAAGTCAGAATTTTCACATAATTGGAATACAATATCTTTAGGGGTGGTAGTGGGGCAGTCCAGTCTATGAGGTCATATGTGGACTCCCTGATGAGCCCAAATTTTAGTGTAGTGAGATATGTGCTATATTCATCTTCTTCATATCCACCAGACAGAATTGTTTGATTTTTGGTAAGAACACAAATTTTATTTTATTCGAGATGTTCTGTTTTCATTAATGATAACATTTGTTTGTGAGTGTGTAATGACACACAACCAGAAAGCCCTAATTTGTTAAAGAAAAGAGCCCTGCCTCAATCAGGACCTTGTTGATTGCCATTTTTAACCATTTCTTCACACAACTGATGGATTCCACTGAATTTCAACCCCAAATTTTAACCAAACCAAGGTAGTCTTTTCACCATAATCTCAAGCCTAATGTAGTATTGTGTGTTGGCAGTGGAGGGTTTGAACAATAAACATCAGTTTTTAGAGCCTTTGTGGTGACAGTCATTGCTGTATGCACACATTTACAAGATGACACTTCCTTTTTTGCCTCAGTCTTTCTGATCCCCGACACTAATACCTGTATTCTAGAGATGGGTGGTATTGAAATTTTTTGGCATCAGATTCAGTATATTTAGGTAGGTATACCACAGGTTTTATTCCGTATTTGGTATCTGTAATGACAGAGATTTGCTGATAGAATCAAAGGAAAATTCACAACAAAAAAATACAGAATAAATTGTTCTTGTATCATTCTACCATAGCATCACAAATGATTGCCAGTGAGCTCAACCTTGGCATTCTTTTGCAAACACAAATCATATCTACAGTAATTTGTGACTTGTTCCAAATACACCTTAATCATCCAAGGCTTATTTCAGGTTTTTTCCAACCCCGGAGCATGTGTCCCTTATCATGCCATCATTCGCAGGTCCTGCTGATAATGGAGAAATCCCCTGGGGCAGCAACTAGATAGTGATTTCTAATCAAGACTTGGCTGCCTTAACAGGCAGCCAAGTCTTAACTAGAAATCACCGCGAAGCAGCTGGACATGTACATATTGTAGTCAAACAGGTATTCAGGACAACTGCCAAACCCTTTAGCATAACAAAACTGAAAAGAAAATCAGTTCTTTCATGAAAATGAACACTTCAGCTCCTATCAAGCCACCACAAAGCCTTATAAATAACTAATGTAGTAAAATTTGAAAATGCATATGGTTTCGGTATTCAGTGATTGGTTTTTGTACGCTTTTTTGGTATATCCACGATATCAGTATCAGTTCGGTTTTTCAATATATTGTCCATCTCTACTGTATTCCCTGTAGACAACTTGACCCACATGAGTGTTTTATGCTCACTTGAGCCTCTGGTTTAATTTTTTTTGTCTCAGAAACATAGCTTATGATTAGGGGTGTCAAGAATATTTGATTAATTGATTATCGATTGTTCACTGAAAAATCACTTTGCATTGCTTTTAGTTGAATAAACAATGTTTTACTCCCTTTTAAATACCAAGAAGTTGAATGAGTCATTTATAAAAAAAAGATTTCTTAAGATGAACGTAAATTTCAGTATTTCAGATAACGGTTTTGTCATTCATCAAGTTTTGTTCTAGATGAATAAATTAAAAAAGAAGGAAATATTTTCCTAAATTGTCGTCCTTAAAAATGTACATGTAGAAATAACATAAACTTCAGTACTGATGCAAGCACATATGAAGGTATGTGTCCACTTTTAAATTTTATGTTTGTTTGTTTTTTAACTATTGTCTACTTGCATCCCCGTATGCAAAGCGGCAAGGTCTTAATAAACAATCAGGAAGTTATTTCTGATAGGGCCATAATATGTAGATGCCATCCTGGCAGAATAGATTAAACTTCCACCAATCTATGCTGATTTCATGCAGTAAACAGTAGAAAAGTAATCGAACGAAATGATTTCGCGTGCCGAAGGCGCGCAGGGACAGTATGGGCGACAAGCCCCTTTCGACCCTCGGTGGCTGTATATGATGGCTGTCACATGTCTAGGCGTGTTGAAGGAGGAAAAGGATCCGGTACTCGGCAGGTGTCTCCAGTTGTGGGTAGGCGGTCTCGTTGACTGATGTCGGTTGGACCCTCGAGTGAGGACCAGTGTGGGAGGTTGGGTCCTCTCACAAAGGTACTACCTCTCCCCGAGGGTGCAGTCGATCTGGATTTTCGGGCAAGTATAGTCTGCCGCTTCGAGGATGATTATGAGTGATGGCCATCACTGGCAAGTATAATCTGCCTCAGGCTGTCTCTGTTGTAGTTGGGCTCTTTGAAGGAAAACAACAACGACCCCTTTCGGGGACCACCAAGAAGAAGAAGACCCGAACTTCCCTGGTTCAGGGGCAGGCCTGCATTGTAATCCTATTGGGTTGGGACAAAAAGATGCGCAATGCGCTTACAAAAAGGGGCAGAGGCGGGACGCAGGACCAACGCTCGCCTCCCTTAAAGTGGTTGACCACTTTTAGGGATGGAGCGGAGGATGTTCAGGAACCGTGGGGTGACTGTTTCCATAACGGTTAGACTGTCTGTGGCGGTTATTGGGGGTGCTGGTCAAAAAAAAACATCTTCTGTGTACCTGCTTAAAAGAAGAAGATAGAAGAGTATGAAATGCACAAATCTTTACATTCGTGAGGGCAGTAACATACATCCCCCCCCCCCCCCCCCCCCCCCCCCCCCCCCCCCCCCCCCCCCCCCCCCCCGGTATTCTGCTGTGTGTGTGTGTGCTCTTTGCTATGGGAGAGAGTATGAAATGCACAAATCTTTACATTCGTAAGAGCAGTAACATACTCTCGTGCTTGGACCCCAATCATTCCCTATTTATTATTTAGTTTTTATAACAGTATTTATTCTTGATGTAACTTTTAGTTGAGTCGGTGAAGGCAGCCCTTTCTGGTAGAAGGCCACGGTTAAGCTGTTCTTCTGCCTGTTTATTCACATTCTTATGCCCTATTGATTTAGTTTTTAACAATATTTAATCCTGATGTAATTTACTTGTGTCGGTGAAGGTAGCCCCTTTCTGGTAAGAAGGCCACAGTTAAGCTGTTTTTCTGCCTGTTGGTTCACCTTGTCATTCCCTAGTTTTTATTCGAGCGGTCTTAGTTTTTGGTCACAATTTTTGGACTTTTGTCGGCTTTCGTAAATTGCTCCAAGTTCGGAGATTAATTCACTGTCGGCTAACCGGTCATGATTTTTCGTGGCCAGGATGGCTAGGCGGTCTTTGATGGTGGGGATATCAGCCCTGTCATGGAGTGTTTTAATGGGTGTGTCCCATGGGCAGGGCACGTTAGGGCAACTCTAAGCGTGTGATTTTGGACCTTCTGGAGTTTTTCCCATATTAGTTTGGTTGAAGTCAGTTAGTATGATTGCACCGTATTCGAGTACTGGGCGCATAAAGGCTTTGTATAGTTTGAGTAGTGGACTGGTTGGCTCCCCATGAAGTTCCCTTAAGCATTTTCAGTAAGTTAATTCGTTTGGTAGCTTTTTTCGCCATGTCGTCGGTATGTTTGTTGAAGGACAGTTTTTGATCAATGGTGATGCCCAGGAATTTCGCTTCTTTGCATTCTGGGAGGGTGTTATCCATAAGTTTTAGGTTAAAATCCCGTTTAGTTGTCTTGCGAGGTAAAGGTGATTCGTTGGGTTTTATTGGCGTTTAGCTTTATTCTCCATTTGGCACACCATTGTTCTAGGTCGTCGAGAGCGCGTTGCAGAGGTTTTTGGAGTAGATAGGCCGTGCTATTAGAGTCCCTGAGGCCCTTATCGTCCGCGAATTGTGAGACTTGAACTCGATCCTCGGTGAATTTAAGATCGTTGACGTAGATGATGTACAGGAGGGGGGCTGGACAGACCCTTGGAGAGTGCCTGCTTCTAGGGGGACACTGTCGGACATTTCGTTGTTAACTCTGACTTTAATTTCATGATCATTTAGGAAGGAGGAGAGTAGTCTAAGTAGTTTCATTGGGAGTTTCATTTTAGATAATTTGAGGTGTATTCCGTTGTGCCATACAGAGTTGAATGCTTTTTCGACGTCAAGCAGAACAGCCGCGCCTATTTGTTGATTGTTGATGGCTGTTTTCATTTGGGTTACTAGTCGATATACATGCTCGATGCCTTCTTTACGGTTTCTATAGGCTCTTTGCCATTTATTGAAAAACTCGTTGTCCTTCGAGGTGCCCCCTCAGTCGATTGGTAAGGATTCGTTCGAATACCTTGCCAATGCAACTGATGAGGCTGATTGGGCGGTAACCGGCCGGATCGGAGAGGTCTTTGTCAGGTTTTGGTATCATGACACGATGGCTTTTTTTCCAACATTTGGGAAAGTAGCCATGGGTGAGACAAGCGTTGAACAGTTTGTTTAGTTTTTCGATTAGTAAAAAAGTAATTTGTCAATGTGGTCATATTTATTATACACCTGACAGAGGAGTATATAGGCTTATTTCCCTAACAGACTATATACAATCTAGCAATTTGATGGGCTGACAGGTATGATGTAACCCCACCCACTTGTAATATTTACACATTGGTTAGTGACATTTCACTGTCACTTTTGTCCAGTCCATATAACTTGGTATGAGTGACAGATCTTATTCATACTTGATATAATTATTGCTCATGGCTCAAAGGTGTGTCACGACTTTGATTCAAGGTCATATCATGAAGATCAGGGTCAAGGTCACAGACAGCAAAACAGTGATATTGTTATACAGCGCTTTCTCGGGTCTGTATAATTGAATCTGTGTGACAGATCATGTTCAACCTTCACACATTTGTTACCCATAACCAAACATTGTGTAATATCATCAAGTTCAAGATCTTGTATTTAGCTTCCCCTAATATCAGTGACCCTGGGTTGAGCTGTCTAGGATGAGAGGCCTCTTGTTCTTTTTCTCCTTCAAATGCAATTTACACAGTATTTATTGGAATCCGTCTGTTGTCGTGTCACATTGTGGAAAGTCTGAGCATCTGTTTATTCCCCATCTATGTCTAGGTAATCACTCAATTATTCCAAAGAGCTATTATTGACTGATTCATCTTCATAATCCCATTATGAAAATAACTATACATATATATACAGAATGACACATGCGTGTGAATGGGTTAATCGATATGGCACAAGTGCCAGCATGGAAGGATAAAATGAGAGGCCACATGCCTCGAGTTTTATCCTTCCGTGATGGCACTAGTGCCATATCGATTAACCCATTCACACATGTGTGTCATTCTGTGTTTATTACATGCCTTCACATATATATAAAACCCCAATTATTAGGACACTAAGCAGTTCATTTGACAAGTATGAACAAAAGTAACACATTTTATCATCAACCAAATTAGAGAGCAGAGCCTGTGTTACTATTTCGTCCCCTGAGTTCCAGTGTGTACTCTGTGCCTACTGCCTCATAGAACACATTGAAAATCAGGGGATGATTTTTAGCTATTGCTAGCAATTCAATTTGTAATTGCAGTGCACAATTTGTAGAAAATTCCAGTGAAATTTTGCTTCTTTATAAAAATAGTCTGCCATGTTTCACATAGTTTAGAGTTGCAGTAGATGGGGATTACATAGATCAGACGTGTAATAAAATCCATTATGTTTTGTTTGGAGGAGCTTGTAGAGCTCTGTCAAACAAAATATGATAGGTTATCTTCTTATTCTACAGAAAATGAATTTTTTCTTCAATGAGAAGGTCATTAGAACATAGTGAGAAAATATAAATTCATTAGGCCTAAACAAAATTAAAAATATGTTTCTCAGGCCCTTCCGCATGGTCCTTTTGGCTGCCGCATGCTCTCTTTTTATAGCCAATGTAAACTTAAATAAAATAAAAATTAAAATGGTTTACGTTTGATTTTACCCACTTTAAAAAATTGATAAATTTGTACCTTGAGTGCAAGAAGGTTTTGCAATGCCTTAGCATTGCAAAGCCTTCTTGCTCTCAAGGGACGAAATACACCACCACCCATGCTATTCCATAGTTATGAGGCCTAAAATATAAAACAATAACATGAACTTTTGATGACAAAGAAATAATTACAGAAATAAAAAATAAAATAAAAAACCACTCGCCCGCATGCAATTTTACAAATAATGGCCTGAGAAACAGAAGATCTGCTTTGTGTGGCCTTATCCATGTATATTCCAGAGTGTATGGGAATTTACACTGGTTTAAAACCCTATGAACCCTTTGGCTTTATACATGGATAATAATAAGAACCCCAATAGGAGAGTATATATAGGAATCACTGCTGTCATGCATGTCACACCACTTCATGTGACACCACACCATGTCACAGGCTAAATACTTAACTTCTGGGCCAAATTTAAGAAAATATGAGGCATATGTTCCTTATAGCCTAACATTTGAATTTTGCCTAAATTTATTTGCCCTGCTCAATTAGGGGTCCCAAAAGGAGATGATAACTAAGAAAAACTAAAAAAAAAAATTCTTCTTTAGTACCACCATACAAAAAGTGTAGATTTTCAGCAAGCAGCTTCTTTCAAAAGTTGCCTTTGGGCTACAAAATGCAAAATGCAAAACTTATAACATTTTTTTTTACAACCACTGCACAGAATGCGTTGATCTTTGGCAAGCAGGATCTTTCACTAAAACACATTAAAGTTTGCACAAGCAATTTTTCTGCATCCATGTTTGGGCTCATTTGGGAGCCCAAAATTTACCTTTGGACTCCAAAATTAAAAAAATTTGAATTTATGACAATTAATTTTTGTTTGTTCTGAAAACACTTTGTAGCAAATATTACTGCATCAAGTATGCGTACCATACCTGATTTCTTGCTCCCCAAGGAAAAATAACTTGAAAAAAATTTTGTTTCTAAATTTGCCATCATGCAGAAAGTGTTGATTTTTGGCAAACAGCACATTTCACTCATTTACATTCAAGTTTGTTCAAGTCAAGTATGTGCATCTGCAACTCAGTCCATTTTGGAAGCTCAAAAGTTAGTTGCCTTTGATCCCAAATGCAAAACTTAAAACTTTTTGGCTGTTATTTCATCTTTTTTTAGCTGCGACTAGCAGCTCTATAAGTGGCAATGTCTGTCTGTCTGTCTGTCTGTCTGTCTGTCTGTCTGTCTGTCTGTCTGTCTGTCTCTGTCTGTCTGTCTGTCTGTCTGTCTGTCTGTCTGTCTGTCTGTCTGTCTGTCTGTCTGTCGGTCGGTCGGTCGGTCGGTCGGTCTGTCTGTCTGTCTGTCTGTCTGTGACCAACGAGTTTGTCTGTGGCCAACGAGTTTCAAAACTCAATAACTTTTGAAATACTTGACGGAATGACTTTATATTTGGCATGTAAGTGTATCTTATTGATATCTAGCAACTGTTCAATGCATGTGTTGTTCCAAATATTTTTCTTGGATTTATGGCCCTTGATGAACTTAGAATTTTGTGAGATTACACCACCCATCGCAGCTACGTCGATGTCGTGATTTTTTGTTTTAACAAGACTTGATTTTTCACACTGCATCAAGTGTACGTGCCCTGCCCTATCCCTATTTTGGAGATAATTTGCAAAATCTTGCATTTTTTACGAAATTAATAGTTTGTTTCTCTCATAAAACAAGTGGATCAAATTCAACCAAATGTGATAGGTATGTTTCCTGCCGCTTGATGATCCAATATTGTTCAAATCAGTATACTGTACAATTTTGCTTTACTCCTTCAAGCTCCCATTCAAAGGTCCACAACTCTATCTTGAGTCAAGCACTGAGCTCCAATCAAGGTTTAGTATATTCCCGGTTTTCACGAGAACGGGAATGAAATTACTCTCAGAATCAGGAAGTGGGAAATATCCTGGGTAATATCAAGCAAATTTACGAGAGTAACAAGACACATATATTTTCATGAAAATGAACATATTTCATTGGTAATATCTCTAAACGGAAAAGTTCTTTTCCTAAGAGAAGTGTGAAAACCCGAACCTGCTTCAAACTCGTCTTCATTTTCAGAATTACTAGTATTATCACCACTACGTCCTCCAACATCAATTTCCTCTTCACTGCCATCACCAGTCTCTTCTGTTTGAAGCAGAGGAGACTGGTGATGGCAGTGAAGAGGGAGTTGATGTTGAAAGAGGTAGTAAATAGTGATGCTCGTGGTTCTGAAAATGAAGATGATTTTGAACTTTGAAGTGGGTGAAGAGTTTACTGTAGAAGGGGGGAGTCCTCCAGAACGGGTTGAGAGCTACAGTGATTTGGTAAAAAAGGTTCATCAGGAATCAGGATTGTAAAAAGTTCAGACGTGGAAGTGCTGACAAAATCTTATTACGTTTGAGCAGTTTTTCAATTTAGAAAATTTCAGTTCAGCACACAAACAGTGCCATGCTTGATTCCCGATTCCATACTATAGACTTCCCACCAACTTTTGGAACTGGGAACCTGGGAATTCCCATTCCTGGGAATAAACCCTAGCTTCAGTTAATCACACCCACATGCAGTATTTTTATTTTCCCTTTACAGTGGGGTGCAACACCATTAGAAGACAATCTCCCTTCAGACAACTACCATTATCAACTTTCTGTGTATACTGGTGTGAAGAAAAATGCTGGAACAAGCTCAAGAATTCATTTCATTCTGTCAGGAGATAATTGTGACACTGGTGCACGTGTGTTGTTTGATGGAAAACGCAAGGTAAGCTTAGTACTTGCATAAGCAGGTTTGACAGCCAATGTGAATTGTACAGTTAAAAGTAGAAGTCTAATCATGAAATGCACACAAATAGCACGTTGTTCTGCGCATTAATCTACGCGTTATGACCATAGTAAGGCTATCAAATTCTGTACATATGGCCTGTGCACAAGCAATGTTTCAGCCATAGACTTCTGGATAACCTGGAGGTCCATTGGGAGAAACATTGCCTGTGTTTGCTATGCGTAACCAAGAGTACCTGCCATGTTTTGGATGCCATTCGATATGGCAATTGTGCACAATTCCTACATGCAATTAAGCCTAGATAAGCACACAGTTCATGACAGGACTTCTAGTTTTAACTGTATGAAATAAGGACATGGAGATGAAAAACTATAGAGCTGTACATCAGACAGGACATCACTTAACATTATAGGATTCAAGTGGGGTTAAGTTTTTCCACAATATTTATCAAACATCTAGCCATTTTTTTACTTCTGGGAGTTGCATGTAAAAAGAAGGTGCCAAACCCAAGAACCATGATGTGCATTCCAATTTATTGGGCAGTAATGTCCATGCTTGTGTTTACCTGGTAATAAAAATCAGCAAAATTTTTATTAATGAAGGTTTGTTCCCAGTGCTTCATTTATTAAATTTTTTATGATTATTCCTTTAACTATTGTATGGAATCTAAAATTATTGCGTCAGTGGAAATATTGCCCTCCCGTGGAAAGTGATCAGTCCATGGCAGCCATACTGTAGGGGGTAGAAGGCAGGTAAACAGAATAGCCATGTAAATTAGTTGACCTTGTTAACTAGCAGAGTGCTGGAAGCCTTATTCTGAAGCTCAGGTACCATACCTTAACCCTTTACCCAACGTATACCGTCAAAACAAACCAGCGCTATTCTCAAAAATCGCCAATTAATATTTTTATACAATAAGCAATGGTCCAGACTTGGCTGGTGCAAACTCAATAATATCAAGGGCCAAACACAAATTTAGAACCCCCAGTCCCCAAAATTTGCATACAATACCAAAAATTAAAAGTCTTTTCTGGCCCTCCATACTTTTAGTACTTGCGCATGCGCAGTACCCTGGAAGAGACCAGAATTGGCACCAACATCATTCTTTGTTTGGCCCTAAATCAGTCAACATCTCAACTGACATCTGTGCTTTAAATCTCTCTTTTGGTGGATGCCAGACACAAATCAATGAAGTATATGGTGGAATCAAGGCAGTAAATGGATGATGGAAGTGAACAACAGTGGTTTGAGATGTTCAGGGCTGTAACTTTTAATTAATATAAAAATTATTTCATGTTGCCCAATTTCGGGATATACGTCTTGATGTCATTAGTTTTGCTAATGATTTACCTACTGTTGGTTATGTGTTCCTTCCCTATCCTTCCATGAACCCTCCGGTTAAACTCCTAAGCTTTCTGGCTGTTTTTTTATTGAAAATTTTAATTAAAATTTCTTGGGAGTTTAACGTGTTGCACAGAAGGTTTATTCTGTTTATCTCCACTGTTATGTTCTCACCCTAGGGTGTTGGGCCATTATTGTCTTGCATCTCCTACTGGATGCATTGCTTTTTCTTCACATGAAGACCTAGCTTTGCATCAGGTATCAGTTAATTATTTACTGACTTGGGCCTTTTGTGTGCCTATTGTCTTGTTTCCCATTTTTCTAATCCTGACGTTGTTTACTTTTAACAACACCCATAACAGGTAATATTCAGGGTTTTATTTCATCACAATTATAGTAGGATACATTTGTTAATATTCCGGTATTGTAGCTTTCATAGTTTGGTGTTTGTTCACTCTTAGGCTCTATCGAGATGCCCTTGGGCTCATGTGGTTCCCTTGGGGAGCTTTGGCATTTTAAAAAAAAAATTTCGGAAAAAATTTGTTTTGATTTATTTCAAAACTATTTTTTGATTGTCTTTGTCATGTATCCTTATATTGTTTGATTATATGTTAGATGTTAGGAGTGCAGTGAACCTTGTTTGGATTGTAATTATTTATGAAATTACTGTGTAGGGTGAAGAAGTCTACATCGGATTTACATGCTTGTTGTCTTGCCTGTAGTCGCTGTACTCCTACTGATTCAGGTCCTTCTTGTGTGGTTGGAGTCGGCTCATTAGGACACTAATGTTGGAAGCGAGTGTCGTGCTATGTATTCGCGATGTCAGAGCTGTCACCGCAAGATAATTCGAGTTTTCAGTTTCTTTTCCAGAGGAACAAAAACATAGTGATGGTATTGCAACACCTTTCCAGAATGTGCTGCCGTCGTTGCGCTCCGAGCAGCAAACAGAGCTAGCTGCTAAGGTGCTGTTGAATATAAAGGGAATGGGGCCTCTTATTCCAGCAGCTAGCTCAACCAGTCAGGCAGTTACCCGCTAGTGAGAACCATAATGCCGTGTATGTCTGTTGCGGTCGAGGAGAGTGTAGATTTGGGAAGAGCGAGCACCTTATAATCAAAAGCTCACCCAGCGATGATGGAAAAATAAGGGGAAGAAGCCTTCAAGTTTCTCTTTGGGAAGCTCTGCGAGGGCTGGGATCAGACCGTGAGTGGGAGAGCCTTCTCTAACCCAGTAACAATCGGGGTTGACTATTGCTTTGAGAAACTTGCACCGAGTTGGAGCTAATATCCTCCATGGCCACTCTTGGGACTCTCCTTCTACACTGCAGCCGGCCCAGTTACTGCTTCTCCCTCCACTTCGGTGAAGCACATGCGACTGCACACTAGCTACCCAACTTCGGATGTTCATGCAGCCGAGCAAAGATGCTCCAGTCTTTGTCCTCGAAGTCGGTCCAACCGGTAGCTAGTGATTCGAGGCTTGATTCGTCGGGACGTTTGGCGAAGAGATTGGCAGCCTGATCTCCGTCCCGGGAGCAACATGCGCTGGAGAATATAAGCCGCTGCTCCACAAGCCTCCATAACAGACTTGCTGTCACAATTTGCGCAGCTTATCACAGCTTAATAAACCCAGCAAGGGGTACCCGTCAGCAGACTACGGTAGTGAGCCATCGGATGGTGCTGGGTCGGTCCGGTCATCTGTGCATGTAGAAGAAGTCAGAAGTTTCTCTACGGGATGCTCTGCTAGATCTGGCATCAGATCACCTATTGGAGAACCCTCTCCATCCCATTAACAGTCAGGGTCGACTGTGTTCATTGTGAGAAACTATAATGAGTCGGTACACACATCGGAATATTCCTTCCACACTGCAGCCGGGGCTGGCGGCAGTTATGGCTTCTTCTTTTTATATGGAAATGCATGAAAGGGGATTAGCCTAGAAGTTTCTAAGCGGGATACTCTGCGAGATCTGGGGACAGATCGCGAGAGCATTCTCCTTCCTTTAACAGTCAGGGATGACTGTTTTGTGTTGTAAGAAACCTCAATGAGTAGGAGCATCCGTCCAAAATGTGACAAGTTTGGATGCTTCTTCTGCACTTCAGCCGGGGTTGGTTGTTGTTACGGCTTCCTCTTCTTCCATGGATATGCACGCTAAGGGGTAGATGCCTACAATGGAACGCTCGGTACGGTATGGAGCAGACCACAAGCTGGAGAACCCTCTCCTTTCTGTCAGCAGTCGGGGTCGACTGTTTTTGATTTGAGAAACTTTAGTGAGTTGGGAAGCCTGTTCACGCTTGCGGTTCGGGACGCTTCTTTTACACTGCAGCCAGGTCCGGTTGCAGCTATGGCTTCTTCCCCTGCTTCATTGATGAAGCCTGTTGACCACAGGCTAGCTATCCGACTTCGCATGTTAAGGTTGATAGCTAGTTGTTTGAGGCATTTTTATACAGGACATGTGTTGATGATCTGGGGCCAGATCTCTGTCCCGTGAGCAGCTTATGGTAACAAGCGGATTATCGCTGTTGTGATAGCCTCATTCATGGACCGGCTGCTGCAGATTGCTCTGCGTATCACAGCATCCCAGTAGTCACTGGTACTACGGTAGACAGGCTCGGGTGGTGAGCTGTCGACTGGTGCTGCATTGGTCCAGTCATCCGTTCAGATGGAACATTTGGATGGTGAGATGGCTACTGAGGGTGAGTCTCCATCCCTCATAGAAGGGCATCTTGAGACTATGAATTTTTAGTCATAAGCTCTTTGAATCTTGTTCCATCTGAATATAAGTCTGCATTTGCTAGGCAAAAAGAAACAGCTTAACATACCGGGCGATGGAAAGACAAAGATCTTTCCTCCCTGGATCTTTTGGCTCAGGTGTCGAGGGCTTTTGTCCCATTTAATGACGCCTTCCTTGCCTTAGCAATAGTACAAGATATGCTCTATTCTTTATGAATAGAGGTTCGATAGTGCATAGATAGGCTGAGACAGCTGTCTTGTTTGGAATAGAGCCATTGGAAGGAATAAGTACGTCTTTTCCTTCTCGGTGTTGTATTCCTTGGTGTCAAGACATTTACTGCTATTGTGGATGCCATAGTAGCCTTATGTACTGTTACAGTAGTCTTTTCTTATGCATTAGCGGCTAGTGTTGTAAGTCTCCATTTAGTGAGCGTTCAGAGGCCGCAGGTGACACAGATATGTCTTCACACAGATGAAGACTCATAACTGTGTAGCTGCCTTGAGACTACTGTCTCTTTGGGAATTACGGCAGTAGAATAGGAGCTCTTCATTCCCAACCTTACATGATGATAGTTGTAAGTCTTCATTCAGTGAGCTTTCAAGATATTTGTCTTCACGGAGATGAATATTTCTAAGCTATGATAGCTAGGCTTGGACTGCTGTCTTTTGGGAATAAAACTGCTAAAGGAAAGAGTGCTTTTCGGTTTGTTTTCCTAGCTGTCACAAACTTGAGTCTTATCGTTGACACCCTAGTAGCCTAGATAGAATCATGTGCGGTATTTTTAAGTAATTATGCAATAAACATAACTGAAATAACTTATCTCTTGAGACTACTGTCTCTTTGGGAATTACGGCTGTTAAAAATAGCGGCTGTTCATTCCCTACCTTGCGCGCGATAGTTGTAAGTCTCTGTTCAGTGAGCTTTCAAGGTCGCAGTTTACACCAAAATATCTGGCCTCATGGAGATGAAGACTTCTAAGCTACAGCTAGCACTGTAAGTCTCCTTAGTGAGCTTCTAAGGCAGCTGTTATCAGCCTTTTAATTGTCTTCACAAATAAGAAGACCTTTAGCTGCTTCAGCTAGGCTGAGTTAACTGTTCTATCGGATATGATACTGTTATGTTAAAGGAGGTTATTCTCTTCCTACCGGTATTGTTTGGCTTTAGTTATCTGAGGCAGTAAGCCCTATTGATGATGCCATATTAACCTAGTGTGATTAATGAGCCCGCCTATACTAAACTCCTTCTCAGGAATATATTTCCTGATATCAGATCGAACTTAAGGAGTTCATCGAGGTATTTATGATCGGGTGTTGGAACATTGTTTTCGTCTCCCTCTTCAGTTCTATCCAATCTATTGTTGTGGATTATATTTCCACTCGAGGGATTGGATATTATGTCTATATGGCGTATTATTTGGTCATCACATCCCCCTCCATCCTTAGTGGCAATATGGAGTCAGTCAGACGTGAGGGAGTCCTGCGGTTCCTATACTATTTGATAACTAACACAAAAGCATTATGACCTTAATTCTACTGCACCAGCCTTACTTATCTAGCGATTCAAGTAATGCGGGCGAGGGGGGTTCGATGGGAATTATTATTATTAGCATTATCATTTATGCTAAGAATATGAAATTACTTGGATATAGCTCCTTATTTTGATATGTCTTCTCTATTATTGTATAGAGAGACATTCATGTAATTCCTTTAAAAATGTAATCTCCTTTTCACCTTGGAATGCAGGCTAAGAGCTGTATTTGTTCTGCTAATTTCCTTAAGTCCTAGGTCCTCCACCTTTTTACGATTCATCTAAGTCTGGGCCATTGGTTGTTGTATGAAAATATTATAAATTTAAAGTAATTTATATATTTTTTATACTTTCCAATGGCCCAGACGGGGATGGCCCTCCCATGAGTGGGCACTCATACCTCCCCGCTGAGTTATCACTTTAGTAGGCTCGTCTACAAAGAATGATGTTAGCGTCAATTCCGGTCTCTTCCTGGGTACTGTGCATGTGCAAGTACTAAAAGTATGGAGGGCCAGATAGGACTTTTAATTTTCAGTATTGTATGCAAATTTGGGGAATTGGGGGGGGGTTCAAAATTTGTGTTTGGCCCTTGAGATTATTGAGTTTGCACCAGCTAAGTATGGGCCATTGGTAAGTATAAAAAATATACAAATTACTTTAAATTTATAATTTTCATTATATTTTCACTTATTGTCCCCAAAACATATGTTATGTCGAGCTCGTTCTAATGAGGAGGGGTCATAACCTATGTTTTTGAGACAAAAAATGAATATAATTAGTTATTCATTAATTTTATTTGCAAGTGTCGTCTGCTTTTCATGTTAGGTAAAGGGTTAAAAGTTTAATATTTAGTAGATGTGCTACATATAATCTTTAAAGTACAATTATTTAGTCTGTGAGGTTCTGCCTTGTTACATTTTGTTTCTCTGCATCGTAAAGTCTCCTGAATGCATAGCTTTGTTCTTTGATGTCTGAAACACATTTGGCCATGAGTTGTTCACCTGAAATAGTATTTTATTAACAGTTCTGGTATGAATAGGGTAGCAGACTTCCAGGAACCATTGGTGCATGCTATCAACTCTGATATTTATCATATTCTATACATCACAACCTTCATTTTGATGTATAATTTGTGTATATTTAATTTGAATTATGGAATATCAGAGGTGGGAATTTCAAAATAAACAAATTTCCTTTACTTGTATGGCACATTAATAGCATGTTGTTATTTCCCAAAATTAATACCGCATTTTATTTTGATAGAAATGAAAAACAGAAGATTAAAAATATTTTATTTCCACATTTTGTTTTCCATACAAATATGTAAAAAGATATTTTAAACACCAATTACTCAGATATTTGTTTCAACCACATTTATTTCTCAGAGGAGATGATGGCCTCCAGAGTAGGTTGAAGTAAAGTCATCTTTTTTCTTGTGCTAGAAGTTTTTGGTTTCCTTCTCAAATCACAAAATTTTCTTTTTTAACAATCCTTTTCTATTTGTTTAGAACAAGGTATCTGGAAATATTGTATAGTTCTTCCATTTATTGTGCTGTGCTTTCCATATTTCTTCATGCTATATAAAGGCACATTTTGAAGCTGATCATGAAGAGAAATTCTCGGACTTCTGCTTGGAAAAATTTGAGTTTCATTATTTTTTTCGGAACAGTGAACCACAGTACTTATAGCATCCAAACATGAAAAAATACCATATATTTTTTTTTTAACTTTCATGAATTTAAAATTAGGAAAATGTATCAACCACTTCAGCCAGTCCAACAATATTTCAAATCCTCTGGTCAATGAGAGAGCAGTGCCATTCTGATATGAAGTGGTGAATGACTGTTTCATAGAAGTGAGCAATCATTTATAGCATGCAGTTGTGTTTAGGCTTCTTTCCAGGTCTCAAACAATACCGGTGGTGTTTCAAAAATATATTTCTTCTTAGTCATTATGAAATTCTTAATCGTATGTATCGGTGTGAATTCTCCACCTAACACGTCATTTTAACTGGTAGAGTGCTAGAAGCCACTATCAGGGCTTTAATATGAAGAGCAGGTACCCCAGCCCAAAGGTGTCATATTCTGTGGATGTGCTTCATATTATCTTAGAAGTGAAATTAATTAGTCTTCATGGTTTTGCCTTGTTACAATTTATGGGAGAGTGCCTGATGGCACTCTCCCATAAATTGTAACAAGGCAAAGACACGTGAACAAATTTTGATGACCAAAAATAACTTAGCACTCTACCAGTTAATGTATCGTGTTTGCTTTTATTTTTTAATTATCTAACACCCACTGCACATGTTTCAGGGATTCTTGTGGGTATTTACAGGGGCCGTTTATAGAACCCTTTCCCAGTGACATTTGGGCATGATTTTCCAACCCTGAATTTCCCAGTTTCAGTTTCCACTCAAACAAAAATGTAATGCACAACTGGTGCTCTGTACTGGGTAATCATAAGCCCTCAGAAGACCAACCAGTTCATGACAGGAACTGTACATTAAATTTAAATTGCTTGTCTCACGAAGTCTCTTGATTCAAAGGCATGTGATAAGTTCTTTAATAGTATAAGAACAGTTTCATAGAGACTTCAAAGACTGCGTGAACATGATTCCATGTGCACGTTTGTTATAAAACTTGTAGTATACATGCAGTTGCTAAGGTGTCAGTCTTAATGTTCTCTGCACAATTCCTGTGTAAAATTTTTTAGTCTTTGTATGTTTTCCCCTCCAAGACAAATTCCAACTGGAGCCCCCATGATGCAAATTTTCCCAATGGCACGAGCCCCGGACCCTTTCCCAAAGAGGGCAGAAGAATCCCTGTGTTTGTCAAAATGCCTTAATACTTGAGAATTCTTGTGAATATAATCATTCAAACAGACTGTCACCTGCAAAATGAGGTTCCCAGAGAGTGAATTTAGTAATGTTACCCTGCACAGCAGGGTAGCATCACTGAATTTACCCTTTGTGAACCCCAGTCTGAATCAGGGTCTCAAAACTAAACAGAAAGAGGTACCCAGAGGATAAATTGGTCCACTGTATGGGATAACCTCATCAAATTCACCCTCTGGAGACTTCATTCTGCAAATGTCAGATTGCTTATTTTCAGGCCTGTGTCATGTAGTAATGCTTTAGCATTGTAAAGCCTTCTTGCACTCAAGGGACGAAATACACCATCACCCATGCTATTCTGTAGATTATGAGGCCCGAAACATAAAACAAAGGGAGAGCATATGTTCTTTTGATGGCAAAGAAATAATTATAAAAAAGTAAAATAAAACACTGCCCGCCTATATGCAATTTTACCAAAAAATGGCCTGAGAAACAAGATCTAATTTGTGGGGCCTTATTTTATTTATAAGTTTTTCACAATATTTATAGAGAACCATATCATGTGATCTCTCTCCCCTCATTAGCATAAGTCAATGAGCTCATTCCAATGAGGGTTCACACAATTTGGTTTTCTTGAAATTTTGAGGAAAATAATTTGTAAATTACACGGGTGGATGTAGCTGATTCATTACTTATAGGGTTAATATATAGATGATATCTATGATATTTTAGTAAATATTGGGAATTATCTCATGAGTGTGGACCTGAAGGTTTTATTTTTCACGAGGGCTTGCATGAGTGAAAAATAATACTATCAGGTCCACACAAATGAGATAATTCCCAATATTCACTAAAACAGCATAGGTATAATATCGGGAATTATCTCATGAGTGTGGACCTGAAGGTTTTATTTTTCATGAGGGCTTGCAAGAGTGAAAAATAATACTTTCAAGTCCACACGAATAAGATAATTCCCGATATTCACTAAAACAGCATAGATTTTCTTTTTATTATATGCTACGTGACATTTTACTGCTTAATATTCAGCCCAATTCAACTGTTAACAGTTTCAAGACAATAACAAAAAGCTACTGATTGTTCCTTCACGGCAACGTCATGCACCGAAGCTTAACGTCATTTAGGAAGCTACTGAAAAAATTCATTGCGTGGACCTGAAAATATTATTTTCACACGGCAAGCGCTCGTGAAAAATAAAACTTTCAGGTCCACACTCATGAGATAAGTCCAGATACTGACTAAAATAGAGTAGATTTTCTTTTTAGCTCACCTACTTCTATTAGAAGTGGTAAGCTATTGTCGTGACCTCGGGCGTCAGCATCGGCGTCCGGCGTGTCCAATATTGTAAGATTTAATGTTAAGGTTAATTTCTCAAAGATCAGTGGGCTCAGGGCTTTGATATTGCATATGTAGGTTGTAGGGGACTATCAGAACAGTATTTAACCCTGATACTATGATTTCACCTAAAATTTTCTGCCAAAACTTGTAAGAATTTGCGTTTAGGTGTTGTAAGAATTTGCGTTAAAGTCAGCTTTTGTGCAGATTGTGCTGCTTTAACTTCTCATTACTGTTGATTTTCATATTTCAATAACAACTGTAGGTATTAACCCTACTGTATGCAGAAATTTAACGAAAATTTTCTTTTTTTTCAGTCAAAATATTTTTATACTGTACCAATGACCCAGACATAGCTGGTGCTAACTCTTAAAAATATAGGGCCAAACACAAATTTTGCCCCCCAATCCCCAAAATTTGCATCTAAAACCAAAGAAATCATGTCCTGAATGGCCCTCCATACTTCACCTCTACTGCGCATGCGCAGTGTCAAGGACGTCCCGAAATTGGCGCCATAAATCATTCTTTGTTTGGCCCTTCTTCAGTTAACATCTGACTGATCTTTGTGCTTGTAAATCTCAGTTTAAATGATGCCAGACACATAAATATTAGAGAAATGGTGATTCTAAGGAGGATATAGAAGGAGGAGAGGAAAAATGAGTGACAGAAAATATTCAGGGCTGTAACTTAAAGTTTTTTAATGAAATTATGTTAAGTTACCTATTTTCGAGGCAAGAGCCTGTTGTTGTCATTCTTGTTATCAAGTTACACTGCTTATTCAGTGTTTTCCTCCCTCCCTTTCCTTTAAGTCCCCCCTAGCTATTCTCCCATGCTTTTGGCATATTTTCTGTAATATTATTACTAAAATTTCTTGGGAGTTTTAGCTGGATAACAGAATGAATTCTGTTCTTTTCCCCATGTTTACGTCTTCACCTATGGGTGGTTAGACGTAGTGTTCTTCATCTACCATCTGATGTTCTGCAGTTTCTTCCCTGGAAGTCTCTGTTTTGCATCAGATAGTGTATTATTGGTAACTGATTTTGGGCCAGGGTTATCAGTGCCTGGAGTCTTGTTTCTGGTGTTTTTACACTTCTTGTTTACATTGACAACAGCCCTCTGTGTGAGGGGGGATTTCTTGAAAATAATATCTTGATGTTAGTTTAATCATTACTAGATACATTATTATTGTTCGTAAGTGTTGCATTAATTTTTTAAAATATTTTTAAAATTTTTGCCCACACTTAGGCTTGGGATCCATTGGGGCTCAACGTTACTTTTCAGAAACTTGGGCTTTTCTGAAAAAATATTTTTTCAAAATTTTTTGATTTCAATTATTTTTTCTATGTTAATGGATCATGTTATTATGTATTTTGATTGTCAGGGGTTGGTGCGAGTACTAGGACTTTGTTTTCTTTTCACATTGAAAGGATATTGTTCAATTGTAATAAGAGGAAATCTTCCTCTGACTTTCATAATCATTGTATAAATGTAGTCAGTGTACTCTCACTAACTCCTGTTCCGTATGTGTTAATTTCGATGACAACATGGGAAGCGTGTGTCATGGTATGTTAGTGGGGAAATGGCCATTCCGGTCCTTTCCCCGCAGGGTCACTCTAGTTTATCAATTTCTATTTCAGACGATCAAGAACAGGGTGATGTATCCGTGATGTCTTCCAAAAGTGTGCCTCTGTCGTCACAATTAATGAAGAGCTAGCGGAAAAGTGCTCATGAAAATACGTCAATTGCCTAAGAGGTCCCTAGTAGGATCGACGGCCTTTGACGTCCGCTAGCTCGCCCGGTGTAGCGTCCATTCATCGAATGGTTCGGCAGCCGGGTTCGTCCGTTGCGGTCCAGAAGGAGTTTTGGGTGACGTGAGCACTATAAATCAACCAAATGCACACCCAGTGACGGCGGATTAGAGGAGAGAACGGAGGAAGCCTTTTAGTCCGGTTCCTAGCTCGTCCAGGTCCATCCGGACTGCGAGCGAGAGAGGCCCCTCTCTCGTACAACAACATCTGGCCCCAGATGTTGTGGTACAAAATGTTTCGCATTCGGAGCATACGTCCGCCGCTCGGGATGCTCCGTTAGATAGACAGCCCGGAGAGACTGTCAATAAGGCTTCCTCATCCTCATGGTAGCGCACACGACCGCTCTTGGCTACGTGACCTCAGATATCCAGTCAACTTCGCCAATCAGAGAATCCTCGGCGACCAGGTCACGCCATCCGATAGCCAGGGACACGAGGCCTGGAGACTCCGGACGTTCGCATAAGAAAGTATGCGGGAGTCAACGTACACGGAGCTTCCAGCGGCAAAGCATCGTAAGACCGCTACTGCACAGACCTCGGTGACGGACGTGCTATCACAAATAGCACAACTTATCGCAGCATCCCAGCAACGACAGAATCTCTGTCACATCATGTAATATCCGACGACGCTGGGTCGGGACGCTCCGCGTAAGCACGGACGTCCGAAAATTTCATACGGTCCGACGGGATGCCGAAAGGGATTCAGAGGATTTCGAGCTTTCCCTTTCGGAACAACATAAGCTACTGTATATGTCATCCGACTTCATCTTCTAGAGGTTCTTCGTCGGACCAGAATGCTGTGATGCCGGATAAGAAACTGATAGCGTCGGTGGACACAGAAATTTTTGGTTCGGTTCAGGGACATCGTCCCTCAGTTCCGACACAGTCCAATAATGTCTCAGAAACTTTCGATTTATTGAACGACGATATATATATTTTTTATATGTTTGCTATTTACAAGCATGTCTGGTTTCTTGTTCGCAAAATTACTGAGATGTCTTTCAAAAGTGTGCCTCTGTCGTCATAGTTAATGAAGAGCTAGCGGCAATTAGTGCTCATGGAATACATCAATCGCCTAAGAAGTCCCTAGTAGGATCGGCGGAGTTGACATTCGCTAGCTCACCCGATGTAGCGTCCATTCATCGAATGGTTCGGGAGTCGGGTTTGTCCGTTGCGGTCTAGGAAGGAGATTTGGGTGATGCGAGCACTATAATAGACTTTAGTACACACCCAGTGACGACGGATTAGAGGAGAGATCGGAGGAAGCCTGTTAGTCCGGTTCCTAGCTCATCCAGGTCCGTCTGGGCGGCGAGCGAGAGAGGTCCCTCTCTCGTACAACAACATATGGGACCGGATGTTGTGGTACAGACATTTCGCATTCGGAGCATATGTCCGCCGATCGGGACGCTCCATTATATAGACAGTCCGAGTGACTGTCGATAATGCTTCCTCATCCTCTCAGCAGCGCACACGACCGCACATTGGCTACGTGACCTCGAGTATCTGGCCAGCTTCGTCATTCAGTGATTCCACGGCGAACAGGTCACGCCATCCGGTAGCCAAGGGACACGAGGCCTGTACACTCCAGTCGCTCGCATAATAGAAGTATCCACGGGGTAACGAACACGGAGCTTCCAGCGGCAAGGCATCGTAAGACCGCTTCTCCACAGGCTTCAGTGACGGACGTGCTATCCAAAATAGCACAGCTTATCGCAGCATCCCCAGCAGGAATAATCCGACGGCGCTGGGTTGGTGCGCTCCGCTGTTGCCTCAGGTACAGACGACCGAACACTTCATAGGGTCCGACAGGATGGCGAAAGGAATTCGGACGATTTCGAGCTTTCCCTTTCGGAAAAACAGAAGCTGCCTTACATATCTTCCGGCATTATCTTCCAGAGGTTGTTCCGTCAGACTACATTGCTGCGATGCTGGATAAGAGACTAATAGCGTCATTGGACACGGAGTTTTGGATCGGTTCAGGGACATTGTCCCTGAGTTGCCGACGCAGTCCAATAATGTCAGAACATTCGAATTATTGAACGACGCTATATATAAGCTTGCTACCAAACATGCTAGTCTAGTTTCATGTCCGCAATGCTCTATTCTGCCTTTCATCAATTCTAGGAAAATAAATTTTTATTGGCAGAACTGGGCATACCGAGAGTTCCTATGCGTCTAAGACGGCGAGGCTGAACACTGGGAATTATCTTTTTCGCCATCCATGTCAATTCCAACCACGACGTTGGTAACGACAATGATGTCTAATAGACTTAACTTAGATGCTTTATCATACGTAGACCACCTTACTGAGGTGTTATCATTACGTCTTCAAGAGAAAGAATTCCAGGATATGATCCTCAATGAGATTTCTTTCAGGGGCAGTAGTTTTCCACGTATAACTCCGTCCTTCAGTGGCAACCTGGAGTTGGTTAGACGTGACGCAGCCCTAGCTACATCCACGCACGTGGATAGTAAGGTGAAGAACTCTCTCAGGGTTGCTTCAGTCTCAGAGAAGCTTCTCTTCGACGGCAACCTTTCAGCAATCTTTGAATTGCTCGATATACACGTTCTCTTGTCAATCAAGTGTAACAAGAGATTCAGACGTGGGCAACATTCGGTGGTTGACTCAGAGAGTTCCACTGTAGTTGCCGGATCCGAGTTTTTCGATTAGGACGGGTGCCAGTCAAACAGGTTGGGACACAATATTGATCCCAACGGATTCGAAGTGCCAGGGTCTTTGGGTTCCGCAGTTTTTAGGCAAGCACTTAACTTCCAACAAATGATATTATTTTGGCTTGCACTATGTCATTGGATGAACATTATTCAGAAACGCATGTCCAAATCCTGTCCGATAATACGACAGTAGTTGCGTATATCCGGAACCAGGGAGGCACTCATTCGGTTCCGTTATTGATTTTAACAGAAAGAATCCTTCTGTTTGTTATAGAACACCAAGTTCTGTTTCGGTCCGTCATATTCTGGGTCGTCGGATCGTATTAGCAGACTCCCTTTCACATAAGGGTCGTTTGTTGCCGTTAGAATGGACTCTCAACAAACAGGTATTCAATCAGATTTGCTACCAATGGGAGCGCCCAGTGATAATTTATTTGCGACACAACTCTCCAATCAGTTGCAGACGTATGTGTCACCGTGTCCGGATCCCCGAGCATATGTAGTTTACGCTCTATCGATCTAGTAGGACGGGGTGATAGGATATGCGTATCCTCCAGCGCTATTGATTCAGCAAGTATTGCTAGGATTATACATTCACAATACAATTCTGTTGGTAGCATCTCTGTCTCCACAGAGACGGTGGATTAATTTACTTAGATGTCTGCTGTGGGACTTACCATGGAAACTTCCTCCACGAGAGGATCTTTTTTCGCTGGGGAAATCGTGTCAACTTCATCACAACCTGCAAGGTCTCAACCTTCACGTATTCCGTTGTGCGCTCCTTCTTGCATGGCAAGCATTGTACAGGACGAGCAGTGGACGCGATTTCTAACTGTAGGAGGACCTCCTCTTCGCTATACTATGCGGCTAAAGTGGAGGGTCTTCCGTCGTTGGTGTAGGGATCTTTATGTTGATATTTTTGATCCCTCCATACCAGACATTGCAAACTTTCTAGTATACTTGTTTGACGAGATCAACTGCAGCCAGTTACTTTTAAAGGTTATAGGTCTATGTTATCTGATACCTATGCACACCATGATAGTTTACTAGTTTACAATTGAGCCTAATGTCTCTTTATCTAAGTTAGTTTGAAGCTTTTCGATAATAGACCTAGAATCCTTAGATTAATTCCTATACGGAATTTAGCTTGGGTTCTTATTAACTAAAGCAACCATTTGAACCTCTTGAGACAGTAGTTTCAAATTCTGGCCTTTTAAGACAGCAATTCTCTTAGTCTTCTCTTCTGCGGAAGAGTCAGTGAGCTTCATGCACTATCGGTGGACGATTCTCACTTTCATAGTATTGGAAACTCTATTACCTTTACTACTAATGTTGTATTTTTGGTTAAGAATCAGGCTCCTAATAAATATCCGGAACCTATTGTTTTTAAGGTCCTTCCGTCTTCGAACGGGCATAGGCCTTTACTCTGTCTGGATAGACCTTTATGTATTCATTAACAGATCTCAGTTTATCAGTAAGGACGTAAAGCTTCTTCTGGCTCTGATGCCTAATAGAAAGGTCATTACGGTCCATTCTATTACTAAATGCATTCAATTAACTATCAGTACTGCTTAGGATAATCTATCCTTAACTCAGCAGTCTGTGCTTAAGATTTCGGCTCATGAAGTAAGAGCTCTTCTACATCTTGGGCTTACGTAAATAGTGTTGCTATTATAGATTTAAAGTAGGCTGCATATTGGTCTCAGCCATCCACATTCATGAATTTTTATCTCAGAAATATCGAGTCCATTTCTGGAGGCCTGCATTATTTAGGGCCATTATCGGCTGCTCAGAATGTCGATCACTTAACAATTGCAACTATAGCTATGTAGGCTTTATGTTCCGGCAGTGACTCCGTCCTGCTGCCCTCTTCGCTCTGGGCTATTTGACCCAGGGCAAGAAAAGGGGGGGGGGAGGGTGTCCCTTGGGTCACCTGTTTTATTATGAAAACAAGGGGATACCTCCTCCGGAGTCAGTAATTCTGAGCTGTTACTGGGATGGTTTTTTAAGTGAAAAGTTATGTTTTAAAATTCATTCATGTCATAGTTTTAAAGTATAGCGTTTGAATATGTCACGTGTCAAACGGGCGTTATTATACTATCCTCGGACACTGTTAAAAGAGTATAAACAGTCTCAATTCTCTGGACTAACTTTATTTATTGGCTTACTTTAAAAATAATTAGTATAATATTATACTGGATATTAATAGAGAATATGGATGTTATGATGCTCAATTATAGAAGGTATTGTGTCTTTCTAATTTATCATAAATAAGAAAGATACATGTGAAGCCTAATTCTCCTTTTCTCCTCCAGGAGATGACTCTATTTTATATAGTTGAGCTTATTGGATTTTCCTCTATGTCCTGGGCCCTCCAGCCTTTTTACTATTCAGCTACGTCTGGGTCATTGGTACAGTATAAAAATCTTTAAAAATTTATAGTAATTTATATATTTTTTATACTTACCAATGACCCAGACGGGGATGGCCCTCCCAGGAGTTGGGAACTCATACCTCCCCGCTGAGGACATAGCGCTTACCAGGCACTGATGGTAAGAATGATTAATGGCGCCAATTTCGGGACGTCCTTGACCCTGCGCATGCGCCGTAGAGGTGAAGTATGGAGGGCCATTCAGGTCATGATTTCTTTGGTTTTAGATGCAAATTTTGGGGATTGGGGGGCAAAATTTGTGTTTGGCCCTATATTTTTAAGAGTTAGCACCAGCTATGTCTGGGTCATTGGTAAGTATAAAAAATATATAAATTACTATAAATTTTTCAAGTTTCATGTTTTTCTCGGACTTGGTAAATTTTAAGTTGTAAAACTTTGTAAACTTTGTGTTTAGGTGAGTTGTGTTTCTATGTGTCTTTCCAGGCGATTAATATTCTACTTGGGTTACTGAACTCCATTGCAGTAATATTTAACCCTCATTACATGCATATTTGAGGAATTTGAGGCTGATTTTCTGCCATACTTGTTGTAAGAATTAGCGTTCAGGTGTTGTAAGAATTTGTGTTAAAGTCAGCTTTTGTGCAGATTGTGGTGCCTTCACCTCTCATTACTGTTTATTTTCTCATTTCAATAACTACTTTAGGTATTAACCCTACTGTATGCAGAAATTTAACTGATTTCTTTTCTTTTTTTCAGTCACAATGTTCACGTTTTTCTCTGACTTACTCAATTTTAAGTTCTAAAAGTTTGTGTTAAGGTGAGTTCTGTTTCTATGTGTCTTTCCAGGCAATTGATATTGTACACATGGGTTACTGAACTACATTGCGTAACATTGCGCCCTCACTACATGCATATTTGAGGAATTTGAGGGGGGATTTTTGGGACTTATATTCACTTTCTTTAAAAAAAATTTTTTTTAACTTTTTTTTTTTATTTAATACTTTCTCATACTTGTTACTAGTAACATTAAGGCTTATTTTAGTTGTTGATGTGATGTATTTTTGTTGGGACTTATAGTCACTTTCTTGAACGAATGTTTTTCCGCAACTCCTCTTTAACCAATGAATGTACTTCAATTAAAATTTCAGTGATTCTTCATTACATAATGCCATTTTGCACCTCCTATTTTATTTTTTGATCTGATGTATTTTTATTAGCTCACCTACTTCTATTACAAGTGGTGAGCTTATATGATGACCTGGAGCGTCAGCGTCGGTGTCCCGCATGTCCAATATTGTAAGATTTAATGTTAAGGTTATTTTTTCAAAGATCACTGGCCTCAGGCCCTTCATATTGCATATGTACGTTGTAGGCAACTATCAGCACATTATTTAACCCTGATACTACGACTTTCTTTCAAATTTCACCTACAATTTTCAGCCAAAACTTGTAAGAATTTCCATTTATGTGTTGTAAGAATTTTCGTTAAAGTCAGCTTTTGTGCAGATTGTGCTGCTTTAACTTCTCATTACTGTTGATTTTCATATTTCAATAACAACTGTACGTATTAACCCGACTGTATGCAGAAATTTAACTGCAATTTCTTCTTCTTTCAGTAAAAATTTCCATGCTTTTCTCGAACTTAGTAAATTTTAAGTTCTTAAAGTTTTTGTTTAGGTGACTTGTGTTTCTATGTGTCTTTCCAGCTGATTGAATTCTACACTTGGGTTACTGCACTCCATTGCAGCAATATTTAACCCTCATTACATGCATATTTGAGGAATTTGAGCCTGATTTTCTGCCAAAACTTGTAAGAATTTGTGTTTAGGTTTAAGATTTTGTGTTAAAGTCATCTTTTGTGCACATTGTGGTGCCTTCACTTATCATTACTCTTTATTTTTGTCTTTTCAAAAACTACTTTAGGTATTAACCCTACTGTAAGCAGAAATATAACTGATTTTTTTTTTTTTATATCCAATGATTCTATGTTGAATTGATATATAATAAATGCAGAAATATAGACTTTCCAAAGCCATCACATAAACCACATTAATCATTTGATGCCTAGTTAATGATTTATATTAACTGTGTATTAGGCATGTTACATTGGAACGAAATTATCAAGTGCGAATGTAGGTGAGAGTTGGGATGTAACAACCCTCTTGTTTATTATATGCTATGAGACATTTTTTCAAAGCATAACATCATTAAGGAAGCTATTGAGGAATATTCCTCGATATATATCGAGCCGATGGATATTGAGAAATATCTTTTAGATAATTTGCACTAATTCACGGGCTAACATATATTCAAACCTTTTTATTTATTTTACAGCACTTTAAAACAGGAAGTATTATGAATTTTATCGTGAGTGTCGACTCATGTTTGGGTCCAATGACATTCTTGAGAATCTGGCATGACAACAGTGGACAAGGAAAAAACAAGTCCTGGTATCTGGATCAGGTTCAGCTAACTGATCTCCAGACTGGTGATAAGTAAGTATTTAAACCATTGCAAATGGATGTGAATATATTTGCTTGGGCAAAACATTTTTGCCTTGGCTATTCTTTGTTTTGCCTAGGCAATGATTTAAACATGGTGATCATTCATACAATTGTGATGAATTGCTGCCCACAATATTTATTCATTGGTGTTTATGGTCACATATCTCTGCACAATGGCTGATCATGAACATGACAGTTTTACGGGTGGATGAAGCCGGAGTACCCGGAGAGAACCACTGATCAATGGCGAAAAACTGTCAGCTCCTCAACATACTAACTCCACACAAGCACAGTTATCATTGGTTGAAGACAAGTGTACCATCAATGTGCAATACGTCTTAGTACACAGTGCCACCATGCCCCCACATGGGCAATGGGGTGAAGTGTCTTGCCCAAGGACACAACACGGTTGCCGCAGTCGGATTTGAACTTAGGACCTCTTGGCTTGCAGCCTGCACCTCTACCTACTGGGCCACCACACCCCCAAAAAGCTGTGTTGGGTAAAGGGTCAACATATGTTATCAGTATCCAACAGGAGTTCAGCCATGGTGGCCTCATGGGATCCTGTGAGATCATAGTAGGTATGGATTCTCGCAACCATTTTTGCAAGAATCCAAATGGATTCTCCAAATTTAGATGAAATATAAGCCCTGTTTGTAGAGGTGAATTATTTTTTTATTTTTTTGTAGGTTTTTCTTTCTGTGTGATAGATGGTTAGCTGTGGAAGAAGATGACGGTCAGGTTGATAGGATTATCCCCGTTGCGGGAATTGAAGACCTGGTAGCATTCAAGACTCTTTTTACTTCAGGCATGAGGAAGAAGATATCCAACGATCATTTATGGGTGTCAATATTCTCTCGTCCAACAAGAAGCTCTTTCACCAGAATGCAGCGAGTCTCCTGCTGTGTTTCACTTCTATTTCTCACCATGATTACTAACTGCATGTGGTTTAAAAGTGATGAAAATGCTCCCAAAACAGGTTTGAAGCTTGGTCCATTCCAGTTCACACTTCAACAGATATTCATCAGTTTTGCCAGCACAATGATTGTGTTTCCAGTCAGTTTCTTGCAGGTGACCTTGTTCAGAAGATGTAGACCAAAGAAAACAGCAGTGATGCAGGTGAACCAGCAAATTCCAAAGAGAGGCAAGAAATATCGCTGGAAAACCATCACTCAGTCAAACTCTGCTCTCTGGGGGAATATGGAACAGTCCAAAATGAGAAAGTTTCAGATGGGAGTTAAAGGAATCTTAAGCTTTCATGGACAAAATAAATATGATGATGATGCACCAGAGCCCGATGATAATAAGCCTGTCAAGAAGAAGAAGGGATTGAGTCTACCACACTGGTGTCTTTACATTGCTTGGGGCTGTAAGTATTACTTGCTGCTTTCTAAAGTATGAATTTTTCATGGATATTTAGGAGATAAATGTCTCTTGTTTCATTAGACATTTGGGAATTTACCTATGGAAAACCATTTGTTAATGAGCCCTGAAGGGGTGAGTTAACAAATGGTTTTTCATAGTCAAATTCCCAAATGTCTAAGGAAACAAGAGACGTTTATCTCCTTTGTAATTCCTGTCATCATTATAAGTGAAAAAATTCTCCAAACCCTTTTATTTGAAGAAAAACAATCAAAAACAATGACATTTTCTTCGATCTTGGTCTATTTGCCATGATCGAATTAATAGAAAACAACTCCGGGATGTGTTCAATCTGTGATAGGAGCAGTTTAGCACCATTGCTCGCATGGAGTGTGGATGCATACATGTTCTAATTAAATCTCTTCTGGCAATTAGAGCATGGTAAGAGTAAATTTACCTGAGATTAGAGTATGGAGCCAATTGGCTTTCAGCCAAGCTAATTACAGGTTCAGAAAGAACAACACATCAAACTTAACTGGTGAATTACAATGTAAAATATTGTAAAACTAGATGGTGTCATTTGTTTGCTAAGCACACTATAGTATATCCCTACATTTGCATTCTTGATTATTGGTTAATGCTTGATACAGACAGAAATGAAAAGGTATTATAAAAGCTGAAATCTTTGTGCACATCTAGAGACCCTACCTGAACATATGAACACACTTTCAATGTTTTGAATTAAACCTCCTAGGAGCCTTTTGCAGTAAACTGATTTTCTAATGACGAATGTGTCGCTACAGGTGTCACATACTTCCAAATAAAAAATCTGAAACCTTTATGCACATCTAGAGACCCTACCGGAACATATGAACACACTTTCAACATTTCAAATTAAAACTACCTAGAATATTCCAGAATGTTATTCATGGATTCTTTTGGGTGTCAACAGGGGCCAAATATGGGACCCTTTCCCAATGGCATTTTGGCCTGATTTTTCCCAATGCAAACCAAAGATTTCCCAGTCTCAGTCCTCATTACAATAAAAGTTTAACTCTTCTTTACATTTTGAAGGTCTAATTTTGACTTTAATCACTTTTTACTGCAATAAAACAGGTGCCTCAACAGGCAGGTTTTAGATACGTTTGCAACTTACATCCCAAGAACTTTGTCAGTTGTTTCTAGGTAGTCTTGGCTGACTATATGGGCAGCCAAGACTTGCTTAGACATTAAACTGCAAAGCCACAGAATGTAGACTGCCGAGGTGTTGCAAAATGCATAAATATCTTCATCATTTAATAGTATAAGAATAATTTATTTAATAGAGATCACAGAGACTGATCATTATATAAATGCGACTGTTTGTTTTAAAACTTACCACATGTACTTTACATGTAATATCTTCGGTATTAATGTTCTCAGTTCAATATGAAGGTAACATTTTTTATTATACCCCTACTTTTTTTTAAAAAAGTGGGGTATACTGGATTGTGCCTGTCCATGCATCCGTATGTCTGTCCCTGTGTCTGTCTGTATGTCTCCATACTCAGATGTCTGTTCGCATTATAACTTCAACATTACTGCTCAGATTTCGATGAAGTTTGATACAGATATTCATTATCATGAGATCTTTAAGTAGCATCAGCTGTTTTGCTGTTGGAATATTTTTTCTGTGAGTTATGGCCCTTTGAATATACAAAAAATAGGCTATTTTTTGTCTGTTTGCCTCGTATCTGGGTTATTGGATCTCAATGAAATTTGGAATGAAAATTGGTTATGGGAAAGGAAGGCTTTCCAATGAGTCTCTAATAATATTTCTTACTTTTCACTTTTTAGACTTATCACCCTTTTTAACTTTGAAAATTTGTTGTTTGTCTCATAAAATAGCCAATTTTTTGTCTGTTCACCTCATATTTCATGTTTGGGTTATCAGATTTCAGTGAAATTTGGAATGAAGATTGTTTGTGGGAAATGTTTTCAACTGGGTTATGTCCCTGTATTAAAACAAAGAAAATATTTGCAAATCACCTCCCCACATGTGGCATTATGTCTTTGTTCTACATCTCTTATGTGGATGGTCCAATTGTCACTTGACTTAAGTAACAGGTGTTTCTGGCCTTCACAATTACCTTGCTGTAAAATAAAGACAATAATTTTGCTGTTTGCCTGGTGAAATAGCCATTTTTTTTGTCTGTTTGCCTCATATCTCTGGTTTGGGTTTAGCATCTCTCAGTGAAATTTGGAATGAAGACTGTTTATGGGAATAGCTTTCACAGTATCATGGTTCATTTCTTCTTTCTTCTCTTGTCATTGTTTGGTGGTATGCACCATGGGGGTATGCCCTGGGGTCCCCCCCACCCCCACCCCCCCCACCCCCACACCCCCTCCCCCACACTCTTGTTCTTTGTGTGTTTCTTCTCCCAAAGAAATTTCCCATTGCGGCCTTCATGGCGTGAATTTTCACAGGCCCTTTCCCAAAGAGGGAAAAATAATCCTTCTTATTACAATATTCTAGAATGTTAAAATGCACCTGGAATATTCTGCAATATTAATGAACAAGAGCATATTTTTATACTGTAACCAATGGCCCAGACTTAGCTGGTGCTAACTCTTAAATATTCAGGGCCAAACACAAAGTTTGCCCCCAAAATCCCCAAAATTTGCATCAAAAATCAAAAAACTTATGTCCTATATGGTCCTCCATACTTTTGCCTACTGCACATGTGCACTGTCAAGGAAGTACCGAAATTGGTGCCAAGCCTCATTCTTTGTTTGGCCCTTCTGTCAATACATCTCTCTGACTTCTGTGCTTGTAAATCTCAGTTTATATGATGCCAGACACAAAATAATGATGAAAATGGTGGATCCAAGGATGCATTAAGAGGATGAGAGGAAGAAACAGTGGTTGGATGTGTTCAGGGCTGTAACTTAATGTTCCCTAATTTTGAGACATGGGCCTGCTGTTTTCATTCTTGCTATGAAATCTCCACTGTTTGTTAAGTGTTTCCTCCCTCTCCTTCCTTGAAACCCCCCTAGTTAATCTCCCATGCTTTTGGAACATTTTTTGAAATTTTTTTCTTGAAAATTTCTTGGGCGTTTAACTTGGTTACAGAATGTTTATTCTGTTTATCCCCATGGTTACGTCCTCACCCGTGGGGTGTTTAGGCATTTTTGGTCTTGCATCTACCATCTGATATATTGCAGTTTCTTCTGATGAAGATTCTGTTTTACATCGGATAGTTTTAAGAACCTGTTACTGACTTCGGGCCATGTTGTTCAGTGCCTAGAGTCTTGTTTCCAGTTTTTATAGACTTTTGTTTACATTGACTATGGTTACTTTCTTTTAGTAATTCCTTGTCATTTGTTAGGTTAGGTATGTAATCAGATATATTAGTATACTCCATAAGTGTAACATTAATTTTTTAGTTTAAATAAAAAAATTTTGTCCACTCTTAGGCTTTTTTTGGATCCATTTGGGCTCATCGTTCCCTTTGGGAACTTGGTCTCATGTCAAAATTTTTTGAAATTTTTTTTTATGAATTATTTTTCGAAATTTTGTTTAATGTATTGTATTATCATTTATCTTTATATTATTATAAGGGTTAGTGCAAGTACTACGGCTTGAATGTTTCTGATAATATGAAAGAATATTGTTCAAACTGTAAATCGAGGAAGTCTTCCTCGGATTCTCATGCTCATTGTGTTTGCTGTAGTCATTGCACTCGCACTAACTCTTGTTAAGTTTGTGCAAATTGGGATGACAAACGTTGGAGACATGTGTCACGGTATGTTGTTAGTGGTGAGAGATTGATGCCTGTTCTCTCATCACAAGGTCACTCTAGTTTTTCAGTTTCTTTTTCAGAGGAACAAGAACATGGTGATGTTTCCATGATGTCGTCTGGAAGTGTGTTGCCGTCTTCGCAAATTAACGAAGAGCTAGCAGCAAAAGTGCTCAATGAAATCAGACAAGTGCCTATGTCTCAGAATATGGGATTTATGGCCTTGTCTCCAGCTAGCTCGACCACCGGATCTATCACTCAGCATATGGGTGGTGTGACGCCGGGTAAATCCGTTGCAGTCCAGGAGAGGAAAAAGGGTGTTGTGAGCACTATAATCTCGGATCGTGCACACCCCGCAATGATGGAACAGAGGAAGCCAGTCAGTTCTGTGGTGGGCTCCTTCAGGTCATCCCGGACCATGAGAGAGAGAGGTCCCTCTCTCTTACAACAACATCTGGGGCCGAATGTTGTGGTTCAGAACGTTTGTCAGTCGGAGCATATGTCCACACCTCCTGTCTGGGATGCTCCATCATATAGACTACCGAGGTTGGCTAGTCTATCCGCTTCTTCATCATCGTATCTGCACACATGACCGCATATTGGCTTTGTGACCACAGAGATCCAGCCTGCTTCACCGACGAAGGATTCGATGTCATCTAGGTCCCGCCATCCAATAGCCAGGGATACGAGGCCTCATCAGTGGGGAAGTTCGCATAAAAGGATTATGTCGGACACGTTGTCCCAGGAGTTTCCAGCAGCTAAGCATCAGAGGACCGCAGCTCCACAGGCCTCAATGACGGACTTGCTGTCGCAAATTGCGCAGCTCATCGCAATATCCCAGCAACCTTCAGAACATCCTACAACAGTTTCTGATCAGGAACTGTTGGATGAAGCTGGGTCGGTTCGTTCCTCAGCAAGGTCAGAAAGGGACGACCGAGCTTCTCATCTGGTCCAGTCGGATGGTGAAAGGAATTTACCTTTTTGGAGCAACATAAGGTGGCGATGGAGTTTATCTGTCAACACCTTCCAGACGTTCCGTCGGACCAGGTTGCTGCGACTAAAGATAAGAGACGGATAGCATCATTGGATACTGACTTTTTTGGCCGGGTTAAGGAAGATGTTCCTGATTATCCAGTGTGGTCCAGCAATGTCTCTCAGACGTTTGACTTGCTTAATGGCGCTTTATTCAATTTAGCCTTGAAAACGGGGAACAACAGTTTCTTATCATCACATGCTCTGGATCTGCTGTTTATCAGTAGTAGAAATAGATTTACAACGGCAGGTCAGGGCATCTGGAGAGTTCCTCTGCATTTGGACGATCAGGCTGAGGACTTAGATTTGTCCCTACCTACATCTTTTTCTATTCACTCAAGCACTATGGAGACAACGATATCTTCTAATTGAGCGAGTCTAGACGCTTTGTCATATGCAGATCACCTTACTAGAGCATTAGCACAATGTCCCTGTGAGAAAGAATTTGAGGACGTCCGCACCTCTTTAAGGGTTCTTTCTAGGGCTATTGCATTTTCCACGTATAACTCTGCCCTATCAGTGGCTAATTTAGAGTTGGTTAGACGTGATGCTGCCCTAGCTTCATCCACTATGGTGGATTCTAAGGTGAAAAACTCTCTTCGAATCGCTCCGGTTTCTGGGGACCTTCTCTTTGATGGTAAGCTTTCTTTAATCTATGATCAGATTACTAAGAAAGCTTCGGATACTCTGCTTTTAAAGTCTGTTTCTAAGAAAACTGACTCAGCAGAAAAGAGTAAAGCAGGAGCTTCTGGTTCGAGTTCATCCAAGGGAAGCTCCTCTAAAGGATATAAGAAGTCCTCAAGCTGTTACTCTAGGGACCGTCAAAGTAGCGACTCAGGTAGGGGACGACGTTCTGGCCGAGACAACTGGTCAGACAACCCAAGGTCAACAGGATGAGGCTCTGGTCAGGGAGGACGTAGTTTCTCCTCCTGTAGGCCTCGCAGGTCCAGGAGGTGATGGTCAGGACCTTTATTGCGGTCCTGTGGGCAGAAGGCTGTCAAGGTTTTTGATGAATTGGTTGTCAATTACAGACGACCAATGGGTAAGAGGGGTTATCTCAGATGGCCTAAAGCTATCTTTCTGAGAAAAACCTCCGTTATCTCGAAGTCCGCGCTGGACTCAGCTTCCGTCCAATCTTCAAAAAAGAGATTCTCTTCTATCAGAGGTGGAATCTCTTTTGGAGAAGAATGCAATAGAGGTCATGGAAAACCAGGAATCCCTGGGTTTTTACAGTCACCTGTTCTTGGTACCGAAGCCAGACGTCTCGTTCCGTCCAGTTATAGATCTGAGCTGGATAAACAAGCTGATCATGGCTCCAAAGTTCTATATGGAGACCATTCGATCAGTAAGGGCGAGCATTCGCATGGACGATTATGTTTCAAGCATAGATCTAAAGGATGCGTACTTTCATGTCATGGTAAATCCGGCATTCAGAAAGTACCTACGCTTCCCCATAGTTTATCAGTTTCGAGCGATGTGCTTCGGACTCAATCTAGCACCCTGGGCATTCACTCGAATAATGAACTCGGTAATGGCTTATTTCCGAGCTCATTCGTCTGCGATAACATCTGCTTCAATTGCTCCAGTGTCTCGGTTTCATTGTAAATGAAAAGAAGTCGGATCTAACTCCGTCCAAGTCGTTCATTCACTTGGGAATGAGCTTCGAGACTCACAACAATCTGGTTCATCTTCCGTTACCCACAATGAAGTTAGTCAGTTGTTATGCTCACTTTTGTCTACACTCAGACATAGTAACAGCGAGAGAATTCATGCGACTGATGGGATTATGTGGAGCGGCAGCGGATCTCATTCCAATGGGCCACTTGCGCGCACATCCACTCCAAATATTTTTCACTCAAAATTGGAGTGTGAAGATTCATTTGCTCGAAACAAATATTGTTTTATCGGACCAAGTAAAGCAAAGGATTCAGACTTGGGCAGACATTCAGTGGTTGACTCAGGGAGTTCCGCTGCAGCTGCCGGATCCGGCTTTTACAATTATGATGGATGCGAGTCAAACAGGTTGGGGCACAACATTGAGCCCAACAGACTCAAAGTGCCAGGGTCTTTGGGACCCTGTGTTCCTCAACAGGCATATAAACATCAAAGAAATGATCAATGTTCAGATATTGTCGGACAATTCGTCGGTAGTAGCATACATTTGGAACCAAGGCGGCACTCATTCGATTCTGTTATTCGATCTAACAGAACGAATTCTTCTGTATGTGTTAGAACATCACATTCTTCTTTCAGTCCATCATATACCGGGTTGTCTGAATGTTCTAGCACACTCGCTCTCTCAGAAAGCAGGCCTGGCATTCTGAAAAATTTAGGGGGGCTAAAAATCGCTCTCCTGAAATGATCTAGGACAGCCAATGGCTCTCCTAATTTTTTTTGGACATGGAAGGGCAAAGCAGTTGAACCATGATATATCATATGAATGCAGTTCAACACTGTGACCAGACATGCTCTACTCACAAAGTTGCATTGCGTAATTTGGATAGTTGTAATAAATACATGTTACTTCGAAGATTACTCAATACTGTGTTGAAGTCGTCGGTCCCGACAACTCACGACTGTCACAAGCCAATGGCAATCATGGTTCAACTTCATTCCCTTCAAGTTCATCCCATCAGATAAATTTTGAATTTTAGTTCATTGCACCTGAGCCAGCTGTACAGTACATGATGCCAATTGAAGATTTTCTAAATGGTCCTGGGATAACACACATTTTTATCTTCAAATTATTTTTTTATTCATCGCATTCAAAATTACTCTTGATGCGGTAAATAAAAATAATGTGATCACTCTTAGATGGGGGCGGCTTTGTGGAATTGTACGTCAATAGTCATGCCTATCGAATTTGTGTTGAGGGAATACCGTCACTCCACGTGGTTATCACTTAATTTAAGTTCTTTGATTATCTGATGTCGTTTAATGGGAATATAAGTTGGTTTTGAAATGGGGCAATGTTTGAATAGTAATAGAAACTGTACATACCCGGTGAAAAATGAAACCAATCAAATAATTCTCGTGGGCAGGTGATGGTGACATTTCGAATATTCTTGGAAATTCACAAAAAAATCAGATTGATAATCTAATATCATGACAACCGAAAGTGAAAGTAAACACGACAGAGGTTTATAAATAGCCTCTAGATGTTATGCTGTTCAGTGATGCCTCGTGTAACTGACGAAAGATGGCGTTGTGATACAGTAACTGTAACCACCAAAATAAATTGAGATTTTGAGCAACTTAACCCGTGAATGATAATCGTCCCAAGCCGAAGCACGTACTTTGTCACACCAGGAACTGAGGAAGTAATAAACTCTGTTTTTGGTGATGTTACGATATCCTCCATGAAGCATAGAAACTATTATTTGACAGTGATAATGATTTAATGTTATTTCAGGTTAACCATTAGATTTTCTGCACTGGAGTACAATAATATTATTCTTTAATATTGTTTTACACCAGTGCAGGCAAAGTTTTCTGTGCCTTCCCAGAAAGTGAAATCGTAAGTTGTTGCACTAAATGCAGAACGGTTATGGTAAGAATAGTTGAACTAATGAGTATGATGGTCGACATAAGTTAATACTGATGGCACAATCAAGAAGCGAGGGCATTTGAGAAGATATAAAATGATTTATTATGTAATGTCACATTTTGTAACAGACTGTTTATCTCACATTTCGTCGAAAAACAGAAAAGAAAAAAAAAATTAAGAAGCTGTTAAATTGGTCAGATGTTTGGAAGATCCTTCATGGCAGGTATGATGTTGATAAGGAAACATGCGGTATATAATATGTAGTAGTCATCCCTGCAGCATGTGACTCGTGTCATACATCACTGATCATCATCACTCAAGTCCATAGGCTGATCAGAATCAGCTGTGTAAATGCATTCGTCGGTTTCCGCACAAATATCATCAGCATCAGACTCAATACTGCTGTCAGAATCACTTGCTGGTAGCTTACGTTTTCTGCAAAAATGCAACTGATTAACAGTGTCAGTCTCCAACTGAGTCTTCCTCTTTGAGGATATATAAGTGTCTACAGCCTTGTCAATTATTTCCTCCCGTTCCACATCTGTCCAGCTGGGGTCGTTTCCTTTAATAAGCAGCAAACTCTCCATAGTGTTGTGATTCATACATAGTCTGTGGTCAGTAAGCATGCCTGTGAGAACACTAAAGCCAGGCTCCACAGTACAGTTAATCATCCTGATGCACAGGAGTAGTTCAACCACTGCACACACATTTAGCAATTTCTGACACCAATAAAGCAATATTTTCTGCCACACCTTTGCAGCTTTCACACCATTGTAATTGTGCCTTACAATTAGTTTCAAATTGTTCCATTCACTTTTCAAACGAGATTTATCAAAGGATGAGGGCCTGTCAATACCTGAATGGTTAAGTGTAGTATTGAAGCAAACAGGTATGTTAATTAGCGCATCCACTTCTTTCTTTGTATCTACCCAATTTGCTGGGTCTGTGACTAGACGCATGTCCGCATACAGAGATTCAATGTCAGATTTGTCCAATTTCTCAAGTTCATTTTTGAAACGATTTTCAAGACACTCTGTCATTTCGGGAATAACACGATCTTTGATAGACGTGACGTGTTTCATATCAGAAATGCAATCAGAGTTAGTGAGATTGTTCAATTCCAATGTCATAAACTCTCGGTTTTGTTTCTTTCTGCGCATGTGTCCATGTTTGGGTACTTGAGCAGTCATGGAGTTACTGTCCTGTTTGTATTCCATGTTGACATCAGATAACATGTCAGCCACATTCACAGGTGATTCCACAAGTGCATTAAGCTGCATAAATGTCTTTTCAAGTGTGTATTTCACGTTGCAAACCAAAATGTTTTCTTTTTCAAATGCTTTGGACATCAGTGAAAGTTTTTGTACAATAGAGCGATAAAGAATACAGGTTGTCAAAAATTTAACATCACGTAGCTTTTTGAGAAATCCTTGTAATTTAGCATTAACTTTGGAAAATGATTGACTGGCAATAGAGTTTTCAAGAGTCTGTAAAAGAACAGCCCAGTTTTTCAACAAGTTATCAATGCCACAGTAGTGGTTGGAAATGAACCGTGTCCCCTTAATTTTTTGAAAGCTGTAAACCTGACAGTTCAACGTGCGTGCAGTACTTCAAAAGTGGTTCTTGAACTTTCCACTATGCTTTGCAAATGTGTAAAGTGCTTGTAAAAACTCAGTTACATTGTCAAAGGCTGTCTCCTTGCAAATGCTGTCCTTAATACTGAGCTCGGCTCGATGAGCTGTACAATGAACAGTAAGCAACCACGCCCTTGAATCATTCCTCAAACGAACAAGAACTCCTTTATATGCCCCAGTGTTTACTGAGGCGCCATCAGCTGTTGCTGCCTCCATGAGAGAAATAAACTTATCCCGTTCAAGATCAAGCTTTTTCAGGAATGCGTCATCCAGGGCACTCTTAACATTCTCTGCCGTCGCGTCGCCATATTCGTCAATGTCCTGTAAGGCAGCTATGTAGTATGTGGGCATGCCATCTTTCATGATACGGACCAGTACGAGTTCCTTCTCACTCCCAGTTTTTCACGCCTGAGACCCATCGCTTAGTAATGAGAAAGCTTTGGCAGACAATAGAAGTGATTTGATCTTTTGACGGACTGCATTTGATATTGCATAGACAAATTGCCTTGCTGATCTGTGACTGTCAGTCCCTTTTATAAGTCGCACGCCAATTGCTTTCTGGGCGTGAACTATAGTTCTGAAGCTTGTGAGCAGCTGATCATCAACTGCCATGATATAGGCATCTGTCATGAGTTTCTTATAGGGCTCCCTTGAAGCCGACCAGTAGGGCACTCTTAATGTTCCGTAGTGGAACCGTTGACGGTTTTTTCACACATCCCGAACTTGTACTTGGAGCATTGCTTGAGTCATCAGGAGTATTTTCAGTGACACTTTCGGCAGCCCTGTCGTATTCCAAAGCAAATCCATGAGAGAGCGAATTTAGATCCCTGAAAACCGAGTCTCTCTTTACATACGTTGTTCCATTTGAGTAGATTTCTAGATCCCTTTTTGCCTGCCCACGAACACGTACATCCGCTCTAAGTCTTCCGACATGTCTGGTGCAAACTGTACACCAAATTTTGGTGACGTATTCTATTCCATTGGAAATGGAAGTTTCACGGTCTATCACACCACCTGCATTCCATTTTCGATAGGTTTTTAATTGAACTTGATTTCCTTTAATTTTAGGTATATCCATTGCGAAAGAAAAAAACACTGTAAGTCTGTTACGCTAACACTCTTTGGAAATACGAATTTGCAATGATTAATGTAGCATCAAAGGAAAAACGGGACTAAAGTAATAATATTCTAAAGTAATTTAAAACAATGTTCAGCTTCACAACGTCATATATCAATGTGTTCGACAAACGTTGTGCGTTTTTTTTTTTTTGTTTTTTTTTTTGTTGTTGTCTGATTACAGTGAAACCAAGTATGATGTAATTTGTATAAATAAACGGACATGTTACTTCATACAGTGAATATGATATTCAAACATGTGAATCACATGAAGTCACTGACCTCTCAATCAATAAGGTTCCTGTATTGGAGGAATGCAGTGCTATCTCTCCGAAACCTGTCAGAATTGATTCGCTTTATACACGTGTCCATGTGATGTTCCGAATTTGCTTATTATTGTTGAACTTGGTCATAGCATTGTTGTATATTCAACACGGTTAGGACTGTTAGGAATACTACTGTCTGAGCGGCAGAGCCAAAATAACAGCCATTTATGATACTGAACTTGTGAGGATCACCTGAATTATTCCACGGTCGTGTGTTTTACAGTTCACATGACAGAAAAATAGGTACGAAACCACTGAAATGAAAACAAAAAAAAATGAGATAACCTTCTGATTTTCCTTGCACTATGACACGCAAGCATAAATATGCACCCTTCAATTTTGAAGCTGCATTTTTCAAAAGTGTTATACTTATCTTTGTGCAGCCAGGAGAGCAAACTTTCGTGGACCTTAATGGTTCTAGGCGCACGTTAAGGCACACAAAAAATCATGCGCCTGAAAACGCCAGGCCTGGGAAAGGTCACATGTTGCCATCGGAATGGACTCTCAACAAGCGAGTATTCAATCAGATTTGCTACCAATGGGATTGACCAATGATAGACTTGTTCACGACTCACCTCAACAATCAGTTGCAGACGTATGTGTCACCATGCCCAAATCCTCGAGCATTTGCAGTAGATGCTCTCTCAATTTCTTGGGACGGAATGATAGGTTATGCATATCCTCCAACTCCGTTGATTCAACAGATCTTGCTGAAGATCAAAGAATCGCACTGCAAGATACTGTTGGTAGCATCTCTTGTCGTCCCAGAAACCATGGATAAATCTACTCAGGTGTCTGTTATGGGACGTTCCTCGGAAGCTTCCTCCACGGGAGGACCTTCTCTTTCAGGAGAAATCTCGCACACTGCATCACAACCCAACCTTCACGTATTTCCATTGTGCGGTCCTTCTTGCACGGGAAGTGCTTTACAGGACGAGGAGTGGATGCAATTTCTAACTGTAGGAGGGCCTCCTCTTTGCTGAACTATGTGGCAAAGTGGAAGGTTTTCTCTCATTGGTGTAGGAATCATTCTATTGATGTTTTTGATCCTTTCATTCCAGACATTGCTAATTTTCTGGTCTACTTGTTTGATGATCTCAAACTGCAGCCAGTTACCATTAAGGGTTATAGGTCTATGCTATCAGACACTTATGCTCATCATGATAGCTTAGAAATTGGATCTAATATTTCTTTATCTAAGTTAGTGAAAAACTTTTCGATAAATAGGCCTAGAACTCTTAGGTTAATTCCTAAATGGAATTTAGCTTGGGTTCTGTTGAAGCTTAAGGAAGCTCCTTTTGAGCCTTTGAACACTGTAGACTTCAAATTCTTGTCATATAAAACAGCTTTTCTCTTAACCTTTGCTTCCGCAAGAAGAGTCAGTGAGCTTCATGCTTTGTCTATTGATGATTCTCATTATCGTAGTATTGGTAATACTATTACTTTAACTACTAATGTGGGATTTTTGGCTAAGAATCAGGCTCCTAATAAGTATCCTGAGCCTATTATCATTAAGGCTCTTCCATCCTCAGATGGCCATAGGCCTTTGCTGTGTCCAGTTAGAGCTGTGCAGATTTATAAATGCAGATCAGAATTTATCAGAAAGGGACGAAAACGCTTCTTTCTGTCTTTAATTCCAAATAGAAGGGACATTTTGGTTCATTCTATTGCTAGATGGATTTAGTTAGCTATTCATACTGCTTATGAGAGTTTATCTTCCAATCAGCAGTTGGTGCTTAAGATTTCAGCGCATGAAGTCAGAGTGCTGTCAACATCTTGGGCTTATTCTAACAGTATTGCTATTACGGATCTCATGAAGGCTGCTTACTGGTCACAGCCTTCTACTTTCACTAGTTTTTACCTTAGAAATATAGAGTCTATTTCTGGTGACCTTAGATGTTTAGGTCTGTTATCTGTTGCTCAGAATGTCATCCACTAAACAGTTACAGCTATAGTTATGTAGGTTTTCTGTTCCAGCAGTGACTCTGTCCTGCTGACCTCTTCGTTCTGTGGTGATTTGACCAAGAGCAAGGGGAAGGGGGGGTTGGTGTTCCTTTATATCACCGGCTTTATACATGTAGTGAAAAGCAAGGGAATACCTCCTCCTGAGTCAGTAATTCTGAGTCGGTGCTGGGATGGTTTTAAAGTGTAAAGCTAATGTCTATCTCATTTATGTAATATTTTTAAAGTGTAGCTCGGAGTGAAGCATTTGTATATGTCACATAATATACTAGCGTTAATATAAATCCTCGGACACTTTTAAATGAGTATAAAGAGTCTCATTCTCTGGACTATCTTTATTTATTGGCTATATATATAGACAATAAACATATAGTGTGTTTTTATATCTGTGTTATACAACGAGTTGAAATATGGTTTATTTTTTCGAGGCTTTGCCGAGAAAAAATAAACCATATTTCAACGAGTTGTATAACACAGATATAAAAACACACTATATGTTTATTGTTTTTATCTGATAACAAACAGACACCCGTCTCGTGCGTCTACCCGACTTATATATGCTTCCCACGGGCCTCCAAAGAAAACCAGTCTACGAGACAAAAGAAATAGGACAAGACGCATAGAGTTGTGTCCCTTACATTACAAAATCGATGACGGCGATTGTAAAGTGCGATTGCACTTCTTGCATCATGTAACTGCGCTGGAACAAAATAAATTTCAACTATTTTATTAACAGTAACAAAACGGTGTTTCAGTAGAGTTATTCTTTTTTTGACATAGTTCCAGTTTTCTTCCATGTTTTATGCTGTAGTCCCAATATAACAAATAATTTTGCGTTTGTTTACAATTTTTACGAAGTGTTTTTTTTTCAGGTAGAGCAGACGAACTTTTAATTAGCACAGTTCCGCGAGTACTTTTGATCGAGGCCGTGACTATAAATAGTTCGCAGCCGCCGCATACTAATTACTATTAACATTCAAGTAATTTCTACAATGTTTTGAAGCAAAATTTTAGGTTGCCTTTATTGAAGCAAAATAAATAAGAAATGACACCATCAGAGGATTTTGACAAAGTGCAATAAGCGTACAATTAAAACCTGCCCTGTGATATAACGATGTTTCATGAATGAATGAATGAAAATGGAATTGAAAGAGGTCAGAGGTCGTTCGCATAAATTATAATTATATACAACACCCGTTGTATATACTTCAAGTATATACAACGGTTGTTATACTCTATGGTTATCAGATAAAATGGGTTATACTGGATATTAATAGAGATCATTGATGTTAATTATGCTCAATTATTGATTGGCGTTGTGTCTTTCTTATTTTTAATAAACAAGAAAGACATATGTAAATCAGTTCTCTCCTTTTCTCCTTGAGGGGATGTTTCTTTATACATAATTGAGCCTATTGGATTTTCCTTTATGTCCTAGGCCCTCCAACCTTTTTCTATTCAGCTAATTCTGGGCCATTGGTTACAGTATAAAAATATGAAAAAATTTAAAGTAATTTATATATTTTTTATACTCACCAATGGCCCAGACCTGGATGGCCCTCCCATGAGTTGGGAACTCATACCTCCCCGCTGATTATATAACATTTAGCAGGCACTGGTTGTAAGAATGAGGCTTGGTGCCAATTTCGGTACTTCCTTGACACTGCACATGCGCAGTAGGCAAAAGTATGGAGGACCATATAGGACATCAGTTTTTTGATTTTGGATGCAAATTTTGGGGATTTGGGGGGGCAAAATTTGTGTTTGGCCCTGAATATTTAAGAATTAGCACCAGCTAAGTCTGGGCCATCGGTAAGTATAAAAAATATATAAATTACTTTAAATTTTTTCATTTTTGAATATCATTGAACAAAATATTTATGAATATTCCAGAAGTTCTAAGCCAAGTTGAAACAATCAAATAGATTTGTGAATAATAATACTCGAACATTGCAAAATATTTTTCAAAAGTGTAATGCAGTTAACCTTTTTGCTGCTATAGATACTGAGTATAGACCCAAATTTTGATGGTGTGTGCTATACGTCCATGCTGAGTACAGAGTTATTACATACATAGATAGAATGGATACAGTGTTATTCTCAATACAATGCACATTGTAACTAATGTAAGAGACAGAGAATGTGATGTTAATGATTTTTTCAGATATTTTCCGTTGTTTTTTACGGAAATACCTGGGTCAATTGCATGTCAATTTTCCAGTTAGTGTTACATGTCCTTATGTTCTGGAAATGTAAACATGTCTAAAAAATTTGTTACAACTGATGAAGTTGTTGCGGAATTATTTGCTAAAAATGATAGTGATACGGGCAATTTAGATAATTCAAGTGACTTTAGCGAATCCAGCTATTATTGCTCAGCCTGTACAAGAGGCCCTGGACTATTTTATTGCCCATGTTTCAGGTTATACCACACCAAAATTAGGTATTGGAAGTAAACATTAGATTCCAAAAGTGTTCAGTTATGTTCTGGCAGATTTAAAATTACAAGTTATTTTACGTTTTTGTCTTTTTTCAATTTTTATCATTTTCTACCATGTTCCCAATATATGGCTCAGCATAGGGTATTACAAAATTGCACAGCAGCGAAGAGGTTAATGCCCTATGTTAACATGGAATAAAAAGAAATCTTGAAGAAGATTATTGATTTCATTGCTCCACAAAACTTTCATGTACCCATAAATCAGAAATGTGAAAGATGCTCATAATATTTTGGCACACTTCCTATACATTACGTGTACAGTCCATTAAAAACCCAGTCAGGGGTAAACAGCTAATTATAACCCCAGTCAATCTATAAACAGACTTTCACACTTGATTGGTTGGTAATGATGGACAGTGACTGCTGGGACTACATTCATTATGTCAACAAACAAGCCAGCTGATTAGTGTTTAATTAAATGATGTTGTTGATAAAATAAATAAAGTGGTTCGGCATCTTCAGGACCATGGCATAAATATCGTGGTGGGAAGCTTGTGCAGGTGAAGTAGCAAAGAAGCAGAATATTGAATAAAAATAAAGGGTAACAAACACTGTTGTGGAGCACTTTCAAAACTGCTGAAATTTATGGACAGACCCTCCCCCCCCCCTCTCCATCCTCCACATGTACCAACAGTTAGTCCCATACACCACCAATGTTCTGTCCCACTACCCAGTATTCTTATCCTCTCTGGTCTGATAATCTGTCACAGTTCAATGGAAGAATTTCTCAACCCCATCCAAGAAAAATACAGAACTCCCAAATTAAACTGACCTGTAGGCCTACAGTTACTCAACTGTGAGTTTCCCAGGTATGGGTTAAATTCACCGATGCATTGGTAGCGAATGTCCACTCCATGGGTAAACTTTTTACTTATACCTCAATCAGCCTGCCAGGTAACAAGGAATTTCAAATGAACAACATATTGTAGGCTACTGTGATTTTCAGCAGTACAGAAGCTAAAAACTTATGTGTTTTGTGGTGAATAATCATTTGAAGAAATATGTGAAAGGGCATTTAATATATGAAATATGTTTTGAGGGGATATCACACGTTAAAAATATTTATTGAACAGAAAACAACGAAGAATGGTTCTAGCCTTATTTGTTTATTTGTATGCTAAAAACGAAAATGTTAATTTGCATCCGAACACATGCTCTGTACAAAACACAAGGCACTTTCTGCCCACCCAAGTTTGGACCTGTAGTTAAAATCAAGTTCCATTTAAAATTCACCGTTCCAATAGTAACCTTAGGGGAGTACACACACACACACCATGATTTAAATAAATGCACATCCTTGTCTGGAATCTTTGGAAGCAAAGAGTGCTGGTCTACTAATGTAGACATTTATCTACTACAGCTTTCTTTCTTTTTTTTGGGGGGGGGGTGGAGGGGAGAGGGGAAGGCAACCTCACTCTTACTGAAAGCCTACTCTTTGACAACTGATGTGAATCAAATTGGATAATAAGAAATCAAATTTAACAGTCAAAAAAGGGTCAATAATACAACATTTTAAACTGCGGAGTACTCAATTTTCCAATTCAAACCAAAGACTTCCCAATCTTAGTCCTCATTCCAATAAAATTTTAACTCTTCTTTACCTTTTGAAGGTCTAATTTTGACTTTCATCACTTTTTACTGCAGTCATCAAACATGCACAGGACTCATGGGAATGTTGAAATATGCCTTATGGGGCTGCATAATTTCTTCATTTCATTTGGTTCTTTCTTTTTTTGCTTTGGGGATGGGGGGTTATGCAAAAGTTGTGCTATATCAGCATCGTAGCTAGGATGGAGGCATAATTTGTGGGAGGGGGTACCAGGTCGATATGTGCCACAGGCATATCCGATGGCGAAAGGCCTGAGGTGGGATGGGATTGACCCTCAGATTGGTGGGGGTTTGGGGGCCCTTATTTGTTTCACATATGCGGGGACTCAACAATAGTGTGTTTCAGATATTAGTGAGCAGCACCTCCCATTTTCAAAATCGAAAGACGGCTATGAATTGTCTCATAAATCACTTGATGTGTTAAAATATTTTTTTTTTATGTAAAAGGGATATACTCACTATAACTGCTGAATGCACTCAACATGTCAGATTCAGAAAGGAGTGGTGTATGTATTAGTGTTTGACTTTTATAAGCATTTAGAATATTATTTTTTATTGATATGCAATTGCATGTGACACACTATATTACATTCTGTTTTCTTCTTTTTGTTTTGCAGTGTGCTTTCTCACAATTCTGACTTCTGGATTTTTTACAATACTCTACAGCATGGAATGGGGTTCTTCAAAGTCCCTTGATTGGCTGACAACCTTCCTATTATCCTTCTTCCAGTCTGTTGTAATAGTTCAACCAATTAAGGTAAGATAATGCTTTCAAATTAGAACCTGAGAGGTCAGGGAAACCTTATCAAGCTCATATTGAAAACTGGAAGGATTCTCTTTACTTAACCCTTTACCTAATATGAAAAGCAGACGACACTTGCAAACAAAATTCTTGAATAACTAATTTTTTTCATTTTTGTCTCAAAAACATAGGTATTGACCCATCATTGGAATGAACTCATCACAAGCTCGATGAGCTCGCTCCAAAGAGGGGTCATAACCTATGTTTTTAATAATAAATAATGAAAATAAATTGGCGATTTTTGTGAATAGTGCTGTCCGGTTTTAGCTGTTACATTGGGTAAAGGGTTAATCACCCAACTGGGAGTGTGATAGCTCAGTGGTTAGAGCAATGAACTTTAAACCAAAAGGTTAACTTTTGGATCCTGTCCAGTGGTAACTGCATTGTGTCGCAAGGCACTTGATCGTTATTGTCCACTTGGGGGCACTGTGGCACTATATATATATACTATTATGTTCTGCACGTTGATGGGGCACTTGCCTTCAGCAAATGCTAACCCTTCTTGAACGAAGTTGGTTTGTTGGGGAGTCTGACAGTTGCTGGCCACTGCTGGGTGGTTCTCTCCAGTACTTGGCTTCCTCCACCCATAAAGCTGTCTGATACAAGGTGACCCTAACTGTCAAAAGTGTCATTAAACTGTGTATAACTAACTAACCAGTCTTTCAATTTTGAGGCAAGCTGTTGCTTCAGCGCACCATCGCACATGCAATTTTTACTATTTTGCAAGTCAACAACAGCACACCTTGGTTCTGCCTAACGAACAATTAACCCTTACTTAACAAATCAGCTACATCCACCACTTAAAATACAAATTATGCAGCAGAAATTTTTTTTTAAAAAATCAGCAAAACCTTATCATGTGACTCTCTCATTGGAACAAGCTCATTGAGCTTGTTCCAATGAGGGGTCAAATGATATGGTTTTGTGAAATTTTTTTCAAGAATTGGGCCACTAAAAAAAAATGTCTGTGTTCTCAGGCAATTGTGCCTCAAATGTTTGATGAGGGCGGGAGGATTTTTATTTTTTATTCGGAAATCTGAAAACAGCATTTTCCTCAAAAGTTGTTATATGTACCAACATAGAAAACATTTATATAATAGTCAGAAATTCGAAGCATGAAAATAAGGAGAAAAACTGGAACAGGAAGTTGAAATACTACAAAGAAATGTGTACCAGTGCCGGTGCTCAAAATTCTGATTCTAAAATACTGACCGGAGAATTTTTTTTTTTTTAACCAAGTATTAAAAAGTTTTGATATGGCTGAAATTTAATGATGCAGGCGGTGCCTGAGAACATAGACATTTTTTTTTAAACGTCTTGGGGGAAAAATAAATTAAAATAACCAATTTTGATATCATGTTTTCTGTTAACATCTGTTTGTGGGTAATAGGCCAAATAATACAATGCATACACGAAAGTGTGAACAGGACATCATGAATTATATAAGCTGTACCCGGAGGTCCATTGGCTGAAACACTGCTTGTATTTTTTGTCCAGAACTTGTGCAGAATTTGAAAGTGATACTTTGGGTGATAACTATACTCGCCAGGTGCTTTAGTTACAATCCACCCTCTACGTACTGTATATATCTTACACAATTCGGTAAACTCTGTTCACTGAACACATAAAACCCACCGACTGTATCTCTGATTGATCTCTGAACGCAGAAACATCTCACGAGTGACCACTAATTGGATATAAACTATAATTTCTATCAAAGCAAACTTACCGAGATGTGAATTTTAGTTTTTCGACGTTTTGAGAACACACCATCTGATTCACTTACGATTGCTCCATTGAAGTTGCTTTCATTTATTGCACCAAAGTCAGCCAAAGTCAAATAAATTTGATTATTGCAGCGAAAGGCCTATTTGAAAAATTGGGCAATATTTTTGGAATCCTACTTACTGGGCACCAGTGAAGTGAATGGTGTGCAAATGTTTGTTGGAATTTTTTTTTTAAAACATGTTCCCAATGCCGGGCTCAACAATAGCATGCTAGACTTCAAATGGTAGCGAGCAGTATACAGCAAGCCTCCCATTTTCAAAATCAAAAGAAACCGAACTAAGAGATCTGAAAGAAATTTTTACTCAATGATATACACAAAAATTGACAAATAAAATTGTGTTAATATTTTTTTTATTTCATTCACCAGACATGATCAAGCCAGAAAATAAGCAGACTGACATCTGAAAAATGAGGTCCCCAGAGCAGGGTAGCATCGCTAAATTTACCCTCTGTGAATCTCAATCTGAATCAGGGTCTCAAAACTAAACAGAAAGAGGTGCCCAGAGGATAAATTGGTCCACTGTATGGGATAGTATCATCAAATTCACCCTCTGGGGACCTCATTCTGCAAATGTCAGACTGCTTAGTATCTGGCCTGCTTATGATATATTATTGGAATGAGCAATGTCAATTTTGTTCCATTGAGTATAGTCCTAAGTTTTGGTTTGAAAGAAAAGACCTTGATGTGATATTCTGAGAAATCTAACACCCTCATCTGCATTTTATGTTAGGTGAAAGCCATATTCTTAACCAGGTAGCTGCTTTATAGACTTTCTCGTAAACTATGTCACTGAAGTTGGGAATGGGCAATCGCTTGATTTTATGGGAATAAAAATTCAGAAAATTTAAGGTTTAAGGAAGAGTGTTATAAGATTTTATCTATTTTATTCCCAAACACTCTCATGCACTCCATCTACCACACACTTCACATCATGTGTGATGACACAGGGATTCACCTGTCATCTGCCATTGGGAAAATATGCACCATTGGGCTCCAATTGAGAATTTGTGTTGGAGGGGAAAAACATATAAAGACTAAGAAGTTTTACATTGGAATTGAGCAGAGAGCATTAAGACTGATACCTAAGCAACTGCATGTGCATGTATACTAAAGTTTTTCATCCCATAAATAGCTGTTTATTCGAACAATAAAAGCTTTGGATAAATTTTTGCTTTATTCACCTAGTAGGGTAAATCTTCCCTGTAGTTTCAACACTGAAAGTATTTATTCCTATAGTAGAGATGGGCTTCTTTACCTCTAACCTCTACCACATGCATGTAGTACAATTAATAGTTCAGTTGTTGTTTTCTTTGAACCTTTTTGAAAATATTACACAAAGCCAGTAGAAAACACCACACACTGTTTATTTACTAAGCTATTTTTGCAAGTTTAGCTCAAGTTTGTAGGGAATTATTTATCGACAGAAATTTTTTAACTGCGCCCTGTTTATTTTTGCCAATTTTGCTGGTCGATCGAATTGGATCATTGTGCTCATCACTTCTCGCTGTGTTTTGTAGCATGTAACAGCACGATTTCGGCACAGTTGCCCTGTAAAAGATTTATGGGATAAACAAAATAAACGTATAATGTTTTCAAGTAAAAAAGTTATTCTATGAGTAGGATTAAGAATGAAACCGACGAGCCAGAGGCTCGTTGGTTTCATTCTTAATCCTACTCGTAGAATAACTTTTTTACTTGAAAACACGATACATTTATTCTATGTATAACAAGCACTCACATGGAAGTCATGTTCATGCAGTCTCTGTAGTCTCTATTAAACTATTTTTATACTATTAAAGGATAACTTGTCATTTGCCTTTAAATTTGGAGACTTGGTTGGGCAAGCAATTTAAATATAATGTACAGTAGGTGTCCTGAACTGGACGGTCATAAGGCCTCAGACCTTGGTTTTCTGAGGCCTTATAACTACCCAGTTCAGGGCGCCAGTAGTGCATTAATTTTTTGTTTGAGTGGGAACTGAGATTGGGAAATTTGGGGTTAAGACTTGGGGAAAAATCATGCCAAAATGTCATTGAGAAAGGGTCCCAATAATGGCCCCTGTAGATACCCAAAAGAACCTCTGTGACATGTGTAACCACCACCCCCCCCCCCCTCCCCCCTCCAATAAAAAAAGACCAAGAAATATTGCCTTTTAATGCCACTGGACCATGAGTAATTTGATTTATCTTTTCTTTGTTTGTGCATCAGCATTAGTTTCCAAACTTATCTTATAGTATAACAGTATTTATGTCTCCTCTTCCCAGAAGGGAGACATATTGTTTTAGTGCATATTCTTCTTCTTCTTCTCATACAAACTTTGTCTGGGGCATAACTTTTTATCTTTTGACCTAGACCTTAGATATTTGGCATGTGGATATATCACCATGAGCCGGTGTGTCAGGTACCATAGTGACCTTCATGTGACCTTTACCTTTGACCTGAAGGTCAGATTTATGTGCTTTTTAAGGGAAACCTTGTCCGGGGCATAACTTTTTTGTCTTTTGTCCTAGACCTTAGATATTTGGCATGTGGATGTATCACCATGAGCCGGTGTGTCGCATACCATAGTGACCTTCATGTGATCTTGACCTTTGACCTGAAGGTCAGATTTATATGCTTTTTAAGGGAAACTTTGTCCGGGGCATAACTTTTTTGTCTTTTGACCTAGACCTTAGATATTTGGCATGTGGATGTATCACCATGAGCCAGTGTGTCGCATACCATGGTGACCTTCATGTGACCTTGACCTTTGACCTGAAGGTCAGATTTATGTGCTTTTTAAGGGAAACTTTGTCCGGGGCATAACTTTTTTGTCTTTTTACCTAGACCTTAGATATTTGGTATGATTGTCAATATTATTCATGTATATATAATTTGCAGTGCATTTAATAGAAAGGAAGGGGAGACATATGTTTTAGTGTGCTAAAACAGTTTCAAGTTAATATTTGAATTCTAGTTACCTGCCTTGAAAAACTGCACTGGGAAATAATGCAATCTCTGAAACTAAGCAGCCTTGAGAAAAATAAATTGTTTGAATCAGCCTTTGAAGTATTCTACTAGTATCTTGCATTACTGCTCAATATTCCAGAGAAATAAAGAGGGTGATTTGATGAATTTTGGGTCCTTTTTGTCTATTGGTGTGTTTTTGTTGGGAATTATACAAAAAAATGTGCATTTGACCGTACTTCCTGTCAATTTTTCTCTCTTATTTGCTGCTTGAACCTCCCCCCATCTCCCCCGTTTTTAGGAGAGAAAAAGTTGTCTGGAGGGCTCTTGACAAAGATATTTGAATGCTAAAATTGAAGTGATGTTATCTTTTCTTTTTTTTTTTCACACGAAAAGTAAAATGGTCGCCTTTGGAAAAATATTTATTACTGTGATACGTTAAAGATAAGTCTATTTAACTTATTTACAGTATATCCAACAAAGATAAAAAACATACATGTGACCAAGTTTTTTTTTTGTTTTGACCAGGTTTTACTACTTGTGGCTTTCTTGGCCTGTATCTTCAAGAAACCTGATATAGATGGTGAAGATGATACACATGAACTGAGAAATGTTTTGGCACCAGATGAAGAACTGGTTTGTGACAAACAGGATGTAGACATAAATGGTAAATAAAAGGCTTAACTCTTTTTTTTCTATAAAACTGTATTGATGGAATGTTTATTGGTCACATACAGAAAAATGTCTCACCTGTCACCATCTTGGAATGGGGTAAGACCAAAAAAAAGAAGGAAATTTGGTTCTCAAGCAATTAATATTTCAAACCAGTGAGGTTGGGAGGCTTTATTTTCATTTTATTTTTTTCATTTGACAGGTGGTTGAGTACTTTAAGCCAATCCCATATTTGTGTTCCATTCATGAGTTCTGGTATCACAACTTAAATATTTTTAGTACTTTACCATTGATAAAGAAATAAGAAATACGAAATACATTTGTGTTCTGTTAGGCCTAAAAAAGTTACAAATCTGTTTCTCAGTCCTCTCACCTGGTCCTTGTGGCTGCTACATGCTCTCTTTTTATAACCAATGCAAACGTTAAGAAATAAAAATTAAATGGTTTATGTCTGATATTTTACCCAAATTAATAAAATTGATAAATTAGTCCCTTGAGTGCAAGAAGGCTTTGCAGTGCGTCTTGCACTCGAAGGATGAAATACACCACCACCCATGCTATTCTGTAGATTATGAGGCCTAAAACATAAAACAAACCAAGAACATGATCTTTTGATAGCAAAGAAATAATTACAAAAAAAAAAAAATGCCCGCCCACATGCAGTTTTACAAAAAATTGCCTGAGAAACAGAATGTCTTTGTGGGGGCCAAAATTATCAATGTAGCCCAAGAACATTAGGTTTCACTAGGGAAAAAAATCGGAGAAAGCTGATTTTTTCAGGGAATGTTGAGTACATGTCACTGAAGGATTAGACAGAAGTCCCCTAAAATCCCAGTTGAGCTTTTTTTTCTACAGCCTTTTTTTGAAAACGCGTTTGAAAAAAATAAAAAAAAATCGCACGAACTTTGTAACCTCGAATTGATCCAACTGTATTTTTTGTTTACGCGTATTTCGAGCTACATGATGTCTAATATACATTTACCTAGAGGAAAATGTGCATTCTGTGACAATTTCTGCGAAAAATTATTGAAAATTCACAAAAAAGTATCGGATTTACGCAAAAAATGACGATTTTCCTAACGGATTTGCCCAAAGGGTTGTAGTACAGAACGGGATGTTAGTTGGACAGACGATAAAAAATCCACCACCATTTGAAGACTTTTATCATTGCTTACAAAATAGACATTATGGAAGACCCCCTCTGCTTCTGGCCGAGTTCCCCTTTTGGCATAAAATTCGTCAGCATGAGAACTCAACTATTTTCGGGCTTGGGACCGAACAGACACGTCTGTGTCTGGCAGCATTAGATCAATAAATAATATTTACAGAATGTACAAAAATCAATAAATAATATTTACAGAATGTACAAATCAATCAACATGGATTAAGTTACATTGACTATTATCAACGCTATATACAGAAATGACATGACCTATATACATATTATTCATCGAACTCAGAAATTTCCGACAGGACAGTGTTTCTGTGGTTGTTACAAGAATCCGAACTGCAATTACACAAACCTGAGCAAGAGAGTCCTGCCTTCTTACACCCACACCTTTTTGTACAAGCACTCTTGCAACCACAACTGATCAGATTCAGTAGGTTATCGGGGGCACATGGCTTTGTGGCTGCAGTCGGTACAAGAAGTCCATTGTCTAGCGACCACCCCCAATCCGTCGGAGGAAGCGAAGTGCCCAGCCATTGTTGGACCTGGAGATAACATCTGTAGACATGTTGTTGTGCAGCATCGCTGCTTGGTGGGAGTGAGGCTAGGTCGATGGGTTTATTCAGTTTAGATTTTGCTACGTAACGCTTGTAAGTGACATATCTATATTGGTCGAGAGAGGAAACAGTTTTACTCCCGTATAAGATCAGGAGAAGTTGTTCCCCGGCAGTGGCTACTGCACTTGGTGTACTGTCATCCGCCAAAATTGTGTTGACATACTGTTGTGAGTCGCTAGTAACATCGGAGACAATTGTACTGAATACTTTCTTCTTACCAACTCGAAAGAGTGCAGAAGTAGTGTCACAACCACTTATAGAATGTGCTACAAGGAGGTTGCTTCTATGGTCACCCATTTTGGTTGCTATTTAGTAAGTTTGGGGTAATGGAATACATCATGTGAATATTACATCCCGGTTGAACTCGAGAGGTAAGAATGACTAACAAGTCTGTGTCTGTTCCCACAACGACAACATTGTTGTCATCTTGAGCGATGTCAAGTGCAGTTTCGGCTATCAGTACATCAGCATCAGCCTTGGCCTGCTTGGACTGAATATTGATAGCAGATAGCTCCTGCATTAGAAGATCGATCAGTTGGGTTTTGTTCTTGGCATTTGCAAGGAAATCGGATTGGGGTGTGGTGGCTGGTAACTCGGGTGAGATATTGATATCAATGGAATACCTGTCTTTAGATCTACGGGCTTGTTCCATGCCCTTTGTCGACATTGTACAAGCATAACCATCAAAAACAACCACGACGTTTGCCCCAAAATGTCTCACTAGATAATTGGAATATGATGTACATATGTCCTTATATGACGACTGTTTAGGCCATACAACTGCCCTCAATAAAAATCCACCATCTACAACAAACAGAGAATGTTCTGGGATTTTAGTTTGCTCGGAACCGTATGTTTTGAGGATCTTACCGAGCGTGCTTTTCTGTGTCTTCCTCATTCCAGCAGAATCAAACAATGCTGGTGGTTTCGGGGCGAGTTCATATTTGAGATACTCTTCCATCTCTGCTTGTGACTGAATAACACATGTGATGCGGTTGAACAGAATTGTGGGGTCAATCACTACCTTACTTCCACGGACTTTGATGCTATTTGCCATCGATGCGAAAGACTTCACAGTGTCAACACGTCGTAGTTTGATGCTGTTGAACGTTTTGCTTACAACATTCGATACGCAACATTCACCAATTTTGAGAACTTGGTCACAGTTCACAGTTTCGTTGGCCACAAGCCCGGTCGCTATAGAGACTAATTGTAGTGAATCTCTATTCTGAAAGGGGGAATGCACTCTGAGCCAGTTCAATAATTTGGTGATATCATTGGCATCAGTCAATTGTGAACTTTGACAGAGATCCCGATGTTGTTCGCCATGATCAGTGTGAACATGAACAAAATTTTCGAGAGCATTACATACCGGAAGGCAAAGAGGTAGTCCATGTACCCATTTCGCAACAGTGCTATCGGTTATTCCCCTGCCATGTGTGAGACCACCAGGGAGCTTGAACATTCTCATTAAACACTGCTCTATGGTCTGATCAGAATATATCCCGTCCCAGAATTTATCTGAGCACCTTATGGTAAAGTAACCTTTCTCAGTGAACAACTTCAAATCATCCTGTTGCATTATTTCTGTTAGCTCATTCATCTGCTGCAAATAGAGATGAGAACTTTTTGCGTATGCAAAATGACCACCTGCGTGAAATACTGGAATCATATTGCGAACACAATATGTCTGGAGTTCCCAGTCGCCTGTGCGCTCTGCTCTCAAGAACAACTGGAGAAGACCTATTTGCTCGTAGTATTGTACCCAAAGCTTTCCTGTGCGTCCTACAGACGCATTCTGGAGCAGTTCGTGTAATTTTGCCAGTAGATGGTTGACACTTTCTTGATTGACAGCGTCAGCTGTTGTACAGTCACCTCTGGCAAGTTCACAGAATATTTCATTGACTTCTGTGCAGTCTATGTTATCTAGTGTTCGGCTTTCTTCAAACACAAGTTTTGTAATGGCAATTTGTGTTAGCAAATGGGCACGAACTGCTCTTGAATATGCATGACCACTGATCAAATGATGGATTGACCCACCAGCATAAACAGTCCCCCAAAGTTCATCCAAGCCGCTACCAGCCATGATCGAACCAATTGCCCCTAAATATGACATAATCATATGGAAGCTGCCGAGTCTAACGAAAACTTTTGTCAACTTATCTGACGAGTACACATCAAGGGCGTGCACACATTACATGCCAATGCATCTTGAGTGTAGGCGAACACCACATTATGTGATTTAATTGAACATGGAAATTGAAACAATGATGCTATAATACGGTATTTGAATGAGAAAAGTCGATGCCGTTTGAATTTGAGTTTAGGGGTATGGTTAATATTTCACACGTTTCACCAGTTCATTATGGAATAAATGACTATTGTTATATATCATTATAAAGCCACTGCTTTTCTGCAATTTTTGATGTATAATTTAACTCCCAAACTAGTCGTAGATTTGATTTAATGGACGTTGTGTACCGTTGTGTGTATGAAAACAATAAATTTTTTTTCGTAATTTTGTACATTTTTGTGAATATTTCACCATTGAGTGTGAGGATTGGTACAAAGTTGGCATTTTCTGTTGGGGATATGTATTCTCAATATAATTCAGCACGATATTTATGATTCTCACCCTACTAAGGCGAATAAGAATGAGAAATATGGAGCTGGGTCGAATTTTTTTTTAAATTTTTTTTTTCATCAAAAAAACGCTATAACTAAAAAAGCTCAACTCGGATTCGCGGGGACTTTTCACACTTTATCCGCAATGTGTGTCACGGAAACATATAAAAAAAATCAGCTTTCTCCGATTTTTTTCCTTACTTTCTCATTTTTATGTCTAATGTGCCTGGACTAATGGGTTGAAAACCATCTGAGGCCCTTGGTCAAAGACAAAAGGTACCAAGATCTAGATGTTTGGAAATAGGCTAACTTAAGTTCCTTCTTAGTCAATTAGGACCAGTCAAGACTCGTTCTCTCTATAATATTTGGAGAAACTGACTTGATATTTCTTAAAAACAAGCATTTGGAAAAAATTTGCAGGGCATGTTCTTTCCACCTCTAAACACCTCTGGCCTTTTATCCAGAATTTTTTGGGAGACATGACCCCACCTTCCCCTGCTGCATATTTAACCAACTGCAACTCAACAAAATATAGTTGTTGAAGTATTTGCAAGATAGTGTCAATGAAGAGATTTCCAGGTGAAAAAAATGAGTGAAGTGGCAGATTTTTCAATAACGAGGAAGGTGCCGGTGGACCAAGAATTTGTTTTTTAATATAGCCTTAGTAACAAACAATAATTTTTGCTCATATCTCACATGGATTTGTTGTGTCACCTTGTTTTGGTGAGTGTCTATATGCACTATATGCTCTTTCCAATAAATCCTAACTGAATAATTTTTGTTGAACAATTTTTTGTCTGATAGTCATCTTATGAAAATGTAATAATGACTGTTGGGACACAATAAATTTTTGTTTGTAATGTATTTCAGCAATTAAATTACAAAGAGCCATTGCACAAAACTCGGTACAGACTGTCGATCCAGCCTTCCTTGAAGAGCAGAAACAGCTTCGACTAAAGGAAATTAAAATGGAGCAAGTCCTGAAGGAAATCATCATCTACGTCTTTTTTGTACTCATACTTTTCTTCTTGTCATATCAGCAACGAGATTCCAGTTCTTATGGAGTTGCCCAGAATCTTAAAACAATGTTTGTTGGCAAGTTTGACCAGGTATAACTAAACCATTTTAGTTTTGTGACTTTTTTGGTTCGATAATACTTGTACAAAGTTCATTATTAAATCTCAAAATATCAAAATGTTTAGCTGCAAATTTATTCCCATTTTCAGAATTCAACCAGTTCAATCTTGTTTGACAGAGCTCATTGAGCTCTGTCAAACAAGATTAAATTGCTTAAATGCCTATTTGAATTATAATTTATATTAGGCCTATAGAAAAATTTCCTGTTTCTCTGGCAATTTTTCCTGGAATATTATGGTGAGGGAAGAAGGCTTTTTTTTTATAACAGTTCTGAAAATATTTTGAATCAGAAATTTAACAAATTACACTATTATGTGGCAAACCAATGTTATCAGCAGTGAAAATTTCCCATAATATAGTTGAAAATTTAACCAACTATATGTTTGACAGAGCTCTGTCAAACAAGGTACAGTTGGTTAAATGTTTTAGTGTCAGAGATTGCAAGGTTAAAAAAACGGTGATGAGGCTGATTTTCTATGATGAAGGAGGTGCCTGAGAAACAAGAATTTTTTTCTAATAGCCTTATAGGAAAAATTGCTGCCTGAAATTTTTGTGTCTTGACATCAGTGTGTAGAGTTAACAAAACATGTTCATAACAATCAACCTGCCGTTCTGGTATGTGAAAACTGACCACCTCCTTTCCCATTTTTAGCCCAACTGTTTACAGTAAGGGCTGTAGTCATGACTTTCATCCGTTTGTCCATCCGTCTGTCCATCTGTTAACTTTTAGAGTTTTGGTTAAAGTTTTTTACTGAAGGTTCAAGCGGATTTTTGTTTTTTTTCCTGTTTAGTCATGACTTTCGTCTGTCCGTCTGTTAACATTTGGAGTTTTGGTTAAAGTTTGTGGTTAAAGTGTTTTAGTCAACCTTCAAGTTTTTTGTTTTTTTTCTTTTAAATTAATATTACTATTGATTGTATCATTCTCATTATGTTTTTTTTATGTTTCATATTATTTTGGGAAATATTTAACCCTTTTTTGTATGGCAATTTAACTTACAACTTCCAGGTTAAAGTTTTTGGTTAAAGTTTTTTTTGGGGGGGTGGTTTAAAATTACACCTTTAATTCTTCAAACAGTTTAGTGGAATGTCACTGTTTCTTATTTGGAACAATGTTTACTATCTACTGAACATTTCTACAGTGATTTTCATTAATATCAGCATGATTTTAACCCCTTTAAACATGTTTTCAGACTTACTTTCTTTGTATTTGAAATTAGGCTTTGCCACATACTTTCTTACTCTAATTCTTGCATGGTCAATACAACTTAATGATTCCATTTACATCAATGATTTCTTTTATCAGTTTTAGGAAATATTTAACCCGTTCTTGCCAATCAATTTTACTTAGTATTCCCAGCTTAAAGTTTCGGATTAAAGTTCTGCTTTTCGAGGTTGTATATTCCATTCTTCAAATACTGTGTTACAGTGTCTTTGTTTTTCATTTGGGGCAAAGTCTACTTAACCTGTATACAGAGGTTTCAAATAATATTAGCATTAATTTAACCCTTTTCAAAATGGTTTTTGAACTTAGTTTCTCTAAATTTCAAATTAGGCTTCTACCACATACTTTGTTACTTTTTATCCCCCCACAAGGGAGGGATATAGCATAGAGCTCTGCCTGTCAGCCTGGCTGTCCGTCCGTCAGTCCAAAATTTGTTTATGGCATAACTTGAACAATAGTTAACAGATTTCAATTCTTATCGATATATGTCTCTACAGCAGCAATGTCTATGTCAAATTCGATGACCACCATTATCCAATGAAAATTGTTGAAGTTATTGCCCTGCCCCCCCCCCCCCCTCCCACCCCCCACCAATTAGGCATTTTTTTCTTTGCTCCAAAATGCATTTTGAAGTATTTAGAGTGACTTCAAGCAGATTTTTTTTCAACTCCATAACCCTACAACCCCCCCCCCCCCCTCCTCTCCCAGCCCCCCCCCCCCCCCCCATGCCAATTAGGCACTCTTTTTTCTTTGGTTCAAAATGCATTTTGAAGGATTTGTGTGAAGCATGTGGAAAAAAATTGACTCCTATAAACCCACCCACAATCCCCCAGCCCCCCCCCCCCCTCCCCTCCCCTCGGGGGCCATTTAAGCAACATTTTTTCTTTGGTCCAAAATGCATTTTGAAGGATTTAGAGTGACTACATACAGAAAAAATTTGGACTCTGAGATTGACCGAGTCACCTTACTTTGTGTCAACTTTGCATTCAAATTCTCCTGCAGGCTTGACTTCTTGAAAAATAAGCCCTCCTATATACTTTTGCCCTATTTTACTTCACACACCTCCTGGGCTTATTCCCAGGTCAGTACTGCAAGCACATGACCAAATATTTTCAAGTTTTGTTTTGTGCAACTCCTAATTTTTTAACTGATTTTGAAGAAACTTCTTAGACATGCCCACAAGCCATTAAACACCTGCAAACTGCATAATTTTGAAGCTTGACATTCAGATTCTGTAAAGACAAAAGTGGGGGTATTAATCACCTTCAGTGATAGTTTTAGTTAGATATATCCTATTGATACTTCAGGTGCAGAGAGAATATGCACCTCATTTAAAACAAAGTGCACCATACAGTCTTTCAGCTGGCACAAACATTTTTGGCACCGAGTGGTATTTTTGTTTCATTTCCAAATGAATGTATTTGGTACCAATGAAAGATTTTAGTGCCAAATGAATCTGATTGTAAATGAGAACACATTAAACACGTGTCATCCAATATTTTAGTTGCAAAAAAAACATAAATGATAAAAATATAGAAAATTAAAAAAACAAGAGCAACGATTTGAGTCAGCATTCATTAGTTATTGGATGGACTCCCCCCCCCCCCCCATCCCCCCAAAATGGATTTGAGTCAGCATTCATTAGTTATTGGACAGAAACCAAATTCTATATGGCCACCATGGAAGCCACAATGAATTGGCCACTGGCGGCCATAGTGGTTCAGCTGACTGGTCCAAAATTGAAAGAAAGCTTCCTCTAGACACCAACAATGCATAGTTAAAAATAAAAATGATTTGAGTAAGCATTCATTAGTTATTGGGGGGAAACCAAATTCAAGATGGCCACCATGGAAGTCATAATGAATTGGACACTGGTGGCCATCTTGGTTCAGCTGACTGGTCCAAAAATGGAAAAGAAGCTTCCTCGAGACACCAACAATGCATAATTAAAAAATAAAAATGATGTGAGTCAGCATTCATTAGTTATTGGATGGAAACCAAATTCCATATGGCAGCCATATTGAATTGACTAGCTGGACCAAAATCAAAAGGAAGCTTCCTCTAGACACCAATAATGTATAACCAAAAACTGAAATTGATTCATTAGTTATTGGACGGAAACCAAATTCAAGATGGCCACCATAATGAATTGGCCACATATGGCCATCTTGGATCAGCTGACTGGTCGAAAATCAAAAGGACTTCCTCTAGACACCAGCAATGCATAATTAAAAAATAAAAATGATTCGAGTCAGCATTCACTAGTTACTGGACGGATACCAAATTCAATACGGCTGCCATAGTGGCCATATTGAATTGGCTAGCTGGACCAAAATCGAAAGGAAGCATTGTCTAGTCATCCACAAGTTACCCCTAAAATTATGATTTGATCAGATAAGCAGTTCTTTAGTTATTTGATGGAAACCAAAAGGGGGCATAACAGAAACTAAATAAATAAATTAATAAATATTCAAAGTAAAAGGTTATTATTAATATTTATAAAACAATTTCAAATATTGATTATTATTTTCTCATAGTTTATTCTCTCCAAATAAATTAGAAGCAAATAATTTATTATCTTCCAGAAGGCTTATGATATTATTAAGCAAGAAAAAAAGTGATTAACTGGTAGAGTGCTAAGTTATTTTTGGTCATCAAAATTTTTTCACGTGTCTTTGCCTTATTACAATTTATGGGAGAGTGCCAACAGGCACTCTCCCATAAATTGTAACAAGGCAAACCCATGAAGACTAATTAATTTCACTTCTAAGATAATATGAAGCACATCCAGAAAATATGACGCCTTTGGGCCAGGGTACCTGCTCTTCATATTAAAGCCCTGATAGTGGCTTCTAGCACTCTACCAGTTAAGTAACAAAGAAATATTTTGATAAGAATCAGATTAAATGGATAAATATTGTTAATTCAGTTGATCCATAACAAAGAATCATGATTATCATGTTACCTATAAATTACTTGACAGGCGTGAATTCTGTCTCGCCTGTGTTGTCAGACAGCGCTTTTATCAAAAATGACGGAAATAATAAACCACAAAGCCTTTGAGATCTACCAAAAGTATATTTTTGGTGCCAACTGCTGTATTTTGGGAACCAAATTAATTTTTTTACTGCAGATGGCACCATTGGCACCAGAGAGCATGAAGACCGGCATCATATATGCACAAGCCCGAGAGTATATGTCAGAAATAGAGCTCTGTACTCATATACTACTCTGTGGCTTACAGACTTAACCCTTAAAGGCCTGTTTCTGACTTATATGACCTCAGAACATGTGCCCTCAACATGCCATCATGAGGAGGTCCTGTTGACAACAGACAAATTAGGTAAGCAGTGGTTTCTAGTCAAGTCATGGCTGCCTGTTAAGGCAGCCAAATCTTGACTAGAAATCACAGTTAAGCCCCTGGATGTAAAGAGACTGTGGGCTGCTGCAAATTTAGGACACTTGTCCAGGCCCTTAACTGTTAGAGTGCTGGAAGCCTATATTTGGGCTTTATTTTGAAATGCAGGTGCTCCAACTGAAAAGCATCATTTAGGCACTCTCCCATAAATTGTAACAAGGCAAAGACACATAAACAAATCTGATTACCAAAAAATATATAGTACTCTGCCAGTTAAGGGTTAAACATTCTGTTTCAAATTTTTGAAATGTTTTCATTCCTACCCAAGCAGCTGGATAATATATGTCTTTTTTGCAGATTTCAACTGTATTGGACTATTGGGTTTGGTTAGAAGGTACATTTGTACCAGCATTCTTTGTCCAGAAATATCAAGATAATAGTCCTGTAACAGTTTGGTGGGATAAACGCTGCACTGTGGATTTAACTCACAGAAGAGTTGGAATTGCAAGACTTCGACAGATGAGAATTAAAGAGAGTGAGTTCCATCATTATTTAGTTCCAGAAGTATATTTTTTTTAACAATGCTTGGTGGGCTTTCTACCGTTTTAATCTGGTCGAATTAGCTGAAATTTAGGGTGAGCCTTGAAGAAATTTGTAACTTATCAAACTTGTCATTTTTGCGGGAAGCCTCCTGTATAACGTATCCAAAATCCACGAAAATCCGCTTTGGGGAAAGTTTTACAAAACTCATTGAGTAGACATACCAGAGTGATATTTTTTAAACTGGGTATCACACAGACAGACTTTTGGGGTACCATAAAACACTTTCTTAAGGGGTATATCAGCATCATTTCTGTTCACAAATGGCATAAGAACATATTTTGAGAGGTTTGGTGGTTTATGAGCCTTAACAACCTGTATTAGACTAGTATAAAGAGTGTTTACTTGATTTTGGCAGTTTGCATATTCAAAGGTAGAAGTTTTGTCAGTGATGAACTTGAGCCATGCATACTATTGCTTTCTCTTCTTTGCTATTTGAATCTGAATACTCCCTGTTGTTTTGTTTTTGTTTGTTAATTTTTAGTCCCCTGTTGAAGCCTACCTTAATGGCAATAATGTACACAGGAAACATCCATTTTCTGATTGGTGAGGCTATCCCAAATATTTCATTGTAATTTTTTCATTTAATTTCTGTCACGTTATTGCTATGAAATGGCAGAATGGGGAGAGGTAATTGATTATACAGATTTTTCTGACAATCTTTGTGTCATCTGTGGTGACAACATTGAGAGGTCTATCACCGTGGACAAAAAAGGCATGGACACCATGATTCAGTTCAGTGGAAAACATAAACTAAAGTTGGGAGATTAACTAAAGAGAATATGTAGAGTGGTTCCGATTGGCAAAGTTGTTGTTCACAAAAAGTGTTGTCATAATTTCACTGATAGCAAAAGGCAAGCCCAGTACTAGTAGAGAGAAGCAATCTGGCAATGTCAAATCAAAGAAACTTTGGTATGGTGATACAGCTTTTGAATATAAGAATGATTGTTTCCTTTTTTGGTGACCGTGACCTAATCAACTGTGTACATGGCTAGAGACGGAGGCTGGTGCTGATCTCTATACTGACGGCGATCTTCAAAGAAAAATTACTGAAGTGGCTGGAGATACTGGTGTTTATCAGATGTTTGAAAGAGCAGCTAGTTGATCATTATGGAGAGCATCTGTTCTTTGCTGAGATCGAAGGAGTTAGTGATATGCTATGACTGTCTAATTAAAACAAAGCATTGCTATGTCTATCGGCCGGTGCTGACGCAATGTGATTTCTGCCCAGTGCTCTGAATATCGTACAATTCATAATGAAGGAAAAGTGGTATTCAGATAGGAAGGAGGAAGCTGAGTGGTTCATAGTGACAGCTGTGAAATTGATCAATGTGTAGATACGAGAGATGACATACGATACAGCTTTGTATTCAACAATCAAAGACATTTCCAGTATTGAGCAGAGTAAGTGATGGATACTAGTGCACTTGCAGACACACAAGATCTACTTTGTGGGGACATCGGTTTACCGATATACTGTGCAGCCCTTTGGCCCCATCAGAAATTAAGCATGTTAGTATTAGCCAAGTTATCTTACAAGCTGCCCAACCGAGATTGTTCAGTGCACTAATGCCATTTGGCCTTGGCTTTGAGTTGGACCACAGTTTCAGTTCGAAATGGCTACTGACCAAATTATCTAGATTGTGATTCTCTGTGAGCTACAATGAGGTGGAAAGATACAAACAGTCAACCGTTCAATTTAAGACACAAGAAAACCACATATCCCAGTACTTTATTGGTACATTCACACAGTGGGTTGCAGGTTATGTAGACCATACTGTTGCCACCATAGATGGTTCCAGAACCTTCCATGGGATGAGAATAATCACTGTCTGTTTGCCGACCAAATCTGAGCTGCAGCCAGAACATACTGCTGTCAAGAGACTCAAACAGAGTAGAGTTGGTGATATGCAGGATAGAGATGGTCTTCCAATCCATCGTTACACAGAAAGTTCAATGTCCACATAGGATGACATTCATGCTTGATGGCAGTGCACTTCTGCTTTGCATCAAGTGGGCCAAGGGAACTACCTGCTCAGAAGTATGTCAACAGTATGCTAAACACGTCCGATCGAGGTATGGTTGTGCTATCATGTTATTCGATGGCTATGTACAAACACCATCGTTGGAAGATCACAAGCACTTAGGAAGGTCAGATAAGAGATGTGCTGACATCAGACTTTCTGCTACAACAAAAGCCCACTTGAATCAGGAGTTGTTTCTTTCTGATAACAAGAATAAGAGAAATTTCATAAAGCTTTTATCTGACAAGCTAGAAAAGGGTGGTCAATCTGTTCATATCAGATGTGATTGTATCATGTTCCCTCAAGACTGTTACTCATGACTCTACAACAGTGGTTGCTGATGACACAGACTTGTTAGTACTTCTCCTCTCCCATTGGAGGGAGCAGTTGTCTGACATAAACTTCATGTCAGAAGCACATAAGTGCTTGAGGAACAAATTACCAATGTTGTTTGCAACATAGTGACAGTGAGAGCAGAACACATACTCTTTATCCATGCCTGGAGTGGCTGTGATAACGCACATCCAATGGAAATTCTGAGGGTATTTTACATACATACCGTCATTCTTTGTCAATCAGGGCTTCATATTCAACCATATTATTTCTAACATTCACCTCTCTGACCATGGTATTTCATGGCCATGATTATTGTGCCCCTCTCATTGTCTTTCTTGGTTTGAGTTTGTAGGACATGTCTCTCAATTTTTCTTCGAAATTTAGTATTTCTGCTGAATTCAGCCATTTTGGTGGCCATCCATTTGTGCTTTGGTCCTAAATTTCATTCTCTTGGCCACTGAGTACCTCTTAGACGGACCAACATTTTCTCAAATAATAATCTCTCAAATCAAAATTGTATTCCCCCTGTGTAACATTTTCGGCTTACCCCCATTCAATCATCTTTGATGGCCATCTTGGATGCCATAAAAAGAAAAATTTCCCAAAGCCGATTTTTATGGATTTTGGATATGTTGTGGTGGTTGCTCTGGCAGTCAAAATGACACCAAATTTGATAAGTTACAAATTTCTTCAAGGCACAAACCCAATTTGACCAGATTATATCCAGATCAAACAATTGATTAAAATATATTAATCTTCTTCAATGAAAAGTTGCTTGAGATGGAAGAAACTGTTCTTTCAAATGTGGTACAAGTACATCTATAACATTGAGTAAAGAATTCTTGTCATACATACCTTTCATTTCAGTTAAATTCATAAAATTTTTGTTCTAATTTGAAACACAGAACAGATTTCAGGATGAAACTTATTGTCAATCGATTTTAAAGAATGTTAATTATCTTCTCACAGATGCCAAAATATCAAAATTTCAACCTGTAAATTTTTCCCATTATCCAACTGTGAATTTAATCAGTTGAGTCTTGTTGACAGAGCCTATTGGGCTCTGTCAAACGAGACTGAATTGGTTAAATTCCTAGTTTCATTTTGGGAAAAATTTGATGCTTGAGATTTTGGTATATTCACATCAGAACGCTGAGGGTTAAAAGTAGTTTGTTTATTGGAGTTTAACAGTACTTTCAACAGCCAAGGTTAAATCATGTCAGACAGTTTTACTGGTGGAGGAAGCCAGAATACCCAGAGAGCACCACCAAGCAGTGGCAAGCAACTGTCAGATTTTCCAGCTTACTAACTATGCACAAGTAGCTGATTTAGCAGTGGTTGTAGGCAAGAGCACCATCAACATGAAGTATGCCTTCAAGGCTCAAGATAAGTGGTGGAACAAGGACAATGACTGACCTCAAACTTATTTTGACCTACAGACTTTGAAATCCACAGGACATTTTGACCGACCTAAAATTCTGCTCAGTTTTAGAATCTTGAGTTAAAAAAACACTGGTAATAATTTGGTACTTAAATTCAATTGTGAATTAACAAGTCATTTCCTCATTTAGTAGTCACCATATTTCAATTTACAATGTGTAAAGTAATATGTTGAAAATGACCTGCTCCAAATTAAAATGACCTGTACCAACTACTTGGGGCAGGACATTTTAATCTGCACTGGAAAAAAAAATTATTTCGAGCCTTGTACGCCTTAGTGGACAGTTCCACCATGCCCCACATAGGCAATCAGGATTAAGCGTCTTGCCCAAGGACATGTTGCTGTTGCCAGTGGTGAGAATTGAACCATCACATTCGGTTTGGAGTCCAATGCTGTAACCACTAACAGTACAAATATGTAAAAAGTCACTCTTTCATTAGTGACATTTCATGTCAGAAACAAACTGAGATAATCAGCTTTTTGTTGTCTGTTTTATAATAAATTTAATGAAAAACCTGAGTCCAAAAAGGAATTCCCCTTTGAGGCTACTTAAATAGAATCCCTTTGGCCTTTTAAAAAAACAAAAAACTATTAACAATTTTATTATGAGGGAGGGAGGCCTTTTGTTCTTTTTGTCCCCTGAAAAATTTTTTTTTGGGAGGACTATTAAAATAGCCAGTGTTCATCCATCCATGCATCCATCTGTGCACCTGTCCTTGCATCTGTCCCACTTTGGTTTCCCGATGATAACTTTAACTTTAGTTATAGTTCATCAAATCAAATAAAGTTTGGTATGTAAATGTATCAACATAAAACACAGGTCAAGTTCAAATCGGTATGCAGTCCGACAATTTGTGCCAGAGTTATGCCGCTTTTTCGACTTTGAAAACTCTTTGAAAAATTCCATTTTTTGGGGTGGGGATAGGGGGGGGGGGGGGGGAGGGACGGCGCCAAGCAGCCTTTTATTGTATGTTAATCCACAGAACAATCCTGAAAATAGTTGGATTTATTCAACAACTTTCTCTATTTTGTGCAAAAAACAATGTCTTCAGCAGTGAAAATTTCCCTTACAGCAGTAGCAGATTTAACCAACTATACCTTGTTGACAGTGCGCACCGAGCTCTGCCAAACAAGATATAATTTGTTATGTTTTTAGACCTACAAGTGCAAAATAGTATCAGTGAAGATTTCCAGCTGAACAAAGTGTGAGGAGGCAGACTTTCAATGATGAGGGAAGTGCCCGAGTATTTTTTGGATAGCTTTACAAAAACTGTAACATTTAAAAAACAAAAAAGACACCTTCGTGTATCGGATTTTGTTATGATGCTTGTAATTAGAGACTGATGGTATAAACCCAAGAATGGTTTGGAATCGAATGTAATTAGAGACTGATGGTAAAACAAAAATAATGGTTTAGAATCGATTTTTAGAAAATAACTGAATAACCAACCTGCCCTGTCCTAAAAAAATGGCATGATGGTTTTCCTCTTACTTTTGTCTATGTGTACTGGCTGTTGTTTTAGTCGCACCCTAAAATTTTTAGCTAAGGCCCCACAAAGTAGATCTTCTGTTTCTTGTATTTTTTTTGTAAAATTGCATGTGGGCAGGCAGTTTTTTATTTTATTTTTTTATTTTTGTAATTATTTCTTTGCCATCAAAAGTTCATGTTCTTGGTTTGTTTTAAGTTTTAGGCCTCATAATCTACAGAAGAGCATGGGTGGTGGTGTATTTCATCCCTTGAGTGCAAGAAGGCTTTGCAATGCCAAAGCATTGCAAAGCCTTGTTGTAGTCAAGGGACAAATTTCTCAGTTTTATTAACTTGTGAAAAATATCAGACAAAAACCATTTAATTTTATTTTTTTTTTAGTTGGTGTTGGGTAAAAAAAGAGAGCATGCATCAGCCAAAGGACCATGTGGGAGGGCCTGAGAAACAGATTTTTAACTTTTTTAGGCCTAAATAGTCCCCTTTTACTTGTATCTGTTGCATAAGTCACAATGAGATTCAACTAGTGTTTATTAAAAGTAGTCTTGGTTACTTAAGTCTACTTGAATCTGCAACTAAGAAGTTGGAAGTTTTGGAATTCAATGAATTCAGGCAATGAATACTTTGATCATTTGTGAAGAAATCACTTGTTTTCATGCATGTTTGAAGGTGTATAACTACAAACAAAACAATTATAATGAGGATTTGCTTTATTTATTTTTTTATCTGAGAACAATAAAATCTGGAGCCAGATATTATGAACTTTGAACTTATGAATACAGTACAGCCGCCGTGGACTGGTCACTTTCCATGGATGGGCAATATTTTCACGGAAACAATAATATTGTATTCCAAACACTAATTATAGGAATAATCATCAACAATTTGATTAATGAAGCACCCGCCGGGTACAACCCGGTACTTCATTAATTAAAATTTTGCTGATGATGATGTTTATTACCTGGTAAAGGCAATCATGGAATTCATAGCCCATGCATGGATTATGACCAGTCCACAACAACTGTACTGTATTTATAATCTGTTCATTGAGAGGTGATAGAGACCTGAGGTAACCGAAGTCCCTGGCAGTTTTGGTACCATTTTTAAAAAAAATGACAACTAACAATCACAAACTGACCTTCATTTTTATCATTACATCAAATATTTTATTTTTAGATATATCTTGATAATTGATAATGAATTCATAGAAATATAATATTTACATCCAAAATCTCTAACACGACAATATATGTGTCAGGCATGCATCTCATTAGGTTTACATTGGAACTGAAACTGTCGTGACAATTTGGGAGTTTTTTTACAACCAGTATCAACCCTTTAACCCTTTCCCCAATGCAGATGATATCAAAATTTATTATTTTAAATATCATTTTTTCAAATTTTTCAAAAAATTTCAACAAAACCATATCATGCGACCCCTCGTTGGAACGAGCTCATTCCAACGAGGGGTCACATGATATGGTTTTGTTGAAATTTTTTAAAACATAATATTTTTTCAACTTCTGAATTTGCATATTACGTGGGCGGATGCGCCCGATTCGTTGCATAAAGGGTTAAACGACACAAAAAGGCAAATGACACTTGCAAACAAAGGTCTTGAATTACTAATTTTGTTCATTTTTTGGCATCAAAAACATTGCATGTGACCACTTATTTGAATGAACTCAATGAGCTTGTCCCATTGAGTGGTCATAAGCTATGTTATGAGCTCACTAGAAACTAAAGTGACAAATTTTGGAATATTGTTTTATAAAAAAAGGACTTGGCACATTACTTAGTGAATAAATAAATTTTATTTGTTTGTTAATCACCAAAATACAACCAACAGTTATGAAGTAAGTTTCCCAGTATATCGGTAAAATTTTTCACTATGAGTTATATAATGGCTGAGACTTCATATTTCAGTTGCTGGAGAACCTGCATGGGGACTGGGGAGGCAATAATCGGGGTTTAGGAAAAAAAAAAAACTTTTTCCCCAAACCTGAAAACTGAACTGCACATTTCATAACTGTTCATCTCTATGTGTAATCAATTACTCTTGCACATTTTTGAGTACCTAGATCATGTCAGGTTCAACGTGTTTTTTGTGTTCTGCGTAATATATGTATAACAAGCTATTAATTCAAAATAGAATTTGTTATAATTTTTGGAATTCTCTTTAACCCTTTACCTAACGTAACGACCAAAACCGGCCAGTACTATTCTCAAAAATTGCCTATTAATTTTCATTATTTTTTTCATTTTTTGTCTCCAACGAGAGGTCATAACCTATGTTTTTGAGACAAAAAATGAACAAAATTAGTTATTCAAGAATTATTTTTGCAAGTGTCGTCTGCTTTTCATGTTAGGTAAAGGGTTAAAAAGATTTCCTCAATCCAGTATTTCCATTAGTTCTTTGAAGAATCCTGCATCCTATGTAACAGATAACCAACTAACCCTGTGCATTTTTACATCTTTCATCGGTGTATATTTTCATGCAGTGTGTGATATGACAACCTATCAAGTAATCCTGTGTAATGCCAATGGTTAGCCAGTGTATGTTAGCTTACCAATAAACTCTGTGTTAATCACTCTTTTCTTTCCATTTATAAATAAGATCATCTCTGTAATGTGACTAATCCTGTGCATTGCACAGCCTAAGTGAATGTCCATTTTTATGTAGTGTATGAATGGCAGTTACCAATTTTCTATAACCAGAAAGTGTGGCTAACCCTGTGCATTGCATAGGGTTAGCCACACTTTCTGGTTGTAAAACATATTCAGTATTAACTAAATAAATATATAGAATATAAAGTAGCTTGGTGTACCAAATGTTCAACACTCATGGTGAAATGGTGTTAACTGGGAGCCTTTGGTGAGCAGTTAACAGCACTTCACCACAAGTGGTGAACATTTGGTACACCAAGCTACTTTGGGTATATTTTATTTATACCATGATCGTCAGATTATTAAGAGTCGCTATTATTTTTTCTCAATTTTACTGAGCAGCAGAAGGTACACATATGCGAATCTGGTTTTGATTACATGAGCACTGATGAGCGTTCCACTGTCAATTTTATCACTGAAACAAAATGGGAAAAGAAACGCGCAAATCATGGGGACCTTTTTCATTTTAATAACATAATAAGATACTATTTCGAGTTTTTATTAACATGACACAACACATGTTTGTTAATTTTTGGTACCTTATGAGGTAAACTCATCTAAAAACGTAATAAATAATTGCCGCTTTCATTTCACTCTTCGCGAGGCGACGAGAGATAAATTTAGACAAGTTTGCATTCAGGTCAAGGTCATTAAAGGTCAGCTTGGATGTAGTTCCACTGTAGGTGTAAATTTTAACTATTGAAATCCCATTGCTGGTGTGTTCACCACAGACACACATATTCACCACGGTTGGTGTATAAAGCTAAAATTTATGTCATAGGCTTTTAATATATAGTATTATTGGTAATCATGGAATGTAAAACTCATTTATAGATATCAACTCTTTTCCCAACATAATAGCCAAAACCAGCCAGTACTATTCTCAAAAAGCATTCAAACTCAGCTTATGGATTGTGGAAAGTTTTTAATGAATTCTAAAAATGAAAACATATTCTATTTTCAATTAATAGCTTGTTTTATCTTACAACAAGAATGTATTTCCCCCAATACAAGTAAGAAGAATGTTTAGACAAAATACAAATCTGCATTGAGGGTAGCAGCCACACATATGATCATTCACTTTAGAAAGAGAACGTTTATTTTTACCTACACTCATCAAAGAACGATTACTCATCTCTAGGCCACCATTTTGATACCAGTAATTAAATGATACATAAATCACCAGCTCAGCAAAATAAATAAGACTAGATCATTTTTTGCCATGATGATATTTTTATATAGGCCTACCATGCATTAAACCTGCAAAATAAAACAAAGAAACACAAAGCTAAAGCTGAAACACTGCTGTAAACTTCAGTGGCTATAGAACATGAATGAGGATTATGTCATACCCAGCACAAAAATGCAATACCATCACATCATAATCTTCATTCATAAAAAAATCAGTTCATAGTTGCTGACTCATTGTCAAAAGATATGTGAACAAGACGAGAAAGGGAGAAATATTGTGATAAATTTGTTATTACCATCAAGTGGGTTTCCAAGATGGTGCATTCAAGTCTCGACCTCGCCTCTGGGTCATATTTTTACTTGTCCAAACAGACTCATTGATATATGCCCAGAGACGAAGTCTGAACTTCAATACACCATCTCGGAAACTGACATGGTGGTAATAACCTATATGTATGTGTTTATTCTGATTAAAGACCCCCACTACTGCTGGAGCTGTTTATTTACCACATTTTATTGAATTATTTTGCCATGTATTCATTCAGTATCCCCGTGGGAACCCCGGGAAGTAAGCAGCACTTGTTTACTGTGGTAAACCAGTTCCGCTTTACTTGTAAAATAGAACTCAGTTACCAATGCTTGGGGTGAAAGTCCTCTAAAATGGGCAACATGTAGATCAACGATTGACTAAACTTGACTTCATCTCCATGTTGTGTCACGATTAGCCATGGTGCATAAATATGTGACATTAACCACCAACAAACAAACAACAAACAAACAAACAAACATTCATTCAGTACAACATAACATTTGCGTATCTTTTCTACATATTCCTCAGTACTGATTTGCTGTCTGAAACCACGAGGTCTTAGGTCACAAAAATGTTGATATAAACCAAATTGAAAAAATGACTTCTGAACAATAACTTTTGTTCAACAGATCATAGGTCCACCTGACTTAACCCTTTACCCAATGCAGATGATATCAAAATTTATTATTTTAAATATCATTTTTTCAAATTTTTCAAACAATTTCAACAAAACCATATCATGTGACCCCTCATTGGAACGAGCTCTACGAGCTCGTTCCAACGAGGAGTCACATGCTATGGTTTTGTTGAAATTGTTTTAAAAAATAATATGTTTTCAACTGCGGAATTTGCATATTACGCGGGCGGATGCGGCCAATTCATTGGGTAAAGGGTTAACAGAGTTTGTAGCTTCATGGATGGGAGCATGGTGGCTCAATGATTAGAACATTGAACATTAAACTGAAAGGTCACTGGTTTGATCCTGATCAACAGTAACCGTGTTGTGTCTTTGGGCAAGCGACTAATACCAATTGCCCGCATGGGTGTCTAGGGTTGGTGTGTACTAAGGCATATGTATTTTCAGATTTGTAGGTGAAATATCAGAGTAACTGTAACAAAAAATAGCACTTTTGGGGGTTTCTGGGCAGTAACATTCTATTTATTACAGCTGAACCAACCTTGCAGAAAGTAATCACATATGGGTTGAGAAGAATCTTCTCAGTTTAGAATTAGTAGCCAGAATCAAAGTCAAAGGTTATTGGACTGTAACTATAAATAGAACTTTGTCATGAGGCAAAGGCCGCTGTGTGCTAAGGAGCTCTGTCAAACCAGATATAGCAGATGTAAATGCTTACATTGTATGTATAGAGACAAACAAGATGTATCAATATTGGTGTTCAGAGATTGAGTACCACAGTAATTGTTCAATACACCACCGAATATTGTATTCAATTAATAAGAATTTACTCTATAACCTATATGTAATTAATAGTTCAAGTTAGAACTAGAGGTATGGTAAAGGGTTTTGTGTTTGGAGGTTATATGTAATTAACAGGGTTATTTATTTGAGAAATATCCATTTGAGTGGGATTTACTGTACAGGGTATTTGCATACAATTCAAATATTTTCCACCAAGTACACAGTAAATTTCTCTTGATTAGATACTGGTTAAAAAATATTGTTTTAGGCAAAAAAAAAACCCAAATCATTTTTGTTCTCGTTTGAGTAATTTTTCAAATCAATGAGGGAGGATGGTTTTTTTTTTTTATGCCCCCCGCCTTAGGTCGGGTGGCATATAGTGAATGAAGTGTGCGTGTGTCTGTCCGCGTGTGTGTGTGTGTCCGAGCCAACAACTTGAAAACGGTTAGAGCCACAGTCATCAAACTTCACACAATTATAAAGGACCATGGGAGGATGTGTCACACACTATAGCCAGGTTTGTACCTTCAAGGTCAAGGTCACATTTCAAGGTCACACTAAAAATCAGTCAATATTTTTGTCTCAGCCATAACTCAGAAACGAATCATAGTACAACTGTTAAACCTTTTACAAATGTTAAGGACAGTCAGAAGGTGTGTCGCGTATAATAGTTTCTGCCGCATCTGCAGGTCACAAGGGCAGGGGGGGGGGGGCATGTGTTACCTTAGTAGCATTCTTCTTGTTTATTTTTAATTTTAATTTTTTGTATTTGTTACTAATAGAAATATCAAATACATTTGTGTTCATTTATATTTATTTACCATTTTCGAAATATAAATACTGTCCACCTAATAATTGAGTTAGTTTCTGCAGAACATAGCAAACTGGATGTTTATAAAACATTTAAAATAAACTGATACCATATTTCAATCATGATTTGTTGCAAACACATACAAATAAATCTATATCAATCAAAAAGGTAAAATTTGAAAGGCTCACAATTTCATACTAATTTTGGAAAATACTGCAAGCCAATAAAAATGCTCACTCACACTAATTTTGGAAGATATGGTACGCCATAAAAAAGCTCACTGAGGGGGTTTTAATTTGTTCATGCTGCTGGTGGATATTCCTGCCCAGGACAGGATTTCTCTGGACATTGAAATATGTATAATTTGGGCAAGTTTAATCCAATTTCTACCTTGTAAATTGAATGGGTTGTTCACCAGTGATTTCTTGAGATAAACGTAGAATTTTTCATCAAATCTAGTCATGGCTGCTTGACAGCAGCCATGACCAGATTTGATGAAAAATATCTTTAAAATAATCAGTGGGTTAAGAGTTAATTTTTGCTTGAGAATCAAAACATTTTTTTAGCCTTATATTATTTTTTAGTCATGTACATTTTTCTAACACCAAATTTGGTTTATTAAAGTGAAGAAAGAAAGTTCACACACTGCTTTCAACTTGATAATTTCATTTGAAATAAAATGAAAATCTCCTTTCAGATTCGTGCAGCATAATAAAAGAGTTGGCTCCTCTGATCAATCATTGTAGAGATGCATACTCCTGGACTGATGATGATACTAAACCCTATCTTCCAATGTGGGTAGAACCACCAGAAGAGAACAAAACAGCTCTGGATGAAGAACGTGATAACCCATTTGTTTATCAAAATTCTTTAAGATTGAAAAATGCACCATATATGGGAATGATAACAACTTACAAGGGAGGTGGTTATGTTGCTAACTTCAAACGAGGTTATCAGCGGACTAAGAAGATGGTGGCAGAGTTGAAAAAGAATGAATGGTTGGATCTCAAGACAAGGGCTGTTTTTTTAGAATTTACAGTGATCAGTCCCAATCTGAATCTCTTTGGTTCAGTGATAATGCTTGTGGAGTTTATGGCAACAGGAGCGGCAACAACAAGACATGAATTTAAGGTATGAGTTAACCCTTAAAGGTCTGGAGAATTTTATACATTTTTTCTACACTTTTGACAGTCTACATCCTGTGGCTTTCTTGCAGTTGTGTCTATGCACATCATGACTGCCTATATCAGCAGCCAAGACTTGCACAGAAACAACTGCCTAGGCACAGAAAACATCATGTTGGGGCACCTGTTCTGTTGCAAACAGTCATCAAAGTCGGAATTAGCCCCTTAAGGGTTAATACATATTGTTGCAGTCGGTAAACTGTCAGAGGTGTAACTTGAGTAGACACTGGGACATAAATCAGAAATGTGGTTGGGTACTGGGCAGTAGTTGGACAGAGTATGTTCAAAGACCTCAGTGTAGGCATAAATCTTTTTATCTTACAACAAGAACATATTTCCCACAATACAAGTAAAATACCCTAGACAAAATACAAATCTGTACTGAGAGTAGCAGCAGCACATGCGGTCATTCAATTCAGAAAGAGAATGTTTTTACCTGCTCTCAGTTGTCTTCAGGTTATTACACATATCGAGGCCACTGTTTTTGATAACAGTAATTAAATGATAAATAAAGTCATCAACTCAACAAAATAAATTTTACTAAATTTTTTGCCATTATGATATTTTTTATATTTGCCTGCTATGCATTATTAACCCCTTGCATGTGGCTGGCAGATATTCCTGCCCAGGACAGGAAATCTCTTGCCACTAAAACAAATAAAATGTTAGCACACTTAATCAAATTGTCACCTTCAAATTCTTTATTGACCAGTGATTACTTGAGTCAAACTTTAATGAATTTTTTATCAAATCTTGTCATGGTTGCTTAAAATAGATTAATTGGCTGTATTGGATGCACTGAGGCCAAATAGGTCTATAAACAAAGAAAAACTGGAAAGAGTCGGGGTAAGTTCTCGCCAGGATACAAGATTTTTTATTCAATTAACAGGAGTTTACTTTATAATGTATATTCAATTAACAGGTCAAATTTGTTCTGGAGGTATGATGAATGGTTTTGTGTTGGGAAGTAATATTCAATTAGTAGGGTTATTCCGTTAAGAGATATCCAGTTAAGTGGGATCCACGATTCGAGCTAAAACCCCCAAGTCACAGGTCCCTAGTTTCAACTAACTTCAGTATGTTAACCCATCATTATTGTGAGCTGATGCTCATTTATAAAGTACATACCTTTCGTATTCCTGCAACTTTTTGAGGCTCTTTCTGAAATATGCAATTCCTTTTTCTCCATGATCAAGCAGTAGAATTATAAATTTTCACCGTGTAGTATTGTGATTTCGGTGATGGGAGAAAAATCATACTCAAGTGGTGTGGGGGTGGGATGAGAAAGTTTCACCCTTGGGGAAAAATATTTCACTTAGACACTGTGCAAGCCGCATGTCTGGATCAAATATCTTTCCCCTCAGGTGAGATTTCCTCAAGAGGTGAAACAGTTGCACAATTTTCTTAATAATAATAATTTATTTTCTGGAGCGTAAAACCACAAATAGTGTTCTAAAATGCTCGACAGAAATAAATACACTTTTTGAAATAAAGAGTCACATCTATTTTGGTTGCCTCTTACAGAGGTTCAGGAGAATGCTTCAGTGAATAGGAAAGTTTTAAGAATTCTTTTGAAGACATCAAGAGTTTCTGAAATTCTGACACTAATTGGCAGGGAATTCCACAATCTGGGCCCCATGATGGAGAACACACAATTATTAGCCTGATTAGATCTACTAAAGGTACAACTAGTTGAATTTGGTTTTTAGATCTGAGACTGTGTGATGGTTTATATACAGTGAGAATCTCTTGCAGGTAAACTGGAGCCAGTTTGTGGATACATTTGAATACTAAGATCAATATTTTGAAATCAATTCTCTGTTTAACTGGAAGCCAATGTAGTTGTCTTAAAACAGGTGTTATGTGTTCAGAGTGTTTGGTACCAGTAATTATCCTAGCAGCAGTATTTTGAACTTTTTGAAGCTTCTGAATCAGGCACTGGGACAGCCCCACTAACACTGAATTACAATAGTCTAGTTGTGAGGTGATGAAGGAGTGCACAAGTTTTTCAAGTGCTGACTAGTTAAGATGAGGTCGCAGTCTTCCAACATTACGAAGCTGCAGGTAGCATTTTTGACATATTTTTTGATATTGATGTCTAGTTTTAAATTTGAGTCCATAATCAGTCCAATATTCCTGGCCGATTCACTTTTCATAGTGATGTTGTTTCCAACCAGAATTGATGTAACAGGGGGTGTAGGCATGCGAACCCCAGATATCACTAAGAATTCAGTTTTAGAGTCATTCATTTTCAGTTTAAAGTCTGTCATCCATTCCCGCACAAGATTTATGCAAGTTTCCATGTTATTGACTGCAGTGAATGAGTCACTTGGAACAGATGGGTTGAATGTGATGCACAGTTGGGTGTCGTCTGCGTACAAATGATAGGATATGCCATGCTTTTTAAGAAGGTGACCCAGAGAAGAAGTGTCCAGAGTAAACAAGAGTGGTCCAAGAACTGAGCCCTGAGGAACACCACACTTTAACGTTCTGCTTTCTGAACCGATTTTGTTGATATATATTTGTTGACTGCGACCTTCTAGATATGATGCAAACCACGATAAGACAGTTCCACATATGCCATGCTGTGTCAATGTCTGCATGAGAATTCCACGGTCAGCTGTGTCGAATGCTGCTGACAAATACAAGAGAACAAGCAGTTACCCTCAGACACGGATTTAAATGTCATTGTTGACTCACAGTAAAGCTGTTTCTGTACTGTGGTTGGTTTTATATGCAGACTGGAAGGGCTCTAAAAGATCATTTTCATGCAGATGATTTTTGAGTTGTAAAGCAACAACCCTTTCCAACAATTTAGACAGGAAAGAGAGGTTCAATACTGGTCAATAATTCTTCAGGTTGTCAGGATCAAGAGATGGTTTCTTGATGAGTGGTGGAACAAGTTCTTTTTTCAATGGGTTTGGAAGAAACCCCTCATGTAGGGATGCAGATATAATAGATGTTATGGCTGGCAGAAGATAATCAATTGTCTCTTTCAAAAGGAATGTTGGAATTTGATCTAGATCATTGGATTTATTGGATGATGATAAAAGCATTTTTCAAATGTCGTCTTTCACTTTTTATATCAAGATGACCAAACTCTGGTGGTTCACATGATGGTATACTATCCAGAATTACTTGAATTTTCGTTCTGAAATAATCGCTGAATTTTTCCAGAATTCCTTCAGTATTTAGATGATCTGAGAGAATGACCTTTTGTTCTTTACAAAGGAGACTATTGGTTAGTGAGAACAGCACACTTGTATCACATGACTCCTCTATAAGCGAGTTGTAGTACTCCCTCTTCGTCGTTTTGATGATCTTATCAGTTGTATTTCTTTGGTGGCAGAACATCTGCTGGTGAACCTCAAGCTTCGTTTTATTGTAAAGGTGCTCAAGTCTGTGATGCTGTTGTTTAGCAGCTCTAACAACTTCTATAAACCACTCCACTTTTTCCCTATGCATTATAATTTTTGACTTGGGTGGTGCATGTTCAGCCATGATGCCCTTAATAGTTTCTTCAAATAAAGATAGCACTTGCTCAGATGATTCATGAGTACTACAAAAATAGTTCGAACACAGAATTGATGAACTGATATCCATTTTCAAGGCATCAATATTTATGGATTTATGTTTTCGATATGATCGATTATTCACATGGATTAACCTATACAAGAAATCTCCATTCAAATTTTATTATATTTTCAATTTTTGTCTCAAAAGCATAGCTTATGACTCCTCATTGGAACATGCTCATTGAGCTCATTCCAATGAGTGTCATAAGCTATGTTTGTGAGACAAAAATTGAAAATTTTTAGTATTCAAATTTTTAGTAATTCAAGAATTTAATTTGCAAGTATTGTCTGCTGCCCATTTTGGGTAAAGGGTTAAGAATGACCATTTTCAGCTACTGATACAGTATAATGATCTTGCAAGCTTGCATGCTTTACTCTGTCTCATATAATTGATGAGAGTCAGTGTAACAATGTTTGCCTGTTTTAGAGCAAGTTTATTCCTTTGTTAACCAATATAATACTGCTGTTCAAAAGTAACGGTTAATCAATCAATTACTTTTTTGATCAATCAAGATGTTGATCATTGGTTAATCGATTAATCAGCAAATCATTTCAGCTCTAATTTCTCATCCCACCCCCATGCCACTTGAGGACAATAATAGTCTCTGGCACTTGCTAGTTTGGTTATAGGCGAGGCAGACAAGCCCTAGGAGTTAGCTCTGCAATCAGCAATCTGCGGTATAAAAACCATGACAATCTGCAGTGATTTCAGCCACAACATTATAAGTTATCATGATGAAATTGATGGTAACATGGTCTGAGGTTTGTTCCTATAAGACCCCACCCACAGCCCAAAACCCACATTGTGAAATGAACAAGGCAACTAACAAACAATAACAAGTTTAGTCAATGAGCCTTCCATGTATCCCACAACGTCACTGGACAAATAATCAATAAATCAGATAAAGATCAAGGTCACTCCTGACATTCATTTGTACATGATTATACAGGCCACAGGGGGGTTCTTGGTGAAAGGTAGATGCTATTGTATATTTTGGTCAGATCACTGATCTGCTCATTATGAAACATGTCACCTTTGTCACATATTTTTATTTCCACCAGTTTAGTCTTGAAACATTCATTGGCTTTCAAATGGTGATGTCAAATGGTAACTTATGCTGCTGGAGCCGTAAACATTGAAAAAACTATGCAAGCACTCGTCCATTCAGAGTGCAATGATTTTAATCTTATTGGAATATATTTTATTCTTGTGGCTACTTTTGGTGATTGTGGACTTGTCTAAATAGCTTTCAAGAAACAGTTATCAAAATTGTCAGGCACATTCATGTCATAGACAGGCACATGTGGATTGAAACACTGTGAGCCCTGGGTGGGTTGGTTGTTGATGGGTGAAAGTGGGGAAGTAGTATACCCCTAGTAATATTGTTGATTTAGTTAATTGTGAACATAAAGTTGGTCCTTTGCCACCATCATTACTGACTTGACTGTTTTAACCCTTTACCTAACATGAAAAGCAGACGACACTTGCAAAAAAAATTCTTGAATAACTAATTTTTTTCATTTTTTGTCTCAAAAACATAGGTTATGACCCCTCGTTGGAACGAGCTCGATGAGCTCGTTCCAACGAGGGGTCATAACCTATGTTTTTGAGACAAAAAAATGAAAATATAATAAAAATTTATTGGCGATTTTTGAGAATAGCGCTGGCCGGTTTTGGCCGTTACGTTGGGTAAAGGGTTAATAGGCCTTGTTTCATTTTTTCATCAGTCTTGGTTGGTACTGAGTACAAGTACACATTTTTTACCTTACTTGATTTTCTATGACCCAAATTTAAGGTACAGTAGAACCTGTCTTGAAAGACCACCCCTGTTGCCAAGCAAAAGTGGTCTCTCAAGACAGTTGGCCTCTCATTGGAGGTTTGAGGTTTTCACTGCTCAGTGAATGACCAACCAGAGAATATTTGTTACAGAAATGGAGAATTGATTTTTCAACTTTTTTTATTATTGTTTTATTTTAATTCAGTTTTAATATAAGTACAGAGGCATTGTCTGAGAAATTACAGTTAAAAGTACATAAAAACTTGAAAACCTTTTTGAGATTATGACGTGAAGGGGCTGGTCCATCCAGAATAGTAATTTCTTACTTCATGCAAACAAAGTGTTCTCCTCTTTTTGTCAATACAAATGAAATGGTTTCGCGGGCCGAAGGGACGCTGTGGGGCAAGCCCCTTTTGACCCTCTTTAACTGTATAAGATCTTGTAGCTACATGTCTTGTCATGATGAAGGAGGAAAAGGATCGGGTTCTTGGCAGATGTCCAGGATTCGATGATCTAAGGAGTGTTGGCTTGTCTGTTTGATGGATTTTGGTCTGAACCTTCGGGTGAGGACCAGAGTGAGAGGGAGGGCCTCTCACAAAGGTGCTACCTCTCCCCAAGGGTGCTGTGATGGAGTTTTCAGGCAGGTATAGTTTGCCTCTTAGGAGGTTATTCAAGGTTTCTATCAATATTTTCAAATGAGTTATTTTTATAATAATTTACCATTGTACCTTGAAAAGTCTGTTTTTGTGTCTATCAGGTTTTGTTTTAATAGAAAATAACTTCAGTTACAATTTAAGTAAAAATAAGCTTACCAGGGTGTTTTAGTTTGTTTAGTCCTCTTTGATTTTGATTTTGTCACACTTGAGCAAATAATGGACATAAACTAAGTTTGTTTTTTTAACAATAATCTTTATATTTTCAAAAGGATCTTGATAAAAATTTCTCAGACTTGAAGAGTTATACAAATGAAAAACAATGTAATTGAAAGCCAATTAATATAGTTTTCAGACAATCAACAGTGAAAGATATACTACTCAAAGTTTGCTAAGCACCACATATTTGACACATCATTGTGAAATTTTCTTGTGACATATTTGCGATAGTTTTGGTGGATATGATTGAGGAATGTATTGAGACGGTCCCCAGTGTTTACATTAGCTCTCTTGACAGGCAGACTTTTCGTGACAGTCATGGAAAGCATGTACCCCTTGATTTTCATGATGTATTCGTGTACTGTCTACATGTACATGACATGTGTAGGGTATTCAATCTTCATTTCAAAACAAACCCTTGTGATTTAATGACTGAATATGGCAAATGCAAATGTAAGAAGACATTTGTCTGAAGCAGAAATGCGGCGGGCTGTAGGGATGGTGAAGCCCTTAGTGTGCACCATACAGTGATCACCAGAGCCTGGGCAAGATATCAGCAATATGGCACACCAGTAAGACGGCATTGTGGTGGCAGAGACAGGGCAACATTTACAGCTGAAGACCGGTTTTTGATCATTCAGGCCCATAGGAACCGCTTTGCCACAGCAACCCAGCTTCGCAGTGACCTTCAGAATGCATCTAGGGTAAATATTTTCGACGCAGACTATCTGGGCAAGGTTGCACGAAGGTGGTCTCTGATCGAGAAGACCATGTATTCGCATTCCGCTGTCCCAGAACCACTGCCAGGCATGATATGAATGGGCCATTAACCACGTTGGATGGACCAGAGAAGATTGGCGACCTGTCCTTTTTACAGATGAGTCAAGGTACTGCCTAGACCACACAGATAGGCATTCTAGGGTATGGAGAAGACCAGGAGAGCGATTCCATTCAGCCAACTTTGCTGAGCATGACTGCTATGGTAGAGGGTCAATCATGGTCTGGGGTGGTATCAACTGGGATGAGCGTACAGAGCTCTGTGTCCTTGAACGTGGTACATTGACTGCACAACGGTATATTGATGAGATCCTGGATGTCCACGTCAGATTGTATGCAGGTGCAGTGGGTGATAGATTCATTCTGATGGACGATAATGCCCATCCTCATGTTGCCCATGCTGTTGGGGAGTACTGACAGAGGGAGACGATTGAGCATATGGACTGGCCTGCAAGATCCCCTGGCCTCAATCGAATCAAACATGTCTGGAATGAGTAGCAGCTTGTGCAATTTCAGCCCGTCCAGTCCAGCCAAGAAGTGTCTGGGAGCTTGGTGCCATGCTGGTCCAAGAATGGAACAACATCCCACAAAGGACCACCAGGAACCTGATTGAGAGCATGAGAAGGCATTGTTAAGCTGTAATTAACAGTAATGGGTCTCATACTCGATATACCAGTTCGCTCCGTCAACTTTTTGGCAGATTGAAAAATTTCCTCTTTCACCAAAAATATCCATTTTCCATGGTATCATATTCAAAAGCTAAAAAATAATGTCAAACACAAATAGAATTTTAATTTCAGTACTTAAATAATTAAAGATATAATTAAATAAAAAGTATATACACTTTTCATAACAAAATTTCAACTAAAACGTAAAACAGGTAGTTGGATGTAGTTGGTGCTTAGCAAACTTTGGGTAGTATATTTGTCATACATGTGTATGATATCAGATATTAAGGTTTCAGGGGACAGTTACCCTGACAATTTTACTGTTGGGCAGATGTCCTGGTTACATTTTTGAACTACTGATTTCTGTACACATTGCATTGATCTTAATTGATTTTAGTACTCTGAAATTGCAAAAATTGATTTTCCAGTCTCTCAAAACAGGTGGTCTCCCAGGAAGGTGGTCTCTCATGGCAGGTCCATTATAGAGTGAAACCAATCAGTGCCTGGCCGCAGTGGTCTCTCAAGACAGGTGGTCTCTCAAGACAGCAGTCTCTCAAGACAGGTTTTACTGTAATTAACAAAAGGTCATAAAAATTGTTGCAAGAATCAGAATCAGTTCTCACAAATGATTCTCACAAGGATAACGATATGAATTAACTTTGATTCTCACAAAATGTTTATCTGATTCTTATCAGAGAATCAGAAGGTGTCCTTATTTAACCCTTTACCTAACATGAAAAGCAGACGATACTTGCAAAAAAAATTCTTGAATAACTAATTTTTTTCATTTTTTGTCTCAAAAACATAGGTTATGACCCCTCGTTGGAATGAGCTCGACGAGCTCGTTCCAACGAGGGGTCATAACCTATGTTTTTGAGACAAAAAATGAAAATATTTTGAAAATTAATTGGCGATTTTTGAGAATAACGCTGGCCGGTTTTGGCCGTTATGTTGGGTAAAGGGTTAAAGGTCTGGAAATTTCTACTTATTTTTCATTCCTTCACAGTAAGGTTACACTTTGACTTAGCAGTTGTATCTATGCACACAGCCAAGACTTCACTAGAAAGCATTGCCAAGATACTGTAACTTCCATCAGCTAGACCACAAAAAGTCTGTATGTTCAAACATGTGTTCTCCATGGACATGTAAGAAAAGAAACCAAAGTTAGAACTGGACCCTTAAAGGTTAAACTCTACAAATTAGGCTAAAAAAAAGTGTTTTGATTGTCGGGCAATCCCTCATTGAATTTGAACACCCTCGTTGGGCATTTTTATTGCCTTTCAGTGTCTTTCAATATTAGTACAAACTCAGGGAGACCTTAAACTTTTTACATTTTTGATTGATGCATATTTATTTAGTTGTGTCTCCAATATGTTTGCCTTGTTATAATTTATGGGAGAGTGCCTGCAGGCACTCTTCCATAAATTGTAACAAGGCAAATACCCATAGAATAAATACTTTTACTTCAAAGATAATATGAAGAGCATCAAAAGAATATGAAGCCTTTGAATTGCAGTACCTACAGTTTGTTTTTAGAGGAATGTTTTATTTTTCAAATTAAAAATAAATTTGTTTGTAAATATGCACTTTCAGTATTTCTGTATGTAAAAAGACATTCAAAATCCTCTCCATGTTTACCCACTTTTTTCAAAAGAAAAATGAAACCCTCCCTCCCTCCCTCCCTCCCTGATTTAAAAACAAAACTGCCTGAGAATCAATTAATTCATTTTGTGTGGCCTTATATAAATAAGTTTGCTTTTCACTGTGGAATGTGTGCTGGTTGTTTTTACAGGCGTATAACAGGCTTATAACAATACTCATAAATTCTAAATAATTTTAAGAAGTGAAAATCGATTCTTGCAGCAGGAGTTCATGAGAATCAACCATTTCTTGTGAATTGGAACAAATTTTAAGGCCTGGACAATATCACAGACATGGCTATTTCTTGCCTAAACTTAAAGTACCAAATCAATATACCGGTATTCAGCTTTGCAACTGTATATTGATGCTAATGTCTTGACATGTGGTGGTTCTGATATCAATTGCAGTATATAAAGACACAAAATACCTTAAATGTTTGCATATCTCAAACAATTTGACACAGGGTTGAGTCCAGTTCCACACCATCCACAAGTTGATTTGACCACAATTTCATGATAACGGTGGTTATAAATGACAGTCTTTCAGTTTTGAGGCCATCACGCCTGCAATTATTAGCTCAGGGGGGAACTGTACCGATCACTTTTCAAGTCTTTCGGTTTTGAGGCCATCAGGCCTACAATTATTAGCTCAGGGGGAACTTTATTGATCAGTTTTTATCCGTCATCTGTCCCTTATCATATGTCAATTCAAATTTGTTCAAATAAAGTTGCAACGCCCACAGGGGGACCACAAGGGACATAACAGTATACATATATTTAAAAAAAAAAAAAATCTTCTCCAGAACCATCAGTTAGAGTCCCTGGGTTAATATTTGGGCTCTCTATTGGAGCCAAAATTTTAACTTTGTGCAATATGAGGGAATTTCTTTAAAAATCTTCTCCAGAACCATCAATTAGAATCTTTTAATACACCGCAGCTGTTCATTGTTGTATGGCTTGAAAACATTTTTCCAATGTCGGGACTCAGCAGTAGCGTGCTTCACTTCAACAGCATACAGTGTGCCTACATTTTCAGAATCAAAAGACTGTGAATGAACATGACTTGGGCATCTAAGGTGCAAATCAAGGACCTTTCAATTTTCCAGACATTCAGTATATAATATATCATGATTGAAACACCATTGCATCCCATGACTTTGAAAACATAAGGCCCCACTAATCACGATGTTTCTCTCATATCAAATCTCAAATTGAATCAAGCAAAACCAAAACAAATCTCAAATCGAATCCACTTTTCTGTTGTTACGTACGATACTACGGCATACTAGTGCTGTCTCTCTCCGATGTGAACCCAATATCAACAGGCATATTAGACTATTAAAAAATTGACAGAAGATCACTAAGGTAGTCAAAGAAAAAGCCATTTATCATCATTTGAATACACAAGGTGCCATCTGCAATGCTTTGGCAAGTTGGTGAACTTAACATACGATACTTTGTGCAAATGGGCCACAATGCAATCTCCACTATTGCTTACAATGTCCTTTTTATAAATTTTCCGACTGAATTTGTGCCATATAGTTAGACTGGATACATTCAGTCTTATTCATCAGAAAATTGCAGGGTGAGTTGTTATCATCAACAAGAGCACTGCGTTGCAGGACAATATACGCCCGTTTAGTATTTTTGAAGGGTTGGGATAAGGATGGGGGTGAGGGTGAAAATTGTTTGGACCAACCCCATATTCGAACTTGACCTGTATTTTGTTGTGATTAAACAACATACCAAGTTTGGAACCAATCGGAAAACAAATAATAAAAGTTATCATCCGGAACCAAATATTTGATGCATTCTATGTCCAACAGTTAGGCCATACTAAAGTTATAATCCGGAAAACACAAAATGCACAAATTCAAGAGGAATAACTCTGGAAAGGTACATGCGATTTTGGCTGAAAGTGAACCTGAGCTGTGCTTTGTGGTCATAAACAAAATTTGAGAATTTGAAACAAATGATTAGTCAAGGCAAACTAAAGTTATCATCCGGAAACCACATAATTCACAAATTTGCAATCATTCAAGGGGAATAACTCTGGAAAGGTATATGTGATTGTGGTCAAAAGTGAACTTGAGCTGTATTTTGTGGTCAAAAACAAAAAACTGAAAATTTGAAATAAATCGGTCAAGGCAAACTAAAGTTATCGTCCGGAAACGAAAAGTTGGGCTAAATTCCCATAAATAAAGGGCCATAACTCTACTGTGAATGGACCACTAAAAACGGAAATCGAACCCATCCTGTATTTTGTCATACTAAATCCACATGCCAAATTTACCTCAGCTCAATCCATTACAACTAAAGTTATCGTCTGGAAACGAAATGTGTCCATGGACGGACAGACAGACAGATGGGTGGAGAGACCATTCACATAATACATCCCGTTTTTCAAACGTGTGTATAAAATCAACATCTGAAAAATTTGGTGTCGGAAACCAATTTTTTTTCAAAAATTGTGGTTTCAAAGGGCCATAACTCTGCAGTGGATGGACTGAGAAACACCAATATCGAACTTGACCTGTATTTTATTGCTACAAACACAATCTGAAAGTTTGATGTCGATCCGTCAAGGCATTCGACTTTAAATTAACGGAAACCAATTTTTTTAGAAAAATTGTGTTTTCAAAGGGCCATATCTCTGCAGCAGATGGACTGAGAAACACCAATATCGAACTTGACCTGTATTTTAATGCTAAAAATAACTTCTGAAAGTTTGATGTCGATTCGTCAAGGCATTTGACTTGAAATGAACAGAAACCAAATTGTTTACGGACAGACAGACAGACAGACAGACTGATAACATAATACGACCGTTTCTTAAACGGGCGTATAAAAAGTTGACAAAAAAGAATCATATGTCAATTTTTTGGAATAATCAAGATGGTTTCAAATCAAATCGAATCAGTGACAAGATTCAAAATCAAATCAAATTTCGAACATTCACTAGACTCTATTTCAAGTCACTAAAACCTTAACTCTTTGCATGCTGCTGGCAGATTTTCCTGCCCAGGACAGAATTTCTGTAGCCATTAAAATAAGTATAATTTGGGTATATTTAATCCAATTTTTCCTCTGTAAATTAAATAGACCTTTTCATCATTGATTCCATGAGATAAATTTTGATGAATTTTTCATCACACCTAGTCATGACTGCTTTAAAGCAGCCATGACTAGGTTTGATGAAAAATATTCTGAAAATACTCAGCAGGTTAAGTGTTAAAGGTCTAATTCTGACTTTTGATCACGTTTTACTGCAACAGAATAGGTATCCAACATGCAGTCATTTGGTAAACTTGCAAGTTTCATTGCAAGTACCTTGGCAGTTGTTTCTAGAAAAGTCTTACCTTCAAATTAAAGCAGCCAAGACTTGCCTCGAAACTGTTGCAAAGCCACAAGATGTACCCTGTCAAAAAAAGAGTAAAAAAATCTCCAGATCTTGGACCCTTTACCTAACAAAGGGTCACATTGCACAAGGGTCACATTGTGTTGGATAGTTTTATGGGTGGAGGAAGCTAAGAGTACCTGGACAAAACTACTGATCAGCAGCAGGCAACTGTCAGACTCTCCAACCTACTGCGCAAGCAGAGTTAGCAGCAGTTGAAGGCAAGCATACCAATGATGTGCAGTATGCCTGAGCACACATGGGCTCTGAGCCTACATGTGGGCAAGCGGAATTAAGTGTCTTTCCCAGAGATACAGTGCAGTTATCACTGGTCAGGGTTGAATCTTCAACTTTTTGGTTTGAAATTCAATGCTCCAACAACTGAGCCACTGCACACCTACCTATATCAACTACCTGTTGTAAGGCCCCACTAAGTAGATCTGTTTCTCAGGCCATTTTTTGTAAAATTGCATGTGGGCGGGCATTTTTTTATTTTATTTTTTATTTTTCTCATTATTTCTTTGCTATCAGAAATTCATGTTCTTGTTTTGTGTAATATTTTAGGCCTCATAATCTACAGAATAGCATGGGTGGTGGTGTATTTCACCCCTTGAGTGCAAGAAGGCTTTACAATACTAAAGCATTGCAACACCTTGTTGCACTCAAGGGACAAATTAATGAATTTTATAAACTTGGGTAAAATATCAGACATAAACCATTTAATGTTTACTTTTTTAAGCAGTGCTGGAAATGAATAAAATTGACAGGTGCAGTTTTAAGCTTCCGCGAAATCAGAGACGAGAGTAAATTGCGCCCGTAAAATGTATATGAATTTTATAGGGAATACTGTCACCAAACACCAGAAACCTTAACCCTTGGAACCCGGGCGGACACTTTAATTTTCCAGCTAGGAACATGATACGTAATGACGTCATTAAATAGGATGGCTGTTCAGTAAATGTGTGGGGTAGACCAATCAGTATTTTCAACTCGGGGCTGCACGTTGAAAATATTGATTGGTCTACCCCAAATAATGAATATGGACTCTTCTAATTGCTGCCATTGAACTGGCATGGCAGACTAGTGTTCAAAGGGTTAAATGTATAAGAGATTCAGAATTATGACAGTAACTGGCCACAGTGTGCTGCTTTCTCAAAACAACACACATTTATATGCCCTCACAGTATATTAGTAGTGCTCCACAATATTTTTCAAGGAGTGCATTTTTTAGCTCCTGTAAAATAGAAATCATGGGTGCTGACAGGAGCAGTTGCACTCGCACCCATCTCATCTCCAAGACTGTTTTAAGTTTGCATTGGTTATAAAACGAGAGCATGCGGCAGTCAAAAGGACCATGCGGGAGGGCCCGAGAAACAGATTTTAACTTTTGTAGGACTTATAATCTGCATTTATTTCATTCATGGGTGCGAAGAATCTTAAAATTTTTAGATGAAGCAAATTCTCCCGTGAAATTGTTTAGTTTCTCATACCCAGTTATAGATAATTCTACTTTATTACACACCTATTACTTTTCCTCCAGTTCCATATTTACAAAATCTGTATGGAACACATGTTCCATATAGATTTCCATTGACAAACTATTTTTCTCCCGACATCATGGATCCATCAAAAGACCTAGATCAATTCAGAAGTTGTGGTGACAGACGATAAATGAATATCAATTGGAAAATGTTTTTGTTCAATTCCACCAAAATTAATGAAATTAAACTTATTCTAGAAATGGGGAGTGATTTTATAACATTCACATTCTGACTTTGAAGTGAATATCTCTCAGAAAATGGCAGATAATTTCTAAAAAAAAATATGAATAAATAACCTATTTGAACACAATTTTCATTTATATTTTTCGGTTTACATATCGATCTGTCACATGTTTGCCAATCACACCTGAGTTTTATTTTGGTTTTTATTTCAAGCAGATGTCAGAACTGTTGAATCTACAATTAAGACCAAATTTTTCATGATGAATTAAGAAAATGGTAATTACAGATCCTTTTTTGTTGAAGAAACTGAAGATAATGACCAAAACATCGAGGATGAGTGTAAATCTGAATACCCTTTTGAAAGTAAGGAGACTGAATATTGGGAATGTTATTTGGAGAAACTTGAGTCAGATGAAAACAGAAGTTTTGCAACAAATGCCACAGCTCATATCAGATAACTGAAAGATTATGATTATCATTGAGGCATGTAATAAATGCAGAACATTTAATGCATCACTCATGCCATTGCTGGAGGATAGACATCGAGGTTCCACCTCAAGTTCTATGCTTCCATACTGGCACTTGTACCATATCAATGAACACATTCACACATTGTGACATTCTGTAATTTCATAAACTGAGTTTTGCAAAAGTCATACAGTTTTCTTCTTTCTTCCAGGTGTTCCGCATGTTTAGCTATGTTGGAGCAATGGGAATTGTGGTTATCCTGTTTGAAGTTCTTTATGGTTGTTTTTCCATTTACTTCTTTGTACGATGTGTGAAGAAGGTGAAGAAGGAAAGACTGAAATACTTCTGCCAGTTCTGGAACCTACTAGAGTTTGTCATGCTTTGTTTCTGCATCACCTGCATTGTAATGTATATTTTCAAACATGTTCTAACAACAGCATCCATGAATGCACTGAAAGAAAGTGGTTCAGGTAAATGGATTTTCATTCTGTTTTATTTTATATTTTACAGTTTTCCAATAAAATTGTTTAACAGATAGAGAGCTGAATTATTTTTCAAAGGTGATTTGTAACCAATCCTGGAAATGAGATGGGTCGAGTGCAATTGCTCCCGTCAGCACCCTGCTTTCTATTTTATGGGATCTAAAAAATTCACCCGTTGGAAAATATTGTGGAGCACTAATATACTGTGAGGGCATATAAATGTGTGTTGTTTTGAGAAAGCAGCACTCTGCAGCCAGTGGCAAGTTATTGTCATAATTCAGCAATTCCTTATACATTTAGTACCTTGAACCTGATCGGTTGCTTTTCTGGCCAGGAACATGATGTGTCATAACGTCATTAAATAGGAAGGCTGTTCAGTAAATGTGTGGGGTAGAGCAATCAATATATTGATTCATCTACCTGAAATAATGAATATGGACTCTTCTAATTGCTGCCATTGAACTGGCATGGAAGATACCACTAGTGTTCAAAGGGTTAAGTTTTCTGGTGTTTGGTGACAGTATTCCCTCGAAAATTCATATACTAACATTTTACGGATGCAATTTACTCCAGTCTCTGAATTCACTGGAGTTTAAAACTGCACCCATCAATTTTGTTCATTTCCAGCACAGTTTGTAACACAAGTATTTTTCTTCGCTCACCTGACAGCTTAACTGATCACCTGCTGCCCATCGTCTGCTGTCCGTCATCATCCATCATGAAGTTTATACCATTGACTTCTTCAAGATGACCAGACCGAATTGAAGCAACTTTGGTATGCATGTTCCTTATCATATGTCAGTTGAAGTGTCTTCAAATAAGACTGTCATGTCCACAGGTGGCATCACAAGGAGCATTCAAAAATCTTCTCCAGAATCACCAATAAGATATCTTTTGATGTTTGGCATTCAACATCCTTAGTGGGGTCAGATTCTATTTGTACAAAATCAAGTACCTTGGCTCATACATAAGCTCCCCATGGGAGCCCAAATTTTGACTTAATGCAACATGTCAAAAATTCATTAAAAATCCTGTTCTTCAAATCCATTTGTCGGAATCTTTTGAAATATGATATACAGCATCCTTACAGGGGTCAGATTCAAATCAAGCCCCTGCATATACACAGTGTAAAATTTAATGTGAATGTTCGTTGTGTTCATGTGCCAGTTACGCAAAATTAAATCCATGCAAATGAACGACTGATTTGCAAAATGTTGCATCTTGAATAGTATAGTCTGAGTAACTTAACCTGCCTTTCAAGTATCTGACAGATTTTTAGCTCACCTGAGCAAAGCTCAGGGGGAGCCTTACTAATCACTTTCTGTCTATTGTCCGTCCATCCATCCATCAGGCGTTAACTTTATATTATCGACTTCTCCTCAGAAACTACTGGACCAAATCTGGTGTGAATGTTCCTTATCATATGTCAATTCAAGTTTGTTCAAATAAAATTACCATGCCCACAGGGGGCACCACAAGGGGCATAAATCTGTTAGTATACATATATTTGGAAATTTTTGTTTTAAAAATCTACTTCTCCAGAACTATCAATTAGAATCTTTGGTATACAACTTCTCTAGAGGGGATCAGATTCAAGTTTGTTCAAATTGAGTCTCTCGGTTAATATTTGGGCTTTATATAGGAGCCCGAATTTTAACTTAGTGCAAAATAAGCAAATTTTTAAAAAATTTTCTTCTTCATATCCACCAGTCAGAATTCTTTCATATTTGGTATACAACATCTCTAGGGAAGTCAAATTCAAGTTTGTTCAAATCGAGCCCCTGGATTCATATTTGAGCTCCCTATTGGTGACCAAATTGTACCTTAGTGCAGTATAAGGAAATTTCTTTAAAAATCTTCTTCTTCAGTTCCACCAGCCAGAATCCTTTCATATTTGGTATATAACATCCCTGGAGGTGGGAGGGGGGTGGGAGTGTCAGATTCAAATTTGTTCAAATCAAGTCCCTCGGTTAATATTTGGGATCTATATAGGAGCCTGAATTTTAACTTAGTGCAGAATGAGGAAATTTCATAAAAATTCTTCTTCTTTAGATCCACTGATCAGAATCATTTCATATTTGGTGTACAACATCTCTAGGTAGGTCAGGTTCAAGTTTGTTCAAAGCAAGTCCCTGGGTGCATATTTGGACTCCCTATTGGAGCCTGAATTTTAACTTAACGTGCAATATGAAGAAATTTATTTAAAAATCTTCTTCAGATCCACCATTCAGAATGCTTTCATATTTGGTATACAACATCTCAAAGGGGGGCATGTTCAAGTTTGTTCAAATCAAGTCTCTGGGTTAATATTTGGGCTCCCTATGGGAGCCTGTATTTAACTTAGTGCAATATGAGGGAATTTCTTTAAAAATCTTCTTCTTCAGAACTATCAGTTAGAATCTTTTGATATTTGGTATACAAGATCTCTAGGGAGGTCAGATTCAAGTTTGTTCAAATCAAGTCCCTGGGTGCATATTTGGGCTCCCTATTGGAGCCTGAATTTTAACTTGATGCAATATGAGAAAATTTCTTTAAAAATCTTCTTCAGATCCACCAGTCAGAATGCATTCATATTTGGTATACAACATCTCAAAGGGGGCAGATTCAAGTTTGCTCAAATCAAGTCCCTGTGTTAATATTTGGGCTCCCAATGGGAGCCTGAACTTTAATTTGGTGCAGTATGAGGAAATTTCTTTAAAAATCTTCTTTTTCAGACCCACCAACCGGATTGCTTTCATATTTGATATACATCACTAGAGGGGGCAGATTGAAGTTTGTGCAAATCGGATCTCTGGGTTAATATTTGGGCTCCCTATTGGAGTCCAAAGTTTAACTCAGGGCAATATGAGGAAATTTCTTTAAAAATCTTCTTCTTCAGATCCTCCAGTCAGAATGCTTTCATATTTGATACACAACATATCTAGGAGGGTCAGATTTAAGTTTGTTGAAATGGAGTTCCTGGGTTTATATAGTTGGGCTCCCTATAGGAGCCCGAATTTAACTTGGTGCAATATGAGGAAATTTCTTTAAAAACCTTCTTCTTCACATCCACCAATCAGAATCTCTTCATACTTGGTATATCATATCTCTAGGAGGGTCAGATTCAAGTCTGTTCAAATCGGGTCCTGGGTTAATATTTGGGATCCCTGTGGTAGCCGAATTTTAACTTGGTGCAATATGAGGAAATTTCTTTAAAAATCTTTTTCTTCAGATCCACCAGTCAAAATGCTTTCATATGTGGTATACAACATCTCTGGGGAGGGGGGGGGGGTGGGTGGAGGCAGATTCAAGTTTGTTCAAATATGGGAACCCAAACTTTAACTTAGTGCAATATGAGGGAATTTAAAAAAAAAAATTTCTACAAAACCATCTATTAGAATCTTCTGATATTTGATATACAACATCTCAGATCTTTTTCTTTTTTTTTTTTAGGGGGGGGGGGGGGGGGGGGTTGTCCCTGAGTTAATATTTGGGCTCTCTGTTGGGGGGGGGGGGGGGGGGGTCAGTGACTTAACAACCCTTGGAAGTTGGGCAGTGCTTGTCTACAGCAGATAGAATTGGAAACAGTCAGGAAGACCTATGATAATAATCATCTAACATGAACATTGGAGTTATGAATAAATTCCTGATTTCATTCCTCTGTAGTGTTTATGAACCATGACTAACTGAATGTGACCCAAAATACTTCTCCTCATAAACCATTGGGCTGAATTGATCCAAATTCGATGTGCATGTTCCTTATCATATGTCAATTCAAGTTTGTTCAAATAAAGTTGCCACACCCAGAGGGGGCACCACAAGTGGCATAACTGATAGTATCTATAGATTTGAAAATTAAAAAAAAAAATCTCCAGAACCATCCATTAGAATCTTTTGATATTTGGTACACAACATATCTATGGGGGTCAGATTGAAGTTTGTTCAAATCGGGTCCCTGAGTTAATATTTGGGTTCACTGTGGGAGCCCAAATTTTAACTTTGTGCAATATGAGGAAACTTCTTTAAAAATCTTTTTCTTCAGATTCACAAGCCAGAATGGTTTCATATTTGATATACAACATCTCTATGGGGGTCAGATTCAAATTTGTTCAAATTGGGAACCTGGGTTAATATTTGGGCTTCCTATGGGACCCCAAATTTGAACTTTGTGCAGTCGGAGGGAATTTCTTAAAAATCTTCTCCAGAATCATCAATTAGGATCTTTTGATTATTTATTTATTGGTGTTTAAGGTCATATACTTATGCACAATGGCTAATCATGACCGTGACAGTTTTATGGGTGGAGGAAGCTGGAGTACCTGGAGAGAACCACCAAGCAACGACGAGCAGCTGCCAGCTCCCCAACATCGTAACTCCGAACTGCAGCACAGGCAGGGTTGGATTGGTTGAAGACATGCGTACTATTGACGAGCAGTACGCCGTAGTACACAACGTCATCGTGCCCCCATGTGGACAATCGGGATTAAGTGCCTTGCCCAACGTGGGAGTCCGAATTGATCGCTCAGATGGTCACCCAACCAGTGATTAACTGGGCTCGACGTTGCTTAACTTCGGTGATCTGGCGAGAACTGGATACCGCAACGCCAACGCGCTCCCAGGATCTTTTGATATTTGGTATACAAATCTCTAGGGGATTCAGATTTAAGTTTGTTCAAATCGAGTCCATGGGTTAATATTTGGGCTCCCTATGGCAGATTCAAGTCTGTTCACATCAAGTCCCTGAGTTAACATTTGAATTTTAACTTTGTGCAATATGAGGAAGTTTCTTTAAAAATCTTCTTCTTCAGATCCACCAGTCAGAATGTTTCCATATTTGGTATACTGTATACATCTCCTGGGGATTCAGATTTAAATTTGTTCAAATCGAGTCCATGGGTTAATATATTTGGGCTCCCTATGAGATCCCAAATTTGAACTTAGTACAATATGAAGAAAGTTCTTTAATAAATCTTCTTCAGTTCCACTAAGGAGAATGCTTTCATATTTGGTATACAACATCTCTAGGAGGGTCAGATTCAAGGGAGGGGGGGGGGGGGGGGGTCAGATTGAAGTTGTGGTGTATTTAATCCCTGAATTCAAGAAGGTTTTTCAATGCTAAAACATTGCAAGGCTTGTTGCATTCAAAGGACATATTCATCAATCTTATTAACTTGGATAAAATATCAGACATAAACCATTTAATTTTTATTTTTTTAAGTTTGCATTGGTTATAAATGTAGAACATGTGGCAGCCGAAAAGGAATATGCAGGAGGGCCTGAGAAACAGATTCTCAACTTTTTTTTGCCTTATCTTCGAATTAAACTGAAAACACTATGATTTGCAGGAACTAATTTTACCTCACTGATAAACTGTTGGCATATTTTGTAGATAATATTTCTAGTTTATACAACTAGATTCATCATTTATACAACTAGCAGGGTTTGCACATGGGTCCTGGAACCTTGAAAGTCCTGGAATTTGGCCATTTAAATTCCAGGTCTCGAAAATCATGGAAAATGAACGTTTTTTTTAGGCCAGTTCTTGAAAGTTATGGAAAACCCTGTCAAAATGTTAGGGACACCGTCGAACACACTCCAATTCACTGCTTGCTTTTTCTGTTTCCGGCCTCGTGTGTCATCGTATTTTTCTGTGCGTTTTGAAAAAATATGTTCTTGTGTTTGCTTGTTTAGTCTTTCAGTTTGATATTAAAATGCCAGGAAAGTGTGGGTTCCAAGAAAACTGGACCGATGAGAAAGAATATAAAGAATGGATTACGAGTGATTCAAAAGACAAACATAGGGCAAAATGTCGAGTGTCTGTAAAGTCGTTCGACGTAGGAAATATGGGCGAGTCGGCACTGATTAGCCACATGCGTGGTAAAAAAAATATTAGAGAATATTAGAAAGACATCAAGTTCAACAAACAATGGCTTGTCCAAGTACTTCAGTGTCAATCAGTCTTTTCCTGTAACATGTAAATCCACTCAGTCTCAAATTGAATCTGGTAACACTGACTTTGTTGCTTCTGGTTCCAGCCAGTTTATGGTGACCAGCATTAACAGATCTGTTTCTGTTTACAAATGTTGGTCATGGAAATTCGCTTTTTTGGTCCTTGAAAGTCCCTGAAAAGTCCTTGAATTTCACTCTTGATTTGGGGTATGAACCCTGAACTAGAATTTATATCACCAGATTCATCATTGGTTAAAAATATAGGTTGGTGCAATAGTGCACATCACAGACAGAATTATTCCTAGAGGGATGTGAATAATTGTAATTTCAGTAATTTGCAAGATAACCAAATGTCACCATAAGTAGAAATGAAAGTGGTCTCCTGCAAGTATTTGTTTCAACCATTTTGCATTTAATATGGTTGAATGTGAATAACAAACCATATCCTGTGACCCCTTTAGTGTAACAAACTCATTGAGCTCATGAGGGGGTCATATAAAATGGTTGTTGAAATTTTTTGAAAAATTAAAAAAACTATTAATTTAATCTGGAATTAATTATAAATTTTAATATTGTCTGCATTGGGTAAAGGTTTAATAATCCTATTACTTTCTCTTTACAGGTGATTTTGTGAATTTTCAGTCTCTGGCTTTATATGATGAGATGTATGGATACATGTGTGCTATTGTGGTATTTTTAGCAACGATCCAAGTCCTCCGTTTCCTCCAGTTCAACAAGAAGATGAACATGCTTGGAGACACCATAAAGCTAGCTTCAAAAGATCTGAGAGTCTTCTCTATCTCATTTCTTCTTTACTTTACGACTTTCACTATGACTGCCTATCTTCTGTTTGGCCCAATAATGGTCACCTACAGCTCATTCATCGGATCTGCAGAAACTCTTTTTGCTTTCTCTCTAGGTAGTTTTGACTATACAGCAATGGTAACTGCTCAGCCTCTCTTGGGAAATGCATTTTTCTTTTTGTTCATAGGTGTCATTTACATTGGTATGATGAGTATCTTCCTCACAATCATATGCGAGGCTTTTAGTTCTGTTAAGGAGAACATCCACTTGAGATCCAATGAATATGAGCTTGTTGATTTTATGATCAAGAAAGTGAAAGCAATACTTGGCGTAAAGTAGTCAGGTCTCATCTTTTCAGTATATCCGTATAACTCCTCTTCAAAGAAATGATTTTGGATTTTAAAATCCAAGATCAAAATGTGATGAATTTAGGTGTTAAAACAGAGTGATTTTGGTTAAAAACTAATTGGAAATAAAACAAATGTGCTTTTAATGCCTTGCATGCTGCAGGCGGATATTCCTGCCCAGGACAGAAAACCTTAAACCTAAAATAGGTAGAAATTAGACATATGTAACAAAATTGTCCTCTGTAAATTGAAACAATGTTCTGGCCAATGATTCTTTGGTTAAATTTTCATTATTTTTCATCAAATCTAGTCATGGCTGCTTCAGAGCAGCCATGACTAGATTTGATGAAAAATATTTTTAAAAAATACTCAGTGGGTTAAGAGTTAATTACTGAAAAATTGTATTCTCACATGTATAAAAAATGCTTTGGTTTCAAAAAAATTATTCACTCATTCATATAATTACATGTGCTTGGCTCAAGCTGAAAGATAGAAAAAAATTAAATTTGCTAACCATTTTGATGGATTGTGTACAAAATCATTCAAAAATGTTAACAAATATCATTTTGAAGACTTCTCAAATGGGTGATTTTACAACATTAGTGCACTACAAGGACCGACCCGATGCTGGTAATGCACTAATTCCCTAAAATTGAACAGACTGCACAAAAGGCCCTGTCATCTGGCTTGCTTTATGCAGCAATAAAAAAAAGTCCCACCTGGACCCCAAATTTTCAGTGTAAAAAAATTTTTTTTTTTTTGTCTTAAAATTGACCAAAATGCATAAAAACAAAAGAAACTCATTTCCACATTTTGGTTCAAAATTTTCTAAGTCCCACCCGGACCCCAAATGTTCAGTGTAAAAAAAAAAAAATTTTTGTCTTAAAATTGACCAAAACGTATAAAAACACAAAAAAACTCATTTCCGGATTTGGGCCCAGAATTTCTAAGTCTGGACCGGGACCCCAAATTTTCAGCCTAAATATGAACCCAGGGATTTGGCTTGGAAAAACTTGAATCTCACCTCTCTAAGCATACTGCATACCAAATATCAAAAGATTCTCATTGGTAGATCTGAAGAAGAAGATTTTTAAAGAATATTCCTCATACTGCACTAATTTAAACATTTGGGCTTCCATAGAGAGCCCAAATATGGACCCAGAGAATTGATTTCAATAAACCTGTGAAACAATGTTCCAAAGATGTTATATGTAAAATATAAAAGCTTTTGGAGCAGTGGTTTGGAAGCAAACGATTCTTTAATTTTTTACCATTGCCCACAGTGTTAAAAAATGCTGACTCAGCATTTTTTCAAAGTCCCAAAAAAGTACCTTATGACAAAACCGATGGCAATTTTTTTTTACCATTCCTTTCTGTTGGTCCCAAGGAAGCCTCACACCAAATAAAAATTCTCAGTGCCATGCAGTTTGGGAGATATGTACGTTTTCGTTTTTTTCTATTTTTGGCTCCAGAGGTTCCCACGGGGCTGCAGGAAACAATTTTTTGGTATAAATCAAGTACTTATAACCCAATAATAACTTATATTAAATTTGGTTCAAATTGGCCTCTCGGTTCAGAAAATAGAAATTCTGGGTCGGGCAAAAATTCTTGCCCGTCCCAGAACAAAGGCAAATATTGCCCATCAAACTTCTCTTGAACAAACTTGAGTCTACACCTCAAATGGAAGCTGCATACCAAATATCAAGTCTCTGCTACGGCTGGTTCATGAGAAGAAGATTTTAAAAAATTTTGTGCATTTTGGCCCCACCCCCCTCCTCAATATGAGCAGAAACTCAATTAGAAGAAAAACCCAAATGCCCCTATATAACTGCTACACATGTGAATTTTCATTGAACTGCAGCCAGTGGCTTGGGAGAAAATGACCCAAACACCACCTTCACAACGGATGACAGACGACTGACAAAAAGTGATCAGAAAAGCTCATCCTGACTTTCAGTCAGGTGAGCTAAAAAACTGGGATGGGTTGAACAAATAGGGGTGAGCAGGGATGAAAATCTGAGAATTTTTTTTTATTGCATCCTTAAGGGGTAGTCCATACTCTGCCACAGACACCCACTTGGATAATTTTCAACTCAGAAAGTTCTTTCGTATTAAGGATGACAAACAGAATAACAAGCATTTATGTAAATACAAAACCAGCTAGGATGATAATAAAAGTGTTGTCAAAACTCATTCTATTTACTATTTTCAAGTATTTTGAACATTTTTGGCCAAAAATAAGGGGGTGGAAATCTTCCCCCACTCGCAGCACCTGAACTCAAACCTAACAGTACTAGAAGATGACACTTGAAAAAAATTCTTAAATAAGGCTATTAAAAAAATTTTGCTTCTCAGGCACTTCCCCAGTCATTAAAATTCTGCCCCTCGACCCCCCCCCCCCCCCCCCACCACCAAATTTTTATTTTATATGTTAACCAGTTGAAATCTTCACTGAGTAAAGCCAAATCTTTTCAAACTTGTAGTAAATATGAAATAACTGTTGAATGACTAATGAGTTTCAGGAGAGTAGACATTTCAAACTGCTTTCAGCTTTGATTTTATGGATTATTTTGACAAATGGAAAACCTCCATTCCTCGCCCAAAAGTCATGTGAAAAAAAATGCTGAGGTGTTAGCATTAATTTTTCTTATGCCTAACATCTCGGGCCAAATAAAAAAATACATTTGGTTCTCAAGCAGTGAATTTTCCAAATCAATGAGGGAGGTTGGCTTTTATTTTTATTTTTTGTATTTGATAACTGGTAGAATGCTGAATTATTCTTGGTCAGAAAAATTTGTTCACATGTTCTTGCCTTTTAAGTCTAGTTTTCAAAAAAAACCTCAACTATTGGTATGACGAGAGTGGATTGGCGGGCGGTAGGGTGGGCAGCTCTTTTTGCTTATAACTTAGTTGTTTCTGGACAGATTTTGATATTTGGTATGTGACTTGATATGCATGTACAACACCCGGTGACATGAAATAGGGCGTGTCCATTCTTTTTCACAAGAGTTATGGCCCTTTGTTAAAATTAACTAATTTTGAGTCCGATGTATGGCAGCAGAACTTTTGGGCTGACTTGGTCATTTTTTGCAAAGTTTGTGCTTGATAGCACGATAACTTAAACAAACATCAACCAATTCAATTCATTTTTGTCATATGTTTTCTAAGAAGATTATTCCAATCGAGTTTGAAAATGTGTGTGGTCCGATATACTACAGCAAAATTATTGTGCTGACTTGTAATTTTTTTTGCAACGTTTGTGCTCGATAGGGTGATAACTTGAACAAACATTAACTGATCCAATTCATTTTCATTATGTGAGTTTCCACGAACATTTTCTTGATCTAGTTTGAAAATGGGCTCGGTCTGATATAAACGGGAGCAGAATTATTGGGCTGGCTTTGTCATTTTTTGCAAATTTTGTGCTTGATAGCTCCATAACTTGAACAGATGTTAACTGATTTGATTCTTTTTTTATTATATGAGTTTCCAGGAAAATTGTCTCAAGTAAGTTCAAAAATGAGGTCGGTCGGATACACGGCAGCAGAATTATTGGACTGACTTAAGTCATTTTTTGCAAATTTAGAAAAGGTACTCTGATGCTTTTTAGTTCATATAGCCACCATTGCATTAGCCACAGAAACTTGACCCTGCATCGGTGATGTGAGCCCTTGTTAAATTTTATGGGAAAGTGCCTACAAACACTCTCCCATAAATTTTTACAAGGCAAATCCATAAAGGCTATATAATTTCACTTCACAGATTTTATGGAGCACATCCACAGGAAATGAAGCCTTTACATTGTGGCATCTGCATTTCAGAAAAATGCCCCCAATTTGGACTTACAGCAATTAACCAGTTAATAAATAAATATGAAATACATTTGTGTTCAGTTATATTTATGTTCCTTTTTTTCGAAAAATAAATATCATCCACATAATATTTGAGATATTTTCTGAAGAACAGAGCAAACTGGGTGTTTTATACAAAACAAACACAATACATAGATAGAGAATAAACGTACAGTGTTTTCAAGTAAAAAATGTATTCTACGAGTAGGATTAAGAATGAAACCGATGAGCCTCTCGCGAGTCGGTTTCATTCTTAATCCTACGAGTAGAATAAATTTTTTACTTGAAAACACAATACGTTTATTTTGTTTATCCTATAAATCATTTACAGGGCAGTCGCGATGAAATCATGCTGTTACTCACTACAAAACACTGCGAGAAGTGAGGAGCACATTAGTTCAATTCGATCGACAAGCAAAACTGCCAAAAATTAACATGGCACAGTGATACATTTCTGTCTAAAAATAATTCCCCTACAAACTTGAGCTAAAGTTACAAAAATATTTTATTAAATGAACAACGTTTATCTTTCTTATTTTCATTGTTTATTGTTGTTGTTTTCGTTGTCGATTCAACTTGAGTTTTAGACGACACATGCATTTGTTTATTTATACTTTCCTAATTTTGAAAATGAAACATCACTCATCATGTCCCCACCTTTCACAGTGAAACTTGTATGCTTTTCAACGCTTGATTTCGATTGATTTACTTTGTGTTTTCTTTGTTAATTGTTGTTTGTTTTATTGTTAGACAGATTGACATGTGTCATATATTTTAAAATTAAACATTTCAGTGATGGTCAACGTTTGATAAACGTTGGTTCATTTTTTCTCCCACAAACGTAAAACAGGTCATGACAACACGAATGCAGTAGAGGTCACAGGTCAACAAGTCCGTCTCTACTATAGGAATAAATTCTTTCAGTGTTAAACCTACAGGGAAAATTTATCACCCTACTAGGAGCTGCAACTAGGTGAATAAAGCAAAAATTTATCCAAGACTTTTATTGTTCGAATAAATGTCCATTTATGAGATAAACATTATTTTAATCATGCTTTGTTGAAAAAGTGTAAATGAATATACAGCAATCAAAAATGGTAAATTTTTAAAGTGTCATGATTTCACAAGAACTTTGGAAGATACAGCAATCCAATAAAAATGTTCAACGAGAAGGCTCAATTTCAGTGCAGGAGGTGCCTGAGAACCAAATACTACTTTTTTTTGCCTAATGTTCATTTTTTGTCCCTCAAACATAACTTATGACCCCCTCACTGGAATGAGCTCAGTGAACTGAAACCAATGAGAGGTGTCATCACGTTTTAGAGGCAAAAATTGAAAGAAGAAAAAAAAAAATTGAATAGTGATTTTTATGAATAGCACTGGCTGGTTATTGTCATTATGCTAAGTGAAGGGTTAAAGAACAAAAAATTATATTTTAAGCTTTCAAGAAAATCATAGCAATATATTGTAGAATTTTGTGTTTTGGGCAAAAAAGATAATGATTACCCTATTATTTTGCAGCCTTACTAAAATTGGGAGGTTACACGGACTGGAGAGAAGAGTAGTCTAGGATCAACTTTTTGTATTTTTTGCAATTTCTGTGTGAATCCGGTATTTAATAATTTATCATTCTTGCAAATTATATCTTTTAGATAGTCTATATTAAAGGTTTGTGTAAATATAAAATGACAGATGACACATGGGTTATAAAATGTGATAAGCTTTTATCAGTTCCGTCCATTTTTAGCCTTTATTGATATTCATCAGCATTGCACAAGGATTTATTTTCGCATCAGTTTACAGGAGTTTTTACTTTATCATTCTTACAATTAATATTGTTCAAAGGTTTATGTTGGAGGTTGGTTTTAAGTGACAAAGACAGATATCATGCAGGTAATAAAATGTGATGTTTTTTTTCAATGTAAAAATACGTTTGGTTCTCGAGCAATGAATTTTTCAAAAAAATTCTCACATGTTCTTACTTTTTTAAAATTTATGGAAGATTGCCTACAGGCATGCTCCCATAAATTTTAACTGGGCAAATCTATACAGGCCAAATAATTTCACTTCACATATTTTATGGAGCACATCCACAGAAAAAGAAGCTTTTAAGTTCTGTCCATTTTTATTATTTATTCATGTTCATCAGAATTGCATAATGGGTCTTTTGCCTCATCTCACAGAAGACAAATTGAACTTAATTAATGACCATTACATGACCAGTAGACATTTGCAAACAAATATCTTGGAAAAACTTAATATTTGCAATTTCAGTGCCTAAAACATAACTTATGGCCCCACATTGGAATGAGTTCATCCAGTTTGTTTCATAATCACATGCTAAGTTTGGGAGATGAAAAGTGAAGAAATAATAGAATCGGAGTGAATTTTTTTGTAAATAACACAGCCTAAATATGGCCACTACGTAAAGTCAAGGTTTAAAATATAAGGTTTGTAAGACCTAGAGAATAACAATTTTAACGGCTTCAAATTAATACAGTGGAACCTTGTTAATTGAATAGTCACTTTGCCATTGAAAATTGTTCAATTAACAGGAGTATTCAATTAACAGGGATTGTGTCACTTTCCTGTATTCTAGAGATAAACTTACCATTTATTCTATTATATCTTGTTTGACAGAGCTCCATGAGCTCTGTCAAATAAGATATAATAGATTAAATGCCTGTACTGGATGTATTGAGACCAAATAGGTCTGTAAACAAAGGAAAACTGGGGAGAGTCAGGGTAATTTCTCAACAGGTTACAGGATTTTTTATTCAATTAACAGGAGGTTACTCTATAACCTATATTCAATTAACAGGTCAAATTTGTACTGGAGATATGGTAAATGGTTTTGTTTTGGGAAATTATATTCAATTAACAGGGTTATTCAGTTAAGAGATATACAATTAAGTGGGCTCCACTGTACTAGGACAGAACTCCTCAATGAAATGAGGTCATCGAGCACATTCTATTGAGGGTTCCTATGCTATGTTATAAAAGCAAACAAAACACCTTTTTATTCTGGAAAGCACTTGTATACAGGGTTCGTTCTGGTCCTTGAAGGTGCTTGAAAGTGCTTGAATTAAAAAATCGAAATTCCAGGGCCTGGAAAGTGCTTGAAAATTGTATCTCCTGCAGTAAAGTCCTGGAAAGTACTTGAAAAATATGTAATGTCAATAATATAGCATGTTATGAAAAAAAATTGCTGTAATAACTTGCATAATTGCTGGATTGACAGAGCATAAAGTCGGTGTTTTTTTATAAAAAAAAAGCAGAGTGTGCCTCCTTAACCTAACACGAAAAGCAGACGACACCTTCAAACAAAATCCTTGAATAACTTTTTTTTTTTCATTTTTTGTCTCAAAAACAAAGGTTATGACCCCTCATTGAGCTCGTTCCAAAGCGGGGTCATAAACTATGTTTTTGAGACAAAAAATGAAAATTAATCGGCGATTTTTGTGAATAGCGCTGAAGGTTTTGTCCATTACGTTGGGTAAAGGGTTAATCATGCATCAGGTATTATTATGTTATCAACAGGTTCACAAGTATGAAATAGGGTCGGCATTATTTTATAAGAAGGTCCTGGAATATGCTTGGAAAAAGTCCTTGAAAGTCCTGGAATTTTAATTTCTGAAGGGTATACAAACCCTGTGTATAACATCTCTTTTTTCCTGTCATATTTTGGGTTAACATTGAACTCATAAAGAATCAGTTTTCCCAATGCAATGACCTAAACTTTCCAGCAATGTATGAGAAAATGATCATAAATTATTTTTAAAGTTTTCACTTTTTTATCATCCAGTACATTATGTCCCAAACTCAACCTGCTTGTTCCAACGAGGGAACATATTAAAGCTTGATTTTGGAAAGAAGAATTCAGTTTCTTTTAATAAATTTAATCTCAGTGGTTACAGTATTGAATTTCAAACTGAGAGGTCCAGGGTTTGATCCCTGCCAGGTAACTGCATTGTGTCCTTGGACAAGACACTTAATCCCAATTGCCCACGGGGTTGCAGGGTGGCACGTACTGCACAGCGATGGTGCACCAGTCTTCAACTAATGCTAACCCTGCTTGTGCGGAGTTAGTACGTTGTAGAGTCTGACAGTTGCTCGGCATTGCTTGGTGGTTCTCTCCAGGTACCCTCCACCCATAAAACTGTTCGACATGAGGTGACCCTGGCTATCGAAAGTGTTGTTAAACTCTAAAAAATAAATCTAATATTTTGTTGGTTTTCTGAAAAGTATATTTGGTAAACTTAACTTCTGGCCTTAGTAGGGCTAAAAGCTTGAATTTTCAGATGTCAACAGAATGCTATTTGTGCAGGTGTCGGATATTAATTCATATTTGAAAAGGTTTCCTTTATTAATTCATCTCTATAAGGCACTTACAATCTTCAAGCAACTGCTGATGAACACCCAGGTGTGTTATCGGCCATACCTAACTGCTGTTGAAACCAGTGTCGGCGCTACGGGGGGCATGGAAGGCTTTGCCCCCCCCCAGCCCCCCCCCACCCAACCATCTCGCATGCATTTCCATCCACCCTCACACACAAACACATTCAGTCACTCTCTTACACACACACACCCCTCTCTTTTTTTATTCCCAATAATTTCCCATACACACTTAGCCCAAAGCCTCAGGCTAGCTGATGAACACATCCAGGCAGTAGAGATTTAAAGACTCGGATGCAGATACTTATAAGTTATAATTAAGTTATGAGCCAACAAAGGCATGTCTATCCATATCCCTTGTCTAAAAAAATTCATGGATTTCGCATTATGACAGACGGGCATTATCTCCCTTGCACTGTTCAATTATTTGAAGTCTCTCTCTCTCTCACGCACTGTGACGCACAGACCCACCAGACGCAGATCCAGGATTTTTTGACCGCTAATTACCATTACATTTAGTTGAAACTTGGACCCAAAGTCCGTAATATAATTTTTTGGTTTGGTACGTCCACAGGACGTACCAAACCAAAAAAGTATATTACGGACTTTGGGTCCAAGTTTGGACTACCTCATAACAAAGTAATGATATGATCCTTTACGCATTTGCCCCCCTTCATGGGAGTCTGCCCCCCTAGTTGCCCCCCCCCCCCCCCACAAAAAATTTCTGGCGCCGCCACTGGTTGAAACTGAGTGAGCAATAAAACAACTTCTGATATTTTGTGTAATTTGTTTGGTGCAAAACTTTTAGTTATTGTGATGAATTGATGGTAACATGGTCTGAGGTTTGTGGCTCACTTCACGTCTCAGTTAAACATACACTCTGAGCCACAAACCTCAGACCATGTTACCATCAATCATCGCAATAACTTACATGTTCCAATAAGACCCTACCCATAGCCCCAAACACACATAGTGAAATGATTAAAGCAACTTTCATGATCACAAGTTTAGTAAATAAACCTCTCATGTACTCTATGATGTCACTGGACAAAAAATCTAAAAATCAAATAAAGGTCGAGGTCACTCCATCTTATTTCAAACCGTAAACCTATTTATAATTCAAACAACACTTCATTTGGAACACCATCTGCTGCACATGTGAAAAATCAAAAAATCTACAAAAATAAAGTGGTTTGCATGTCATGCCGTTTAGAACTGAAACAGTTAACCGATTAACTAATTATCAATGTCTTGATCGATCAAAAAATGAAATTGATCGATTAACCGTTGCCTCAAACTACTGTATTAATGGGTTAACAAAGGAACAAACCTGCTCTAAAACAGACAAACATTGTCACACTAACTTGCATCAATTATTATGAGACAGATTAAAGTATGCAGGTTATGTGCAGGCATACTTGTTCACTTGCATGATCATTGTACTGTATCAGTAGCTGGAAATGGCCATTCTTAACTCTTTGCCCATTGCAGACAGCAGACGATACTTGCAAAATAAATTCTTGAATTACTAAAAAATTTCAGTTTTTGCCTCAGAAACATAGCTTATGACACCTTATTGGAATGAGCTCAATAAGCTCGTTCCAATGAGGTGTCATAAGCTATGTTTTTTAGACAAAAATTGACAACATAAAAATTTAAGGAGATTTTTTATATAAAGCGCTTGCCGGTTTTGTCTGTTACTTTGGATGAAGGGTTAATGCTATAAATCATCAATGGAACAGCAATAATTCAGCTACCTACTAAAACAAGTCATTAATCGGTTAACCAAGGTTAATCCATATGATTAATCAATCAAGAAAACCCTTTAACTGTTTCAGCTCTAATGCCGTTTATGGAATAATTGCATAATGGGCAACCTCATTTCAAATATTTCATGTGATGACGTCAGATGGTAACATATGGTACTGGAGCCATAAACAAAGAAAAAAAATTTCAAGTTCTTAATGGAACATAGTTTTTTTCTGTGATAATTTTAAAATATGTTGTCTGCTGTGTATTCATAATGCTGATACCCCCACAAATTAGATTTTCAGTTTCTCAAGACCTTTTTTGCAAAAATGCTTTCAGGTGGACTATTTTTTTTTATTCACATGTTTTTTTTCATTATTTGTTTATTCTACCCTCAGTGTGCTTCTCACAGTCACATTTATGGGGTGAAAGTATTTGTGCTGTTGAGGTCTGTATTTTTTAAAGAAACATTTTTCCCTGTGTGCAGTTTTTAACTCCTTGCATACTGCTGGCCGTAATTCCTTCCCAGGACAGGAAATCCCTTGGCATTAAAATAAGCAAAATTTGAGCATGTTTAAAGAAATAGTCCCCTGTAAATTGCATCGATTTTTTGATCGTGGATTTTTAACTATCATGAATTTTTCAGAAAATGTAGTCATGTCTGCTGCACAGCAGCCATGACTAGATTTTAAGAAAAATATTTTTAAATTACTCGGCGGGTTAAGAGCTAAAGAAAAATGTACCCTGGTGTAGCATAAAAAACTAATACAAGGATAAAATGTTATCATCAATGATAAGATTTTTCAACAAGAGCAACGCAAAGCATGGCATATGCCTCCGACGGTGTCTTAAAAGGGTAGGTAAGTCTCTCGAGGGCATAACCAAATGAAAAGGAAGCTTCCTCTAGACACCAATAATGTATTCCCCCAAAAATTGATTTGAGTCGGCATTCATTAGTTATTGGACGGAAACCAAATTCAATATGGCCACCATGGTGGCCATATTGAATTGGCCAGCTGATCCAAAATGAAAGGGAAGCTTCCTCTAGACACCAATAATGCATCACCAAAAATTGAAATTGATTCGAGTCAGTATTCATTAGTTATTGGACGGAAACCGAATTCAAGATGGCTGCCATGGAAGCCATAATGATTTGGCCACTGGCGGCCAACTTGGTTCAGCTGACTGGTCCAAAATCGAAAGGAAGCTTCCTCTAGACACCAACAATGCATAATTAAAAAATAGAAATGATTCGAGTCAGTATTCATTAGTTATTGGACAGAAACCAAATTCAAGATGGCCACCATGGTGGCCATAGTGAATTGGCGAGCTGGACCAAAATCGAAAGGAAGCATTGTCTAGTCATCCACAAGTTACCCCTAAAATTATGATTTGATCAAATAAGCAGTTCCCTTAGTTATTTGACGGAAACCAAAAGTTAATGGACGGATGCCGGATGGAAATGGTGAAAACATAATCCCCCCCCCCCCCCCCCCCAAGAGTTCTCGGGAGCATAAAAACATTGGGCATTGTTAAATAGGCCATATATGATCCTTCTACATCAACCCCCCCACCAAAAAAAAAAAAAAGATAAAAATTAATGTTCCTATGTTCAATAATGATATTTAATGTCTGACATTGCAGGTTTCAGCTAAGTTGTTCAAGCCATGTAAATGATAAAATTGACAAACCACTTCTTTCCCATGAAAATAAATAAATTTTGCCATCAATGAGAATGAAAATGGCCACTGTTGTCGATTTTTGTACCCAATTTAGACTTGCCTGTGATACTTCATCTTTGAGCAGTCTATTTCAGGGAAAAAATCTAAAAAAAAAAAAAACTTGACTGGCTGTACTTTCATGATGCAGGCATACTTTGATGTTTTCCCAATTGAGATGGTAAATCTCATTCCACTAATCTATTTGAGATGGGATAACATTATTTCTTTACTAAAAAATATACAATTTGACTGGCAATTACTTTTCTCTTCACTTCTATTGCTGGCTTTAATAGGACTTGGTGAATGTTCGAGATTCGATTTGGTTTTGAATCTTTTCAATGATTTGATTTAATTCGACAAAACCAAATTGAACCACGGCGAGTTTTGAAACTCTAGGCAAGTTTTGAAACTTTAGGTATGACCACTTCTTTGTTTTGGTTGGTGAGACTTTCACTTTGCTTCACTGGCAAAGGTGACATCATGACTCGAGGTATCAATTTCAGTGTTGTGGGAAAAAGCATGCATGGAAGACTTCACATCCATGCATGCTCTTCCCCATGCCATTGAAATCGACACCTCATTATGTTACCCCAGCCGTTGAAGCAATGAGAAGCCCCAGCCAACCAATCAGTGTGGTTGAGGAAGGAATTCACCACCCCAAACTATCTGTTCATGAATGTTTGGAAAAGCACCTGTAGCACTCTCTGGGCTATCGATTTGCTTGGATCACTTCTGTAATGAGTTCAAGGTTAGGTTTTCATACATACTTAGAATGTCACGATGTGTGAATGCGTTTGTCAGTATGATATGAGTGCCATCGTGGATGGATAGAATGAGAGGCGTAGCCTCGAGTTCTATCCTTTCTCGGTGCCGTATTGATGAATGCATTCACACATTATGGCATTCTATGTTTATTACATGCATCATCGACATAGGATCCATTAATTTAAAATTGAAACATCACACACAGAAAATTTTAAACTTTTTATTATTTATTAATCGTCTGCTTGAAATAATAACAATAACAAAACTCAAGTGTGATTGGCAAACACATGTGACAGATCGATACGTAAAAAAAAAAAAAATGAAACTGGTTACCAAACAGGTTATTTATTTGGATTTTTAAGAAATTAGCTGCCGTCATCTGAGAAATATTTGCTTCAGTCAGAACATGACTATTATAACATCACTTTCCATTTATAGAACAAGTTTAATTTCATTAATTTTGGTGGATTTGAACAAAAGCATTTTCCAATTGACAATCGATTTATTGGCTGTTACCGCAGCTTCCGAATTGATCTGGGTGAGAATGCAACATTTCAATTGACTGATTACAAAAATGGGAGGAGTTTAGTTCTTTTGATGTCAGGTGGAAAAATAGTCTGTTAACAGAAATCTGTATGGAACACACGTTTGTATGGATTTTTAACTGGAGGAAAAGTAATAGATGTGTAACGAATTTCTTAAGTCAACTTTATATGGATGACAACTGATCATGCAGTTTTCTGAGGTTCAAGATTAATCATATCCAGTCTTACCAGAGAACACAGCTTTAGTCCGGAAAGTCCTAAAATGTCATTTGAAGTGTTACATCTAGTTTGCACAAGATAATTATGTGGATTTTTCTTCAACACTGTTGATATTTGGTCAATTTGTATTTGAATGTGGTCTCATTAAGATAAATGCAGAATGAGCAATCACCAGTACTCACCACCAAAATATTAAGAATAGAAATTTTCAAAACTCTTTTCAGAAGTGATCCACTCAAAATTATAGTATAGACAGAGATACAAGTAATGTGAATGTCATTCGGTCACAATCTCGTCCTCAACAAACTTAATAATAATGAAAGCATATTGGACATCAGGCAGGAGTGTGGTGGCTAAGTGGTAACCGCAATGGACTTCAAACAAAAAGGTCCATGGTTCGATCCACACCAGGGGCAACAGCATTGTGTCCTTGGGCAAGGCACTTAATCCCAATTGCCCATGTGAGGAGGGCATGGTGGCACTGTGTACAAAGGTGTACTGCACGTTGGTGGTGCACTTGCCTTCAGCTAATGCTAACCCTGCCTGTGAGAAGTTGTTGTGTTGAGGAGTTTGACATTACTCACCACTGCTCAGTGGTTATGTCCAGGTACTCCAGCTTCCTCCACCCGTAAAACTTTGAAACGAGGTGTTCCTGGCTGTTGAAAGTGCTATTAAACCCCAATAAATAAATAAATAAATAAATAAATAAATAAATAAAATAAATAAATAAATAAATGAACATCAGGCCCATACCAAAGTTTCTACACAGAATACCATTGGTTGCCATATAGATGAACTGCTTATTCTTTTGGAAACAAATGATACTGATAGTTAAATAGGTACAGCTACAATGGAGCCCACTTAATTGGATATCTCTTAACTGAATAACCCTGTTAATTGAATATAATTTCCCAATGCAAAACCATTTACCATACCTCAAGTACAAATTTGACCTGTTCATTGAATATAGGTTATAGAGTAAACTCCTGTTAATCCTTTACCCAACGTAGATGATTTCAAAATTTATTACTTTAAATATCATTTTTTAAATTTTTTCAAAAAATTTCAACAAATCCATATCATGTGACCCTCTCTTTGGAACGAGCTCCATTAGCTCGTTCCAAAGAGAGGTCACATGATATGGTTTTGTTGAAAATTTTCGAAAAATAATATTTTTTCTGAAGTTGCATATTTTGCGGACAGATGTGGGCGATTTGTTGGGTAAAGGGTTAATTGAATAAAAAATCTTGTAACCTCTCGAGAAATTACACTGACTCTCCCCAGTTTTCCTTTGTTTATAGACCTATTTGGCCTCAGTACATCCAATACAGGCATTTAATCTATGAGATCTTGTTTGACAGAGCTCATAGAGCTCTATCAAACAAGATATAATAGAATAAATGCTAAGTTTATCTCTAGAATACAGGAAAGTGACACAATCCCTGTTAATTGAATACTCCTGTTAATTGAATAATTTTCATTGGCAAAGTGGCTATTCAATTAACAGGATTCCACTGTACTTGTACATGTCGTTTGGTGGAACAGAATAGTCAAATATACATATCAGTTCTGTTCACATGGGAGACAGACGGCCTTAGTACGATGGTAACAGTATCAAAACAATCAAGAAGTGGATTCATTTTGAGGTTTCGATTTGGTTTTGAACCTTTTACCTGATTCAGTTCGAGCAAAAAATCATGATTTGGCAGGCTCAAGGAGGCTCTAGTACGTGTTGGGTTCATTAGCAGTTAGATGACTGTAACAAAAATTGTATTTATTCAATTCTAAAAAGATAGATTTTTTAACCATGACGAACCTATTGATAAATCACAATAGGGAAAAATAACATACTTATTTTTGTAATTATTGGTCACTGATGATGTTAAGCATTTTCTCTATGTTGTCTTCACAATTTATTGTTTATTTTCAAAATTAAATTTGTTACTTTGAAGAAATATTGTTCCTGAAAGGAAAATGTATAAAAGTTACAGTTAGATTTCATCTTGCAAAGCCCAAAGAAATTGTCTTTTTGACAGCCGGTTTCCTGTACAAAATTAACTCGAAGACTGCTAAATTGTTTTTCAATGTTTATTTGTGTCAAAGTATGAGTATTTTTTTTAAAGACTCAATGCTTCCGTCAAATTATCACTTTACCTAACAAATATGACACATAATCTACAAATTGAACAATTCCAAAAAGTTTTTTTTTAAATCTGAACAAAACTATATCATGTGACCCCCTTATTGGAACAAGCTCATTGAGCTTGTTCCATGAGTGGTCACATGCTATGGTTTTATTGAACTTTTTTGGAAAAATATTTTAAAATAATTAAAATAAAAATATTTGATATCATGTGCACTGGGTAATGGCGATAGGTAAAGGGAGCTGTGTCAAAATTGCAGATCGACATGAAAAATCATTTGTTATTCCTGAAATGCATTTCTTGCAATACCAGTTTCATGTGTATTGTGTAAAGGCCTTTGCCAAGCGAACACAATCTCAAAATTGCTTATTTTAATTTCTTTTTTCTTCAATTTTCCCAAACCTTTCAACTCATATTATGTGAGTCCTCATTGTAATGAGCTTGATTGGGATGGGTGGGAGCAGTGATCTCATTTCAATGAGATGTCATGAGCTATGTTATGGATGCAAAAATTGAGAAAATAATTAAATTCGAATGGTGATTTTTGTGAACAGCTGTAACTTGAAATGGGTGTTAACACCCTGTCAAAATAGCAGTTTTCAGCAACAACTATTTCCCATAATGCAGTTTGATATTTAACCAAATATACCTTGTTTGACAGAGCCCAGTGAGTTCTGACAAACAAGATATAATTGGTTAAATTTCATAGTTAAATGAGAGAAAAACAGAGTGATTGGAGAAAATTCTTTTGCACTATCAGAGTTCTAGGGGGTTAAGTAGGCAAATGATTGATGTTTATCTGGTTGCCTGCTCTTTTTGTGTCAGTGTTTCTGTTCATCTGCCAAGTATTGTACAGTAAAGTTGACAGAAAAAAAAATTTCTGTTTGGAAAAAAATGTTGAGAGGCTTATCCATTTGGGAAAATCAGAATTTGACAATTTTTCATTCATGACAAGCAAATGGACATGCATGAGAAGCTTTTTGCATAGCAGAACCAAAAGTGTTGTGTCGAGGAAAAAATTGTAAAATGTTAACAATTCATTCCATAAAAGAATTTGAGTGTGATTGGGCGAGTGGTAGATATGAAATTTGTTGGAGCATGGGGGATTCAGTGATAAGTCTAAACAAATGACCAGTTACTAATAATCCTGAATATTTTTGCTTTTACCTTGTTGAATATATACTGTTATGTTTTATTTGTGAACTATTTATTCAATAAATGTGTTGCAGTATCCCATCATGCCTTTGTTATTATTGGTAGAAGAGGAGAGGGTGTGAAGAAGGAACAACCAAATGATTTGGGCTGGGCCACGGCCTGTTGCTTACCCCCACCATTGTGTCCCACATCGTCGCATACCGAATTTTGTTGAAATCCATTCACTCCCTGTCGAGATATGGATCCAGACAGGTGGACAGACAGACAGGCCGATGTATACTATTCAAAGTTTGCTGAGCACCAAGTATATCCAACTACCTGTTTTACGTTTTAGTTGAAATATTGTTATGAAAAGTGTATATATTTGTTATTTAATTATATCTTTAATGATTTAAGTACAGAAATTAAGATTTTATTTGTGTTTGACATTATGTTTTAGCTTTTGAATATGGTAACCATGGAAAATGGATATTGTTGGTAAAAGAGGAAATTTTTCAGATTTGCCAAAAAGTTGACGGAGCGAACTGATATGGGTTCAATATCGAGTATGAGACCCATTATTGTTAATTGCAGCTTGACAACGCCTTCTCATGCTCCCAATCAGGTTCCTGATGGTCCTTTGTGGGATGTTGTTCCATTCTTGGATCATCATGGCACCAAGCTCCTGGACACTTCTTGGCTGGACTGGATGGACTGAAATTGCAAGCTGTAACTTATTTCAGACATGTTCGATTGGATTGGTGTCGGGGATCTCGCTGGACAGTCCATACGCTCAATCCCCTCTCCCTGTTGGTACTCCTGGATAGCATAGGCAACGTTCATCAGAATGAATCTATCACCCACTGCACCTGCATACAATCTGACGTGAGCATCCAGGATCTCATCAATATACCGCTGTGCAGCCAATGTACCACGGTCAAGGACACAGAGCTCTGTACGTCCATCCCAGCTGATGCCACCCCAGACCATTATTGACCCTCCACCGTAGTGGTCATGTCCGGCAATGTTGGCTGCATGGAATTGCTCTCCTGGACGTCTCCATACCCTAGAATAACTATTTGTGTAGTCTTGGCAGCACCTTGACTCTTCTGTAAAAAGGACAGGTCGCAAATCTTCTCTGGTACATCCAACATGGTCCATCGCCCATTCAAACAGTTTCTGCCGGTGGTTCTGGGACAGCAAAACGCGAATCCATGGTCTTCTCGATCAGAGACCACCTTCGTGCAACCTTGCCCGGAGAGTCTGCGTCAAAACATTTACCCTGGATGCATTCTAAAGGTCACTGCAAAGCTGGGTTGCTGTTGCAAAGCTGTTCCTATGGGCCTGGTTGATCAAAAACTGGTCTTCAGCTGCAGATGTTCCCTGTCTCTGCCACCACCATGCCGTCTTAATGGTGTGCCATACTGCTGAAATCTTGCTCAGGCTTTGGTGATCAGCATATGGTGCACACCAAGGGCTTCACCAACCTGACGATGCATAGCCCCTTGCTCCACCATCCCAACAGCCCGTCACATTTCTGCTTCAGACAAACGTCTTCTTACATTTGCATTCGCCATATTCAATCATTGAATCACAAGAATTTGTGTTGAAATAAAGATTGAATACCTTACACATGCCATGTACATGTCGACAGTACACAAAAACATTGTGAAAGTCAAGGGGTACATGCTTTCCATGACTGTCACGAAAAGTCTGCCTGTCAAGAGAGCTAATGTAAACACTGGGGACCATCTCAATACATTCCTCAATCATATCCACCAAATATATCGCAAATATGTCACAAGCAAATTTCACAATGATGTGTCAAATATGTGGTGCTTAGCAAAGTTTGAGTAGTATATGTTATACAGTATACCCTAAACTCTTTGAGAGTAGGGGTATAATAAGGAGACTCTGAGAACCATGGTGGATGGCCAATTTTTTCTCAGTATTAGAGCATTACACACAGAAGTTTGTAAGATAAAAATTAGGAAAAATACCCATTTTTCATACTAAAATTCTCGGATTCAGGCAAAGAATGTATTCAGGAAGTTTACCTATTGTACGGCAATTCTGTTTCTACAAATTTAGTTGAAATGGTCATGATAATTATTGTCATGTGACTTAATATTATGGTTTTAAAATAAAAAAGGGTAAATATTTATCAAAATATTTGTCTAAATTACTCAATTATCTTGCACTTGTCTTTATCATAGTAATATTCTTTAACCCTATCCTCACCACACAGGATATCAAAATTTATTATTTTAATTACTGTTTTTCAATTGTTTCAAAACAAAATTCAACAAAACCATACTGTGATCCCTAATTGGAAAAAGCTCAATAAGTTCGTTCCAACGAGAGGTCACGATATGGTTTTATTGAATTTTTTTTAAATTATTTTTTTTTCCCAACTGCTCACTTCATAAATTACATGAGCAGATGCAACTGATTCTGTAGGTAAAGGGTTAATTAAACATGTCTTATGCAGCAATTGAAGCAGGCCTTTCTGTAAGAGATGAGCAATTACTCATACATGCCTTGTTCTTACATAAATTTATTTCTAGGAGGCTTCCTGGCACTCGCTAACTTGACTTCTGGAAATTACAACCACAAACTTCAAATTCAAGACAAAAAATGAATAAAAAAAACTGGAGATGTTTGTGAAGAGCATTGGGTACTTTGAACCATTTTTTTTTCTTTGTATTGGGGTTTAACAACACTTTCAACAGCTAGGGTCACCTCGTGTTGGACAGTTTTATGGGTGGAGGAAGTCAGAGTACCCAGAGAGAACCACAAAGCAGTGGTTGAAGACAAGTGCACCATCGACATGCACTAGACCTTTTTACAGTGCCACCATGCCCCCGGTTTTTACCATTAAATTGGGTAAAGGGTTAATTAGTACTTAAATGCAAAGTGGGGTTTCTAGCTCACTAACACCGCATGTTCTGTGAAAATGCAAAAAGACAAAACAAGATTTCACAGGCCTGCACAGATTAGAAATTGATCCAACCCCCCAAAATAGGTTAACTTAATTTTTGTTTGGCAACCCCATTTTAAGTAACAATTTTTCAGTTATCATCAAAGAAATGGCAAACTAATAACTCTAACAAGACAGTCTAACAATATCCATATACCCTGCCGACTTTTATGTTATGATAGGAATAAGCATATGAGGTGATCAAGACTGACAATAATTCTGGTAAAACAAGAGCTGGACTGTCGTCCGGTGCATACCCTCACGTGGTGTACCGCCTAGTCTGGGCATACCTATGACCAATGAATATTCTCAGACGGACTCACACATGGATGGACAGACGGCCACATGTAATCCAGTATACCCCCCCTCCGTTCTTCGAAAGTGGGGGTTGTGTGGGCATACCTATGACCAATAAATATTCTCAGACAGACTCACACATGGAAGGACAGATACACGCATGTAATCCAGTATACCCCCCCCCCCCCCCCATTTCTTCGAAAGTGAGGGTATCAAAAATGCGGACTAATCTCATTATCAATCTGGACATGTCTTCATACCCAATAATGTCACTCAATAAATATCATTTATTTCTTTTATCGCAACTGAAGATATCCTCCAAAAACCTGAAATTTTACAGAAATTCAGAAGAAATCTAAGTACAGAAAGGGTCATAAATCTGGTAAAAAGATGCAGACCATTCTCATTATTGGCCTGGGCCTGTATTCATACCCAATAATGTCACTCACCAAATATCATTTAATTTCTTAAAGTGCAACTGAAGATATCTTCAAAAAACCTGCAATTTTGGTAAATGCAAAGTTGACAAGGGCTATAACTCTGGAAAAATTATTCAAATAGAAACTTCCTTTCCATATGCACATGTACATATCATACTGTACACCAAGTGTATAATTCCAATGAAAAATGCATGAGAAGTTAAGTGGACAAGGATTTGTGACAGAAATTTTGCTGTTACCAAGGGCCATAACCACGCAAGATTTGTTGCATTGAAAATTCCTGACCACATGCACATCCACTCTTGATACTGATACTTCAGACCAAGTTTCGTAAAAATCCACTGAAAACTGTAGGAGTTGAGCAGACAAAGTTTGTGATGGATGGACAGCTGGATGGACAGACACACATCATTTCAATATCCCCCTCCCGACTTCGTTGGAGGGTGATAATAAGCTTGCAGTTGCAACATGCCGAGAGTGAGATGAGAAACCTAGAATAGTGGAGTATATTTCATGACGTCCTTTCACTAAACAGATATTCTGTGTCTTAACACAGTGGAACCCTGTTAATTGAATAGACACTTTGCCAATGAAAATTATTCAATTAACAGGGATTGTGTCACTTTCCTGTATTCTAGAGATAAACTTAGCATTTATTCTATTATATCTTGTTTGACAGAGCTCCATGCGCCCTGTCAAACAAGATAAAATAGATTAAATGTCTGTATTGGATGTACTGAGGACAAATTGGTCTATAAACAAAGAAAAGATGGACTGAGGACAAATTGGTCTATAAACAAAGAAAAACTGGGGAGAGCCAGGGTAATTTCTTGAAAGGTTACAAGATTTTTTTTTTAATGAACAGGAGTTTACTCTACAACCTATATTCAATTAACAGGTCAAATTTGTACTGGAGGTATGGTAAACGCTTTTGTGTTGGGAAATTATATTCAATTAACAGGTTTATACAGGTTTATTCAGTTATGAGATATCCAATTAAGTGGGATCCACTGTACACTCTTTCCAAGAATTAATTACATGCCTATTACTTTTCCTCCAGTTTCATATTTGCAAATCCGAAGGAAGGCATTTGTCGTTGAGCACACGTTTACGGATATCTGTTGATGGACTATATTTCCTCTGGACGTCACTGATCCATCAATAGAACTAGACTCAGCCCATTTTCTCTGACCTAGATCAGTTTGGAAGCTATGGTGACAGCCGATGAATGGAATGTCAAATGGATAATTATTTTGGTTCAGATCCACCAAAATTGAGGAAATTAAACTCGCTCAATAAATGGGGGGGGGGGGGGGGGGAATTTATAACACTCAAGCTGTGACCTTGAAGGGAATATTTCTCAGATAATGGCAGCTAATTTTTTAAAAATACGAGCGAGAAACCTATTTGGACACAATTTTCATTTATATTTTTCTGTTTATGTATCGATCTGTCACACATGTTTGTCCATCACACCTGAGTTTAGTTTTTTTTTAATTTCAAACAGATATCAGAACTGTCAAGTTCTACAAACAAGACCAAATTTGTAAATTAATGGATTCTGTGTCATAGATGCATGTATGGTAAAAAAAAACACACAACACCACGATGTGTGAATGAGTTTGTTAATACAGCACTTATGCCATCACAGAAGGATCAAACTCGAGGCTGTGCCTCTCCTTTTATCCTTCCTCGCTGGCACTTTTGTCACATTAACGGATGCATTCACACATCACGATGTTCTGTGTATGTATTAAATAACAGTATTTATAAGAACACAAAGCTTGGACGTCATTACAAAATCTATTACGATGGTTCCAGAAGAATTTCTTACTATTTGTCTGAGGGGGAGGTATAGTAATCTAGACTAACAAAAGATTGGTTGTCCTAAATTATTTGCGGCGAGTGAGAGGCAAACAAAAAGACCTTTTGCCTAATTTGTGCAGGGCTTGTTTCAGCAGATGAACCTCCAGGTTTAACAAATGTAACCCAAAGCATAACATATTCCCCCTACCTCTAGCAGTAGTACTATAGAAAGCAAATACTACTAGAAAGAGAATGGCGTGTGTCAGCAATTATCTATGCTGATATAAAATAAGGTAAGATGTCATACCATTCCTGAAATATGAGCGTGACTCTTAAGAATTTTTGACATATGTGCTTTCATTGAGTATTAAAAAGCAAAAATGAGGTTCAGGAATGTATTGGGGAATTTCAAAACACATTTTTCAGAATTGTTGAAATTTGCACTCAATGATCCCCAAGTGACCTTGTCCTATATGTTGAATCAGAAACGACTTTTGACTTATTTGGTGTTGGTGTTAAGTTGGTGGTTAAACCTTGTCGGAAATATAGGCATGACCCACTTTCACTGCCCCAAAATGTGATTTCCAAAATTTTTGAAACCCAGACTGAAGAATGCCTCTGCATATCACATGGACACAGGAGGTTGAAGAGCAACCTGTGATTTGTTACTCGTACATGAGCCATGTCTGTAAGACACATATGACGCCCCTGCAAATATGCACACCTCTGGTATATGAACAAACATCCTGTGAAATAAAACAAGAAGCCCAGGGAGCCTGAGGGCGCTCACCTGACATGGTAGTCTAAATATGAAACCAGGGACTTGACTTGAATAAGCTGCATACACCCCTCCTAAGAAAAACATATACCAACAAGATGAAGCGATTGTGCCCACACAATACACAGGATTTTCCTTCTATTTTCAGTTCCTGCACTTTTACGTCCCAAAATTGAGATAAGTGCATAAAAAACAAATTTTTTTTTATTTTTGTTCAGAAAGTCCCAAACAAAATATTTTCAGACTAAAATTTTTTTTTCTTCTTAAAACTGACCAAAACGCATAAAAAAAACAAAAATCTAATTTCTGGATTTTGGTCCAAAATTTTCTAAGTCCCACCCTGACCGCTAACTAATTGGAAATAAAACAAATGTGCTTTTAACTCCTTGCATGCTGCAGGCAGATATTCCTGCCCAGGGCAGAAATTAGACATATGTAACAAAATTGTCCTCTGTAAATTGAAACAATGTTTTGACCAATGATTCTTTGGTTAAATTTTCATTATTTTTCATCACATCTAGTCATGGCTGCTTCAGAGCAGCCATGACTAGATTTGATGAAAAATATTTTTAAAAAATACTCTGTGGCTTAAGAGTAAATTACTGAAAAGAAAGTTGTATTCTCACATGTACAAAAAATGCTTTGGTTTCAAAAAAATTATTCACTCATTCATACAATTACATGTGCTTGGCTCAAGCTGAAAGATAGAAAAAAATTAAATTTGCTAACCATTTTGATGGATTGTGTACAAAATCATTCAAAAATGTTAACAAATATCATTTTGAAGACTTCTCAAATGGGTGATTTTAGGACATTAGTGCACTACCAGGACCGACCCGATGCTGGTGATGCACTAATTCCCTAAAATTGAACAGACTGCACAAAAGGCTCTCATCTGGCTTGCTTTATGCAGCAATACAAAAGTCCCACCCGGCCCCCAAATTTTCAGTGTAAAAAAAAAAAAATTTAGACTTAAAATTGACCGAAACGCATAAAAGAACAAAAAAACAATTTCCGGATTTTGTCTAAATTTTCTAAGTCTGGACCGGAAACCCAAATTTTCAGCCTAAATATGAACCCAGAGACTTGGCTTGAACAAACTTGAATCTCACCCCCCTCAGCATGCGGCATACCAAATTTCAAAAGATGCTTATTGGTAGATCTGAAGAAGATTTTTAAAGAATATTCCTCATACTGCACTAATTTGAAAATTTGGGTTCCCATAGGGAACCCAGATATGGACAGAGCGATTTGATTTCAATAAATATGTGAATCAATGTTCCAAAGATGTTATATGTAAAATATGAAAGCTTTTGGAGCAGTTGTTTAGAAGCAAATGATTCTTTAATTTTTTCCCATTGCCCAGTGTTAAAAAATGCTGACTCAGCATATATTCAAAGTTCCGAAAAAGTACCTTATGACAAAACCAATGGCAATTTTTTTTTACCATTCCTTTCTGTTGGTCCCAAGGAAGCCTCACATCAAATAAAAATTCTCAGTGCTGTGCAGTTTTGGAGATATGGACGTTTTCGTTTTTTTCTATTTTTGGCTCCTGAGGTTCCCACGGGGCTGCAGGAAAAAATGTTTTGGCATAAATCAAGTACTTATAACCCAATAATACCTCATCTTAAATTTGGTTCAAATTGGCCTCTCGGTTCATAAAATAGAAATTATGGGCGGGGCAAAAATTCTTGCCCCTCCCAGAACAAAGGCAAATATTGCCCGTCAAACTTCTCTTGAACAAACTTGAGTCTACAACTCGAATGGAAGCTGCATACCACATATGAAGTCTCTGCTATGGCTGGTTCATGAGAAGATGATTTTTTAAAATTTTGTGAATTTTGGCCCCCACCCCCCTCCACAATATGAGCAGAAACCTAATTTGATGAAAAACTGAAATGCCCCTATATATATTCATTGAACTGCAGTCAGTGGCTTGGGAGAAAATGACCCAAACACCACCTTCACGACATACGACAGACAAAAAGTGATCAGAAAAGCTCACCCTGACTTTCAGTCAGGTGAGCTAAAAAATCCTAGATTGAAAACTGCAAGAGGAGTTAGCAGGCCAAACAATGTACCCAAGATGCAAATGGACAGTGGATGGATGGACGGACAGGAGTAAAACAGTATGCCCTCCCACACCTCCAACTATTCATGTGAAATGCTCTTATGGACAGAATGACTATTTTCTAAGTCCAACAAGTGCCACAACTCTGGCAAGGAAGAACAAACAGAACCCATCCTATGTGGAGATCATTTCCTCATGCTGGTGTATCAGCATACCAAATTAAGGAATTACTTTGATAATTCAAACCCAAGCTGTAAGACGAAATGTCTATACAGATGGATGGAGCAATGGAAATATAAAGGGGTCAAGTCTAACAAGAAAGTGCAGACAGAATTTGTCCTATGTGGAGATCCACCCTACAGTATGTGAAGAGTGGATTGTAACTAATTCACCCATGGAGCGGAGTTATCATCCAAAATATCACTTTCAAAGTTTGTTCATATGGACAAAAAAACACAAGCAATGTTTCAGCCAATGGACCTCCAGGTTTAACTTGGAGGTCCATTGGCTGGAACTTTGCTTGTGCTTGTTTTGCTTTGCAACAAATTTGCAATTATTGCTTCCGAGGAATCTCCACACTACTGATGATTCAGTGATAATACACTCTCCACGTACTGTATGTGGAGATCATTTCCCCATCTGGTCAATCAGCATATAAAAGGAATCTGTTGCCTTCCCCTTCTCCTGTAAACATTCACAAATAGACCATTTATTGATTGCCCCAGCAAGCATGCCAACCCTTACACTCTTAGAAAACATGATTGTGTCCTTCAACATACACACACAGGCTCATCTTTGACCGAGGCCAACAACAGCACTTTTGTTGTACTGTTGCCAGCACATTTCACAATTTCATATATCTGCTATTGGGAAAGTGAACCAAGTAATCATGAGAACATCATCTAACAAGAGCACCGCCTAGCGGGACAATATATGCCCGTTTTGTATTTTTGAAGAGTTGGGGTAAGGATGGGGGTGAGGGTGATAATTGTTCGGACCAACCCCATATTCGAACTTGACCTGTATTTTGTTGTGATTAAACAACATACCAAGTTTGCAACCAATCGGAAAACAAATATTAAAAGTTATCATCCAGAAACCAAATATTTGATGCATTCTATGTCCAACAAGGGCCATAATTCAGGGGAACTTTGAAGTTCGAACTGACCCCATATTCGAACTTGACCCGTCTTTTGTCTTGATTAAACCACATACCAAGTTTAGGAGTCAATCAAAAAAAAAATACTAAAGTTATCATCTGGAAACCAAATGTTGACGAACGGACAGACCGACAGATGGACAAATGGATGGACAAATGGACAGACAGACTGATTCCATAATTCGACGGTTTTTCAACAGGCGTATAAAAAATCAGTCAGGCCATACTAAAGTTATAATCCGGAAAACACAAAATGCACAAATTCAAGAGGAATAACTCTGGAAAGGTACATGCGATTTTGGCCGAAAGTGAACTTGAGCTCTGCTTTGTGGTCATAAACAAAATCTGTGAATTTGAAACAAATTATTCAAGGCAAACTAAAGTTATCATCCGGAAACCACATAATTCACAAATTTGCAATCATTTAAGGGGAATAACTATGGAACGGTACATGCGATTATGGCCAAAGGTGAACTTGAGCTGTGCTTTGTGGTCAAAAACAAAATCTAAGAATCTGAAAAAAATCGGTCATGGCAAACTAAAGTTATCATCCGGAAACCACAAAATCCACAAATTTGCAATCATTCAAGGGGAATAACTCTGGAAAGGTATATGCAATTGTGGTCAAAAGTGAACTTGAGCTGTATTTTGTGGTCAAAAACAAAAAACTGAAAATTTGAAATAAATCGGTCAAGGCAAACTAAAGTTATCGTCCAGAAACGAGAAGTTGGGCTAAATTCCCATAAATAAAGGGCCATAACTCTACCGCAAATGGGCCGCTAGAAACGGAAATCGAACCCATCCTGTATTTTGTCATACTAAATCCACATGCCAAATTTAACTCAGCTCAAACCATTACAACTAAAGTTATCGTCCGGAAACGAAATGTGTCCATGGACGGACAGACAGACGGGTGGAGAGACCATTCACATAATACGTCCCGTTTTTCAAATGGGAATATAAAAACAACATCTGAAAAATTTGGTGTCAATCCGTCAAGGCGTTCGGCTTTAAATGAATGGAAACAAATTTTTTTTCAAAAATTGTGTTTTCAAAGGGCCATAACTCTGCAGCGGATGGACTGAGAAACACCAATATCGAACTTGACCTGTATTTTATTGCTACAAGCAAACTATGAAAGTTTGATGTCGATCCGTCAAGGCGTTCGACTTTAAATGAAGGGAAACCAATTTTTTTCGAAAGATTGTGTTTTCAAAGGGTCATAACTCTGCAGCAGATGGACTGAGAAACACCAATATTGAACTTGACCTGTATTTCATTGCTAAAAACAACATCTGAAAAATTTGGTGTCAATCCGTCAAGGCATTCAGCTTTAAATGAACAGAAACCAATTTTTTTAGAAAAATTGTGTTTTCAAAGGGCCATAACTCTGCAGCGGATGGACTGAGAAACACCAATATCGAACTTGACCTGTATTTTATTGCTAAAAACAACTTCTGAAAGTTTGATGTCGATCCGTCAAGGCGTTCGACTTTAAATGAACGGAAACCAAATTGTTTATGAACGGACAGACGGATGGATGGACAGACAGACTGATAACATAATATGTCCTATTTTTATAAACGGGCGTATAAAAATCTTGATTCCAACCATCATTTTTTGATGGTGTGCAATGATCTAGTGGTTTTGGTGTTGGACTCCTGATTGCCAGGCAGAGTTGCTGACAATTTAATTCCGTTTTTGGCCTGTTATCTTTACTATTGTTTTAAAGAAGCATACTTAACTGGTTGAGTGCTGGAAGCCCATATTTGGGCTTTACTCTCAAGTGCTGGTATTACAACTTAAAGGCTTCAAGCTTCATATTATCTTTGAAGATAAATTATTCAGTCTGTAGGGAATTTCCTTGTAATAATTTTTGGGAGAGTGCCGATACTCTCCCATAAATTGTTACAAGGCAAAGACTTGTGAACAAATTTTAATGACTAAAAATAACTCAGCACTCTACCAGCTTTCAAGTTTGGAGATGGTCAATGACCTAGGAACACTGTCAAAAAATTTTAACTTCTACTCCACCAAAATGTTGAGATCCAACTTTGGGACAGATGTAAACAATACCATATGAAATAAATTTTGCAACAGAAATTGTTTTTTTCATCTACTCAATAGTGAAATGCAACTGTGGTAACATATCTGATGTTATCTGACTCAGAAATGTTTAAATTTTTGAGAGTTGAATGAGTACTTAGTACACATAGCTTCCAATCAGACCACTATTTATTTATTTATTTATTTATTTATTTATTTATTTATTGGTGTTTAAGGTCACATACTTATGTACAATGGCTAATCGTGACTGTGACAGTTTTACGGGTGGAGGAAGCCAGAGTACCTGGAAAGAACCATAGAGCATCGACAAGCAACTGTGAGCTCCTCAACATTCTAACTCTGTTCAAGCTCCGCTCAAGCAGGGTTACAGCAGTTGAATACAAGTGCACCAGCGATGTACATTACGCCTTAGTACATGACGTCATCATGCCCCCATGTAGGCACCTGGGATAAAGTGCCTTGCCCAAGGACACAGTGCAGGTCGTCCTGGACAGGGATCAAACTAATCAGATCACTGCTTCCATGAAAAATTTGTTGATCAACTGCCCAAGAAAATGCTTGAAAATTCCCTTAAAAGTTTCATGAAGTCTTGTATTTTGTCTGCTGTCTGCAGTGCACCAACCCTGCTGTACAGATGTTGGTGCAGCGGTCGAGTTGTAAATGGCAAAGTCCAAATTTTTCAGTCTTGTGGTAAACTCAGGTTCACTTTGTGTGCAAGAGGTCTTGGCTCGATTGTCAGCTTCTGTACTTCCCTCTCAATCTATTACATTGGTGAGGTTATTTATTTATTTATTGGTGTTTAAGGTCACACATTTCTGCACAATTGCTAATCATGACCACAACATGGAGATAAAGCCTAGTTTAGTCAATCGTTTATACCCTTGTTGCCCATTTTAGAGGACTTCCATCCCATGCATTGGTGACTGGGTCCTATTTTGCCAGTAAAACATGGTGATGCTGATCAACCCTCAGCAGTATGCTATGGTGAAGCACAGTGGATGCTTAGGTGGAGACTGGGTTGCAATTCACAGGAACTGAATTGCAAAAGAATGAGAGAGTGAAGTTGTGATTGATCATTGAGGTATAAGTGCCATTTACAACCAGCCAGGTTGGTCTACACTGCCTAGTCTTGTGGTACATCAGTTAACTTGTGTACTAGAGATCATGGTGTCTAGTCTTGGCTCCCACACTTCTTTCTTGATTTGTTATATAACAATGATGACAGAATCCAATTATTGTGGCACTTTCTGATTTACTTGATAAACCTTAAGGCACTGTAAAATTTTTGACATATTGCACCTCATCAGAACTTGGAAGTCAAAAGGCCTGGCAGTGATTTTTAGTCCATGCAGCCAAGACTTGACTAGAAATCACTGCAGAAAAAAAAGAATGATTATTGTCAGGAAGACTTATATATGATTGTGTGCAGTGGCTCTTGTTCCTAAGGCCACAAACTTTGTCAGGGTAGCTATTAGACATGAACTCTTTGAACCTGAGAGTCTGCTTTTCCAGCCCAGGAACAAGCCTGAAAATAAGCAATATGACATTTGCAGAATGAGGTCCCCAGAGGGTGAATTTGCTGATGCTATCCCATACAGTGGGCCAATTTATCCTCGGGGTACCTCTTTCCATTTGGGTTTGAGACCCTGATTGAGACTGAGGTTCACAGAGGGTTAATTTGGTGATGCTACCCTGCTGTGCAAGGTAGCATCACCCAATTCACCCTCTGGGGACCTCATTTTGCAGATGACAGTCTGCTTATTTTTAAAGCTGAAACAGTTAAAGGGTTTTTTTGATCGATTAATCATATGGATTAACCTTGGTTAACCGATTAGTCACTTGTTTTAGCAGGTAGCTGAATTACTGCGGTACCCTTGATGATTTATAGCATTAACTCTTTACCATAAGTAACAGACAAAACCGGCAAGCGCTATATATAAAAATCTCCTTAAAATTTTATTATGTTTTCAATTTTTGTCTAAAAAACATAGCTTATGACCCATCCTTAAAATTTTATTTCTTTTTTCAATTTTTGTCTAAAAAACATAGCTTATGACCCCTCATTGGAATGAGCTCATTGAGCTTGTTCCAATGCAGGGTCATAAGCTATGTTTTTGAGACAAAAATTGAAATTTTTTAGTAATTCAATAATTTATTTTGCAAGTATCGTCTGCTGTGCACAACAGGCAAGGAGTTAAGAATGACCATTTCCAGCTACTGATACAGTACTTTTTTTGATCGATCAAGACGTTGATCATTGGTTAATCGATTAATCGGTTAACCGTTTCAGCTCTACTTATTTTCTGGCTTGCCCCGAGGATCATAATAAATCATAATTTCATGAAGTAGAATGGTTGCCAAGTAAATGTGTGGGGTAGACCAATCAATATTAATATTAATTGTTCTACCCCCAAATAAGGAATATGGACTCTTCCAATTGAAATAGGCCATTGAACTGACATGGACGATACCACCAGGATTCAAGGGGTTAAAGGAATAAAGAGTGAACATGACTGGGAGGGAAAGGCAGGCAGAGTTTGTGGACAATTAGCAAGGTGGGTGGACCACTGAACTTGTGATGGGACCAGCAACTATTAATGTACCAGGCAGTGGGATGGGAAGCAATTTAACCATGATAATAAAAATAGTCAACAGATTGATACTGATTGTATAAATTTATGATCTTTCTGAACAAAATCATTATTTTGAAATTCTCATGATTACAAGCACATTACAAAAACCCACAGATTACATTTACTGAATCGAGTGTCCATCTTATTTTAGTTAATTACCCCTGGCAGTGATATCAAACATTTCAGCACCAACCTGTCAAATACATCTCAGGTTTGTAAAAAAAAATTGTAAACTTGTAAAATAAATGTGTGCATTGCAATAATAGTAAGTGTGCATAAATTCTATCTAACAAACACTGTTATTTTTAACAAATTTTTAAATCTCACTTTTTACTGTAACCAAATGATCAAAAGTTTCAACTTTTATATTGTATAATTTTAAGGGACAATAAGATGCTAATTTGAAAAAAAAAAATAAGTTGATGATTTGATGAGACCACAATTTTCATCAGGCAAAACTACCTTTATGCTTTATAGATACATAATTTGTATGAAAGCACCTGTTTTGAATAAGTAAATTAACTCAAAGCCACTAATTTGGAGACATTTTTGAAAAAGACAAGCAGTGCTCATAAATCTTGATGTTCTTGCTGATCACTCACAGAAATTTCCAGGACAGCACAAACTGCAATGTCATTTTTTTTTCATTATGATTTATTTATTTATTGGTGTTTAAGGTCACATATATCTGCATGCTGGCTAATCATGACTGCAGCATGGAGCTTAAGTCAAGTTTAGTCAACCGTTCATACCAATTTTGCCCATTTTAGAGGACGCCCACCCCAAGCATTAGTAACTGGTCCTATTTTACCAGTGAAACAGAGCTTGTTTACCACAGTAAACAAGCACTGCTTCACTTTCTGGGGTTCCCATGGGGGAAGGGGAGGGGGGTGTCTAACTTGGTTTCTTGGAAAAACAAATGTTGAGTTTGTGTTCACAAGTTCTGTTTGTAGCATAGGTGTCCATGCAATATGATTTTAAATTGCAATTGACGATGTATGTGCTGTCTGTAGGTTTTAATGGAAGCATAATATATTCTATTTAAAATGAAAGTGTCAATGACACTGTAGCTTAACTTGTCTGTGTGTTGTGTGTGATGAAATGGATAATGTTCAATGTTTATGAAAGGATTATGAAATAAGATAAGAATTGTGATAATTGGGAATATGTTAATTTCTGTTCCCTGTATGCTATGTTTTTAATAAAAATAATATGAGGTGTACACTGTACTAAAGAACTGAGGGGTGGGTTAATATGACCTCACAGTTAATGTATGTGGCCCTCACAGTTAACGCATATCAATGAAAGTTACCAAGTTACAGTGAAATTATTCTAAAATGAGTCATCCTATCAAGTTACATTGAAATCCCTTCATAAATATGGCCTGTAGACTGTGCTAAAGGTTTTTGGTCTTCAGGCCTGTGTAGCCATGACGGTAGACCGATTGCAACTAAAAGGGGACGTCCTCATCTCGACATTATACTGAATCATTCTACTAAGTTACAATAAAATCCTTTCACAAATACGACCTGTAATTCTGTACTCTAGTTTTTCGGGTTTTGGGCTACTGAAGCCATCATGGTTGAATGATCGTGACCAAAAGAGGGCATTGTCATCTGGGCATAATCTGGAATGATCCTACGAAGTTACAATGAAATCCCTTCATATATATGACCTGTAGACTGTGCTCAAGGTTTTCGGGCTTCGGGTCCCTGAAGCCATCACAGTTGACCAAACACAACCAAAAGGGGATGTCGTCATCTAGGCATTATATGGAGTCAACCTAAGAAGTTACACTGAAATCCTTCCATGAATACGACCTGTAGACTATGCTAATGGTTTTGGGGTTTGGGGCTCGGGCAGCCATCAAGGCTGAATGATCGTGACCAAAAGGGGACGTTCTCACCTGGACATTATTTGGAGTCATCCTACCAAGTTACAATGCAATGCTTTCATAAATATGACCTCTAAACCATGCTAAAGGTTTTCGGGCTTTGGGCCCCTTTAGCCGTCACAGTTGCCCAATTGCGTCCAAAAGAAGATGTTTTCATCTAGTCATTATATGAAGTCAACCTACCAAGTTACAATGAAATCCCTTCATAAATATGACCTGTAGACTGTGCTAAAGGTTTTTGGGCTTTGGGACCCTGTATCCATCACAGTTGCCCAATCGTGTCCAAAAGGGGCTGTTCTAATCTAGACATTATATGAAGTCAACATAGCAAAATACAATGAAATCCCTTCATAAATATGACCTGAAGACTGTGCTAAAGGTTTTCGGGCTCGGGCAGACATCATGGTTGAATGGTCGCAACCAAAAGGGGACATTCTCATCTGGGCATCATCTCTAGTGATCCTACGAAGTTACAATGAAATCCCTTCATAAATATGACCTGTGACTGTGCTCAAGGTTTTCGGGCTTCGGGCACCTGTAGCCATCACAATTGACCAATCACGACCAAAAGGGGATGTCATCATCTAGGCATTATATGGAGTCAACCTAACAAGTTACAATGAAATTCTTCCATAAATACGACCTACAGACTATGCTAAAGATTTTGGGCTCGGCCAGCCATCAAGGCCAAATGATCACGACCAAAAGGGGATGTTCTCATCTAGACATTATTTGGAGTCATCCTACCAAGCTACAATGAAATCCCTTCATAATTATGACCTGTAGACTGTGCTAAAGGTTTTTGGGCTTCGGGTCCCTGTAGCAGTCACATTTGCCCAATCATGTCCAAAAGGGGACATTCTCATCTGGACATTATATGAAGTCAACCTACCAAGTTACAATGAAATCCCTTCATAAATATGACCTGTAGACTGTGCTAAAGGTTTTTGGGCTTCGGGCTCGGGCAGCCATCATGGTTGAATGATCGCAACCAAAAGGGGACATTCTCATCTGGGCATCATCTGGAGCAATCCTACGAAGTTACAATGAAATCCCTTCATAAATATGACCTGTAGACTGTGCTCAAGGTTTTCGAGCTTTGGGCACCTGTTGCCATCACAGTTGAGCAATCACGACCAAAAAGGGATGTCATCATCATGGCAATATATAGAGTCAACCTAACAAGTTACAATGAAATCCTTCTATAAATATGACCTATAGACTATGCTAAAGGTTTTTGGGCTTGGGCAGCCATTAAGGCTGAATTATCGCGATAAAAAGGGGACGTTCTCATCTAGACATTATTTGGAGTCATCCTACCAAGTTACAATGAAATCCCTTCATAAATATGACCTGTAGACTGTGCGAAAGGTTTTCGGGCTTTGGGCCCCTGTAGCCATCACAGTTGCCCAGTCACGTCCAAAAGGGGACTTTCTCATCTAGACATTATATGAAGTCAACCTACCAAGTTACAATGAAATCCCTCCATAAATATGACCTGTAGACTGTGCTAAAGGTTTTCGGGTTTTGGGCTCGGGCAGTCGTCACGGTTGTCAAATCGTGCCCAAATGGGGAAATTCTCATCTAGACATCATACGGAGTCATCCTAGCAAAATACAATAAAATCCCTCCATATTAAACATGACCTGCAAACTGTGCTAAAAGTTTTTGGGTTTCGGGCTTGGGCAGCCATGACGGTTGACAGATCATGACCAAAAGGGGCGTTCTCATCTAGGCATTATACAGAGGCATCCTACCAAGTTACAATGAAATCCCTTCATAAATACAACCTGTAGACTGTGCTAATGGTTTTGGGGTTTTGGGCTCGGGCAGCCATACCGGTTGACCGATCACAACCAAAAGAGGACGTTCTCATCTAGACATGACTCCAGAACTGTTTATGAAATTTTTTCGTGACAATCAGACAAGAACTACGCGGTGTAGCCTGTGTTGAAGGAAAATGTGAACAGACTCAGACTCACACACTAACAGACTAACAGACTTCTGCACACATGATGGCAATAGCTTATCTTGACTTTGTCAAGTTAAGCTAATAATACAATGTTTTTGATATTATAATGACCAATTATTGCTAAAATAATGCACAGTTGTTTGATAAAATTCTCCATTTGGGCTGCAGTAAAGGTAAAATTATTCCCATATGTATTCAGAAAGTATGACAGTTTCTTCACTCGTTTGGAATCCCTCTGAACAGTTTTGGACAACTCTGTTTATCACTTTACAATGTCATATCTTATGGAAATTTGTCTGCATTGAAGTATTTTCGTTTCAGATTTTAAGTAATTTCACGTTGCTTCTTATGTCTTACACTTTACATACAGAGTTTTTTTTCACATGCTGTTTCATGTACAAACAAAATCTGAGAGTCAATATTTTTTTTTTAAATTAGCAACTTATTGTCCTTTTAACCCTTTACCTAACATGAAAAGCAGATGACACTTGCAAAAAAAAATTCTTGAATAACTAATTTTTTGCATTTTTTGTCTCAAAAAGATAGGTTATGACCCCCTCATTGGAACGAGCTCGTTCCAATGAGGGGTCATAACCTATGTTTTTGAGACAAAAAATGAAAAAATAATGAAAATTAGTTGGCGATTTTTTAGAATAGCACTGGCCGGTTTTGGCCGTTACGTTGGGTAAAGGGTTAAATAAGACTGCACAATTCATGGTATTAATATTATGTACCCCTGATCTGGGGGCATAAATGAAGTCTAATATATCATCCCTTGAGTGCAACAAAGTGCCACCTGCAATGCATTAGCATTGTAGGCGGTGCTTTGTTGCACTCAAAGAGATGATATACAATTTTTCAACAAACAAAGGGGCATAACTCTTGGATGAAATCATTTGGCATCAAAATTTTGCATTGTGAGTATTTAACATATGATGGGGGAAGATACATACTAAATTCCATTACAGTCCATTAAGGGGACGTCCAACCTAACTTTGGTCAAATTTCATGTAATTTTCTTTCAAGTCTAAAAAAGTCCCAAAATGAATAACCCCAATAAATTATATACCAAAATGCTTGGAATAAAACATAGAACATGTGGAAACTGAAATTTGCCATGGAACTGCTGCCATGTGTAAATAGCACCACCTGAAAATCTGCTGTGGCATAAGTAAGAGAACAAAATTTTTACAATAACATACCTCAAAATAAAATAACAGCTGTATTCTATAAACATTTAAGTACATACTCAAAGAAATCTTTTCCTAATTCATGAAAGTAATAAAGATTGAGACCAAATGTTATAAGTGGAGTGCTAACTGACTGAAGGCAGACATTTTCTTTTGTTTATGTTTTGATTTGGGGAGTTCAACAAAGGTCAACTTGAAGGAGTCCAGCAGAAGAAGTATGGAAGGACAAAAGAGTGTCTCCCAATATAAAGATGTATGTGTTACTGTAATGGTTTGGAAAGATAATATGATATTCTCCTATGTAGAATGCACTGCAAAGTCATACATTGTAGTTGAATAAATATATTTACAAACCCCTTGCATTGTAACCCCTTTTATCCCATGCACCAATTTGATAATGATTAAATTGTTAAATTTGTCTGGTTTATCAATAAGTATAATAGCTTTGTTTAACTCTTGGACACCAATACACTCATGATATCTGTTGCAGAAGAAATAAGGGTAACTGTAAGCTGTCACTGCAATAAACCATCTAATGTACTTAAAAGTACATTGTTATTCAAAACACATCAAATCAACCTTACATAACCATTATTGCATGTACTTTCCCCAAGGAGGCTTATTGACATATTGAAATCAGAAGGGCACATCCAGAGGGTCTCACATATTTTTTTCAAGAACGCAGTACACAAAGCAATCCCAAAAAGGTGACAAGTGAGCTCCATTTGACACAAAAAATTCCTGGGGGAGGGGGGGGGGGGGGTCGCTTCCTTGTATGACTCTACCTCTGGCACTCAAGGCATATGCCTATTTTTCTCAAAGTTTAACTCTTTTTTCCTTTTTAAAGATCCTGGCCACACATGTTCCAAACACTATAAGACAGGTAACCCTCCAAATAAGTGTATCTGCAAAAATCATGTTACATTGCAAAACATTCTTTTTAGACTTTTAGTTCTGGACCTTTCATGCTTCTTACTTCCAACTATAACACTTAATTTATCGATTAATGGGTGAATAGAAAAGTCCTGCCATAATCAACATTTTGAGATCCATAAGCCTTCAAAACAGCTCTGATAAAAGTGTCAAACATCAGATCTGTGGGTTTATACAGAATATTTTTTACGTTATTGCTTGATAAGTAACAGGAACAAAATCTTCACCAGAAAATTCTGTAGCAATACAATTGAGGGTATTAGCAGGCACTTTGCAACAAATTGTAACAAATCAACTAGTTATAAACAAAATTTTAAAAGAGTGAAAAAGTACAACTCTGAAAAAATGTGGGAAGAAACACATGCTACAGCAGCTACACAGGCATTGTTTCCCCATGATGCTCGATCACAACGCCAAATATCCTTCAAATTGGAGTAGCAATGGTTGAGATACAAGGGAGAATGTTGGTACATGTAATGATGAATGGGTAAGACTAAGATTAAGAGGACAGGGGTCACCACTGCACGGCCCTAGTAGTTCAGCGATCTGAACGTAGTGGCTACTCCTCTGCGTTCAGATTCTTCCCATTCAATCCTATAGAAAAAGTTCCCATCAAGTTTTTATGGGAACTCAAAACTCGAAATTAGGAATATATATCAAGCTTTCGCCCTTATTACCGACTGCAATCGATAGTACACATATTTCCTTACATTTGGGCAGAGTTTATTAATCCAAACTAGGTTTTATCCTTTAATTGTCGTCATTTGTGTACTTGTGAGGCGGCGACGGAGATTTCAAAATCGGCCATGTTTTTGTTTAAATATTAAACAGTAAAAACGATAACCCGGTAATGGCGCCAAAACGAATAGACTTTTTCATCGATGCGGAATAGGAAATTCGATCGCAATTGCGCAGAATGGGTTTGATAATCTGCTCTGTGCGAATGCGACCGAGTTTGATGACCTCCTCTGTGCGAATGAGATCAAATTTCCTATTCCGCATCTATTCGTTTCGGCGTCATTACCGGGTTATCGTTTTTACTGTTTTATATTTAAACAAAAACATGGCCGATTTTGAAATCTCCGTCGCCGCCTTACGAGTACACAAATGACAACAATTAAAGGATAAAACCTAGTTTGGATTAATAAACTCTGCCCAAATGTAAGGAAATATGTGTACTATCGATTGCAGTCGGTAATAAGGGCGAAAGCTTGATATATATTCCTAATTTCGAGTTTTGAGTTCCCATAAAAACTTGATGGGAACTTTTTCTATAGGATTGAATGGGAAGAATCTGAATGTAGAGAGGTAGCCACTACGTTCAGATCGCTGAACTACTGCCCTAGATGCACCTTTGATTTTCCAACTTCCAGGTCTGGGGCATAATAATCGCAACACACCCACCTTATCAGTTCATAATTTCAGTAAAATAAAAGAAATTATCAATTTGAATTAATTAATAGATGATGGAAAATATTTGGCTTCCTTCGCCTTCTCGTACTATTTAATTACCACAAACAATATCAGTTTGATGCCGACAAACGAAACTGAATGCATGTGGTCTGGTTAAAAAGTAACTCGGCATGAATAATGATGAAATTGTGAATATTTTGTGTATTTCATTTGTTTAAAAGCCTATTGCAGCTAATATTGACCGTGCATTCGATAATTCGTTTCGGTTTTGACCACACGGCCACGCTGACACTCAGTGACAGCGGTTATGTTTATTGTGATATGCAAATTGGGGGATGGTTTCCGGTGAAGGAGATTTGTCACATTTGTCAGTGTAAAACGATCATAAAAGACACTGATGGACGCTTGTATTACTATGGTTGGTTGCAAGAAAAAACTAAATTCTCAGCATCGTCCAAGCGCACCTTATTTGAAAGCACGAATGCATCATTTTCAACCCATCTTCAATCGGTCCTTTGCAGACATCAACACAGTCCGTGGTAACTTACAACATCACAACATCGGGGGAAATCAACACGCTCAATATAGTTCCAGGTCACTTGGAATATACTTCGTGAAAAAGTGATTTCTGAAGCATTCTGCTTACTTTGTTATGAATATTGCCTTATTTTATGTGTATCGTCCCGATTTTATACACTCGGTTATTTTTTTACAAGTGGTTCATGTTGTCTTTCTAGTGCGCAATAATTCAGATTTTTTGTCAACAAAAAAGTTCAGACGGCCTGTAAACACGAGAGGGAATTTCGAACCATATTTTGCAGTTATGACATTAACAACTCAAGTATTTGCTGTCACCTGTTTGCAAATCCGTTCATACATTGTCTCAAACAAATAAAGGGCGTGATCACGTCCTTGCATTCTTACGATTGCCCAAATTGAGTACTTCTGCAAGAACCACATCGTAATCACATGACCGGAAAAACATCACTGAAACATGGCCACATCCGGAACATCCAAAATTTGTGTTGGTGTTATTACATTCAAACGTCAAAACCCACCAGAGTGTGTGTCAAAAAAATGCTTCCTCCGAGTCTGTAGTATGTTATCATTATATTGAGGCCAAGGCTTTCGAATTACCGATTATTTTGTGGTTTTACCAGTTTATCACTTATGCCATTTGCAAATTAATCTTCTTCAAAATCCTAAAATTCACTTTTTTTCCTGAAAAAAAATTTATGTACCTTTTCTATGCACTTTACTCATTATTTTGATATATAATTTGCCTTTCCTTACTTCTCTTATCTGTTTCTGAGGCATTGGGAAAAATGTCAAAAAACTGACCAAAGTTAGGTTGGACGACCCCTTAACTATTGGTAAAGTTACTGCAAGTTTATGATTGATTTAAGAGAGTCGGATAGACAGGTATCTCACTGATGGATGCATATAATTCAAAATACCCCAATGTCTTCCAGGGAGAGAATATTTAAAAAAAAAAAAAAAATAAGGCCCTGTATGCACACAGTTTATAGTACTTGGCCACCTGACGAGTGAACATCCATTGATACATTTCATTGTAATATCAATAAAAACCAGAGGAACAAACAAGCAAATGTGCTGCTCATGGATCACTCGGTAGAAGACCTGGTCGTTCATGCATGCACGTTTTCTTGTTGGGTACACAATTATATTTATTAAACGCCTGTTCTATGAAATCCTCATCTATAGCAACACTAAACCATGCGGAAAATGATAATATATATATAAACATATGTGCAGAACAGAAATCGTTGACAGACTATTTTTATAAAGAAGTGAAATTTCACTGGACTTTTCTACAAATTGTGCGCCGCAATTACAATTTGAATCGCTAGTGATAAGTAAAAATCGTCCTCTGAGTTCCAATGTGTTCTACGTGCCAGTTGGAACACTGGGACTCAGGGGATGAAATAGTAACACGGGTTCCCCTCACAAATTTGGTTGGCCGATAAAATGTGATATGTTTGTTGATAGTTGTCAAATGAATTGCTGAGTGTCCTTCTAATAATTGTTTTTATAGATGTGAAAGCATGTAATAAACACAGAGCGACACGTGTGTGTGAATGGGTTAATCAATATGGCACTTGTGCCATCACAGAAGGATAAAACTTGAGGCCCGCAGCATCTCATTCTATTCTTCTGCACAGGCACTCATGCCATTTCGATTTACCCATTCACACACATGTGCCATTCTGTGTATTTATTTACTGGTCTTCACACTCACTTTCAGCATCTTATGGCTATACATGTATTATGACTGAAACACAAGTATAAAGTCAAGTTTTACTGGTAGAGTGCGGAATTATTTTTGGTCATCAAAATTTGTTCACATATCTTTGCCTTGTTACAATTTATGGGAGAGTGCCAATAGGCACTCTCCCATAAATTGTAACAAAGCAAATCCTAACAGACTAAATAATTAAACTTAAAAGGTGATATGTAGAACATCCACTGAAAGTGAAACCTTCAAGTTGCGGTACCGACACTTCAGAATAAAGGCCAAAAATGGGCTTCCAGCACTCTACCAGTTAATCACTCACAATGGTTTATACAACTGCTGTCCATTTGAAAGGCTATGACCCCCCTCCACCCACATTGGTTACTAGGTCCTATTTAGCCAATGAAAACAGAACCTGCATACCATAGTAAACAAACACTGCTGAAGTTGAATCCTCAAGCTTCTACTGGTCTAACAAGTTTTTGTGATGAATTGATGGTAACATGGTTTGAGGCTCAGAGTTTTGCATCTCGGCTGAACATACGCTCCAAGCTGCAAACCTCTGACCATGTTACTGTCAATTCATCAGAATAACATATATGTTCCAATAAGACCCTACCCTTAGACCAAAACCCACATCGTGAAATGAACAAAGTAACTTGAATGAACAAGACACCTCTAATGATAACAAATTTACTAAATAAACCTCTTGTGTACTCCACGATTTCACTGGACAACAAAAAATCAATGACTTTGATAAAAGTTGAGGGAACTCCATCTTAGTACTGATCATGAACTTATAAGTTGTATACATTCATAGAATGATCACTGGCTTCGAAAAATATGATTTTATAGCCAGTATGCACTTTGAATCTCCTCCCACTGTTATCATCTTTTCAAATATTTTACATGGTGACATCAGATGGTAATATATGTCGCTGGTGCAGTAAACATAGAAAAAGCTAAGCAAGCTCTTGTTCAATCAGAGGACAAGGATTTTAGTCTTATTGGAACATATAAAAATATGGGCTGATGTCTACCTGCAGCGAGATCCTGATACAAATTATCCTGTATGTACTATACTGCATTGTTTTTGTAAACCTGTACAGAAAATTCATGACTAAACTTTTACCTAACATAAATAAATGGCAGCATTCATGGATGCTGTAGCCAAATTCAAAGTGTGTGTGTGTGTGTGTGTGTGTGTGTGTGTAGGGGGAAGGGGGGGGGGGGCGGTTTAAAAAAAATGACGGTTTGGAGAGTCCAAGAAAATTTTGATAAATTAAACCCAAAACACTCAATTTCCTTGCATTTCAGTATCATTTTAATGCTGAAACACTGCATTCTTATGGGCAGAAAGTTTCAAAATCTATATCGAGAATGTTCCCGGGAGCCAGATAAACAAAATTGGGTATCTGACGATTAACAAACCAGATCATATAAAGCAAAAAAATAATTCAAGTTTGGTATAATTTGTTACTTTGTGACAAGGATTACCCAAAACAAGTATTGTTAATTGGCAAAACAGCCCGTACAGATTGATTCTAAGGAACATCAATCCCTCCCACCCTCCCCCACCCCTCCCCCACCCCCACCCTACCCCTCTGTCTCTGGCGTCCTTGGCATTTGCAACATATTTTCTTGAATAACTGAAAAAATTTTTTTTCTTCCAAAATATAGCTTGCGACGTCTCATTGGAAAAACTTTGCATTGGAGACAAAAAATGAAAAATTTATCATTTAAAAGAAGATTTTTGTGAATGGCACTGGCTGCATAACAATACTGTAATAATAACTTGATTCTTTACAAAACTACTACTACCACAAACCAAACTCATGAAAGTAAATCAATATTAGTCTACTTAAATTATTGCACTGCAATTCAAGTCTAACCTTACAAATATATACCTATATATCAAAAATCATACAAAAATTAGCATGCAACCAGAGACGTAGGAACTGGGAGGACACAGAGAGCATATGACCCTCACCCCCACCATCACCTTTTCCAGGAATAGTTGACTGCAATTTTATTGGGAATTAGCAGGAATGGAGTCCACAGCTCTTAGATTCTTTATTCTTAATAGGTGCCAAAGATTCCTTCATTTGATTTGCCCTAACCATGGTTTTAAAGTCAAGATAAACACACATTTTTGGTGCCACACTGAACAAATATTTCTATCAAACAAAAACAAAGTTTCAGTCTGTTGGGGAAATTTTTCATATATTGGGAAATTTTTGGGTTGGAAATTGAGAAAAATCATGCCCAAATGCCATTTGGAAGGTATTCAGCCTGTGTAAACAACCAAAAGAACCCCTAATGTACTGTTGAGTGATATATATGAGGGTATCATTTATGTATCTCAAAGGAACAATACTAATATAAATTCTATAAAACAAAAATGAAAAAATATGTTGCAGATAGGCTCCTGCGAATATTCGACTGTTCGAGTTGAAGTCGAGTCGATCAACAAATTTGAATTGAATTCGAGTTGAAAATAAAATCATGAATATAAAAATCAAATATGAAAAAAAACCTTATTAATAAATGTCTTGTTATACATACCTTCGTACATTTAATTCTGGCTAAATTGTCAAAACAATGCAAGGAATTGACCATGAACCCCCAAGCACACATCATCAACATGGAACTTACAGTGTATTACCAATGTCATTTGGAATCATGCGACACGGGTGATTCCAAATGACATTGGTAATACACTTATATTTTACAGTGGATAAAGCCAGGGCTACAAACACATGTAATACATGCACTCCATAAATACCCAAGCGACAGCGACTACACATCTCACCTCTGGTACACTTCACTCAGTAAGAAGCATCCATTGCTTCATGATAAGGCAAGATCAGACGATGCCAAGTTTAAGGTCAAGAAGGGAGCGAAGCAATCACAGGTACATACAGATTCTTTGTCTACTATTCAACCATGCGTTTGAGTGTGCTGCATGAGTGTGCTGCATTGTTTATCGTACAAACCGCTGAATGTTAGCATGAATATCAAATCATCAGAACAATGCCAAAACAATCCTAGTCTTGCTATTTTAAACTGGAAATATCGTGTACGAAACCCCACTTGGACACCTGGTTTCGATTAACTTGGTTCGAATTCGATGTTTGGTCGACGCAAACATTTTTTTGGCAAGTTCGAGTTGAAAGTTGAGTCAGAAAAAAATCCATATTCGCAGGGACCTAATTGCAGAGTATATTACCTTATTCAACCCGTAATGAACACATGTTTGCATCAAGAAATTAGTAGCAAGCAATAGCACGATACCACAATATACATCTAATCTGTAAGGAAGATTAGAAATAATTTAATGCCTTAGTACTGTAGGATCAAATGATTACTGATCTTTCCTTTGAATTCAAAATTATATTCTTATGAACAATACAATTCAGAAACTTAAGTGTTGAAAGGGTTTAACAAAAATTGTCATACTGCAAAGAAAAATGTCAAGCTGAGATTGGTAACCTTGTCAGGGTACATAGAACTATGTTTAGATTCTGCTGTGTACATAAAATCTCACGATGGTCTACATACTCAAGGGATAAGAATTCAACTTGAAAATTGAACTGAGAAGATGATTACATCTCAAAAGTTACGTGCCATTTGAAATGTACAAAATCAAGTGAATATGAAAAGATCTGCAAACCATACAGCTTGAAATTGTGGCGGCTAGCTGCCACAGAAAATAATTATTACTTGGGAGCTGAAAGGGTCCCATGATTATTTGAGTATAAAAAGCCAGACACCATATTTGAACATTATTCAACAGTGCAAGATGATAAAAATACCTACATTATACTTTTCACTTGGATGCTAGGAAGGAGATTAGAAAATCATGGCAACTGGAGCATATTACGTTGGTTTTCCAGTATATCAAATTCGTTATACAGGTCTTTGGTAGGGTACACAGCTCCATGTACCTTGTAGGGCTGCAACGATATGCTTCACTAATGATACAATATTATCACAATTCAATCTATACGATATGATATGTATCATGATACACATGATCTCTCATGGCACGCAACTAGAACTATCAAATACTTTGAACTACATGTATTCATTTCCGAGAGTTTCCTTTTATTACAAATTTCTGAATGCACTCTTCAGACAATATGTAACTTCTCAAAGTGATAACCTTTGGCAATCATTAATTTCAGGTTTTGATTTTATGACCTGATTTCTGGTGTTTTTTTCCTCTCACACAAAATGTTCAAACAATTTAATCCCTTATATCTTGTTTCACAGAGCTCTATGAGCTCTGTCAAACATGATATAATGGATTAATCAAATAAATATTCAACAAATTAGAGGAAATTCACCAACTTTTGGTTGACATATTTATCACTGTCAATGCTTGTATGCAGAAAAACAGGGTTTCACTGCATCAGCTTTCAAAATCAATTCGAAATTGTTTTGCCTGATTTTATTTATATTTAACGTATCCTGATACATAATGAACAATGATATGTACTGAATTGTGAGCAATGTATCACAGTTCAAGTGTATCATGATTAATCATTGTAGCCCTAGTACCCTGACAGAATTTTATGTATCCTGAGCCACAGGCTCAGGGTACATAAAATTCTGACAGGCTACAAAGTGCTGTGAAAACTGCCAAGACCCATATAACTGTTAGTACCAACGGATTTGTACATGTAATACCAGCTGGACACCATCTCAAATTCTCTGAAAAAGCACAAGCAAAGTTTCAGTGAACAGACTCCCAAGTTCAAACTGGAGGTAGAGGAGTCTAGTTAATTAATTTATTTATTGGTGTTTAAGGTCACATATTTCTGCACAATGGCTAATCATGACCACAACAGTTTTATGAGTGGAGGAAGCTGGAGTACCCGGAGAGAACCACTGGGCAATGGCGAGAAACTGTCAGCTCCCCAACATACTAACTCCATACAAGCAGGGCTAGCATTGGTTGAAGACAGGTGCACCATCGACATGCAGTACACCTTAGTACACAATGCCACTGTGCCCCCAAATGGGCAATGGAAGTGAAGTGTCTTGCCCATGGACACAACTTGGTTGGCGCAGACAGGATTTGAACCAAAGACCTCTCGGCTTGCAGTCTGCACCTCTACTTACTGAGCCATCGCACCCCTATCTGGTTAATTGGATATCTCTTATCTGAATCCTGTTAACAGGACTATAAACCACAAATTTGCAGGCAAGAATTCACTAGCTTTATCGAAAAGTGCAATTTTCCATATTCATCCAAATTAGGTCTCACAGAAAGACTATTTATTTATTTATTTATTTATTGGTGTACAAGGTCACATATTTCTGCACAATGGCTAAGTGTGACAGCAACATGGATATAAAGTCAAGTGCAGTCAATCGCTTATAATCAGATCACACATTTTAAAGGACTCCCACACCAGGCATTGGTTACCAGTTCAATAGAGCTGGTTTACCATAGTAAACAGGCACTGCTTCACTTCGTTGGGTTCTCATGGAGACACAGAAAAACAAATGTGAAATTTGTTTACACTTGTTTCTATTTATAACAAATGCATCCATGAAAACTATCTCAGTTTGCCATTGACGATACTCATTCTGTGGGTTTTATTGGAAGCATGACAATATATTTGGAATGCAGCTGAGGTATTTAATTATTTCCACGTTTATCAGAAATTATACCATGAGGTTTTGTAGTGTTTGCATCCGAACACAAGGTTCATACACTCCAGGACAGAAAAAATTCAAGAATTTTTCAAGGACAAATAAGCATTTATCAAGCAACAGTTTTCTGAGGGGATTGTCATTTCTCAAAAATCTCACCTGCATCTAAAATCTATTTCCTGCACAATTGGCTGGGTGCTAGATTGTGTTTGGTGGTTACAATTTATTCAATATTTATTTTATTATAAATCATTGGAGAGTGCCTGCAGGCACTCTCCAGTGATTTATAATAAAGTAAATTGATGTGAAGAAAGTGTCATTTGCCACTGGCTGCCCATTCAAGTCTGTAAAAAGAATATAAAGACTTGTTTAAAGTACTCCCACTTTTCAGTTAAATTGATGGTGGATTTCAGCACTCCATCAGTTATTTCCGACATGCATGTTTTCTTTCCTCACCTTTTTAAAAAAATTAAAACCAAATAAACTTAAAAATTTGGCAAAAGGTTGGACTCAAAGAAACAAGCTGCAACGATAGCAGAAAAAATGAAAGGATATTCAAGGAGTCTGACTGACTTTCAAGTACTTTTCAAGGGCATCTTCTGAATATTTCAAATTCAAGGAGTTTGACTAAAATTCAAGGACTTTTCAAGGCTGTGCGAACCCTGGAACACTTCGGCCAAATTTGTTTTTTCTTTGCATTGTAGTATCTTCTGCAAATTCGTCTTCATGAAAGTTTTTTAATCACAGATTTACATAAATTCTTGTTGCTTCTGATGCACAACACTTTGCTCTTTCAAACAAAATCTGAAAGTTGATATTTTTTCAAATAACTGGCTTTTTGTCCCTTTAACTGAAGATGACTTTCAAACAACAAACCATTTACCACTCTTTCAGTATATATAAATTTGACCTGTTAAATGGATATGGGTTAAAGAGAAAACTTTTGTTAATTGCAAGGCTGAACGATATGTTTTCTCACGATACACTTCGTATCACGATACTATCCCCACGATATGATATGTATCACAATACACTACCACTAATCGAGTGTCACCACCACAATCACCAAAACTTCACAAAAAGTGATTTGTTTCTTGACACTGTGTAGTTGGATCTTTCTATTAAATATTCTTGATAGTCCAGTAGAAATGTGAGGACACCAGAAGTAATTCTGCAGTTATGGACCACCGGGTAACCCAGTGGTCCTTAATAGCAGATTTGCTTCTTGTGACTCACATTTCTTCTAGTCTGGTGAGTGGAAGGAAAAGTCTGATATCCACCCACATATTAGCCAAATAACAATCATCATACAGTCAGGATCAAGTAAATTCCATTCAATGAAATTAGATTTCTCAAACTTTTTGACTGCAAAACATTATGCCACTCTTCTATTTTCTTGGAATTTTTTATTTCTTTCCTTATAGTGTTATATAAAGATTTAAGAGTGAGGATAATGGTTTGTACTATTCAGTGCAACTGATTACTCGAAAATGATGTAAATTCAAACTAAAATAAAATAAAGCTGATTTCAAAATGAAACTTCATCTAATAGATGCCAAGTCATTGATGTAACCATTTTAGAATTGTCATTAACAAAATATTCATGAAATTTTTGGTTCACGTGCATCATGATACAGTGCAAGCGTATCATCAAGAGAATGAATCGCGATGCATTCGTTTCATGATTAATTGTTGTAGCCCTATTTAATTGAAAGAAAGTAAAAATTATTTACTCTGACAGCCAATGAATACCCCATGGTCATAGACCTATTTGTCCTCAGTGCATCCAATATGAGCATTTAATCTATTACATCTTCTTTAACAAAGCTTTTTAATTTTTTTAACCAGTTTGAGCCCACTTTTCCGACCCAGGAACATGATACATCTTAATTTTGTTAAGTAGGATGGCTTCTAAGTGAATATGTGGGTAGACCAATAAATATTTTTAGTGTGCAGCCCCAAAACAGCATATGCATGTTGTGTACCCCCAAATAATAAATATGTTCTCTTCTAATTGCTGCCACTGAACTGACCTGGGAGGTACCACCAGGGTTCAAAGGGTAAAGCTATGTGATATATGAGAATAAATGCCAAGTTTATTACTAGAAAACAGGATGATGACCAAATTCCTGTTAATTGCATTCCCCTGTTAACTGAATATGCTTTGTTGGCAAAAGTGGCCATACAATTAACAGCATTTCACTGCATATTATTACTACTTATTACTACTTAACCCTTTACCCAATGCAGACGATATCAAAATTTATTATTTCAAATACCATTTTTTCAGATTTTTCAAAAATTTCAACAAAACCATATCATGTGACCCCTCGTTGGAACGAGCTCGTTCCAACGAGGGGTCACATGATATGTTTTTTTTTAAATCTTTTGAAAAATAATATTTTTTCAACTGCTGAATTTGCATATTACGCGGGCGGATGTGGCTGATTCATTGGGTAAAGGGTTAAGTGGGTGTTCTCTAGAATATTAACAGAGTTTCGCGAGGTGGTAAAACTCAGTAATTCACGACGTCATGCAACCGGAAGCGAGCAGAGGGCATTAATGAAAACAAAATTTATTAACAGCCTGTCGCTCACTTATGGTCATGGTATTGATAGTAATAACATGATTTTGTCAGGTGTCCCGGTTTATTAATGGCCCTTGAGGACTAAATAACAGTTCTCTAGCTTATTAACGGCCCTCGACTTCGTCTCTGGCCAGAATAAACTCTTGGGCTATTATTCATTCCTCTCAGGCTGTTAATAGAACAATAACATGACTTTGGAAGGCATTGTGGTTTATTAATGGCCCAACAGGTGTGAATAACAGCCCAACAGCTTATAAAAGGCCCAATATGAAGTCAAGGGCCGTTAATAAGCTGAAGGGTTGTTATTCACACCTGTTGGGCCATTAAGAATCCACAAGGCTCGACAAAGTCATGTTATTACTATTATTACCATGATTTGAGCTTTCTGGTTTGGAACATTGTACCAATAAATTCAATTGGTCTTCATTTAATTCGGTTGAGACATTTTTAATGTTTTGAATTTTGACAGGTGAAAGTATCGTCTGTTGTCAAACAAACAGGTGTCACATGATTATCATTTGATTGGCAATGGCATGCTTTCATTTGCAACAAAGCTAGAAAACTTAAAAACAGACCCAATATTTACAACTTTTAAGTCAAGAATAAAGGCTTAAAATGTAGACAGACCTACTTATTATATACAGCTGCTTGTTCTTATGAGGCTAGCTTTGTTGGACATTTTACATATTTAATGATGTAAATAAAAATCACATTGTTCACTAGTTGAAACCATTTCCAGAAACTGTCTCCATTTGTACGACAGCGAGGAACAAAAGTCATATCACCTGTTGGGCTGTTAATGAGATTTTTAACCCATTAAAGGCCCGACATGTCACATTACTTTTTGAAGTTGAGCATTATGTTCTTGTAATGCCCTATTAGACTCTGTTAATGTACTAGGGAACAACCTTTGAAGTGGTAATAATAAACCACTTAAAGAACTTGTTCCAACACTGCTCACTTTTACTGGAATAGATAGAACAGGTGCCCCAACATTCATTCTGTTGGTATACTTGCAAGTCACATTCCAAGTGCTTTTACAGTTGTTTCTAGGCAAGTATTAGCTGACTATATAGGCAGTCAATACTTGTCTAGAAACAACAGCAAAGTCACAGATAGACTATCAAAGCATGGCAATGTATAAAAAAATACATTTCTTTAAGGGTTAAATAAAATTCTGTTGGTGCTTTTTTGTCTGCATTTACTATATCAAGGAGTTCCAGATTTTAAGCCTTGTTTACAATCAGAAAATTTCATTACAAAAGTATATTTAGTCAAGATCAAATTATCTCACCAAAGTAAAAGTACATTTGCAGCAGACGACACATTCAGCTATTCCCATCATGTTCATTTTTTTCCATTTTCTTCAGGGCTTGTTCCAAAGTACTCAGTACTCTTACTCGTAGTACTCGAGTACCACTTTATTGACAAAGTACTCAATACTCATACTTTACTCATATAATTTCAAATACTCATACTCAGACCCACTACTTTAAAAAAAAGGTCAGTACTCCCGAATATTTTATGAGTAATTTATGAGTACTTTGTAAATATTTGAAATTTTTTCAGAATTATGCCATGTTCTACCAGCTATGTATAAATGTTTCAGTTCAACCTAGTTCCTTCATTGACACAGAGCAGCTATGTTGAATGAATGAATTGTGTATCAATATAATAGTTCAATGAACTGTGAGCTGTTAATCTCAAATCTTATCCTGGATAGTACTGATTAATTAGCTAAGTACACAGCCCTTATTTTCTTCTTCTCTGTTGCACAAATCCGAAGATAAAAATGGGGAGTACAAACATTTCTAAGATTCAAAAGGAGGAGGATATTTCCATATCAAGCCTGTCTAAATTTTGTCGACCATGTGATTATGCATGATCATCAAAGTTTATATCATGTGGATGATAACTTCACGTTGAGTTATTGAGTCAACTCCAAATTTCATCCATAGGACTGTCTCATACGCAGGTCAAGTTAAAATTTGGGTTCAGTCTGACCAATTTTGGCTGAGTTATGGTACTTTTCCATTTTTTTGATTTTGAAAGTTGGATGCCTGGATGATAACTTTAGTTTGAGTTATTGAATCAACACCAAAATTTTGTACATAGGTTTGTCTCATGAATATGCAGATCAAATTCGAATTTGGGCTCAGTACGACCAATTTTGGCTGAGTTTTGGCCCTTTTTCCATTTTTTCGAGTTTGAAAATTTGTTGTCTGGAAATATATCCAATGTAAGAACTTGTGTGTCAGAGGACATAGCCCATGCCTGGCAGTTGTCTTGTTTGTATATTACATTTGCGGATGCAGCTGATTCATTAGGCAAAGGGTCAATTATGCATACATATAACATAAATGTAGAATATCATCCTTAGTTAATTGATTTGGGTTGTTACACTCCCATCAAGTTGACGAGACCAGATCAACCACATCAAACACAAAGCTGTAGGTCTTGTTTTTGACCTGGCTGATCTGTCTCATCAAAGAAATAATAGATTAAAGTGCCATCTGGAATGCGCAGAAGCAAAATAAATATATTAAAAAAGGGAATATTCACTAATTATCATGGTAATTTCTGGACACATTACAAGATATTTTATTCAATTAACTGGTGGAGTGCTACATTTTACTTGACCACAAATTTCATTTCATCATATATTGCCCTGTTATATTTGATTGGATAGTGCCAATAGGCACTATCCAATCAAATGTTACAGTTACAGAGTGATGTATCATTAACAAAATCTGATTCTTGCTTGGTCAAAATGAAACCTCCCCTAACAGAGTGTATCTATGATCATCACAACCTGTAGTATTTCGTGAAGCCCAAATATGGGCTTCTAGCACTCAGCCAGTTAACAGGAGTTTGCTCTATAGCCTAATGCAATTAACGAGTCACATTTGTACTGAAGGTATGGCAAATGGTTTTGTGTTTAGAAGTTCTATTCATTTAACAGGGTGGTTATTCAATTAAGAGATATTGAATTAAGTGGGTACCACTGTATATTTGCTTCCTCGAGAAGCAATGGTCATTTGTTCGATGGGAAGGGGTGGGGTTGAGGAGACAAATAATTGAATCCCAATTTAATATTTGAATATTGCCTTCCACAAATGGATATCGGAGTACATGTATAAAAATATTAATTTTAGTACTAAAAGTCAGCACAATTTCTCTATTACCCTGACTATGAATGGTTCATAGCAAGCCATTAATTAAAAATAGAATATGCTTTCATGTTTGGAATTCACTTAAAAAATTTCCACAATACTGTGTAAGTATTTGTTCCTTGAATCCTGAACCCTTTGTAACATGGAATTAACTAATCCTGTACATTTTTACAGCCTTAGGCAGTGTATATTTTCATGTGGTGTGTGAGATGGCTGTTACAATTTTTTTATAACCAGAAAGTGTGCCTAACCCTGTGTATTGCACAGGGTTATTCACACTTTCTGGTCAAAACAAATTTTCTAACCCTGTGCAGCCTTGGTGAAATCTCATCTACATCAACTCTTTACCAAAAACATAATGGCCCAAATCAACCAGTACTATTCTCAAAAAAGGTGTTCAAACTCAGCTTATGGCACCGCAATGAAATGAATTGTGGAAAGTTTTTTTTCTGTAAATTCCAAAAATTAACACATATTCTATTTGCAGTTAATAGATTGTTCCATACAGATAACAGTTCTTCCAATTAACCCTTAATGGCCTATTTCACACTTTTACAAACCTTAACATGCCATCATGAGTAGGCCCTGCTGACAAAACACAAATTACATAGGCAGTGATTTCTAGTCAGGTCTTGGCTGCCTGTTAACGCAGCCAAGACTTGACTAGAAAAATCACGGTTAAGCCACTGGACATGTACCAGCTGTGGTCAGGTGTGAATTCAGGACAACTGTCCAGGCCCCTAGGGTTAAATGACTGTTACACTGACTAGCAATTCTTGCAGACTTATTATCAAATTACCAAAGATAATGCCTAAAAAAATTAAAAATCTGTTTCCCAGGACTTCCATGCTCTCTTTTTATAACCAATGCAAACTTGAAAAAAAACAAAAATTAAATAGTTTATGTCGGATATTTATCCAAGTCAATAAAATTGATAAATTTGTCCCTTGAGTGCAACAAGGTTTTGCAATGCTTTGGCATTGCAAAGCCTTCTTGCACTCAAGAGACGAAATACACCACCACCACGAATGCTATTCTGTGGATTACGAGGCTTAAAACATAAAACAAACCAAGAACATGAACTTTTGATGGCAAAAAAATAATTGCACAAACAAAAAATAACATCAAAAAATGCCCGCCCACATACAATTTTACAAAAAAATGGCCTGAGAAACAGAAGATCTACTTTGTGGGGCATAAAACAGCTTAGTCATTCTGAATGCTCTATTGCTTGTTGATGTGCTTTCAGTTCTTCCATTTTCAGCCCAATGGATCTGGTAACTTGTTGCTTCTGTTCATCTGTTATTCTCTCCTGTAATACTTGATATGTCTGGAGTGTGTCCCTCACTGCTTCCTTTGCCTCTTGCATGTCATCTGAGAAATAAACTGACCCTTGGCTTTCCTTCTGGATTAAAAAATAAAAAAGTACTATAAAAAAAATTGTAAGGCCTAAAAAAGTTAAATATCTGTTTCTTAGGCCCTCCCGCACGGTCCTTTTGGCAGCCGAAAGCTCTCTTTCTCTTTTTATAACCAATGCAAACTTAAAAAAAAAAATTAAATGGTTTATGTCTGATATTTTACCCGTGTTAATAAAATTGATAAATTTCTTCCTTGGGAGAAACAAGGATTTGCAATGCTTTAGCATTGCAAAGCCTTCTTGCACTCAAGGGACAAAATACACCACCACCTAAACCAAGTGATAGCAAAGAAATAATTACAAAAATAAAAAATCAAATAAAAAACCACCTGCCCACATGCAATTTTACAAAAATGGTCTGAGAAAAACAAAAGATCTGGATACTTTGTGGGACCGAATTAATCTTTTAAATAAGAATTTCTGTTAACCCTTTACACAACATAATGGCAAAAACCGGCAGTACTATTCACAAATATCACCATTCAAGTTTCATTATTTTTTTATTTTTTGTCTCAAAACACAGCTTATGAACCCTCATTGGAAAGGGCTTGTTGAGCTCATTCCAATGAGGGTCATAAGTTAAGTTTTTGATGCAAAAAATGAAAAAAATTTAGTTATTCAAATGCCATCTGCCTTTCACGTTAGGTAATGGGTTAACCTTCACCTACAGTGCAGTGATCTCAAAAACAGTCTTTTTCTCATTCAAGTTGTGATATATTGTGACCACAGCATGTACAAATATTTATTTATTTATTGGTGTTTAAGGTCACATATTTCAGCACAATGGCTAATCATGACCACGACAGTTTTACGGGAGGAGGAAGCCGGAGTACCCGGAGAGAACCACCGAGCAACTGTCAGCTCCCCAACATACTAACTACACACAAGCAGGGTTAGCAATGGTTGAAGACAAGTGCACCATCGATGTGCAGTACGCCTTAGTACACAATGTCACCGTGCTCCCATGTGGGCAATTGGGGTGAAGTGTCTTGCTCAAGGACACAACGTGGTTGCCGCAGGCGGGATTCGAACCGAGGACTTCTCGGCTTGCAGTCTGCACCTCTACCAACTGAGCCACCATGCCCCACATGTATAAATAAGGTAAAGATTCATCAATCATTTATATCTATGCTACTGACTCTAGACAGGCATGCTGATTCCAGAAATTGATGAAACCTGAAAACAGGTTGTGAATTTTTAACTTTGGGAACCCCATGCATGGAACCTGTTTAAGGACGCTGACAAAAACTATCATGGATGCCTTATTTTGAAATTATATTTTGCTTAAAGTTACTTAATATATTATCAAGTCAGATATTTATTTATTGGAATTTAATGATGCCTTCAACAGCCACAGTCATGTCATATCTGACAGTTTAATAGATGGAAAAAGTTAGAGAAACTAAAGAAACCACCAAGCAGTAGAGGTGTACGGTTATGAAAATTTCATTTCGGTTTCGTTTCATTTTTTTTTAAGGGAAATGAGTTGGGTTTCGGTATAGGTTTCAATTTTTTCATTCCTGTGTCATAATTATGGCCAAATTATGTTTTTTATACCCTGGACAACAGATTTTAATCATATTAGGATCATTCTCTGTAAGGGTTCTATGGGACAAAAGGAGGATGAGTTGAAAACATGATACTGAACTCAGTGAACTGACTGAAAAGTATAATGACTAGTTGCACACTTTGGTCTTCATAATAATTCATATACATGTATTAACTTAAAATAAGTCACCCGGACACTCAACAACCAGAAATAATGAACATTCCAAGTTTGAATGTTAACAACTTAACACTTAGTTAACAACTTAACACTAACAGTGTGTGGAAAAAATGAGAATCGGAAAACATAACTTTCATGTTTCTCAACATTTGAAGGGCAGGCCTAGTTCAGCGTTCTGAATGTAATGGCTAGTACTGGCTACCAGTAGTGGGGTAGCCACTACATTCAGATCGACGAACTAGGGTGGGCCCAAAAAGTCACAAAATGAAAATTTTTAAACTGTGATGCCACAAGAACCACAATGGCAGTAAGTTTTGTGGCAGTGGAGGCCAACATTTTTCTGATTTGTATTATCTGATCCAAGACCCGACTCATCCAAGGTCCGAATCGTCCCGTATCCACACACGTGTATTTCATTCTTCTTTCCTTCTACAAAATTTCAGTGGGACTGTGGCAGTACCGAATGTCATACTAAAAATGTAATACACCCATCGTCTGGCCATTGTGTTTTTTTACACTTTTACACTTTATAAATTGCAGCTATTATGGGAGGTGGAATGGGTCTAGTAATAATGGAGATATCTGTGAAAAACAAAACGTATACGTTTTCAGTAAATGTACAATAAAAAGCTTTTGTTTCGGTATTTTCAGTATGCCACGGTTCGGTTGTCGGTTGTCACTAAACACTAAAAAATCCTGACCCAAACCATTTTTCGGTGTAACCATACACCTCTACCAAGCAGCAGCGTGTATCTGTTGGGACTCTCAAACTTACTAACCTGGCATAAGCAGGGACAGAATCTGTTAAAAGCATGCATACCACTTATGTCCAGTATGCATTAGCTCAGTGTCCCAACATGCTCCAACATAGGTAATTGGGATTAAGTATCTTGGCCAAGGACAAAACACAGATGTTACGGGTCAGGATCTTTCTCCCACCTCTAAGGTACTGAGACATATATAAAGTTGAGTGAGACAGCTGCAAGAGATTATTATTATCCTCGATGGGTATCTGGGTGGGATTGGGAAATCTTACCCGAGGGGCAAGATATTTGAGCCAGACACCAGCCTTGCCAAGTGTCTGGCTCAAATATCTTGCCCCGGGGGTGAGATTTACCCGTTCCACCCAGATACCCATCGAGGATGATTTTTCTCTCACCATTTTAGGGATGCGATGCCATTAATAAGAAAATACCGTATTTTCTAGGAAAAAATAATTCTTAGTGCGTTCATTCTAGGAGAAAACCAATAAGGTACTCGGAAAGCTTGTCGAGAAGTGTGGCATATACCAAAGGTATATACTTCAAAACATGCAGACTAGCACCACACATTGAGGGTTAATGCACTGAAGCGATCTGAAAGAAATTGACATGTCCGCACTCGTCATTTCCAACCCCCCCCCCCCCAAAAAAAATGCCCCCCCCCCCCCCATGTTAAACCATATAGGGAAAAGCATCAGGCAGAAAATTTTAATATCTAGATATTTATACTTGTAAGATGTATGAGGGGTGTCATCTCAACAAGATGAATGGCTGCAATATCCTGACAAGATGAATACCGACAGGACAAAAACTTCTTTTTTCATTAACTATGGGGGAAATTCATGAAAAGAGATTTATAAAGTGTATAATTACGCTCTTTTGGGGTGGTTGTTTCACGTGTTTCAGTAGTTGCTGAGCAGTTATTACCGGTATTAATATTTTTATTTTTCATCTCTTGATCGCCCACATTCACTGTCTGACTTGAGCAAGAGTTTATTTCCACAATGAGTTCAATTGTTATATCCTAAAGTCTAACTTTGTCAATACTTTGTGTTCACTAAATGCAGTACAAACTTTCAGTCAGCTATTTTTATGAAAACTCACTGTTGACACTAAAAGCACATTTTACAAAAGAGATATTGCTGACAAAGTTGAAAAAAAATGCTCGAAAGAACAGATTTTTATATAAATTCTGGAACTGGCCCCAATAGCTAAAACATTTCTGGTAAAATATTTTAATAGACTTCTTGTATATTCCTTGCCATAATTTCCATCCCCATGTAATTTACGCTTTATAAAATTGAGAGGATAATTCCCACTTCAAAACTGAACCTTACCACAACTATTGTTGATGAACGGAAAATTTTCCTCACAATTTTATAAAGCATAGATAACATGCAAATAGATTTTAAACAAGAGGCCCCAGTGGGCCTTAGGGCGCACACCTGACATGGTAGTCTAAATATAAAACCAGGGACTTGACTTGAATAAGCTGCATATGCTCCCTCCTAAGAAAAGCATATATCAACTAGATGAAGCGATTGTGCCCACACAATACACAGGATTTTCCTTCTATTTTCAGTTCCTGCACTTGTACATTCCAAAATTGAGATAAACGCATGAGAAACAGATTTTTTTTTATTTTTGTTCAGAAATTTTTGAGTCCCAAACAAAATTTTTTCAGTCTGAAATATTTTTTTCTTCTTAAAATGTACCAAAACGCATAAAAAACCAAAAACTAATTTCTGGGTTTTGGTGTAAAATTTTCCAAGTCCCACTGGGCCCCCAAATTTTCAGTGTAAAAAAAAAATTGTTTTTTTTGTCTCAAAAGTGACCAAAATGCATAAAAAACAAAAAAACTCATTCCCAGATTTGGGTCAAAAATTTTCTAAGTCCCACCCGGCCCCCAAATTTTCAGTGTAAAAAAAAAAAAAAAAAATTTTTTTGTCTTAAAATTGACCAAAATGCGTAAAAACCCAAAACTAATTTCTGGATTTTGGTCCAAAATTTCAAAGTCCAGACAGGGACCCCAAATTTTCAGCCCAAAATATGAACCCAGGAATTTGGCTTGAACAAACTTGAATCTCACCTCCCTAAGCATGCAGCATACCAAATATCAAAAGATTCCTATTGGTAGATCTGAAGAAGAAGATTTTTAAAGAATATTCCTCATACTGCACTAATTTAAACATTTGGGCTCCCATAGAGAATTGATTTCAATAAACATGTGAAACAATCTTCCAAAGATGTTATATGTGAAATTTGAAAGCTTTTGGAGCAGTGGTTTGGGAGAAAAGTATTGTTAAATGTTTTTCCCATTACCCACAGTGTTAAAAAATGCTGACTCAGCACTTTTTCAAAGTCCCCAAAAAGTGCCCCATGATAAAACCGGTAGCAATTTTTTTTACCATTCCATTCTGTTGGTCCTAAGGAAGCTTCACACCAAATAAGAATTCTCAGTGCCGTGTGGTTTTGGAGATATGGGCGTTTTAATTTTTTTCTATTTTTAGCTCCTGCGGTTCCAATGGGGCGACGGGAAAATAAATTTGGGCATAAATTAAGTACTTATGACCCAATATGCCCTCATATCAAATTTGGTTCAAATCTGCCTCTCGGTTCGGAAAATAGAAATTTTGGGCTTGGTAAAAATTCTTGCCCCTCCCATAACGAAGGCAAATATAGCTCCTCGAACTTCTCTTAAACAAATCTGAGTCTACACCTCAAAAGAAAGCTGCACACCAAATATCAAGTCTCTGCTACTGCTGGTTCATGAGAAGAAGATTTTTTAAGATTTAAGCACACTTTTTGGGCGTGGCCCTACCGAGGGGCGGATCAACTTGAATTGGACAAACTTGAATTGACATATGATAGGGAACATGCACAGCAAATTTTGTTGAATTTGGTCCAGCAGTTCGTGAGAAGAAGTCGATAATGTAAAGTTAACGACGGACAACAGACAGATGGAAAGCGATCTGTTAAGCTCCCCTTGAGCTATGCTGAGGTGAGCTACGCTCAGGTGAGCTAAAAAGGCTAAATTATTATATTATATGGTACAAGATGTAAACTCCTTTATGTTTGTTACTCTAGTGTTAATTTATTGAGTTTTTCTACCTGGTTTATATTATCACAAGTAGGTTTTTTTCTTGAAAAATAAAATTTCACTTCAAAATACTCTTCTCGTATACATTTTTGCCCAGGATGTCAAAATGGGCTATGCAGTCATTTTAATTAAATTAGTTTTGTTAGGATTCATCTTGTTGGGATGACCAATTTCGACATTATTCGATAGGAATAAACTGTATGAGGGGGAGCATAATAGCAAATTTACATGTGAAATATTTCATAATTTATTCGGATTCTATTTGGTGGTAATGTGGCATAATTATTGAAGCCTTTCACAACTTATAAATTATGGACACAAATGGACAGAGTCAAGGAAATTGCATTTTTTAATTCTTCTTGAATTTCAAAATTATTCCCCGGGGAAGGTAACATGCCCTGTCCAATGAGAGGGGGGCACCACCTCTCGTGTTAGCCCCCATCTTGCTGCTACATGGCTCAAACGATCCTGCACATCATATTCTGTACGCCTCTGAAGCAGATGCCAAAGGCATGAGCGATGATAGGTGGTTTGGGGTGGGGAAGTCCCCGCCCCCCCAAGAAAATTTGGAAATGAGTTATTAAATGGAGAATTCGAGTAGTTTTTGGAATGAAATATCACGTTAATTTTTTGGCTGTCAGAATAACGTTTTTAGCCGGGGAGAGGTGTGTCGATCGCCTGATTGATCCAAAGCTGGTCATTATTGAATAAGAAAAACATAATTGTTTTACTGTTGAATTTGTGATCTTCATGTGGTTATAATAATGATTAGGCTAAAATAATAATAAAAATAATTGAAAATGTTGATTGCAGTCTCCTCAACCACGTCATGTGCAGAGGTGTTAAAACTGATGTTTGTTTGGAGGATAAAAGCTTCTGTTGCTTTGTTATTGCCACCCAAATGTTATTTCACACATTGTGCAAGTAGTGGTTAATTCAATCAACATGTACTTTAATTAATCCCTTCAATCATGATTAGTTTAATAACATAACTCTACAACCTAAAAATTCAGTTAAATGATTTGTTATGAGAGAGTAGGGAGAGAGATGTAATTAAGTTTATATCGGATTTGTTTTTGTTTAAGTAATCACCGTGGTGACCCAGAAAAAGTTCCAGCACCGTCAATCAGGCTGATTTGTCTATTTTTAGTACAACTGTCACATAACAGCAATCAGCAATGCTGGTGTCAGTTTTAAATGAGATGTACACATTATGACCAATGAGCTGTACTGCACCATTCGATGCAGGACACGCAGAAATTCAAAAAGGAAAGTGAATTTGATAAGCAAAGATAAAAGGTGTTAAACAATATCAGGAAATAAAAAAAATAAAGAGAAAGAAATGTAGTCCTATGAAATGATCATTTTTTTCTATTAAGTTTCAATTTCATAAAAATATGAATAAGAATATCTTGGTAAGTTCAGATTTGAAAGGGGCAAATCATTCCGTAAAACAAACATTCCTGACTTTCATTGAGGTAAAAACATCAAAAAAGTTTGCTTAAAAGTTCATTATGAATGCATCTCTGCTCAGTGTTTCGTATAACGTGTAATGCGAAAAATGCATTTGAGTATGGAATTCCTATATAGGCAATTTGTGATAAAGGTGCCTAGAAATTCCTATTTTAAAAAAGATTCCAGTGACACATTCTGGTATCTTTACAAAAACACTGTTGTTACCAATGCTATAGGTATCGCAGAACTAAATATTGAAATTAGAGTGAACCGCCTTAAAATGTTGCACTTGGAAATGATGCAATCTCTAAAAATAAACAGCCTTGGGAAAAACCATTGTTTCAATAAAAGTTTGAAACATTCTATTTACATCTTGCATTATTGTTGAATATTCCTGATAAAAAAGAGGGTGATTTGATAACTTTTGGACCTAAAAAATACAATTTACTTTTTGTGTGTTTTAGTAGGGAATTCCCTGAAAAATATGTGCACGTGACCGGTACTTCCCTTTGTGTCAGTTTTTCTCTCTTATTTGTTGCATGACCCCCCTGTTTTCAGATCAGAAAAAGTTGTCTGAAGGGCTATACTTGACAGAGATTTTTGAATGCCAAAATTAAAGTCATGTGATTATATTTTTTTCCACCTGAACGTTATAATGGTCGCCTATGGGAAAATATTTAGTTCGGTGAGACCTATGGGAAATAAGTTTTTTGGCTTCCAGACCAGATTCAGTTATTATTTTGGGGGATTATTTCACATTTAAATATTTATTTGTGGACCATACACCTTACCAAACCATTTTATTGTTTTGAGAAGTTACATTTTTGTCACAGTCAGCAATAAAAGCTATATATTTCCATGACTAAGGCTGTTCATGCAAGAAAATTCACATCTTGAGCAAGTGTATTCCCCAGGAGCACACTATAACCTCTGGCAGCTGCTAACTAACAGCCTATCTTACCCTATTAACATATTTATTTAAACCATGGTTTCTCCTCAAATTACTAGGGGCAAGGAGGATTCCAAATCTTCCAACCCCCTTCCAAATCACCATTCAAACACAGACAGAAAACCTACACTGCCCTTCTATTCACTATTATTTAGAAGTTTTTCTCTTCTATATTATAAAATGTTGGAAAACAATTCCTTCATTGAAAGAGTATCCTGGAACACAAATTTCAGCAGGGGGTGGGGCTACAGTGGAAAATAACATAATAAAATTACAAATGTGAGTGAATGGCATTTGTGCATAGCTACCAAGAAAGTTGTCTAGTACTAGTGCTGTCATGGTTCCCCTGATACAGCATAAATTTACAGTGACAGTTGTTAAATATTGCTCTTTCCCTGAACTAAGTCCTCTCTCCCACACATATTTAACCCTTCTGCTGATGATAAACATTTGGAAAGACTGAACAGCATGTTTTTAGAGACTGAAGTTAGTATCATACACTTTCAGTTTCTTATGATTTACTTTGAGGCTTCAGCACTCATGGTTCACTGAGTTATTTTTCAATTTAACAACCTTGCCCTGGCTCTTCCACTATATTTTTCATTGTATGCCATTCAGTACTCTAATGTAGACCTCCTACATGTGTGACTGCAAGCCTATCTGTCTGTCTGTCTGTCTGTCTGTCTTCTGTCTGTCTGTCTGTCTGTCTGTCTGTCTGTCTGTCTGTCTGTCTGTCTGTCTGTCTGTCTGTCTGTCTGTCTCTTCATCAGACATGGTGTTCCTTTGCTTTTCACTTGCCTGGATCTACATTTTCAATAATTGGCAGCTGACTAACTTTCACCTCCCCCCCCCCCCACACACACACACAAGTATATTAAACATCAAATACCACTATATTCTTGAAGCAAATGTCTAATTCATCCTCTTTAGAAACTTGTTTTCAACAATTCCAATCTTTTTGCCAGAATGGGTGTCTGTAGGGATTAAAACAAAGGTTATGAAAGTGCACTTATGGGAACTTGCAGCATAGCATAGCACTATAGAATCAATATTTGATGGTTTTAGGCATCTTACCAGTGTTATGAGATATCACTGTAGCAGGTACTGGTCATTCTTTTGGAAAAAACACTGTTTTATGTTTTGTCAGTGCCATACCAATGACTCTATGTGCCTTTACTGAGAAAACTGAGGCTTTTCCTTTACAAAAATTGCAAAATATTCATCAAATACAATGTGAAATGTCTTCAGAAGCCAGACTGTGATTTAAAAACTATTACAGATGGGAAAGTTCATATCACAGTAGGTTTGTTTTGGGTCAATATCAATTAAATTATGAATTATATCACATATTTTGATGAAAAGGGGCATACCGGGGGGTTCTATTCAGGGCAAAATTTTACTACATCAGATGGTGGAATAAAATTTGACATCAGTTGTTAGGATAAACTGGTAGAGTCCTTTCATATTGGTGAAATATATAGCTGCATCCCCAATTTTGGAAACAAAATTGACATCCATATTGTTCCATGGGGGTTGGGACACTGTTTTGCTTGCAGTATGGTTAAATGAGACAGATTTTTTCTAAAAGTATTTTGTGCTGATGCAGATGTTAGTTTTATTTTGGGATCAGGGTAGTTTTTTAAAGAAAGATGTAAATTCTCATCCTTCTCAGTTAATTTATAAAGTAACAGGATAGAAAAATCTTTTGGAGGCAATACCAGTTTTCAAGCCCACTTGACAAAGTTTGGACACTTTTCCTTAAAAGAGCAAATTTTCCATGTTTTTGACTCAGCCAAAGCCAAAAGTTGGATTCTAATGCAGAAATGACTCTTTTATCTCATGGAAGTGGTAAAATGTCTCTTTGGTGGGGTTGGGGATGACCATAGGTATCGCAGAACTAAATATTGAAATTAGAGTGAACCACCTTAAAATGTTGCACTCAGAAATGATGCAATCTCTAAAAATAAACAGCCTTGGGAAAATCCATTGTTTCAATAAAAGTTTGAAACATTCTATTGACATCTTGCATTATTGTTGAATATTCCTGATAAAAAAGAGGGTGATTTGATGACTTTTGGACCTAAAAAATACAATTTACTTTTTGTGTGTTTTTGTAGTGAATTCCCTGAAAAACATGTGCACGTGACCAGTACTTCCCTTTGTGTCAGTTTTTCTCTCTTATTTGTTGCATGACCCCCTGTTTTCAGATCAGAAAAAGTTGTCTGAAGGGCTATACTTGACAGAGATTTTTGAATGCCAAAATTAAAGTGATGCGATTATATTTTTTCCACCTGAACGTTATAATGGTCGCCTATGGGAAAATATTTAGTTCGGTGATACCTAAAATTGGTGTAACTGATTGCAGTTATAACTGAAAGCTGTTCACAATGCTAACATTCAGGGCCATATCCAAGACATTTTTGGTACCAGTATACCGGTTTGGGTGCTCAAACTCATTGTATTCGTGTAAAATCTCCATTCCAGAGTCTGCTAAAACAGTCAAAATTCAGCAAAAATTATACATGACTGAAACCAACACGAAGCTAATCCCTTGAATCCCAAACTAGGATACTCTAGCTGACTAAAAATATGCCTGAGGCAATTGCGCTCTGACAAAAAAAAAATGCTAGGAACAAGTATGCAGAAAGCATGTGGAGGCATTACGGTAATTTCAACTTTTGTGTCTTTTAACCCTTTGGACTCTGGTGGTATCTTCCAAGTCAGTTCAATTGCAGCAGTTGGAATAGTCCATATTTATTATTTGGGGGTAGATCAATTAATATTTTCAACGAGCAACCTCGGGGATGCACATTGAAAATATTGATTGGTCTAGCCCACACATCCAGTCAGCAGTCATCCTACTTAATGAAATTATTTTGTACCATGTTCCTGGGCCAGAAAAGGAGCTGCTCGGGTTCAAAGGGTTAAAAATGTTGCATTCAGTAGAGCTGAAATGGTTATGGGGTTTTCTTGATCGATCAATCACATGGATTAACCTTGGTTAACCAATTAATCACCTGTCCAAATAGATATCTGAATAATTGCCATACCGTTGATGATTTGCAGCATGAACACTTTACCCAACGTAACAAACAAACCCCATTAGGCCTATGTACAAAACTCTCCATTCAAATTTATTATGTTTTCAATTTTTGTCTCAAAAACATAGCTTATGACCCCCTCACTGGAACAAGCTCATTGAGCTCGTTCCAATGAGGGGTTATAAGCTATGTTTTTGAGACAAAAATTGAAAATTTTTAGTAATTCATGAATTTATTTTGCAAGTATCGTCTGCTACCCGCAATGGATAAAATGACCATTTCCAGCTACTGATACAGTAGGATGATCATGCAAGAAAACAGGTTTGTCAACAAGTAACTTGTATGCTTTAATCTGTCTCATATAATTGGTGTGAGTCAGTGTGACAATGTTTGCCTGTTTTGGAGCAAGTTTGTTCCTTTGTTAACCCATATAATACAGTATTTCAAAAGTAATGGTAAATCGATCAATGACTTTTTGGATCGATCATGATGTTGATCATTGATTAATCGATTAACCGTTTCAGCTCTAGCGTTCAGTACAGTAATCTTAATTTCAGTTTCCGTCTCTATATGTACCACCTACCCCAAATTATCCCTGGATATGACTCAGGTAATAACAGGCTTGAAAATAAGTTGCAAACGGTCATTCAAGATATGAGGAGGTTATGACAATTCCCAAAACCATAACCTGCTAACTATTCGCGATCGCATTTGACCTTTGTGCAACTGATAAGTGATTACAAGCCTCGAAATACCCTGTGAATGATTGTTTAGGTTACGCAGGGGGCTATGTCAATTGTGGAATATGTGAACAAACTACAGGTTATGACAAAATAATACGTCAAAATGTGTACAAGATAAATTAACTTCCTAGTCTGGCATGTTTTTCCTGACAGACCTGACAATCTCTTAGGACTAGCTTGACTCATTGTTTGTGCACTGCATGCACAAATGAGTAGAATGGCATGCCATTTACGTCCTAACAGAATATCAGCCACCAAAAATAGCAAAACTAACATGCAAGCTCACCCAAGCAAGATTACGCATTAGTTGTTGATATTTATCGTGGCTGAAATTCTGTTAACCCTTTACCTAACATGAAAAGCAGACGACACTTGCAAAAAAAAATTCTTCAATGGCTAATTTTTTTCATTTTTTGTCTCAAAACCATACGTTATGACCCCTCATTGGAACGAGCTCGACGAGCTCGTTCCAAAGAGGGGTCATAACCTATGCTTTTGAGACAAAAAATGAAAAAATAATGAAAATTAATTGGCGATTTTTGTTAATAGCGCTGGCCGGTTTTGGCCGTTATGTTGGGTAAAGGTTTAAGACATAAACAGCATGGCTGGTGTAGTAAAACAAAGAAGGTGGAAAAGCATTATAACACATTTTTTCTATAGGTTACCACCACGATATTTAGGATAACCTGTTAGTGGGTTACGATGTCAGCTCTTTATTTACAGGCCTGTAATCATCAGGATCCACTGTACTGTTCCATCCCATCATAGGCCTATGTATCTTGCTGTTGAAGCCTACAGAGTAGGGCTGGAGAGTACTGGGAGAAACAAAGTTATTGTGGGTATTTCATGAGAATTATTGCCGTACCATATACACTACAGTGTTATCATTTCTCTGCACACGGAGTCTGACTCAGCCACTGACACTGACATTTGGAATAAACTAAAAAACATTTACTTCTGGCTGCACTTAAACACCGGACTAATTTCTTTTGGAAAGTTATGGTCCAGCCCCATCAATTGAAAGAGCTTTCTATGGCAAATACTACTGGCAAATGTGAAGAAATCAATTCAATTTAATTATTTTAGATGGTCAGTTTCTGTGCAGATTTGCAGGAATATTGGACATGCAAAAGTTATAGTTATCCCTTTTAATATACAGTACAGTCGTGGACTGGTCACTTTCCACGGGTGAGCAATATTAGATTTCAAACACTAACAAAAGAGTCTAACGACACCCATATCCCTGCTGATTTTTATGTTATGATGGGAATAAGCATAAGAGGTGATCAAGACAGATGAAAAGATAGATGAACAAACACTGAGATGGTGAATGAACTTCATTGGACAAGGTTAAATACCCTCATTTGGTTCATTGTAACTGAAGGAACCATATGGATCGCAACTGAAAATATCTTTCAAAAACCTGCAATTTTGGTAAATTCAAAGTTTACAAGGGCTTTGACTCTGGAAAATTTATTCAAATTGAAACTTCCTTTCCATGTGCACATGTACACATTATACCCATACTGCACACCAAGTTTCGTAAAAATCCAATGAAAAACGCAAGAGCAGTTAAGTGGACAAGCATTTGTGATGGAAATTTTGCTATTACCAAGGGCAGTAACCATGTAAAATTTGTCGTATAAAAATTCCTGACCACAGGCACATCTACACTTAATACTGATACTTCACACCAAGTTTTGTAAAAATTCAGTAAAAAATGTTGGAGAAGTTAAGCGGAATAGCCTTTGTGATGGACATTTTTTTATTTCCAAGGGCTGTAACCATGCAAAATTTGTCGTATCACAAAAATTCCTGACCACATGTACATTTAATACAGATACTTCACACCAAGTTTCATAAAAATCCACTGAAAACTATAGGAGAAGTTAAGCGGACAAAGTTTGTAACAGACAGACGGATGGGATGGATGGATGGATGGACGGACGTACTAACAGATGGGTAGTTATGTGGCTATCAGTTAAGTGGCTGTAAGTAGTAATGTGGCTCACATTTTTTAGTGGCTTCTCAAATTAATGTGGCTGCTTTTTCTAACCAATAGTTATGTGGCTTATATTTTTAAGTGGCTTCTCAAAATTAGGTGGCCTTTCCTGTAACAAATAGCTATTTATGTGTTGAATGTCCATTCATATTTTATGTGGCTTATATTTTTAAGTGGCTTCTCAAATTTTATGTGGCTATCAATTATGTGGCTTTTTTACTAGCAAATGGCAATTTATGTGTCCAATGTTCATATTTTTAAGTGGCTTCTCAACTTTTATGTGGCTATCAATTATGTGGCTGCCAATGGATGATGGATGAGTGTCTAAAAATTTGGACATCGTCTTTCCAACCTTTAATTTGATTATGATGACATGTGTCTTAATTAGTCACATAGATGATTCTTAGATGTTTAAAAAATTTCTGTTATGTGGCTAGCCCCACAACAGAAATTAGCCACATAAATATTCATTTTTGCCAAATCCTAGCCACACAAGTAGTCATTCGTAAACATGGATGGAATGGACGGACAGACTGACTGACAAACACCATTTCAATATTCCCCTCCCGACATCGACAGGAGCTAATTCTAGGAAAAAGCAACAACCCGGTGCTTCATTAATTACATTTTTGCTGATGATGATTTTCATTAACCAGAAAATGCATGGATGGACATCCCGGCCCACTCATGGATTATAACCAGTGCATGGCGACAGTACTGTACCTGGTCACCTACTTTTCACCAATTTGAAAACAAGGCATCAATGCTATCATGCAAAAACACCAAAGGATTGTTATTTGGAATTAGCTCTCTTCCTAAGATCTATCAAATCTTCTGGGGATTAATGATGTAGTGAATATGGTTAACCCGATACGAGTTGTCCAATATTATTTACAGGTTGATGGTTTGCAAACAATTTGGATCTTGGATGATACAGACCTTGGAAGAATCGGACCATGGATGCTTCAGACCTTGGACAAATCAGACCTTGGGCGATTTGGACCTCAACTTTTATTTTATATGTTATATCCAAATTGTCCAAGGTCTGATTTGCCCAACATTCAAATCGTACTGTGTAAGTCTTCATGCAAGAAACTTCTCACAACTCAATATTGTGAGAGTTGTGATTCGGCATTATCATGGTTGAAAATAATATGAAGACTTTAATTTCTGAATAAAATAAACTTCATTTCAATGCTTTATCACAAAAAAGTAACTGGAGGTGTGACTGTCCCAGATGGGCGTTCGATATACTCTGGCAAAAAAAGTCCAATCAAAACTATATTCGCAGGTGCACAGGTTCCTTTGATAATGAATATCCATACCAGCTTCCAAAGAAATTGGTTCATAAACAACCCAGAAAGGCTCCGGGTAAAATTATTTTCACAATATTCTAAGACGGAAAGGGGCATAACTCTGGACAAAAAAGTCAGATCAAAATCATAATTGCTGGTGCAAAGGTTCTCATGGTAATGAATGAATACCCATACAAGCTTTCGAAGAAATTGGTTCATAAACAACCGAGAAAAGCTCCAGACAAAAAATTATGTCCATGATATTCTAATGAAAAGGGGCATAACTCTGGCAAAAAAGTCCCATCAAAACTATATTCGCAGGTGCACAGGTTCTGAGGATGCCAGTTTCCCATGATAGTGAACATCCATACCAACTTTCAAAGAAATTGGTTCATAAACAACTGAGAAAAGCTCCAGACAAAATTATGTCCATGGACAGATAAAGGGACATATATCTGGTAAAAAAGTCCGATCAAAACTGTATATATCTCAGGAACAAGCCCAGAAATAAGCAATCTGTCATTTGCAGAATGAGGTCTCCAGTGGGTGAATTTGCTGATGCCATTCTCTACAGTGGGCTAGTATCCCCCAATTTATCCTCTATGTACCGCTTTCTATTTAGGCCTGAAACTTTGCTTCAGATGGAGGTTCACAGAGGGTAAATTTAGTAATGCTACCCTGCTTTTTTAGGGTAGCATCACCAAATTCACACTCTGGGGACCTCATTCTGCAGATGACAATCTGCTTATTCCAGGCTTGCTCAGGAACTACTAAGCCAATGTTGATGATCTTGGTGCCACTGGAATGGAAATTGTCAGAAAATTAAAAAAAAATGTCATTATTTCTAATCTACATGTGGGATAAGTTGAAATATAATTACGTTTTAATCTTTACTTGAACCTTGAATTTGACCTTGTGAATCATGTGCCCTTAATCCTTTACCTAATGAATCGCCCGCATCCGCCTGCGTAATATGCAAAAAGAGCAGTTGAAAAAATTAAATTTTTCAAAATATTTCAACAAAACCATATCATGTGACCCCTCATTGGAACGAGCTCGTTGAGCTCGTTCTAAATGATAAATTTTGATATCGTCTGCGTTGGGTAAAGGGTTAAACTTTTAGTAGGCCCATTTCAAAGCCCCATATCTTTTCTACATTGCATATTTAAAAAAACATGGTGTAATATTTGTAGGTAGTTTGTCAATATGCAGTGAAGATTGCCATTATATTATAATATTAACTTAAAACTTTCTGACAGTATTTTCAGGTTGTTGACCATCGGTATGAGCTTGAAACATATAGAGCTGAAATGGTTAACCGATTAATTGATTAATTAATGATCAACATCTTGATTGATCCAAAAAGTAATTGATTGATTAACCGTTATTTTTTAAATACTGTATTATATGGATTAACAAAGGAACAAACTTGCTCCAAAACAGGCACATCAATAATATGAGACAGAGTAAAGCATGCAAGTTACTTGCTGACATACTTGTTTAATTGCATGATCACCATACTGTATCAGTAGCTGGAAATGGTCATTCTTAACCCTTTACCCACTGCGGGTAAAGACGATACTTGCAAAATAAATTCCTGAATAACTAAAAAATTTTCAATTTTTGTCTCAAAAACACAGCTTATGTCCCCTCATTGGAATGTGCTAAACGAGCTCGTTCCAATGAGGGGTCATAAGCTATATTTTTGAGACAAAAATTGAAAACATAATAATTTTGAATGGAGATTTTTGTACATTGGCCTAGTCGGTTTTGTTTGTTCGTTGGGTAAAGGGTTCATGCTGTAAATCATCAGCAGTAGGGCAATTATTCAGATATCTATTTGGACAAGCAATTAATCGGTTAACCAAGGTTAATCCATGTGATTAATTGATCAAGAAAATCACGTAACCATTTCAGCTCTAGAAACATAACTCAATATACTTGTTTGAAATGATAATAAATGAAACAGGCCTAAAACATTTGTTTTTTATTATTATTTAAAAAAATTACTTTCATTTAATGAAAGTAATTCTTTAAAATAAAACTAATACCCACAATTTGTTCATGTACATGACTCTTTGATGCCACATACTTATAATAAGTGCTTTCAAACAAAGGAAATATGAAAATAAGGGTATTGTTGCACAATTACAATTTTCGTTTCATCAAAGCATCAACATTTTTTCAAAATAGTGGCTTTCATGGAAAATGTTGGTGTTCAGACAACTCAAAATTTTTGACAAAAACAACAACATTTTTCGACATGAGGGTGGGTGTGAGGGGGGGGGGGGAGAGACCTGCACCCAACCCAGCCGACTTCCTACTTTCAGGCCTGGATATGGCTAATCATTTGTTCAGTTGAACTGCTTGCCAATTCTGTGCCTGATTTTTATAACAAGGATCTCAAAATATTGTTGTCTACAAGCAATACAGATTTCAAACAAAAGTCCCTGTTTAATCTAAAAGACACAATATATCCTATATGTTCTATTTTTAGCCTGTTTGGGTACCCACAGGACTACTGAATAGTTTTTTTTAAATACTCACAATGTAGGCCAAATTCCATTTAAATCAGCTTAAGCATTCCAATAATTTTAAATCTGGGTGAGGTCAAACATCTCGACTCTCCAGTTATTATAAATATTATCTTCCAAACATTCTTTGAACAAACACTTCATTCTACATCTCAAAATAGATTCAAAACCAAATATCAAGTACCTGTGTCCATTGGTTCATTCATGAGAAGATTTAAAAAAAACTACTTTGTTTTCTCCTCTTTCCCTTTCCCATGTGGAACAGCACATTCAACAAAATTGAGGTGACACAGCCCTGTCATCATTCACACAAAAATTTAAAGGAATCAAGCCATCATTTTGGGGGAATTAGGCTCAGACACCAACTTTGTGATGGATGACAAACGCCAGACAAAGGACAGAGGGAGACAATGTATGACGAGTGATCAGTGTAGCTCACGCCGACTTTCTGTTACTGGTGGGTGAGCTAAAATGAAAGTGTCAATGACACTGTAGCTCAACTTGACAAACTGGAACTTGGTAAGTTACAAGTGAAATGGCAAAATTGAAGATCATTGGTTACAATGTTATCTGGTGAAACTTCAACAGAACAGCATTGTGTGTGCTTGACATCAGAGTAATCCATGCATTTTTAAATGTAAACTGTACACAAATGCTGATAAGTTTAAAGGTACAGTAGAATCATCTTAACTGAATATCCATTTTGCCAGTGAAAATTATTCAATTAACAGGAGCATACAATTAACAGGGATTTGGTCAGTTTCCTGTGTTCTGGAGGTAAACTGAGCATTTATTCTATTATATCTTGTTTGACAGAGCTCATAGAGCTCTGTCAAACAAGATATAATAGAATAAATGTCTGTATTGGATGTAGTGAGGTCAAAAAGGTTGATAAATAAGGGGAATTTGGTGTGTGTCACAGTAATTTTTTCAACATATTACAAAAATTTATATACAATTAACAGGAGTTTACTCTACAACCCATATGCAATTAACAGATCAAATTTGTACTGAAGGTATGGTAAATGGTTTTGTGTTTGAAAATTATATTCAATTAACAGGGATATACAATTAAGAGATATCCAATTAAGTGGGCTCAACTGTAATTGTAAATGGCAACTTTTTTCACAGAAATGAATGCTAATTGATAGGTCTTATCTAGAGGTCTCGTCTAATGAGCACATAAAGTTCTGAAACAATCCTATTATAAATGTGCCCTGTAGGCCATGTCAAAGAACAATGTTGATGTACAAAAACACTAATTCAATGGTCGTTGCTAACAGCAACAGTTTTTGATGGAAATGAAAGAAAATCGATAGCTCTCTCTTTGTCACCCTGAATAAGCATACCAAGATTCAAAACAACATGGTAATGATGCGCTCTCTGATATGAGCCAAAGGAAAACGTTAATGCACAAATGCACTATGTTTGAAGGTTGTTGGGATAAAAAATGTGAGCTGTGCAGTGGGCCAAAGGAAATTGTTGTTGCACAAAAGGGAAAAGTTGACGGTCGTTGCTAAACGACAAATTTTTTGACAAAATGAAAGATACTCCCATCTAGAGGTCAATCCCAAAAACATACCAAGTTTCAAAGCTAATCATTCAGGAATGTACCTTGTAAGGTGTGCCAAAGGAAAATACTGATGCACAAAAGTTTGAAGGTTGTTGCTAAAGGCAACTTTTTTGACAAAAATGGAACAGAATCGAGAGCTCCCATCTGGAGGTCATCCTAAATAAGCATACCAAGTTTCAAGGCAATACAATGATAAATGCAACCAGTGCAGTGTGCCAAAGGAAATTGTTGACATCCAAACAGGTAAGTTGAATGTCGTTGCTAATGGCAATATTTCTCAAAGGAAATGGAATAAAAATCAAAATTTCCCATCTAGAGGACAGCCAAAACAAGCATACTTAGTTTCAAAGCTATCCATTCATGAATATGAAAATATTGATGCACAAATCCACAAAGTTCAAAGGTCAAGCAACAGAAATGAAAGAAAATTGATAGCTTCTATCTGGAGGTCACCACGAACACGCATACCAAGTGATAAATGAGACCGGTGCAGTGTGCCAAAGGAAATTGGCAACATACAAAAGAGATAAGTTAAACGTTATTGCTAATGGCAATGTTTCTGCACAGAAATGAAAGAAAATCAATAGCTCCCATCTAGAGGTCAGCCCAAACAAGCATACCAAGTTTCAAAGCAATCTATTCAAGAATGCACCTTGCAGTGCATGCCAACAGAAAAATTGCTGCACAAATGCACTAAGGTCAATGCTAACAGCAACAGTTTTGGATGGAAATGAAAGAAAATCGATAGCTCCTCTCTAGGTCACCCTAAATAAGCATACAAAGATTAAAAAAAACATGATAATGAATGTGCCCTCTGAGACATGCCAAAGGAAAATGTTAATGCACAAATGCATTTTGTTTGAAGGTTGTTCGGATCATAAGTGTGACCTGTGCAGTGTGCCAAAGGAAACTGTTAATGCACAAAAGGGCAAAGTTGAAGATCGTTGCTAACAGCCAATTTTTTTATGAAATGAAAGAAGCTCCCATCCAAAGGTCAACCCCCAAAACATACCAAGTTTCAAAGCGATCCATTCATGAATGTACCTTGTAGGGCATGCCAAAATTAAATACTGATGCACTAAGTTTGAAGGTTGTTGCTAATGGCAACTCTTCTGACAACAAGTGCACCGCCAGGTGGTGGATCAATATACAGCCGCCTATGAAGAAATTGCGCTTGTTAAGAAATTTATAGTTGAACAAAAATTCCTTCAAAAATAATTGTACGTTCCTGGCTTACGACCCATTAAAGTTGAATATATTGTTTTCAAGTTATTGCGTGAAGAATCAAAAGTCACCCAAACTATTTCAAGTTATTGCGCGGAGAATCAAAAGTCACCAAAACTCCCAGATGGTTGCCATGGCGGCCATATTGGACATGCCAGAATGCTGGTTATCGAAAGGAATCATCCTCTAGTCAAGACTAATAAACCATAAAACAAGAAGAATGTTACTAAGGTAACACATGCCTCTCCCCCCTTGTGACCTTCACCTTGCAGATGCGGCGGAAACTATTATACATGACACACCTTCTGATTGTCCTTAACATTTGTAAAAAGTTTAACAACTGTACTATGATTCGTTTCTGAGTTATGGCTGAGACACGAATATTGACCAATTTTTTGTGTGACCTTGAAATGTGACCTTGAAGGTACGGCTATGATGTGTGACACATCCTCCCATGGTCGTTTATAACTGTGTGAAGTTTGATGACTGTGGCCCTAACAGTTTTCGAGTTATTGGCTCGGACACACAAACACACAGACACACTGACACACGCACACTTCAATCACTATATGCCACCCAACTTAAGTCGGGGGGAGGGGCATAAAAACAGTATCTGTTGGATTATTGTTTTCAAGTTATCATGTGGGCAAACAAAAGTTAATGGACGGATGGACGGATGGACAAATGGGCAGACGGACAAACAATGATGCTGGTTATCGAAATGAACCATCCTCTAGTCATGACTAATCAACCATAAAAAACAGTATCTATTGGATTATCAAAAGGACAATCAAAAGTCCCTAAAAATCCAAGATGGCTGCCATGGCAGCCATCTTGGATATGCCAGAATGCTGGTTATCGAAAGGAACCATCCTCTAGTCATGATTAATCAAACATAAAAAAGCAGCATCTGTTGGATCTATAGTTTTCAAGTTATGGTGTGGGCAATCAAAAGTCCCTGAAAATCCAAGATGGCTGCCATGGTGGCCATACTGGATAAGCCAGAATGCTGGTTATTGAAAGGAACCATCCTCTAGTCATGACTAATCAACCATACAAAAATAGCATCCGTGGGTTGTATTGTTTTCAAGTTATCGCATGGACAAACAAAAGCTAATGGACGGACAGACAGATAGACATTGCCATTCCATAATACGGCCACTCATATGAGTGGCCATATAAAAATGGAACAGAATCGATAGCTCCCATCTAAAAGTCACCCTGGATAAGCATACCAAGTTCAAAGCAATACGATAAATGTGACCAATGCAGTGAATCAAAGGAAATTGTTGACGTCCAAACAGGTTAATTGAATGTTATTGCTAATGGCAACATTTCTCAACAGAAATGGAATAAAATCAAAAGCTTCCATCTAGCGGTCAGACCAAACAAGCATACCTAGTTTCAAAGCAATGCATTAATGAATGCACCCTGCAGGGCATGCCAAAAGAAAATATTGATGCACAAATCCACAAAGTTCAAAGGACAAGGTAACAGCAACATTTTAATGGAAATGAAAGAAAATTGATAGCTCCTATCTAGAGGTCACCCTGAACATGCATACCAATTGATAAATGAAAGCTGTGCAATGTGCCAAAGGAAATTGTCGACGATTAAACCAAATGTAGCTCTCATCTGGAGGTAAGCCCAAACAAGCATACCAAGTTTCAAAACAATCCATTGAAGAATCCACCCTGCAGGGCGTGTGAAAGAAAAAATTGATGCACAACTGCACTAAGTTCAAAGGTTGTTGATAACGGCAAAAGTTTTTAACAGAAATGGAAGAAAATCAATAGCTCCCATCTAGAGGTCACCCCAAAGAAGCATACCACATTTCAAAGCAATCCAATCATAAATGCAACCTGTGCGGTATGCCAAAGGAAATTGTGAACATACGTGTACGTCGATGTATTGGAAGTGACGGCAATAGCTCAGCTTGACTTCTCCAAGTTGAGCTAAAATTTAGTACACACAAACTAGCAAAATTACAATAGATACCCTAAACAGCAACTCAAAGCCTGTAAATTTAGAGGGAAAATGGTCATACAATTAATAATCACCGCATCATCTAAGAGTTCTCGAGCTTCCATGAATTTATCTGTTAATTCATCTACATACTTCTTCAGTTCATTGTCAGTTATCTGTCTTCTCTCATCTGATAACCCTCTCATTAAAACAGGAATGAACCATGTTCTTGATGCTAAAAATATAACACATATGTTACATGTATGTGCTAAGTGAGAATGGTTCCAATTGTTCGATTTTAAAAATGGGATGCATGCTGCATACTACTCGCTACCATTTGAAATGAAGCAAGCTATTGTTGAGTCCCAGGATTGGGAAATGCTTTCAAGAAAAACATCAACGAACATCTAACACCATTCACTCCACTGGTGCACAGCAAGTTGGGATTCCAAAAATATTACCCACTTTTTTGTATAAGCTTTTGAAGCAATAATCAAATTTATTTGTGCTTGGTATAATACATGAAATGAAACTTCAATGGAACAACCATAAGTAGTGTTCAACCGATGATCGGTATCGGCCACCACAACTGGCTGATTGTGGGCAAACGGATGACAACAGCAAAGGCTCCTGGAACATTGGTTCAACCGATTGTTGCCAAGTATTTTGTGATGATTCATAAACTGCATTTTGTTATCTTCTGCAATTGTTCAATTGTTAATGTAAAAAGATGGCAATGATACCATTCAATAAAGTTGAAAAAACACCACATTGTGTATTCTTAATCTCGCTAGATGCCCCTTTATGGGATATACAAGTTAAACGACAGGTAACGCTTACAATTGAGCATACTTGCGACAATCGCCAGTTCATACTGCAAAAGTGATGTTTGCTCTCCACTGGCTCAGGTCGCAGTAAAAATTACCAGTTGTATGCACTTGGGTGGTAAACGTGGCTCTGTGAGCCATGTTTACCGCTCAATTTTAATACTGTGAAATACGTTCAATTTAATGTAATACTTTTGAGTCTCGACTCATCTGGTAGTCAACAGACCGTACACACTGCACAAAATATGTTCAATTGAATGTAGGTCTTTGGGAGCCACAACTTCTCTAGTAGTACACAGTATTACAATCGGAATCGGCATTAGAATCAGCCGATTGTGAGCTCAAATAACCAGTAGTCGGTCAGTGGTCATTTTTGATAATCGGTTGAACACTAACCATAAGTCAAACAGATGATTTCGCACAGAATGCATGAGCAAAGACAGTGAATAGCATTACTAACCTTTGAAGTTTGTCGAATTGTATTGCTTACATCCAAATTTTCGGAAAGTGAAGTTTGATTAGTTTTAGACCTGGAATGTTACAGCTTATCATTCATGGTGTATTGTTTACATTTTTGTACACACATTGTATTATTTGGCCTATTTTCCACAAACTGATTTTAACCCTTTACAGAAAACACGATATCAAAATTTGTTATTTTAACCTTCCCCCCCCCCCCCCCACCACCCCTCCATTCTTACACATATTCCGACAAAACCATATCATGTGACCCTCTCACTGGATCAAGCTTGATTCATGTTGAATTTTTCTACTGCACAATTTCTATATTACACAGCGGATGCAGGTGGAACAGAGGTGTAGTGTTGTCTACTCGCAAAAATAAAAAGAACAGGTGCAGTGGCACTAGAGTGACAGCTCACCTCAAAATCGAAAGACTGCTTTGCTTGTTGTCGGTGATACAGTACTGAGATCACAAAAGTGATATTTCTTTTTATTATATGCTACATGGTAGATTATGACTGAAATTGCAGAAAGATAGAAATCGTATCCCCCACTGTGAAGATATAGAAATTTTCACTTTCACGGTATCAATCAAAATGGCGTTTTTCAAAGCATCACTTCAAGGTGAATATGAGTCAAATTATCACTGGAAATGATCAATTTGTTCTAAAAACGTATAATGAAAAGAAAATCTAGTGTTTTTGAGTGGATACCGAGCATTTCCAGCAATAATTCAACACGTATTCACCTTGAATTGATGCATGAAAGCTGCTAGTCTAAACATGGCCGGAAAGTCTGTAAAATAAGTTTTTGGTTTGGTACGTCCTTTCAAAGGATGTACCAAACCAAAAACTTATATTATGGACTTTCTGGCCATGTTTGGACTAAAAACACGTCAACTGAATCAGACTGCAAGACGCTATCTGTTCCGAGTATCAATCAAATCACTTCCGCATTTCATGATTCAATGCACTGTTTACTTTTATGCATCAATTCAAGGTTGAAACGAGTGGAATTATATTCCTTTAAAAAGCGTATAATAAAAAGAAAATCTAGTGTTTTTGAGTGGATACCGAAAATTATCTCACTTGTAACTGAGACAAATGGCTACTTTCGTTCGCACAAGCGGTTGCAAAAAATAAACATTTGTCTCGGTCTCTCGTGAGATAATTTTCGGTATCCACTCAAAAACACTAGATATCCTCTATTTATCTTGAAATAGGTATCTATTGAGTGTTTAATTACCTGAATACAGGGTGTATCAGGGGAAGGGCCCTGCAAATCATATATTTTCAATTCGAATCGAATCTCAAATCGAATCATGTCTATTATTCAAAATCGAATTGAACCTCAATCGAATTAGTGGCATGCCTTGATGATGTAGTTGGAATTAGTGTTCAACTGATGATCGGAATTGGCCACCCCAATTGGCTGATTGTGAGCAAATGGATGACAACAGCAATGGCTCCTGGAACATTGGTTCAACTGTTTGTTGCCAAGAATTTTTTGTGATGATTCATTAACCACATCTTATTGTCATCTGCAACTGTTCAATTGTTAATGTAAAATGTCAATGATACCATTCAATAAAGTTGAAAAACCACCACATTGTGTATTCTTAACTTTACGGGATATACAAGTTAAACGACATGTAAAGCTTACAATTAAGCATACTTACGGCAATCGCACTCCACTGACTCAGTTGCATGTAGGGCTACACGGTATATCGATAAACTGATATATACCGGTATTTAAACCAATATCGATTGAATATCGATGTAAATAAAAAAATATTGGTTTATCGTCATTATTTATTTGCCCACAATTTAATTTTCAAGATGTCTTGAGTTTTTTAACTGTAGCAGTGAATGAATAATATTATCCCTTTATCCGAGGAATCGTCTGTTTATGCCCTCGTAATATACAAATTCAGCAATTGAAAAAATAATTTTAAAAAATTTTAACAACACTATATCATGTTACCCCTCATTGGAACGAGCTCGTTCCAATGAGGGGTCACATGATATAGTTTTGTTGAAATCTTTGGGGAAAATCTGATAAACTAATTTTTAAAATAATAAATTTTGATATCGTCTGCGTTGGGTAAAGATTTTTGAAGACATGCTAATTTGTTCTGACTCTGATGCCTGAAGTCCCGATTGTGGTTCTTGTGTTCATACATCTGAACAGTTTTCGATATACCGGTATACCGCGGTATTTTTTTGAATACCGATACCGGTATTCAGTTTTGAATATTGTGCAGCCCTAGTTGCATGCCCTTGGGTGGTAAACGTGGCTCTGAGCTCTGAGAGCCATGTTTACTGCCCAAGTGTATGCAACTGGTAATTTTACTGGACTTGAGTCAACGGAGTTTAACACTGTGAAATATGTTCAATTTAATGTAGTTCTTTCGAGACTCGACTTATCTAGTAGTGAACAGTCTGTAATGCCATACAGTAAGTTCAATTTAATATAGTTCTTTTGAGCCTTAACTTGTCTAGTAGTGCATGGTATTACTATCGTAATTGGCATCGGGATCGACTGATTGTGAGCTCAAGTAACCTATAATCAGTCAGTGGCCATTTTTGGTAATCGGATGCTTGGAAACCTTAAATTTGTATTTAATGGTGCAAGAGACGAGTGATAACTAAAATTAGTATGTCTGGTGGAATGAGTGAATGTATTATTTATGTTGATGTAGCAGAAGTTACACTCAGTCTTTTATTTCATTATTATTTATGTATGATTTCCATCCGGACCATGCATTTTGTGAGACAATGAAAAGGACTTATACCAAGCTGTATTCCTATGAAAAGGATTCGAGACGAAATGTCGGACAGCTGATTTTGAATCAAACCAAATATTAACTTAACCCTTTGAACTCCAGAGGCCATTTTTCCGGCCGGGTCACAAGCTACGACATAATGTCATTAAGGGGGATGACTGCAAGCTAAATGTGTGGTGTAGACCAATCAATATTTTCAACGTGCAGCCCTAAGGCTGCACGTTGAGAATATTAATTGGTCTACTCCCAAATAATAAATATGGACTCTTCCTATTGCTACAATGGACTTGACATGAAAGATACCACCAGGGTTCAACGGGTTAAGATTCCACCAGGGTTCAACGGGTTAAGATTCAAAATTGAATCGAATCTAGATGCTTCACAGGACATTAATCAGGGGCCCTTGATGCAAAATCTGTAGCTTGCAACTGCATAAATCAAGTATATGCTTGTTTACGATTTATGACTATTTATAGAATTTAATTTTTTAAATTTTTTTTATTACGGCTTAACAACACTTTAACAGCCAAGATCATATTGTGACGGTGACAGTTTTACGGGTGGAGGAAGCCGGAGAGAACCACCGAGCAATGATGAGCAGCTTCCAGCTTCTCAACATCGTAACTCCGCACTGCAGCACAGGCAGTGTTAAATTGGTTGAAGACATGCGCTCCGTCAACATGCAGTATGCCTTAGTACACGCGGTCATTGTGCCCCCCCATGTGGACAGTCGGGGTTAAGTGCCTTGCTCAAGGACACAATGCAGGTGTCCGAACCGATCGCTCAGGCGGTCACCCATCCAAGGACTAACAGGACTCAACGTTCCTTAACTTCAGTGATCTGACGAGAACCAGTTACCGCAATGCCACCATGTCCCCGACTATTTATAGAACATTACAAGCTTCTTATATGTGTTTGCAAGGGACCTTGTATGTTTCTATATATGAAAAGAGACAAAAATAAACACTTCTCAAAACTATTAAATTATGGAACCATATTATAGCTCCCATATTATATCAAGATTGATATGTCCTTAGTTGATAATTCTACACAACTGATATTTCTATGAAGGAATGTTTTTTTTTCTTTTACAATAAGCAGATTTTGGTTGGTCTGACTCATTTGCACTTTAAGTGACCTTTAAGTGTATCAACATGTTGTTTACATCTTATGTTACACAGAATCTATTTTTAGATTACAGTACATAGAGCTGTTGATTGTTTAATTGTTTAAGTAGGTCAATGATCTTGTTTACATGAATTAAGACAGAATCACTTAGAAACTGATAGAAAACAGAATATTGGAGAACTTCCGAGAACTATAAAAATCCTGGTCAACAACATTCAAGGACTCTTTTCAAAAGAACTCTTTTCAGATAAACTTATTTCAGACAGACATTCTATTCATAACAGAGCAGTTGTTTACATTGGAGATTATTCTTGTTGCAGGACAGTGCATCTTTATTATAGAAGCAGTGCTTCTTTGTGAATTTGGAGAAGTGATTTCAAAAGAGAATTTTGAAGAGAATTTATTCGTCTTGTAAAAGTGAATTTATCCAAGCTATGAAACAGAATATATTTTTGTGAAAAGCCAGGATTCTACTGGATTATTTTGAAATTACCTGTGGTGCCAAGACTTATTGGATTTAAACTCCATTTGAATTTTGCTGTGCATTTTATTATATTTTATTGGAGACAGATGAAATTTCTATGTGAACATTTCATTACAAATCTATGGGATACTGTTTCTGAAGACACATTCTTGGATTTAATACTACCAGCTGAAATATTTCTTCACAAGATTCTTCACCACTGGATTACTGGATTTTGTTGAACTGTATTTTGGACTAATTCAATAATTGATAAGTATCACTGTTTTTATTTTCTGTAAACCAATTAGTGTAAAAAATCTTTGTATATTTCTATTTATATTCTTTTTTTTAATTAAATTTCAGAATAGTTAAATTCCAAGTTATTGTTGCTGATTCTCTGATTTCTTTCGGTTACCAATATTAATTATTTCCACACTGTAACAAACCACATTGCTTTTACTCTCACCTGCCGAATAATAGCATTGCCACTTTTATCAATTTTGGAGAAAAAATACCTGAAATAACTATTCTTTGGTCATGAGGAATAGAGGGGGAAATTTGGAAAAAAAATGCCATCACTATTATTATTTCCAGGGCTGTAATATATATGAGACATTTTCTCACAATACGATGCATATCAACAAACGACCCCACAATTCGATACATATCATGATGCACTCGTCAGTCATCAAAATGTGAGGACACAAGACGCATTTCCGCAGTTATGGACCACTTGGTCACCTGGTGGTCCATAACTGCAGTTTTGCTTCTTGAGTCCTCACATTTCTACTGGGCTGGTGAGTAGAGGGTAAAGTCTAATAATATCCACCCACACAATGATCAAATAAATCATTATACAGTTTTGGGTCAAGCAGCTTCATTTCAATGAAATTAGAGTTATCAAACTTCTCGACAACAAAACATCATGACACACTCTTCTGTTTCCTTGGAATTTGTGATTTGTTGGATTGTAGTATATAAAGATTCAAGAGTGAGGTTAATGGTTTGTGCTATTCAATGCTAACAAATACCCAAGAGCAATGTAAATTCAGACATCTATAATGTCGATTTCAAAGGAAAACTATATATAATAGATGCAAATAGTAAACAATGAGGCCATTTTTGAAGTGTCCTTACAAAAATATTCATGAAATTATTGGTCCATGTTTACCATGATACAGCGCAAGCAAATCATGATACATATCATCAGAGAATGAATCGCGACACATTTGTTTCATGATTAATCATTGCTGCCCTAATTATTTCCAATCAAATCTCCAGGCCGCTATTATTCAGCCATCTCTTTTACTGGGTAGGTAACAGTGTGCTTTTGTATCTGAATCACTGGCTGGAAGCATTTAAGTTGGAACAACACTCTGTTACATAGTGCACTGTCATTTCAGAATGTTGAATGTGTACCCATTCAATTTAGTTATTTATTTATTTATTGGGGTTTAATGACACTTTCAACAGCCAGGGTCACCTCGTGTCAGACAGTTTCACGGGTGGAGGAAGCCCGAGTATCCAGAGAGAATCACCGAGCAATGGTGAGCAACTGTCAAGCTCCCCAACATACTAACTCCACACAAGCAGGGTTAGAATTGGTTAAAGACAGGTGCACCATTGACATGCAGTACACCTTAGTACACAATTCCAACATGCCCACATGTGGGCAATGGGGGTGAAGTGTCTTGCCCAAGGATACAATGTGGTTGCCGCAGGTGTGATTCGAACAGTGGACCTCTCGGCTTGCAGTCTGCAACACTACCTTCTGAGACACCATGCCCCCTTACCAATTCAATAAGTTTATCTGAGGATCAGAAAAGTTTAAGGCAGCCACATACAATTTCAAACAGAATGCCAAGCTTTTATTTATGAGTCTGCAAATGAAATCTGAAATTAAAATACAAGTTAACACTTCAAGTGCATGATATCAAAATTAAGTATTTTAATTATTTTGTGAAAATTTTTTCCAAACATTTCAACTAAACCATTTCATGTGACAACTTATTGGAATGAGCTTGTCAAGCTCATTCCAATGAGGGGGTTACATGTTATACGGTTATGTTGAAATTTTTTGAAAAATAATGTTTTTTTTAATGTTCATTTTGTAAATTACTTGGGAGGCCACGTCTGATTTGTTAGGTAAAGTGTTAATTATGTTAATATTACAGATGAGAATTAATAATAATAACACTTTGGCCGGCTGCTGATTTGTCATGGTTCTTGTGTGAAAAGGCCTTGGTTACCCCTGTACTCCCAACTGCCTCGCTATTCCCACGCTTCTTCTCTCTTCCCAACACTTCGAGATGAACTGCTTAATGACATCCCTTGCCCCATTCTTCCCAATCCCTCCGATTATCATATTAACCCTCTTCTTTGAGTCACCCACTAACCACAAGTCGTTCATTCTCCCATCCCACTTCCCCATCATACTCCCAGTGAATCTTATTCTTTTAGACTGGTATTTTGGGCACTCTAGAAGAAAGTGTTCCAGGGTCTCCACAATGCCGAAATTACACATCTGGCACTCCTTTTCACTGTTTTTCCCAATTTTACCCCTCAGCTCCAGGGATCGCAACCTCAGCTTGAACAACAGTGACCTCCCAAATGTGCCATCAAGGTACTCTTCAAAACCAGGCTTCTCTTTATCATGCAGGCCACCAAAGCACTCTTTGATTTGAGCCCCCCCCCCCCCCCCCCCTCTCGCCAATTAAGGTTACCATCCTTCATGACCCTTTCTCTGATAATTTTTTACCCTGGTATGCCAATTATAACATAAATCTATCACTCCCATCATGTTTGAGTACAACTTGTTGTATCAACGTCTTGCTCTTGTTTCTAAGGCCAAAAATCGACTTGTCGAGATATGGCCTTAGAAAGTAAAGCTGGACTCTTGAGACAACATTTTGTACATAAACATAATATTGACTATATCTACAGTACAGACTACAACAAAGTATACCATTAGGCGATATTCTTTTGTTAATGACGCTGATTTACGCAATATCTTCAACATGTTGTGGCGAATGTTGCAAAATACATGTGCATGTGGTGCGATATTTTCATAACTATTGTTCGTAATTTTTTGGATGAAAAGTAAAGGAGCGAATACTTATAATAATATAGACAATTTGAGTCATGCAAAGCTTTTTATGTTAAACGAACTGACGTTGCCAATGTATTCATTGATGTCGATGCAATTAAACCTTTGGATTTCTCTTGGCCTACCTGGCTTCACAAGTGTCCCCAAAAGTATGTTTACATAACTGCTGTTTAACTGGTTGAGGGCTAGATTATTTTTGGTGGTCTGAATTTGTTATTCACAATTTGTTTTATTACAAATTATTGGAGAGTGCCCATAGGCACTCTCCAATAATTTGTAATAAAACAAATTTATTTTTACAAAATATTACTTGGGTTTGACTGAATATGAAACAGGAGTAGTGAAAATGTTGGCTTTTGCTCCAGTTCCCGCATTTTTCTGAAAGCCCTGATAGTGGCTTCTAGCACTCAACCAGTTAAACTTTTATAAATGTAAAGCTCTCAATCTATAAAGTCAACGGGAGAGGGGGGAATCTTCCTTTCACAATCAATAATGACAATATCAAGCACGAATTAGGGTTACGTAAAATGAAATAGAAATATTTGTGAAAGCAACAAAATGCCCTACTTAAATGTGTAAAATGAGTGGATTAAAATCTATTTTAAAAAAGGAAACAGAAATTCCCGAGTTCCGCTATTTAACTGCATCTGATGAGATTGAGAGCTCAGTTTGATGTGCAAAAGACCATATTTCCAAATCACAGGTTAAACAACTCCGTCTGTGATATATTATGGACATATTTTAAAATATCTATTATAAATTTTAACAAAATATGAAGTACTTACATGTTTGTTTTAATTAAATTCCAGAGTGAAAAATAACCTTTATAATCCTTCGTAAATTATCCAGAATTATATACACATAAGCAAGAATACATCCACCCAGCACTATGAACTGATGAACTGACTGGGAAATACTATGTTCAATTTCAGGATTTTTTTTTTTAGCTTCATGCTTATTAAAACATGTCTTTGTGTACTTGTTTGTTTTGTAATTGCATTGAAATGATTGTTGTTAACAATTATTTGAGTGTTTATATTCGTTTACTGTTTAGCAAAGATATGACTTCACTACTTCTTTGTGTTTTTTTAAATGAAATGATTACTGTTAATAATTAATCGTGTGTTCTTTTTAAATATGCACTTTTGTACTGTTTGTAACTTGTTCTTCGAGGCTTTTTTGATTTGAAATATAAAAATACATTATAATATTTTATGTTTATCTTTCAAATGCTCTAATTTTTTTGTTCAAAGTATATATTATACATGTAATGTTTACAAGTTACAGGTAAAATAATATAACATATGCTATTTACTCTAGATTTACATATATTGTAATTTTGTATCTTGATGTAGTGTATGTGTTATAAATAATATAAATATACTGTAAACAATGTAACAAAAATTGGTTTGGAAGTTAATAAGTTATATAGGGTTTTTGATATCGTCATCTTAGCACGTTCGACCGACCAAATCACGACCAACTGACGCATTATTCCATGAAAATATCGCGATATTCAGATACGAATGTGATGCAAGTATCGCCCAAATAGTGCATTATTAGAGCGACCAGGGCCAATACTATAAAACTTCTACAATTGTATTTTCTAGAATTTTATTTTCTAGTTATGACTTTAAATGAACCACTAGCATTTTTAAAGATTTGGCTAATTTGCCAGTTGGCAAATTGCCAAATCTTTTAAAATGCTAATGATTCATTTTAGTCAGTTGCATTAAGGCTAAAAAAAAATAATGTTTTGATTCTCAGGCCCTCCCTCGTTGGATTTGAACCTCCTCATTAGTCATTTTTATTATGTCATGTTTTTTTAAGAATTTGTGAAAACATGGAATGGGAAAAAAAATTGCCTGAGAATCAATTCATTTTTTTTTTTTGGCCTAATAGGTAAAAAATACAATTCTAGAAAATATAATTGTACAAGTTTTATAGTATTGACTCCAGGTTTCCACTTTATTGTAGGCTGTACTGTATCTATCACATCAGGCTACACTTCCACACCAATGAGCCAAGATTACAGAAAATGATGTCAGATTTTGGTCTGATCAATGTATGAAGAGAAGGATACATAGTTTATAGTGATTATCCTACAACTTATTTTGACTTGTATTTTACATGAACAAAATCAATAAGCACAAATAAATAAATGATCGTAAATAAAATTTTATTATTTTGGTTATTTTTGCAGAAAAAAACCCCAACAAATGGACTAATTTTGAAAGCGTAGCTACCAATCAATCTTTTAAAAATATAATTCGTTTTTTTGTAGAAATCATCATCTGTCAAGACAAAATGGCTACAAAAAGATTTGCATTGCACACAGAACAAGAATTACTGGAGAAAAGAGCTAATAATATACCCATAAATAAGTAAAAGCCAAAAAAAATGTGCTAAAATGTTGCAAGATTATTTAAAAGAAAAATCATATGATAGTGCCTTTGAAAATATGACTCCCTAAGAGCTAAATGATGTGCTTCAACATTTCTACCTGGATGCTCACACGTCAGGAGAACAGTACAAGATGTCGTCTTTACAAAACTTCAGGTATGAACTGAACAGATATATCACCACCTTATTTAAAAACATTTGACATTTTTAAAGATAGGGTATTTTATTCTGCATTTTTAAAACAGTTCTGGCTGAACTGAAATCTGTTGGGAAAGGTGACGTAACCCATTATTCAGTACTACCTGGAAGATTCTGATCTAAAAAAATTATATTCAAACTTTCGAATGTCAGTGGATACCCCATACGGTTTGCAAAACAAAGTGCAGATGGACATAAGGCTATATTTTTGTAGAAGAGGACTGGAAAATACGTCCGACATGACTAAAGATACTTTCATGTGTATAACTGACCCAGTCAGTGGTATGCATTATGCTAAAAAACAGAAAGACAAACTTACAAATGAAAGTGTCAATGACACTGTAGCTCAACTTGACAAACTTGAACTTGGTAAGTTATAAATGAAATGGCAAAATTGAAGATCATTGGTACCAATGTTATTTGATGAAATTTTAACATAACAGCATCGTGTGTGCACAATGTCACAGTAATCCATGCATTTTTAAATGTAAACTGTAAGACTGGCTAAAGGCAGAATGTTGATACACAAATGCAGTATGTTCAGAGGTTATTGTAAATGGCCACTTTTTTCACAGAAATGAATGCTTATCAATAGCTCTTATCTAAAGGTCTTGCCTAATGAGCACACCAAGTTCAAAAACAATCCTATGATAATCGTGGCCTGTAGGCCATGTCAAAGAATGTTGATGCACAAATGCAATAAATTCAAAGATTGTTGCTAACAGCAACAGTTTTGGATGGAAATGAAAAGAAAATCAATAGCTCCTATCTTTGTCACCCTGCATAAGCATACAAAGTTTCAAAACAACCTGATAATGAATGTGCCCTCTGAGGCATGCCAAAGGAAGATGTTAATGCACAAATGCACCAAGTAGAAGGTCATTGCTTGTGTCAATGTTTTTTTTTATGGAAATTCATAAATATACCCTGCAGAGAGTGCAAAAGGGATAAGTTGATGCACAAATGCAGTAAGTTCAAAGGCTGGTTATAACGACAATAATTTTTTATGGAAATGAAAAAAAGCAATAGATCTAGAGGTCACCCCGAACACACATACCAAGTTTCAAAGTGATCCGATCATAAATGTGCCCTGAAGGGTGTGTTAAAGGGAAATATTGAGGTCTGGCTAAACTAAGTTCAAAGGTCAGCAGCAACATTTTTTGACAGAAATGGAAGAAAATCGACAGCTCCCCTATAGATGACACCCCACACAAACACACCAAGTTTGCTAGCGATCCAATCATAAATGTGCTCTGCAGGGTGTGTCAAAGGGAAATATTGATGTTTAACTGCACTAAGTTTTTTACTAAGTTCACTGATGGTCATTGCCAGTGGCAACATTTTTTGACAAACATCGAAGAAAATCGATAGCTCCCATCTACAGGCAACCCAAAACAAGCATACAAAGTTTCAAACTGATCTGATCATAAATGTGCCCTGTAGGGCATGCCAAAGGAATATATTGATGCCTGACTAAACTTAGTTCAAAGATCATTGCCAGCATCAACATCTTTTGACGCACGAAAATGGAAGAAAATTGATAGCTCCCATCTAGAGGTCACCCCAAACAAGCACGCCAGGTTTCAAAGCAATCCGACCATAAATGTGCCCTGTAGGGTGTGCCAAAGGGAAATATTGAGGTCTGACTAAACTAAGTTCTAAGAACGTTGGCCGCAGCAACATTTTTTGATGGAAATGGACGAAAATCGATAGCTCCCATCTAGAGGTCTCCCCAAACAAGCATGCCAGGTTTAAAGCAATCCGATCATAAATGTGCCCTGTAGGGTGTGCCAAAGGGAAATATTGAGGTCTGACTAAACTAAGCTCTAAGAACGTTGGCCCTGGCAACATTTTTTGATGGAAATGGAAGAAAATCTATAGCTCCAATCTAGAGGTCACCCCAAACAAACATGCCAGGTTCCAAAGCAATCCAATCATAAATGTGCCCTGTAGGGTGTGCCAAAGGGAAACATTCAGGTCTGACTAAACTAAGTTCTAAAAACGTTGGCCGTGGCAACATTTTTTGACGAAAATGGAAGAAAATTGATAGCTCCCATCTAGAGGTCACCCCAAACAAGCATACCAGGTTTCAAAGCAATCTGATCATAAACGTGCCCTATAGGGTGTGCCAAATGGAAATGTTGAGGTCTGACTAAACTAAGTTCTAAGAACATTGGCTGTGGCAACATTTTTTGACGGAAATGGAAGAAAATCGATAGCTCCCATCTAGAGGTAATCCCAAACAAGCATGCCAGGTTTCAAAGCAATCCAATCATAAATGTGCCCTGTAGGGTGTGCCAAAGGGAAATATTGAGGTCTGACTAAACTAAGTTCTAAAAACGTTGGCCGTGGCAACATTTTTAGATGAAAATGGAAGAAAATCGATAGCTCCCATCTAGAGGTGACCCCAAACAAGCATGCCAGGTTTTAAAGCAATCTGATCATAAATGCGCCCTATACGGTGTGCCAAAGGGAAATGTTGAGGTCTGACTAAACTAAGTTCTAAAAACGTTGGCCATGGCAACATTTTTTTGACGAAAATGGAAGAAAATCGATAGCTCCCATCTAGAGGTCACCCCAAACAAGCATGCCAGGTTTCAAAGCAATCTGATCATAAATGTGCCCTATAGGGTGTGCCAAAGGGAAATGTTGAGGTCTGACTAAACTAAGTTCTAAGAACATTGGCTGTGGTAACATTTTTTGACGGAAATGGAAGAAAATCGATAGCTCCCATCTAGAGGTAACCCCAAACAAGCATGCCATGTTTCAAAGCAATCTGATCATAAATGTGCCCTGTAGTGTGTGCCAAAGGGAAATATTGAGGTCTGACTATACTAAGTTCTAAGAACGTTGGCCACAGCAACATTTTTTGACAGAAGTTGAAGAAAATCAATAGCTCCTATCTAAAGGTCATCCAAAACAAGCATAGGAAGTTTCAAAGCGATCTGATCATAAATGCGACCTGTGAGGTGTGCCAAAGGAAATTGTGGACGTACGTACTAACATACATACGTACGTATGTATGCATACTTATGAACGTACATACACCGACGGACGAGAAGTACATGTAATGGCAATAGCTCAGCTTGACTTTGTCAAGTTGAGCTAAAAATCATAGAAAAAACGAAAAAGAAAATTTAGGAGGATTCATGATGGAAGTAAAAGTCTCACCTTATTGCCCATGAGCTCATTAATGAAATACTTGGTGAAATTAAATCCTGACAATAACAAGCTTTGGCAAAGGCCAATAGACACCTTCTCAGATGATGAACCAGTCTACCCTCTGCGAACTTCAGATCTGAATCAAGGTCTCAAGTCTAAACAGAAAGGGGTACCCAGAAGATAAATTCACTCACTGTAAGGGATAGCATTAGCATAATTCACCCTCTGGGGAACAACAATCTTGGCACAAAACAAGTTTTCACCTGCACAGATAATGTCTATAACTGGGCATAAATCTGTCAGTTCAATTGTAGTCTATCACAGTGTCTGACGGAGAAAGGTTTGCAATGGAAAAAGCCATAAACAATTCTATAAACTCTGAGCCTGTTTCTGCTGAAAAAGCGAATTCAAGTAACACCAGTGACACTGAAATCAGTAACAGTAGTGACACATTTTCACATTCGGGGGTGATAACTAGCAATGAAGTTTGCGATTTCGATTTAAGTAACAATGAAGTTTGCGATTTTGATTTCAACAGGCTGTTTGCTGATGAATTTGGAGAAGAAAGTACTATTGCACTGATAAATAATAGATCACTCCCATATCAAACACTCAACATTAGTACAAATATGACAGACCTTTTGGACCAATCTTTCAAAACGGCAAAATTAGAAAAGTGGAAATTAACTTTAATAAGTGGAGAAGGTTTCAGATAAATCCTCAACACCACTGTTTATTTGTTGAGTACTTTGTTCAATAATTTTTTAATGGCTCTTTTCAAAAAAGTGATGGAAGGATTAATCTAATCAATGTGAAAATATCAGATGCGCGTGTCGTTAGGTCCTATGGTTACGGCAGTTACTATTTGTGCTACGTTTCAGAAGAATCGGTTGGAAAACGTCTGAAAGAATTGTGTTTTCAGACAATACAAATTCCATGTCTATAGTGCTATAACTCAAAAAGGGTTCTTTAATCTGATCATTTTCAAGATTGCAGATACACAGGTTCCCAGTGTGTTGGACATTTACAACAAGTTTCAAGAAAATGGGTTGATAACTTGCCGAGAAAAACTTAGGACAAAACTGCATCCATGGACATGGACAAATGGATGGACAGACAAACAGACAGATATTGGACAAGCTGTTTACTATATACACACCTCCCCCCCCCCCCCCCCCCCAACTTAATCGCAGTGGATATAAAGGACTTACCTAATGGTCCAACAATGCCATCAACCACTCCCTTACCATGAGAAGTGGCAAAAAAAAAGTTCCACCTCATAAGCATGTTATGTAATTTGGACCATTCTTCAAGATCTGAGAATAAATAACGCTGTTAAAATTGTGAAGATGGTCCATACAAGAAAATATCAAATTCAGCTTGAATATGAAGAATTCACATGCCTTATGTTGAAGTCATTCGAAAAATAAAATTGAGAATATAATCTGGAAACAAAAATTTGGATCATTTCTTAAGTCGGGAAGGCCTATAATTCTTAACATTTGTTGGAGTGAACCCTAACATTAAACTGACTCCTGAAGCTTTATTAGTTTCCAGAATGAAATCCACATTCCAACAAGATCTGGATCATGGGAGGGTACATATACCCTCATACCCCCACCATGGGAAACTGCCTCGTACTGACATTCAGCTACAGTACAGTTGCCGTGGACTGGTCGTATTCCGCGTGCAGGCAATGATGTCCACGCATGCATCTACTAGGTAATAAAAATCATCATCAGCATAAAAATTAATCAGTGAAGCACCGGTGCTTCATTAATTAACTTTTGGATCATTATTCCTATAATTAGTGATTGCAATCTAATATTATTGCATCCGTGGGAGTACAGCCCACCCCGTGAAAAGTGACCAGTCCACAGCGGCTGTACTGTACTAGTACTGTGACAAACCTTCCACATTTATATATAAAACATGAATGCAGTTTTTCAATAGAAATGAACAACATGCCCCGATAAAACGATAGACTAGAATCATATTCAATTTCAGAAAAAATTACAAACATGTTCACATGTAATCCTGTATAACTCCCAACTTTCTCAAAAGTAATTCAGCTTATGAGTGGAATATGCAGGCCTGGCATTTTCAGGAGAGCAATTTATTCGCTCGCCTACAGCTCGCCTTAAAAAAAATTGAGGAGGGCGAAAAATAGCCCTCCTAGCCTTAGAAAATAATGATTACCACAACAGCCTATTCATAAAACCCACAGGTTTTCAGATCTCTGCTATGTTAGTTGTCTCTGCAATTTGGCCACACTGCCCCTCCGACACCTCCGGGCCTTACCAAGGCCCAGAGGTGTGGGAGGGGCAGTGTAGCCATCTCACAGACACTACCTGGTTAGCAGCACCAAATAAAATGTACAAAGCCTACTAGGCAGAATTCATTAATAGTACAACTTCATTTTGCCACTTTTAGCTTTTGTATGCTCGAGGTGAGCTAATTGCTTCCCTAGGTCATGTGAGGAGAGCGATTTTTAGCCCTCCTGCATCTTTAAGAATGCCAGGCCTGCTGTATAACCCCCAACTTTCTCAAAAGTAATTCAGCTTTTGAGTGGAATATGGGTAAAAATAACCATATCAAACTATGGATAATATGACTAGACTGTCATTTAAACAACCACTCAGTGATAAGTTTACATCCATGTCAAATTCACTGGACTGTAAGAAACCTCCCATATTTATATATTCATGAAAGCAGCTTTTTCAGTAAAAATGAATAAAACAAAACACTCCAATTAAAAGAACAGACTGGAAGCATGCTCGATCTCACAGATGGATGTACGAAGCTATGGGTGCATGCAATTTAGTACACATCACAACTTCTTATTGCAGCTTATGAATTGAAAATGGGTAAAAACACCCATAGCTAAAAAATATGGTCAAGATGAATAGAATCTCTTTTGAAAGCCTTCCTGGCGACGAACACCCATGCCAAATGTCTTGGAGATCAAATCATTCATTACTGAGTTACGGGATTTATAAGTGGAAAATGGATAAAAATACCCATATAAAAATATGGACAATACAGTTACACTCCCATTTGAAAGCCCTCTCGGTGATAAACATTCAGGCCAAATTTCATTGAGATTGAATGATTCTTTACAAAGTTATGGTGGTGAACAGATGGGCAGGCAGACAAAAAGATGGACAGACAGCCCAATGGATGGACAGCCACAGATGGATGCATGTATTCCAGTATACCCTTCTTCGAAGGTGGGAGGTATAAATATGTAGAAATGAGTTGCTCGACCGTACATGCATAACAATGACATTTCTGCAATATTCTGTTGTGTCAATGTCAACTGTCATGAACTCCTTTGGAAAAGGCTTCGCAGACATATTTCATTTTCATTTTTACAAATACAAATTTTAAAAACAAAGGAAAAAATTATCTTTGAAGAATATTTGCAGCATTTGGAACAGTTACAGTAGAATTCTGCATATTTAATTGCTCTGCTGGCTGTGTGAAACTGTTTGGAACACTCATCTCTTACATTCATGCACAGTGTGAGGAAGAAAACTGAAATGGAAGCAGACAGCAAAATGCTATAGACATGCGTCAGTCACATCACTTCTGACACCAACGGTGGAATGACATAGTATTCTTCAGTCAGAAATCTTTATGAATGAACATGATACATATTACTTGATAATTACGGAAGCTGATTACGGTCATCAAGTCAACAAAATTTTTTTTTTTGCGATATTACACAAAACTTTTGCATTTTAATGCAATCCTATTGCATTATAACGCAATACATTCTGCATTATTATGCAAAACTTCTGCATTATAACGCAATACATTTGCATTATAATGCAATACTTCTGCATTATTACGCAAAACTTTTGTATTATAACACAATCCATTTTGCATTATAATGCAATCCTTTTTGTGTTATTACGCAAAACTTTTGCATTATAACACAATACATTTTGCATTATAACACAATACTTTTGCATTATAACTCAATACTTTTGCATTATTTCGCAAAACTTTTGCTTTATAACACAATACATTTTGCATTATAACGCAATACTTTTGTGTTATAACGCAAAACTTTTCCATTATAACACAATACATTTTGCAAAGATGGGTTTTTCCGATTTTGCTTTTTGTTTACGTTATAGTTACCTTTTTTCGTGTGTTTGGTGCCTTGGTGTTTTCGGTCATTAGGTCCTATAATATTTATAAACATGAATGGTAAGTGCACGCTGGGTGTCCAGACGGAGGTAAGTATGGTTATTAAAGTGGGTCTGGGGGAGGTGAGTCGAGGGGTGCAGATGAGGTGGGGGAGAGTGAGGATACAGAGACAGTGTAATATGAGGTATGGTGGTGGTCGGCCAATGGAGAGTAGTGGGGTATGTGCGAACTGCAGGGATATTTTACAGTTGTTAGAGAAGTGTGTTGGATTCGAGTGGGAGATTGCAGAGCTGAGAGGGAGGTTGGGGAGGGCTCGTTATCTCTAGTTACCCTGTTGAAGGTTACCTATGATGGCGAGGTGGAAGGTGGGTGGAAGGTTGTTGTGGACTCAAGAAGGAAACTGGGAAGCAGGAAACGTGGGGGAAGAATGCTTGATGTGAGAGGTATACCTGAGGAGGGGGGGTTCTAGTAGGAAAATTTGGAAGGTGGTGTCAGGACAGGGCTGCGTAGAGTCGGGAAACCAGAGTCGGCGTAAGGCTGCCAAGGTTGCAAGGCAGTGTTTAGAAAACAGGTTTAGTGTTTTAGATTCTGATACCCCTGGGGATGAGAGTGAGGGGGAAATTGTGGGGTGGGGGGAAGATGGTTGTTGATGTTGATAGTCCAGATGGGGTAAGGAGGGCGGTGAAGAGAAAGAGGGGGCCAGAGGTATGCAAAATGAGGGGAGTTGCAGATGATATAGGAACTGGGGCAGGAAGAAGAAAATTAGTTGTAGCGGGGAAAATGTGGTTTGTGGTCTTGATAGTTCTAATCGAACAGTCTTCTTGTGCTTTCCGGGGGTGAAGGTGGAGGATCTGATGGACTGGGTAGATGGCACTGTGGCAGGATCAGGATCGGAACTGGTAGCGGTAGCGGTGGTCCATGTGGGGACCAACAATATCAGGGAGAGAAGGTCAGTAAGTTTGGTGGAGTCATATAGAGGCTTAGTCAGCAAACTGCTAAGTAGGAATGCAAGGGTAGTTGTATCCGGGGTCCTTCCTGTCCTTGGAGATGGGGACGAATGGAACTTAAGGATTTGGCACTAAATAAGGAGTTGAAGGACTACTGTGTTGACATGGGAATACCCTTTATCGACCATTGGGACACGTTTTGGGGCAACACGAGCATGTACGTGCATGACGGGCTGTATCTTAGCAGGGTGGGGAAACAGGTATTGGGGGATAAAATTCTACGGGTAGCGGAGCCTTTTTTGGAGAAGTGGGGTGGGAGGCCAGAGGCAAGTATAACTAGAGTGGACACAGATAGGGTGAACAAGAGCGAGGGGGACAGAATAAGTTTACCAAGGCCAGTGCCAGAAAACAATGGGACCAGTAGGCAGAAGCCAATGAACCTTGGTACCCTGAAAGTGGGTTATAGCAACATCCAGGGTCTCCACAGGAAAGTAAGTGAAACTGCTACACTGATCGAGGCAGTGGAGTTTGATGTCATGGGCTTAAGCGAGATGTGGGTAAGACATGAGGAATGGGTAGATCAAGTAAGGGGGTGCATGTGGATAGGTGTAGGGCGAAAAGAAGGCCAGGAAAAGGGGGGAGGGGTAGGCATGCACATTAAAGAGGATTTAAAACCGTCACTGATCACAGACCTGGAAGATGTCAGCACCTCGGCTGAGGTATCGAAAGAAAGATCAATCTGAGAAACAAAAGTACTGCCCTTGGGATTGTGTACTGTGCGATGGAGAGAAGCAAACCCAAGTGGAATGACTCGATATACTCAACACTAAGGTCCAATATCACAGAACTAGAAAACAGGGAGCTCGGTATTATTCTGATGGGTGACTTTAATGGACACATAGGTGATAAGGAAGAAGGCATAGAGGGTGGGGTCAAGAAAGTCAACAGGAATGGAAGGAAACTGTTGAACTTCACAAATGAGCTCAGTCTGAAGATTCTGAACAGGGACGTGAGGTGTAAGGAGAAATGGACCTGGGAGAGGAAAGACCGAAAATCAATAATTGACTTCATTCTCACAGATATTAATTTATGGAGGGAGGTGATAGGAGTAGAAGTGGATGATGAGGGTAAAATGGAGGTGGATAGTGATCACAACTTGATTACAGTGACGATCAGGGCCAAAACCGAGAAAAAAGCAAAGGAAGCTTCAAGGAGATTTGGGAACTCAAAAAGGATGCTGATTGGGCAAAGTTCGAAGAAAAACTGAAACTGAAGCTTGCAACCGTACACAAAGGGGGGAGTTCCAGAAGTTGGGCAACACCATACTTGCGAGCCTAGTGGAGGCAGGGAAGGAAAGTGTAGGAAAGATTAGGGTGCCAACACGGGAACTTGGGTACAGAGTGAACGAAGAACTGAAAAGGGCCATAAAGGGTAGAAAAGCTAAATGTGCTGCATACAGAAGTAGAAAACTTAAGGGGGCAGAAAGCAACAAGGCCATGGTAGCAAAGGAAGAATACCAACAAGTACGAAATAAAGTAAATAAGATTAAAGACAATAATCGGAGAGTGTGAAATAGCAGTCTTATTAGGACGATAAGAATGAGAGGAGGGTCGAGTTCGAACGTATTTTGGAAATGGGTGAATAAACATAACAAAGGAAGTAACCCATAGAGTATTAAAGTAGATGGCAGAGTTACAGACGAGCAAGATCAAATCGCATTAGATCTGGTCAAGCACTGGGAAAAGGTAAATGATAAGCGATGGGGTACCCACCGGAGTGTCCGAACCAGGTCAAGGAAAATCTATCAAACTTCGTGGCCAGAGAAATTAAAACGGAGGATGTGGGAAAGGTGATCTCAAAATTAAGGGATGGAAAAGTGGAAGGGGTGGATGAAATTCCTAACAAGTTTATCAAATGAAAGTGTCAATGACACTGTAGCTTAACTTATGTGTTGTGTTTGATGAAAAGGATAATGTTCAATGTTTATGAAAGGATTATGAAATAAGACAAGAATTGTGATAATTGGGAATATGTTCATTTCTGTTCCCTGTGTGCTATGTTTATGATAAAAATAATATGAGGTGTACACTGTACTAAAGAGCTGAGGGGTGGGTTAATATGACCTCACAGTTAATGTATGTGGCCCTCACAGTTAACGTATATCAACAAAAGTTACCAAGTTACAGTGAAATTATTCCAAAACGAGTCATCCTATCAAGTTACATTAAAATCCCCTCATAAATATGGCCTGTAGACTGTGCTAAAGGTTTTCAGGCTTCGGGCCCCTGTAGCCGTCAGTTTCCCAATTGCGTCCAAAGGGGACGTTCTCATCTAGACATTATATGAAGTCAATCTACCAAGTTACAATGAAATCCCTTAATAAATATGACCTGTAGACTGTGCTAAAGGTTTTTGGGCTTTGGGCTCTGGCAGCCATCATGGTTGAATGATCATAACCAAAAGGGGACATTCTCACCTGGACACTATTTGGAGTAATCCTACCAAGCTACAATGAAATCCCTTCATAATTATGACCTGTAGACTGTTCTAAAGGTTTTCGGGCTTTGGGCCCCTGAAGCCGTCACAGTTGCCCAATCATGTCCAAAAGGGGAAGTTCTCATCTAGACATTATATGAAATTAACCTACCAAGTTACAATGAAATCCCTTCATAAATATGACCTGTAGACTGTGCTAAAGGTTTTCGGGCTTCGGGCTCGGCCAGCCATCATGGCTAAATGATCGCAACCATAGGGGACAATCTCATCTGGGCATCATCTGGAGTGATCCTAAAGGTTACAATGAAATCCCTTCATAAATATGACCTGTAGACTGTGCTCAAGGTTTTCGGGCTTCTGGCACTAGTAGCCATCACAACTGACCAATCACGACCAAAAGGGGATGTCATCATCTTGGCATTACATGGAGTCAACCTAACAGGTTACAATGAAATCCTTCCATAAATATGACCTTTTGCCTATGCTAAAGGTTTTTGGGCTCGGGCACCCATCAAGGCTGCATGATCGCGATCAAAATGGGACGTTCTCATCTAGACATTATTTGGAGTCATCCTACCAAGTTACAATGAAATCCCTTCATAATTTTGACCTCTAGACTGTGCTAAAGGTTTTCAGGCTTTGGGCCCCTGTAGCCGTCACAGTTGCCCAATCATGCCCAAAAGGTGACTTTCTCATCTAGACATTGTATGAAGTCAACCCACCAAGTTAGAATGAAATTCCTCAATACATATGACCTGTAGACTGTGGTAAAGGTTTTCGGGTTTTGGGCTCGGGCAGTCATCACGGTTCGCAGATCATGCCCAAATGGGGAAATTCTCATCTAGACATCATAAGGAGTCATCCTACCAAGTTACAATGAAATCCCTCCACATTAAACATGACCTGCAGACTGTGCTAAAAGTTTTTGGGTTTCGGGCTTGGGCAGCCATCACGGTTGATAGATCATGCCCAAAAGGGGACGTTCTCATCTAGGCATTATACAGAGGCATCCTACCAAGTTACAATGAAATCCCTTCATAAATACGACCTGTAGACTGTGCTAATGGTTTTCGGGTTTTGGGCTCGGGCAGCCATATCGGTTGCCCGATCGCGACCAAAAGGAGACGTTCTCATCTAGACATGACCCCAAACCTGCATATGAAATTTCGTGACGATCAGACAAGAACTGTGGGGTGTAGCCCGTGCTAAAGGAAAATGTGAACAGACGTCAGAGACTAACAGACTCACAGACTAACAGACTAACAGACTTCCGCACACGTGATGGCAATAGCTTATCTTGACTATGTCAAGTTAAGCTAAAAAGGGGGAGAGGAACTCTTGGAAAGCCATACTGCCCTATTCAATTTAGCCATAGAAAAACAAGAGGTCCCAAAGGAGTGGAGAGAAAGCAAAGTGACATTTATTCACAAAAAGGGGGAAAAAGACATTTTGGATAACTATCAAAGGATCTCTGTCAGTAGCAACATTGGAAAAGTTTTCTGTAAAGTCCTGTATGGGAGATTAGAGGAGGTAATTGAAGAGAAGGGTTTTTTGGGAGAAATCCAGAATGGCTTCAGGAAGGGAAGAAGAGTCACTGACCATCTTTTCACGCTATCCCAAATGTTAGAATCCGCGAAAGAAAAAAAGAAAAAGATGTTTATGGCCTTTTTGGATGTTAAAAAGGCATACGATAGAGTATGGAGGAAGGGTATGTAGAGCAAGCTGGAGGCTCTGGGCTTGGGATGCGAGTTTGTTGGAATTATGAAAGCATTATATAAAGATGTACAGAGTGAACTTAGCCTGGGAAACATTACAACAAAATGTGTGCCTATGGAGATAGGCCTAAAACAGGGGTGTATCCTTTCGCCAATTCTTTTTGCATTGTCCTGCATAGTGACGAGGGGGTAGCAGTTGGGGACTTGAAGATCCCAGGGCTATTTTTTGCAGACGATATGGTGCTAGTGTCAGAAAGCGAAGAGGGGGCTAGCAAAAATGCTGGGAATTGTTGGGAAATATGGGAGCAAATGGAGACTCGAACTTAATGAAAGCAAGAGCAAAGTTATACCTGTGGGCCACAAAGTGGACCCCACACGTAGGTGGAGAGTGGGGGAATTCTGCATTCCGGAAGGTAGCAGCAAACTTCTTAGTGTAGGAGAGACAGGTGACTATGAGTATCTGGGGGTAAATATAAACATCACAGGAAGAGGCATCTACCAAAACCACACATATAAATTGATTCTGAAGGGGAAGCGAATCCTTAACCAAATGAAACTTATATGGAGAAACAGTTTCAATAAGGTTTTCGTGGGGAAAACCGTTTGGGAAATGGTGGGTCTGCTAAGTATAACATACGGTACGGAAGTAGTACCCCAAAACCAGACGGCTGTAAAGAGCTTGGAAATCCTGCAGAACGATGCAGGCCGATGGATAATGGGGGTCGAGTAATGCCACAGCACTAGAAGCAATCAGGGGTGAGCTTGGGTGGATGAGGATCAAGGACAGGATAGACCTACTGAAACTCGGTTATCTTAATTATTTGGTAAATCTCCCCAACAGCAGATGGTGTAAAGTAATGTTCCTGAGAATTTTCAACTCAAATATCAAGACAGGGTGGATGGTCCAAGTGAGGGAGCTAGTAGAGAACTACTCATTTGAGATCTCAGACCTAGACGTTGGGGCAAACCAGAGTAAAAAAATCATCAGAGAAAGAGTCATGGAGGATTGTAACTGTATTTGGCGAGAGGGGGTCAAATCAAAGAGGTCTTTGGGTGACCTGCGTGATAAAGAGAAGCCTGGTTTTGAAGAGTACCTTGATGGCACCTTTGGGGGGGGGGGGGGGGGGGGGGGGGTCACTGTTGTTCAAGCTGAGGTCGCGGTCCCTGGAGCTGAGGGGGAAAATTGGGAAAAAAAGTGAAAAGGAGTACCAAATGTGTAATTTGGGCATGGTGGAGACCCTGGAACACTTTCTTCTAGAATGCTCAAAATACCAGACTAAAAGAATAAGATTCACTGGGAGTATAATGGGGAAGTGGGATGGGAGAATGAAGGACATGTGGTTAGTGGGAGTCTCAAAGGAGAGGGTTAATATGCTAATCGGAGAGATTGGGAAGAATGGGGCAAGGGATGTCAGCAAGCAGTTCATCTCCGAGGGTTGGGAGGAGAGAAGAAGCGTGGGAATAGGAAGGCAGATGGGAGTACAGGGGTAACCAAGGCCTTCTTATCCGAGAACCGCAACAAATCAGCGGCTGGCCAAAGTGTTATTATTATTAGTATTATTATTATAAGAGAATAATGAAAGTGTCAATGACACTGTAGCTCAACTTGTTAAGACATGTACATGTATAGTATGTGACACAGCAATGACAAACATCTAGGTAATGACCTGATAGCAAAGGTACATATAAAGTATTGTAACGGTCTGTACATAAATACTGACCGTAGCCTGTAACAAATGTATAGGTAAAGTATTGTAAATGTGGGTGACAGTCAGATACTAAACTAGAAAAGAAATCTTTGAGTCCCAGAGTGATAACAAAGGCACCCCAAAACACACTCGTTCCTGTCCCAAGGTGAAAACAAAGGGACCCAAGAAGTTTCGTGAAGATCAGTTCATAAATACGAGCTGTATAGAAGTTGTGACAAAAAACTGATTGGACCTAATTTCGGTTCAAAATGGCCACTGGCAGCCATATTGAATTTTGGACCGCACCCAGAAACACTCGTTCTCGTCCCAAGGTGATAACAAAGGTATCCAAGAAGTTTTGTGAAGATCGGTTCATAAATACAGCCTCTAGCCCGAGCCGATTGTTGACATGTGCACTTACAGTGTATAAGTAGCACTGAATAAATCAAAGTTCATCTAATTTGTATAATTTCTGCACGAGAAAAAAACCTGTACTATATGTGACATATTCCATGTTACTAAACATTCATACAAAAATTTATTTAAATCAGAACTTTCATACAGAAATTCTGTACAAAAGACTGATTGCACTAATTTTGGTACAAAATGGCTGCTGGTGGCCATCTTGAATTTTGGACCACACCCAAAAACACTCGTTCTCATCCCACGGTTATAACAAAGGTACCTAAGAAGTTTCGTAAAGATCGGTTCATAAATACGGCCTCTAGCCTGAGCCATATAGAAGTTGTGTACGAAAAATTGATTAGACCTAATTTCGGTACAAAATGGCCGCTGGCAGCCATCTTGAATTTTAGACTGCACCCAGAAACAATCATTCTTATCCCAAGGTGATAACAAAGGTACCCAAGACGTTTCGTGAAGATCGGTTCATAAATACAGACTCTAGCCCGAGCCGTATTGACATGTGTATTTACTGTGTGTAAGTACCACTGAAAAAATCAAAGTTCATCTAATTTGCATAATTTCTGCACGAGAAAAAAACCCGTATTATATGTGATGTATCCCATGGTACTAAACATTCACACAAAAAATTATTCAAATCAGCGCTTTCATATGGAAGTACTGTGCAAAAAGCTGATTGCACCTAATTTTGTACAAAATGGCTGCCAAGCGGCCATCTTGAATCTCAGACCAGACCCCAAAACACTTGTTCTCGTCCCACGGTGATACCAAAGGTACCCAAGAAGTTTCGTAAAGAACCATTCATAAATACGGTCTCTAGCCCGAGCCGTATTGGCATTTGCTCTTGAGAAAAAACCCTGTATTATATGTGATGTATCCCATGGTACTAAACATTCATACAAATGAAAGTGTCAATGACACTGTAGCTTAACTTGTGTGTTGTGTTTGATTAAAAGAATAATGTTCAATATTTATGAAAGGATTATGAAATAAGACAAGTATTGTGATAATTGGGAATATGTTCATTTCTGTTCCCTGTATGCTATGTTTTTGATAAAAATAATATGAGGTGTACACTGAACTAAAGAGCTGAGGGGTGGGTTAATATGACCTCACAGTTAATGTATGTGGCCCTCACAGTTAACGTATATCAACGAAAGTTACCAAGTTACAGTGAAATTATTCCAAAATGAGTCATCCTGTCAAGTTACATTGAAATCCCTTCATAAATATGGCCTGTAGACTGTGCTAAAGGTTTTTGGGCCCCTGTAGCCGTCAGTTTCCCAATTGCGTCCAAAGGGGACGTTCTCATTTAGACATTATATGAAGTCAACCTACCAAGTTACAATGAAATCCCTTCATAAATATCACCTGTAGACTGTGCTAAAGGTTTTGGGGTTTTGGGCCCGGGCAGCCATCAAGGCTGAATGATCGCGACCAAAAGGGGACGTTCTCATCTAGACATTATTTGGAGTCATCCTACCAAGCTACAATGAAATCCCTTCATAAATATCACCTGTAGACTGTGCTAAAGGTTTTCGGGCTTCAGGCCCCTGTAGCCGTCACAGTTGCCTAATGGTGTCCAAAAGGGGCTATTCTCATCTAGACATTATATGAAGTCAAACCTACCAAGTTACAATGAAATCCTTCATAAATATGAATTGAAGACTGTGCTAAAGGTTTTCGGGCTTTGGGCTCGGGCAGACATCATGGTTGAATGATCACAACCAAAAGGGGACTTTCTCATCTGGGCATCATCTTGAGTGATCGTACGAAGTTACAATGAAATCCCTTCATAAATATGACCTGTAGACTGTGCTCAAGATTTTCGGGCTTCGGGCACCTGTAATCATCACAGTTGACCAATCATGACCAAAAGGGGATGCCATCATCTAAGCATAATATGGAGTCAACCTAACAAGTTACAATGAAATCCTTCCATAAATATGACCTATACACTATGCTAAAGGTCTTTGCGCTTGGGCAGCCATCAAGGCTGAATGATCGCGACCAAAAGGGGATGTTCTCATCTATACATTATTTGGAGTCATCCTACCAAGCTACAATGGAATCCCTTCATAATTATGACCTGTAGACTGTTCTAAAGGTTTTCAGGCTTCGGGCCCCTGTAGCTGTCACAGTTGCCCAGTCATGTCCAAAAGGGGGCGTTCTCATCTAGACATTATATGAAGTCAACCTACCAAGTTACAATGAAATCCCTTCATAAATATGACCTGTAGACTGTGCTAAAGGTTTTCGGGCTTCGGGTTCGGGCAGCCATCATGGTTGAATGATCGCAACCAAAGGGGACAATCTCATCTGGGCATCATCTGGAGTGATCCTACGAAGTTACACTGAAATCCCTTTATAAATATGACCTGTAGACTGTGCTCAAGGTTTTCGGGCGTCGGGCACCTGTAGCCATCACAGTTGACCAATCACGACCAAAAGGGGATGTCATCATCTAGGCATTATATGGAGTCAACCTAACAGGTTACAATGATATCCTTCCATAAATATGACCTTTTGCCTATGCTAAAGGTTTCTAGGCTCGGGCACCCATCAAGGCTGAATGATCGCGATCAAAATGGGACGTTCTCATCTAGACATTATTTGGAGTCATCCTACAAGTTACAATGAAATTCCTTCATAAATATGACCTGTAGACTGTGCTAAAGGTTTTCGGGTTTCAGGCCCCTGTAGCCGTCACAGTTGTCCAATCAGGACCAAAAGAGGACTTTCTCATCTAGACCTATATGAAGTCAAACCACCAAGTTACAATGAAATTCCTCAATAAATATGACCTGTAGACTGTGTTAAAGGTTTTCGGGTTTTGGGCTCGGGCTGTCGTCACGGTTGGCAGATCATGCCCAAATGGGGAAATTCTCATCTAGACATCATAAGGTGTCATCCTACCAAGTTACAATGAAATCCCTCCATATTAAACATGACCTGCAGACTGTGCTAAAAGTTTTTGGGTTTTGGGCTTGGGCAGCCATCACAGTTGACAGATCATGCCCAAAAGGGGGACATTCTCATCTAGGCATTATACAGAGGCATCCTACCAAGTTACAATGAAAGCCCTTCATAAATACGACCTGTAGACTGTGCTAATGGTTTTCGAGCTTTGGGCTCGGGCAGCCATATCGGTTGCCCGATCGCGACCAAAAGGGGACGTTCTCATCTAGACATGACCCCGATCCTGCATGTGAAATTTCGTGATGATCAGACAAGGACTGCGGGGTGTAGCCCGTGCTAAAGGAAAATGTGAACAGACTCACAGACTTACAGACTCACAGACTAACTGACTCACAGACTAACAGACTCACAGACTAACAGACTTCCGCACGCTTGATGGCAATAGCTTATCTTGACTATGTCAAGTTAAGCTAAAAATTATTGAAATCAGCGCTTTCATATGGAAGTTCTGCGCAAAAAACTGATTGCACCTAATTTTGTACAAAATGGCTGCCAGTGGCCAACTTGAATTTTGGATCGGACCCCAAAACACTCATTCTCATCCCACGGTCATAACAAAGGTACACAAGAAGTTTCGTAAAGATCAGTTCATAAATGTGGCCTCTAGCCCGAGCCGTATTGAATTGTTGACGGACAGACGGACGACTGGCCATGGCATAAGCTCAAATTTGGCTTCGCCAAAGTTGAGCTAAAAATTGAAATTTATTATGTGTTGGGGTGAGGGTGTGGGGTGGGGTGTGGGTGTGTGTGTGGGGGGGAGTTCAATTATAAAACTGAAATAACTTTTTCACAGTTACCTGTGGTGGCCATGTTGAAATTGGTACTTTTTGTGGGTTGTTTTTTGTTTTTTTTTTTTTTGGGGGGGGGGGGGGGGGAATAACTACTTGGAAATAAATCAGTCATCCTTGCTATAAGCAAATAAAAATTTTAAATTATTAGGTGTGGGGGGGGGGGGGGGGGGGGGAGGGCTGATTATAAAATTGAAATAACTTTTTCACGTGGTGGTAATGTTGAAAGTAGTATTTTTTGTGGGAATTTTTTTTGGGGGGGGGGGGGAGGGGAGGGAATAACATAGTTTGAAAATTATTAATCTGTTATCCTTGTGTCTTCCGGGGTTAGTTCAGCAATCTGAACATAGCGGCTAGGGGGTAGCCACGACGTTCAGATCGCTGAACTATTCCGGGGTGTATAGGAATTTACACCAGTCTGGAGACTCATACACCCTGAGGCTGCCTCAGATGCAAATTCCCATACACCCTGGAAGACACAAGGATAACTAATAACATATAAGATGCTATATAAGTAATGGAATTTTGTTTATTTTGAAATTCACACCTCTAATATTCCTTAAATTCAAATTAAATATACACAAGTAATATACATCAAAATGAAAGTTGGCAGGAAGAGAACACAAAAAATATTAAAATTTTTTAGTAAATTTTGTTTCTTAACACACCTACCACAATTGTTTACAATTGGCTGTAACATAAGTGCAAGCCCTACTTCGGAACTAACTCAAGCTTTTACAATCTTTTCCAAACGAGTTGGAAAAGTACTAGAGTGCAAAAGCACGAAAAAGATCGAAAAAAGGGTCGAGCGAGACCAGCGCTCGAAATTACAGGTACTCTCTCTGCACACCTCTTGCGTTTACCGAGCGCATGCGCAACAACCGTGATGTCAATTCCGTATTTCCGCCAATGAGAAGTTTGTGATTCAGCGGGGAGGCATCGATATCAAAGATATCCCCAAGGAGGGTGGGCCTCTGGTAAACAATTGTGGTAGGTATGTTAAGAAACAAAATTTACTAAAAAATTTTAATTTCTTTTCAACCTACTCACAATTGTTTACAATTAGCTGAATAAACAATAGGAGGAGGTGAATCACATAACCAATACCAACAAGAGTAGCAGAACGAAAGCAAGGATGGCAGAGAACAAAAACGAAAACCTGTAATGAAGATAGAGAGAAGGCACCTGAAAAGAACAAGGCTGAGTGAAGTGCAACCTCGACAAAAACAATTTTAACGAGGGTGCACAACAGCCTGAGCAGCAACGAGAGGGCCTAAAGAATAAAGGCCCTCAGATTGCTGCTGAAGGTGGCGGAGATAAAAGGAGGAGAAGGTAGAAGCATTCCTCCAGTAAGCCGCATTCATAACATCACGGAGCGAAACAGAATTGGAGAACGCCCAGGATGTAGAAATGGCACGAACCTCGTGAGCATTAAGCCGGTTCGAAACAAGATCCGATGCAGACAAGCGAGAATAAGCCAGCTTGATTGCAAGACAGATCCACCTGGAAATAGAATGGGAAGAGATAGACTGCCTCTTAGGAATGAGAGACAGAAAGAATCTCTTCCGACCCCTCCTAATGAACTGAGTGCGAGTAATGTAAGTCTTGACCGCACGAACAGGACAAAGAAGAGGCCTCCGTCCATCTACAGCAGGGAGAGCCCGAATGCAGATGGGAGGAGGTACCGAATCGGGGAGTTGATTCTTAGCCAGAAAAGAGCAATCAGTAGTGAATGTGACACTGTTAGCCTCATTTCGGAAGAAGGCAGAATCAACAGATAGCGCATGAAGCTCACTGACTCGACGAGCAGAAGCAAACGCTAGAAGAAAAGCCGTCTTATAGGTGAGAAAATGCATGTAGGTCTCAGATAAAGGCTCGAATGGCGCCCCCTCCAAACAGTGCAACACCCATGCCAAGTTCCACTTGGGTGTAAGACGCAAAACTCGAGGCCTCTTCAAAGAAAAGTGCCGAATAAGTTTGGAGAGGAAAAGATTACGACCGATACACCGCTTTCCCACATAAGAGAAAGTATCAGACAGCATAGACCGATAGCCCTTAATCGTAATAGGCTGGAGGCCCTTGGAGTCAAAAAGAAAAACCAGAAAATCCACAATTTGAGCGATTGACGGATCACGGTAATTCACATTGTGATCTGAACACCAGCAGCAGAAAACCTTCCACTTGGCGGCATAAGTCATTCCAGTGGAAGGTCGCCGCGATGCAGAAATGCACTCCACTGATCGTCTCGAAAAACCTCTACGTCGGAGACTGGACCTGATAAAAGACAGGCGTGAAGGGACAGGCTCGCCAGGTTGTTGTGATACTTCCTGGGACGACCCTGTGAAAGAAGATCGCGACGTAGAGGTAGACGAATCGGTCGATCGGCCAATAGAGGCAGGGGGTGGAGACAGGGGTGTGATCAGAATGATCCTGCAACTGCAAGCACGAATCTTCGCTAAAACTTGAGGAAGAATCGGTGCAGGAGGAAAAGCATAGCCGACCCAACCTGTCCAGTCCAGAGACAGAGCGTCTACTGCAAATGCCAGAGGATCTGGACAAGGGGAGACAAAAGTCTCTACCTGATGATTCCAGCGAGTAGTGAAAAGGTCGATCTGAGGACGACCCCACTGCTCGCAAATCGCCTGAAACACCGACCTATGTAGCATCCATTCGGTTGGAAGGACACTGTCGCGTCGGGACAGGGAGTCTGCTAGGACGGTGAGACGCCCGGGAATGTGTCGAATGGACACCCGAGCGTTCACATCCCGCGCCAACAGAAGAAGATCCCGAGACAGCCGATACATGGGAATCGAATGTGTGCCTCCCTGATTCCGTATGTAGGCCACTACTGTCGAATTGTCCGAAAGAAGTAGGACAACATGGTCCGACAGATGAGGGATCCAAAGCCGAAAACTCAACAGAAGAGCAAGGAGCTCCTTCTGGTTGATATGAAGACCCACCTGCTCGCTGTCCCACTCTCCGTGAGTAGACAGACCGAGAGGATCCAACGTCGCACCCCAGCCCCGATCGCTGGCATCCGCAGTAAGGATGCGATCGGCCAAAGGAAGATCCAACGGAACACCCTGTGTCAGCCAGGGAATATCTGCCCAAGTGCGGAGGTGACAAAGCAGAGACCGAGGAATAGTGAGTTCCTGGTGCAGCGGATCTACATTCGGACGCCAATGATCCAACAGGAAGTGTTGGAGAGGTCGGACAAACAAGCGACTGAGCGGAATGAGATCTGTCACCGAACCGCAAAGGCCCAGCATCCGAAGGAAAGTCCTGGCCGAGACCGAGGAAGATTGAAGCAGGTCCCGAGTCAAGGCGGAAAGAATCGTCGCCCGAGCCTGGGGGACCGACACTACATTGTGAAGAGTGTCGAAATCCATCCCCAAATGACGGAATCGCTGAGAAGGAAGAAGATCCGACTTCTCGCGATTGACTCTGAAACCCAGCGGCGCTGCAGGCAAAGAAACTGCCGGACATCGAACTCCAGAATAGCAGCATCGTGGTGCCGTTGGAGGATGTCGTCTAGGTAGGCTGACGAAGTCACTGCCGACTGAGTGCGATGGAAAGCAAGCACATGTGACATCAGTCGGGTGAAGGCCCAAGGAGTCAGGTTCAAACCGAACGGGAGAGCTCTGAATTGAAAAACTCGATCCCGAAACGAGAACCGAAGGTATTTCCGTGACGCCAGATGAATGGGTACATGGAAGTAGGCATCCTTCAGGTCGATACTGGCCGCAAAATCTCCCTGATGAACTGAACGTCGAACCGACCGGAAAGTCTCCATACTGAAACGAGGAGCAATTATGTACTCGTTCAGGGTACTCAGATCGATGACAGGACGATATTGGCCGTTTTTCTTCGGCACCAAGAAAAGTCTCGAGTAAAACCCCGGTGAAAGGGTGTTCCTGACCACCTCGATCGCCCCTTTGGAGAGGAGATTGTCGATCTCCTGCACCAGAAGGTCCCGACGCAGAGAATCTGAAGGGACCTGAGTCGGAAGGGGCACCCGAGATAAACTGGGTTGCCGATGGAAGGACAGTCGCAGACCGGATTGAATGACGTCGAGGACCCAAGAGTCCGACGTTATCTCTGTCCAACGGTCGTAAAACAGCGACAGCCTTCCCCCGACTGGAGGCGAATCGAGGTGAGAACCTTCACTTGCGGCCTCAACGAGGCCCCCGAGAGGAGAAACCACCTCGGGAAGTGACAGAGTCCTGAGACTTTCCAGCCTGAGGCTGCCAGCGGGCCTGGCCACGTCGGCGCTTCTTATGAGCAGAAGGAGCAGACGGAGCCGAAGGCGTAGCCGACGAGGCAGACGCAGCAGCACGCTTGGCGGGCCTGGAACGACCCCCACCCGCAGCAGCAGGTGGGTCAAGCTGTCTCAGCAAAAGCTGGTCCTTCGAATGACGAAGAACTTCGCCACGAACAGCTTCCACGGAACCATGGAACAACTGAGGTCCCACCAAAGAGGCAGACCTCAGAACAGCACGTTGCTCAGAAGGAAGGGATGGTAAAGAATCCAAAACCGCATTCCGGCGTGCCAGCTCCAAATTGGCCGTGTTACAGGCGTGAGCGTGAGTCCAGTTCATAAGAGCCTGTGACAAAACGCCAAAAGGTGCCTGAGCGTCATCAAACTCCCCTGGTGGAAAATATTCAGCCAAAACAGCGACGACATGGTCCGCGAGAGATAACATACCCAGCATCTCTCGGGACAGGCCCACCATAGACTCAACTACCGACATCGGGAGAACTGCCGACTTAGGCTTAGTCAACCCGAGGGAAGAAGAATCCTCATCCACAGTAGTCATCCCTTGGAAGACTGGTGGAGAGACGGAATCGTACACACGAAACTGCGATGGAGGCAGAAAGGCATCAGCTCTAGAAAAGAAGGAACCCTTGAGGGCCTTAGAATGCATTTTGGCGTCTAAGCCCTGGAAGGACTCAACCACCTGAGCCGATTGCAGAGGACGCAAAGCCCCGGAGCTAGAAGGCTCAACAGGGTTACGGCGCTCCACAGTGGATCGCGGCCGGACAGTCACAGAAGGCTGGTCGGAAGGTTGAACGTCCGGCAATAAGCCAAAGACGAAATCCAAAGCCTGCCCCAAGACTGACGAGGGGGGCCCATCACCTTCAAGATACTCGTCATCCTCCGTAGCAGAGGAGACGTAGCCCAACTCGGGCTGACCAGCAGAAACCTCCTGTGAATACTGTGCAGTATCCAAGGGGCCAGGCGAGACATCTCGGCGACCGACCAAAGGAGGTTGTGCCTCAGGAGGCACAGGGAGGCCAACTTGAGGGTTGCCAGAAAGCAACCGGGGTGAGCGCCAAAACGGCCTGGCGCAGGTCTCCCTGAGAATCCGTCGCAGCAGAATCGCCCGACGGAGTGTCCTCCCAATGGACCCTTCTGGTAGAAGAACCCAAATCCTCAGAAGAGACCTACGGCGAACGTCGATCGGCAGACAGAATAGGAGCACGGTGAGAAGACACCGGAGGATAGTCCCGATTGTGACGCCCAGGGGCCATCACTGATCTCTGCGAAACAGAAGGCCCTGCCTGCAAATCCTCTAAAGAGACCGACGGCGCACGTCGATCGGTAGCTGGACCTAGGACACGGTGAGAAGACACCTGAGGATTGTCCCAAGAATGACAGGAACCTGTCATTGGCCTCTGCGCAGCAGACGGCCCCAACTGCCTATCCTCTGAGACCGACGGCAAGCATCAATCGACACCCAGACTCGGAACACAGTGAGGAATCACCGGAGGAAGGTTCCGAGAGTGACAGCTAACAGGGGCTGTCACTGACCGCTGCCGAACAGCAGGCCCTGGATGCCAACGTCCCAACACCATCCCGCTAGTCGGCACACTAGCAGGCGAAGGTGGAACAAAAAACGATTCACTCGAGGGACGAGGAATCGCTGCCGAAGCGACCGGCCGGCTCAACCGACTAGGAGCAAACCTAGCCAGATGAGACGGAGCAGACAGCAAACCCGCACAGCCCCACCATGAGGCTGGGGGAGGCTGAGAACACACAGACACACCAGCAGATACAGCCTCGGTCCCCCGAGACTGTAGACCATCCCCAGAGGAGATGGAAGAGCCACCATCAGACAGAATAGGATCTGGAGTAGCAACCTCCTCAACAATGGTCGACGGTGTAGGAGGCAGATCGGAGAGGGTTACCGAGCTGACCTCGGAAAAGCTCTCAACGAAAACAGACGCCTCAATAGTGACATCAGAAGACAAAGAGACCACGGTCTCCTCGTCAGGTATCACTGAACTAACACCGCCAACAGTTGCAGAGGAACTCGCCACAGAAGTCAGATCCGAATCCTGTGTGACAGAGTCACCACGTGCACCAGCAGAAAAGTCTGCTATGGCACGGCTACCCTTACCCCGAGAACGAGGGGTTCTAGCTCTGGAAAGAACCACCTTGTTCACAGAAGCCCAAAATTTAGAGGACCAAACCCCACAGATACCACATGATTGGGCCTGAGTGCAATTGTTGCAAGTGACACATGTGGTATGAGAATCGTCCACATGTTTCACCTGCAAACAAGAGGTACAAGGAATAGTCTTAGGCATGATATCAATACAATAATCAAGCTTCCCGCCGACGGAAAACAGTACTAAGGTGGTGTTCACACGTGGGGGAAAGACAAGATAAAGTGTGAAGAGAACAGCAATAAAAATACAAATTAACATTAAATTATAATAATAATTTGGTAGCTTGATAAAAGGATACAATCCAGTAGCACACTAAATATGAAGAATAAGTTGTTCACGAAGAATACATAGCATAATTAGCACGAGTCACAAAAATTTCCGACCATGTACAATGGCGGAAAATAAAGGAATTGACGTCACGGTTGTTGCGCATGCGCTCGGTAAACGCAAGAGGTGTGCAGAGAGAGTACCTGTAATTTCGAGTGCTGGTCTCGCTCGACCCTTTTTTCGATCTTTTTCATGCTTTTGCACTCTAGTACTTTTCCAACTCGTTTGGAAAAGATTCTAAAAGCTTGAGTTAGTTCCGAAGTAGGGCTTGCACTTATGTTACAGCCAATTGTAAACAATTGTGAGTAGGTTGAAAAGAAATATAAAAACAACTCATAGAGTTGATAGCAGGCACCACTGGTTCTTGAATGTCTGCTATCATATTCGTACCAGAACTGATAATACAATAATATTTCCCGAGAACAACTTGTGGCCAAATGTGCTTCACATATCCAAGAACAAAGCTAGACATTCAAAACACTTGAGGATTACCAATAGGACTGCGTTTGGGAAAAAGACAACACTGTCTGCATTTTTTATTGAAGAGGGTTTCAATGTTCGACGGACATGCGCAAATCACTCCATACCACAAATTTCCATCAAAAAACAAAATCGTAATTCTAAGAAATTTCATGAGGTATCATGATACCCTGTATAGAATATGGCAACTGTGCAGTCTCTATATAATAATAGTATGCTGTATTAAGGCGATCTTTCTCATTATTTGATTTTAGACGGCATTGTTTTTCGATACTTTTTTCCGTCCGATGACATTGACCAGAAATTGAAAGTAAGAATATATGTAAATAAAGCCGTCAATTTTGGCATTTGCCCCCATGCAACCTTGTCGCTGTGTTTTGAAGGATTTTGATGCCCTAGCTTTGTTCGTGAATATGTGAAGCACATTTGGCTGCAAATTGTTTTCAGGAAATATAATTTCTTTATCAGTTCTGGTACAAATACGGTAGCACACTCCTACTAGATACCGAAGATCACTCAATGTCACCAATGGACACCCAATATGACTAAAACTGTTGCATTTAAAAAGCATTTTTGAAGTCAAACAATCTTTATTTATCCCAAAGCGAACGTTTGTAACACTTGTTCTTCAAATTAGTTGTTTTATTTCAAAAAGAAACTATTTTTTTCAAATGCTAGCGAAGACCACCGTAAACGAAGGCCACTCTAAATATACGCACTGTCACACTTTAAAGCATGATTGAAATCAGACAACCCTAAATTACACTAAATTAGACTAGGATGGATGTTTATAAAGCTGTTTTTCAGGGGAGGTGGGGGGGGGGGGGGGGTCTAGATTTTCAAATTCGATCTCCGCTTCCACCCAGCAAGCGGAGACCAGTGTTACCGATGACCACCTAATTCATACTGTTTGAAACGAAATTGTAATTAATTCAGTCTTTACTGTTGTCTAAATCTATTTATTTTACAAACGCTGATAATAATAATAACAACAACATTTCCCTTATCATTTTAATGAGATTACCGGTGGCCTTCGGTGTTGCTTTCATTCAGAATAAAAGCATTTTTGAAGTCAAACACTCTTTATTTATTGTAGAGTAAATGTTTATAACATTCGTTCTTCGAATTAGTTGGGAGGGGGGGGGGGGGGGGAGAAAGGAACTATTTTCAGATTGAAGACAAAATTGCCAATGGCCACAAAATGCCACCCGATGTAACTAAAAACTAAAACTGTTGCTTTTAAAAGCAGTTTTGAAGTCAAACAATCTTTATTTATCGTAGAGCGAACGTTTGTAACACTCATTCTTAAAATTAGTTGTTTTACTTCAAAAAGAAACTATTTTCAAATGCTACCGAAGACCACCGTCTTCGAATTAGTTGCGGTGGTTTTCAGAAAGGAACTATTTTCAGATTTGATCGCTGCTCATACCGTGTCAGCCGAGGAGAGTTGTTATCAATGACCATTTCATCAAACTGTTTTAAATGAAACTGATAACTCAGTTCCAGTTAATTCAGTTTCCTTAAGTTTGATCTTAGGGTCCTAAATCCATTTATTTTACATAAAGTGGATAGAAATGTTTTGGAATGGCAATAACATCCCGCTGTTGGTACAGTGAGATTACCAAAGGCCATTTGAGCCAACATGGTGATGAAAAGCTAGTCTTTTCAGATTGAAGCCCGGATTAGTAATAGTTTGTACAACGACAACAGATAAGGAAGCTACTGTCAGAGTTTCGCGTAGACTTGTATTAAAGTCATGAATGCATTGTCTGATTTTAGAGGGCATTTGTGAAAGAACACACAATTTTGTTAAAACATTATTTTTATTCCTCATAAAACTAAATAATCAACAAAAACAAGTGATATTTATACAAACATGAAAAGTTAAAGAACAGAAACACTGAACAAAGTCCAACAGCACTGTATTGTGGAGAAGGTTTTAAGGACATCAAGAAAAATATATAAATTTTTTGTGCCTATTCAGGCCTGAAAGTAAGCAGTCTGACATTTGCAGAATGAGGTCCCCAGAGGGTGAATTTGATGATGTTATCCCATACAGTGGGACAATTTATCCTCTGGGTACCCTTTTGTTTAGTTTTGAGACCCTGATTCAGACTGAGGTTCACAGAGGGTAAATTTAGTGATGCTACCCTGCTATGCAGGGTAGCATCACTAAATTCACCCTCTGGAGACCTCATTTTGCAGATGACAGTCTGCTTATTTTCTGGCTTGTGCCTATTCTGCATCTTTGAATAATTTCCATCATAATATGACTAAAGAAACACATCACAATAAAACATAACACGATAAAAATGTTGTTTGAACTTGTTTCTAGTTTTAATGTCCCCGAATTAGGACAAAAGAGCGTCCCTAAGACAGATGAATTTTCGAGGGAATACTGTCACCAAACACCAGAAACCTTAACCCTTTGAACCTGAGCGGCTGCTTTTGCAGCCTGGGGCATGATATGCCATAACGTCATTAAATAGGTAATCTCATTTATCTCATTAAAATGATAAGGAAAATGTTGTTATTATTATTATCAGCATTTGTAAAATAAAAACAGATTTAGACAACAGTGAATTAATTGCAATTTCGTTTGAAACAGTATGAATTAGGTGGTCATCGGTAACACTGGTCTCTGCTTGTTGGGTGTAAGCAGAGATCAAATTTGAAAATCTAGACCCCCCTCTCCCCAAATACCCTGAAATACTCCCGAAAAACAGCTTTATAAACATCCACCCTAGTCTAATTTAGGGTAATTTAGGGTTGTCTGATTTCAATCATGTTTTAAAGTGCGACAGTGGGTATATTTAGAATGGCCTTCGGTGATGGTGGCCTTCGGTAGCATTTGAAAATAGTTTCTTTTTGAAATAAAACAACTAATTTGAAGAACGAGTGTTACAAATGTTCGCTCTACGATAAATAAACATTGTTTGACTTCAAAAAAGCTTTTAAATGCAACAGTTTTAGTTATACTGGGTGGCCTTCAGTGGCCATTGGTGGCATTCGGTGGCCTTTGGTATCTAGTAGGACCCTGGTAGCAGACTTCCAGGAACTAGTGGTGCCTGCTGTCAACTCTACGAGTTGATTACATACGTGTTTCGTGTTCTATACATCTCAACCTTCATTTTGATCTATAATTTGTGTATATTTAATTTGATTTTAAGGAATATCAGAGGTCAGAATTTCAAAATAAACAAAATTCCATTACTTATATAGCCCCTTAAGAATATCAGAGGTGGGACTTTCAAAATAAACAAAAGTCTGTTACTTATATAGCACCTTAATTTGAATTTATGGCATAACAGCGGTAAGACTTTCAAAGTAAACAAACTTCCCTTACTTTTTTAGACAAGCTGCAGTGCCCGCACCACAGGCATTGGACGTTTGGATAATAAAAAATACGCCCAAAATCAAATATATAAGACCATTATTAGATATTACCTAGGCTAAATATATATAAATAAAAGACTTTTATTTTCCATATAGCCTAGGTACTAATATTTGATACAGTCAACTCGGCAGTATCGGATCATTTTTTGCAACTTCAATTTCATGGATTAAATAAAAGTGAATATTCTGACTTTATACATGATCTTCGTTTTCAAAGAGTTAAGGCAAAATCGGCCTCAAATATTTTTCCGGCCAGCGTGTTTAAGAAAACGGACTCACTCGGTAGTATAGAATCAATTTTGGTAGTATCGAATCGCCGACTTCAGACTCCCCATTCTCCATTTAATTGGCAGAAACCTTGGCATACTTTGCATAAAATAAACCAGAAATATGTAATCCATCACAAAATCGCCATGTTTATGGCACTCTTCACCAAACCACCAACATTTTTTTTCTATCTTCCCTGGCACATCGTCAATGCCAGAAGGGAAAATGGAAAGTCTGATCAAAAATAGGTCATATGATGCCCCCTTCATGTGTTCAAGCCAGAGAATAGGCAGACTGACATCTGCAAAATGAGGTTCCCAGAGGGTGAATTTAGCAATGCTACGGTGCACAGCAGGGAAGCATCTCTAAAATTACCCTCTGTGAACCTCAATCTGAATCAGGGTCTCAAAACTAAACAGAATGAGGTACCCAGATGATAAATTGGCCCACTGCATAGGATAGCATCATCAAATTCACCCTCTGGGGACCTCATTTTGCAAATGTCAGACTGCTTATTTTCAGGCCTGCATGTGTTACCAGTAATACCACATGAGATTGACTGGAACGTGAACAAATCATTTAAATCATCGGCATATTTACGGGGGTGAGGTACACCCTCTTAAATTTTACTAGGCCTCCAACAAACTTCAGAAAATAGGTTTTATAGCATTACCACTTCAAAAAAGATGAATAGGGGTCCAACACATCACTGTATGTGGATCTGCAGTGCTGAAAATCGCACCCCCCACTTCAATCAAGATCAATGTCTTCATACAATTTTCTGAACATTTTGTTTGTATTGTCCAACGGCAACGTCTGTGCAGCACCCTAATTTGCCTAAACCTTCCTTTTACTTTATTTGCATTTATTTTACTTCTTTTTATTTTTTAGAGTTTCAGATTTTGGGATTTCTGTAGTATGTCGCTATGTTGTTGTCTACATAGCACAACAACGAAGGCTATCTTTTGACAGAGGCAACGTTACTTGTAAATTCTTGAAGAAATTTCATTCCAGATCGAAATATCCTCCTGGGTGCCGCCATTTTGAAAATACCCGGATAAACGCGTTGTCAAGTACAGAAAGAAAACATCTCGAGTAGAAAATAAAATTATTTGATGGTCACTAAAAAGTCTACTCCGACTCCAAAATTTGATTTTTCAGTACTTCTTTATTAATTACTCAAATTACTGGATATTTACACAATTTGCCCAGCGCTGTATACAAAACACATATACTGAAAAAATTGTACAAAGTGGCTTTTATTTTAATATATTTGACATTTGTTGGGCGAAATGAATTAGAGTCCGAGGTATAATAAGAGGCCCGAGACGGAGTACAGACTCGCCATTAAGCGATGTTATTCTATTTTATTGTTATTCTCACAAAAATATATTAAAAAGATTTTGATGAGAAAAAGTACTGAAATGCTGAATTTCAGGATCGATTCGGCCCGAGTCAATTCGGCCTTGTTTTTCTCCATGGTTGCAAATTTTTACCACAGTTAAAAAGCTGTATTTTAGAGCGATAATGTTGCATTTCCTTTGGATAGTTAAAGCTGTATCTACTGGAGATTTGTAAACGACATGATCCTAGACCTACCCATCCCAGATCCTGTTACCCCAAACGCCCAAGAGGCCAAACACAACTCTAAAAAGCTCTTCTCATTCCTGAAATCTAAGAAAGCTGAAAATAAATCCATCCCCCACTCCTGAAAGACGGCACCCTGATCACTGACCCTCTAGAAAAAGCCAACCTGTTGAATTCACAGTTCCAAAAAGCCTTCTCCAAAGAACAAGATATACCTATTCCTGAAAAAGGCCCAAGTCCACATCCAACCATGGATACAATTAAAATAAATGTAAAGGGAGTTGAAAAATTGTTGTCCAACATCAAACCACACAAAGCTATGGGGCCAGATGGTATACATGGGATGATTCTCAAAGACCTGAGCCACATTATAGCTCCCATCTTAACACACATTTTTACCATCTCCCTGGAAACAGGCTCAGTCCCCGACGATTGGAGAATGGCCCATGTCTGTCCTGTATTCAAAAAAGGCGACAAGCAAAACCCCATCAACTATCGCCCAATATCTCTAACATGTATTTGCTGCAAACTTTTAGAACATATCATCTCACGCAACATCACGGACCATTTGGAATTAAATACCATTTTAGACGGCAAGCAGCATGGCTTCCGGCGCAACCGTTCCTGTGAATCCCAACTTATTGACTTCACTCACGAACTAGCCGAAAACTTAAATAAAAATATCCAAACTGACGTCATCATCATGGACTTTGCAAAGGCCTTTGATAAAGTCCCACACAAACGACTATTGTATAAGTTGTCATATTACGGAATCGACCATTTGACCTTACAATGGATCTCACATTTCCTGTCAAATAGAACACAAACTGTCCTCCTTGACGGCATACAATCCTCATCGATACCTGTCTCTTCCGGGGTACCACAAGGCTCCGTCCTTGGCCCCATTCTCTTTCTCCTATATATAAACGACTTCCAACAATACTTAAACCACAGCACACTTCGTCTCTTTGCCGATGACAGTATCATCTACCGCACTATTAAATGTAAAGACGATACAACCAAGCTTCAAGACGATCTAAACATGGCAACGAAGTGGGAAGAAGATTGGCTTATGTCCTTCCACCCTGACAAATGCAATCTCTTAAGTATCACGAGGAAAAAAAATCCCACAATTGCAACCTACCATCTGAAAGGCCACCCACTCGAAAAAGTCAACTCTGCGAAATACCTAGGTGTAACCATCCAGAGTGACCTAAAATGGAAACAAACACATTGCAACCATTTCCTCCAAGGCAAATCGTACATTAGGCTTCCTCAAAAGAAATCTAAAAATTACAAACGAAACCATAAAAGAAAGAGCCAACCAGTCCATAGTTCGACCACAAATGGAATATACATCATCCATTTGGGACCCCCATCATGACCAACAAATTAAAAAACTTGAAAATGTACAGCGCAGGGCAGCTAGGTATGTCAAAAACCGATACCATAATACTAACTCACCAACAGAAATGATTAACTCCCTGGATTGGCCAAGTCTACAGCAAAGGCGACTTAGAACTAGATTATCTGTCCTCCATAAAATCAAACACGGTGACATAGCCCTAAACCCTGAAAATATCCTCCATGAGAAAACTATTGCTACAAGACAAAACAAAGCAACAACATACCACACTATCTCTACCGTATCAGATACATACAAATTCTCATTCTACCCACGGATAATAACCCAATACAACCTCCTACCTAAATCTGCTCTTCAGTCCAACAACCTGGACAATTTTAAAACCGAGCTCAAGCCTTCAGTACTTAACAACATACTGCTGGCCACAAAAAAACCACGAAATAAATAACTGTCCCAGACTTGTATATAGTTTTAACTAAAATAAAAAGAAAAAAAAAAAAATAAATAAAAAACTCCATCTCTGTTAAATGTTCCTATGTCATTAACAACCATCATCCTTATTTTCTTCAAAGTCGGCTGACTAACACCTGAGCTTACTTTCTTTAGTCCTCCAGACTTCCCTTAATAGTCAGAATTGACTGCGGGCAGAAATAGAAAAGAAGAAGAAGAAGAAGGATAATGCTCAAAAAGGTTGTTGTCATGGTAATCAATGGGAACAGCTGGTTTGACGACAGCTTCCAGTTCATCACAATAGAGAGGCATTCAACGCGTTGAAGGGAAGAGTTAGTTATAACACCTATTAAAAAACAGGAACGCCTGTATAAAATAAAGAAGAAAAACGCAGACGAAAAATCACAACTAGATTATAAAAACATAAAAAGGCAAGTCCAAAAACGCATGAGACATGCATACTGGAACTATGTTGAAAACTTATTTAATGATTCGGAAAGTCAGAACAGAGATAACACTCGGAGCAAACAAGAAAATGACAACCTATGTGAAAAGCCCCAGAAGAACAAACGCTTCTGGACCTTTATTAAACATAAGAAAAAAGATTACATAGGAGTCTCAGTCGTCTCTTAAAATAAATGGAATCCTACATGAAAATCCACAAGACAAAGCAAACATCCTAAATGATCAATTCCACTCTGCATTCTCTGCAAATATTACAATATCAAAGGAGCAGTTCGAAACATCAGACTACATGTCACAACCTGCAAACTATTCAACCATGCCATCACTAAACATAACTACTCCCGGGATCCAAAAGCTACTCAACCAACAAAAACCACACAAAGCCCCAGGGCCAGACAATATTCCACCAATCATCCTAAAAACACTTTCTCATGAAATAGCCCCTATCCTCAACATGATCTTCCAGAAAAGCCTCGAAACGGGCGATGTACCATCAGACTAGAAAAGGGCTCTAGTTACGCCTGTCTTTAAAAAAGGCTCACGCTCATCACCAGGAAATTATAGACCAATATCGTTGACATGTATCTGTTGTAAAATCTTTGAACACATAATTACACGTTCCCTCATGAAACATGGCGAAACAAATAATATCTTCTACCGCCTCCAACATGGCTTTAGAAAAGCCAGATCCTGTGAAATTCAACTACTCGATTTTGTTGATGATCTCACAGAAAACATAAATAAAAAAAAACAAAGTTCAAACTGATGTCATCGTTATGGACTTCGCTAAAGCATTTGACAAAGTAAATCACCGCCTGCTTATACACAAACTCAGATATTACGGGATCCACGAAAAGATCTGCGATTGGATCCAAAATTGGCTTAGTAATAGAACACAATCCGTTGTTGTGCAAGGGCAAACTTCTGACCCCACACCAGTAGAATCAGGTGTTCCACAAGGGTCAGTCCCTGGCCCATGTCTCTTCCTGTACTACATAAACGACCTTCCGGACAAAATAAAATCAACAGTCCGCCTCTTTGCAGATGACACACTTGCATATACCACCTATACCACCATAAACAAACCATCTTCAAAAATACAGCTCGAAAATGACCTGCAAGAAATGGGGAGATGGGAAACAAAGTGACTGATGCAATTCCACCCTGACAAGTGTAACATTCTCTCAGTTACAAACAAGAAACACAAGCAAATAAATACATATACATTACACGATCATATACTCAGCCATATGGACACCATCAAATACCTTGGCCTAACGATAAAATCTGATCTAAACTGGGACATACATATAAATAATATCTACATTAAAGCCAACAAAACTATTGGCTTCCTTAGGAGGAACTTAAATATTGCATCTCTTAAAATCAAAGAACAAACATATAAAGCCCTAGTTAGACCACTGGTCGAATATGCTAGTACAGTATGGGACCCACACAACAAAAAATGAGATAAATAAAATTGAAAAAATTCAAAGGCGTGCAGCTAGATATGTGACAAACCGACATCACAACAGATCAAGTGTCTCAGATATGATAGCTAGCCTAAACTGGAAAACACTTGAAGAAAGACGTAAAAATCCTAGACTTTAAATGCTTCATAAAATTGTACACAATACAGTAGCAATTGATCATAAATCTAGACTAAACAAGCCACGTCGTACCACTCGCCATTCCCATCACAACGCTTTCTGTGTGCTTGAGTCTCGCATTGATGTACGTAAATGGTCCTTCTTTCCACGCACAATACAGGACTGGAACAATCTTCCACACAAAAACTGCCACCTTAGAAAATTATAATAAATTCAAAGAAGCACTAGAAACTAACTCAAATAATGACGAAACAGGAAACAGTAGTGGTGACATGCCAGAGGACTACCCGGGTGTAAATTGCAGCCCTTCGCCACCAAAAGCCTAAACAAAATAGATATTCATATGTGCATATAGACACGGAATTTATAAAAAGTCGCAAAACTTTTTTTTATCTTATAAATATAATTGGAGAAGTCTGCGGAGCATTATCTCCGCCACACTGCCCCATTGAACATAACCAAAAAGTATATAGATATAACCGACAAAAGATACGAAAACAGTCTAACAGTCACCACCATACTATAAACACTAAACCCCTACAGTTTCAGCAAATGCAAACCGCCCTCACCATTGACGGCCATTGGAAAATATCTATGAAACAAAATCTATAAACCCTCCACGAGGGCAAATCCGTCCGCACCCCCGAAACCAAACCAGCAGAATCATCAACCAGTTGATGGAGGCTGGTTCTAAAAAGAAGAAGACCTCAGTTAAATGTCCTGACCAATTAGTTTTCGGGTCGATCCGTCCCCAAGGACGATCCGTCCCAAGACCAACCGTCCCCAGACGATCCGTCCCCAGTCGATCCGTCCCATGTACCGTAGTCGATCCGGCCCCAATTAATTGTAGTTATTTTTATTGTAGCCTGGTTGGCAAAATTAAATATGAAATATGAAATAGAAATACAAAAATGAAATGAAAATTGTATTTTAACGACTAGTATAACAGTTACTTAACTACTATCATTAGTCTATTCACAACCCTTGTATAAACCTAAATGTTTTAACTGTGCTATAACAAATCTTTTTGACTAAAAAATGACAAGAAGACTGAAAATCGAATGGTAATTTTTGAGAACAGCGCTATAGTTATTCCAGAATAATGTTATCTGCTTCGTGTGTTTGGTTGAATAAAAGGGTTAAATAAAATTCATCACTGAACTGCTCCCTTTTGCTAACTGTTATGATGTAATGTTTCTTTGCATTTGAATTTTCCAATTATTTGTGTTTTCTGTTGCGTTTCGTAACATAACGGCCAAAATATCATTCAATTTTCCTTCTTTTTTTCATTCTTATGTCTCAAAATTTTGGCTTATACGATATGTCTTGTGGCAAAAACTGAAAAAATAGTTAATTAGGTCAACGGTTAAATAAAGTTCATCCCTTAGTGCTTAAATAAAATTCACTGGTGCTTGTTATAGTGTAATGTTTGTTTGTATTCTCTCCAATTATTTGTGTTTTTCTGTTATGTTTTTTATTAAATAAAGTTCATCTCGGAATACTGTTTTTGAATTTTTTTAAACCCCCCACAAAGCAATACATCGCACAACTAATTATATTGTACATGGGGCCGAATCGTCTGGGGCCGGATCGACTGGGGACGGACCGTCTTGGGCGTGGAAACGGCTGAGGCCGGATCGTCTGGGGACGGGTGGTCTTTGGGGCCGGATCGACCTGTTACCGACCAACTATGCCGGCAGAAAACCAATGGATGAACAATTCAGTTTTGACATTTCTTCCTGGAGCGTATTTGAACACAATGTTCGCTCCAGTAATGATGTAGAGGACTGGCATCCTCAAAATGTGGTAGTAGGTTATCGTTTTCCAGTTTTTTCCTTCTTCGAAAGGAAGTAGAAGTTGTAAGAACCAATGCAGTATCGAATGGTTTGGAAACTAACACAATGACAAAATATTCCAAAATAGGAAAGAAGCTTCAGACGGCATGGGACGAGCACCTAAACAATGAACTCACGACAACAGGACTTCACATTGTATAAATTCAAACCAAGTACCATTAATTGTAGCCCTCAAGAGATAATATAAATCCCCGGTATTCACAATGTATTTCGGTAATGGAAATCTGTCATGCCTAGTTGGAATATCTGTGTTTATAACAACGAATATCCCTCTCAGGTATGTCAAATTTCCTTACATAAGTACTATTAATTGTAGTGTCCCGAAATACGCCAAGAGAAAAGTCCTCAGAAATCATTATTATTTTCCACACAAGTATACTTTATGTGCATATTTTCATTTCATTTTTGTTTTTCATTTTATTTTTTTTTTTTCATTTTAAGTGTAATTTACTAATATGACAAAAATTGTGAAATAAAATATCAAAAAGCTTGAAAAATTGTTGTTAGCTGTATCTCACACGACCTGCATAAAATCCAGTTGACCCATTATTTTTCAGGCGGAATCGACCGAAGGCCGATTCCGCCGAAAGCCGATTCAACCCAACGCCGAATTGACTCAGGCAGAATTGACCCAGGAACGTAATGATTCAAGGCCGAATTGACCCGTTCCCATGTGCTGTATCAACAATGAACATATAACAGGTAAGTATCGTATCAATGAAACTCCGTTAATGCTGCGGGGGACGCCCAACTAAATGGTAATAGTAATAATAACAAGTCTTGTGAATGCCATTACGGTTTATTAGCGACCCACCAGAAATGACTAACAGCATAAGGTCTGAGAAGAGGCTAGAGATAAAGTTCAGGAGCCGCTTATGAGATCGAGGGCTGTTAACCAAATCTGTTGTGTTGCTAATGCATCTTAATTCCCAACACAGATTATATACTACTAGCAGGGTTACCCGGCGTTGCTCGGGCTGAGGAGAGTATTAAAATTGCCTCTAGTAGACCCCTTTGAAGACCTATATCGGTGAGAAAAATTTGGGTCATAACTGTTGGTGCCCCTCTACATCCCCACCCCCACCCACCTCGGCACTTTTTTAAACCTCGCCATTAGATTACTGGTAAAAAATTTACCCCTAGTAGACCCCTTTGAAGACCTATATCGGTGAGAAAAATTTTGGTCATAACTTTTGGTGCCCCTCTACACCCCCACCCCCACCCCACCCCACCCGGCACTTTTTTAAACCTCACCATTAGATTCCTGGTAAAAAAAAATTACCCCTAGTAGACCGCTTTGAAGACGTATATTGGTGAGAAAAATTTTGGTCATAACTTTTGGTGCCCCTCTACTGTGGTATGGTGCAAACTGACTGTGGTGCAAATCGTCCGTGGAGCAAATCGACCATTTCTCGACAGGACACATTCCAAATTCGACGGTTTTAAACGAGGCAAAATAAAAATAACATTTTCCAGAATATAACAGATAAAATATTTTTGAAATAGTTTATCACTTTTCCTGCAGTCTGCAACAAGTCGGCGAACAACAAATTCGGCAAACAGTTTAATATTGGTCTGCCGGTTCTGTTTCCGTTTTTTGTATGTAACCTTACAGAAGCCTGAGACGGCAAACGACAGTACTCCAATACCAGTTAACTGTTTGAGGGCTACATTATTTTTGGTGATATAAAATTGTTCAGAAAATGTTTTTTATTACAAATTATTGAAGAGTGCCCTCAGACACTCTTCAATAATTTGTGATAAAACAAATTTGTATAGAACAAAATATTATTTGTGTTTGATTGAATACGAAACATGAACAAGGAAAACGATGGCTTTTACTCTGGTACCCTCATTTTTCTCAAAGCCCTGATAGTGGCTTCTAGCACTCAACCAGTTAAATTAACTTTTTCTTAAACCCCAAATTGGTTACAAGGTCTGGATAACGCACTGTCTGACACGAATAGTTTATTCATTCTTCAACAAGTTCAACGAAAAAATGTATAATTTCACCAAGAGAACTGATTTTTATTCAGTGAGTGAAAACTTAATAAATGTCAAATACATGAAAATAAAAGCCACTTTGTACAATTTATGTCAATAAGTGTGTTTTGTATATAGCTCTATCCTAATTGTGTAAATATTTTATAAATTGAGTAATTAATAAAAAAGTAGTGAAAAACCTATTTTTGGAGTCGACAATTCTGGAGTCGGAACCGGAGTACACATTTTAGTGGCCACCAAAATATAACCTGTCAGGGAGCGGTCGAGCCTCCCCACAGTCGATTCGCACCATCCAGCGGTCGATTCGCGCCATTCCCGAAGTCGATTCGCATCATCCCTAAAGTCGATTTGCACCACCCAGTGGTCTATTCGCACCATAGTTTTTGTCGATTCGCAGGCTTGGTCGATTCGCACCATAGGCTGGTCGACTCGCACCATAGGCTTGGTTGATTCGCACCAACTATGAAGGCTTCATATTCTACCATTATCGGCATAAAGAAAACTGGGAATCAAAAATTATTTTTTCATCCATTTTATTCTATAGTCCAAGTCTTAAATACAATTCAGCCAAACAAAAGTAGAAAAATGAAAAATGATAGACAGAACATTACCAGGGCAATGCAAAATAACAATACAGAATAGCATAGTATGCTGAATATATAACGAGCACTGGTTACTTGTATTGTCACGTGTGATTTTTAAAATTAATTGCCAGTATACCTGAATCACTAGAATCACCGGTAAATACCGGAATCACCCTTATTTTGTAAGATTCACAACTGCATGGTAATTTTTTAAATAATGTGCAAGAATTAGCAAGCCTATGACACAATGTAGATAATTCAGTAATCGTGTGAGGGGGATACGAATTATCAGATGATTCCGGTATTTGATGTTGATTTCGATTTTAACTAGAATCCCAGGTGGAACCCCAAGGTTGTGTGTTCTCTCAGTGCCCGAGTAGAGGTGTATGTTCCCCTTCACCCCCTATTTGGGGGACCCCGGTGGGGGACCCCGGAAGTGACGTTATGTCACATGACCTAGTGGCGCCATGTTGTGTTGCCATGGTAACCCGCGTGAGCGGCCTTCTTGTGACGTCATCTCCATAATCTAATTGGTTAATTATAATTTATATAAATGATCTAGATAAATGAAACAACAAGAGTACTCGGAATAGGGTAGGAACTACTGATATTAGGTACCACCTTACCAGTAACAGAATTATACAGAGCATTTGGTAGGTTAATACTATCAACGGTTAGGATGGGACCTACAGGGGAATATACCAACCATACTCTGCTGCCGTTCTGTATTGTCAGGCATTGACCCCACCCCAGAATACCGTTCAATAATATGAAGCACCTGGTGGATCAGTAGTACCAAGGGCCAGCAAGAGACCTACAGGGATATGTACAGCCTATGCTATACTACTGTTCTATACTGCCAGGCATTACCCCCACCCCCACAAAATCACTAGATCTACCATAAAGTACTACATATACCAGCCATATAATAAAACAAAGCAATCGGTTGGTTAATAGTACCCAGCACTAACGGGGGGCCTATAGGTGTATATACCGCCCATACTATAGTAACGTTGTAAACTACCAGGCAGTACCCCTACCCACAATACCCCTATGCCTAGCATTGCATACTCCCTATACCAGTCATAGGATAACATAATGCATCAGGTGGATTAATAGTACTAAGGGCCATCAAGAGACCTATAGGAATATGTACAGCCTATATAGTATCCTCAGATAAGTATCCTATAAAAGGTATCCTCGATAGGTATCCTCAGTAGGTATCCTCAAATAATACAATACCAGGACATAGGTATCCTCAAATACCCGTATGTACCTATGTGATAGGGCATATTGTGTCACATTGTGCCTTTTCGCATAAGCACATATGAGAAAAAGGGATTCTCAAGTAGATATCCTCGATAGGTATCCTCAAATAATACAATACCAGGCCATAGGTATCCTCAAATACCCGTATGTGCCTATGTGATAGGGCATATTGTGTCACATTGTGCCTTTTCACATAAGCACATATCGGCACATAAAGCATGTGCCTATGTGATAGGGCATATTGTGTCACATTGTGCCTTTTCACATAAGCACATATGACAAAAAAGGGTGCCGAAGGTCATATGTTTTTCAAAAAAGGGGTGCTAAAATTGGGGTGCCATTGGATATAGGCTTTTGTTATACACAAGGGAGATAACTGCATTATGGGAAATCAAGCAATCTGATTGGTTAGTTAGATATATGAAACAACAAGAGTACATGGAATAGGGTCAGAACTAACAAGAATAGACTAGAAATTGCTAAATATAGCAATAATAAGGTATACTGTTGCAGTTGATAGGCTCTTCTACGCTACTGGAGTATACTCTAGAACAAAGGAACAGGGTCAGATAGACGAAACCTATTGCATATATAGATAGAAGCAGAGAATTCTGGGTAATTACCAAAGGAACCTGTCTTTTAATGGGAAAAACGTCATGGGATAGGGATCCAAAAAGGGATTCTGGTTGAATTCTAATCCAGAACATTACTCCTGTTCAATCGAATGCACCCTCTTGTACCCCTTAGTACTATAGCACTACGTGCTAAGCCGATAAATTGGGGAAATAAAGTCAATTTCGGTGAATTGGGATAGATTTGGGGGGATTTTCGGATTGTTTGTGGTAATCAGATATACTCTTCTACAAAGGAACACACCCCCGAACATACCCTTGTCTTGTTAGAAGCCATTGGTAACCTAGCAATCACGTGCCAGTATAGAAACCAAGATGGCAGCCTCCAGTATACAAAATGGACGACGGAAACACGTATCACCCTAACAACACGCGCTGCGCATGCGCAGTCCCACCACGTATCACTATGGGGATGACGTCACAAGATGGCCGCTCACGCGGGTTACCATGGCAACACAACATGGCGCCACTAGGTCACGTGACATAACGTCACTTCCGGGGCCCCCCACCGGGGTCCCCCAAATAGGGGGTGAAGGGGAACATACACTACTACTTACCCGGTTAATAACTCATGCGCTTTGCAGTAATATATGCGCTCAGTCACCATGTAGTTATGTTGTATGTTTGATACGATCTTAACATGTTTCTACATATCACATGCTGTTCACACACTGTTCAAGTTTCCTTTTGTGTTTTTGTTCTTTTGGCAGTGCACTTTCTCTTAAATTGTCCATTTTGTGCCATGATTACAGTTTTACCATCTAAAGAATACATTTCACATTTTTCAGGAACCGTTTCCAGTGTCTCTATTTGGCTTCTTTATCTTTTGTGCAACAGACACCTGGTGCTATCCTGAAGTTTTTGTATTCCTCACATAATTCGTATTTTTCCGAACCCAATTAAACTTCGTTCCAGTTCCTTTTTATGAGATCGCTTAGTTGCTAGCTTTTCAAATCTACCGCAAGTTTCAAAATGTGATTCAAACTTTCACAGTTATTATTCGTCGAGTTTATTAAATCTGGGAATCCTTGTATATTTTAGGTTTGAATATTTTCTTTTAATAAAGGCATAACACGTTCTGAAAAATATTTATCAAATCCTGTGGCTTTCACACAGTGTTTTCATATCATAAACGAAAATCACTTTGCTGGTTCCGCTGTGCTCAACATCCAGGCGGATTCACCTTTAAATACATGAATCACCTCATACAATTCCCATTATTTTGCCTTGCACAGTTAAAGTGTTTAGTTTGGTTTAAACATATTTTATTTGCCACTATATACAGCAAAAAGGATCAGAGAACAAGTTATCACAACTTACAAAAACTCCCCTCCTTAAACAAGAATAATTAAACATTTGCGGCACAATTATATACAATATAGAAATACTAAGAATTGGTGTAGTCATCAGCCAAAGGGCTGAAGATTGGAGATTTAGAGAGATAATGATTTAACCGTTTTGAGCTCCGGTGGTATCTTCCACATCAGTTCACTAGAATTAGCTAGAAGGGTCTATTTTCAATATTTTCAATATTTTAGAGCTGACCAATCAGTATTTCCAACGAGGAGCCTTGGGGCCACACGTTGGAAACAGTGGTTGGTCTGTACTACTTATTTATTTAACATTATTTTGTCATGGAAAACGGGGTGTTCCACTGGCTTTGTCCGAAAAAGGGCCACCGGGGCTCGAGGTGTTATAGAGTTATAGGATTAGAGAGTGAAGGATTGCCGTTGTTTAGGCTCGCCTGCTGACTTTTGCATTATTGGATCTCTATCGTCTTTAGAAAAAGAGAGCGTGTAAGTTAAGTACAAATTGGTGGAAATTAAAATTAAAATGCAGTTCCACAGCACGCCATGGTTGTCCCAACGCGCGCTAGTACACAACCAATGGTGCAATATGCATCGTTTGGGTTCAGGTGATCTTATTCAAATCTGCCAGTCGCAAGGATGAATGTTTGAACTTTCCTGAATAAAAGTTCGTTTTGCTTTGTTGTTAAACCGATTATTCCATAGAGTAGCTCGTCAACATTAGATATATTGAGCGTGATAACAGCATTAAAAAAGGTCAATCTTTGAGGGTGGTAGTTCGGGCATTGAAAGAAGAAATAGTGTGCATCTTCTTGGGGATTGCCACAGGTACATTGTGGGGTAGAGGAGATAAAATTGTTAAATTTGTCGTGGTTTAAATCACTGCAACAGTTTCGTAGTTTGCAGTGGAGAACGTTTCCTTTCCTGGTTCCTGTATAGAAATATGAAGGTGGTTTAACGGAAGGGTTCAGTTTAGCAAGGTTGCCTTTAAAAACAGAGAGTGTCGACGAAGTTTTGGTATTAGTTGGGAGCTCATTCCAAATTTTGGAAGATGAAGGGAAGAATGTATTTGAAAATTGTTCTGTTCGCGCTTGGTACATGGATAAGTTGTTAGAATTACGTAAATTGTAATTTGCTGTTTCACCTACAGTACGAGGTAATAATTCAACAAGGTAATCTGGAGCATCGTTATTAGATATTTTAAAAAAGCACACAGTTTGTGATGGTGCCTTCTCTCATAGAGTGAGCGCCATCCAAGTTCCAAGAGTATACGCTCGGATGAAACAGATCGTGTGAGACCAGACACTATTCTTGCTGCATCGTGGTGTAGTCGGTCTAGTTTCATTAGAGGAAGCGTAGGAGCACAGTCCCAGACGGTATCACCGTAATCAATGAGTGGCAGGATGAATGAGAAATATATTTGTTCCAGAGTTTTCCTCCCAAGTTTATACTTGAGTTTTCTCAGATTGGACAAGCGTGCATTAACTTTTTTGCAAATTTCCGCTATCTGGCGATCCCATTTCAAGTTTGACTGCAGGATTAAACCAAGATGTTTATGTGAATTGGAGAAATTTATCGGAGTTTCGTTAAAGAACAAATCTGGATGGTTATGATTAGGGATTCGAGAAAAGTAGACAGCTTGCGTTTTAGATGGGTTGAAGGACACCAGCCACTTCTGAGACCAGGAGTATATTTTGGCCAGATCGTTATTCAAAATGGTTATTAGTTCAGAACTGGAGCTTTTACTGTTAGTGAGACATGTATCATCAGCAAACATTCTCGTAAGGGATTCTAAATTGTCTGCAATATCGTTGATATAGACTAAAAAGAGGAAAGGTCCCAGGACAGATCCTTGAGGAACTCCAGCTTGTATAAGCTTGTATGGAGAGTATGTGTTATTCACCAATACTCGTTGTTTACGATTTTTCAAGTAACTGTCAAACCATTTTAACAGAGGACCCGAGATTTCATATTGCTCTAATTTATAGAGAAGACCTTTATGCCATACCCTCTCGAAGGCCTTTGAGATATCACAAAAGATAGCACAAGTCATCAGTCGTTCATCTAGTGACTGACATAACGAATGGTATAGTTCAAGAAGTTGAAAAGTAGTGCAGTGGCCAGGGATGAAACCGGACTGATATTTATATAGAAGATTATTCTGATGAAAATGAGTAAAAACCGATTTCAGGAGCACTTTTTCACAGATTTTCCCTAAGATTGGTAAAAGGGAGATCGGCCGATAGTTGTTTTTGTCCGCGGGATCTAGTTTTTTAAAGATGGGGATTACATTGGCTTTCTTCCATTCGTCTGGATATGTTCCGGTATCGAAACTTTTTTGAAAGAGCATACTCAATGGTGCTGCGATGGTATCGACAGTCCCCTTCAGCATTTTAATGCTGATCTCGCCATGGCCATGGGCCTTGTTTGCATTTAGCGACTTAATAACATCTGCAATATCTTTTATATCAAAGAGAATGCTCGAAAGGATAACGTGACTTTTTGTAGGAAAGTTTGGAAGTTGGGTGTTTTCATCATCAATTGTATTGTTTTTTATAAAAGTTTCGTTCAGAATTACAGCTTTTTCTAGGTCGTCCGTTGTTAAAACGGATGGATCGGGGCTATCACCACGATAAGGGGGCGGGATTATTTTTTCGTCAGTTTTGTTTAACAAATTTCGAATAATATGCCAAAAATCTATGGGGCTGGGGGCGTTCGATAATCTGTCTTGGATGTTGTTCGATAATCTGTCTTGGATGTTATCTTCGTAAATTTGTTTTGCGTGTTTTTTCATGTTATTTACAGTATTTCGTGAATGTTTGTACAAGTTCCAATGGTGTGGCTCCTTTGTTTTTAGAGCTCTTCGTCTGAAACGGTCTCTACGCCTAATCTCGAGTCGGAGTTCCGAAGTAAACCACGGTTTGTCATTAGGGCGTATTTGGACTGTTGATTTTGGGACTGTGGTGTTCATTATCTCCATAAAATTTTCACAGAATTTTTTTTGGGACACATTAACATCTGCGTGGTCATCTATTATTGATTTCCAGTCTTTCTGACAGATCAGTTCGTTTGCTCGTTTAAAATTTGCCTTTTTATAATTTCGAACGGTTCGATAGAAAGCCTGCCTATTGTCAAGTTCGAATGAGACATAGATATAAACTGCGTAATGATCGGACATGCCCAAGTCAAGCGTATCAACCTCAACAAGGTTCACTGTTTCACTAATGATTACTGGATCAAGAAGTGTCTGGGAGGTTGGCATAACTCTTGTTGGCTTATCGATAACATTACGGAGGTTGTAGCGATTTATTATTTCATTTAGTTTGGAGAGCGGATTTCTTAGGTCAGAGTTTAAGTCTCCTACTATTACTATAGCCTGTTGGACATTTAGGGCATTCTCAATTGAAGCATCGAACAGTTCCCAATATTCGGGATTAGCAAACTGTTGGGATCTTTTGGTTACTGACATCAAGATTGTGCTGGATTTCGAAGAAATCTTGAACCACATTATGGAATCATCAAATTCCAGCTCGGTCTTACGATTGTAGTTTAGTCTTTTCGAGAAATAAACGGCTATTCCTCCACCAGAGTGGTTTCTGTCGTTGCGAACTGGGGCCGAAAAATTTGGAATGAGGATATTGGTGGAACTGTAACTATTCTGTAGATGTGTCTCGGTAAAACAAACCACATCATATTCTTGAACTATATCTTCGATTTTGCTTCATTTTGTTCGGATACTACGTATATTGTAGTGGAAAATGGATAGGGACCTCTGGAGGTTTTCGTGAGAGTTATCGGTTGGGCCAGGGTTCGGTTCTATATCGCCACAACATACAAGGCAAGTGACGAACAGAAACAACAGGCTTAGAAATGAGAGACGGACAGAGAGCCTCGCATTATGTAGAACATTAGAAATTATGACACAAGCACGCCCGCTACCTCCGCCGAAAGTCCCGATGGATATTCGATACTGCTCTATATTTATCCCCATTGTGTTTCGAAACGGACGAGATGCATTATTAAAATACATCCAAAGGGACCCTCAACGGAGGTCAGCAGGTAAGGCTTGAGAAAGGCGCTTAACTGGAGGCTAAAAGTACCGGTATAATTACTAGGCGAGATGAGGATATAGGTTATAAGATTTACCTCGTCATGAGGATTGTTTTTAAAGCTAGACAACGGCAATTCTTGATCTCTTGAATGGAAGTGAAGACATAGAGAGAAAGCAGAGAAACAAACTTGAACGAGTAAAATGAAAAACGAACATTTCTACAATGAACAAAGAACAAGCATTGGTATGGTGGGTGAGTGATGGTTTGTGGTGGGGGTTGGCATATTTGGTACCAGGTAGCATATATCGTTGGAATGGTCATAGTCTGAAATCTGAAAGCCGTGAGTATACATAAAGTTGACTTTTCGGTAAGGCGTTATTACAGATTAGAATATGGAGAGTGGCTAGTAGTAGCCCTTAATTAATTTATGTGGAGGCTCACTGAGAATTTCCTACCGGGATTCTCATTAGGTCACTATTAAAATTGTTGATTACTTGTCACAGATATGCATTGCCTCGACCACGCATCGGAGAGAGCTCCTTAAGCTCCTTCCAGTGGGACCGAAAGCCACATATGATTCCATAAAAAGATGAAAAATTTATTATTAATTATGTCGACGATTCACATCGGAAAAGAGTTTTATGGGGACGAGTGTCGTTTTGAGTTACCTGCGAGGAAACAAACAATTATTACAAATATTCCTTCGCCTTGTGAGATCTTGTGCTGTTGCATGAGCTTGCATGTGCTTGGCATACCAACCCAGTTATTGAACCATGGAAAATATGAAATCTTTCGGTTTTACACACTGGTGCTCGGGATCTCGTGAATCGGGATGGGTGGTTTGACCCGAATTGACGTGTTAAAAACAAACTTTCGTAGAAAGAAAAAAAGAAGAAAACATTGAGTAAAGGGTGGCGGAACAAGGCACGCTGGGTACTGGTTGTGACAAGGATTTTAGTATCAGATATTCCTGGATTCTAGAGATTAAAAAATATCGTCCTTTCCATTAAGCGATAATGCTGGTCTGGAGAACGAAAGGTATAAAAGTAGTTTACAGGTAATCATTGTGGTATCGGGCGATTACCACAATGGCTACCGTGTCCTCCTCGTCGTCGATGATCCATCCACAAAATAGCCAGGCAAACTTGACGAGTATAGGCCAGCCACGAGGACACTTGGAGTAACAATAGACAGCATTATTTGATCGGGTGGGCAGGAGGGGGGGGGGGGGGGGGCTTGGAGATAGGCAATATTACATTTTATGGGGTGACACCACGAGTATCGTGGATAATGGGCATGATGGAGATGGAGGATGATGTGGAAGCGGGGGGTGGGGTGGGGAGGTGGCCTAAGGATTGAGTTATAGTGGAAAATTTTAGTTTTAAGGGCCTATATAAGTAATGAAATTTTGTTTATTTTGAAAATTCTCACCTCTGATATTCCGTCAATTCAAATTAAATATACACAAAATGTACATCAAAATGAAGGTTGGGATGTATAGAACACGAAACACATGTGTGATCAACTCATAGAGTCGACTGTAGGCACCATTGGTTCCTGGATGTCTGCTGCCGTATTCGCACCAGAACTGATAATTTAATAATATTTCACGAAAACAACTTGCGGCCAAATGTGCTATACATATCCAAGAACAAAGCTAGGGGATAAAAATTCTTCAAAACACGGCGACAGGGCTGCTTTGGGGAAAATTCCAAAGCCTTTGCTTTTGTTTACGTATGAGTATACTTTCGATTTCCAGTCGACGTCATCGGACAGAAAAAAACATGTAAAAACAACGCCGTCTAAAATCAAATAATGAACAAGATCGCCTTCATACAGTATACTGTTATTAGATAGAGATTGCACAGTCGCCATATTCAATGCAAGGTATCATGATACCTGTTGGAATTTCTTAGAATTACGATTTTGTTTTTCGATGGAAATTCGTGGTAACGAGTGATTTGCGCATGTCTGTCGAGCATGGAAACCATCTTCAATAAAAAATGCAGACAGTGTTGTCCTTTTCCCAAATGCAGTCCTATCGCTGTATTCGAAAGTGTTTTGAATGCCCAGCTTTGTTCTTGGATATATGAAGCACATTTGGCCACAAGTTGTTCTGATGAAATATTATTTTATTATCAGTTCTGGTGCGAATACGGTAGCAGACTTCCAGGAACCAGTGGTGCCTACAGTCGACTCTATGAGTTGATTACATATGTGTTTCGTGTTCTATACATCCCGACCTTCATTTTGATGTATAATTTGTGTATATTTAATCTGAATTTAAGGAATATGAGAGGTGAGAATTTCAAAATAAACAAAATTCCATTACTTATATAGACCCTTAAGATATCTACTAGAAATGCACACAATAAGCTTACAGATATCAATAATGTCCCTAGGATAACATTTCAAATCAAATTTTGCGTATACGAGACTACATTCATGCGTATGTTCAGAGCGACAGATATAAAATTTGTTATGATTAGTATATACGTATGTGGAATTTAGTACGATTGGCTTCTTGTTAATTTCTCTCCACCATACGGCAGGTTTAAGTTGGAATGTATTATGGGTCAGCCAAACCATGGGGTGAAAAGGGTTGGTGGGTGGGGTGGGGGGGGGGGGGCGTAAACAAAATGGGTAATATCGTCGCCTTTGTGGAACAATGCGTCGTCTGTAATGGATCAACATTGTTGACGGGGCCCTGTACCAAGAACGGAGACGATATATTATGATAACACATGTGTGCCCAGATTTCCAATACACAAAGGTGGGTTTATAATATGAGTATACATTTGAAGCTGGTTTGTTTTAAGCTCTATTCCGTTAACCTGCAGGTTAAAATGTTGGTTAGCCCAACCTTGCGGTGGGGGGGGGGGGGGGGGGTAGAGCTGGTAAAATGGCCAGTTGTCATTATAGGAGAGAGATGGGATAATTTCAGGTGTATTTTGGGTTATTACATATGTATGTTTGACATATACAAATACACGTAACACACACAGACTCTTAACCCAAGATTTCTATACACCAGACACGCAACTTAAATGTATCTTCATCCATGCATGTATGCTAAGTACAACATATAAACATATATACACATATACATCCATATAAACATATATATGAATATACACACACATATACATATACAATATATACCCACATACATATACATAAATTTATATACCTTTGTGACATGCACACATATTTATATATATATATATATATATATATATATATATATATATATATATATATATATATATATATATATATATATATATATATATACATACACATATGTGTACAGATACATACATATACACATGCATACACACATATATACATATATCAAAATTAAACATTTTAAACATTTTAACCTAGATTTCCACGCAACAATTTATTGCAGGCTGTGGTGTGTAAAACGTTTGTGGTAGATTGTTGTTAAAGTGTTCCTTTATATAATAAGGCTTTTAAAGAAAATAAATGAATAAAGATTTTATCTTTGTTGTTAATATAATTTTTAAAAGTTTTAATGGAATTTTCGCGTCATTTCTTCAAACGGAAGCACCCATAAATACCGGAATCACCTCAAAAAATTCTAATTTATCTTTGTGACCTCCAAACACCACAAAACCCACAACTGTGAAATAAAATAGTAATTTAAAGGTGAACGGAGATAAAATAAAGGTACACATTCATTCATACCATATTCGTTAGGGTGATTTCGGTATTTACTGGATTATTCCTGTGGTTCCGGTGTATAGGTAGACTGTTTCCAGTGTTTGGGGTCAGTGAAGTATTAAATAAACACTACAAATTGATCTCATTCTCACCTATTGAACAGATTAAGACCTGGCATAATTTCTTGAGAGAGATTAAAAAAAATAAAAATAATGCAAGGTTTTAGTTTTGTAAATTTAGGAAAGTCATTTAGGGACAATTCAAATTTTTATTTCATTTTCCCAATCCCCGTGGCAACCCCGGAAAGTCAAGCAGTGCTTGCTTACTGTGGTACATAAGCCCCATTTTAGTGGTAAAATAAGACTCGGCCACGAATGCCCGGGTTGAAGTACTCTAAAATGGGCAACATGGGAATAAATGATTCGCTGGACTTGACTTTATATCCATGTTATGGTCACGATTAACCATTGTGCAGAAATATATGACCCCCAAATACCAATAAATAAATAAATCTCAGATCATATTTTCGGCACAAAACAAACACAATTGTTAAAAGAGAATTGTGGACTTTACTACACGCTATGGTCTGGTGGTGCAAATCGCCCGATGGTGGAGCAAATCGACCGAAACTGCGACCGAAGATATGGTGCGAATCGACTTTGAGACGGTGCGAATCGACTTTTGAGATGGTGCTAATTGACTGTTGAGATGGTGCGAATCGTCTCTTTTGAGATGGTGAGAATTGACTTTTGATGTGTGCAAATTGACGGTGGTGTGAATGAGCAAGATTCAGCTTGTTTGTGAACAAACCAGAAGTTTCGTTTCCAAGTTCTCAGTGGAGAGTATGGTGTACCGTTTGGGTCAAAAGTCTAAATACACATCCGACGTATATTTTTTATCGTTGCACCTGGATTTTTCAGTTGCAACGCGATTTCTCAATACAGGTGCACCTATAAAATGTAGCGGTGCACATATAATTTATACGTCCAACGTATATTGAATTACACGTCCATCGTTTATTTTATACGTCCGATGTATAAATACAGATTGGACGTGTGTTTTTAGAGAAAAATGGCGATGCACCTACATTTTTTTCCAGGTGCACCTACATTTCAAAGTACCGTTCAACTGTAAATTCCAGGTGCATCGAAAAATAGCGATGCACCTACATTTTTTACAGGTGCACCTACATTTCAAAATACCGTTACAACTATAAAATGCAGGTGCATCGATAAAAATTACACGTCCAACGCATAATTCTATAAAAGGAAACAAGGTGACCTGATTACCTAAAATGGAGATATAAGTTCAACGTGCGTTTTGTTTCTAGCCAATCAGAAAATTACTGTTGCACCCAGTTACTAAAAATTGCAGCTAATCAGAAAATACCTTTAAAACTTGTAAATCCTGGACCGACATTCGACATGCGAGATAGGATATACGACATACAACGTATGCCATAAAATATCCGTGATCATTGCGACCAATCAAGTAATTCGTGTTTTGTTTGGCTAATCCCACTGATGCTTTTATTCTGACTTGTTCCTGATCGGGACCGTGGGAGCACAGAGGTTCGTTTCAAACAATGATCCAGGAATAAAATAATATTGTAAAATAAGTATAACTGGATTTTATAATATTACTTTATTCCTGAATCATTGTTTGAAACGACCCCTGCGCCGTAGTGGGAAGGGCACCCGTGGCGTTGGAGTAGACTAAATTTTCTCACCAACGTTCGTTTTATCTGGGCCCATGGGAGTCGCCATGATAATTGATATTTCAAAAAGGGCAGGTGCCCTAGGGTATCCGGCTTATTCGAACCTTGTTTTTTTTTGGGCTTTGGTTTGTTCGTACCCTGGCTTTTTCGGCCCTCCGGCTCATTGGGACTTGGCTTTTTCGCCCCTCGGCGAAGGAATTTGTCGTGATTGCCGAAGGCACGATCATACTGGAGGGGGCGAGACATGTTCCCCGGTAAAATTTTTTAAAATTTAGTATTAAAAGGAGCTCTCTGGTGGACTTTGGTGATTTATTAACATTCTTTGTTTTAGAAAAAAAAAAACGTAAAAGGGGGTTCGTTCTCAGCCTGACTCCCCCACAATCTCCTATCCCACCCAGCGGCACCTACGAGGCCCCACGTCTTAACACCCGAAACAATGCCGTGATGACCAACAACCATAAGGACAAGTCCATGACAAGTCCATGATTGGGTTTGTTGTTTTTTTTTCTTGTTTTTTTTTTTTTTTTTTTTTTTTTTTTTTGCGGGGGGGGGGGGGGGGGGGGCGGAGAGGCCGGATTTCATAATTTTTATGAACAGAGGCCAACAGTTCCAGTTTTAACAACTACTTAATGGGGCTGATTGAAGATAGCCGATGTCCCTTGTGACTTGCGTTCTTTTGGATGGGCTGTTTACTTAATCACCACTTGTGCAGTTTATAAGACAGCTACACCGCTTTTTCATATCTATTACCATTTGGCCAATGTTGGAAACCTTTCTCGGGTTTTGCCTTTATCTTTATGCAATTGTGCAGGGTGGGGGGGGGGGGGGTAAAATAGGCTACAATTACTCTCTAGGGTAAATTTTGAAATCGTTTAGGCCTAATTACTCTTTAAAACACAAGGTCAGAAAGTGCCTTTTGATCCAGTGATGGTGTTTTGAATTCCGAAAACAAACCTCCCATGGACTTGTCCTTATGGTTGTTGGCCATCATGGAATTGTTTCGGGTTTTTAGACATAGGGCCTTGTTGATGTAAAATTGATGAAAAATTGATATCCTTCCCACGATCCCACCTTCAACCAAGAAAAAAGTAGTTCAGTTCATCACCAAAGGGACTGAGTGGTAACCACACCAATGCCCCCCCCCACCCCCCCCCCCCCAAAAAAAAACAAGACGAATAGGTCAAACGAAGTAATATATTAAAATAAAGAAATAAGGGTTCGGCCTTGCGATGGCGCGAAATATACAGACGCATAGCCAGGATATAGTTGGGGGAGGAGGGGGGGGGGGGGTAAGAGTAATATCTAGCGGGACTAATTCAGCAATCTGAACGTAACGGCTACCCCTTCGCCCTACGAAGGGGATAAGCGCTACGTTCAGATCGCTGAAGTACTAGGCGTATACAGAATAGGATGCGCAGCATCATCCGAGCCACGTAGCGGCGAGATGGAAGGCGAGCACAAGAAAGGGACCACCCCCCCACCCCCCTCCCCCCCGTTGGAAAAAAAATTGAAATTCGAGACAAACGCAATTTCCTTGACTCTGAATCCATATGTGTCCATAATTTATAAGTTGTGAAGGCATTAATAATTTGGCCACATCACGTGGGGGGCACTCAGTTGTTTTGGGGTGGGGAACACCTATGTGCCCCCCCCCCCCTCCCCCCGGCTGTGCAACTGGAAATAAGACAGTAGTACCCGAACGTTCATAATTCCCCAGACTTTTTGAGGGAGCAGCTAGACGGTGGTAAATTTCCATAGGAACCGGACTTTGCGGAGAGCAAATGTTTTCTGTGCAAAATTTGGACACCATTCCAAACTGCATATATAGCAGGGGTATGTTATGGAAGAGTGATGGGGAGTGTGGGATTTTTCTTGAAAGCTTTCCCCACGAAAAATGTAGGTGCGTCGCTATTTTTCGATGAAAAGACACGCCCAACGTGTATCTATACGTCGGACGTATAAATTATACGATGGACGTGTAATTTAATATACGATGGACGTATAATTTGTAGGTGCACCGCTAAATTTTATAGGTGCACCGGTATTCGAAAATAGCGTTGCAACTGTAATATCCAGGTGCAACGATAAAAAATATACGTCGGACGTGTATTTTCAGAAAATTATACGTTGAACTTATATTTTGACGAGGAATATATGCAATACAATAGATGTACATTTTATTCTAAAATATACGTTGGACGTGTAATTTTTATCGATGCACCCGGATTTTATAGTTGGGAGTGGTATTTTGAAATGGAGGTGCAACTAGAAAAATTTACAGGTTTACCGTCAATTTCTACAAAAAAATACACGCCCAACGTATACTTATACGTCGGACATATAAATATACGTTGGACGTGGATTTTAATATACGATGGACGTATAATTTATAGGTGCACCGCTTAATTTTACAGGTGCACCTGTATACAGAAATAGAGATGCAACTGTAAAATCCAGTTGCAACGATAAATAATTATACGTCGGACGTGTTTTTCAGGGGAAATATACGTTGGACTTGTATTTTGACCGAAAAAATATACGATGGATGTGTATTTTGTCAGAAATATACGTTGGACGTGTAAAGTTTATCGATGCATCCGGAATTTACAGTTGCAACGGTATTTTGAAATGTAGGTGCACCTGGAAAAAATGTAGGTGCATCGCTATTTTTCTCTAAAAACACACGTCCAACGTGTATTTATACGTTGGACGTATAAAATATACGATGGACGTGTAATTCAATATATGTTGGACGTATGAATTATAGGTGGGCAGGTCTTGACTAACCCTGTGCTCTCAAATGCCCCCATCCCCATACATTTTCTCTCTCCCCAACACCCGGAAACGAGTTGTTTGTTGATGTCCCGTACGCAATCCATCTCAATTTCTCCGATAAGCATATAGCCCTACCACTCCTCTTCTTTGTGCCACCCGATTACCATATATCCTTCATTCTCTCATCCACTTCCCCATTACCACAGGGTTCATGCGGACAGTCGGCTGAAACGGACATTGTGAGCTGTCCGGCGAGACTGACATAACAGAAACGTCGAAAATTGAAAAATTACACGCGGGTTACTGGTCATTTTTGTGAGATTGTCTTCATTTAGTGGATGTACCTAGTAAATCAAGCCTACACACAGTTAGTAGAATAGTTTACTATTATTTCCAGAACAAATTGAGGTCAGATTCTGTGTGGATTTGTCTTTAACCGAGAACTGGTTGACTTGACTCACGACAATATTTGTATTTTTGCGAAAATTCGATAGTGCCTATATAAATCTCGTGATCGGCTACAAGTATTACTAACCTCTAACCCTACTACCTTCAATCCTAGAGTCTTCCATTATCACCACGGATTTATATCTCCAACAAACTTGTTACTGAGCTATCCCTGATGGTATTTCAACATCTACCGTCGACCAAGTCTTAATTGGCTCAATCAGATCGCCCCATTCACCTCAGACTCAATGGGTTTGCACAGCTTCTTGAACCTACTACATGCCTGGATACCTTATGTACAGAAGAACAGGCGCTGATCGTGTCGAGATGTGCTTATGCGATCGTAAATAATGTAAGCAAAACGCATACGGGACACTGACACACGCTGGATATGCCGAGACGTGTTTGTTAACTTGCGCACAGTGTGCGAACAACACATACAGCTCGTACATGTTTGATGAAACTTGAGAACTTGTGATGTGATTAGAGGATACCTTTTGGAGGGTAGTTTTCGGAGGATAGCAGGTGGATCCTACAACCGGTTACTTCGGTTGCGAAATACCCGCAATGTACCACGAGATGTCGTAACATGGCAACGTCAGTAGTATATCATGTACCCGGACGGGCCTGATCAACAGGACCTCGATGCAGGACCTTGGAAGTGACGTCATAGTCACGTAACCCAGTTACGTCATGTTTGGTTGTCATGGCAGCCCGTGTGAGCGCCATCTTGTGACGTCATCCCCATAGTGATATGCGGTGTTGGTGCGCATGCACAGTGCGTGTTGTTAGGGTGATACGTCGCCCTTTTTGTATATTGGCGGCCGCCATCTTGGTTTCTATGGTAGCACGGGGTTGCAAGGGCTTATTATAGGATAGAAGTATGTTTGGAGGGTGTGTTCCTTTGTACAGCAGTAATTTTCCATTTCGTAGAATTACCACAAACGACCCGACAATCCCTCCAAATCACCAAAAAACGATTTTATTTGATATGAAACTCCAGAATCCTTTTTAGGTCAACCATACCATTGTACTGAGAGCCCCCCCCCCCCCTCCCCCCCCCCTGGTACTGAGAAGGTCCACAGGGGTAAATTCGATTGAACTAGAGTAGTTTTCTGGCTCAAATTCTCCCCAGAATCCTTTTTTGGACCACCATATCATGACTTTTTTCTCCAATAAAAGGCACGTTCCTTTGTATTGTTATTACCGAAAATCCCCTGGTTTTCAGTAGTGCTATAGGGCGCATTCCATTGAATCGGAGTATACTCCAGAACAATAGAAAAGCCTATCGATTGGAACAGTTTTGTTACTATATTTAGATTTTCTGGTCTGTTCAGGCTAGTTCTAAACCCATCTCAAGTACTCTTGTTCTTGTTTTCCAGATAATCCAATCAGTTCGCTTTACTGCAGGTAACTAACCAATCAGATTGCTTGATTTCCCATAACCTGTATGCAGAGTTACCTCCCTTGTGTATAACAAAAGCCAATATCAATCCCATAATAACAAAACAAAGGAACGTATCTTTTATTGGTGAAAAGTCATGGTATGGTGGTCCAAAAAATGATTCTGGGGAAATCTGAGCCAGAAAACTACTCTAGTTCAATCGAACTTACCCCTGGGGGCCTTCTCAGTACCGGGGTGGGGGTGGGGGCTCCAGGTAGTGGAGTGGTGGTAATAGTGGTTCTAAAAAGGATTCTGGGGTTTCCTAACAAATAAAGTCGTTTTTGGAGATTTGGAGGAATTGTTGGGTTGAGTGTGGTAATTCTATGAAACGGGAAATTACTACTGTATAATGGAACACACCCTCCGAACATATCCCTATCCTACAATAAGCCTTTGGGTAACATAGCAACCACGTGCTACCACAGAAACCAAGATAGCGGCCTCCAGTATACAAAATGGACAACAGAAATACGTATCACCCTAACAGCACGCGCCGCACATGCGCACTGACAACACATATCACTATGGGATGACATCAGAAGATGGCCGCTCACATGGGCTACCATGACAATCAAACATGATGTAACTGAGTCACGTGACCATGACGTCACTTCCGAGGACCTGCACCGATGTCCTGCTGATCAGGTCCGTCCCGGTACATGATATACTACTATCGTCGATGGGATCCCCACCCCAACCCCCGCTTTCACGTCATCCTCCATCTCCATCATACTCATTATCCACGATACACGCGTCCCCCCATAAAATGTAATATTGCCAATCTCCAAATTCTACCCCCCCCCCTGCTCCTGCCTACCTGATCAAATAATGCTGTCTATTGTTATTCCAAGTGTCCTCGTGGCTTTCCTATACTCGTTATGTTTGCCTGGCTATTTTGTGGATGGATCATCGAAGACTAGGAGTACACGGTAGCCATTATGGTAATCACCTGATACCACAATGATTGCCTGTAAACTACTTATATACCTTTCGTTCTCCAGATCAGCATTATCGCTTAATGGAAAGGCCGATCTCTTTTAATCTCTAGAATCCAGGAATATTTGATACTAAAATCCTTGTCACAACCAGTATCCAGCGAGCCTTGTTTCGCCACCCTTTACTCAATGTTTTTCTTCTTTTTTTTTCTTTTCTTTCTACGAAAGTTTGTTTTTAACACGTCAATTCGGGTCAAACCACCCATCCCGATTCACGAGATCCCGAGCACCAGTGTGTAAAACCGAAAGATTTCATGATATTTTCCGTGGTTCGATAACTGGGTTGGTATGCCAAGCACATGCAACAGCACAAGATCTCACAAGGCGAAGAAATATTTGTAATAATTGTTTGTTTCCTCGCAGATGACTCAAAACGACACTCGTCCTCATAAAACTCTTTTCCGATGTGAATCGTCGACATAATCAATAATAAATTTTTCATCGTCTTATTGAATCGTATGTGGCTTTCGGTCCCACTGGAAGGAGCTCATGGAGCTTGCTCCGATGTGTGGTCGAGGCAATGTATATCTGTGACAAGTAATCAACAGTTTTAATAGTGGCCTAACGAGAATCCCGGTAGGAAATGTTGTTGAGATTTTGGACTGGTTTGGCAGTGAGCCTCCACATAAACTAATCAAGGGCTACTACTAGCCACACTCCAAATTCTAATCTGTAATGACTCCTTACCGAAAAGTCAACTTTATGTATACTCACGGCTTTCAAATTTCAGACTATGACCATTCCAACGATATATGCTACCTGGTACCAAATATGCCAACCCCCACCACAAACCATCACTCACCCACTACACCAATACTTGTTTTTTGTTCATTGTACAAATGTTTGTTTTTCATTTTACTCGTTCAAGTTTGCTTCTCTGCTTTCTCTATATGTCTTCACTTCCATTCAAGAGATCAAGAATTGCCGTTGTCTAGCCTTAAAAACACTCCTCATGACGAGATAAATTTTATAACCTATATCCTCATCTCGCCTAGTAATTATACTTTTAGCCTACAGTCAAGCGCCTTTCTCAAGCCTTACCTGCTGACCTCCGTCGAGGGTCCCTTTGGATGTATTTTAATAATGTATCTCCTCCGTTTCGAAACACAATGGGGATAAATATAGAGCAGTGTCGAATATCCATCGGGACTTTTGATGGAGGTAGCGGGCGTGCTTGTGTCATAATTTCTAATGTTCTACATAATGTGAGGGCCTCTGTCCATCTCTCATTTCTAAGCCTATTGTTTCTGTTCGTCACTTGCCTTGTTTGTTGTGGCGATATAGAAACGAACCCTGGCTCAACCGATAACTCTCACGAAAACCTCCAGAGGTCCATATCCATTTTCCACTATAATATACGTAGTATCCGAACAAAATGAAGCAAAATCGAAGAGATAGTTCAAGATTATGATGTGACTTGTTTTACCGAGACACATCTACATGATAGTTACAGTTCCACCAATATCCTCATTCCAAATTTTTCATCCCCAGTTCGCAACGATAGAAACCACTCTGGTGGAGGAATAGCCGTTTATTTCTCGAAAAGACTAAACTACAATCATAAGACCGAGCTGGAATTTGATGATTCCATATTGTGGTTCGAGATTTCTTCGAAATCCAGCACAATCTTGATGTCAGTAACCTATAGGTCCCAACAGTTTGCTAATCCCGAATATTGGGAACTCTTCGATGCTTCAATTGAGAATGCCTTAAATGTCCAACAGGCTATAGTAATAGTAGGGGACTTAAACTCTGACCTAAGAAATCCGCTCTCCAAATTAATGAATAATAACTCGCTACAACCTCCGTAACGTTATCGATAAGCCAACAAGAGTTACGCCAACCTCCCAGACAATTCTTGATCCAGTAATCATTTAGTGAAACAGTGAACCTTGTTGAGGTTGATACGCTTGACTTGGCTATGTCCGATCATTATGCAGTTTATATCTTTGTCTCATTCGAACTTGACAATAGGCAGGCTTTCTATCGAACCGTTCGAAATTATAAAAAAGCAAATTTTAAACGAGCAAACGAACTGATCTGTCAGAAAGACTGGAAATCAATAATAGATGACCACGCAGATGTTAATGTGTCCCAAAAAAAAATCTGTGAAAATTTTATGGAGATAATGAACACCACAATCCCAAAATCAACAGTCCAAATACGCCTTAATGACAGACCGTGGTTTACTTCGGAACTCCGACTCGAGATTAGGCGTAGAGACCGTTTCAGATGAAGAGCTCTAAAAACAAAGGCGCCACACCATTGGAACTTGTACAAACATTCACGAAATACTGTAAATAACATGAAAAAGCACGCAAAACAAATTTACGAAGATAACATCCAAGACAGATTATCGAACGCCCCCAGCCCCAGAGATTTTTGGCATATTATCCGAAATTTGTTAAACAAAACTGACGAAAAAATAATCCCGTCCCTTTGTCGTGATGATAGCCCCGAACCACCCGATTTAACATCGGATGACCTAGAAAATTCTGTAATTCTGAACGAAACTTTTATAAAAAACAGTACAATTGATGATGAAAACACCCAACTTCCAAACTTTCCTACAAAAAGTCACGTTATCCTTTCGAGCATTCTCTTTGATATAAAAGATATTGCAGATGTTATTAAGTCATTAAATGCAAACAAGGCCCATGGCCATGACGAGATCAGCATTAAAATGCTGAAGGGGACTGTCGATACCATCGCAGCACCATTGAGTATGCTTTTTTCAAAAAAGTTTCGATACCGGAACATATCCAGACGAATGGAAGAAAGCCAATGTAATCCCCCCATCTTTAAAAAACTAGATCCCGCGGACAAAAACAACTATCGGCCGACCTCCCTTTTACCAATCTTAGGGAAAATCTGTGAAAAAGTTCTCCTGAAATCGGTTTTTACTCATTTTCATCAGAATAATCTTCTATATAAACATCAGTCTGGCTTCATCCCTGGCCACTGCACTACGTTTCAACTTCTTGAACTATACCATTCGTTATGTCAGTCACTAGATGAACGGCTGATGACTTGTGGTATCTTTTGTGATATCTCAAAGGCCTTCGAGAGGGTATGGCATAAAAAGGTCTTCTCTATAAATTAGAGCACTATGGAATCTCAGGTCCTCTGTTAAAATGGTTTGACAGTTACTTGAAAAATCGTAAACAACGAGTATTGGTGAATAACACATACTCTCCATACAAGCTTATACAAGCTGGAGTTCCTCAAGGATCTGTCCTGGGACCTTTCCTCTTTTTAGTCTATATCAACGATATTGCAGACAATTTAGAATCCCTTACGAGATTGTTTGCTGATGATACATGTCTCAATAACAGTAAAAGCTCCAGTTCTGAACTAACAACCATATTGAATAATGATCTGGCCAAAATATACTCCTGGTCTCAGAAGTGGCTGGTATCCTTCAACCCATCTAAAACGCAAGCTGTCTACTTTTCGCGAATCCCTAATCATAACCATCCAGATTTGTTCTTTAACGAAACTCCGATAAATTTCTCCAATTCACATAAACATCTTGGTTTAATCCTGCAGTCAAACTTGAAATGGGATTGCCAGTTAGCGGAAATTTGCAAAAAAGTTAATACACGTTTGTCCAATCTGAGAAAACTCGAGTATAAACTTGGGAGGAAAACTCTGGAACAAATATATTTCTCATTCATCTTGCCACTCATTGATTACGGTCATACCGTCTGGGACTGTGCCCCTAAGCATCTTCTAATGAAACTAGACCGACTACACCAGGATGCAGCAAGAATAGTGTCTGGTCTCACACGATCTGTTTCATCCGAGCGTATACTCTTGGAACTTGGATGGCGCTCACTCTATGAGAGAAGGCACCATCACAAACTGTGTGCTTTTTCAAAATATCTAATAAGGATGCTCCAGATTACCTTGTTGAATTATTACATCGTACTGTGGGAGAAACATCAAATTAATTACAATTTACGTAATTCTAACAACGTATCTATGTACCAAGCGCGGACAGAACAATTTTCAAATACATTCTTCCCTTCATCTTCCAAAATTTGGAATGAGCTTCCAACTAATACCAAAACTGCGTCAACACTTTCTGTATTTAAAGGCAACCTTGCTAAATTGAACCCTTCCGTCAAACCACCCTCATATTTCTACACAGGAACCAGGAAAGGAAACGTTCTCCACTGTAAACTACGAAACTGTTGCAGTGATTTAAACCACGACAAATTTAACAATTTTATCTCCTCTACCCCACAATGTACCTGTGGCAATCCCCAAGAAGATGCACACCATTTCTTCTTTCAATGCCCGAACTACCACCCTCAAAGATTGACCTTTCTTAATGCTGTTATAGGGTGCAGTTACTAGGAAATTAAAGATAGAATAATAAAAGTTACCCTGTGAGAAATAAATCAGAATTTCCAGTCACAAAGAGTAATTAGTCTCTATAGGTAGGAACAAGCTAACAATGTTAATTCCGTATTGTGTTCTGCCTGTTCAACTGGTAGTGCACAGGGGATTAACCAGCTTGTTCTTTGTTAAAAGAGTTTTAAGCAAGCTAGAAGTCAGTGTGACAACCTTGCTCTAATCTCATCCATGAGTGATCTCAAAGGACAGTGGACATCACTGCCATTGATTGGTGTTTACTGCCTGTGAACTGTTAAAAACACACTTGTCAACTCAGGTTTCCCCCACAATGAGTGGTTTACCTAGCAACTGTTGCTTGCCTTGGGAAAGGGATATATATTGGAGCACTTGATGACCAGTAGACCACAAGCTGACCATCAAGTGTGAAAATAAATATTTACAGTTTATGTTCTTTTCCTTCAGGGATTCAGCGATTGACAGTCGTACTGATCGGACGTGTCTGTGAAAGCTCCTGACTGAACACATCTCACAGCTTGGATATTAACAAAGCCTATTGTTCTCTGTACCACTTCTGTGCACTCTAGTGTAATTTTGTAAGTGTTTATCTTTAACTCTATCTATTTTCTGTCTGCTTTTCTCTGTTAAAACTAAAAACGAATATTTAAGTCAATACAATTTAAGTCAATACAATTAAATTAAAATCTTTAATAACTTAAAAAATAAAATTTAGAATTTTAGAATTATTTACAAATAAAAATAATGGATAAACAAAGTCAAGCTCAGTTAAAAAGTTCTGCCTTTAATTCTGGTAGTCTGAGCAACAGTGGAAATTCCACTAATACTGATATGACATCGATGATGTCGATGATGTCTGGCTTCCAAAAAGAAATAGCCAGAATAAATGACACCATAGAGGGTTTGCGGTCAGAGCTTCAAGCCCAGAGGCGGCAGGCAGATAAAGAAAAGGCTGAATTGAGAAGGGAATTGGAAAAGGCAATTCTGAAAGCCAAACCAGGTTGGAGGACCATGCTCCTCCAGTTCCTGATTTACCATGTATTGACGCTGCTACAGAAATGAGAAGACCTGCGTCCGCCGGCTCACTGCCGGGGATATCTGAAATAGATTCAGATCTAATTACCCCCAGCCAGGATAACTGGCTGCGTTCCATAGTAGAAGAAGCTACCAACACGGTCGCAGTTTCCCCGGCCATGGCGGTTGAAATTCAATTGGATAAAAATTCAGCTAAAGTCCCCAAATCGCAGCGACAGGTAAAATCACCGAACCAAAATCGATCAAAAAGGAAACTCTCCAATGAGTTCCGTGAAAATGATGAAACCGTGGACGTCGAAGACGAAAATGGTTTCTGTATGACTATTGATCGGCATGTCAAGAAGACAAAAATCATCAAGAAAAATTCACAGAGCACCGCTTCTGGAAAGGACTCAGTGGTCACACCAAGAAATGGGGACTCTGTTAACGCAACAGAGTCTACATCACCGGAAATAGTGAATATGACAGCTAGCCCAACCGATAGAGCGACGTACGCCGATAAAGTAAAAGCCAAAACGCCCCCCTAAAGTGACCAATAAAACCAACAAGACACAGGGCCACCCGCAACCAAACCCCTGTGTCGTAATCACACGCGTCCACCCCAAAACGGAAAAAAACTTGATTGATAAAGCCCTTCCAGGATGCTCGTGGGAGAGACTAATCTCCAAAGCCACGGGTAACCATACTTGGAAAATAAAAGTAAAATGCCCTAATAGAGCAACGAAATTAAATCTGATAAGCAAAGGGGTAATTATTAATGGCAAAAAATACGAAACCGAGGAATATCGTGTTCTTCCGCAACCCGTTCAGTGTCACAAGTGTCAGAAATTTGGGCACTTGTCACACAAATTCAACAGGGAGCAACGATGTATGAAATGCGGTGACAAACACATCGCGAAGGCATGTAGTGCTAAAACTCTGAAATGCCCGAATTGCGGTGGTCAACACCCCAGCAACTACCGGGGTTGTAGCCACTTCAAAAAAGTTAAAACAAACATCCAGCTTAAAGCTCTAAATGTAAGTAATGTCGAGAACTCATCTTCCCCTTATTCCACGTGTACTCTAATGGCTGGCTCTATTTTCAGCATAATGAAGAAACACTTGGATACCAGTCTTTCGGACGTTTGCAAAGAGATTAGTAAAACAGCCTCTAAGTTGTATAATACTCAAATATCTCACACGCTATTAGAAGCGGCCGTCAACAGAATATAATTATGTAACAATATTACAAATAGTAATTAAACTTAAATAAACTTAGTACAGTTATTCCTAAACCATTCATGGATACACTAAAAATAGTCCAGTGGAACGCTCGAAGCGTTAATCAGAAAAATTTGCAAATGTCACATTATTTAAAAAATACGGACGTAATTGGAATTAGCGAAACCTGGCTTAAACCAAACAAACAATTCTCGTTATGTGGTTTTGATATTATTAGAAGAGATCGCCCCGCCCAAAAAGGCAGTGGTGTCGCTCTGTTAATAAGGCAGGAGATTAAATACAAATCAATACCATGCAACCACCTCAATGCTGAAGTGATTGCAGCTGAAATTGAACTTGACCACAAACACGTGGCCATCATATCATATTATAACAAGCCGCAAGCAACAGTAGACAGTAAAGTATTTGAATTTTTTACCAACAAGTACAAGCACTGCATATTCTTGGGTGATTTCAATTCCAAACACCAGGTATTCGGTTGTCATAAGACTGAGCCTAATGGTGACGCCCTTTTCCATATCATTGAAGAACTCGATCTATTTGTGGTAAATAATGATCAAGACGTAACATACATAAGCAACAACCCACTCCATCAATCAGATATCCTAGACTTGATAATCACCAGCAAATCATTAACCAGCCAAATGCAAGACATATTTGTAGGAGATGATGATCTAGGCAGTGATCACCTGCCGGTTCACGCCACTCTGAAATGTAATACTGGTCCCGCAAGGTATCCTCCCGTGAATAGGGGGAACCTATCAAAAATTGACTGGAACCTCTTCAGAAACTTTATCGAAGTAAAAATAAAGGCAAATGACCCCTCAAATGTTCATGAACTAGAAAAAGCCTGCACCCACCTTAACGAGGTTATCAACAGTACGCTAGATGAAATCTGTCCCAAGCAAACAGTAAAGACGCGGATAAACAGAATAACCCAAACAACTCTTCAAATAATCAAACAAAAAAGAAAAGCCTTCCGGGCTTACCAATCAGAGAATGATCAAATGAAAAGAGCAGAACTTAAAACCGCGTATAATCGCCTTCATGGGGAAGTAAAAAAGGCCATAGCTAACGACAATCGCGTGAGATGAGAAAAAGCAACCGAAAACCTAAATGGGCTGAGAGAACCTAAGAGGTTCTGGGATACATTTAAAACTCTTACTGGCCAAAAGAGCAAAATTGCCAATAATAATGCGCTAAAGACTAGCGACGGATCTATGGCCATAGACGACAAGGCAAAGGCCAGTGGTTTTGCTGAACTTCTAAAGAAGGCACATCGTCCACAAGAAGGGAACAGATATGACAATGATTTTAAGGTACGAGTAAATAAATTTGTCCAAGATAACAACTCAATCTTCAATGAACCGAACTTCGACCAAAGGCATGAAGACGGGGACGACCATGAATTAACCGAACCAATAAGCGTAGAAGAGGTCATGGGTATAATCAGAAAATGCAGGTCATCTTCGTCCCCAGGAGAAGACGAAGTCTCCTACAAAATAATGAAACAGTGCCCCAACATCTTCTACTGCAGACTTACCAAACTCTTAAACTGCTGTCTCTCCTGTGGGTACTTCCCAAAATGCTGGAAAGTGGCCACGGGAGTCATGATACCTAAACCCGACAAAGACCTTACCAACCCTCCTAACTACCGCCCAATCAGCTTGCTTAGCTGTGTTGGGAAAATATTTGAGCGGATTCTCACTACGAGACTTCGCAGCTATCTCGAATCAATCAACTTTTTCAACAAATGGCAAAGAGCGTATAGGAGTCAGAAAGAGGGAATCGAACACGTATATAGACTGGTCGATTATATGAAAACAGCATTTAGTCAAAACGAAATCGGAACCGCGCTTTTCTTGGATGTAGAAAAAGCGTTCGACTCGGTATGGCACAATGGCGTGAGATATAAACTAGCGAAAATGGGATTACCCACTAAAATTCTAAGGATCATATCATCATTTCTAACTGACCGAAAAATCAAGGTGAGGGTTAATCGCGAGGTGTCAGAGGAAGTAATACTCGAAGCAGGAACACCACAAGGGTCGGTTCTAAGTGCGCTTCTTTTCATAATGTATGTGAATAATATAGAAAAAGTAGGGAAAAACTTTGTTGAACTATCGCAGTTCTCAGACGACAAAGGCATTTGGACAGCCAGCAAGTCCAGAAACGTAATTAAAAATCGTCTACAGGATACCATTCGCGATCTTGAGAGCTGATGTGGCGCATCAAACTCAATGCCGCCAAAACTCAAAAAGTTACGTTCTTCAAAAAGCAAAGGAAAAAACCAGTCCCGAGTATCGATCTCCAGTTATACGATCACAAACTAGAAGCAAACAAAGAGGCCAAATTTTTGGGATTTATCCTAGATAGCAATCTCAGTCTAAACAGTCACGTAAACTCCATTACGGTTAGAGCTACTAAACGTATCAATTTTCTGAAGATGATCAGAGGTAGAAATTGGGGAGCAAACAAAGATGTGCTTCTCAAGCTCTACAAAACATTTATACGTCTGGTACTAGAATACGGTGCCATAATAACAAGCGACCTAAGCAAAACCAACATTCAGAAGCTACAGAGGGTTCAAAATTATGCCCTGCGAGTGGCACTATGCAAACCGAAATGGACACCGATAAAGGAACGTCACGAGCTAGCAAAAATAGAAACTATTGATACGCGATTAAAAGACCCACAAACCAAAACCCTCAACAGACTCCAAGATAGTGAATTAATGGTTGAGCTGAACGAACACCGATCCCTTAACAGAAAAACAAAATAAGTTTCCAGAAAATAAAAAAAAAAAAAAATAATAAAATAAAATAAAATAAAAATTATACAATATAACTAAGTCGCGTGGAGTCAGTGAGGATTGCCTCGCTACTCATTGGGAACTTTAGGATAGAGTCTGTGAGGACTGCCTCGCAACTCTGTTGAAGCGCGATTGAAACGCATTTAATAAGATCTATATAACAAAACCCTCCACATACTCCAGGATAGTGAATCAACAGTGAAGCTGAACGAACATCGAACCCTAAACAGAAAAACAAAATAATCCACAGTAAATTAAAATTACTCAATAGAATTAAACTGCGTGGAGTCAGTGAGGATTGCCTCGCTACTCATTGAGATCTTTAGGATTGAGTCTGTGAGGATTGCCTCGCAACCCTGTGTGTGGGGAGTGGGCTCCGAAGAAACACACCCCTTACCCCATCCATAGTAACAATCACACAGCAGGCACAATATACAATAGCGGATACTATCTTTCTCTCTACCTTTTACTTTTCTAACTGAACATTCTCAAGTTTTCTTGTAACACTCTTATCAAGAAGACGCATGGAAATGGTAGACAAAGCGTAGGAGGAATTGGTGAAACCTACCTTTCTGCAACATATACAAGAAACCACTAAACGCTAGGCAAGGATTGAAACAAGCTTGTCTGGCTGGGAACGAGTGTACATTTGATATAAATAAACATTTGAATAAAGATTTAACAGCCCTTTTAAGGGCTTGAGGGTGTGTGTCAGTGTTTTTTTGTTTGTTTTTTTTGGGGGGGGGGGGGTGGGGTGGAGGAGGTCATTTGGAATTTCCGAAGGATAACCAGATACCTCAAAATCACATACGGCATCCTATCTCCCAGAAGGCTTGATGGATGACTCCCGGTTTCTTAAAACTAAACTGTTGGAGCTTTCTCCACTTCTTTTTTGTAACCGCTATGGTCATATACCGGGGCCGCTACCAAACTGGCGTTGCTGTTTGGTTTTCTTTTCTCTTCTTCCCTTAAACTTGCCATCGCACAACATTACATTCTGGCTCGCCACCATGGTGGGACTCAAACCTCTACCATCGCCGAACTGGAACCGAATAGAGCTCGCTCTCTAATAGTTTTAAAGGCGTTGAGGGATTGAGTATTGACCATCTAACACTCCAGCGTAAACTGCCGGGTATTCTAACTGCGTGCATAACCCCCTCAGACTCCATTTTGGGCAATAGGAAAGCTAGGCCTGTGTGATCCAAGGGAAAAAAAAATAAGGTTAACCGGGTCGCAAGGGATTTGTAAATCCCACATCATCCCTGCGCGCCTTCGGCACGCTAAAACCTTTCATTCAAAACCTTTCATTCATTCAGTAGACCACAAGCTGACCATCAAGTGTGAAAATAAATATTTACAGTTTTTGTTCTTTTCCTTCAAGGTAAGTCCAGTTATATTTTTCCTATAACTCAAATTATGGTGGAATAATAGTCTTGATATTTCCTTGCTCAACTCACCCAAACATTTATACAATATAAATGTTTGGCTGGGTTTAGCAAGGAAATACACCAGAAAACAATAGCAGTTCACGCGGGGTAATAATGGAATTTGTAAATAGTTTCAGTTGGGAAATTGAATTATATTTTATTGTTTGTAAAAACAATACAGCCTAAAAGTTGAATAGGGTACTGAACCTGTTAGGTTATTTTAACTTAAATATTAGGTGCACAGAATTGAGAATTTATTATCTGTGATAACTTGCCTTAGAAAGTGTGTATTGCCTACTGTAAGGTAGATTATTATGTGTGAAAATTTAGTAAGGGATATTGCTGAACCGGTCTTGTAGAGAAAATGTGTCTTGCCTATTTTAAGGTAAATTATTATTATGGTGGATATTTAGGAAGGGATGTTACCAAACCTGTCACGTAGACATTTCATTAAGTTTTATTTAAATTAGTGTATTGACACAGGATCTAGAATCACAGGCAGAATATTGGTACTTGGTAATCTACAAGTTTGTAAAAGCTTGCAGTGAGTTATTTGGGTTTTGCTTCACAAGCCATTGAAGCGAAAGGAGCCTGGAGCTTTATTTCCTTCATTTGCTTGGAAGCAAGCTACCACGTTCATCATTATTTTCAGTTGTAAAGTTTGCTTCACAGAAGGTGACCTGGAGCCTTACTTCCTTTACTTTGAAGTAAACAAGATCCAAGTTTTATTCAGACCATGGTAGTTTTCTAGTCTGCTCTTCAAGCCAATGAAGTGAAAGGAGTTTATAACTCTACTTCCTTCATTTGCTTGAGAGCAAACTATTTTTGTAAGTAGATAATTTTTTTGTTACAATTTATTAGTCTAGTCTAAAATCTTGCATTGGAGGCAATTCTGGAACAGAGCTGATGAAGGCTCTGTCTCCAGACTTAACTTGAAGGTAATAAGTGTTTGTGAGTGTGTGTGAAAAAAGGGAAATATCTATTTTTACATTTTGCATGGTACATAATGATTGGCAACTACCAACTCAAAAAAAAAAGTGTTATAGAATCGCCACAATTTATCACGTTACCTTGACCAGTCGGGTGGTTAATTGTAAGAGTTCCGTCTGGAGGAACTTGGGGTATTCTTTAATGTTTGATTACGGAAAGCATATCTTATGTGATTCATGTAAACACATAATTGTTAAAATGTATATATAGACCACAAGCTGACCATCAAGTGTGAAAATAAATATTTACAGTTTATGTTCTTTTCCTTCAAGGATTACCCAAATTAAAGAGTACCCCCCCCCCCCCCCATGAAAAAAAGAATCCCACAGAGAGTGACCCTACGACAGTTGGTGGAGAACCAAAAGAAGATCCCAAGACATAGATGTCAAGACCTTTAAACTACAATTTGAGAAGCTTGTCAGTCTCCACTAGTTCCACTGATTCAACAGAAATTCCAATACAAATGGCAGGAGTTGGAATTGAGTTGCCAAAATTCAAGGGAGATGGTAGTCAAAATGTGCACCAATGGGTTGACTTATTTCAAAATTGGGTTGCATTCTATGGACTATCAGAAGAGAAGGCAACTAACAGTATCGTGTTTTACCTGGACCAAAATGCATACCTTTGGTACCAAGGATTACCAGGCTCAACAAGAAGTAAAATAGACACTGTGCTTAAAGAAATGAAAACGCAATTTGCAGCACAAACCTTTTCCCAGGATTTCAAGTTACTGGGAATAAAGCAATATTCTGGAGAAAAAGTTACAGAGTATTTAGCACGTTTCCAACAAAATGCGGTTCACAGTAAGATGGATGAGCAATCCCTCACCAACATTGCACTAAAAGGACTCAAGCCAAATGTTCTAAAAATAGTTATCCCTCAGGCCCCCAACACTTTAAATGACTTGAGGAGAGCAGCAACCTTGGCTGAACAGGCAACAGAGTTCTGTCCATCCGAAGAAAGTCCGACAACACAACTACTGCTAAAAGAATTTTGGGAATGGAAAGATAAAATGGAAGTAAATTCTATGGATCAACCAACTAGATCAGACGATAGGAAAGTTCACTTCAGAGACAGGTCACCTAGCTCATATTATTCAAGGAACTATGAGGTACAACACGGAAGGTCATCACAAAATCATAGGGGTAAGCAGCACAATTTTCATAAATATCACTCCAAACCATGTAGAAGTTGTGGTGGACAATGTATTTCATTAGACCAGTGTCCAGCTAAAAACATTATTTGTCATAACTGCCATAATTATGGTCATTTTAAAAGGATGTGTTTATCTGGGACGAGGGGAAACAGGCGCCACTAGGATGAGGCGCCTATCCAGAAACACAGGTTTATGGATAGGCCCCTTAAACAACCCAATAAGGAAATTATGGCCCTTCAGATGCCTTTAAATAAGAATGTGGTCCTTATTGAGATTTATAAAACACAAACTAGTGTTTTAATAGATACAGGCGCCTCTATAAGCTGTATCTCAAAATCTTTATTGGAAAGAGCAATTATTTCTCCAAAACTGTTTAAGTCCAATGTTTCAAAAGTTGTAGGTGTTGGCGGAGAAATTCATGACATTAGTGCAATGGTAGAGCTACCTATTTCATTTCACAATGGTGCTGTTGTTATTCACAAGTTTTATGTATTTAATAATTTACATCATCCTCTTATCATAGGCTTGGATTTCATGAAAAGTCATAATGCTATTATCAGTCTGGAAAATGACACCTTCCAAATTGACAACGGAATTGGTGCTTTTGTTGTACAAACAAATGTGTGTCTGGCAAAAACAAATTGTTAAGTCATTCTACCACCAAATACTCAAACGAATGTAAATATTAAATTGCCTAACATAACTGATGGCTATCCTGGAGTTTTAGAGCCTGTTAACAATCTTGTAAAGTCTAAAAATATTGGAGGTAAAAGTGTAGTTTGTCCCACGAATGGTCATGTTGTTATGACAGTTATTAATCCTACAAATGCAACAATAAAAATTAAGAAAGGCAAAGTTTTGGCAGTTTTTCAAAAATTGATCCAGAGGAAATATTTACATTTGAAAACAAACCAATTCAAAGTAATTCAAAAATAGACTCTTTGGAAACTTTAAATTTCAATATTCAAAATTCTGATCTAAATGAGAAAGAAAAGATGCTTTTAAATGAATTTTTAAAGAGAAATAGAGACTGTTTTGCAACTAGGTTAGACAATCTGGGACATACTACGCTTTCACGCCACTACATAGATACTGGAGATGTCTCCCCCATTTGCCAACGGTTTTATAGACAATCTCCTGAGGTAAAAAAAAAATCGAAAAACAAATTGATGATATGTTGCAGTCAGGTATCATAGAGCCAAGTGATTCCCAATGGCAGAGCCCAGTGGTGATGGTCCGTAAAAAAAGTGGGGAGTATAGATTTGCTGTGGATTATAGGAAGCTTAATGAGGTCACAAAACCCATCTCATTTCCCTTGCCAAGATTAGACTGTGTTTTTGATGCTTTAGGGGAAAACCATGCTTCTTTTTTTCGGTCCTAGACTTAGCAAGCGGATTCTGACAAATTCCCATGGACGTACGTACGGCTCATAAATCTGGTTTTGTTACGCATAACGGGGTTTATCAATGGAAACGCATGCCATTTATTTGGTCTCATGAATGCACCAAGTTCCTTTCAAAGGTTGATGGCACAAGTCCTTCGAGGGATGAATTACAAATATGCACTGGTTTATGTCGATGATATTTTGGTGTTTAGCAAAAATCTTAAACAGCATATTTCACACCTAAATTCCATTTTCATCCAGCTTCGTCGAGCAAATTTAACTTTGAAACCTACTAAATGCACTTTTGCAGCTAAGGAGGTAAAATACCTGGGTCATGTGTTGAATAAATCTGGGGTACGAGCAGATGAATAAAAAATTAAGGAAGTAAAAGAACATCCAGTGCCTAAAAATCAAAAAGACGTCAGAAAATTTTTGGGACTCTGTAATTACTATCATAGGTTTGTCAAAGGATTTTCTAAGTTAGCATGTCCTTTGACAGCACTACTTCAGAAAAACACACATTTTTGTTGGACAGAAAACTGTCAAAGAGCTTTTGACGAATTGAAAACAAGATTAATATCTGCACCAATTTTGGCATATCCCGATATGGGAAAAGAATTTATTTTAACCACAGATGCTTCAAAAGGTGCTTTAGGGTTTATATTAGGCCAGTTGGATGATAATGGTAGGGAAAGAGTTATTGCATATGGTGGGAGAGGTCTAAAAACCCATGAAAAAAACTGGCCGATTGCTGAACTGGAGTGTTTAGCTGTACTGGAAGGGGTGAAAACATATCATGTCTATTTAGCAAATAAACAATTCAAAATTTACACAGATAATAAAGCTGTTTCCTATTTGAGGAATATAAAAAAACCCAACAGGTAGGTTAGGTCGATGGGCAGTTATGTTACAAGGATATCAATTTGAATTAGTACATAGAAGTGGCAAAAAAAATTTGAATGCCGATGCACTTTCTAGGAAAGAATATCCTGAAAAGACTCAAGGTGATACTGAATCAGATATTTTGGAAGATATATACCCTACCCCAGTTTGTTCATTGTCAGAACAGTGTAAATCTGAACAAACTCAAGTGACATTCTTTTATAGCAGTAAACCACTAATGTCAAAAATATCTGTATTTGAAGATGATAATTCTAATCAGCAGAGTGGAAACTCTGATGAAACTGAATTAACATCTTCAAAGCTCCCAGAATTACAAAAAAATTCAAGTGATTTTTCATCAATTATTAAATATCTAAATAACAATGAATGACCAGATGATGAAAAGATAGCCAAAAGAGTTGTTATCGAGTCAGATCAATATGTTTTTCTCAATGGTGTCCTATACCATCTATATCAACAACGTGTAAAGAACCTTCCAAAACGTCTGAGTATCATTCGCCAAATTGCCCTTCCCGAGTCTTACCGGCTTGATGCCATTCATTCTTATCATGATTGCAAAGCTGGTGGTGGTCATTTGGGTTTAGAAAGAACTCATCATGCATAACGTAATAAATATTACTGGCCAAAAATGTATCAGGATGTTGCAGATTACATAAAGTCTTGTGATGCATGTCAAAAGGGAAAACGAAACTTTCACGCTAAGAATGCACCACTCACCTCCTTGCCAGTAGAAGAAACTTTCAATAGATGGCACATGGATATATTGGGCCTCTTGCCAAAAACAAAATCAGGTCATAAGTACATCTTATTAGTGGTGGAAAGTTTTTCTAAATGGTGCGAGTCATTCCCACTAAAGACTCAAGAGGCTAGTGAAATTGCTCCCATTTTGTATTCAGAGATTTTTTGTAGATTTGGTGCCCCATATACGCTTATCTCTGATAGAGGCAAGAACTTCATGAGCAAACTTATCTCAGCTCTTTGTCAGTTGTTCCAAGTGGTAAGACACCACACAAGTGCTTACCATCCCCAAAGAAACTCTGTATGTGAGAGATGGAATAGTGTATTGGCTCAGTCTTTACGAATGTATGTTAGCAAACAGCAAAATAATTGGGATGACCTATTACCAAGTATTATGATGTCATTTCGGATGAGCCCTTCAACCCAAAGTAGTGGTTTTTCTCCATTTCGAATTCTCTGTGGCAAAGAAATGAATTTACCTTTTGATATAACAGTGGTTCCAAAAGAAACACTTTCCAATGGTGTGCAAACATTTATAGAAAAAGTTACGGATAGACTCAAAATTGTAAGTGAAATAGCAGAAAGTAATATAAAAACGGCCCAGGCTAAAAGCAAAACACATTATGACCAAAAGTCAAAAGAACCAACTTTTGAAATTGGGGATCTGGTCCTTTTACATAAGCCATACACCAAAAAGGGGTTATCACCTAAACTTACCAGTCACTGGGATGGACCATACTATATTGTAGACAAGGGTCCCAACTTTACTTATACCCTCAGAAATGCTAATACAAATAGAATGTGGAATGGTCCGGTTAGTTCAACTAGGCTCAAAAGTTACAATGATCCAGATGATCACAAACTTAGAAATGCACTTCCTACCAATGATGGGTCCCAAGTACCTCCAACAACACCCAGAGTTAATAATCCGAGTAACACTGATGAAGATGAAGGAGAAAGGTGCATTGTAGAAAAGATATTTAAGGCCAAATTCATAAAAGGGGTTAAACATTATTTTGTGAAATGGTTAAATATTAAGGAGAAAACGTGGGTGCCAGAAAATAATTTACCACCTTAAGCCATACAACAGTTTTTAATCCATAGGACACAGAGTGGCAAATGAAGGAAACGCCCTCATTCTATCTTCAAAAAGTCCTAACATTTTTTTTATCTTCTGTAGGTGCCCTGTTGTTCCCTGTGATCATTGTGATGCTTATTGGTTTGGGTGCTGGTGAAAATGCAGTCCAAAGAGTAAATTATGGAGTCACTTTTCGTCAAGAAGGTAGTGTTCACCTTACTACAGACTATTGGCTACATACGTTTCATATGGTTTTCCCACAAAAGGTGCACAGTGGCACAAAATTGTCAGGATGCACTGCTGATCAGAAGCTTTGTCGATCAATTTCACCCTTGATTACCGAAGTGAATTCCTTGTGGTTTTCATCGCTCAATAAACTAAGTAAAACAGTCCAATACTTGAAACATGTCATACCTGAAAGACCCCACAGGAGTTTTAGCAGGCAACCTAGAAAACGTTCTCTTTTTGGATTTATTGGAGATTTATCTAAGTCATTGTTTGGCACAGCAACAAGTGATGATTTAAATGCTCTGTCCGCACATATTAATGCCGTTAGTAAAAGAACTCAGAAATTTGCAACTATCATAGAAAAACACGCCAACAGATTGTCCTCTTTCATTTCTACCGTTGATAAACGATTTCAAAATGCCATGGAAGCTATTAAAGATAATTTTGATATTATTGATGATTTATCCACAAAACTGCCCCAACAATTAGGACGTTTAGAGTACATTCATCAGCTGACAACTGATATGATTGTTAAGCAAATCAATGCAACTTCATCCTTTGACCTTGCCCTAAATGAATTGAAGACAGGCATATTTGATTTGTTAAAAGGTAAATTTTCACCATACCTCGTCCAACAAGAAGTTCTTAGTCAGTGTATAGATGATATCGAAAATTCATTGCAACAAAAGTATCATTCGTTCCATTTGATCCACAAAAACCCTCTTTTTTATTATAAACATGCAAATTTACTTTTAATAGAGATGGTAATGACATTTTTGTAATTGTAAAATTCCCACTTTCCTCTTTTGCGCGTCCTCACCAGATTTTTAAAGTGATTACTTTTCCTGTTTCTATAAATTATACATCAAATCATGCTACACAGTTGTTAAATATACCTGACTATTTCACAATATCTGCTAATATGGATTATTATACTACTTTGCAATCATCAGAGGTAGCTAAATGTTCCAATAATCATCCTTTACAATGTCATTTTATCCCTGTCTTCTGCCCTGTTGACTTTAAGTCATATACAAGTGCTATGTATTTTGATGCGAAAAATGACATTACTACTTTATGTAACTTTCGATTTGTTTTAGACACTTTAAAACCATCTTTTTTAGAACTTTCAACAAATTCAATTCTAATATACAAGAGTCCACTTCTTGCCATTGACTGCCCAAGTCAGCAGAAAATGGTAAAGGGTTGTGGCTTTTGTGTACTAAAAGTAACTTGTCTGTGCTCAGTTTCTACACAGCACTTGTACTTACCACCAAGATTGAATAAATGTAATAACTTCACCTCAAAAATTTCTGTCTCCCACCCAATGAATTTAGCAGTAATTCAAGAGTTTTTTACTAAAGATGTTTATGACCAGTAAAGAGGTGGACAGTTGTTTCCACAGCCGGTCCCCATGTCTATCCCACCATTCAAAATATACAATCATTTGGCTTCATCCTTTTTGGCGGCAGATCAAAAAGCCCACTTAAGTTTACAAAAGATGGCCAAAGCAGCAAAGAAGGATGCCACTATCTTTCGTACCCTTTCAGAACCACTTGCTGAAGGGGAAATTTCGGTAAATACATCATTCTTTGATCTTAGAGGTACCTTAGCCCTGTCATCAGCTATTGCTGCAAGCTGTGCCATCTTAGGATGTCTATATTTGTTAATGAAATATAGGCAACTAGCATCAGCCTTTATTCTTTTGAAGAAAATTCCATCTGGTGATTGCAACGACCTTATTCCTTCCTTTGTGTATTCATCTGAAGGTAACTCCCAGGTGGAAAATAATGATGTCAATGAACATTTTGATGAAAATATGGTGTTTTTTGTACTTGTTTCATTTTTTGCTGGTGCATTATGTAGTATATTAGTATATAAATTAATAATGTTCTGTAGAAAAAGAGGGCATGCACATTCAATATGGTTAGAAATAACAGATGGGGAAAAGTGTGTTAAAATTCAACTTTTCGCCCTACCATTTTGCCCATCAAACTGGGATATCGAAATGCCAAAATCCATAGATGGATTAAAAGTGGAAGGTCATGCCATGCCTTACCTTCATGTCAGTCTAACTGACATGAAGTTGAGACATCGCATGAGTGACACACAAATTAAAGTCAAACAAAAATATCGAGTGACCTGGTATGAGGCCTTAAAAATTAAACAAATACTTAAACACCCATTTTGTGTATATCTTATCCAGTCCCATTTGGATTTTGTATGGATTATGAATTCAAATATTAATCCTGAAAGCAAAATTTACCCCACCTGCCCTGGTTATGCCTCTATGTTGGACTAATTAGTATTTGTTTTATTATTATTTTTCTTTTGGTATCTTTGTGGGACCAAAGATTCGGTGCCCATGGGAGAATGTTATAGGGTGCAGTTTACTAGGAAATTAAAGATAGAATAATAAAAGTTACCCTGTGAGAAATAAATCAGAATTTCCAGTCACAAAGAGTAATTAGTCTCTATAGGTAGGAACAAGCTGATAATGTTAATTCCGTATTGTGTTTTGCCTGTTCAACTGGTAGTGCACAGGGGATTAACCAGCTTGTTCTTTGTTAAAAGAGTTCTAAGCAAGCTAGAAGTCAGTGTGACAGCCTTGCTCTAATCTCATCCATGAGTGATCTCAAAGGACAATGGGCATCACTGCCATTGATTGGGGATTACTGCCTGTGAACTGTTAAAAACACACTTGTCAACTCAGGTTTCCCCCACAGTGAGTTGTTTACCTAGCAACTGTTGCTTGCCTTGGGAAAGGGATATATATTGGAGCACTTGATGACCAGTAGACCACAAGCTGACCATCAAGTGTGAAAATAAATATTTACAGTTTATGTTATTTTCCTTCAAGGTAAGTCCAGTTATATTTTTCCTATAACTCAAATTATGGTGGAATAATAATTTTGATATTTCCTTGCTCAACTCACCCAAACATTTATACAATATAAATGTTTGGCTGGGTTTAGCAAGGAAATACACCAGAAAACAATAGCAGTTCACGCGGGGTAATAATGGAATTTGTAAATAGTTTCAGTTGGGAAATTGAATTATATTTTATTGTTTGTAAAAACAATACAGCCTAAAAGTTGAATAGGGTACTGAACCTGTTAGGTTATTTTAACTTAAATATTATGTGCACAGATTTGAGAATTTATTATCTGTGATAACTTGCCTTAGAAAGTGTGTATTGCCTTCTGTAAGGTAGATTATTATGTGTGAAAGTTTAGTAAGGGATATTGCTGAACCGGTCTTGTAGAGAAAATGTGTATTGCCTATTTTAAGGTAAATTATTATTATGGTGGATATTTAGGAAGGGATGTTACCAAACCTGTCACATAGACATTTCATTAAGTTTTATTTAAATTAGTGTATTGACACAGGATCTAGAATCACAGGCAGAATACTGGTACTTGGTAATCTAAAAATTTGTAAAAGCTTGCAGTGAGTTATTTGGGTTTTGCTTCACAAGCCAATGAAGCGAAAGGAGCCTGGAGCTTTATTTCCTTCATTTGCTTGGAAGCAAGCTACCACGTTCATCAATATTTTCAGTTGTAAAGTTTGCTTCACAGAAGGTGACCTGGAGCCTTACTTCCTTTACTTTGAAGTAAACAAGATCCAGCTTTTATTCAGACCATGGTAGTTTTCTAGTCTGCTCTTCAAGCCAATGAAGTGAAAGGAGTTTATAACTCTACTTCCTTCATTTGATTGAGAGCAAACTATTTTTGTAAGTAGATAATTTTTTTGTTACAATTTATTAGTCTAGTCTAAAATCTTGCATTGGAAGCAATTCTGGAACAGAGCTGATGAAGGCTCTGTCTCCAGACTTAACTTGAAGGTAATAAGTGTTTGTGAGTGTGTGTGAAAAAAGGGAAATATCTATTTTTACATTTTGCGTGGTACATAATAATTGGCAACTACCAACTCAAAAAAAAAGTGTTATAGAATCGCCACAATTTATCACGTTACCTTGACCAGTCGGGTGGTTAATTGTAAGAGTTCCGTCCTGAGGAACTTGGGGTATTCTTTAATGTTTGATTACGGAAAGCATATCTTATGTGATTCATGTAAACACATAATTGTTATAATGTATATATAGACCACAAGCTGACCATCAAGTGTGAAAATAAATATTTACAGTTTATGTTCTTTTCCTTCAAGGATTACCCAAATTAAAGAGTACCCCCCCCCCCCCCCCCCATGAAAAAAAAGAATCCCACAGAGAGTGACCCTACGACAATGCTGTTATCATGCTCAATATATCTAATGTCGACGAGCTACTTTATGGAATAATCTGTTTAACAACAAAGCAAAACAAACTTTTCTTTAGGAAAGTTCAAACATTCATCCTTGCAACTGGCCGATTTGAATAACATCACCTGAACCCAAATGATGCATAATGCACCCTTGGTTGTGTACTAGCGTGTGTTGGGACAACCGTGGCGTGTCGTGGGACTGCATTTTAATTTCCACCAATTTGTTCTCAAATTACATGCTCTCTTTTTGTAAAGACGATAGAGATCCAATAATGCAAAAGTTACTAGGCGAGCCTACACAACGGCAATCTTTCACTCTCTAATCCTATAACTCTTTAACACCTTGAGCCTCGGTGGCCCGTTCTCCGACAAAGCCTGTGAAGCACCCCATTTTCCATGACAAAATAATGTTAAATAAATACCAACCACTGTTTCCAACGTGTGGCCCCAAGACTCCTCTTTGGAAATACTGATTGGTCAGCTCTAAAATATTGAAAATAGACCCTTCCAGCTAATTCTACTGAATTGATATGGAAGATATCATCGGAGCTCAAAACGGTTAAATCCTTATCTCTCTAAATCTTCAACCCTTTAGCTGATGACTACACTAATTCTCAGTATTCCTATATTGTATACAATTGTGCCGCAAATGTTTAATTATTCTTGTCTAAGGAGAGGAGTTTTTGTAAGTTGTGATAACTTGTTCTCTGATCATTTTTGCTGTATATAATGGCAAATAAAATATGTTTAAACTAAACTCTCCTCCAAAGAGCTTGCTTCATGCATGCTATACTACTTATATTCTTCAAAGTGAATTCCAAGGTAATGATATATTTATGGTAAAGCAGAGAGGTTATCTCTCGGATTAAATATGCCACCCCATGTACCACCAACTTCAAATCAGATGACAGCCAATGCAGTATGTGTGTATATAAAGACCCCATAAGCTCTTTTGATTGAATGGATAAAAACAGGGAATGCACAGACGTGTGGGCGGAACAATAAACTTTATTAAATACACGTATCTGTGTTATAGATATTAGCCTATACACGTGGGAGAGAAAACATAATATGTTATTATAAGGCCATAAATGTGCTGTTTCAGGTTCAAGTTCGAAGAAAAAATACATGAAATTACTAAAGAAACGTTCAACGTATGAAACAATCCTCATAAATAATCAAAAGTAATAAAAGGAAATGAAAAACAGAAAACTAAATAAATATAACTTCATTTTCGTTATACAGCTTCAAAGGGTATGCATTTTTGCACAGACCGAGGCCGAAAAGAACCAAAAATATTATCGGGACGAATCGCACAAGGCAAAAGCCAGAGATGCAACCATTCGGCACCTGGTCGATTCGGCATCTGTTTTTTTGGACGATTCGACACATGAGTTTGGAAAGAAAAACAATGTCATCTATTGGATAAAAATTATCGGGGCCACCTATTCTCAGGAACAGGACATGGTTCAGGAGCAGGAACGGGTACCTAATCTCAGGAATGCAGGAACAGAGAAAAAGAGCATTAATCCACGCAAGTGAATAAACTTCATTCAAATGTATGCCCACCATAACAACACACTAATCATATGTTTTTAACCCCTAGGCCTGTCGTCTATATAATTTTTTGAATGTGTCTTTTTCTCACTTTTTCAATTTTCATTGAATTCACAGGAACAGTTACCGCCGGCGGAACGGTTCTCCTTGCAGCGGGAGTAAATTTCAATAGCCAAATATTAGCCAAATTAGGAATGTTCACCAATACTACGCAATCCCCATCGTACCTAGGTGTAAAATAGGGTCCTGTTGCGGTGCTTGCCCTGTGTGCTCGCCTGTGGAGAACCGGCAGTATGCTGAGAATGTCATAGAATGAACAAAGGGTTTGAACACCTGTGATACGGGGTAATAATGTGAGTCAGAAGCACTGCGGTGGATTCTAGACGTTAACATTGCATTAATTCCTCTACAAATCAGACTTCCAACTGATAGGCAGATAAACAGATGGATGATAAAACAAAAAAAAAAAAAAAAAAAAATACGAGAAATCACCGACTATAGACTGTGAATATTGCCAAGGGCATTCTATCTGACTATTATTATTTTTTGGCACGAAATAACGTTTTTTATTGCCTACGAAATGATTTTGGTTACGAAATTACCTGGACACACGCCCGCGAACCGGACGGATCCAAGGTGGTCCGTACTGCATTGATAAGAATATTACAGTTTGAGTGAAATATAAAGAAATATGTTAGCAATTTAATAAAATAGTATACCACTGCTGCAGTGCGGCTGCTATGCTGATATGTTTTGGCCGGAAACAGTCGGATTATGATAACTTAACCGAGACAACTACCAAACAAACAAAAAAAACAAACCCAAAGCAAACAAACAGATTAATGGGTTTAGTGGGTCTTTCAAATGTCCTTCCTCGAGACTTTTCACTTCTACCAGTGCGCATGCTCCAAAGGGAAGACAAACGACATGTCCCGGATGTTGTCTTCGATACATTTTTGATGTTTCTTCTCGTAAGTTATTTACATTATTTCGTGAAAAGAAATGATGAATGGTGCAATTTGCTAATACACACTCGTACGAAAATTTTGTAGAAGCCTTTGAAATGATTTATAGTGATAAGCATACCATATTTCGTTTGTTTTTCAATGTTCAACTTGTTGGCCCTGCAACTGCAAGACTCCGTATATCCACGGCGTCTGGACACGATGGCCGCATTGCACATGTTGCTTTCCATCTGTGTGTCTCTTCTGGAAACCGATATTGAACACTTTTACTTTTTATCGTCCTTCTGTGATTGGTTTGAAAAATAATGTCGTCGTTTTAGAATCCAGTTTGTTGGTCGCTTCAAACGTTATTTTTAGCTTTTACTGTTTTCTTAGTCTTACTCTAGGATTATTATGTTGCTCAAAAAAGGGCAAAGCCAAAGGCCAAGAATAGAGGACCGCGCGTTTTTTAAGAAAATAAAACATATTTCACAACTTTTTTGAGTTTGTTATCATTCTAAACATGTTTTACACAAAATTAGCCCAAAACAACAATACCCACTCACAAAAATCACCACTTTTAAGGGCCTATAATATAATATAGCACAGGCGCCTGGAAACTCATTATATATAGCCAAATGCTTCAAAATAGCCCTCATATATGCCATCCCCCTAATATATATAATAACAATAGAAAGGCTGGAAACTTCAAACGCTCAAAATTTCATACCACGAAATTAAGTTATCAGGTATCAAAGTTTTGAATCGAAAGCAGGGACACATACGTGTGTCTTCTGATGCTGAAATGACTATTCTTTCAGAATCCGGTGCCCTCTGTAAAATTATTTTGCATTAATAGTTTTTTCTAAGACGTTTTATTTGGATTTTCATGAAAAAATCTGTTTACAGCCACGCCATTGTTGGGCGTTCTCGGCAGTGAATATCAGTCAGGGATATCGAATATTAGCAACGTCTCTCTAAAATTCTCAATTGCATCATTAATGTAAAAAAAATATTATATTAATATTAAACACAGTCTTTTGAAAAAATATACGCTCGTTTATTTTTTTCACAAAGACTAAAAACCTGACGCCAGAGAAAGAGTACAAGTCAAACACTCGATATCCCTGACTGATATTCACTGCCGAGACTCCCAACAATGGCGTGGCTGTAAACAGATTTTAGCATGAAAATCCAAATAAAACGTCTTAGAAAAAGCTATTAATGCAAATTAATTTTACAAAGGACACCGGATTCTGAAAGAATAGTCATTTCAGCATCAGAAGACACACGTATGTGTCCCTGCTTTCAATTCAAAACTTTGATACGAGAGTAACTTAATTTCGTGGTATGAAATTTTGAGCGTTTGAAGTTTCCAGCCTTTCTATTGTTATTATATATATTAGGGGGATGGCATATATGAGGGCTATTTTGAAGAATTTGGCTATATATAATGAGTTTCCGGGCGCCTGTGAATATAGTAATGAAATTTTGTTTATTTTGAAAATTCTCACCTCTGATATTCCTTCAATTCAAATTAAATATACACAAAATGTACATCAAAATGAAGGTTGGGATGTATAGAACACGAAACACATAAGTAATCAACTCATTGAGTCGACTGTAGGCACCACTGGTTCCTGGAAGTCTGCTGCCGTATTCGCACCAGAACTGAGATTTTAATAATATTTCACGAAAACAACTTGTGGCCAAATGTGCTTTATATATCCAAGAACAAAGCTAGGGGATAAAAATTCTTCAAAGCACGGCGATAGAGCTACATTGGGGAAAATTCCAAAGCCCTTGCTTTTGTTTATGTATGAGTCTACTTTCGATTTCCGGTCGACGTCATCGGACAGAAAAAGCATGTAAAAACAACGCCGTCTAAAATCAAATAAGGAAAAAGATCGCCTTCATACAGTTTACTGTTATTAGATAGAGATTGCATAGTTGCCATATTCAGTGCAAGGTATCATGATACCTGTTGAAATATCTTAGAATTACGATTTTGTTTTTGGATGGAAATTCGTGGTAACGAGTGATTTGCACATGTCTGTCGAGCATGGAAACCATCTTCAATAAAAAATGCAGACAGTGTTGTCCTTTTCCAAAATGCAGTCCTGCCAGTGTATTCAAAAGTGTTTTGAATGCCTAGCTTTGTTCTTGGATATATGAAGCACATTTGGCCACAAGTTGTTCTGATGAAATATTATTTTATCAGTTCTGGTGCGAATACAGTAGCAGACTTCCAGGAACCAGTGGTGCCTACAGTCGACTCTATGAGTTGATTACATATGTGTTTCGTGTGCTATACATCCCAACCTTCATTTTGATGTATAATTTGTCAAAGCTTTAGAAGTGATATGGAGAGAATATGAACTCAAAGAAAAGACATCGAGGCAAACTCTGTCTGCTGTAGCAATTCTAATTAGCAAATCATAAAAGAAACATTGATAATGTGTTATACAACTATTGTTATTTTTTAACCGTTAATGTATTGGACATGTGCCTGTTTAAAAATATTTTCTGTTATCATGCATTGAAAATCACTGCCGGTAACTTTCAATGCATGATAACAAAAAATTATATTTGTAAACAGAATCCCCCCTCCTGTAAAGAAACAATGCCTGTTTAAAAATATTATTTTTTGTTACCATGCATTGAAACTCACTGCTGGTAATTTTCAATGCATGATAACAAAAAATTCTATTTGTAAACAGAATCCCTCCCCCCTCCTGTAAAGAAACAATGCATGTTTAAAAATATTTTCTGTTATCATGCATTGAAAATCATTGCTGGTAAAATTTAAACAGAGTCCCCCACCCCCGTAAAGAAACAATGCCTGTTTAAAAATCTTATTTATATAAGATAAGATATCACAAATATTGTTTTGTTATCGTGTATTCATGTCATATAACCATTATTATGTTTTTTTTTCCTGGAGGGCGTTTTGGGTCAAATTGCTCGGAGGACGGTTCGGTCGCTGTGGAGGACGGTTCGGGTTAGATTGGAGGACGGTTTGGGTCAAATTGCTAGAGGACGGTTCGGCCAGAGGACGGTTTGGGTGTTTCCCACTTATTCTAGCTTTACTCTTAACCCTTTACCCAATGTAACGGCCCAAACCAGCCAGTGCAATTCACAAAAATCGTGAATTTATTTTCATTATTTTTTAATTTTTTGTCTCAAAAACATAGGTTATGACACCTCTTTGGAACAATCTTGTTCCAATGTGGTGTCATAACGTATGTTTTTGAGACAAAACATGTAAAAAATAGTTATTCAAGAATTTTATTTGCAAGTGTAGTCTTTTTTCATGTTAGGTAAAGGGTTAATGCAGTCCAAATGTACAGTATGGTTGCCTTGGATTTGTCACTTGCCATGGAGTGGGCAGTATTTCCACAGATCCAATAATATTAGATTGCACGCCGATGGTACACATATCTTCAACCAATCTAACCCTGCCTGTGCTACAGTGCGGAGTTACGATGTTGGGGAGCTGGCAGCTGCTCATCATTGCTCGGTGGTTCTCTCAGGGTATTCCGGCTTCCTCCATCTGTAAAACTGTCACGGTCATGATTAGCCATTGTGCATAAATATGTGACTGTAAACACCAATAAATAAATAAATATAATACATATGATTAACCGATCAAGAAAACCCTTTAATCGTTTCGGCTCTATTTTTTTATTGCAAACTTTGTGCATAATTATTCATCTGTGGATCATCACCAAATATTACTGTTAATTTTATATGACATAAAGATGAATCTGATGTATTGCTTTCAACAACTATGCTGTGACATAAATTCATATATTTTGATTAGCTTGAAAGTTATTTCAGTTTAAAAGTATAAGGAGGGCGAAAACTGGCCCTCCTGGACTTCGAAAATGATTACTGCCTATTCTTAAAACCTATATCTCTTCAGATCTCAGCTATGTCAGCCCTTCATTTTAAAAAAAATCCTGGCGTGTTATACATCGCACACCTAAGATGACGCCAATGCGCATAGTTTCTCTGGTGGCACACCGATTTGGAAAAACGCCTCTTGGGGCACAAAAATGAAAAAGGAGATGCAAATACGTTATTTACAAAATAATACACTGAAATAAAGTGCAAATTGGTTGAAATTTAATGATACAAAAATTACAATTTCTTACCACTAAATTTATAACTTTTAAGCATAATATACAGTGGAATATTTTGCAAGGTACATGTAAATGCAGTTCAAAATCCTGACAACACAAGTGAAAATCAAAGCACCGTCTGAACTCTGAAGTTTTCATTTGGGGATCTAGAAACTGTTGCTTAATGAAAATTGCCAGGAATATAGCACACAGTGTTTATTCCAGCCAATCGGTTCATCTAAAAATGTGGGTTTACCAGGAATTATTTCCTCATTGACGTAATGAACTTTATGACAGTCACTGTCACATGATCCTAAAACTCCATAGTGTGTACACAGTGACGAATGGGAGCAAAATGGAGGCGAGTGGAAAATCACTCGCCTCAAATAAAGTTTGCGAGAGTGAAAAATGTGAGGAGATTGATTTTGATTCAATGTTTAACTTCATTTTTTTAATACTGTTGAATTGTACATTCATTTTTTTAAAACTGTTGAATTGTACATTCAATGTGTATTTTTTTCTAAATTAAGTTACAGTTAAAACTAGAAGTCCTGCCATGAAATGCGGACAAATAGCATGTTGATATGCGCGTTAATGTATGCGTTGTGGCCCAAGTAAAGCTATCAAATTCTGTGCATATGGCCTGTGCACAAGCAATGTTTCAGCCAATGAACCTCCGGGTAACCCGGAGGTCCATTGGCAGAAACATTCCATGTGTTTGCTATGAGTAACCAGGAGAACCTGCCGTGCTTTGGATGCCATTCGATATTGCAATTGCGCGCAATTCCAATGCGCAATGAAGCCTAGATAAGCGCACAATTCGTGACAGGACTTATAGTTTTAACTGTAAGTTAATATTATTGTTTGCCACTGGTGCAGAATAAAATTGCAAGCTTGAAATCTAATGTTTGTTTATTAAATGTTTTACCGGAATTCCTGAAATGAACTTTTAACTTGTAAGATCTAGATATTCTGAAGTGAACTATATATTATGGCATGTACACAAATTTATTTCGCAATTTCCATTGACAAGCGTCATTCGAAACGAATGTATGAATACAACTGACCACGGATGGAAATTTTGATGGTGAAAATATATGTAACCCACTAAAATTAGTTCTGGATTTTAAATGGCAGATTATTAAAATTGTGGAAAATGGATGCATAAATTCCAAATCAGGCACATTAATTCGTGTCACTGGTGAATTGGAGCGACAGGTGTCACATGTATATATGAAAATAAGGAACGGGGCAACATCCTGCATGTCTTTGAAAAAAAAAATACGGAAGTATTAAAACGTTTCTCAGATCTCAGAATGACCACCATTTTTAGCTCATCTTGACAGAGTCAAGCTGAGCTAATCTAATCGCTTCCCGTCCGTCGTCCGTCAACACCATGTTTTGGTCTTCTCCTTCAAAGCCACTGGGCCAATTCAAGTGAAAGTTTGTGTGAGTGATGGTCCCAAAGGGGCATTTCATTTTTGTTCAACTCAGCATGCCCAGCCCCATAGGGAGGGAGTGGGGGAAAATGCTCCAAAATATTTTAAAAATCTTCTTCTCAAGAACCAGTGTGTACAATGACTTGATATTTGCTATGGAGCTTCCATATGAGGTGTAGAATCAAGTTTGTTCAAACGAAGTTCGTTAAGTAATATTTGGCTTTGTAATAGGAGGGGTAAGATTTTTGGCCCCGCCCAAAATTTCTATTTTCTGAACCGATGGTCCGGTATGAACCAAATTTGGTTTGTGGTAGTATTGGGTCATAAGTACTTGACCCATGCAAAAAAAAAAATTCCCGCATCCCCATGGGAACCCTGGGAGCTAAAAATAGAAATATTTTCAAACGCCCATATTTCCCAAACCCCACGGAACAGAGAGCTTTTATTTGGTATGAAGTATCCTTACGACCAGTAGAATTGAATGGTAAAAAAAAATTGCCATCGGTTATGTTAGGGTGTTCTGTAATGGGCATCGAAAAAATGCTGAGTCAGCATATTTGCAAAAATTTTAAAAAATCTTTTCTCCAGAACCAATCATCAGAATCTTTTGATATTTGGTATACAGCATTCATAGGGGGGTCAGATAAAAGTTTGTAGAAATTTTAACATAGGGTAATATGGGGAATATTCTTTAAAAATCTTCTTCTTCAGAACCACCAGTCAGAATCTTTTAATATTTGGTATACATCATTGTTATGAGGGTCAGATTCTAGATTGTTCAAACCAAGTCCCTAGGTTAATATTTGGGCTTCCTATGGAAGCCCAAATTTTATCTTTGTTCAATATGGAGGGTAATTTAAAAAAATCTTCTTCTTCAGATCCATCAGTCAGAATGCTTTGATATTTGGTATGCAACATCTCTATGGGGGTCAGATTCAAGTTTGTTCAAATCAAATTCCTAGGTATATATTTGGGCTCACTATGGTAGCCCAAATTTTTACTTAGTGCAATATGAGAAAATTTCTTTAAAAATCTTCTTCTTCAGATCCACCAGTCGGAATGCTTTTATATTTGGTATTCAACATCTCTAGGGGGGTCAGATTCCAGGTTGTTCAATTCGAGTGCCTAGGTTAATATTTGGGCTCCATATGGGAACATGAAATTTAACTTAGTACAATATGAGGGAATTTCTTCAAAAATCTTCTTCAGATTCACTTGTCAGAATGCTTTCACATTTGGTATACAACATCTCTAGGGGGGTCAGATTCAAGTTTGTTCAAATCGGATCCATAGGTCAATATTTGGGCTCGCTATGGTAGCCCAAATTTTAACTTAGTGCAATTCGAAGAAATTTCTTTACAATTTCTCTTCTTCAGATCCAACAGTCAGAATGCTTTCATATTCGGTACACAACATCTCTAGGGAAGTCAGATTTAACTGTGTTCAAATCAAGAGCCTGGGTTAATATTTAGGCTCTCTATGGGAGCCGGAATTGGCCATTTGGCTGAAGAATTAAAAATTTTGTATTCAGTACCCTCTAGAGGTACTATGATTAATCCACATAGGTTGTATCAAGGGGCTTCATAGGGGAGCTCTACATTTTACTTATGATCAACTGAAGAAAAGGCATGATGCCCAGATTATTTTTGTCACTCCTGAGGGACTCAAGGATTGACAGTGTAGCCTATGGAGATGGCTTGCTTAATGTAGACTCATTCTTGGACTCTGTTTAAATTGTGTTCTGTACAAGATGAGCGCTTCAGGCCCCGTGGGGCCTCTTGTTTTATTTCTGAACATGCATGTTCGTTTTTTGGCAGGAGTAAGGTCTGGGCAAGTTGTCAATGCACAACCCTTTTACTGTTAGCGTGTTGTGTGTGAATGTATAAAAGAACTACTGTGTGTCATGTTCATAACCATGAAAAGGAAACTGTTTGGAACTGTACTTTAAACGCATCAAATTGTGAGTGATTCTTAAAAATTTCCCAACATCAAAACTTAATTGAATGTTTCTATTGACACAACTCAAAAGGATGAAAAAACATCCAAGAACAGAGGCAAGCGATTATTCGCGCATCTTGGACACTTTTTGCGTGAGGGATGGTGCGCGAGAGCGATTGCACGCCTTTCCCATACATTACTGTATACATTCTTTCAGAAATTTAGTGTCAATAAATTCCACATCGCCATTAAATTTATCAGATTTAAAAATTAAAATGGCAAAACTTAATTTGGATTATCAAGATTTGCTCACAATAGCTTGATCCAGAGCGGAGTTTAGGTATCATGAAATAATATTCGAGGGTAAAGTAAAAATTACTGCCTATTTTCGTGATATAAACAATGAATACGAGGGATAATACATACCGAGAAACGTTACGTGTCCCTCGCAGACCATTATTATCATTCAGTGGCATGTTGTATACGGCTAAAAAAATAGTCGACTATGAAAAATAATAGTAGACTAGAGCACCTTACACCGGTTATTCGATTAATCGAATATGCGAGACAGTTACGTGTTTACAGACACAGCTTCCAGTGCTTCGTATGAGCAAATTTGACGGGTGCTACTTTTAGCTCTCGCAAAATATGAGATGGGTGCTATTCACCCTCATGAACGGCAGTTTTAATTATTTGGAGTATTGATAGTCTATACATGTACATAAGCTGGAAAAAAAAGAATTAAAGGGGATTGCCATACGGTATGAAAAACAGCAGGAGAGCGCACACTGCAGACATCAGGTGAGCCATAAATCACCAATCAGGCAATTGTCCAGGACCCCCCCCCCACACACACACACACACACACACACACTACACATCAGTCATTGAAAGAGAGTCAGGTGTGAGTATGAGGGGGAAATCAAAGTCACGGGGATCGACACACATTTATTCTGTGTATACAAATAATCTGAATCAGTATTTCACAGATAGTATTTTCCAATGAAACTGTATTTTAATATAGCACTGGCAGTAAATAAATAAAAGTTAATTATCTCTACAGTGTGTGTTGTTTTTTATTCCAACAATGCCATTATTTATTTATTTATTGGTGTTTAAGGTCACCTATTTATGCACAATGGCTAATCGTGACCACAACATAGAGATAAAGTCAAGGGTAGTCAATCGTTTATACCCATGTTGCCCATTTTAGAGGACTTCCACCCCAAGCATTGGTCAATGGTGACTGGGTCCTATTTTACCAGTACAACAGAACTTGTTGACCATAGTAAACAACCACTGCCTCACTTCCTGGGGTTCCCACAGGGGAACAATGTCATTATCTGATCTTAAAATATTTTGTATCACAGATTATCTAAAAATGATATCAGGTAGAAACATCATATTATTTTATAATAAATCTGTGTTATTCATACTAAATATTTTTTTAACTTGCGTAAATTCCGTAATATCGAAGTCTTGAGGCCGAATCTTCCCGGGCTGAACCTTCCTGGGGTCGTACCTTCGGTATCAGGACAAGTCGGACCAGTTCGAGACAAGGTTAAAGTGGGCCGAGTTGTCTTCAAAGATGGGCCGACTGGTCTTGGTCCGAGTTGCCTGTAATTCCGTATCTTCCCTTTCCCATTCAAAAAATGTCAGAATCGCAATGGCTTACTGTAATTTGTTCTTTGAAAAAGACGCATCAGGGAAAACAGGTGCCTGGGAGTTTAATAACAATTTATATATGGGTAAGTTTCGCTGTTGGTTTTGTATAAAAAAAATTCGATACCCACGAGGGCGGCTGAGGAAATAGAAGTAGATGAACGTACAACCAACATCACACTTTCTGACTCTTCATGTGCAAGTTAACAAAACTGAGATGGTCACACTTTCTGGGACAAATTGTCAATAAATAATGTCGTTCAATTGGCCAGACCCCTCTAGGAACCAATTGCACTGTACACATCACATGCGCAGAGTGCCTGTTACGAAATTTAGCCGGGGATTTTCCAGAACGTGTGCACATTTTGGAAAATCACAGTCAGTATATAGTAACAGTCACAACTGCGCATGTCGAAATGATGCCACATGTGTATTACTACAACGGAATTGTTTTCGTGGGTAAACTATTGATTTGATTTGAGAGATTATTAAAAAATTGAGGCACGCAGCCATGCACAAATTACTCGCCTGATTTTAAACGTTGGTACAATTAGCGGACGCTGGCGACATAGAGCACCTTTCCTTTCAATGACACTGTTTCTGTTACGAGCGCGATTAATGGCACCCGACAAATTTAAAATAAGAGCACGAACGGGCGTGTTCGCACTCTCGCCCGTCTCACACGAAGCGCTAAGTTTCGGAAAAACATTGTTGACGTAAAATAAAAAAGTAACTGCTTTTTTCCACGTGCACGATTGATGGTTTGCTGCAAATTGTAATTGCGTGAGCGATGGCACATGAGAGCTATCGCGTACCGTTAAAGTGAAGGTCTGCTATGTTAGTGGTCTCTGTAAGATGGCCACACTGCCCCTCCCACACTTTCGGGCCTTGCCGAGGTCCAGAGGTAATGGTATGGGAGGGGAAGTGTAGCCATCTCACAGAGACTGCCTTGTTAGCAGCACCAAATAAAATGTACAAAGCCCACTTGGCAGAATTCTTTAGTTGTAAAACTTCATTTTGCCACTTTTAACTTTTGTAAGCTTGAGGAGAGCTAATCGCTTGCCAAACCCATGCAAGGTGGAGCGATTTTTAGCCTCCTGCATTTTTAAGAATGTCAGGCCTGTAGTGATGTTTGTGTTTCACACAAACTTCCTTTGAAATCAGGTGTGTCTGGGCATTCAGTGTTTGTAAACAGAAAAATGTGATAGATTACTGAATTATTGTTTTGAAGAGTGTCACAGTGGGAGAAAATAGGGTGTCATTGTGAGGCTGTGTGATCAGGCATCAAACTTGAAGTCTCCTGGTGGAATTCAGAGAGTGAACAGGTCTGATTTGACCATGGAAATTTAACCCTTAAAGTGCTTGCCACTGCTTAACTTGCTCGTCAAAAAACATGTCTCATATTGATAATGCTGGATGAGGCATATGTCCTTTTCGTGTTATTGTTTATTTCTAGCAGGGAAAAACCCCCAAAGGAATTACAATACCAGGACTCGATTTAACTGGATTTGCAAAGCGATTTTCGAATCACTCTTCATCTGTAGCTCATCAATTTCACATGACAAAAACATTAATAATAGGAAATGCTAATCAAAATTTATCCAAGTTTGTAAACTGCTATTCAATTTTTTAAAATTAAATCGACCCCGTTTCAAGATGTCATAATGGTAATGTAAAATGGTTGTTGATTAGTGATTAACCGATGTTCGGCATTCTCATCTGACATCGACCGATTTTAAGCCATCAGTTGATCATCGGTAGAAGTTTTTGAACATCAGTTCGTGTTGATTGTTGCATGGAACACCACAGGATGAAAATTGTTCATATTTATGATTGATTCACAACCTAATACAAGCAGTAACAAGCTTAATAAGTTCCCACAATGGTTGGCAGTAGAGTTGAAACGACTTGTCGATTATTCAACATTCATAATATCCCACTCCCAGTACAAGTTACACTGACACTGACAGCAGCCCACCAGTACTGAGAATTGCTGTTTCGTCATCTGATATCACTGTCAGTTCATTTGTAAACAATCTAGGTACCCAGTTCTTCTTTAATCACTGTCAACACAAAGTGGACAATAACAAATGAACATAAAATACACTCATCAGCCCATTGTTTTCACAGTCGTAGTATAACTTCAGTGTTGTGCTTGTTACTTATGTATGTAAACAGTCTAAAAATAGTGCATGGCCATTTGTGTATGGACTTCTGGGATTGGTTATCATTTGTGAAACACTACTATATCTTTCGATTCAGGATTTTCTGGCAGTAGGCATGTGAATGCAAATCTACAAAATTGAGTGAATTGCAGTGTTAGAAGCTATTTGAAAACACCACCGTTGTGAATGTATTTTCAGTCGTTGATTTCTGCCTCACAACGAAAGCAATATGAATTACTGTGTACAAAACAAGACCTACTTTTGTTTTGACCTGTATATCCACGTGGGATTTGCAAAGTTTGCATTAGAACATAAATCAGTAATTAAATCAAGTAAATAAATGTTAATTGGCCTTTGATATATTTTACTCAATTTCATCTTGAAACTAAATTTAAATTGAGGTGGAATATAGAATAGTATGAGCATAAGTCATGTATTTTCGTATTGATAAAAAATGAGGCGCTGTTGACATGTTTTGGCTGACGTTGTATTTTTATTTTGAAACACACAGTGACTCGCTCTTGAGGTCAACAAACATATCAACCTGTCTATACTGTAAAATTAACCCTATTCTATGAGTTCTGGAACATACTACTCATTTTGGTTGTGACTTTTGACATCGGCACTCTCAACCGGCTGATTGTGTGCTTAAGTAATTGGCAAGCAGACGGTGGTTACATATCCTTATTGGTTAATCACTATTGCTGATTGGCTAGTTAATGATATTCTGTGCCAGAGATGCGCCGATTAGTAAAATGCCCCATAAGACAAATGCCGATTATTTTAGACAACAATCGGCCGATACTGAATGCCAATGTCAGATGGTTTCTTTATTATTCAAGCTCACTGCAGAAGCTGGCTGATTTACAGTAAATTAAGTAATCAGAATTTAATTTACTGTACCGTCCCGTCAGTAAGCCTTCTCTCGTGGGTAAGCAGACCCCCCCAACTTTTTAGAAAACATATTTTTTGGGGTATCACCCCAAAATAAGCCCACCCCATATTTCTCTGAATTAAAGTTTTGACTACCGCCAGGACCGGTACCGGTCATCACGAAAATGTGCACCAAAATTTCAATTTTTCTATCAAAATAAAATTATCTGAAACTGAAAGTGTTATGGAGATGTTTTTTTTCCTCAATTTAATCTTTTCACATTTTCAGCTAAAAAAATAAATTCCTAAACTACATTCTTTTGTGTTATTTATTACTCTCAGCCCTCATGTTTATCAACTTTATGTTGAAGAAGAATGGGAAATGCCCAGTTCATGAATTATTAATGACAGCGTGTTCAGACTTCAGTGTCCCAAATTGTTCTTTTTTATTACTTTAGAAAATGAGTTCAGAAATTACCTGATGTGATCCCTGCAGAAATAGCTGCTCAAAAATAAATATGAATAATACCCCCCCGAGTTGTAATATCCAGTTTGATCCATGCTACATGAAAGTCTGTTTTGAAAAAATGGGAAAGCCATATTGTTCACAACAATGGGGACTCATTATGTTCACCAGGGTGGTCAGTTTAAATATAGTTTATTTATAAAACATGCCCACGTGTTTTATCAAATGCATTCATTGCATTGTGTGTCAAATATATTCTCATACTGTCGCGGTTATGTGAAATCAAATCAAAATTATATAAACTCGAAATATAAATTAAATAAAAACATGACCTCTGAAGTATAATTAACTTCAGCTGACCTATTATATGTACTATTGTTATGGTTCATACCAAATTTATCCGTTTTGTGTAAAAAAAATAAAATTGAAAGTTTGTTGAAAACTGAAAAAAATTCTGTTGTGAGATATCACAAGAATTAAGTTACACCCCCCCCCCCCCCCCCCCCTTACTTCTAAACGAACAGATTTAGAACACGTGGACCCAGCTGTGTATTTTGTCTTCATTTTGAAGCAATAGTGTTTTCCACCCATTCCACCCACATGCAGAATTCAGTTACCCCCCTCCCCCATCCCCCACACTTTTACAGGCAGCAGATGAAGGGCAAGTGATAATGGCTCATGAATTTTTGTTTTGCTTGTTGAAAGAATCAATGACCAAAAAATGTGAGGAAATTCTTTGTGACTATCTTGCAACTTACTGGCCTGTACAGATAGGCAGGCCTGCCTGTGTGAGTCCCACCCCCCCCCCCCCCTCCCCCGGGGGGGGGGGGGGGGTGCAGGTACGTCCCCTGTTCATCTTGCTCTTGGAGAAAGTGAATGCCACAGGTTGTGGGGGAGGGGGGGGGGGGCTCAGACATATCCTGTTCATCTTGCTCTTGGTGCAGTTATCCCACAACTTATTACCAATGAAATAAGTTGTGTGGTCACCGCAAGAAAAATTCTCAATTTTTTTCTTTTCTGGCAATAACAGCCAGGTTCATTGTCGATGCGTCATTGTTGGCTGCTAAATGCCCCCTGTGGTATCTATTTTTATCACATGCTCCACACAATTCAACAATGAGAAAAATTCAGCACCACTTGGCTTCGTGTTGATAAATCCCACCCTGAATCGCCCGATATTAAACTTATTGCACCCAAACCTCTCACAATTAACACAGATTACTAATGTGAAGGAATTATCTGTCCAATATGGGAAAAAAGAATGCCATTATATATTTAATGAGACGATGAGCGTGGTTGAAAGAAATATTGCAACATTTTGCCGAATGCAGTCCAGTTTGGGCAGTGAAGAGCGCCCGTATTCACATGAATCATGATGGATAAAAAACAACCCAGTACACAGTTTTTCAAGCAAAATCTTTATTCTTTAATATAATATTCTGCCTTCTCTTTCACGAACCATCAATTACCTGATATCAGTAACAGACGAGTGACATACCGATCGCTTGCCACTGGTTGTCCCATGAAGGGGAAGAAAGTTCATTACAGATCATCCATAACACTTTCACTGAGTTTCAGATAATTAGCGAGGGCTGATGTTGAACCATGAGTGCCGATGGACGCTTATCGGCTGGGTGCCAATGTTATACCCATTAATCGTCTCATCTCTATTCTGTGCAGAGCTATAATATTTTGACCGAGCAACTCGAAGGTATTAACTATTACACACATAAATTGGCATATGAAGGTAATGCAAATATTGCAGTTTTTCACTGAAAATGTTAGGTGGTGGTGATTGTAATTCTTTTGTGGATGATTTTGATAACTCTTCTGATGATGAAGACTTTATTGGATTTCAGTCTGCAATTGTACGAAATGGATATGTTCCGGGAGAGGTCAATGGACCACAAGTTTTCACCTGTTGAACATATTGATCAGGATATACCTGCCGACCTTGAAAATGGCTGGAGTCTCAACTGCAACACCGCCTGTGAATGCCCCATTTCTGGGCAAATCATAACTAAATGTGGAAATAAATTTACCTGAACTGCCAATAGATTTTCTAAATTTATTTATCAATGACAGTTTTTGGGGGTTTATTTACTGAACAGACAAATTTATATACTGATCAAATTATTAGTCACACCCATGATACAGGTAATCTAAAACTACAGCCGTGTAGGGAAATGGAAATTGCTGTCTGAAGACAAATTCAAAATTTTTCTTTCACTTATTATTGGCATGGGATTAGTGTATAAATGTGATGTAGACAATTATTGGTCCCAAGACAGTCTCATCAACCTCATATTTTACCTCCAAAATAGATTTTTAACAATTTTGTAAAATTTTCACCTCATCGACAACTTTAAAAATAATCAAACAGATGCTGTATTCAAAGTTAGGCCAATGATTGAACAGAATTTAAAACATTTTCACAGATTTTTTCACCTGAACAAAATCTGAGCTTTGACGAGGTAATTTGCCCATGGAAGCAGAGACTTCGTTTCAGGGTTGATAACCCAGCCAAACCAACAAAATTTGGTATAAAACTGGATCAGATTTATGAAGCCAGTAGCGGTTATTGCTTAGGATACAAGATTTATTCAGGAATTAAATCTAAATCCTCAGAGTCTGATACAACATCTCACAACATGTATACTGAAGGTTTGAGATTGGATCCAGAAGATTTTACTGAAAGCCCTAAAATTGTCGTAGGCATGCTCACAAAATTTGCATTCCTCAGTAAAGGTCCCACTATATTACATTACATTTCACAAACAACATACAAGATTGAAATGCTGTTTGGATGTATTTGTGAAGTCAGAAACAAAATTTGAACAGTTGGTAAGAATTAATTAGATTTTTACCTGTACTTACACCTATACAGGTAAAGATATACAGGCAGTTATATGAAATACATTATTTTTTTTTGAAGACCTCGTTAATTAGCAACAAAGTTCCAAATAGGTTTTGGTGGTCTAACATCATTATTTTTGGAGTTGCACTTATCTGAAGATACTGCATGTATTTTCCTCAAAATACATAAATTAATTCAGCACTGAGGAACTTGATGCTATATTACATTGATAGCGCCTAAAGGGTTAATACCAATATTTTAATAGAATACCCTATTCTGCCAATTGATGTAGACACCTGGATTCATTGATTTTGTGGACAGTCATTAATGGACTTGCTTCAAAGGTTGAACAATTCTGAAGAGCAAATTAATGTTGGTTTGCCGTTGGATTTTTACAAGACAGTAACTAACAATTAGATTAATGCAAGAAACTCCAGATCTGACCTTGTATATCATACATTAACATTATTGGTATACTGTTCCTATCAAAGTTGACATTGTGTTACACCCAAGACTGTATTCCAGTTTGGTCAATTTGTTAGTTGAAAGTTTTAACGAAAGGGAAAATTTTGTTAACTGGTGGATTGGTTGCAGAAATTTAGTTTTCCATAACCATCACAAGAATGAAATGAGTAGTCTCGTGAAATTTGGTGCCTCTGAATTGTTTTTAGTTTCTACTTTAACATTTCAGTAATTATTTTATGTACATTATGAGTTATTAAAAGTCATGATATGGGCGGTGAAATAGATACGACATTGAAAAATAAGTTCAAATGGCCATGCTTGGATATCAGTGTTTCATGTTAGAACATATCAGCACTCTGAATAAACCAGAGTAATTATTTCTACCTTTTGTTATGACCATGTCGAGAATGGATTGGCCAGAAACAAGGCACGCTCAAACATGAAGTTTTTCCGTTTTTTTTTACTCATGCTCGCTTCTTACCTTGGAATAATTAACTCGAGGTTGATAAACATTGTTTCCAATTTCTTTTCAGGTTAATTAATGATATGCCTGCAAGTTTGTCAGATAGTTTTGTCCACATTGAGGAGAGCCTCAAAGCATCTCTGAAATCGGCTGAAAGCAACAACATTGACCAGCAACTTATATCATCTGCAAAAAGGGTTCTTCTGCACAAGATAGAATTCAAACCGGCAGAGAAAGCCCACTCTTTGCAACTGGACTTTCTCAGATCCAAATACATTCCACTCAACCCATCAAAAATTCACTTAAATTCCAATAACAACAGTGACTCTAAGGGAGATGGTGAAAGCTCAGGAGGTATGGTATACAACATCTTATTCCAAATGCTCAACTTATGAATGCAGGTTTCCAAAGTTTATTGCAGTATAGATTTGTTCATCAATAAATATTTTGTAAAAGTTTATTGGAGAGTGTATGTTATCATTGAAGTAAGTTATCAATAAAAGATAAAATGGAATCGCATAGAGAAGATATGTCAGAAAAAAAAAACATTCAAAATTTTACAAAGGAAATATTTCTTCATCCTATATTTTGTTAATAAGACCAGACAATTTCCTGTTGACTACAGATCCTTATCCAGCGCCACAAAAAGTCTGATAACTCCAATGATGTAAGGCAACATGCCTGAAAATTGCTCTGTGTTTAAAACCTGAAACTGAAGAAGGGTATTGCTTGGCAGCACCATTGATTTTTCAATAAAACTTTCATTTGTTTCTTGGAAATTTGAATTGGTTTGAGAATGCCTTACCAGAAATTCTCACCAATATTCAAGCATTTATATTCAATTGGATGGTCTATACATTTAGATTACTCAACTACTTATATGATTTACTTGATGTACAGGTGCAAACAAATATAGCATGTTTTGAATGAGAAGTTTTTGACGCTGCTGTTGTGTTAAGTTATTCTACAACACCAACAGTAATGTCACAGTCATTTTGGGGCTAACAGATTTCATGAATATGGATATGTGATATGTGGATATTTTCTACTCTTGGTATTGCTAGCCATCCCAAGAATACCGAAACACTGAATGTTTTTGCTTACTAAGATTGTGTCTCTGAAAATGTAGCTACCACAGCAGCACTGGAAATAAAGGACTCATATCATAACCCTTTGTCAGGTTACAGTGTACAGCATGGTGGTAACTGATAGAAAGAAGCATGTTGTGATGCTTCTTCACCTTCTCTGTTTCTACTACGCCAGTCCTGCTTTTACGTGCTCTTAACGGGATCTACGCCGAAGTGAGATTGCACATTAGTTGTTGCTATTTATTTTGGCGGAAATTCCTTTGAGATTGAAACAGAATGCCATTCTACTCATCTGAGGATACTCAACCTTTGAGTTGAAATAGTTTCGAAACACTGTCAAGACTTTCTGGTAAAATATATGAGATTATTTTGGTTATATTCACTTCAAGTTATTAATACTGTGACTGGAAGATTGCACTACATTCAGCTGCATAGTGGAAAAATTGGCACACACATCTTCTCATTATTCAAAATGTTGCATTTAATTCTTATGTGACTGTCTTCTACACTTAAAATGTATCGAAATGCGACACAGAATGGGTCATGAATTATTGTGAATCAATGCTACATTGACAAATCTTCCCCTTAGTTTCAATGTGTTCTCTGTGCCAGTAGGCACAGAGAACACATTGGAACTCAGGGTACGAAATGATAATAGATTTTAAAGTTTTGGCATTCCAGAAAATCAAAGGGTGCAAAAAATTGCCCCCCTCCCCCTCAATTTTTTCTAGGCGTGCTTCACTCCTGCACTCCTAAAGAATGCCAGGCCTGTGATTGCTTTCAACAACTATGCTGTGACATAAATTCATATATTTTGATCAGCTTCGAAGTTATTTTGGTTAAAAAATACATAAAATAATCTTCCATTATGCATTATGCATTGACAAATCGTCCCTTGAATTCCAATGTGTTCCCTGTGCCAGTAGGCAAAGAGAACACATTGGAACTCAGGGGACGAAAGGATAATAGTTTTTGAAGGCAGTCCCAAACAGGTCCAGAAATCCAAGGGGTGCAAAAAATTGCCCTCTTCAATTTTTTCTAGGCGTGCGGTGGGCATGCAGCACTCCTGCTCTCCTAAAGAATACCAGGCCTGACAGAACCGCACCGAAAGAGAAGGAATATTGCCATTAACTGTGTCTGTCTGAAAGACATACATAATTATCTTATTTTTATATGCCCGTTTTGAAAAAAAAAACGCTTCGTATTATGGTATACCGCTGTCCATCTGTCCGTCCAGTTATATGTCGTACGATAACTCAAGAGAGATTTTCGTGATTTTTGGGTAGGTGGTGTATATCGATGGAGGGAAGCTCCCTTTCGTTTAGTGTCGCCGTTTGATTAGTCATTCGTTATGGGACTTCATTCCTTTGAAAATTGTTGATTTTTTACATGTCGTATGATAACTTGAGAACGCTTCGAGAGATTTTCACAATTTTTTGGTAGGTGGTTTATGTTGATGGAAGGAAGCTACTTGGTGTCGCCGTTCGACCAGTCATTCCAGAGTTATGGGACTTTATTTTTCACATGTCGAACAATAACTTGAAAATGCTTAGAGCAATTTTCATGATTTTTTGGTTGCAAGTATATGTTGATAGAAGGAATCTCCCTTTCGATTTGTGTCGCTGTCTGATTTGTCATTCCAGAGTTATGGGACTTTATTCATCAAAATATATGCAATTTTCCACATGTTGGACTTTGAGCAATTTTCATGATTTTTTGGTGGCAAGTATATGTAACCTGACAAGTACACATGTATACTCATATTGTGTGGTTCCCTCTTGTAATTAATAACGGGCGTATCATGCGCTCATGGCGCAGCTGTTTATTAAAATGTGTTTTTGAAGTATGTAAAATTTCCTCTTCAAATGTCCAGAAGACATAAAATATTACTTTCAGTAAATCCATGACCTTCAGTTGTTTAGTTCACTTAACATTCCCATCCTCTGTTTCTGTCTCAAGTGTTTGATCTACTCAACATTCTGCTGACCTGCATTTCACCATGTGCGATGACGATCGAAAAATTAAAGGAGCTCTCCAGCTTGGGTCTGCACTGTTGTCAAATACTCATCTTTTGATTCGCCATGAATAATTAATCAATTTCTATTAATATTTTTTTTTTTGAGTTTCTGTTCCTAATGTAAAATTACTTTACATCAGAGGGTAAGGCTATGGAAAATAGCTTCTCACATTTACTTTCTGTTAATGAATTAGAATTTCAAGATTATATTAGAAATGGTTATAAATGAATCAGATGAAGATTATTTTGGTGAAACCAGTAGTTACAGTGACAAATCTGATAATGATGTGTAGCAAGAGGTTGCTGAAACTTTAAATTCAAAGTAAATTGATGGCTGTTCACGAGGATTTGAAGTTGTCTGGTTGGTTTTGTTCCAGGAAACTGTGGGCCTTTAGTTTGACTTTATGGGTGGTGACTAGATATATTTCTAAAGCTTATTTCAACAGAATTTATCAACGGGTGCTGCAGAAACTTGACCCATGTGCTGAACAATATTTCATAAAAAATCCAAGCCCAACATTGAAATGTAATGCTCTTACCCACAAATTGACACATCAGCAGAATGCAGTGAAAAGTGTGCTTTCTTTTTTTTATATACTGCTTTCTATAGGCATCATCAAAATGTCGTAATATCACTGTTATTGGTCATCAAGCATTCTCAAGAGAACTCAGAAATTTTTTAGATTATGTATGTACATCAAAGGCTGAAGCTTAACAGCCAGATATGCCATTATATTGGTTTGAATGAAGGTGAAAGCAAAAATTGGCCATTAAACATTTACTGACCTAATAGATTGTCCTTTGTGTGTAAAAATTTTACAATAACACAAACAAAACACATGCTTGCCTATATAATAGAAGAGCAAGTTACATTAACAAAAAAGGTGAATATGCGTGTCCATCTCATCAGCAACTGATCATAGGTGGAGTTGTCTTGGAGCAGAGGCTCCTTTTCATCATTATTGTCTCCATAGGCTATCTGGAGTATTTGTTTGGAATTTCCTGTGGAAACAACTGAAAGTGAAGTAGTACTTGTGAACTGCAGTGGAATTGGTCTGCTTTTCTGGTACAATGGGAGCTGTATCCCCTATAGTTTACAGCATTAGTTTAACACTTTACCTAACAAATTAGCTGCATCCCTGCATGTAATTTACAAATTGTGCCATTGCAAAAATGTATTTTTCAAATAATTTCAACAAAACCAGATCATTTACCGATAGCTCTTTCCAATGAGTGGTAACATGATGTATTTTTGTTGGAATTTTTTGAAAAATTTGAAAAATGAAAATTTAAAATAAGAATTTTGATATTTTCTGTCTTGGGCAAAGAGTTAAGTCATTGACTAAACTTAACTTGATGTTTTTGTTGCATTTGTTAAGTCATTGACTAAACTTTACTTGATGTTTTTGTTGTATTTGTGATTCAGCCATTGGTGTTGAAAGTGACCTGAAACCCATTAAAAAGCTTGTGATTTGAACTGAAACCTATGTCTGGCCTTAACTTTTTGCATGCTGCTGGCGATATTCCTGCCCAGCACAGGGTTTCTTGTCACTGAAATAAGTATAATTTGGGCACATATGATAAAATTTTCACCATGTAAATTGAATGGATTTTTTCACCAGTGATTTCTTATTTTACATTTGGATTAATTTTTCATCAAATCTTGTCATGGCTGCTGCATGTCAAGCATGACTAAGATTTGATGAAAAATATCCTGAAGATACTTAGCGGGTTAAGAGTTAATTGTTACTAATGCTAAATGTAAATCATCATTGTGTACCATTTTTATTCAGGTGGTGGCATGGATGGTAATGGTGATGGCGAAGGTTTAGGAGAACCAAAGTTTGTGATATTTCCAGAAAACAAAGTCAAGTTAGAATGGCAGAAGATGCGCAAAATTGGATGTGGCCTTGTAAACATGGGAAACACTTGCTTCCTGAATGCAATACTACAGTGCTTGACACATACACCAGCATTAGCAAACTACAGTTTTTCAGATGATCATGCCAGATCATGTAGGTTTTATTTTGTAGTTAACACTCTACACATTGATTTCAAAATTTTAAGATGCAAATTTTTCTTGTAGTCCAACTGTGAATTTAACCCTTTACTCAATGTAACAGCCAAAACTGGCCAGTGCTATTTACAGAAATCATCATTCAATTTTCACCATTTTTATTTTGTATTTTCTTTTTGTCTCGAAAACCTAACTTATGACCCCTCATTGGAACGAGCTCACAGAGCTAAGTTTTCGAGACAAAAAGTGAAAATATTTAGTTACTCAAGAATTTTTTTCTTTGCATATGTCGTCTGCCTTTCATGTTAGGTAAAGGGTTAAGCTTTAATCATCGAGCTCTGTTAAACAAGATTGCATTGGTTAGATTCCAAGTTGCATTATGAGGGATTTTGCTGCGTGAAATTTTGGTGTTCTGCCATTGGTTTGCAAAGACTCAAGTTTTATTGACCCTTCCCAAAGATGACCTGAAGAGGCTTCGATATGCATTTCTTCCCAAATAAACATTTTGCTTTTTTCTTTGCTTAAAGAATATTGCTTGTACCTCATTGAATGAGTGAGCTTATTTTAACGGGTTCGCTAAGAGGACCCAATGTTGGGCCTTATTAAGAGGTGTAGACGCACATCAAGTTTCCATATTCTCAGCGTGCACTTCAAGGTGAGCTACAGACAAATGCTATTTTGTATATTGGCTTTGTTTTGTTATAATGTATCAGAGATTGCCTATATGCACTTGCCACTTGAACCAAAACAACTAAATTGTTGCACAAATTCCAACCGGAGACCGGCCTGTAGCACGGCTTGAGCAAAGGCATCACTTCGAATCTGCAAACTTCGCTATTTAATCAATAAAAAGCAACTCGGATGTCGCCTTATGAAAATTCAGTCTACCTTGAAATCGGGTGAATTTTGTATGTAATTTAAAAAAAAAATAACCCTCTAAAACACATTTGTGGGGGGTATAGTGAAGATGAGTGCTATCGTTTTCGAAAAGCAAGTTGCGTACCTTATTAATATTTATATACCATTATGGGGGCACATCAGCATCAGTTCAAAAATGCTATCAAATATAATTTTTCTTTCGATTTCACGGATTGTGTCGAGTACCTGTGTGCAGAAGGGCAAACATTCAAACATCGTCAGTTTTAAATTTATTTTTTAAGTGCATTAGAGATTGTTGAATTTATGAGAAACAACTATTAATTGACTATCCGCCGACTAATGCTGGCGATCAGTCGACTATGATACTTGTCTAAAGTTTGCTCATAGAAGTCCAAATTCAGATTTATTAAAAAAAAAGTAAATGGGTTCATATTTGGGGCCATTATGGGAACCCAGATTGTAACTTTGTGCACAATGAAGACAGCCTGAAAATAAGTAGTCTAACATTTACAGAATGAGGTCCCCAGAAGGTGAATTTGATGATGCTATCCCGTATAGTGGGCCAATTTATCCTCTTGGTACCTCTTTCTGTTTAGTTTTGAGACCCTGATTCAGATCGAGGTTCACAGAGGGTAAATTTAATAATGCTACCCTGCTGTGCAGGGTAACATCAATAAATTCATCCACTGGGGACCTCATTTTGCAGATGACAGTCTGCTTATTTTCTGGCTTATATGAAGAATATGCTTTAAAAAACGTCTTAAGATCCACCGGGTAGAAACTTCTCATATCTGGTATACGCCACACCTGCATGGGCTGTACATTCAAAATATGATCAGATCAAGTTCCATGGGTTCATATTTCGACTCCTATCTCAATGATGTCTTTGTTGACAGCCGTTTCATTCCATTTCTTCACTCATCTGACAGCTTCCAGGTATATTTCACAGAATTTTGACGAACATTTTAATCAGCTAGGTGTGCTTTTCAAAGGGAAGCCCTTGTGTCATTTTTCAACATAATCTCTAGCCTAATGTAAAGTGTGTGCTGTGAGGGGGGGGGGGGGGGGGGGGGTGGTTAAAAAAACAGACCTCATATTTTTATACTATAGACCAATGGCCCAGACGACTTAGCTGGTGCTAACTCAAAATTATCTAGGGCCAAACACAAATTTTGCCCCCAATCCCCAAAATTTGCATGCAAAACCGAAAATTAGAAGTCCTGTCTGGCTCTCCATACATTTACTCTCCATGCATGCGCAGATGCCAGGAAGTCACCGGAACTGGCGCCAACATCATTCTTTGGCCCTTCAGTCTGATAACATCAAACTGACATCTGTGCTTTTAAATCTCAGTTTTAATGTCTGGCTCTCCATACATTTACTCTCCACGCATGCGCAGATGCCAGGAAGTCACCGGAACTGGCGCCAACATCATTCTTTGTTTGGCCCTTCAGTCTGATAACATCAAACTGATATCTGTGCTTTTAAATCTCAGTTTTAATGATGCCAGACACAAGTCAATGGTTAATTTGGTGGATCCAAGGACACAACTGGATGAAGGAAGGAAGAAACGGTGGTTTGAAACATTCAGGGCTGTAACTTTATAATATTTTTAAAAAATTATTTCATGTTTCCCAATTTTGGGAACATGGGCCTGATGTCATCATTTTTATTAATGATTTTCCATGGTTTGTTAAGTATTCCTTCCCTATCCTTCCTTGAACCCCCAAGTTTTTTGGCTTGTTTTATTGAAATTATTTTTAGCTCACCTGACTGAAAGTCAGGGTGAGCTTTTCTTATCACTCTTCGTCCGTCGTCTGTCATCCGCCGTCCTGCGTGAAGGTTGTGTTTGAGCCTCTTTCTCCTAAACCACTGGCCACATTTTTATTAAATTTCATGTATATGGTGGTTATATTGGGGCATTTTGATTTTTATCCAAATTAGGTTTGGGCTCATATTGAGCAGAGGTGTGGGGAAAAAATGGCCTGATTTTTTGAAAATCTTCTTCTAATGAACCACCAGTAGCAGAGACTTGATATGTGGTATACAGAGTCCTTTTGAGGTTTAGAATCAAGTTTGTTCAAGAGAAGTTTGTCGGGCATTATTTGCCCTCGTTATGGGAGAGGCAAAAATTTTGGCCACGCCTAAAATTTCTATTTTCGGAACCGTGAGGTCGATTTGAACCAAATTTGATATGAGATGATAATGGGTCATAAGTAGTTGATTGATGCAAAAAAAAAAATTTCTCATTGCCCCGTAGGAACCTCGGGAGCTAAAAATAGGAAAAACCTTAAAACTGCCATATCTCCAAAACTACCTGGCACAGAGAATTCTTATTTTGTATAAAGCTTACTTTTATCCAGTGGAATAGAATGGTTAAAAAAAAATCCCTATCGGTTTGATCACAAGGTACTTTTTTCAGGACTTTTGAAAAAGTGCTGAGTCAGCACTTTTTAACACTGTGGGCAATGGGAAAAACATTAAAAAATCTTCTTCTCCAGATCCAGCAGGCAGAATCTTTTGATATTTGGTATGCAACATTGTAGGGTGGATCTGATTCAAGTTTGTTCAAATCGGCTCCCTAGATTCATATTTGGGCTCACTATAGAAGCTCGAATTCGAACTTAGTGCATTTCGGGCAAATTTCTTCAGAAATCTTCTTCTCCAGATCCAGCAGGCAGAATCTTTTGATATTTGGTATGCAACATTGTAGGGTGGATCTGATTCAAGTTTGTTCAAATCGGCCCCCTGGGTTCATACTTGGGCTCAGTATAGGAGCCCGATTTCGAACTTAGTGCATTTCAGGCAAATTTCTTAAAAAATCTTCTTCTCCAGATCCAGCAGGCAGAATCTTTTGATATTTGGTATGCAACATTGTGGGGTGGATCTGATTCAAGTTTGTTCAAATCGGCTCCCTAGATTCATATTTGGGCTCACTATAGAAGCTCGAATTCGAACTTAGTGCATTTCGGGCAAATTTCTTCAGAAATCTTCTTCTCCAGATCCAGCAGGCAGAATCTTTTGATATTTGGTATGCAACATTGTGGGGTGGATCTGATTCAACTTTGTTCAAATTGGCTCCCTAGATTCATGTTTGGGCTCACCATAGAAGCTCGAATTCGAACTTAGTGCATTTCGGGCAAATTTCTTCAAAAATCTTCTTCTCCAGATCCAGCAGACTGAATCTTTTCATATTTGGTATGCAACATTGTGGGGTGGATCTGATTCAAGTTTGTTCAAATCGGCCCCCTGGATTAATATTTGGGCTCACTATAGAAGCTCGAATTCGAACTTAGTGCATTTCAGGCAAATTTCTTAAAAAATCTTCTTCTCCAGATCCAGCTGGCGGAATCTTTTCATATTTGGTATGCAACATTGCGGGGTGGATCTGATTCAAGTTTGTTCAAATCGGCTCCCTAGATTCATATTTGGGCTCACTATAGAAGCTCGAATTCGAACTTAGTGCATTTCAGGCAAATTTCTTAAAAAATCTTCTTCTCCAGATCCAGCAGGCAGAATCTTTTGATATTTGGTATGCAACATTGTGGGGTGGATCTGATTCAAGTTTGTTCAAATCGGCCCCCTGGGTTTATATTTGGGCTCAGTATAGGAGCCCAAATTTGAACTTAGTGCATTTCGGGCAAATTTCTTAAAAAATCTTCTCCAGATCCAGCAGGCAGAATCTTTTGATATTTAGTATGCAACATTGTGGGATGGATCTGATGCAAATTTGTTCAAATCGGCTCCCTAGATTCATATTTGGGCTCACTATAGAAGCTTGAATTCGAACTTGGTGCATTTTAGGCAAATTTCTTAAAAAATCTTCTCCAGATCCAGCAGGCAGAATCTTTTCATATTTGGTATGCAACATTGTGGGGTGGATCTGATTCAAGTTTGTTCAAATTGGCCCCCGGGATTCATATTTGGGCTCACTATAGAAGCCTGAATTCGAACTTAGTGCATTTCAAGCAAATTTCTTTGAAAATCTTCTTTTTAAGATCCAGCAGGCAGAATCTTCTGATATTGGGGGGGAGGGGGGGATTTAAGTTTGTTCAAGCCAAGTCCCTGGGTTCATATTTGGGCTCACTGTGGTAGCCCGAATTATAACTTAGTTCATAATGAGGAATTTTCTTTAAAAATCTTCTTCTCCAGATCCAGCAGTTGGAATGTTTTGATATTTGGCATGCAGCATCCTTAGGGAGGGAGGGGGGGAGATTTAAGTTTGTTCAAGCCATGTCCCTAGTTCCATATTTGGACTCACTGTAGGAGCCCGAATGATAACTTAGTTCATAATGAGGAATTTTCTTTAAAAATCTTCTTCAGATCCATCAGTCAGAATGTTTTGATATTTGGTATGCAGCATCCTTAGGGGGTGAGATTCAAGTTTGTTCAAGCCATGTCCCTAGGTCCATATTTGGACTCGCTGTGGGAGCTTGAATTGTAACTTAGTTCAAAATGAGGAATTTTCTTTAAAAATCTTCTTCTTCAGATCCAGCAGTTGGAATGTTTTGATATTTGGTGTGCAGCATCCTTAGGGGGGTGAGATTCAAGTTTGTTAAAGCCAAGTCCCTGGGTTCATATATGGGCAGCCTGAATTATAACTTAGTTCAATATGAGGAATATTCTTTAAAAATCTTCTTTTTTTTTTAGATCCACTGGTCAGAATCTTTGGATATTTGGTATAATCTTTTCTTAGGAGGAGCAGATGCAACTTGTTGATATCAATTCTCTGCGTTGATATTTAGGCTATCATGTCAGGTGAGCACCTTCAGGCCCCTTGGGGCCTCTTGTTTTATAAAATTTCTTGGGAGTTTAACATATTATACAGAAGGTTTATTCTGTACATACCCATGGTTACGTCGTCACCCTAGGGGTGTTTAGGCGTTTTGGTCTTGCATCATACATCCGATGTATCGGTTTTATACGCACGTTTTGAAAAAACGGTTGTATTATGCTATACCACTGTTGTACAATAACTGGAAAATGCTTAGAGCAATTTTTGTGATTTTTTGGTGGAGAGTGTATGTTGATGGAAGGAAGCTCCCTTTCAATTTGTGTCGCTGTCCAATGTATAATTCCAGAGTTATGGGACTTTATTCGTCAAAATATAAGCAATTTTCCACATGTCTGACAATAACTTGAAAATGCTTGGAGCAATTTTCATGATTTTTTGGTGGCAAGTATATGTTGATGGAAGGAATCTCCCTTTGTATTTGTGTCACCGTCCGATATGTCATTCCAGAGTTATGGGACTTTATTCATCAAAATATAAGCAATTTTCCACGTCGAACAATAACTTGCAAATGCTTAGAGCAATTTTCATGATATTTTGGTTGCAAATATATGTTGATGGAAGGAATCTCTTTTTCGATTAGTGTCGCTGTCCGATTTGTCATTCCAGAGTTATGGGACTTTATTCATCAAAATATAGGCAATTTTCCACATGTCGGACATTGAGCAATTTTCATGATTTTTTTGGTGGCAAGTATATGTTGATGGAAGGACTCTCCCTTTCTATTTGTGTCGCTGTCCGATATGTCATTCCAGAGTTATAGGACTTTGTTCATCAAAATATAAGCAATTTTCCACATGTCGAATAATAACTTGAAAATGCTTTGTACACATGTATACTCATATTGTGTGCTTCCCTCTCGTAATTAATAACGGGCGTATCATGAGCTCTTGGTGCAGCTGTTTATTTCTTCTGCTGAAGATCTTGAATTCTGTTATTGACTTCGGGCCGTGTTGCCTGGGGTCTTGTTTCCATTTTTTTTTCTGAAGTTGTTTACATTGACAATACTTTATTTGTATGGGTAGTTTCCTATTACTTTTAGGGAAACGACGGTTGTAAGTAACATAAAATACTCCGGTAGTGTGGCAGTTAATTTTGGGGATAATATTGTAATTTTGTCCACAGTTAGGCTCTTCTGGGCTCATCGATCCCTTTGGGAACTTGGGCTCCTATATAAGAAATTTTTTTTTGAAATATTTTCTTTTGGGTGTAATTATTTCTCGATTTATATATTTTAATGTTATCTTATATTTAATATAGACTTGGTGGTAGTACAATCGACCTATTTAAGCTTTTATGTAATAATATTTCTCAAATAGCAGGGCAAAAAGAGGAAGCCTTTCCTCTGTTTACATGGTCATTGCCTTGCTTGTAGTCGATGTACTCCCACTAATTCTTGCACAACATGTGTCAGATTTAGACAACGTTGGATACGGGTGTCATGGTTTGTAGTTTGAGGCGAGAGGACACTTCCGGTCCTCTCGCAGCGAGGGGACACTGCTGGTCCTCTCGCCAAAAAGTCACTCTAGTTTTTTTTAGTTTCTATTTACAGAGGAACAAGAACATGGTGAGGTTACGAGATGCCGTCAGAGAGTGTGCTTCCGTCGTCGCAGTATACAGTTAGAACCAGCGGCAGAAGTGCTCAATAATATTAGACAAGGAACTAGGCCTTAGCATTTAAGGTTTACTTCTTTGTCGCCAGCTAATTCGACCGGTGGAACGATTACTCAGGATTTGAGTAACGTGATACCGGATAGGTCCGTAGCGGTTGAGGAGAGAAAAAAGGGTGTAGCGAGCACTATAAAATCCAAACATGCTCACCCTGCGACGATGGAGAGGAGGAACCGGAAAGTTCTGAGGTATGCTCGGCCAGATCTGCCACGACCGCGAGCAAGAGAGAGACTCCTCTCTCTTACAACATCTGGGGTCAGAGGTTGTTGGTAGGAACTTGCGTCAGTCGGAGCTTACGTCCACGCCTCCTGTCCGGAACGCTCCTTCTAATAGGCTGCCGGAGTTGGCTAGTGTTATGGCTTCCTCTTCGTCTGAAAAGCACACACGACCGCACAAAAAAGTCCATTGTCGCATTTAGACATGTCTAAAAACCGTAGCGCATGGTTTTAGTTCCCTGTTTCCAGCTAGCTCGACTGATGAAGCGGTTACTCAGGCCTCTAAGGACTGTGACGCCGGGTGTGTCCGTTCTGGTCTAGGAGACAAAAAAGGGTGGAGCGAGCACTATAATATAAATCATGCTCACCCTGTGACGGAGGAAGGAGGAAGCCGGCAAGTTCTGAGGTACACTCGGCCAGGTCTGCCAGGACCGCGAACAAGAGAGAGGCCTCTCTCTCTTACAACATCATCTGTGGCCAGATGTGTTTGTGGGAACTTTCGTCAGTCGGAGCTTACGTCCATGCCTCCTGTCCGGGACTTTCCGTCTAATAGGCAGCCGGTGTCGGCTAGTCTTACGGCTTCCTCTAGATAACGGCTAAAGTGTTCTCAATATTGCACAGGGCTATGAACCACGGCTCGTTTCAGTTCCCTGTCGCCGGTGAAGCGGTTACTCTTGAATATGAGGACCGTGACACCGGGTGTGTCGCATTTACATAGTAAATCAGAGCTAGCTGCAAAAGTGCTCAATAATAGTAGACAAGGAACTAGAACTTAGCATTTAGGGTTTACTTCCTTGTCGCCAGCTAGCTCGACCGGTGAAGCGATTACTCAGGTTTTGAGTAACCTGATGTCGGCTGTGTCAGTAGCGGTCGAGGTGAGAAAAAAGGGTGTAGCGAGCACTATAAAATCCAAACATGCTCACCCTGATACGACGGAAAGGAGGAAGCCGGCAAGTTCTTCTGGGGCTAGATTGGCACCTTGGCTATGTGACTTCGGATATCTGGTCCCGTCAAATAGGTCCACTCTTTGTCAAGGACGTCACACCATCTAGTAGCCAAGGAGACAAGGCCTCATTCATCGGGACATCCGCAGTTAAGAGCAATCTCGGACAAACTGCCCCAGGAGCAGTCGACGGAGGACAAGCAATACATGACCGCTGCTCCTCAGGCCTCAGTAACGAACTTGCTGTCGCAGATTGTGCAGCTCATCACAGTATTCCTGCAAATGCAGATGCACTCAACGTGAGTCTCAGAACTTGAGCTGTCGGATGGTGCTCGGTCGGTCCAGTCATCTGCGTGTTCAGATGCCGTTGACCGTAATTCTAAAACTGATTTAGATGGATGATGAAAGGGATACTACGGAGAATTAACCTTTCCTTTTGGAACAACTCATGGATGATATGGATGCTATCCATTATCACTACCTTGAACTTGTTCCAGTGAATCAGAATGCTGCGAGTAATTGTGAGAAACCGCTAGCGTTGAGAGAAATCGCTGACTTCATCTGGACAAAGAGGAGGATATGTCTTATCTGGTTAAGTCTTCACGGGTGTCACAGGTCTTCAGTTATTTAGACGACACCCTATTCAAACTTCCTGTGGGAAGAAGTAATATGGTCTCTTATCATCATCTTCTGTATTTGTACCGTTTTTTGAAAAACATTCATTTAAAAAACGGCCGGGGGAGATGTGTTGAGAGTTTCTCTGCGTTTGAATGAGCAGGCTAAGGTCTTAGTTAAAGAGTTCTGCTACAGCTGCCAGATTCGGTTTTCTCAATTATGATGGATGTGAGTTCATAAATTGGGTTACAACCCTGAGTCTGACAGACTCGATATGCAAGGTTCTTGGGACCCTCAATTCCTGGAAATCCTGGAGATCACATATCAAGAAATGATGTCTTATTGTTTACTCTACATCATCAGATTTACATTATTAGTGGACATGCATGTAGGATCACTCCAGGATAGTTAAATTTGCGACGCACAAGAACAATAGTTTCCAGCAGTTGACGCTCGGCCGTATTAATGGGAATGAATGGTAGGATAACCGTTTCCTCCAATTCATTTGATTCAGTAGATTACATTAAGGTTAAACAGTCTCAGTGTGATTCCTACTAATAACATATCTGTCGTCACAATAACCTATCAGTTTTCTCAAGTGCCTGTTATTGAACATTCTCCAGAAGCTTCCTTCACGAGAGGGCCTTCTTCCTCAGGGGAAGTTTTGTTCTGCATGTCATTCTCCGCCCATAGTGGCATAAGGGAGTCTGTTAGATGTGAGAGGGCCTTTGTAGTTCCTATATTTTTGCTGACTGGGTCAGCAATGATTAAGTAATGTGGGTGAGGAGATTTCGACATGACTTTGAATTCTTGTATATCTGAGTCTTGTATATATATCTTAATACATACATACTATGCATTTGGGTTGTGTTTGATGGCGCCCTCATAGGCATATATGCAGTTTTGTTGCATTAGTTTCCAGTGATTATTTGTTGATTTTTGATATACAAGCGCTTATTAAAATCATCATAATTGCTGCTATTTGAGTTCATCGGTGGCTGCATAACCAGTTGTTGGTATTTAGATGATTACATTCTGGATTTTAATGCACTCACAAAATATAATAGGCTATCGCTTTGGTGGACCTTGAAATTATTATATATTTTGGGTGTGGTCCGTGTTGGAGCGTGTTAATCATACCTACTTCCGTTTCTAGATTCTGGTGTCTATTTTGTCAGTTCTCAAATCGCATATTCTCACATGTTTATGGTTGTAGATATCAGATAGTACACGTTGGAGAGTGTTGTTACTGGATTTTATTGTACAGAGGTCACCTGTGGATTACCTTGGAAGTGTGTTTTCTCTGCAGAGATTGTTCAGTGTATCTCGATTTAATATGTGTATGTTATATTTTATATCACCGTTTTCGTCATACCTGTGTACGTCGTCTGTGGTGTACTTTTTGTAGCAGACATATTAATTACCAGAATCATTGCTATAGCCTTGGCTTGTGAAGTGGCATTAAGCACCATTTATTATTCATGAATTAATTCCTGAGTGCCTGATTGATAATTATTTATATTGTTTTTTGATACCGCTTTTATTGATTCCAGAGCTCTCTTTGAAGATATGTTAAAAAAAAGGGTGGGGGGGGGGGGGGGTGGGGGCTCATTTTCACCCCTTCTCTGGCTTAATGGGTATGAAACTATGAAGGAAGCTGTTTTATCCGTAATTATATTCTGCATACAGCTGTAGAGTTATTGTATGGTGTAGGTTTGTGGGCAATTTTCTCTCATTCTCAAATATGCCATCCTAATTTTTGGGGCTTAGTCCAGGCTAGCCTTAAAAATTGGGAACTCGTTACATCCTAATTAGCATGCTTCATGCTCAGATTTATACTATTATGGTATAGAGAGACATGCATGTAAATCCTAATTATTCTGAATTCCTTCATCGTGGATTGAAGGATTTGATCTGTGTTGATCAAGTATTTTGGAAGTTCTAGGCCCTCCACCTTTTTACGATTCAGCTCAGTCTAGGCCATTGGTTTATAGTATAAAAATATGAAAAAATTTAAAGTAATTTATATATTTTTTATACTTACCAATGGCCCAGATGGAGATGGCCCTCCCATGAATGGGCAGTACTGGGCCCCCATACCTCCCTGCTGAATTATTATATAATAATCTTTTTCACAAAGAATGATGTTGGTGCCAGTTCCGGTGACTTCCTGGCATCTGTGCATGTGCAGAGAGTAAATGTATGGAGGGCCAGATAAGACTTCTATTTTTTGGTTTTGCATGCAAATTTTGGGGATTGGGGGGCAAAATTTGTGTTTGGCCCTAGATAATTTTGAGTTAGCACCAGCTAAGTCTGGGTCACCAGTAAGTATAAAAAATATATAAATTACTTTAAATTTTTTCATTTTTTCAGAGCTTTTTTGGTGCAAACTGACCCTTCCTTTTAACCTCTGTCTTTTTCTGACCTCTCAACACTTAATATCCTTATTACTTGTAGAGAACTTGATCCACTTGAACATTTTAGGTGCACTTGTACCTCTTGTTTATTTTTATTATAGATATTATTGTAGTTTTTAGAATTGGATATCAAGAGGCTTAGATTTCTGCTGATTTAAAATATCTTCAATTTTAGGTAAGCAGAATGGATTCTGTATGATGTGTGAATTACAGAGGCACATTAAAAAATCATTAGAATACCCAGGCACACAGCTCAAACCACAGGGTATTTTACAGAACCTGAGAGGTAAGATGTTATTACAGGTAAAACAAGCTTTCATTTAAGTGACCTTAACCCTTTACCTAATATGAAAAAATTCTTGAATAACTAATTTTTTGTCTCAAAAACATAGGTTATGACCCCTCATTGGAACGAGCTTGACAAGCTCATTCAAAAGAGGGGTCATAACCTATGTTTTTGAGACAAAAATAATGAAAATTAATTGGCAATTTTTGTGAATAGCGTTGGTCGGTTGTCAGCATTATGTTAGGTAAAGGGTTAAAGTCCATTGACTTCATCTTTGCTTGTGCTGTCAGATGGAGTTTGATACTTAAAGCTAAGGTGTAGAGATGGGCAATACATTTCAAAAACAAACTGATACTGATATTATGGAGATATCAAAAAACTGAACTGAACCAATCATTGAATATCAAAACCTTTATTGTTCAAATTTTTTGTGTTCACTATTTATAAGGCCTTGTTGAAGGTTTATAGCAGTTGAAAGAAGTGACTGATTTTCTTTACAATTTTGTTAGCACTTAACCCTTTACCTAACATGAAAAGCAGACGACACTTGCAAAAAAAATTCTTAAATAACTAATTTTTTTCATTTTTTGTCTCAAAAACATAGGTTATGACCCCTCGTTGGAACGAGCTCGACGAGCACGTTCCAACGAGGGGTCATAACCTATGTTTTTGAGACAAAAAATGAAAATATTTTGAAAATTAATTGGCGATTTTTGAGAATAGCGCTGGCCGGTTTTGGCCGTTACGTTGGGTAAAGGGTTAAGGGTCTGGGCAGTTGTCCTGAATTCTCACTAGACTACAACCTGTACATATTCAGTTGCTCAGTAGTGATTCTAGTCAAGTCTTTGCCCCCTCTATTGTCTACAGGACTTCCTAATAATGGCATGTTAAGGGTCTGAGATCATAAAAACCTGAAATAGGCCTTTAAAGTTTAAGGCGTCTTTTGAACAAGTCACAAAATTATTCTAGATATGATTTGTGTTGGCAAAAGTATGCCAATCTCGAGTTCATTGGCAGTTGCATTTGTGATGCTGTGATAAATTGATAAAGAACAACTTATTCTGTATTTTTCTAGTATAAATTCCTTTTTGGTACTAATACCAAATATCAGTCAAGTCAGATACTGAATAACGTACCGATACAGTGATATGCCACCCTAAAAATACCAAAACTGATACTCACCTCAAAATTAAAAAAAAACAACTCCTGTCTCTATTTGAGTGGAAACTCCTCTCCATTGATGTTTAAATGGTAGTTCACATTCCACACATTTGAGGGTTGCAGTCCAAACTCATTAACTGGGAAATTGTTATATCAAATAATAGGATAGCTTGAAGTCATGGCGGTCAGTCACTGAAAATAATAAAAAAAAAAATAAAAAGGGAAAATATAAGAATATCTGAAATAACTCAGAATAATTACCTGCCACTAATGAGAAATCAATGGAAATTAGTTTTGGATAACTTGAAATTGATCAAAGTGTATGGCTGTCAGAGTGTACAAGTCATCTTTTTTATGGGGTCTTCTTTTAACCCTTTAACCAACGTAACGGCCAAAACCGGCCAGCGCTATTCTCAAAAAACTCCCATTAATTTTAATTATTTTTTCATTTTTTGTCTCAAAAACATAGGTTATGACCCCTCATTGGAACGAGCTCGACGAGCTCGTTCCAATGAGGGGTCATAACCTATGTTTTTGAGACAAAAAATGAAAAAAAGTAGTTATTCAAGAATTTTTTTTTTTGCAAGTGTCGTCTGCTTTTCATGTTAGGTAAAGGGTTAATGGATCTGTGACAAATTAATTATTGGAAAAATAGTTGTGCTCAGACAGCGGATTATTGATGTTCCTATTTTGACAATTCGTGGTTTTTGATGCAATTGGCTTGCTGAAAATAAATTACACTTCTGAATTGTTTGTGTGATCAAAGTGAGAAAAAAAATTGTATCAATGAATTGTAGTTTACGGATTAGTTTTTAACCCTTTCACTAACATAGCGGCCAAAAACGGACAGAAAATTAACCAGAATAAGCCTAATACAACCTAACATATCTCCGAAGTTTCTCATTAAAGCCATACACATATGGATATCATTAGATCCATCGCATCGAGCTGGTTCTAATGATGTCCATGGTTATACATTTTTTATTAAAAAATTGTAAAATTTGTTTTTGAAAAATGAGAAATTAAATTTATTTTTTTAAAAAAATATTGTGATAGATAACGGGTTAACAAAATGTATTGAATGAGTAATGACCGATAACTGGGGTAGGTATCATCAGCAATGAAATGAGATATTTTCTTTTGTCTAACCCACAACTAATTTTCAGTGTTACTCTGCGTGTAACAAAGGGTTTATGGAATGTTGAAATAAGCTGTAGGATGAATGGAAATTTCTCCCTTTTGTATTTATTAACACCTTGTCTCGGCTCTGTTCAGTGTAGTGGCATTGAAACCAGGGCAGTATTTACCCCCCCCCCCCCCCCCCCCCCATCTCCTAAATCCTCTCACAACCCTCAAGTCATGTATCATTCTGATAAACTTCATGAGTTTTGACCGTATATTCCCTTGTATCTCTGCCTGGCCCCATTTTACAGATTTGTATTTTGATCCTGTGATACATGATAGGCTTTTATAAAAGTCAGAGAGTCATAGAAAGTACATGAAGAGAGTGTTCACACAAGTATAATTTTCAAATTCTGTACAAAATTATGTGACACAAAGCTTTAGCCATTGGCCTACGCTTTCAATCTGAATGTCAATTGGCTGAAACCTGATTACCTTTAGCTTTTTATATTTTCCAGTATTACATTAATTATTGATTGGTTGGAGACTCCAATCTGTCAATGTTTTAACACTTAACACGAAGAGACGACAGTTGCCAAAAGTTACTTGAATAACTAAAATTTTCATTTTTTTTGTCTCAAAAACGCAGCTCATGATACCTCACTGGATTGAGCTCAAGGAGGGTTTTTTCCACTGAGGAGTCATAAACTTTTCTTGTAAGGCAAAAAATCAGAAAAAATGATAAAATTTGAACAGTGACTTGATTGGCATTGCTGTTTATGGCCTTTATGCTATTTGAAGGGTAAGTGCCTATTCTTTCTCCATCTGCTGAAGCATTCCACCAGCAGAGGCAAATCAATATCAAACTTTACAAGAAAGATCTTTTATATGGAACAGTTGAAATATATGCATTCTGAGTTTATGATCTGATTATGTGCAGATGCATCCAAAATTCTTGAACATTCACTGGAATTTCAGAAGAAATGAGATTTGTTGGAAGTTGTTGATCTTTGATATTGACAAGATGTTCTACAGAGCTTTCTTCAAAGTTTCATCCTGTGGAATTTGTTGAAAAGCTGTTTACTCTAATTGTAGGCTGCATAAGTTGAGGCTTCCCAGCAGAAACCCAGGGAAATAGAACAATGCTATTTATTGAGGATGATAATTTCTGCTTTACTGAAACCCATATATGAATGTCTGCAGTGAGAGTCAAAGTGGGCCACATAATAGTAAACACTTGGCTGCCCATTTAACTTCATTCTTATGTGGGGAATCATGGTAGTCATGCTTCCGAAATTTAGAAGTTAGGGGAATGGGGACTTATTACATTAATGGTCGACAATAAGCATTGTGGGGGTTAGCTCGAGATTGGGTATCCCTCTCGGGGTGGAAGAGGATACAGGAAAATTTTGAAATTTATTACTGAAAATCTGCATTCTTGTTGATGCAGTGAATTTTATTAGTGTGATTGATAATTATGTTGCATCTCCCCACCCCCACCCCCCACTCCACCCCTCATTTTATTGAGAAAAATGTAGAAATGCTCTGGTGAGACATGATTGGGTTACAAACCAAAACAAACATGCATGCAACTTACCAAGGGTGTCACTTTTGTGACATTGTTTTGTGTATTTATATTTGACTGCATATATATCCTTTTACGATTTGGAAAGCAAATAACTTACAGATAACAAAAATGGGTTTAACGTAGCTAGCAAGACGAAATAGTCTTGTTTGCTACACAGTATGTTGGGTATTCATCAAGATCAAGCTATCCCAGATCTTGAAAATGTGAGGGAATGGCATATTTTTATACTGTACCAATGACCCAGACATAGCTGGTGCTAACTCTTAAAATATAGGGCCAAACACAAATTTTGCCCCCCAATCCCCAAAATTTGCATCTAAAACCAAAGAAAACATGTCCTGAATGGCCCTCCACACTTCACCTCTACTGCGCATGCGCAGTGTCAAGGACGTTCTGAAATTGGCGCCATTAATCATTCTAAGTTTGGCCCTTCATCAGTTAACATCTGACTGATCTTTGTGCTTGTAAAGCTCAGTTTAAATGATGCCAGACACATAAATATTAGTGAAATGGTGATTCTAAGGAGGATAGAGAAGGAGGAGAGGAAAAATGTGTGACAGAATATTATCAGGGCTGTAACTTAAATTTTTTTAATGAAATTATGTGAAGTTACCTATTTTCGAGGCAGCAGCCATTTTGTTGTCATTCTTGTTATTTAGTTACACTGTTTTTTCAGTGTTTTCCTCTCTCCCTTTCCTTTAAGTCCTCTCTTGCTATTCTCCCATGCTTTTGGCATAGTTTCTGTAATTATTATTACTAAAATTTCTTGGGAGTTTTAGCTGAATAACAGAATGAATTCTGTTCTTTTCCCCATGTTTACGTCTTTACCTATGGGTGGTTAGGCGTTGTGTTCTGCATCTACCATCTGATGTTCTGCAGTTTCTTCCCTGGAAGTCTCTGTTTTGCATCAGATAGTGTATTTTGGTAACTGATTTCGGGCCTGGGTGCCTGGAGTCTTATTTTAGTGTTTTTACACTCATTGTTTACATTTACAACAGCCCTCTGTGTGAGGGGGGGGGATTTCTTGAAAATAATATCTTGATGTTAATTTAATCATAACTAGATACATTATTATTGTTCGTAAGTGTTGCATAAATTGTTTAAAATATTTTTAAATTTTTTGTCCACACTTAGGCTTGGGATCCATTGGGGCTCAACGTTACTTTTCAGAAACTTGGGCTGTTCTGAAAAAATATTTTTTCAAAATATTTTGATTTCAATTATTTTTTCTATGTCAATGGATCATATTATTATTATGTATTTTGATTGTCAGGGGTTGGTGCGAGTACCAGGACTTTGTTTTCTTTTCACATTGAAAGGATTTTGATCAATTGTAATAAGAGGAAGTCTTCCTCTGACTTTTATAATCATTCTATATGTGGTCAGTGTACTCGCATTAACTCCTGTTCTGTATCTGATGATTTCGATGACAACATGGGAAGCGTATGTCACGGTATGTTAGTGGGGAATTGGACATTCCGGTCCTTTCCCTGCAGGGTCACTCTACTTTATCAATTTCTATTTCAGACGATCAAGATTAGGGTGATGTATCTGTGATGTCTTCCAACAGTGTGCCTCCGTCGTCACAATTAATGAAGGGCTAGCGGAAAAGTGCTCATGTAAATACACCAATTGCCTAAGAGGACCCTAGTAGGTTCGACGGCCTTTGACGTCCGCTAGCTTGCCCGGTGTAGCGTCCATTCATCGAATGGTTCGGCAGCCGGGTTCGTCCATTGCGGTCTAGAAGGAGTGTTGGGGTGATGCGAGCACTATAAATCAACCGAATGCACACCCAGTGACGGCGGATTAGAGGGAGAACGGAGGAAGCCTTTTAGTCCGGTTCATAGCTCGTTCTGGTCCATCCGGACGGCGAGCGAGAGAGGCCCCTCTCTCGTACAACAACATCTGGCCCCAGATGTTGTGGTACAAAATGTTTCGCATTCGGAGCTTACGTCCGCCGCTCGGGACTCTCCGACATATAGTCAGTCCGGAGAGACTGTCAATAAGGCTTCCTCATTCTCATGGTAGCGCACACGACCGCTCTTGGCTACGTGACCTCGGATATCCAGTCAGCTTCGCCAGTCAGAGAATCATCGGCGACCAGGTCACACCATCTGGTAGCCAGGGACACGAGGCCTGCAGACTCCGGACGTTCGCATAGGAAAGTGTGCGGGAGTCAACGTACACGGAGCTTCCGGCGGCAATGCATCGTAAGACCGCTACTGCACAGACCTCGGGGACGGACGTGCTATCCTAAATAGCACAGCTTATCGCAGCATCCCAGCATCAACTGAATCTGTCGCATAATGTTTTATCCGACGATGCTGGGTCGGGACGCTCCGCGGAAGCGGGTACGGACGTCCGAAAATTTCATCTGGTCCGACGGGATACCGAAAGGGATTCGGAGGATTTCGAGCTTTCCCTTTCGGAACAACATATGCTGTTGTGTTTGTCATCTGACTTGATCTTCTACAGGTTCTTTCGATGCCGGATAAGAAACTGATAGCGTCGGTGGACTTAGGAATTTTTGGTTCGGTTCAGGGACTTTGTCCCTCAGTTCCGACATAGTCCAATAATGTCACACAAACTTTCGAATTATTGAACGACGCTATATATTCATTATTATATGCTTGCTATTACCAAGCATTTCTGGTTTCTTGTTCGCAAAGTTTCGGAGATGTCTTTCAAAAGTGTGCCTCTGTCGTCATAGTTAATGAAGAGCTAGCGGCAATAAGTGCTCATGGGATATGTCTATCGCCTAAGAGGTCCCTTGTAGGATCGACGGAGTGACATTCGCTAGCTCACCCGGTGTAGCGTACATTCATCGAATGGTTCGGCTGCCGGGTTCGTCCGTTGCGGTCTAGGAAGGAGATTTGGGTGATGTGAGCACTATAATTACTTTAGTACTCACCCAGTGACGGCGGATTGAGGACAGATCGGAGGAAGCCTGTTAGTCCGGTTCCTGGCTTGTCCAGGTCCGTCCGGGCTGTGAGCGAGAGAGGTCCCTCTCTCGTCCAACAACATAGGGGACCGCATGTTGTGGTTCAGATATTTTACATTCGGAGCATATGTCCGTCGCTCGGGACGCTCTGTTATATTGACAGTCCGAGAGACTGTCGATAATGCTTCCTCATCCTCACAGCAGTGCACACGACCGCACATTGGCTACGTGACCTCGAGTATCCGATCAGTTTCGTCATTCAGTGATTCCACGGCGAACAGGTCACGCCATCCGGTAGCCAAGGGACACGAGGCCTATACACTCCGTTCGCTCGCATATTAGTAGTATGCACGGGGTAACGATCACGGAGCTTCCAGTGGCAATGCATCGTAGGACCGCTTCTCCACAGGCCTCAGTGACGGACGTGCTATCCGAGTTAGCACAGTTTTTTCGCAGCATCCCAGCAATTGACAGTTTCTTGGTGGAATCAGGAATTATCTGACGGCGCTGGGTCGGTGCGGTCCGCGGTTGCATCAGGTAGGGACGACCGAACGCTTTATAGGGTCCGACAGGATGGCGAAAGGGATTCGAAAGATTTCGAGTTTTCCCTTTCGTAGCATCGGAAGCTGCCATACATATCTTCCGGCATTATCTTCCAGTGATTGTTATTTCGGACTACATTGCTGCGATGTTGGATAAGAGACTTATAGCGTCATTGGACACGGAATTTTGGATCGGTTCAGGGACATTGTCCCTGACTTACCGACACAGTCCAATAATGTCATTAGAACATGTGTATTATTTATCGACGCTATATATATATATAAGCCTGCTACCAAGCATGATAGTTTAGTTTCTTGTCCGCAATGCTCATTTCTGCCTTTTATCATTTATACGAATAATTTATTTTGGCAGAACAGGGCATACCGAGAGTTCATATGCGTCTAGACGGCGTGGTTAAAGACTGGAAATAATCTTTTTCGCCGTCTATGTCTTTTACAACCACAATGTTGGAAACGACAATGATGTCTAATAGACTTAACTTAGACGCTTTATCATACGTAATCCACCTTACTGAGGCGTTATCATTACGTCTTCAAGAGAAAGAATTCCGGGATAATCCTCAATGTGATTTCTTTTGAGGGCAGTAGTTTGTTCACGTATAACTCCGCCCTTCAGTGGCTGCTTGGAGTTGGTTAGACGTGACGCAGCCCTAGCTACATCCACGCACGTGGATAGTAAGGTAAAGAACTCTCTCAGAGTCGCTTCGTTCTCTGAGAAGCTTCTCTTTGACGGCAACTTTTCAGCAATCCATGAATTGCTTGATTTACACGTTCTCTTGTCTATCTAGTGTAGCAAGAGATTCAGACTGGGGCAAACATTCGGTGGTTGACTCAGAGAGTGCCACTGCAGTTGCCGGATCCGAGTTTTATAATTATGACGGTTGCCAGTCAAACAGGTTGGGATATAATATTGATCCCAACGGATTCGAAGTGCCAGGGTCTTTGGGTTCCGCAGTCTCTAAGCAAGCACTTATCTTCCACGGAATAATGTTTTTTTAGGCTTGCTTTATGTCATTGGATGAACATTATTCAGAAACGCATGTCCAAATCCTGTCCGTTAATTCGACAGTAGTGGCGTATCTCCGGAACCAGGGAGGCACTCATTCGTTTCCGTTATTCAATTTAATGGAAAGAATCCTTCTGTTTGTTATAGTACACCAAGTTCTGCTTCGGTCCGTCATATTCCGGGTCGTCTGATTGTATTACCGGACTCCTGTTCACTTATGGGTCGCTTGTTGCCGTCAGAATGGACTCTCGCCAAACAAGTATTCAATCAGATTTGCTATCAATGGGAGTGCCCAATGTTAATTTATTTACGACACAACTTGCTTGTCAATTGCAGACGTATGCGTTTGCTTGTCCGGATCTCTGAGCTTATGTTGTTAACGCTCTATTGATCTAATAGGACGGAATGATAGGATATGCGTATCCTCCTGCGCTGTTGTTTCAGCAAGTATTGCTAAGATAAACAACCACAATACATTTCTGTTGATAGCATCTCTGTCTTCACAGAGACCGTGGGTAAATTTACTCTGATGTCTACTGTGGGACTTAACGCGAAATCTTCCTCCATGAGAGGATCTTTTTTCGCTGGGTAAAATCGTGTCATCTTTATCACAACCCGCAAGGTCTCAACCTTCACGTATTCCGTTGTGTGGTCCTTATTGCATTCTGAGCATTGTACTGGACGAGCTTTGGACGCGATTTCGTACTATAGGAGAACCTCTTCTTCTCTATACTATACGGCTAAAGTGGAGGCTCTTCCGTCGTTGGTGTAGGGATCACTATGTTGATATTATTGATCCCTCCATACTAGTCATTGCAACTTTTTAGTATACTTGTTTGACAAGATCTACTGCAGCCTGTTATTATTAAGGTTATAGGTTTATGTTACCTCATACCTATGCACTCTATGATAGTTTACAATTAAGTCTTATGTCTCTTTATCTAAGTCAGTAACTTTTCGATAAATAGACTTAGAATCATTAGATTAAATTCCTATACGGAATTTAACTTCGGTTCTTATTTAGCTAAGTAATCATTTGAGCCTCTGGAAACAGTAGTTTTCAAATTCTGACCTTTTAGACAGTAATTCTGTTGGCTTCTCTTTTACTGAAGAGTCAGTGAGTTTCATGCACTATCGGTGGATGATTTTCACTTTCGTAGTTTCGGAATCACTACTTCCTTTACTATTTAGGTTGGATTTTTTGCATAAGAGTCAGGCTCCTAATTAATATCCGGAACCTATTGTTATTAAGGTCCTTCCGTCTTCGTACGGGCATAGGCCTTTACTCTGTCCGGTTAGAGTTTAGGTATTTATAAACAGATATCTGTTTATTACTACGGGCGTAAGCTTCTTCTGTCTTTGATGCCTAATAGAAGGACGTTACGCTCCATTCTATTGCTAATGGATTCAATTAACTATCGATACTGCTTATGGTATAACATTGACTCAGCAGTTGTGTTTGAGATTTCGGTTCATGAAGTAAGAGTTCTTCTACATCTTGGGCTTACATTAATAGTGTCGCTATTATAGATTTTTGAAGGCTGCTCATTGCGCTCAGCCATCCACATTCATGAATTTTTATCTCAGAAATATTGAGTCCATTTCTGGAGGCCTCTATTGTTAGGTCTATTATCTACTGCTCAGAATGTCATTCACTTAACAGTTGCTACTATAGCTAGGTAGGCTGTCTGTTTCGGCAGTGACTCCGTTCTGCTGCCCTCTTCGCTCTGGGCTATTTGACCCAGGGCAAGAAAAAGGGGGGGGGGGGGGGGGAGGGTGTTCCCTTGGGTCACCTGTTTTACTATGAAAACAAGGGGATACCTCCTCCGGAGTTAGTAATTCTGAGCTGTTATTGGGATGGTTGTTTAGTGAGAAGTTTATGTTTTAAAAATTCATTCAGGTCTTAGTTTTTAAAGTATAGCTTTTGAATATAGCACGTGTCAACGGACATTATTATACAATCCTCAGACACTTTTAAGGAGTATAAAGAGTCTCTATTCTCTAGACTTACTTTATTTATTGGCTTACTTTAAAAATTATTAGTATAAGGATTATACTAGATATTAATAGAGTACATGGATGTATGATGCTCAATTTTGGAAGGTGTTGTATCTTTCTAATTTATCATAAATAAGAAAGATACATGTAAGGCCTAATACTTCTTTTTCCCTAGAGGGGATGACTCTATTTTATATAATTGAGCGTATTCCATCTTGCTCTATGTCCTTGGCCCTCCAGCCTTTTTACTATTCAGCTATGTCTGGGTCATTGGTACAGTATAAAAATGTTAAAAAATTTATAGTAATTTATATATTTTTATACTGTACCAATGACCCAGACTTAGCTGGTGCTAACTCCACAAAAAACCAGGGCCAAACACAAATTTTGCCCCCCAATCCCCAAAATTTGCATCCAAAACAAAAAGAAATCATGTCCTAAAGGACCTCCATAGTACGACTCTACTGCGCATGCGCAGTGACGCAGTCGTCCCGAAATTGGCGCCAAATATCATTCTCTGTTTGGCCCTTCATCAGTCAACATCTCACTGATCTTTGTGCTTGTAAATCTCAGTTTAAAGGATGCCAGACACGTAATTCTTGGAGAAAATGTGATTCTAAGGAGGATAGAAGGAGGAGAGGAAAAAAGAAGTGGCAAAAAATAATCAGGGCTGTACTTAAAATTTTTTGTTAAAATTATGTTAAGTTGCCTATTTTCGAGGCAAACGCCTCTTGTTGTCATTCTTGCTAATTGTTGCACTGCTTATTCAGTGTTTCCTCTCCCCTAACCTTCTAAAGTCCCCCCTTGCAATTCTCCCATGCTTTTGGCATATTTTTGAGAAGTTTCATTTCTAAAATTTCCCTGGGAGAGTTGCTTGGTTACAGAATGTTTTCTGTTATTTTCCCCATAGTTACGTTTTCACCCATGGGTGTATAACGTTTGTGTTCTGCATCTTCCATCTGATGTTCTGCAGATTCTCCCCTGGGAGTCTCTGTTTTGCATCAGATAGAGTGTAATTGAGGACTGATTCCGGGCCAGTTTTTTCAGTGCCTGGAGTCATGTTTTCTTCTGTGTTTACACTGTTTGTTTTCATTGGCAACAGCCTTTTTTGAGGGGGGCTGTTTGCCTTTGAGGTGGTTTATCTCATTATAAGATACATTTATATTATCCGAAAGTGTCTCATTAATTATTTTATATAATTTTAAAATTTTTGACCACTCTTTGCCATCGGATCCATCGGGGCTCAACGTTACTTTTCAGCAACTTGGGCTTCTCTGAAAAAATATTTTTTCAAAATTATTTTGTTTTGCAATTGTTTTTTCATTTATTAATGGATCATGTTATTATGTATCTTTGTGTCAGGGGTTTTTGCGAGTAACTAGGACTTATTGTTGTTCCTTCACAATGAAAGGAACTTGTTCAAATTGTAATAGGAAGAAATCTTCCTCTGACTTTCATGATTATTGCATAAATTGTAGTCAGTGTTCTCGCATTAATCCCTGTCCTGTATGTGAACATTGGGATGAGAAACATTGGAAACGTGTGTCACGATATGTTGTTTCTGGAGAAAGAGCGATGCCGGCTCTTTCTCCACAAGGTCACTCTACTCTCTCAGTTTCTATTTCAGAGGAACCAGAACAGGGTGATGTTTCCATGTTATCTTCTTCAAGTGTGCGTCCGTCGTCACAATTAAATACAGAGCTAGCGGCAAAAGTGCTCATGGAGATTAGACAAATGTCGTCCGCTAGCTCGCCCGGTGTAGCGTCCATTCACCGAATGGTTCGGCAGCCGGGTTCGTCCGATGCGGTCCAAGAGGAAATTTTGGGTGATGCGAGCACTATAAAAATAATAGATGCACACCCAGTGACGGCGGATAGTGAACGAGAGCGGAGGAAGCCTTTTAGTCCGGTTCCTAGCTCGTCCAGGTCCAGCCGGGCCGCGAGCGAGAGAGGCCCCTCTCTCGTACAACAACATCTGGGACCAGATGTTGTGGTACAAAATGTGTCTTTAGCGGAGCATACGTCCGTCGCTCGGGACGCTCCGTTGTATAAGCAGTCCGCAGAGACTGTTAAGGCTTCCTCTTCTCGCCGGCGCACACGACCGCACCTTGGCTGCGTGACCTCCGATATCTTGCCAGCTTCGCCGAGGAAGGATTATTCGGCGACCAGGTCACACCATCCGGCAGCCAGGGACTCGAGACCGATGGACTCCGGACGTTCGCATAGGAAAAGTATGCGGGAGCCATCCGATGCGGAGCTGCCCTCGGCAAAGCAGCGAAAGACCGCTCCTCCGCAGGTCTCGACGTCGGACATTCTAGTGCAGATAGCACAGCTTATCGCAGCATCCCAGCAGCCGACAGAGACGGTGTCGGATCGAGAATTATCCGACGGCGCTGGGTCGGTACGCTCCGCCGAAGCATCGGGGGCGGACGACCGGGAACATCGGGAGGTCCGACCGGATGGTGAAAGGGATACGGATGAATTGGAGCTATCCCTTTCGGAACAACACAAAGCTGCCGTAGACTTCATCCGGCACTTTCTTCCTCAAGTTGTTCCGTCGGGCCAGACTGCTGCGCTTCCGGACAGAAGAATTATAGCGTCATTGGACTCTGATTTTTTCGAGCGGTTCAGGGACATCGCTCCCGAGTTTCCGTCGCAGTCCAATAATGTTGCAAGAACATTTGAATTATTGAACGACGCTATTTTTAAACTTGCTTCCAGGACAGGGAAAGCAGGCTTCTTGTCCGCAAATACTCTCAACCTGCCTTTCATTAATGCAAGGAATAAATTCGACACGGCAGGTCAGGGTATACCGAGAGTTCCTCTGCGTATGGACGACGAGGCGGAAGACTTAGAGCTATCATTACCGTCGTCAGCTTCTATTCCAACCGCAGTGTTGGAAACAGCTATTGCGTCTAACAGAGCCAATTTAGATGCCTTATCTTACGCAGATCACCTTACGAAGGCGTTATCACTGCGTCTTCAAGGGGAAGAGTTTCAGGATATACAATCCTCCTTAAGACTTCTTTCAAGGGCAGTAGCTTATTCCACGTGTAACTCCGCCCTTTCAGTGGCTAATCTGGAGTTGGTTAGACGTGACGCAGCCCTGTCTACATCCACACTAGTGGATTCTAAGGTGAAGAACTCTCTTAGAGTCGCTTCGGTCTCAGGAGATCTTCTCTTTGACGGCAAGCTTTCCGCTATTTATGATAATATTAAAAAGAAAGCTAGTGATTCTCTGTTGTTTAGATCCGCTCCTAAAAGGTCGGATTCAGCAGACACGAATAAGGCAGGCACTTCTGGGTCTTATCCGCCCAAGAGAGGTTCCTATAGAGGTTCCGGTGCGTCCTCTAGCTCTTATTCGAGAGACCGTCAGGATAGCGACTCTCGTTCGGGACGTCCTTCAGGCCGGGACAATCGGTCGGACGCCCCGAGGTCGACGAGGCGAGGTGCGGGTCGTGGAAGACGTGGTTTCTCCTACCGCAGGCCTCGCAGATCCAGGAGGTGATGGCTCAAACCTCTATCGCGTTCCGGTTGGCGGAAGGTTGTCGAGTTTTTCTCAAGAGTGGGCGTCGATTACGGACGACCCTTGGGTGAGAGGAGTGACTTCGGAAGGTCTAAAGATATCCTTCAAACGAAAGCCTCCATTAACTCGAAGTCCAAAGTGGACTCATCTTCCGTCAAACCCTCAGAAAAGAGACGCTCTGCTATCAGAGGTGCAGTCTCTTTTAATGAAGAACGCGGTAGAGGTCGTAGAAAACCAGGAATCGCTGGGATTCTACAGCCATCTGTTTCTGGTTCCGAAACCAGACGGCTCGTTCCGTCCAGTCATAGATTTGAGCTGGATAAACAAGCTGATCATCGCTCCGAAGTTTTATATGGAGACGATTCGATCGGTCAGAGCGAGTATTCGGGTGAACGATTATGCAACGAGCATAGATCTCAAAGATGCGTACTTTCACGTCATGGTACATCCGACATTCCGAAAGTATCTACGCTTCGCAGTCCTAGGAGTGGTGTATCAGTTCCGGGCCATGTGCTTCGGATTGAATCTAGCACCCTGGGCTTTCACTCGAGTAATGAACTCGGTAATGATTTACTTCCGAGCTCATTCGTCTGCGGTAACGTCGGCCTACCTGGACGACATTCTTCAGAGGTACGGCAACGAGTTAACGCTTCAGAACGATGTTCAGAATCTTCTTCTATTGCTCCGACGTCTCGGTTTCATAGTAAACGAGGAGAAGTCGGATCTGGTGCCGTCCAAGTCATTCACTCATCTGGGAATGAGCTTCGAGACGCACAACAATCTCGTTCGTCTGCCGTTAACCAGAGCGAAATTAGTCAGTTGTTACGCTCGCTATTGTCTAAATACAGACAAAGTCACAGCGAGAGAATTTATGAGACTGATAGGTCTGTGCGGAGCCGCTGCGGATCTCATTCCGATGGGACGGCTACGCACACGGCCTCTTCAAATTTTCTTGACTCAGAATTGGAGTGTGAAAATTCATTCGCTCGATGTAGACGTTCTCTTGTCAGATCAAGTGAAACAAGAGATTCAGACTTGGGCAAACATTCAGTGGTTAACTCAAGGAGTTCCGCTGCAGTTGCCGGATCCGAGTTTTACCATTATGACGGATGCCAGTCAAACAGGTTGGGGTGCATCATTAATCCCAACGGATTCGAGATGCCAGGGTCTTTGGGATCCGCAATTCCTGTGCAAGCACATAAACATCAAGGAAATGATGTCAATTTGGCTTGCGTTACGTCACTGGATGGACATTATTCACGATGCTCATGTCCAAATCCTATCCGACAATACGACAGTAGTGGCGTATATACGGAATCAGGGAGGCACTCATTCAGTTCCGTTGTTCAATCTAACGGAAAGAATCCTTCTGTTTGCGTTGGAACATCACGTTCTTCTTTCGGTCCGTCACATACCGGGTCGTCTGAATGTGCTAGCAGACTCCCTTTCTCGAAAGGGTCGCTTGTTGCCGTCGGAGTGGACTCTCAACAAACAAGTATTCAATCAGATTTGCTACCAATGGGAACGGCCAATGATAGACTTATTTGCGACACATCTCAACAATCAGTTGCAGACGTATGTGTCCCCGTGTCCGGATCCAAGAGCATTTGCTGTAGACGCTCTATCGATCCCTTGGGACGGAATGATAGGATATGCGTATCCTCCAGCGCCGTTAATTCAACAAGTATTGCTAAAGATAAAACAATCTCAATGCAAGATTCTGTTGGTAGCATCTCTGTCGCCACAGAGACCGTGGATAAATCTACTCAGGTGTCTGTTGTGGGACCTACCGCGGAAGCTCCCTCCACGAGAGGATCTTCTTTGGCAGGGGAAATCGCGCCAACTGCATCACAACCCGCAAGGTCTCAACCTTCACGTTTTTCCGTTGTGCGGTCCTTCTTGCATGGCAAGCACTTTACAGGACGAGCAGTGGACGCGATTTCTAACTGTAGGAGGACCTCCTCTTCGCTAAACTATGCGGCTAAGTGGAAGGTTTTCCGTCGTTGGTGTAGGGATCATTCTGTTGATATATTTGATCCCTCTATACCAGACATTGCTAACTTTCTAGTATACTTGTTTGACGAAATCAAACTGCAACCAGTTACTATAAAGGGTTATAGATCTATGTTATCTGATACCTATGCACATCATGATAGTTTACAAATTGGATCTAATGTCTCTTTATCGAAATTGGTTAGAAACTTTTCGATAAATAGACCAAGAACTCTTAGATTAATTCCTAAGTGGAATTTAGCTTGGGTTCTCCTTAAATTGAAGGAAAAGCCATTTGAACCTCTTGGGACAGTAGATTTCAAATTCTTATCTTATAAGACAGCTTTTCTCTTAGCTTTCTCTTCTGCCAGAAGAGTCAGTGAGCTTCATGCACTATCGGTGGATGATTCTCATTATCGTAGTGTTGGGAACACTATCACCTTCACTACTAACGTCGGTTTTTTAGCTAAGAATCAGGCTCCTAATAAATATCCGGAACCTATTGTTATTAAGGCTCTTCCTTCTTCAGACGGGCGTAGGCCTTTACTCTGTCCTGTTAGAGCACTACGTATCTATAAACAGAGATCTCAGTTCATCAGAAAGGGACAGAAACGTTTCTTTCTGTCTTTGATGCCTAATAGAAAGGACATTTCAGTCCATTCTATTGCTAGATGGATTCAGTTAACTATCCGTACTGCGTATGAAGATTTATCTTCTTCTCAGCAGTCTGTGCTTAAGATTTCTGCTCATGAAGTAAGAGCTCTTTCTACTTCCTGGGCTTATGCTAATAGTGTTGCTATTACAGATTTAATGAAGGCTGCTTATTGGTCTCAGCCATCCACATTTACTAATTTTTATCTCAGAAATATTGAGTCCATTTCTGGAGACCTGCATTGTTTAGGTCCGTTATCTGTTGCTCAGAATGTCGTCCACTAAACAGTTGCAACTATAGTTATGCAGGCTTTCTGTTCCGGCAGTGACTCCGTCCGGCTGCCCTCTTCGCTCTGGGCTAATTGACCCAGGGCAAGGGGAAGGGGGGGGGCGGGTGTTCCCTTAGGTCACCTGCTTTATAGTGAAAAGCAAGGGAATGCCTCCTCCAAGACAGTATTTCTGAGTCGCTTCCGGGATGGTTTTAAAGTGTAATATTAATGTTTAATTTCATTCATGTCTTATTTTTAAAGTGTAGCTTGGTGTGAAGCATTTGTATATGTCAAGTGTCAAACGGGCTTTAATATACAATACTCGGACACTTTTAAATGATTATAAAGAGTCTCAATTCTCTGGACTACTTTATTTATTGGCTTGTTTTAATAATAATTAGTATAAAGGTTATACTGGATATTAATAGAGAACATGAATGTTATTGTGCTCAATTATTAAGGGTAGTGTATCTTTCTAATTTAAATATTAAATAAGAAAGATACATGTAAAGCCTAATACTCCTTTTCTCCTTAAGGGGTTATCTCTTTATTTTATAATTGAGCTTATTGGATTTTCCTCTATGTCCTAGGCCCTCCAGCCTGTTTACTATTCAGCTAAGTCTGGGTCATTGGTACAGTATAAAAATGTTAAAAAATTTATAGTAATTTATATATTTTTTATACTTACCAATGACCCAGACGGGGATGGCCCTCCCTGAGTTGGGAACTCTTGCCTCCCCGCTGAGTACATAGCGCTGACCAGGCACTGCCAGTAAGAATGATATTTGGCGCCAATTTCGGGACGACTGCGTCACTGCGCATGCGCAGTAGAGTCGTACTATGGAGGTCCTTTAGGACATGATTTCTTTTTGTTTTGGATGCAAATTTTGGGGATTGGGGGGCAAAATTTGTGTTTGGCCCTGGTTTTTTGTGGAGTTAGCACCAGCTAAGTCTGGGTCATTGGTAAGTATAAAAAATATATAAATTACTATAAATTTTTTAACATTTTTTATACTTACCAATGACCCAGACGGGGATGGCCCTCCCAGGAGTTGGGAACTCTTACCTCCCCGCTGAGTACATCGCGCTTACCAGGCACTGGTTATTAGAATGATTAATGGCGCCAATTTCGGAACGTCCTTGACACTGCACATGCGCAGTAGAGGTGAAGTGTGGAGGGCCATTCAGGACATGTTTTCTTTGGTTTTAGATGCAAATTTTGGGGATTGGGGGGCAAAATTTGTGTTTGGCCCTATATTTTAAGAGTTAGCACCAGCTATGTCTGGGTCATTGGTAAGTATAAAAAATATATAAATTACTATAAATTTTTTAACTTTCCCCCAGAGAAATGTAGGGAAACGGCGTTCCCCCAGGATAGCATAACTGAATCATATCATGCTATAGCAATAGATCATGCAAGTGACTTTAAATCCCAGTAAACTGTTTATTTTTTTATAGTGATTGCAAAGCATTTGCACTGGGGAAGGCAAGAAGATGCTCACGAGCTGCTGAGATATATTGTGGATGGTCTTCAGAAAGCCTGTTTGAATGGCTATGCAAAGTAAGTTTGCCTTACTTCACTTCACAACATGCAATATTACAAACAATGGCCCGAGAAACAAGATCTGCTTTGTGGGCCCTTATTGAATATCTCTTAATTGAATATAACTTCCTAACACAAAACTCTTTACCATACCTTGAGTACACATTTGACCAGTTAATTGCATCTAGATTATCAACTATACTTCTGTCAAGAAAATATTGTAATCTCTCAATCACTCTGTATTCCCTACTTTCTTGACCATTTTTTACCTCAGTTCATCCAATAGGCATTTAATCCATTCTGTTGTGTTTGACAGCTCAGTGAACAAAATATAATACAATAAATGCTTGCTTAGTTTTTAACTAGAAGATAGAAAAATGACCAAATGATTGTTAATTGTATAGTTCTCTTGCAAAGTGGCTCTTCATTTAACAGGATTCCACTGAACTAGATTATATTCTTAGCTTGGCACTAGGCTAATTTGAGTAAACTTTCTTCACATTTTTCTTAATGATTACTTACTGTAGACAGTAAAAAGGCATACTATAGGCAGATGAAACAAGCCCTTGAACAATTTCCCTTGAACTATACAGTGCTGTGATCACAAAAGTTGTATTTTCAAGATAAGATCATGATTGAATTGCTTATACACCAGGGTGTTAAGATTTTGTGAATAAAATATTCCAAAATCAAGACAGATTAAGGAATTTCATGGAATAGAAATTAAAATAACATCTCGGATTCAGTGTTCTTGCATTCTTTTTAGATGGTTAAGATTCTTCAGTGCAGTGGGGAGAAAAAGAAAATTTCAACCAAGCCTGAAAATAAGCAGTCTTGTCATTTGCAGAATGAGGTCCCCAGATGGTGAATTTGTGGATGCTATCCCATACAGTGGGTCGATTGATCCTCTGGGTTCCTCTTATTTCGGTTTGAGATTCTGATTCAGATTGAGGTTCACAGAGGGTAAATTTAGTGATGCAACCTTGCTGTGCAGGGTAGCATCACCAAATTCATCCGATGGGGACCTCATTTTGCAGATGACAGTCTGCCTATTAGTCGAGTTGTGACGAAGTCAAACTCGACTTATAGTTTGATGAATGGCGGGCGGGCGTAAACAATTGGTTTCCGGATGATAACTTGATAATGGTTCAACCCATGTTCATGAAACTTCATAGGTAGGTTGGTATCGGTGAGAGGAAGAGCCCTATTAATTTTGGACTTGCTGGGTCAAAGGTCAAGATCACAGTGACCTTGAACATGGTAAATTGTAAACAATTGGTTTCCAGATGATAACTTGACAACGGTTCAACCCACATTCATGAAACTTCATATGTAGGTTGGCATTTGTGAGAGGAAGAACCCTATTTATTTTGGACTCACTAGGTCAAAGGTCAAGGTCACAGTGACTCTGAACATGGTAAATCAAAACAATTGGTTTCTGGATGATAACTTGATAATGATTCGACCCATGTTCATGAAACTTAATAGTTAGGTTGGCATCAGTGAGAGGAAGAACCCTATTTATTTTGGACTTGCTTGGTGAAAGGTCACGGTCACAGTGACCTTCAACATAGTAGCTCGTAAACAATTGGTTTCCGGACGATAACTTGATAATGTTTTGACCCACATTCATGAAATTTCATAGGTAGGTTGGCCTAGGTGAGTGGAAGACCCCTATTTATTTTGGGCTCACTAGGTCAAAGGCCGAGGTCACAGTGACCTTGAACATAATAAATCGTAAACAGTTGGTTTCCAGATGATAATTTGACAATGGTTTCACCTACGTTTGTGAAACTTCATAGGTAGGTTGGCATTGGTGCAAAAAAGAGCTTTATATATTTTGGAATCACTAGGTCAAAGGTCAAGGTCTCAGTGACCCATCCCATAATAAATTGTAAACAATTGGTTTCCGGACGATAAGTTGATAATGATTAAACCCACTTTTGTCACAACTGGACATTGGATCGGTGATCCTATCGGGATTTTTTTTTTTTTTTCAACAAGGTATATGGATCTTGCTTTTGTACACAACAGGATCACATGATACTGGAATAGTGCTTGAGTTCTGAGCAATATTTTGAGAACATTCAGAGCAACAGCTTTTGATATACACTGGCAGAACTGTCTCATCTATCACTTACTTCAGAAATCAGTTGACTTCCATGCTCTTTTGCAGTTTTCATTCAAGTGCATTTTTAGCTCAACTTTGGCGAAGCCAAATTTGAGCTTATGCCATAGCCCGTTGTCCGTCGTCCGTCTGGCCGTCTGCCCATCTGTCCATCAACAATTGGATACGTCTCGGGCTAGAGGCTGTATTTATGAACCGATCTTTACGAAACTTCTTGGGTACCTTTGTTATGACTGTGGGACGAGAACGAGTGTTTTTGGGTGCGGTCCGAAATTCAAGATGGCTGCCAGCCGCCATTTTGTACCAACGATGCAGAAATCTGTTTTTTGTACAGAACTTCCATATGAAAGCTCTGATTTGACTAATTTTTTGTATGAATGTTTAGTACCATGGGATACATCACATATAATACGGGTTTTTTTCTCGTGCGTTAATTATGCAAATTAGACTAACTTTGATGTTTTTTGGTGTTACTTTCAGCACTGTAAGTGCAAATGCCAATACGGCTCGGGCTAGAGGCCGTATTTATGAACCGATCTTTACGAAACTCCTTGGGTACCTTTGTTATCACCGTGGGACGAGAACGAGTGTTTTGGGGTCCAGTCCGAAATTCAAGATGGCCGATGGCAGCCATTTTGTACAAAATTTGGTGCAATCAGATTTTTGCACAGAACTTCCATATGAAAGCGCTTATTTGAATAATTTTTTGTGTGAATGTTTAGACCATGGGATAAATCACATATAATACAGGTTTTTTTCTCGTGCAGAAATTATGCAAATTGGATGAACTTTGATTTTTTCAGTGCTACTTACACACAGTAAGTACACATGTCAATAAGACTCGGGCTAGAGTCTATATTTATGAACCGATCTTCACGAAACGTCTTGGGTACCTTTGTTATCACCTTGGGACGGTCCAAAATTCAAGATGGCTGCCATTGGCCATTTTGTACCGAAATTAGGTCTAATCAGTTTTTTGTACACAACTTCTATACGGCTCAGGCTAGAGGCCGTATTTATGAACCGATCTTTACGAAACTTCTTGGGTACCTTTGTTATCACCGTGGGATGAGAACGAGTGTTTTTGGGTGTGGTCAGAAATTCAAGATGGCCACCAGCAGCCATTTTGTACCAAAATTAGTGCAATCAGTCTTTTGTACAGAACTTCTGTATGAAAGTTCTGATTTGAATAAATTTTTGTATGAATGTTTAGTAACATGGAATACATCACATATAATACGGGTTTTTTTCTCGTGCAGAAATTCTGCAAATTAGATGAACTTTGATTTATTCTATGCTACTTATACACTGTAAGTGCACATGTCAATACGGCTCGGGCTAGAGGCTGTATTTATGAACTGATCTTCACAAAACGTCTTGGGTACCTTTGTTATCACCTTAGGACGAGAACGAGTGTTTCTGGGTGCGGTCCAAAATTCAAGATGGCTGCCAGTGGCCATTTTGTACCGAAATTAAGTCCAATCAGTTTTTTGTCACAACTTCTACACAGCTCATATTTGTGAACTGATCTTCACGAAACTTCTTGGGTCCCTATGTTTTCACCTTGGGACAGGAATGAGTGTGTTTTGGGGTGCCTTTGTTATCACTGTGCTATGAGAACAAATATTTTGGGGTTCTGTCAGACCCACTCTGGGACTCAAAGATTTCTTTTCTAGTTTAGCATCTGACTGTCACCCACCTTTACAATACTTTACCTATACATTTGTTACAGGCAATGGTCAGTATTTATGTACAGACCGTTACAATACTTTATATGTACCTTTGTTATCAGGTCATTACCTAGATGTTTGTCATTGCTGTGTCACATACTATACATGTACATGTCTTTGTCTTGACAAGTTGAGCTACAGTGTCATTGACACTTTCATTTTTGGCTTGATTTCGACTGGATCTTAACACGGTTGTGATCCAACCAAAATTCTCCATCTGTTTGTGATCACAGTACTATAACTTGTACTAATGTAGGAGTTTTTCTCCAAAGATATTTCGGCCAGAAAAAGGGTTTTGTTCTTGGACATTCCCTCATTGAAATTAAAAGTCCTTCATTGAACATTTTGTCTTTTCTATTCCGATGGGTGAAACTTTTGAACTGGATAAGATATTTCAATGAAACTTGACAGGGTTATACCCCACCATGAACTGATATTTCGCAATCAAAAAGTATGCCACTAGATTCTAGGTCAAGGTCACTTTCAAAAGATAACGTATTTGGGTCAAGATATTCAATCAGCAGTAACTTTTTAACTGTTGAAAATATGTCCGTGAAACTTGAGAGGAATGTACCCCACCATGATCTGATCCAATTCAAATCATGCAACTGGGTTAATTGTCAACGTTTCTGTTACTCAAAATAGAATTTCACTTCAAGGTAATGCTTTTGGGTCGAGTTTTTCCAAATGGCTTTGACTTTTTAACCACTAAAGAAAATTCTGTCAAACTTTTTCAGGTTATTGAACATCAAGAGGTGATGTGTCACAATCGCATCTATGCACTAGGTTGAAGGTCAAGGTCTCTTCCTAAGAAAATAGAATGTCACTTTGAGGTGTAATTTTGTGATCTAGCTTTTGAATGGGCTGTACCTTTTTAACCATTGATGATAATTCTTGAAACTTTATAAGATTATTCACCTCCATGAGACAGGATGAAATTTGGGGGGGTGGGGGGGGGGGGGGGGGTTAAATGTGAATTTTGTTTTCTTTTAAAATGTGTTTTGAGGGATTTCATGTGATTATGTGCCAAAAAAAGGTATTCACCAAAATTACCTCATAGATAAGGCAGGGGGGGGGGGGGGGGGGGGAGGGGATCAGGTTATTTAAAAAAAGTCTACTGAGTTTCAAAGGATTTCAAGTCATATAGGTGGCATGGTGGCTCACTGCTTACAGCCTTGAACTTCAAATTGAAAGGTTCGCAGTTAACCACCAGGAGTAACTGCGTTATGTCCTTAATCCCAATTGCCCAAGTGGGGGTATGGTGGTACTGAGGTGTACTGCATGTCGATGGTGCACATGTCTTCGACCATTGCTAACCCAGCTTGTGTGGAGATAGTACATTGGGGAGTCTGACAGTTGCTTGATGTTGCTCGATGTTTCTCTCCAGGTACTCCAGTTTAGTCCACCCGTAAGACTGAGGTGACCTGGCTGTAAAAGTGTTGTTAAATAAATAAATTTCAAGTCATTAAAAAAAAACTCCCAGTTGGCAAGAGAGTTTGAGAATCAGACTTAATTTTCTTGGTTTTAGCCTGATTTCTTTTTTATCCTTTTTATAGGCTGGATAAAATCAGTAGAGAGACAACTGTTGTTAGTCAAATATTTGGTGGATTTCTGAGAAGCCAAGGTAAGAATGTCCTGAAATGAGTACAGTTTTATATGTTTATTCAGTGGTCATGTCATGTACCATACCAGGGGGCGTGGTGGCATTTCAGTAACTGTTTCTCATCATATCACTGAAGTTAAGCAATGTTGAGCCCAGTTAGTCCTTGGATGGGTGGCCGTCTGAGCGATTGTTTCAGACTCCCCCACGTTGGGTCCTTTGGCAAGGCACTTAACCCTGATTGTCCACATGGGGGCATGATGATGCCATGTACTAAGGCGTACTGCACGTCGATGGTGCGTGTGTCTTCAACCAGTCTAACCCTGCCTGTACTGCAGTGCAGAGTTATTATGTTGGGGTGCTGGCAGATGCTCGGCGTGGCTGGGTGATTCTCTCCAGGTGCTTCGGCTTCCACAACCCATAAAACTGTCATCGACACAATATAACCTTGGCTGTTAAAGTGTCGTTAAACCTTGCTAAATAATAATAATGTACCATACCAACCAGTGAACAAATTGCACTGCATAAGTTGCACCCCCAAATTTTCAGATAAATTGCCCCTTTTACTTGCAACTGTTGTATAAGTTGCATCATATTCAACCAGTGATCACTTCCAAGTCCTCTTGAGTTGTGTAAGTTACCAAGTATACCCATACCAGCAATTTGGAAGTTGAAAATTATGGGAGTGTGTCGAATTTACAGAATGAATACATTGCCACATTTGTGTGTATAATCTCATGTTTTCGTGTGTAGGTAATGAAATTACTTGCAACATCATTGTTGGGAGTGTTTGTTTCATTAATTCTATCAATGAGAAACAGATGAAACCTGGAGCCAGGTTGATCAACGTTTCCATCCACACTGTCATTGTGAACTTTGAACTTAATGAATATTAATGTGCTATTCAGTGGCAATGAAGACATGGGGTAAGAAGTGGGTAAGGGGTGGGTTGAAATGGGATGGAACTAGCAACCACTATGGACTCTTGTCACTTAGTCTATCTGGTAACGGGGTAAATACATTATGTTCTCATTTGTCACATTTTCTCCCTTGTTGACTCATCCACCGGACGAGCCAGTAAGGGAGAAAATGTGATAATGAGAGCACAACAAAGTAAGACTGAACCCAATACAGACAGGGCTTTTGTGGTGAGTGGGATCGTACAAACTATTGCAGATTTTTTAATATCTGGTCTGGATTGAGTCCTTGTATGGATATGGAAAATTGGGTACTGACAGGTCTTAATCGCCTATTATTATGCTCCCGACTTGAAAACTTGAAGGGGTGTCTAGTGGAGACTTCTGCCCGTTTGTCCCTCCGCACCAACATATATTTTTATACTGTACCAATGACCCAGATATAGCTTGTGCTAACTCTTAAAATTCTAGGGCCAAACACAAATTTTGCCCCCCCCAATCCCCAAAATTTGCATCTAAAACCAAAAGAAATCATGTCCTGAAGGTCCTCCATACTTTGCCTTCACTGCACATGCGCAGTGTCAAGAACGTCCCGAAATTGGCGCCAATTATCATTCTTTGTTTGGCCCTTCATCAGTTCACATCTGACTGATATTTGTGCTTGTAAATCTCAGTTTAAATGATGCCAGACACATAAATATTAGAGAAATGGTGGATCTAAAGAGGATATAGAGGAAGGAGAGGCAAAATGAGTGACAGAAAATATTCAGGGCTGTAACTTAAAATTTTTTAATGAAATTATGTTAAGTTGCCTATTTTCGAGGCATGGGCCTGTTGTTGTCATTCTTGCTATAAAGTTTCACTGCTTGTTCAGTGTTTCCTCTCTCCTTTTCCTTTAAGTCCCCCCCCCCTTGCTATTCTCCATGCTTTTGGCATATTTTTGAGTAATATTATTACTAAAATTTCTTGGGAGATTCAGCTGTGTAACAGAATGAATTCTGTTCTTTTCCCCATGTTTACGTTCTCACCCATGGGTGTTTAGGCGTAGTGTTCTGCATCTACCATCTGATGTTCTGCAGTTTCTTCCCTGGAAGTCTCTGTTTTCCATCAGATAGTGTGTTATTGGTAACTGATTTCGGGCCAGGGTTATCAGTGCCTGGAGTCATGTTTCTGGTGTTTATACACTTCTTGTTTACATTGGCAACAGTCTCTGTGGAGAGGGATTTTTTTGTCTTTGTACTAGTTTAATCATTACAAGATATATTATTATTATTCGTAAGTGTTGCATTAATTTTTTAAAATATTTTAAAAATTTTTGTCCACTCTTAGGCTTGGGATCCATTGGGGCTTAACGTTACTTTTCAGAAACTTGGGCTTTGCTGAAAAAATATTTTTAAAAAATTTTTTTTTTTGATTTCAATTATTTTTTCTATGTTAGGCCAAAAAAAAAAAAGCAATTGATACTCAGGCACCGCCGCGTTGAAAAAAATGGCCCGCGTTGGGCCTTTTTATTTGGACCGTCATTGCAAGAAAATAGGAAACAGGGAAATTGAAAAGGGACTATTAGTTTTAAGGCCCAAAACCAACGAATAAACAGGTAAATATACACAGGCGTGTGTTAAGTGTGAGAGCCTCTGGCCTTGGCTTACATTGGGGGCGAAATTCAAGTCGCCCTTCTAAACTTCCTTGGGAGACATGGCAGTTTACTGTATTTTCTTATGTTTTATTTTTTAAAAACACATGCTTCCGCAAAAAACAGTAAACACGGTTGCTGTTAAAGTCCGTCACACGGCTATCAAAATAGCCTAAACTAGCCCAATTTTATATTTCTGAAAAGAATTGCAATGGCGTAGTCGTTCGAACAATTCGCCCCAACTGATAGCAACCAGCACAAAATGGCTATTTAAAAACAAAGTACCAGACAAAACAACGAATCACACAAGACACGCATCGAGTTAATTAGAATTTATTAAAAGTTAACCACCGTTTCAAAACAAAAAAAATGTATTGGAGACAGTTCGTCCATATCGAAATTGCTTGCGGTTACGCTCTGTTCCACTGAAAAATTGGCTGCATTGAAATTCGCCCCGCAATTTGCATTGAATGTTTTTCTTTGAAAACTTGTGAAGTTTGTTGGAAGGGGGTTAAATGTAATAAGGCTACAATAGAAATCACAGGTATTTGGATGGATAAGAATGGCAGACCTTCAAAGCACCAATCGCACGTGTCAGTGAAAGATGGTTGGCAGAAATTGTCAGTTTTCTGAACAGTGTATTATTACCCAGCGCAGCCGGAAAGGGAGAAAACTGAAATGTTTTGTCATTTACCAAAGAAATTAATTAACTCAAATTGTTAATAACGCTTAATTTACGAAGGATATTGAAAACTTTTTTAACTACGCTTTTCAACTCAGTTAGGTTATTCAGAAACCATGATTGACCCAGCTTCTTATATGAACTTGAAATTTATTTTAAACACTTTAAATATTTTTTTAAAAAGAATATACCTTCTGTTACAGAGAAGAACACTCTCACCATGGGTCATACTAAAAATCAAAATAACTCACAATGATACCAAAATAATACGAGGGTGGTCAATAATATCTAGTATTCATAAAATAGTTCTGCTTTGTAAAAGTTTAAAAGTGAAGTCAGAGTTCTGTTTCTAAATACAAAAAGTGGTGATATCAGAAAATAAAGAAAAACAGTTTTAGTTTTCAATAAAATTAGTTTTATTTGTATATCATTTTACAATATGCACTTTCCATGCTTTTCAGGTAAAAACAGACATCAGAAAGTGACTTTTGCCTCTCAATCCTTTCGCACCATCTGGAAGAAATAAAAATAAAAAATAAAAATAAAAAATAAAAATAAAATTCTCCCTCCCTCATTGATTTGAAAAAAAAATTGCCTGAGAATCAATTGATTTTTTTTTTTTGGCCTTAATGGATCATGTTATTATGTATCTTTGTTTTCAGGGGTTCGTGCGAGTACTAGGACTTTTTGTTTTCTTTTCACAATGAAAGGATATTGTTCAAATTGAAATAAGAGGAAATCTTCCTCGGACTTTCATGATCATTGTATTAATTGTAGTCAGTGTACTCGCACTAACTCCTGTTCAGTATGTGTATATTGGGATGGCAAACATTGGAAACGTGTGTCACGGTATGTTGTTAGCGGGGAAAGGGCCATGCCGGTCCTTTCTCCGCAGGGTCACTCTAGTTTATCAATCTCTATTTCAGAGGAACAAGAACAGGGTGATGTTTCCGTGATGTCTTCCAAAAGTGTGCCTCCGTCATCACAATTAAATGAAGAGCTAGCGGCAAAAGTGCTCATGGAGATACACCAATTGCCTAAGAGGTCCCTAGTAGGATCGACGACGTTGACGTCCGCTAGCTCGCCCGGTGTAACGTCCATTCATCGAATGGTTCGGCAGCCGGGTTCATCCGTTGCGGTCCAGGAAGGAGATTTGGGTGATGCGAGCACTATAAATATACAAGGTGCACACCCAGTGACGGCGGATCAGAGGAGAGAATGGAGGAAGCCTAGTAGTCCGGTTCCTAGCTCGTCCAGGTCCATCCGGGCTGCGAGCGAGAGAGGCCCCTCTCTCGTACAACAACATCTGGGACCAGATGTTGTGGTACAAAATGTTTCGCATTCGGAGCATACGTCCGCCGCTCAGGACGCTCCGTTATATAGACAGTCCGGAGAGACTGTCCAAAAGGCTTCCTCATCCTCTCAGCAGCGCACACGATCGCACCTTGGCTACGTGACCACGGATATCCAGCCAGCTTCGCCAATCAGGGATTCCACGGCGACCAGGTCACGCCATCCGGTAGCCAGGGACAAGAGGCCTGTAGACTCCCGACGTTCGCATAAGAGAAGTATGCAGGAGTCAGTGTACACGGAGCTTCCAGCGGCTAAGCAACGTAAGACCGCTACTCCACAGGCCTCAGTGACGGACGTGCTATCCCAAATAGCACAAATTATCGCAGCATCCCAGCAAACGACGGAATCTCTGTCGGATCAAGAATTATCCGACGACGCTGGGTCGGTACGCTCCGCCGAAGCATCGGGTACGGACGACTGAGAACATCATGGGGTCCGACAGGATGGCGAAAGGGATTCCGAGGATTTGGAGCTATCTTTGGAACAACATAAAGCTGCTGTAGATTTCATCCGGCATTACCTTCCACAAGTTGTTCCGTCGGGCCAGATTGCTGCGATGCCGGATAAGAGACTGATAGCATCATTGGACACAGAATTCTTTGATCGGTTCAGAGACATCGTCCCTGAGTTTCCGACACAGTCCAATAATGTCACAAGAACATTCGAATTATTGAACGACGCTATCTATAAGCTTGCTACCAAAACAGGCAAGGCTGGTTTCTTGTCCGCTAATGCTCTCAATCTGCCTTTCATCAATTCAAGGAATAAATTCGAAACGGCAGGACAGGGCATACCGAGAGTTCCTCTGTGTCTAGACGACGAGGCGGAAGACTTGGAATTGTCTTTACCGTCGTCTATGTCTATTCCAACTGCGACGTTGGAAACGGCAATAATGTCTAACAGAGCAAGCTTAGACGCTTTATCATACGCAGACCACCTTACTAAGGCATTATCATTGCGTCTTCAAGGGAAAGAATTGCAGGATATACAATCCTCATTAAGACTTCTTTCAAGGGCAGTAGCTTATTCCACGTATAACTCCACCCTTTCAATGGCAAACCTGGAGTTGGTTAGACGTGACGCAGCCCTAGCTACATCCACGCGCGTGGATAGTAAGGTGAAGAACTCTCTCAGAGTCGCTTCGGTCTCCGGAGAGCTTCTCTTCGACGGCAAGCTTTCAGCAATCTATGATAAGATAACTAAGAAAGCTTCGGATTCTCTGCTTTTTAAATCCGCTTCCAAAAAGTCGGATACAGCAGAAAAGAGTAAGACAGGCACTTCTGGGACAAGTATGCACAAGAGAAGTTCCTATAGAGGTTCTTATACGTCTTCTAGGTCTTATTCTAGAGACCGTCAAGGCAGCGACTCACGTACGGGACGTTATTCGAGCCGAGACAACCGGTCTGACGTCACGAGGTGCGGGTCATGGAGGACGTAGTTTCTCCTTCTGCAGGCCTCGGAAGGACTAAAAATATCCTTCAAACGAAAGCCTCCATTAACTCGAAGTCCAGAATGGACTCAGCTTCCGTCAAATCCGCAGAAAAGAGATGCTCTTTCATCGGACGTACAGTCTCTTCTGATGAAGAACGCGGTAGATGTCGTAGAAGACCAGGAATCACTGGGTTTCTACAGCCATCTGTTTCTGGTTCCGACTAGATCAGTCATAGATCTGAGCTGGATAAACAAGCTGATCGTCGCTCCGAAGTTCTATATGGAGACGATTCGATCGGTCAGAGCGAGTATTCGGGTGAACGACTATGCTACAAGCATAGATCTCAAAGATGCGTACTTTCATGTCATGGTACATCCGACATTCAGAAAGTATCTACGCTTCGCAGTCCTAGGAGTTGTATATCAATTCCGGGCGATGTGCTTCGGTTTGAACCTAGCGCCCTGGGCTTTCACTCGAATAATGAACTCGGTAATGATACATTTCCGAGCTCATTTGTCTGCGGTAACGTCGGCCTACCTGGACGACATTCTTCAGAGGTACGGCAACGAGTTAACGCTTCAGAACGATGTGCAGAATCTGCTTCTATTACTCCCGACGTCTCGGTTTTATTATAAACGAGGAGAAGTCGGATCTGGTGCCGCCCAAGTCATTCACTCATCTGGGAATGAGCTTCGAGACGCACAACAATCTCGTTCATCTGTTGTTAACCAGAGCGAAATTAATCAGTTGTTACGATCGCTATTGTCTTCACTCAGACAAAGTCACAGCGAGGGAGTTCATGAGACTGATAGGTCTGTTCGGAGCCGCTGCGGATCTCATTCCAATGGGGCGGTTGCGCACTCGTCCTCTCCAAATTTTCTTGACTCAGAATTGGAGTGTAAAGATTCATTCGCTCGATATAGTCGTTCTCTTGTCAAATCGAGTGAAACAAGAGATTCAGACTTGGGCAAACATTCAGTGGTTGACTCAGGGAGTTCCACTGCAGTTGCCGGATCCGGGTTTTACGATTATGACGGATGCCAGTCAAACAGGTTGGGGTGCAACATTGATCCCAACGGATTCGAAGTGCCAGGGTCTTTGGGATCCGCAGTTTCTAAGCAAGCACATAAACATCAAGGAGATGATGTCAATTTGGCTTGCATTACGTCATTGGATGAACATTATTCAGAAAGCACATGTCCAAATCCTGTCCGACAATACGACAGTAGTGGCGTATATCCAGAACCAGGGAGGCACTCATTCCGTTCCGTTATTCAATTTAACGGAAAGAATCGTTCTGTTTGTTCTAGAACACCAAGTTCTACTTTCGGTCCGTCATATTCCGGGTTGTCTGAATGTATTAGCAGACTCCCTTTCACGGAAGGGTCGCTTGTTGCCGTCAGAATGGACTCTCAACAAACAGGTATTCAATCAGATTTGCTACCAATGGGAACAGCCAATGATAGACTTATTTGGGACACAACTCAACAATCAGTTGCAGACGTATGTGTCACCATGTCCGGATCCCCGAGCATATGCAGTAGACGCTCTATCGATCTCGTGGGACGGAATGATAGGATATGCGTATCCTCCAGCGCCGTTAATTCAGCAAATATTGCTAAAGATAAAACAATCTCAATGCAAAATTCTGTTGGTAGCATCTCTGTCTCCACAGAGACCGTGGATAAATCTACTCAGGTGTCTGCTGTGGGACTTACCGCGAAAACTTCCTCCACAAGAGGATCTTCTTTCGCAGGGGAAGTCGCGTCAACTTCATCACAACCCGCAAGGTCTCAACCTTCACGTATTTCCGTTGTGCGCTCCTTCTTGCATGGCAAGCATTTTACAGGACGAGCCGTGGACGCGATTTCTAACTGTAGGAGGACCTGCTCTTCGCTAAACTATGCGGCTAAGTGGAAGGTCTTTCGTCGTTGGTGTAGGGATCGTTCTGTTGATATTTTTGATCCCTCCATACCAGATATTGCAAACTTTCTAGTATACTTGTTTGACGAGATCAAACTGCAGCCTGTTACTATTAAAGGTTATAGGTCTATGTTATCTGATACCTATGCACACCATGATAGTTTACAAATTGGATCTAATGTCTCTTTATCTAAATTAGTTAGAAACTTCTCGATAAATAGACCCAGAACTCTTAGATTAATTCCTAAATGGAATTTAGCTTGGGTTCTTCTTAAACTGGAATAAAAGCCATTTGAGCCTCTTGAGGCAGTGGACTTCAAATTCTTATCTTATAAGACAGCATTTCTCTTAGCTTTCTCTTCTGCTAGAAGTCAGTGAGCTTCATGCACTATCGGTGGACGATTCTCACTATCGTAGTGTCGGGAACACTATTACCTTTACTACTAATGTTGGATTTTTAGCTAAGAATCAGGCTCCTAATAAATACCCGGAGCCTATTGTTATTAAGGCCCTTCCGTCTTCAGACGGGCGTAGGCCTTTACTCTGTCCTGTTAGAGCTTTACTTATTTATAAACAAAGATCTCAGTTTATCAGAAAGGGACGAAAATGCTTCTTTCTGTCTCTGATGCCTAATAGAAAGGACATTTCGGTCCATTCTATTGCTAGATGGATTCAATTAACTATCTGTACTGCTTATGATAATCTATCTTCAACTCGGCAGTCTGTGCTTAAGATTTCGGCTCATGAAGTAAGAGCTCTTTCTACATCTTGGGCTTACGCAAATAGTGTTGCTATTACAGATTTAATGAAGGCTGCATATTGGTTTCAGCCATCCACATTCACGAATTTTTATCTCAGAAATATTGAGTCCATTTCTGGAGACCTGCATTGTTTAGGTCCATTTTCTGTTGCTCAGAATGTCGTCCACTAAACAGTTGCAACTATAGTTATGCAGGCTTTCTGTTCCGGCAGTGACTCCGTCCTGCTGCCCTCTTCGCTCTGGGCTATTTGACCCAGGGCAAGGGGAAGGGGGGGGGGGGGGAGGGTGTTCCCTTAGGTCACCTGCTTTATAGTGAAAAGCAAGGGGATTCCTCCTCCGGAGTCAGTAATTCTGAGTCGTTACCGGGATGGTTTTAAAGTGTAATATTAATGTTAAAAATTCATTCATGTCATATTTTTAAAGTGTAGCTCGGTGTGAAGCATTTGTATATGTCATGTGTCAAACGGGCGTTAATATACAATCCTTGGACACTTTTAAGAGAATATAAAGAGTCTCAATTCTCTGGACTAACTTTATTTATTGGCTTACTTTAAAAATAATTAGTATAAGGGGTTATACAGGATGTTAATAGAGAACATGAATGTTATTATGCTCAATTATGGAGGGTGTTGTGTCTTTCTAATTTATCATAAAATAAGAAAGATACATGTAAAGCCTAATACTCCTTTTCTCCTCGAGGGGTTGACTCTATTTATATAGTTGAGCTTATTGGATTTTTCTCTATGTCCTAGGCCCTCCAGCCTTTTTATTATTCAGCTATGTCTGGGTCATTGGTACAGTACAAAAATGTTAAAAAATTTATAGTAATTTATATATTTTTTATACTTAACAATGACCCAGACGGGGATGGCCCTCCCAGGAGTTGGGAACTCATACCTCCCCGCTGAGTACATAGCGCTGACCAGGCACTGCTTGTAAGAATGATAATTGGCGCCAATTTCGGGACGTTCTTGACACTGCGCATGCGCAGTGAAGGCAAAGTATGGAGGACCTTCAGGACATGATTTCTTTTGGTTTTAGATGCAAATTTTGGGGATTGGGGGGCCAAATTTGTGTTTGGCCCTAGAATTTTAAGAGTTAGCACCAGCTATGTCTGGGTCATTGGTAAGTATAAAAACTATATAAATTACTATAAATTTTTTAACTTTTACACAGTATACCAATGGCCCAGACATAGCTGGTGCTAACTCTAAAATATCTAGGGCCAAACACAAATTTTTGGGAGCGCGGTGGCTCAGTAGGTAGAGGTGCAGGCTGCAAGCCGAGAGGTCCTCGGTTCGAATCCCACCTGTGGCAACCGTGTTGTGTCCTTGGGCAAGACACTTCATCCCCATTGCCCGCATGGGGGCATGATGACGCTGTGTACTAAGGCGTACTGCACGTCGATGGTACGCATGTCTTCAACCAATCTAACCCTGCCTGTGCTGCAGTGCGGAGTTACGATGTTGGGGAGCTGGCAGCTGCTCGTCGTTGCTCGGTGGTTCTCTCCGGGTACTCCGGCTTCCTCCACCCGTAAAACTGTCACGGTCATGCTTAGCCATTGTGCATAAATATGTGACCTTAGACATCACTAAATAAATAAATAAAATAAACACAAATTTTGCCCCCCAATCCCCAAAATTTGCATGCAAAACTAAAAATTAGAAGTCCTACCTGGTCCTCCATACATTTACCCTCTGCGCATGTGCAGATGTCAGGAAGTGACTGGAATTGGCGCAACACCATTTATTTGTTTGGCCCTTGTCAGATAACAACAAACTGACTTTTGTGCTTTTTAAATCTCGATTAATAATGATGCCAGACACAAATCAATGGTTAAATTGGTGGAACCAAGGACACAATTTGATAAAGGAAGGAAGAAACGGTGGTTTGAAAACTGTTATTTTATAATATTTATAAAAATTAGTTCATGTTCCCAAATTTGAGGACATGAGCCTGATGCAGGGACCAGCTGTGAGGGCGACTAGGGCGATTAAGTCGCCCTTCTAAGCCCAAAGTCGCCTAGAAAAATAGTCGGGGCGATTACAAGTCGCCCTTTAAAAATTGGCCAAAATGAGAAAAGGCTGAACTGAGTGATGCGAGGTTTACATGAAAACGAGTATTTTCAAAAATCGAATGTGATCGAGTGTGATAAATGGGCATTTTAATTCGTCAAATAAACGTCCATTTATTTGAAATCACTCGACAAGCAATTGTCCATTGTCGCTTTTGGCGGATTTTTTTATTTCTATTTTGTTGCGTTCCAGTCGGAGCTTCAAGTGTCGAAACGAAAATAGGTGACTTACGCGACTCAACAAAACAACCCAGTTTGAAAGTAGGTTACGTCGCTTAGGATGCCGAAAATGTATACACAATGGACGTATTTTATAACTCATTATTTTCATTTCGATTTGCTGACAACTGTTAACTGTTGGGCTGTCTATTCCCAGGAAAACACGAATGGAATTGAAACACATGAAAAAAAGCTTTAGTGATGTCAAGAAAAGCTTTGTACAGGACACAAGTGTGCATGTGGACGATCTTGAAAAAGGGTCCTCCTAAACATCGGAATGACATGAAATGACGCGGAATGGCACCGGAATGCCATAAAAATGATGCGGAATGACATTTCTTTTACAAAATACTCGACCCCAGAATGTATTTTGTTTATTAACTAACAAAGTACCTCCCAAGCAACCTTCTTACATCTGGTCCTGTTCACACTTTCAGACTTAGGAAATTATTTGCTTAGTAGACTTTGTTGAAAGGCAACCACAGGAGGGTGATGGGGGATTGGCACGAAGAAGAGGTGAGGGGTCATGAAGGAGAAGGTAGCAGTGGGGGATTTTCAGTCAATAATTACATTGTGATTTTTTAACCTGGCACAGATGCATCATAGACAACTGGACCTGGATTATTTGTACGTTAATGGAGGACCATAAATTGAAAATATGAAGGGGAGGCGGGGGTGGTACATGAATATTCTTAATTTTCCCCACTTGCCTATGAAGTCTCCCTACATGACTCTGCAGTCTCCCTATTTTTTCTGGAGGGAGACTTGAAGTCTCCCTAAAATTCCCCCCTAGGCTGGTCCCTGGCCTGATGTCATCATTGTTGATAATGATTTTTCCACTGTTGGTTAAGTATTCCTTCCCTAACCTCTCTTGATCCCCCCTGTTAAACTCCCAAGCTATTTGGCTTGTTTTTTTAAAAAAATTTTATATAAAATTTCTTGGGAGTTTAACGTGTTATACAGAAAGTTTTTTCTGTATTTCCACAGGGTTACGCCCTCACCCTTAGGGTGTTTAGGCATTTTTAGTCATGCATCATACTTCCAATGTATCATTTTTTCTTCTGATGAAGATCTTGCCTTACATCTGATAGTTCAAAAATCTGTTACTGACTTCGGGCCGTGTTGCCTGGGGTCTTGTTTCTGGTTTTTAGTTTGACGTTGTTTACATTAGCAACGTTTGTTATTTATGATATGGTAGGTCTGTTCTAAGATACATTATACAGTCCCGTAGTGTGGCAGTTAATTTTTGGGAGGAAAAATTAATTTTGTCCACACTTGGGCTCTTTTGGGACACATTTGGGCTCTTCGTTCCCTTTGGGAACTTGGGCTCTTGTCAAAATTTTTCGAAAATTTTTTTGGTATAAACTATTTTTCGATTTATATTTTGAATGTTTTTGTTATGTATCTTTTTATTTGTATTTAATGTGGAATTGATGGGAGTATAATCGACAGTCTGCTTCATTATGTAAGCATATTGCTTTTTTAGCAAGGCGAGGAATTCGTTCCTCTTATTTTCTTGTAGGTTGCCTTGCTTGTAGTCGATGTACTTCTACTAATTCTTGCTCATATGTGTCGCATGGGATGACAAACATTGCTGATGGGTGTCACGGTACGTTGTTAGCGAGGGACCACTGCCGGTCCTCTCGTTATGAGAGGCTGCCACCTGTCCTCTTGCCCTAGGTCGCTCTAGTTTATTAGTTTATATTTTCAGACGGCCTCGCAGGACGTCCTAGACAGGACTCGAATATTAACTTGGTAATGTCTCATAACAATCTGGTTCATCTGCCATATCCAGAACGAATTAGTTTTATGCGACTGATGGAGATGTGCTCAGCGGCTACGCATCTTGTTTAGATGGGTCGCTTACGCACACGCCCCCTCCAGTTATTCTTACACAGAACTGGAGTGTGACAGTGCATTCGCTCAGGACCAGTATTGTTTTAAACGGATATAGTAAACAAAAAGGTCCATATTGAGGCAGATTTTCAGTGGTTAACTCATTAGTTCCACTGCAACTGCCAGATCCGGCTTTCACGATTATGACGGGTATGAATCTATAGTTTGGGGCACGGCTCTGAGTCCTACAGACTATAATTGTAGGGGTCTGAGACCCTCGGTTCCTGTAGAAACACATAATCATCAAGAATGATGTCAATATTGTTAGCGCTATATCAATGCATTCAGAGTTTGTTGAACAACTCAATAGTGGTAGCGTACATCAGGAACCAGGGCGGCACCCATTCACTTTTGTTATAATACCTAACGGAGAATCATTTTCATGTTTCTCTATCCGTCATATACCGGGTCGCCTGAACGTACTAGCAGACTCGCTCCTCGGAAAGGTCGCCTGTTTCATATGTATGGACGCTCAACATGCATTTATTTGTACAGTTTTGCTACCAGTGGGGTCACCCCATGATTCTTTAGTTTGCGACGCTCCGGAACAATTGTTACCGTCATTTGTTTCGCCATGCCCAGATTATTGAGTGCAGGCAGTAGACGCTCTGCAAATTCATGGGGAGGAATAATAGGATATGCGTATCCTCCTATTCATTTGATTCAATAGCTTTTGTTTAAGTTTAAACAGTGAATCCTACTGGTAGTGCCTCTGTTGTCACAAGAATCTTGGATCAATATTCTCGTGTGTCGGTTATGTGACGCTCGCCAGAAGCTTTCTCCCAGAGAGGTTCTTCTTTCAGGGGATGTTTTATTCTTTGCATTCCTCTCCATCCATAGTGGCATAAGGAGTCGGTTCCCATATTTTTTTATCTTAAATGACACAGGTACGATTAAATAAAACCGGTGAGGGGATTTCGTTTTTATGACTTCGATTCCCCCCCCACCCCCACCCCCCCTCCACCAGGAGAGAACCATTGCGGTTCCTATATATTTCTGCCAACTGACACGAGTACGATTGAATAATGCGGGTGAGGAGATTTCGTTATGACTTTGAATTCCCCTCCCCCCTCCCCCCCCCCCTCCCCCACACACACACACACACACACATGCAGACACTTCCTTATGTGTTATAAGCAATTACTGGGCAAGAAGTAGTTCTCTTCCCGCAAGCTTTATTGTAATACATGCATTTTATGCATTTATGCAGTGTTCTGTGGCGACCTCATGGGCTCATCCGCTTTTTAGCTGAATTAATGCCCTATTATTTTGGTTGATTTGTTATATACAAGCGTTTATTTATAAATCATCATAATTAAATTCCTACTCTTAAGTACCTTGCAGGCTGCATAACCAGTTAACTGGTATTCAGATGATTACATGCTAATATTTATGCGATCACGCTTTATTATTATTAGGCTAACGCTTTATTGTTTTCGGTGGGACTTGAAATAATAATTTATTTTGGGGGCGGTCCATGTAGGAGCCTGTTAATCATACCTTTGTACATTTCTAGATCCAAGTTTCTATTTTGTTGGTACTCATATTACACATGCTTTTACGATTATAGATATCGGATTATTCACGTTGGAGAGTGTTGTTACTGGAATTTATTGTACAATGGCCGCCTATGGTCCATATAGGAAGTGTGTTTTCTCTTCAGGAATCATTCACTGTGGCTTGATTAGATGTGTGTATGTTATATTTTATATCACCGGTTTTCAACGTATCTGTGTACGTTGTCTGCAGTGTATGCTATTTATTGTGCAATATTAATTTCCAGGATCGTCGCTATAGCCGTGACTTCTGAAGTAACATTAAACACCATTTATTAATCTTGAATTAATACCCGAGTGGCAGGGGGCGCGGTGGCTCAGTTGGTAGAGGTGCAGGCTGCAAGCCAAGAGGTCCCCGGTTCGAATCCCACCTGCGGCAACCGCGTTGTGTCCTTGGGCAAGACACTTCACCCCAATTGGCTACATGGGGGCACGATGACGCCGTATACTGAGGCTTACTGCACGTCGATGGTGCGCATGTCTTCAACCAATCTAACCCTGCCTGTGCTGCGGTGCAGAGTTCAGAGTTACGATGTTGGGGAGCTGACAGCTGCTCGTCGTTGCTCGGTGGTTCTCTCCGGGTACTCCGGCTTCCTCCCCCCGTAAAACTGTCACGGTCACGATTAGCCATTGTGCATAAGTATGTGACCTTAAAAACACCAATAAATAAATAAATAATACCCGAGTGCGTGTTCTGCGATTAATTATATTGTTGTTGGGTACCGCTCTTATTGTTTCCAGAGCTCTCCCCCTTTTTTAGTTTGAAGGTTTCTTCAAAAAAGGGGTGGGGGGTGTTTTTACCCATAATCTGGCTTAAATGTATGTATCTTTGAAGGATGCTGTTTTTATCCATTTTTATATCCTGCTTACAGCTGAAATGTTATTGTAAGGCGTATGTTTGTGGGAGATTTTCTCTTATTCTCAGATACGCTATCCTAATTTTTATACGCCCGTTTTGAAAAAACGGGTCGTATTATGGTATACCGCTGTCCGTCTGTCCGTCCGGTCACATGTCATACGATAACTCAAGAACGCTTTGAGAGATATTTTTATACTGTACCAATGACCCAGACATAGCTGGTGCTAACTCTTAAAATATAGGGCCAAACACAAATTTTGCCCCCCAATCCCCAAAATTTGCATCTAAAACTAAAGAAAAACATGTCCTGAGAGGCCCTCCACACTTCGCCCCTACTGCGCATGCGCAGTGTCAAGGACGTTCCGAAATTGGCGCCATTTATCATTCTAAGTTTGGCCCTTCATCAGTTAACATCTGACTGATCTTTGTGCTTTTAAATCTCAGTTTAAATGATGCCAGACACATAAATATTAGTGAAATGGTGATTCTAAGGAGGATAGAAAAGGAGGAGAGGAAAAGAATGTGTGACAGAATATTATCAGGGCTGTAACTTAAAATTTTTTAATGAAATTATGTTAAGTTACCTATTTTCAAGGCAGCAGCCATTTTGTTGTCATTCTGATTATTTAGTTACACTGTTTTTTCAAGTGTTTTTCCTCTCTCCCTGTCCTTTAAGTCCCCCTTGCTATTCTCCCATGCTTTTGGCATAATTTCTGTAATTATTATTACTAAAATTTTCTTGGGAGTTTAGCTGAATAACAGAATGAATTCTGTTCTTTCCCCATGTTTACGTCTTCACCTACGGGTGGTTAGGCGTTGTGTTCTGCATCTACCATCTGATGTTCTGCAGTTTCTTCCCTGGAAGTCTCTGTTTTGCATCAGATGGTGTATTTTTGGTAACTGATTTCGGGCCTGGGTGCCTGGAGTCTTATTTTAGTGTTTTTACACTCTTTGTTTACATTTACAATAGCCCTCTGTGTGAGGGGGGATTTCTAAATAATAATATCTTTATGTTATTTCAATCATAACTAGATACATTATTATTGTTCGTAAGTGTTGAATAAATTGTTTAAAATATTTTTAAAATTTTTGTCCACACTTAGGCTTGGGATCCATTGGGGCTCAACGTTACTTTTCAGAAACTTGGGCTGTTCTGAAAAAATATTTTTTCAAAATATTTTGATTTCAATTATTTTTTCTATATTAATGGATCATATTATTATTATGTATTTTGATTGCCGGGGATTAGTGCGAGTACCAGGACTTGTTTTCTTTTCACATTGAAAGGATATTTATCAATTGTTTTAAGAGGAAGTCTTCCTCTGACCTTATTATCATTCTATATGTGGTCAGTGTACTCGCATTAACTCCGGTTCTGTATCGTATGATTTCGATGACAATATGGGAAGCGTATGTCACGGTATGTTGTTGGGGATTTGGACACTCCGGTCCTTTCCCCGCAGGGTCACTCTACTTTATCAATTTCTATTTCAGACGATCAAGATTAGGGTGATGTATCTGTGATGTCTTCCAACAGTGTGCCTCCGTCGTCACAATTAATGAAGGGCTAGCGGAAAAGTGCTCATGTAAATACGCCAATTGCCTAAGAGGACCCTAGTAGGTTCGACGGCCTTTGACGTCCGCTAGCTCGCCCGGTGTAGCGTCCATTCACCGAATGGTTCGGCAGCCGGGTTCGTCCGTTGCGGTCTAGAAGGAATTTTGGGGTGATGCGAGCACTATAAAATTAACTTAATGCACACCCAGTGACGGCGGATCGGAGGGAGAACGGAGGAAGCATTTTAGTCCGGTTCATAGCTCGTTCCGGTCCATCCGGACGGCAAGCGAGAGAGGCCCCTCTCTCGTTCAACAACATCTGGCCCCAGATGTTGTGGTACAAATGTGTCGTTAGCGGAGCATACGTCCGTCGCTCGGGACGCTCCGTTGTATAGGCAGTCCGCTGAGACTGCTAAGGCTTCCTCTTCTCGTCAGCGCACACGACCGCACCTTGGCTGCGTGACCGCCGATATATTACCAGCTTCGCCGATCAAGGATTCTTCGGCGACCAGGTCACACCATCCGGCAGCCAGGGATTCGAGACCGATGGACTCCGGACGTTCGCATAGGAAAAGTATGCGGGAGCCATCTGATGCGGAGCTGCCCTCGGCGAAGCAGCGATAGACTGCGCCTCCGCAGGTCTCGACGCCGGACATTCTTGTGCACATAGCACAGCTTATCGCAGCATCCCAGCAGCCGACAGAAACGGTGTCGGATCGAGAATTATCCGACAGCGCTGGGTCGGTAGCCGGGGACCCGAGGCCTGCAGACTCCGGACGTTCGCATAGTAAGTATGCGGGAGTCAACGTACACGGAGCTTCCAGCGGCAATGCATCGTAAGTCCGCTACTGCACAGGCCTCGGGAACGGACGTGCTTTCCTTAATAGCACAGTTTATCGCAGCATCCCAGCATCAACTGAATCTGTCGCATATATTTTATCCGACGATGCTGGGTCGGGACGCTCCGCGGAAGCGGGTACGGACGTCCGAAAGTTTCATCCAGTCCGACGGGATACCGAAAGGGATTCGGTGGATTTCAAGCTTTCCCTTTCGGAACAACATATGCTGCGATGCCGGATAAGAAACTGATAGCGTCGGTGGACTTAGAAATTTTTGGTTCGGTTCAGGGACATCGTCCCTCAGTTCCGACATAGTCCAATAATGTCACACAAACTTTCGAATTATTGAACGACGCTATATATATTATTATTTTATGCTTGCTATCCAAGCATTTCTAGTTTCTTGTTCGAAGAATTATGGTGATGTCTTTCAAAAGTGTGCCTCTGTCGTCATAGTTAATGAAGAGTTAGCGGCAATAAGTGCTCATGGAATATGTCTATCGCTTACGGAGTGACATTCGCTAGCTCACCCGGTGTAGCGTACATTCATCGAATGGTTCGGCTGCCGGGTTCGTCCGTTGCGGTCTAGGAAGGAGATTTGGGTGATGCGAGCACTTTATTTACTTTAGTACTCACCCAGTGACGGCAGATTGAGGACAGATCGGAGGAAGCCAACAACATAGGGGACCGCATGTTGTGGTTCAGATATTTTACATTCGGAGCATATGTCCGTTGCTCGGGACGCTCCGTTATATTGACAGTCCGAGAGACTGTCTTTAATGCTTCCTCATCCTCACAGCAGGGCACACGACCGCACATTGGCTACGTGACCTCGAGTATCCGATCAGTTTCGGCATTCAGTGATTCCACAGCGAATAGGTCGCGCCATCCGGTAGCCAAGGGACACGAGGCCTATACACTCCGTTCGCTCGCATATTGGAAGTATGCACGCGGTAACGATCTCGGAGCTTCCTGCGGCAATGCATCGTAAGACCGCTGCTCCTCAGGCCTCAGTGACGGACGTGCTATCCGAGTTAGCACAGTTGTTTCGCAGCATCCCAGCAATTGACGGTTTCTCGGTCGAATCAGGAATTATCCGACGGCGCTGGGTCGGTGCGGTCCGCGGTTGCATCAAGCTACGGACGACCGAACGCTTTATAGGGTCCGACAGGATGGCGAAAGGGATTCGAAAGATTTCGAGTTTTCCCTTTAGTAGTATCGGAAGATGCCTTTCATATCTTCTGGCATTTCTTCCAGTGATTGTTTTTCGGACTTCATTGCTGCGATCTTGGATAAGAGACTTATAGCGTCATTGGACTCGGATTTTTCGATCAGTACAGGGACTTTGTCCCTGACTTACCGACGCAGTCCAATATTGTAATTACAACATGTGTTTTATTTTTCGACGCTATATATTTATATATATATACAAGCCTGCTACTAAGCATGATAGTTTAGTTTCTTGTCCGCGTGGCTCATTTCTGCCATTTTATCTTTTTTACATATAGTTTATTTTGGCAGAGCAGGGCATACCGAGAGTTCATATGCGTCTAGACGGTGTGATTAAAGACTGCATATATTCTTTTTCACCGTTTATGTCTTTTCCAATTTCAATGTTGGGAACGACATTATGTATAGTAGACTTAACTTAGACGCTTTATTATACGTAATCCGCCTTACTGAGGCGTTATCATTACGTCTTCAAGAAAAGATTTACGGGATATTATTCTCAATGTAATTTCTTTTGAGGGCAGTAGTTTGTTCACGTATAACTCCGCCCTTCAGTGGCTGATTGGAGTTGGTTAGACGTGAGGCAGCCCTAGCTACATCCACGCGTGGATAGTAGGTTAAGAACTCTCTCAGAGTCGCTTCGTTCTCGGAGGAGCTTCTCTTCGACGGCAACTTCCGGCAATCCATGAATTGCTTGATTTATACATTCTCTTGTCTATCTAGTGTTACAAGAGATTCAGACTGGGGCAAACATTCGGTGGTTGACTCAGAGAGTGCCGCCGCAGTTGCCGGACCCGAGTGTGGCTGTTATGACGGTTGCCAGTCAAACAGATTGGGATATATTCTGATCCCTACGGATTCGAAGTGCCGGGGTCTTTGGGTTCCGCAGTCTTTTAGCTATCAGTTAACTTCCGCGGAATAATGTTTTTTAGGCTTGCTTTATGTCATTGCATGAACATTATTCAGAAACGCATGCCCAAATTCCTGTCCTTTAATTCGACAGTAGTGGCGTATCTCCGGAACCAGGGAGGCACTCTTTCGTTTCCGTTATTCAATTTAATGGAAAGAATCCGTCTGTTGGTTATAGTACACCAAGTTCAGTTTTGGTCCGTCATATTCCGGGTCGTCTGATTGTTTTATCGGACTCCCGTTCTCTTACGGGTCGCTTGTTGCTGTCAGAATGGACTCTCAACAAACAAGTATTTAATCAGATTTGCTATCTTTGGGAGCGCCCAATGATGTTTTATTTATGACACAGCTGGCTAATCAATTGCAGACGTATGTGTTGGCTTGTCCAGATCTCTGAGCTAATACTGTTAACGCTCTATTGATCTATAGGACGGAATGATAGGATACGCGTATCCTCCGGCGCTGTTGTTTTTAGCAGGTATTGCTAAGATAAACAACCACAATACATTTCTGTTGATAGCATCTCTATCTTCACAGAGATCATGAGTAATTTACTCTCTTGTCTACTGTGGATCTTAACGTGAAATCTTCCTCTATGTGAGGATCTTTTTTCACTGGGTAAATCGTGTCATCTTTATCACAACCAGCAAGGTCGCAACCTTCATGTATTCCGTTGTGTGGTCCGTATTGCATTGTAAGCACTGTACTGGACGAGCTTTGGACGCGATTTCTTACTATAGGAGATTCTCTTCTTCGCTATTCTATGCGACTAGAGTGGAGGCTCTTCCGTCGTGGTGTAGGGATCATTATGTTCATATGGTTGATCCCTCCATACTACTCATTGCTATTTTTTAGTATACTTGTTTCACAAGATCTACTGCAGCCTGTTGTTATTTAGGTTATAGGTTTATGTTACCTCATACCTATGCACTCTACGATAGTTTACAATTGAGTCTTTTGTCTCTTTATCTAAGTCAATTAGTAACTTTTTGATAAATAGACTTAGAATCTTTAGATTAAATTCCTATATGGATTTTAACTTCAGGTTCTTATTTAGCTAAGTAATCATTTGAGCCTCTGGAAACAGTAGTTTTCAAATTCTGACCTTTTAGACAGTAATTCTGTTGGTTTCTCTTTTACTGTAGAGTCAGTGAGTTTCATGCACTATCGATGGATGATTTTCACTTTCATAGTTTCGGAATCAATACTTCCGTTACTATTTAGGTTGGATTGTTGCATAAGAGTTAGGCTCCTATTATCCGGAACATATTATTTTAAGGTCCTTCCGTCTTCGTATGGGCATAGGCCTTTACTCTTTCCGGGTACAGTTTATGTATTTATAAACAGATATCTGTTTATTACAAGGGCGTAAGCTTCTTCTGTCTTTGATGTCTAGTAGAAGGACGTTACGCTCCATTTTATTGTTAATGGATTCTATTAACTAGCGTACTGCTTATGGTATATCATTGGCTTAGCAGTTGTGCTTAAGATTTCGGCTCATGAAGTAAGAGTTCTTCTACTTCTTGGGCTTACTTTAATAGTGTTGCTATTATAGATTTTTGAAGGCTGCTCTTTGCGCTCAGCCATCCATTCATGAATTTTATCTCAGAAATATCGAGTCCATTTCTGGAGGCCTCTATTGTTAGGTCTATTATCTACTGCTCAGAATGTCATTCACTTAACAGTTGCTACTATAGCTAGGTAGGCTGTCTGTTTCGGCAGTGTCTCCGTTCGGCTGCCCTCTTCGCTCTGGGCTATTTGACCCAGGGCAAGAAAAAGGGGGGGGGGGGAGGGTGTTCCCTTGGGTCACCTGTTTTTACTATGAAAACAAGGGGATACCTCCTCCGGAGTTAGTAATTCTGAGCTGTTATTGGGATGGTTGTTTAGTGAGAAGTTTAAGTTTATAAAATTCATTCAAGTCTTAGTTTTTAAAGTATAGCCTTTGAATATTGCATATGTCAACGGACATGATTATGCAATTCTCACACACTTTTAGGAGTATAAGAGTCTCTATTCTCTAGACTTACTTTATTATTGGCTTACTTTAAAAATTATTAGTATAAGGATTATTGGATATTAATAGAGTACATGGATGTATGAAGCTCAATTTTTGGAAGGTGTTGTATCTTTCTAATTTATCATAAATAAGAAAGATACATGTAAGGCCTATTACTTCTTTTCCCTACAGGGGATGACTCTATTTTATTTTATTGAGCGTATTCCATTTTGCTCTATGTCCTTGGCCCTCCAGCCTTTTTACTATTCAGCTATGTCTGGGTCATTGGTACAGTATAAAAATGTTAAAAAATTTATAGTAATTTATATATTTTTTATACTTACCAATGACCCAGACGGGGATGGCCCTCCCAGGAGTTGGGAACTCTTGCCTCCCCGCTGAGTACATAGCGCTTACCAGGCACTGGTTATTAGAATGATAAATGGCGCCAATTTCGGAACGTCCTTGACACTGCGCATGCGCAGTAGGGGCGAAGTGTGGAGGGCCTCTCAGGACATGTTTTTCTTTAGTTTTAGATGCAAATTTTGGGGATTGGGGGGCAAAATTTGTGTTTGGCCCTATATTTTAAGAGTTAGCACCAGCTATGTCTGGGTCATTGGTAAGTATAAAAAATATATAAATTACTATAAATTTTTTAACTTTCATGATTTTTGGGTAGATGGTGTATATCGATGCTCCCTTTCATTTAGCGTCACCGTTCGATTAGGCATTTCAGAGTTATGGGACTTTATTACTTAGAAAATTGTTGATTTTTTACATGTTGTACAATAACTCGAGAACGCTTTGAGAGATTTTTGTGATTTTGGGGTAGGTGGTGTATATCGATGGAGGGAAGCTCCCTTTCGTTTCGTGTCGCCGTTTGATTAGTCATTCCAGACTTATGGGACTTTATTACTTAGAAAATTGTTGATTTTTTACACGTCATACGATAACTCGAGAACGCTTCGAGAAATTTTCACGATTTTTTTGGTAGGTGGTTTATGTTGATGGAAGGAAGCTCCCTTTCGGTTGGTGTCGCTGTTCGATTAGTCATTCCAGAGTTATGGGACTTTATTTTTCACATGTCGAACAATAACTTGAAAATGCTTAGAGCAATTTTCATGATTTTTTGGTTGCAAGTATATGTTGATAGAAGGAATCTCCCTTTCGATTTGTGTCACTGTCCGATTTGTCATTCCAGAGGTATGGGACTTTATTCATCAAAATATAGGCAATTTTCCACATGTTGGACTTTGAGCAATTTTCATGATTTTTTGGTGGCAAGTATATGTAACCTGACAAGTACACATGTATACTCATATTGTGTGGTTCCCTCTTGTAATTAATAATGGGCATATCATGCGCTCATGGCGCAGCTGTTTATTGGGGCTTAGTCTGGGCTAGCCTTGGAAAATTAGGAACTTGTCTTCATACTTACATTAAGGAATTACTTCATTGGGCTCCTTGTTTAGAATATGTCTCCTCTATTACTGTATAGAGAGACATACATGTAATTCCTAACTGTTCTACATGTAAATTCCTTCATTATGGATTGCAGGATTGGAATTATTTCAGAAGTCCTAAGCCCTCCACCTATTTAAGATTCAGCTATGTCTGGGCCATTTGTATACTGTGTAAAAATATAAATTTATACCAATTTGTATATTTTTATACTTACCAATGGCCCAGATGGGAAGGGTCCTCCCATGAGTGGGCACTCATACCTCCCCGCTGAATTATTTTGTAATACTCTCTTTTACAAAGAATAGTGTTGGCACTGATTCCGGTCACTTCCTGACGTATCCGCATGTGCAGAGGGTAAATGTATGGAGGACCAGTTAGGACTTCTAATTTTCAGTTTTGCATGCAAATTTTGGGGATTGGGGGGCAAAATTTGTGTTTGGCCCTAGATATTTTAGAGTTAGCACCAGCAATGTCTGGGCCATTGGTAAGTATAAAAATATACAAATTGGTATAAATTTATCATTTTCCCTCTTATCTCAACTACTACTTGAATGATATTTGGTGTTGTGATAGAGCATCATTGGGGAACGATAACTATGTAGCGTGAGTTTCTTCCACACATTTTTTCCAGAGTTATGGCCTTTTTTTCACTTTCGACTTTTGATGTCGGGGCATTAGCAGCGCTTTGTTCAGAAATTAGTGAATTAGAAGTATTTGGCCACAAAATAAACAAACTGAGCCGTTGAAAATTTTTGTACAACCATATCACGTGACTCCCCCACCCTCATTGGAACAAACTTTTTGAGCTCATTCCTTTGAAGGTTCACATGAAGTGATTTTGTTCAAATTTTTGAAAAAGAAAAAAGTATAACAAATGTTGATATGTATATTGGATAAATGGTCAATGAGACATTATGATCTTTGGATTCAGTTCGTTCTATGGGTAAAGGGTTTAAAAAAGGAGTTTGCATTCCTGAACTGACATCAGCTTTTTATTGTTACAGTTTTGTGTCTCCGATGCAAGAACAAATCCAATACGTACGATCCATTTCTGGATATTAGCCTAGATATAAAGGTAAGATAGTGTTTTGGAAAAAAATATTGCAATTTTATTGTACATCATCATGTAAATGTGCCACGTGCCATCCACGTTTCTAAAAAAATATTGACAGTTGTTTTTTCTTGGGTTTTCCCTTGGAACATAGAACTTATGTACAAGAGTTTTTTTTTTTTTTTTTTTTTTTTTATCATCACACACACCTTCAATCTAGACACCATGATTCTCATTTCAGCTTGGAGATGTGGGGTTGATGCATATATAGAATATACTCATAGTAGCTTGGTGTACCAAATATTCACCACGAGTGGTGAAGTGGTGTTAACCACGAGCCTTTGTCATGCGGTTAACACCACTTCACCACAAGTGGTGAACATTTGGTACACCAAGCTACTTTGGGTATATTTTATTTGTACCATGATCGTCAGATTATTAAGAGTCGCTATTATTTTTTCTCGATTTTTATTGAGCAGCAGATGTACATATGTGCAAATTTGTTTTTGTTTACACGAGCATAGGTGGGCGGTATTTCCGCTGTCAATTTTATCACCGAAACGAAATGGAAAATGAAACAGGGCCTTTTTCATTTAAATAGCATAATAACGTACCATTTCGAGTTATGGATGCTTTATTAACATGAGACAATGCATGTTTAAGTTTTGGTGTCTTATGGGGTAAACTCATTTAAAAACGTAATAAAATAATTGTCACTTCATTTAACTCTTTGTGAGGCAATGTGCAATAAATTTAGACAAGTTGTATTAAGGTCGATGTCACCAAAGGTCAACTTGGATGTAGTTCCACTGCAGGTGTAAATTTTAACTATTGAAAATCCCATTGCTGGCGTGTTCACCACAGTTGGTGTGTAAAGCTAAAATTTATGTCATAGGCTTTTCATATATTGTAGAATAGGCAATCATGGTATAAAATGTTCAGAGACAGTATGCTGGAATTCCCTTCTAATTTTGTTTTTTGCTAAGCACTTATGACCAGCTATTTTACACTGAAAAAAAAACCAGGTTACTACATGCCAACTAAACTATCTTTTAGATAATTTTTGGTTGCATATTATACTACATTTATTCTGTCTCATTCAGATTGGTTTTCATATAAGTTAAGACCTTTTCTTCCTTTTCTTATTTTAGAATGTTTCTTCTTTGGAGAAAGCATTTGAGAGATATATACACCCAGAGACCTTAGATCATGATAACGCATACATGTGTCCAAAGTAAGTATAATTTTATTTTACGAGGAATATTGTATGTTCCATTGTGGGTAATAAGAGTCTCGGCAGTTTATTTAAAAAAGTACCCAACTTTTTCTGTGTTTATTTTCATTCCATACCATCTACCATATAAATAATAAATGATAACTGTTTCTAATGCAACAATATATTTTTCACCCTTATGGGCCTAATTTCTGACTTTTTGATAACTTGTTATATGCCCCTTTGTAAAAACGGTAGTATTATGTAAATGGTCTATCTGTCTGTCCATCAGTATGTCCGTCAGTGCATCTGTCCATCCCTCTGTCTGTCCGTAAACAATTGGTTTCTGGCTGATAACTTGAGATTGGAATATGGTATCGATTTGGAAAATATGGATTAAGTTCGAATTCTGGCCTCATCTGCACGTTTCTTCCAGAGTTATGGAGCTTTGAACAATTTAAATTGGAAATTGGTTTTCGACTGATAACTTCAGTGTGGATTATTTATCTCAATCAAAGTTGGTATGTGTATTTTCAGCTAGTAATACAGGCCAAGTTCAAATGAGGGTTCCATCCAATTATTTTTACATGAGTTACGTCCCTTTTTCAACTTATATGAGGCTTATTTAGCCATGCCTGGTGGTGCTCTTATTAATGCAGAGGAATAGCTGCCCTAACATACATTGTTTGGGTAAACTCAAAAGTTGTTATTCAAGTACCTTGTCAGTTGTTTATAGGCAAGTCTTGGCTGCCTCTGCAGGCAGTCAAGGCCTGACTAGAAACAACTGCAAAGCCGCTTGAGGTAGACTTTCAAAGAATAGCAAAAATGTATAGAAATATCCAGGCCCTTAAGGGTTAAGTTATTTTCACCCTTTTCAATCTGTACTAAAAAAAACAGAATCTCCATCTTAAAGTGAACTTGAAATAAATGTGAGACATCTGTAATTGTTTAGGGTCCATACAGTAAGGATAAGCAGTGGCTTTCTAACACGTATCCATACTATTCTGACCCTAATGATTTCTCCTAAGTGTTATAATTTTGTTTTCTGGAACCAGGTAGCACTTTATAAATGTAAATAGAACAGAGACAGGTAGAAAGTGTGTACCACTGTCAAATGGCCCAAAATGGGCCTGTGAAAGTGACACAAAGAGGTTAAATCCAATTATGTTTCACTAAATATTAGTGTTGAAACGATTAGTCGAAGTCTATGCGATTTTCGGAAAAATCGACTCTGAAATCCGCCGGTCGACTAGTCGGGAAACTCAAAGGTGAATTCGTAAAAATGCCAATAGTGGAGGTTAATGATTACAAACATCAGACATTTCTTCGTGGTGGACCTATTTTAAATTGTATTGAGAAGTGGATATCAATGCAATCATTGTCATTTGTTGATGCAGATAATGTTACAATTTAGATTTCAGCAGCATTACAAGCACTGATTTCACCTAACCTAATCACTGGCATGCGTTGAAGAAAAATACTTTGATGTACAACTTCAGAGATGCCGTAAATTCATGCAAGCATTCTGTCCCTCACCCAAGTCGCCCACACTTTTTAACCGATATAAAAATAATGCCATAGTTCCATATTCTATGATATTACTGTACTGGTTTGGGTGCGAGCTGGCGAAAACCAGATATGAAGGTGAGGAAACTGTCCGTCACAAAATTTGACCCGGGAGTTTTTAATTAATTGCACCGGGCGAATGGCGGAACACTTCAAACATTTTACAAATTAATGAAACTTCTGTTTTAACATCATTGGGTACTTTTTCCACTGTACGGACAGAGGACTAGGAGGCACACACTTCCCAGATATCCTAATTTTTTTACTGAATGGTTAAAGCTATAATATGCACGACGTTTTAGAAAACTCAAAATACGAAAAAGAGAACAGTTACATTCATGACTTTGACAAGGAAACTTCATCAAACACCTATCAAACGAGTCATTAAACGAAAGGGTTATCAACTTACATGTAACAGTCTCTTATCACCTAATTTACTGAGACAATTATGTTTTCAACAGAAAAGCTGACTAGTCTCTTTTGAATCGATTACTCCTGTCGACTAGGCGACTTTGAAAAATAGGTAATCGTTTCAACGCTACTAAATATATGTAAAATATCACAATGAAATTGAAACCAGGTACCATCTAAATAAATTGTAGAGTCACTTATTCTGCTGTACCAGATTCTGTTCTCCCCCCCCCCCCCTCCACCCCACCCAAATCTTCTAGATCACTCAAAAGTTTTGTAACATGAATGCACAAGATGGATCAAACACAGGAGAAAGTTCCATTTTGTTTTTTTTGGAATTGAGAAGTTGATGGAAATGGTAAATTTCCCACAACACTATTTGAACAATTTTGGTATTTTCACTTCCTTTTTATGTGGACATTCAAATACTGGAAAAATCCGATAAAATTATTCACCTTAGGAACTTGAAGTTGGTGTCTTTTCACTGACCATTTTTTTTTCCAGCTCTTTTGATTACATGAATAGCAGAAGACACTTGCAAAAATATTCTTGTTTAGTTAAATTTTTTTTAGTGTTTTTGCCTCTAAAACATAACTTATAAACACTCATTGAACAATCTCTATCTCAATAAGGGTTCAAAACCTATGTTTTTGAGGCAAAAATTGATTTAGAAAAACAGTAATAAGAAAAAAATTTGAATGTTGAATTTTGTGAATAACATTGGCTGGTTATGGATGTTACATCTGGTAACAGGTTAAAAAAAGTTAATTACCACCTTAAACTCAGTCGAAGCCTGATACTGAAACCGTTATTTTTATTAATATTTTTTTTTTCAGATGCAAACAGAAAGTACAAGCTCAGAAGCGTCTTTCCATTCATAAAGCACCAAATGTCTTAACTGTGCAACTGAAGAGGTAACTTTTTAGCTTAACCCTTTTCCCAACGAATCACCCATATCCGTCCCCGTAATATGCAGATTCAGCAGCTGAAAAAATATTATTTTTCAAAAAATTTCAGCAAAACCATGTCATGTGACCCCTCTTTGGAACGAGCTCGTCAAGCTCGTTCCAATGAGGGGTCACATGATATGGTTTTGTTGAAATTTTTGAAAACAATTAAAAAACAATATTTAAATTAATAAATTTTGATATCGTTTGCATTGGGTAAAGGGTTAAACATTACTGATCAACTGGGAATATGTTCTGAGCTGACATTTTATGTTACTGCAAATCAGTCTTGCAGTAAATTTTTTGTTCGCTGTAAAATGTTGTATGAATTTTTGTTTGTTTTGTTTTGCTTATATAGTCATCTAATTGACCTATGACAGTTTCATTTCAGTATTACCCCAAATACCCCATAATTGGTCGAGTGCTCAGTTATTTTTGGTGGTCAAAGTTTGTTCACATATCTTTGCCTCGTTATAATTTATGGAAGAGCACCAATAGGAACTCTCCTATGAACTGTAAAAATGCAAATCCGTACAGAGTAAGTAATTTCATTTTAAAGATAATATGATACAGTGAATATGAAGCTTTCAAACTGGGTCATGTGCTCTTCATTGTGAAGCCCAGTTATGGGCTTCCAGTGCTCTACTAGTTAACCCTTTACCCAATGCAGGTGATATTAAAATTTATTATTTTGAGTATAATTTTTTTTAAATTTTTTAAGAAATTTCAACAAACCCATATCATGTGACCCTCATTGGAACGAGCTCATTGGAATGAGGGGGTCACTTGACATTGTTTTGTTGGAATTTCTTGAAAATTGCTTTTTCACCAAGTGCTGAATTTGCATATTACACAGGCGGATGCAGTTGATGTATAAGTTGAACTCCAATAGCACCCTATGTGTATTAGAGAAATTACTAAAAAATCTTCTTCTCCCAAACAAGTGGGCAGAATCATTTGATATTTGGTATACAGCATTATGGGGTGGATCTGATTCAAGTTTGTTCAAATCGGCCCCCTGGATTCATATTTGGGCTCAGTATAGAAGCCCGAATTCTAACTTGGGGCATTTCAGGCAAATTTCTTAAAAAATCTTCCTCTCCAGATACAGCAGGCAGAATCTTTTGATATTTGGTATGCAACATTGTGGAGTGGATCTGATTCAAGTTTGTTCAAATTGGCCCCCTGGATTCACATTTGGGCTCAGTATAGAAGCCTGAATTCGAACTTAGTGCATTTCAGGCAATTTCTTAAAAAATCTTCTTCTCCAGATCCAGCAGGCAGACTCTTTTGATATTTAGTATGCAACATTTTGGGGTGGATCTGATTCATGTTTGTTCAAATTGGCTCCCTGGGTTCATATTTGGGCTCAGTATAGGAGCCCAAATTCGAACTTAATGCATTTCAGGCAAATTTCTTTAAAAATCTTCTTTAGATCCAGCAGTCGGAATGTTTTGATATTTGGGTATGCAGCATCCTTGGGGGGGGGGGGGGGGGGGGGGGGGGGGGGGGGGGAGATTCAAGTTTGTTCACACCATGTCCCTAGGTCCATATTTGGGCTCACTGTGGGAGCCCGAATGATAACTTAGTTCAAAATGAAGAATTTTCTTTAAAAATCTTCTTCTTCAGATCCAGCAGTCGGAATGTTTTGATATTTGGTATGCAGCATCCTTAGGTGGGTGAGATTCAAGTTTGTTAAAGCCATGTCCCTAGATCCATATTTGGGCTCACTGTGGGAGTTTGAATTGTAACTTAGTTCGAAATGAGGAATTTTCTTAAAAAATCTTCTTCTTCAGATCCAGCAGTCAGAATGTTTTGATATGTGGTGTGTAGCATCCTTAGGAGGGTGAGATTCAAGTTTGTTAAAGCCAAGTCCCTGGGTCCATATTCGGGCTCCCTGAGGGAGCCCAAATTATAACTTAGTCAGTATGAGGAATTTTTCTTTAAAAATCTTCTTCTTCAGATTCAGCAGTCGGAATGTTTTGATATTTGATATTTGGCATGCAGCATCCTTAGGGTGTGAGATTCAAGTTGGCTCACTTTAAAAATCTTCTTCAGATCCAGCAGATGAATGCTTTTGATATTTGGTATGCAGCATCCTTAGGGGGGTAAGATTCAAGTTTGTTCACGCCATGTCCCTAGTTCCATAAAATTTGTCTCTCATGACTTCATTCCTTTGTAGTGTTGATGAACCATGTCTAACTGAATGTAACCCCAAATACTTCTTTGAACCACTTTGGCTGGTGAGCGATTAAGGCTGCTTGGGGCCTCTTGTTTCTAACTTTGAACAGATGTCTGAAATTGAGAACTTTTGGTAAACTTGCAAGTGGCATTTTAAGTACATTGATTGTTGCGAGCCACTGCTTTGCTTCCTATATTGGCATCCAAGCCTTGCATAGGAACAACTGAAAAGTCATAGGACATGTCTAGTGTGCCAGATTATTTAAGAAAATCTCCATATATTATTTTGTTGAGGTGATTTTTAAAGTGGAGTATTGTGAATCACACTTGCCCTATATTATTGTTAGGTTTTGGTAAAAGGTTAACAGTGTTTTAGAAAACTTGTAGAGCTGATAAATATATAGCAACAAAGATGTTTGTGCATGCAAGTCTGAAAAATGAAGGTTCTATTTTTGTTAAGCTGTGTCTTGACTAATTGTTTGACGAAGAAGGTCGGGTATAAATAGCTGGGTTCTGGGCAAGCCTGAATATAAGCAACCTGTCATTTGCAAAATTGGGTCCACAGATAGTGAATTTGCTGATGCTATCCAATACAGTGGATCAATTTATCCTCTAGGTACATCTTTCTGTTTTGGCTTGAGACATTAATTCAGACTGAGGTCCACAGAGGATAAATTTTGTGATGCTACTCTACTGTGCAGGGTAGCATCACCAAATTCACCCTATGGGGACCTCATTTTGCAGATGACAGTCTGCTTATTTTCAGGCTTAGTTCTGGGTATAACTAGTTCTAATTAATGGGAGGTTGACCAACCTTACAGGATTAATACCCTCATGGGAGGAGAAAAACCCTTTTGGTTTTCTGGTTTGTGGCCCTATGGCCAAGGTCGCTGTTACAAAAAGTGCCAGTTTTATGGTTTCCAAATGATAATGTCAGTTCTGTTTAGTGCTGCTCACTACGCTTGCAGAAAGTAATCGCATACGAAAAGAAGAACCCGATCGATTGTGAAGTCTGGCCACAGCATGCTTCAATTTTTCAAAATTTCATTGTAACTACCTTTCGTTTTCATGTTTGAAATCAGTGGGAAATTATTTTTGGGTTCCACGATATTTTTCCATGGAAAACGATATGAGAGAAAAGATATTTTGTGTTAAAAATATTTGTGGCCAACTTACTTTTTATTGAGTATTTTAATAACAAGTTTTGATAGTGTTATTGTTCATCTTGTCTTCACAAATATTAGTGTTTTTTAATTCTTTACTCTTGTCAGATTTGATTTCAACCGACTAATGGGTAAAGTTTCCAGGCACATTCAATATTCTGAACGACTGAACCTTCGTCCTTACATGAGCACTAGGCAGGTAAGTTGGATGTTTGGATAAATTTTGTTTTTAATCTTGCAATTGCTAAATAATCAAAGTAACAGAACCCTTTGATATCACAACTTCCAGGAAAGAGTACATAACTTATTCAAAAGGAGTGAAGAGTTTTACTTTCTGAAAAACTGTATTCTTACCCCTTTAGCAGATCAACTCCAACAAGCTCTTCTCACTAATTTGTCTGTGGTTTTGGTAGGGTGTCTAAATTGAAAAATGTTATATTGCGTGTTTATCAAAGATACATTTCAAGACAGTTCATGGTCTTCTGTGATGAAAAAATTATATTTGAATGGCTATTTCTCTGAATAGAATAGTCAAATTTAGCCATTATAATGGGTAAAAGGTTACCCCCACCCCAGACCCACACTGTTCCGTGCACACTGAAGTTGAAATTTCAAAATTTCAACCTGAAAAATTTCCCCATTAACCCTTTAACCAAAGTTATGACCAAACACAGCCCCCGTTGGAACGAGCTCATTGCGCTTGTTCCAATGAGTCATAACTTCTGTTTTGAGACAAAAAATGAAACAAATTAGTTATTCAAGAATTTTTTTTGCAAGTGTCGTCTGCTTTTCATGTTAGGTAAAGGGTTAATGCAACTAGGCGTTTAACAGTTTAATCTTGTTTGACAGAGTTTATCTTGCTCTGGCAAACAAATATGAATTGGGTAAATTCTTACTTGCATGATGTGGGAAAATATTTCTACTCAGTATTTTAGCATCAGTGTGCAGAGTAGTCTTCTTTCCTGTTTGCATTCTAGAATTCCTGTCTATTTGATAAGTTGATAACACAATTTTCAGATGGATTGAGTGGTGATAGAGATAAACAGGCTTGTCATTTTGAAAATTGCAGGATGGGCATTATGCTTCGCCTCAAATCACTACAGGAGGGCCATTTTGGGTTCACCTAAAATGACCCCAGGAGCGTCATTTATGATTTGTGGGGGCCATTTTGTTTCAGCCTGCTGGGTAAACAACTAATATCATTTTAAAGTACAGTACGTGGAGAGTGGATTATAACTAAATCAGCCAAACTATAACTTTCAAAATTTTTATACTGTACCAATGACCCAGACTTAGCTGGTGCTAACTCCACAAAAACCAGGGCCAAACACAAATTTTGCCCCCCAATCCCCAAAATTTGCATCCAAAACAAAAAGAAATAATGTCCTAAAGGACCTCCATAATACGACTCTACTGCGCATGCGCAGTGACGCAGTCGTCCCGAAATTGGCGCCAAATATCATTCTCTGTTTGGCCCTTCATCAGTCAACATCTCACTGATCTTTGTGCTTGTAAATCTCAGTTTAAAGGATGCCAGACACGTAATTCTTGGAGAAAATGTGATTCTAAGGAGGATAGAAGGAGGAGAGGAAAAAAGAAGTGGCAAAAAATAATCAGGGCTGTACTTAAAATTTTTTGTTAAAATTATGTTAAGTTGCCTATTTTCGAGGCAAACGCCTCTTGTTGTCATTCTTGCTAATTGTTGCACTGCTTATTCAGTGTTTCCTCTCCCCTAACCTTCTATAGTCCCCCCTTGCAATTCTCCCATGCTTTTGGCATATTTTTGAGAAGTTTCATTTCTAAAATTTCCCTGGGAGAGTTGCTTGGTTACAGAATGTTTTCTGTTATTTTCCCCATAGTTACGTTTTCACCCATGGGTGTATAACGTTTGTGTTCTGCATCTTCCATCTGATGTTCTGCAGATTCTCCCCTGGGAGTCTCTGTTTTGCATCAGATAGAGTGTAATTGAGGACTGATTCCGGGCCAGTTTTTTCAGTGCCTGGAGTCATGTTTTCTTCTGTGTTTACACTGTTTGTTTTCATTGGCAACAGCCTTTTTTGAGGGGGGCTGTTTGTCTTTGAGGTAGTTTATCTCATTATAAGATACATTTATATTATCCGAAAGTGTCTCATTAATTATTTTATATAATTTTAAAATTTTTGACCACACTTTGCCATCGGATCCATCGGGGCTCAACGTTACTTTTCAGCAACTTGGGCTTCTCTGAAAAAATATTTTTTCAAAATTATTTTGTTTTGCAATTGTTTTTTCATTTATTAATGGATCATGTTATTATGTATCTTTGTGTCAGGGGTTTTTGCGAGTAACTAGGACTTATTGTTGTTCCTTCACAATGAAAGGAACTTGTTCAAATTGTAATAGGAAGAAATCTTCCTCTGACTTTCATGATTATTGCATAAATTGTAGTCAGTGTTCTCGCATTAATCCCTGTCCTGTATGTGAACATTGGGATGAGAAACATTGGAAACGTGTGTCACGATATGTTGTTTCTGGAGAAAGAGCGATGCCGGCTCTTTCTCCACAAGGTCACTCTACTCTCTCAGTTTCTATTTCAGAGGAACCAGAACAGGGTGATGTTTCCATGTTATCCTCTTCAAGTGTGCGTCCGTCGTCACAATTAAATACAGAGCTAGCGGCAAAAGTGCTCATGGAGATTAGACAAATGTCGTCCGCTAGCTCGCCCGGTGTAGCGTCCATTCACCGAATGGTTCGGCAGCCGGGTTCGTCCGATGCGGTCCAAGAGGAAATTTTGGGTGATGCGAGCACTATAAAAATAATAGATGCACACCCAGTGACGGCGGATAGTGAACGAGAACGGAGGAAGCCTTTTAGTCCGGTTCCTAGCTCGTCCAGGTCCAGCCGGGCCGCGAGCGAGAGAGGCCCCTCTCTCGTACAACAACATCTGGGACCAGATGTTGTGGTACAAAATGTGTCTTTAGCGGAGCATACGTCCGTCGCTCGGGACGCTCCGTTGTATAAGCAGTCCGCAGAGACTGTTAAGGCTTCCTCTTCTCGCCGGCGCACACGACCGCACCTTGGCTGCGTGACCTCCGATATCTTGCCAGCTTCGCCGAGGAAGGATTATTCGGCGACCAGGTCACACCATCCGGCAGCCAGGGACTCGAGACCGATGGACTCCGGACGTTCGCATAGGAAAAGTATGCGGGAGCCATCCGATGCGGAGCTGCCCTCGGCAAAGCAGCGAAAGACCGCTCCTCCGCAGGTCTCGACGTCGGACATTCTAGTGCAGATAGCACAGCTTATCGCAGCATCCCAGCAGCCGACAGAAACGGTGTCGGATCGAGAATTATCCGACGGCGCTGGGTCGGTACGCTCCGCCGAAGCATCGGGGGCGGACGACCGGGAACATCGGGAGGTCCGACCGGATGGTGAAAGGGATACGGATGAATTGGAGCTATCCCTTTCGGAACAACACAAAGCTGCCGTAGACTTCATCCGGCACTTTCTTCCTCAAGTTGTTCCGTCGGGCCAGACTGCTGCGCTTCCGGACAGGAGAATTATAGCGTCATTGGACTCTGATTTTTTCGAGCGGTTCAGGGACATCGCTCCCGAGTTTCCGTCGCAGTCCAATAATGTTGCAAGAACATTTGAATTATTGAACGACGCTATTTTTAAACTTGCTTCCAGGACAGGGAAAGCAGGCTTCTTGTCCGCAAATACTCTCAACCTGCCTTTCATTAATGCAAGGAATAAATTCGACACGGCAGGTCAGGGTATACCGAGAGTTCCTCTGCGTATGGACGACGAGGCGGAAGACTTAGAGCTATCATTACCGTCGTCAGCTTCTATTCCAACCGCAGTGTTGGAAACAGCTATTGCGTCTAACAGAGCCAATTTAGATGCCTTATCTTACGCAGATCACCTTACGAAGGCGTTATCACTGCGTCTTCAAGGGGAAGAGTTTCAGGATATACAATCCTCCTTAAGACTTCTTTCAAGGGCAGTAGCTTATTCCACGTGTAACTCCGCCCTTTCAGTGGCTAATCTGGAGTTGGTTAGACGTGACGCAGCCCTGTCTACATCCACACTAGTGGATTCTAAGGTGAAGAACTCTCTTAGAGTCGCTTCGGTCTCAGGAGATCTTCTCTTTGACGGCAAGCTTTCCGCTATTTATGATAATATTAAAAAGAAAGCTAGTGATTCTCTGTTGTTTAGATCCGCTCCTAAAAGGTCGGATTCAGCAGACACGAATAAGGCGGGCACTTCTGGGTCTTATCCGCCCAAGAGAGGTTCCTATAGAGGTTCCGGTGCGTCCTCTAGCTCTTATTCGAGAGACCGTCAGGATAGCGACTCTCGTTCGGGACGTCCTTCAGGCCGGGACAATCGGTCGGACGCCCCGAGGTCGACGAGGCGAGGTGCGGGTCGTGGAAGACGTGGTTTCTCCTACCGCAGGCCTCGCAGATCCAGGAGGTGATGGCTCAAACCTCTATCGCGTTCCGGTTGGCGGAAGGTTGTCGAGTTTTTCTCAAGAGTGGGCGTCGATTACGGACGACCCTTGGGTGAGAGGAGTGACTTCGGAAGGTCTAAAGATATCCTTCAAACGAAAGCCTCCATTAACTCGAAGTCCAAAGTGGACTCATCTTCCGTCAAACCCTCAGAAAAGAGACGCTCTGCTATCAGAGGTGCAGTCTCTTTTAATGAAGAACGCGGTAGAGGTCGTAGAAAACCAGGAATCGCTGGGATTCTACAGCCATCTGTTTCTGGTTCCGAAACCAGACGGCTCGTTCCGTCCAGTAATAGATTTGAGCTGGATAAACAAGCTGATCATCGCTCCGAAGTTTTATATGGAGACGATTCGATCGGTCAGAGCGAGTATTCGGGTGAACGATTATGCAACGAGCATAGATCTCAAAGATGCGTACTTTCACGTCATGGTACATCCGACATTCCGAAAGTATCTACGCTTCGCAGTCCTAGGAGTGGTGTATCAGTTCCGGGCCATGTGCTTCGGATTGAATCTAGCACCCTGGGCTTTCACTCGAGTAATGAACTCGGTAATGATTTACTTCCGAGCTCATTCGTCTGCGGTAACGTCGGCCTACCTGGACGACATTCTTCAGAGGTACGGCAACGAGTTAACGCTTCAGAACGATGTTCAGAATCTTCTTCTATTGCTCCGACGTCTCGGTTTCATAGTAAACGAGGAGAAGTCGGATCTGGTGCCGTCCAAGTCATTCACTCATCTGGGAATGAGCTTCGAGACGCACAACAATCTCGTTCGTCTGCCGTTAACCAGAGCGAAATTAGTCAGTTGTTACGCTCGCTATTGTCTAAATACAGACAAAGTCACAGCGAGAGAATTTATGAGACTGATAGGTCTGTGCGGAGCCGCTGCGGATCTCATTCCGATGGGACGGCTACGCACACGGCCTCTTCAAATTTTCTTGACTCAGAATTGGAGTGTGAAAATTCATTCGCTCGATGTAGACGTTCTCTTGTCAGATCAAGTGAAACAAGAGATTCAGACTTGGGCAAACATTCAGTGGTTAACTCAACGAGTTCCGCTGCAGTTGCCGGATCCGAGTTTTACCATTATGACGGATGCCAGTCAAACAGGTTGGGGTGCATCATTAATCCCAACGGATTCGAGATGCCAGGGTCTTTGGGATCCGCAATTCCTGGGCAAGCACATAAACATCAAGGAAATGATGTCAATTTGGCTTGCGTTACGTCACTGGATGGACATTATTCACGATGCTCATGTCCAAATCCTATCCGACAATACGACAGTAGTGGCGTATATACGGAATCAGGGAGGCACTCATTCAGTTCCGTTGTTCAATCTAACGGAAAGAATCCTTCTGTTTGCGTTGGAACATCACGTTCTTCTTTCGGTCCGTCACATACCGGGTCGTCTGAATGTGCTAGCAGACTCCCTTTCTCGAAAGGGTCGCTTGTTGCCGTCGGAGTGGACTCTCAACAAACAAGTATTCAATCAGATTTGCTACCAATGGGAACGGCCAATGATAGACTTATTTGCGACACATCTCAACAATCAGTTGCAAACGTATGTGTCCCCGTGTCCGGATCCAAGAGCTTTTGCTGTAGACGCTCTATCGATCCCTTGGGACGGAATGATAGGATATGCGTATCCTCCAGCGCCGTTAATTCAACAAGTATTGCTAAAGATAAAACAATCTCAATGCAAGATTCTGTTGGTAGCATCTCTGTCGCCACAGAGACCGTGGATAAATCTACTCAGGTGTCTGTTGTGGGACCTACCGCGGAAGCTCCCTCCACGAGAGGATCTTCTTTGGCAGGGGAAGTCGCGCCAACTGCATCACAACCCGCAAGGTCTCAACCTTCACGTTTTTCCGTTGTGCGGTCCTTCTTGCATGGCAAGCACTTTACAGGACGAGCAGTGGACGCGATTTCTAACTGTAGGAGGACCTCCTCTTCGCTAAACTATGCGGCTAAGTGGAAGGTTTTCCGTCGTTGGTGTAGGGATCATTCTGTTGATATATTTGATCCCTCTATACCAGACATTGCTAACTTTCTAGTATACTTGTTTGACGAAATCAAACTGCAACCGGTTACTATAAAGGGTTATAGATCTATGTTATCTGATACCTATGCACATCATGATAGTTTACAAATTGGATCTAATGTCTCTTTATCGAAATTGGTTAGAAACTTTTCGATAAATAGACCCAGAACTCTTAGATTAATTCCTAAGTGGAATTTAGCTTGGGTTCTCCTTAAATTGAAGGAAAAGCCATTTGAACCTCTTGGGACAGTAGATTTCAAATTCTTATCTTATAAGACAGCTTTTCTCTTAGCTTTCTCTTCTGCCAGAAGAGTCAGTGAGCTTCATGCACTATCGGTGGATGATTCTCATTATCGTAGTGTTGGGAACACTATCACCTTCACTACTAACGTCGGTTTTTTTTAGCTAAGAATCAGGCTCCTAATAAATATCCGGAACCTATTGTTATTAAGGCTCTTCCGTCTTCAGACGGGCGTAGGCCTTTACTCTGTCCTGTTAGAGCACTACGTATCTATAAACAGAGATCTCAGTTCATCAGAAAGGGACGGAAACGTTTCTTTCTGTCTTTGATGCCTAATAGAAAGGACATTTCAGTCCATTCTATTGCTAGATGGATTCAGTTAACTATCCGTACTGCGTATGAAGATTTATCTTCTTCTCAGCAGTCTGTGCTTAAGATTTCTGCTCATGAAGTAAGAGCTCTTTCTACTTCCTGGGCTTATGCTAATAGTGTTGCTATTACAGATTTAATGAAGGCTGCTTATTGGTCTCAGCCATCCACATTTACTAATTTTTATCTCAGAAATATTGAGTCCATTTCTGGAGACCTGCATTGTTTAGGTCCGTTATCTGTTGCTCAGAATGTCGTCCACTAAACAGTTGCAACTATAGTTATGCAGGCTTTCTGTTCCGGCAGTGACTCCGTCCGGCTGCCCTCTTCGCTCTGGGCTATTTGACCCAGGGCAAGGGGAAGGGGGGGGGGCGGGTGTTCCCTTAGGTCACCTGCTTTATAGTGTAAAGCAAGGGAATGCCTCCTCCAAGACAGTATTTCTGAGTCGCTTCCGGGATGGTTTTAAAGTGTAATATTAATGTTTAATTTCATTCATGTCTTATTTTTAAAGTGTAGCTCGGTGTGAAGCATTTGTATATGTCAAGTGTCAAACGGGCTTTAATATACAATACTCGGACACTTTTAAATGATTATAAAGAGTCTCAATTCTCTGGACTACTTTATTTATTGGCTTGTTTTAATAATAATTAGTATAAAGGTTATACTGGATATTAATAGAGAACATGAATGTTATTGTGCTCAATTATTAAGGGTAGTGTATCTTTCTAATTTAAATATTAAATAAGAAAGATACATGTAAAGCCTAATACTCCTTTTCTCCTTAAGGGGTTATCTCTTTATTTTATAATTGAGCTTATTGGATTTTCCTCTATGTCCTAGGCCCTCCAGCCTGTTTACTATTCAGCTAAGTCTGGGTCATTGGTACAGTATAAAAATGTTAAAAAATTTATAGTAATTTATATATTTTTTATACTTACCAATGACCCAGACGGGGATGGCCCTCCCTGAGTTGGGAACTCTTGCCTCCCCGCTGAGTACATAGCGCTGACCAGGCACTGCCAGTAAGAATGATATTTGGCGCCAATTTCGGGACGACTGCGTCACTGCGCATGCGCAGTAGAGTCGTATTATGGAGGTCCTTTAGGACATTATTTCTTTTTGTTTTGGATGCAAATTTTGGGGATTGGGGGGCAAAATTTGTGTTTGGCCCTGGTTTTTGTGGAGTTAGCACCAGCTAAGTCTGGGTCATTGGTAAGTATAAAAAATATATAAATTACTATAAATTTTTTAACTTTTATACACATGGACAAAAAACATAAGCAATGTTTCAGCCAATGGATCTCCGGGTTTAACCCGGAGGTCCATTGGTTGAAACTTTGCCTGTGCTTGTTATGCTTTGCAACAAATTTGCAATTTTTGCTTGGGTGGAATCTCCACGCTGTGGGTGATTTAGTGATAATACACTCCCCACTTACTGTACATGGTTTGTGTAATTATGATTTATGTCATCACATAATGTATATTTAGAAAGTTACTTACTGTCTCTGGGTGACTGCATTGACGACACACTACAAACTTCATAAACTGCGCTTTTGTTACATGTACCTCCTTCGATCTGCGAAAATTGTTGTTTGGGGCGGCCGATTTCGAGGTGCCTTCGACTGAATTAATGGGCTGCAGAAATCGGGGTTAGGCAGATGTTTACCTCCACAGAATTTTGAACTCAGACGGGCAACTGTGGCCCGTGGCGATAGCCCGTCTCAAAATGACAAGCCTGAAAGTATCATTGCAGTGAGAATAAATTCTGAAGTGATATCCACTTTTTAGCTCAACTTTTGCGAAGTCAAATTTGAGCTTTTGTCATGGTCCATCATCCGTCTGTCCGTCTGTCCATTTGTCAACAATTTGATACGGCTCGGCTAGAGGCCGTATTTATGAACCGATCTTAACGAAACTTCTTGGGTACCTTTGTTATGACTGTGGGACGAGAACGAGTGTTTTTGGGTGCGGTCCGAAATTCAAGATGGCTGCCAGCCGTCATTTTGTATCGACGATGCAGAAATCTGTTTTTTGTACAGAACTTCCATATGAAAGCTCTGATTTGAATAATTTTTTGTATGAATGTTTAGTACCATGGGATACATCACATATAATACGTTTTTTTTTCTTGTGCGTAAATTGTGCAAATTAGACTAATTTTGATGTTTTTTGGTGTTACTTTCAGCACTGTAAGTGCAAATGCCAATACGGCTCAGGCTAGAGGCCGTATTTATGAACCGATCTTTACGAAACTTCTTGGGTACCTTGGGTATCACCGTGGGATGAGAACGAGTGTTTTTGGGTGTGATCCGAAATTCAAGATGGCCGATGGCAGCCATTTTGTACAAAATTAGGTGCAATCAGTTTTTTGCACAGAACTTCCATATGAAAGCGCTGATTTGAATAATTTTTTGTATGAATGTTTAGTAACATGGAATACATCACATATTTTAAAGGTTTTTTTTTCATGCAGAAATTATGCAAATTAGATGAACTTTGATTTATTCAGTGCTACTCACACAATGTAAGCACACATGTCAATACGGCTCAGGGTAGAGGCTGTATTTATGAACCGATTTTCACAAAACTGCTTGGGTGCCTTTGTTATCACCTTGGGACGAGAATGAGTGTTTCTGGGTGCGGTCCAAAATTCAAGATGGCTGCCAGTGGCCATTTTGTACCGAAATTAGGTCCAATCAGTTTTTTGTCACAAGTTCTATACAGCTCGTATTTATGAACTGATCTTCACAAAATGTCTTGGGTACCTTTGTTTTCACCTTGGGACAGGAACGAGTGTGTTTTGGGGTGCCTTTGTTATCACTGTGCTATGAGAACAAATATTTTGGGGTTCAGTCAGACCCACTCTGGGACTAAGATTTCTTTTCTAGTTTAGCATCTGACTGTCACCCACCTTTACAATACTTTACCTACACATTTGTTACAGGCAACGGTCAGTATTTATGTACAGACCGTTACAATACTTTATATGTACCCTTGTTATCAGGTCATTACCTAGATGTTTGTCATTGCTGTGTCACATACTATACATGTACATGTGTTTGTCTTGTCATTGACACTTTCATTTGGGGAATATTAGGAGTTGAAAAGTAAACTTTGTTTTGGCCTAAATATCTGTGACAGGGATTCTACTGGAAAATTAGACACATATCCATTTTCTTAAACAGGTAATATCCTTTGGTTCATTGTCATTGTTTCAAATTTTTTTCCCTTCTCATTACTTCCTTAACACAGAAAAAGAATTTTTAGCTCAACTTTGGCGAAGCCAAATTTGAGCTTTTGTCATGGCCTGTCGTCCGTATGTCCGTCTGTCCGTACGTCAACAATTGGATACGGCTCGGGCTAGAGGCCGTATTTATGAACCGATCTTTACGAAACTTCTTGGGTACCTTTGTTATGACCGTGGGACGAGAACGAGTGTTTTTGGGTGCGGTCCAAAATTCAAGATGGCTACCAGCCACCATTTTGTACCGATGATGCAGAAATCTGTTTTTTGACAGAACTTCCATATGAAAGCTCTGATTTGAATAATTTTTTGTATGAATGTTTAGTACCATGGGATACATCACATATAATACAGGTTTTTTTCTCGTGCGTAAATTGTGCAAATTAGACTAATTTTGATGTTTTTTGGTGTTACTTTCAGCACTGTAAGTGCAAATGCCAATACGGCTCGGGCTAGAGGCCGTATTTATGAACTGATCTTTACGAAACTTCTTGGGTACCTTTGGTATCACCGTGGGACGTGAACGAGTGTTTTGGGGTCTGGTCCGAAATTCAAGATGGCCGATGGCAGCCATTTTGTACAAAATTAGGTGCAATCAGATTTTTGCACAGAACTTCCATATGAAAGCGCTGATTTGAATAATTTTGTGTGTGAATGTTTAATACCATGGGATACATCACATATAATACAGGTTTTTTTCTCGTGCAGAAATTATGCAAATTAGATGAACTTTGATTTTTTCAATGCGACTTACACACAGTAAGTACACATGTCAATACGGCTCAGACTAGAGTCTGTATTTATGAACTGATCTTCACGAAACTTCTTGGATACCTTTGGTATCACCGTGGGACGTGAACGAGTGTTTTGGGGTCTGGTCCGAAATTCAAGATGGCCGATGGCAGCCATTTTGTACAAAATTAGGTGCAATCAGATTTTTGCACAGAACTTCCATATGAAAGCGCTGATTTGAATAATTTTTTGTGTGAATGTTTAATACCATGGGATACATCACATATAATACAGGTTTTTTTCTCGTGCAGAAATTATGCAAATTAGATGAACTTTGATTTTTTCAGTGCGACTTACACACAGTAAGTACACATGTCAATACGGCTCAGACTAGAGTCTGTATTTATGAACTGATCTTCACGAAATGTCTTGGGTACCTTTGTTATCACCTTGGGATGAGAACGAGTGTTTCTGGGTGCGGTCTAAAATTCAAGATGGCTGCCAGTGGCCATTTTGTACCGAAATTAGGTCTAATCAGTTTTTTGTACACAACTTCTATACAGCTCAGATTAGAGGCCATATTTATGAACCAATCTTTACGAAACTTCTTGGGTACCTTTGTTATCACCGTGGGATGAGAGCGAGTGTTTTTGGGTGTGGTCTGAAATTCAAGATGGCCACCAGCAGCCATTTTGTACCAGAATTTGTGCAATCAGTCTTTTGTACAGAACTTCTGTATGAAAGTTCTGATTTGAATAAATTTTTGTATGAATGTTTAGTAACATGGAATACATCACATATTGTAAGGGGGTTTTTTTCATGCAGAAATTATGCAAATTAGATGAACTTTGATTTATTCAGTGCTACTTACATAATGTAAGCACACATGTCAATATGGCTCAGGGCAGAGGCTGTATTTATGAACCGATCTTCACAAAACTTCTTGGGTACCTTTGTTATCACCTTGGGATGAGAATGAGTGTTTCTGGGTACGGTCCAAAATTCAAGATGGCTGCCAGTGGCCATTTTGTACCAAAATTAGGTCCAATCAGTTTTTTGTCACAAGTTCTATACAGCTTGTATTTATGAACTGATCTTCACAAAACTTCTTGGGTACCTTTGTTTTCACCTTGGGACAGGAACGAGTGTGTTTTGGGGTGCCTTTGTTATCACTGTGCTATGAGAACAAATATTTTGGGGTTCAGTCAGACCCACTCTCGGACTAAGATTTCTTTTCTAGTTTAGCATCTGACTGTCACCCACCTTTACAATACTTTACCTATACATTTGTTACAGGCAACGGTCAGTATTTATGTACAGACCGTTACAATACTTTATATGTACCTTTGTTATCAGGTCATTACCTAGATGTTTGTCATTGCTGTGTCACATACTATACATGTACATGTCTTTGTCTTGACAAGTTGAGCTACAGTGTCATTGACACTTTCATTAAAAAAAGTCCACAAAGTAGCAAAATTTGTCGTGGTTTGACACTCAATCATAATTAGAAAGCACCCAAATTGAATTATGGCACATCTGAATATGGCTGTGCAGTTGGTCTGTTTTGGTGGTCAATTTGGGTTTTTTTTAAAACACAAAATCATTGATGTCGCATAAAAAGGAAAATTATCATGTTTGTCACTTTTACCTTAGTTACATTTGCATGCTACTAATTATATAAATAGAATACTGATGGCATCTAAACATGATATAATTGACCTGTGTTTATCTCAGTCTTTTGATTTTGAAAATGGGAGGCATGCTGTATACTGCTCACTACCATTTGAAGGGAGTGCACTATTGTTGATTCCTGGCACCATGAAAATGTTTTCAAGAAAAACACCACACAGTTTACTCCACTGGTGCACAGTAAGTAGGGATTCCAAAATTATTTCCTGATTTTTTTGACTAAGCATTTCGATTTGTTAGGTAAGGGTTAATCACCCATTTGGTGGAATCGAGGCATGCTGTTGTCTACTCACAGAAAGTAAAAATAGCAGATGCAATGGTGCGCAAGAGTGACAACTCCCCTCAAAATCGAAAGACTGGTTTATCCATCGTAAGGCCTCATCTGTTGAATTTTTTGCCATAAAATTCTTTAGGATAGCTGTGAGCTCATACACAGACTCTTACCAATGAACACATTTTTGACTAAATTAGGAGAATTTTGGTTTGGGGAACAGGTTAGTTACTTGATCCCAAAGCTGACAATTATTTGCACCCTGTCAAATGTTTTTGAGAGTAATGTCGTTTTGTTGGATAAATTTTGCGTCGAGAAATAATTCCATATATATGATGCTTTCTATTCCTAGACAAACATTTTTTTTAACCCTTTACCCTTAGCCATTGTGCAAAAATATGTGACCTTAAACCCCAATAAATAAATAAATAACCCTTTACCCAGCGTAACGGTCAAAACCGCCAACACTATTAAAAAAAACCCCACCAATTAATTTTCATTATTTGTCTCGAAAGCATAGGTTATGACCCCTCTGGAACGAGCTTATCAAGCTTGTTCCAATGAGGGGTCATAACCTATGTTTTTGAGACAAAAAATGAAAAACATTAGTTATTCAAAAATTTTGTTTGCAAGTGTTGGTCTGCTTTTCATGTTAGGTAAAGGGTTAATGTAGCAAAAGTTGTGGGGGGGGGGGGGGGGGGGTCCTACAATAATTTGAGTGGGAGAAGTTACTGTGCTTACAGTAGCTTAAGAATAGTACCATTAAGTGGGCATGGATCTTCATTAGAATTTGTTTGTTTTTTGTTTTGTTAGGTGGCCTCAATATGTCTCGAGTATTTTGCCTTGCTTTGCTGAGGGATTGATTCCCAAACTCAGGGTTTTCAAAAAATTTGAAATATTACAATATCTATCTCTTCTGTTTCAGGGTGAACCCTTAATATATCACTTATATGGTGTCTTAATTCACTCGGGTTTTACATGCAATTCTGGCCATTATTACTGCTATGTGAAGTCTCCAAGTGGAGTGTGGTACACAATGAATGATAACATGGTAAGTTCTATTTTATTTCTTGTAATTTTCCCATGGGAGCGATATGCATGGAAAGTTAGGCAACCATTGTTTACGGGGCTAAAACAAGTTCTGCTTAACTGGTAAAATAGGACCAAGTCACCATTGCCTGTGGTTATTGGTTATAGTTCTCTATAGTGGATAGTATTGGCATAAACTATTGGCTATACTTGATTTCATACTTTTGTTACAGTCATAATACAGCCAAAGATGCCGAAAGTGACTTTAAATACCAGTAAATACCTAAATTCTTGTCATTTGTGTAAATGGTTATTTGCAACTTGCCAGGGTTGTGTTAATGCAGATGACATTAAATTCTTTTCCATTTGTACAAATTTTATGGCTTAACCCTTTACTTGGAGAAGATGACATGTTTAGAAACATTTCTTGAATAACTAAAGATTTGTATTTTGTTTGCCCTCAAACCAAGCTTACAACCCCCATTAGAACCAAGCCAGAAAATAAGCAAACTGACTTCTGCAAAATGAGGTCCCCAGATGGTAAATTTCAGTGATAGCATCACTAAATTTACCCTCTGTGAACCTCAATCTGAATCAGGGTCTCAAGAAGAAATAGAAAGAGGTACCCAGAGGATAAATTGGCTGACTGTATGGGATAGCATCATCAAATTCACCCTCTGGGCACCTCTTTTTGCAAATGTCAGACTTCTTATTTTCAGGCCTGATTGGAACAGGCTCAACAAGCTAGTTCCAATGAGAAGTCATATGCTGTGTTTTTGAGGCAGAATTGAAAAAGGTAAAATTTTAATTGCAAGCTTTATGAATAGTATGGTTGGATTATGGCCCTTTGGTTTAGTAAAGGGTTCACAGAATCAATGAAGACACAGGTTGACTTGACAGTCCTTCGTGTTAGTAAATTTTACGGGTGCAAAAAAGTGCACTCGCAAAATTCCCCAAAGTTTCACAACTGTGCATGTTTGAGACAGATGTGTTTAAACACAGCTACTGTACTCACCCGTGTCGAAGCCCATATTTGTGATTAGGCCCACCCTCGCCTTTTCAGATTTATGAACCAGAGTGCCCTACTCGAGTCAACAACCCCCCCCCCCCCCCCTCCCCCTAAGTTTCAAATTGGACAAAAGTTGTTTGAGACGTCAAATTTAATACAGGCATCAAATGGAAAAACAGGTGACTTGTTGCAACACTGTACTTACCCCGGTATCAAATAGAACTGTAATACTGTATTATGTATATTTTGGGGAGTTGGGGTTTTTGTGTTGTTAAGTTCGTCCTTTGTGTAATACATTATGTCTGTGTTCAGTGAAATAAGTCTTTATTAAAAAATTAAATATCCCAAGCAAAATTGACTTGTTTATTTTTTGTCGACCTCGTTTTGGAAGCTGTGACTTCTTTCAAATAAGTGTGCAGACTGCTGTCAATAGTTGTCTGAAACACGCCCATAACATATAGTTTTCACAGTGGTCGAACATCATCACACAGATACTGATTGAACACTGCCACTTTCGAGCGGTGCACCACTCATTTTGAAAGAACACTGCCACTTTCGAGCGTGCACAACTTACTGTGAAAACGGGTGTTCAGAAATTAATGAGAAAGTGGTAATTAAAAATAAAAAATAATTACAACTCTGGTATTTGAGAATTATATAACAATTTAACCAGCGATATGATGTATGACTTATTGGTTTAATAAAACATGCTCATTTATCATTCCATCATGCTCTGCAACATGTGAAATTATGACTTTCAGTGTAAAATCAATTTTTATACCCCCGCTTCGAAGAAGTGGGGGCTATATAGGAATCGCCCTGTACGTCCGTACATACGTCCGTCCGTCCGTCCGTCCATACGTCTTTCCGGACATGAAATTCTTGTGTGCGCAACTCCTCCTACATTTATCAATCAATTTGGACAAAACCTTTCAGACATCATCACTACTAAGTGAACATGCGCATATTCCAAGATTTTTGATCTGCGACAATTTTAACCAGGTTATCTCCCTTTGACTTAGATTTTTTGTGTCTTTCCATCCGAACAAATTCTTGTGTGCGCAACTCCTCCTACATTAATGAACCGATTTTGATGAAACCTTTCAAACATCATCTCTACTAAGTGAACATGTGCATATTCCAAACTTTTTGATCTGCGACAATTTTAACCAGGTTATCTCTCTTGAACTTTGATTTAATATGGGTTTCTACATGAAATTCTTGTGTGCGCAACTCCTCCTACATTTATCAATCAATTTGGACAAAACTTTTCAGACATCATCACTACTAAGTGAACATGCGCATATTCCAAGATTTTTGATCTGCGACAATTTTAACCAGGTTATCTCCCTTTGACTTAGATTTATTATGTCTTTCCATTCGAACAAATTCTTGTGTGCGCAACTCTTCCTACATTAATGAACCGATTTTGATGAAACCTTTCAAACATCATCTCTACTAAGTGAATATGTGCATATTCCAAACTTTTTGATCTGCGACAATTTTAACCAGGTTATCTCTCTTGAACTTTGATTTAATATGGGTTTCTGCATGAAATTCTTGTGTGCGCAACTCCTCCTACATTTATCAATCAATTTGGCCGAAAGTTTACAGACATCATCACTATTAAGTGAACATGCGCATATTCCAAAATTTTTGAGCTGTGGCAATTTTAACTAGGTTATCTCCCTTTAACTTAGATTTATTATGGGTTTCTACATGAAATTCTTGTGCGTGCAACTCCTCCTACATTTATCAATCAATTTTGACGAAACCTTTCAAACATTATCACAACTAAGTGAATATACGCATATTCCCAAATTTTTGATCTGTGGCAATTTTAACCAGGTTATCTCCCTTTAACTTGGAGTTATTATGGGTTTTCAAATGGGATTCTTGTGTGTGCAACTCCTCCTACATTAATGAACCAATTTTGAATACATGTTGCACATTGTAAATGTGTTTTTCCAAATGTAAACCATATATGTGTGGGCTCTTTAAGTATTCAGTGCTGTTCTGTGGAAGGCCACATGCAAATACAAATTTCAACAACAAAAAATGATCTTTATGTATACATTACCTTATGGCCTTCGCCTACATGATCAGAAGTGCATTCCTCTAAAAACCCAAAGCGGGGGTATTAATCACCTTCAGTGATAGTTCTAGTTTGAATTTTGCCAAGGGAGGCAACTATTTTGTTATTCATATTCCGCTGTGTAAATTTTATCTGGTCTTCATATTATGATTTTTTTTTATTGATTTTGTGTGAAGCTATATTTTGTTTATTCATAATAAATGTACATATTTAAAAAAAAAACAGCTATTTTTAAACAGACTGTGTTTGTCTGTTTTCAAGGGGGTGGTTTGCAGTGTTGATTGACATACTTAACTTACGTCCATTTCTAGCTTCGAGAGTTACCTGTACAAAAAATGAAAACAACACCGCATGGTTTTCTGTTTGTTTTATTCATTAAATTGAGAATTAAAACCCAAAATCTGAAAATGAAACATATGTACAAGATAATTATGAGAATTTTTAAAGCAAATTCTGATTAAATTAGCGCTGTACTTTCAGTTTCGTTTACTGGATGAATGGGGATGTATAATGAGGAGCGGAGCGGATGTTGATATGAAGGTGGAGGGGTGGGGTGGGGGGGGGGGGGGGCGGGCGGGCATATAACAGCAGTTTTAATTTTGTTTTTGTTTTACCATTAACCAATGGACAATAACAAAATAGATGTCCATTGTGACTTGAAGCGTGGCAATGCTTGTGAGTTAAGTGCAATTTAAGTGAAGTTGAACTGTTTGATGACGGGTGCGATTTTTTGCACTCGTCTTTTTTAAATTACGGGCGCTTGCAAGCGTGAGCGAAATAGCGCCCGTCTCACACGAAGGACTGACTTGGTGTTCACCCACCCAGTGGGTTGGCATTTGGGGACCTGTGAAGCTTCGATATAGGATTTAATTCAAAATCATCCCATTCAATTTAAGTGACACAGATTCAGAAACTTTTGATCATCGAGGTGTTTTCAAAATCCTACCAGGTGTCTCCCCTTGAACTCCTGTACATGAGACCTGTTGAGAGATGTGTTCAAGGAGTTTCAGCTTCCGAAACTTCAACCAATCTAACCCTACCTGTGCTGCAGTGCCGAGTTACGATGTTGTGGAGCTGGCAGCTGCTCGTCGTTGCTCGTTGGTTCTCTCTGGGTACCCCAGCTTCTGTCACGGTCTTGATCAGCCATTGTGCGTAAATATGTGACCTTAAACACCAATACATAAATATGGCTTCCTAAACTACTTGGATTCTGTTTCAGGAATGTTTCACTTTTCAACTAGTGGGATCATACAGATGAGTCTCCATTGAATACAATACTTGGCATGGAGACTGATCGAATATTCCCCACTTGTAAGAATATGCATATGTACCACTTGAAGAGTTGTGAGATTCATTCCAAAATTCTCTGCCTGATTATCCAAATTTGTTATTTTAATTATTTTTTCTTTTCTCAAAATTTTAAGAAAATTTCAGCTAAATCCTATCAGGTGAACCCTCATAAGAATGAGCTCGTAGCACAGAGGGCTCAGACGATATTGTATTGTTTTGCTTTTTAAAAAATAATTTCTTTTAAACTGCACAATTTGTAAGTTATGCCGGCGGATGTATTCAACTTGCAGGTGAAGGGTTATACAGTTTAAGGCTGTTGAACTGACACACTTTGCCAATGATACTTATATTTAGTGTTGTGCGGTTTTATTTTTCTTGTTTCGGTTCGTTTTCGGTTCGGTTTTTAAAAAAAAACTCTGTTTATAAGTCGGTTTTTGGTTTTTTATAGTAAGACATCTGCAGTTTCCAACAGAAACTATGTAGTATCGATATAATGCCCATACTGTCATATTTTCAATGATGATTTAATTGGCAGTGACTAGCATTTGTGCTAAGTGTATAAATGGCAGGCATTATCAAAACAAAATAATATAAAAGAAAATAAAATGTAACAGTGTTCGTAGAATATCACCACTCACCAATTCTAGGCCCCCCCCCCCCCCCCCCCCCTCACCTCTGGTCTTTAAGTTCAGGCATAAGAGAGTCTATGATGAATTGATATTAACACATGGGTGCAAAAAGAGCTAATTCACGATTTCCCAGGGCTCTGTTCAGTGCTCACTCCTGGGTGGGGCCCTGGGCAGCCTAACAAAGTGACCCTACCAGCCATTGCAAATAATAACAAGCGTTGCCAAGTGGGTCACCTAGACACCCATCCTAACATAACTGATAATGTACTGATGTATGAACTCTTTTCAGTACCCCCCCCCCCCCCCCCCCCCCCCCCACACACACTCAATTGGTGACTAGTGCCACCACCCGCCCTAGTAAAATAATCAGCAATCATTTCATGTCAGTCTAGAATGGGAAAGTCATATTGTTTGTAGCTGTGTGGGCTTCAAAACGAACCACTTTACCAAATACCTATTGTCTATCTAACCCCCCCACCCCCCCCCACCCCCCCCCCCCCCCCCGGAATTGATTTCACAAATTCACTGGTGTACTGTTATATATTGTAACTTTTTTGCGTTTGCCTCTTGCCACTGCTGATTTGTTCCTTTGGTTGGCCCCCTTAAAGTTGGTTGTGTGGGAATGCAACCGTGGCACGTTGACAGTGATATTACGGAACGCAGCTTTTTCCCGTGGATATGGACGATTTGGTCTTGGGACGTTTCGGCGTCGGGATGTTTCGGTTCAAGACGTTTTGGCCTTCATATATTGAACTAAATAGAATAAGAACTTGCGGTTTCATGTTTTTAGTTGGCCGAAACCTTCAGGACAAATCGTCTCAGGTCGGAACGTCCCAAGACTGAACCGCACAATAAAACCTCTTCCCGGATAAGCACATCAAGGGAGGCAACAGACTACATACGAAACATGTGGTGGGGAAACCCGTGACAAAATTAATGTTATTTTCGAATACGACAATGGAATGCCAAGACCTTTTTCTGATATAATATTATTCACTGTCCAACAGATTGTAGATAAGTAATTTTAATTAAACTGATTGACTATGTCAGACAAACCAGTTCAAAAACAAAGCCAATTGCGCAAGGTATTTCCTGTAATCAGTGAAATGTAGGCGTGTTGGCTGTCTGTTTTGTCTTTCTCACAGAAAACACAACCCATTTTTACTTCAACGATGTGTGATTGACAACTTGTCAAACATCATTCTCGAGTGATCTGGACATGCTGCAGTGACCCCTTTACACCCAGAATGTGGCGTGCATTGACGACACTGTTATTTCCTGACTAAGCTTGACATTTCAGACATTGTTAGTGTAGACTGAATAAAGAAACCATCTCTTCCCGACATTTTAGGAAAAAACCGAAACCGTACTCATTTACCAGTTACATGGTTTCGGTTTTCAAGCAAAACCGAAACTGACTTATAAAACCGGTTAACCGTACAACACTACTTATATTATCTTGAATGATTCAGACATTGCCCATTTAGCCTATTATGTGAAATTTTTTTCAGGGCTTATTTTACAGCATGTTCCCTTTCTTTATATAATCTACTTAATGCACTTGGCTGGTAGAGGCATGTGTCGGGTACATAATTTATCATTGTTAACCTTTTACCCAGTGCACAGAATATCAAAATTCATTATTTAAAAAAATTTTTTTTTGACAAAACCATATCATGTGACTCCCCCCATTCGAACGAGCTCAATGAGCTCATTCCAATGAGGGGTCACACAATATGGTTTTGTTGAAACTTTTTGAAAACTAAGTTTTTTTAACTGCTATATTTGAAAAGTATGCAGGTGGATGTGGCTGATTTGTTAGGTAAAGGGTTAGGGATGATGATTTAACCCTTCACATAACATTGCTAGAAGATTCACCTTGCACAAAAATTAAACTAAACATTTTCATTTTTTCCCCAAGTAACGTAGGTTATAACCTGTCATTGGAACGAGTTCAATGAGCTCATTCCAATAGATTGGTAGGTAATAAGCTATGTACTGGAAGTAAAAATTGAAAAAATAGTAAGTTTCAGTTTTGAATTTTAGAAATGGCTCAGGCCAAATATTGCTGTTACATTGGGTAAGGTGTGGAATGTGAACCTAAGAACATTCTTTATACCCATTTGATAGGTCTCACAAGTCAGCACAACTCGTATCTTTACATCAGAAGCTTATTTGTTGTTCTACCACAGAATTAAGAAGAATGTGTCATCAACATCATCACCATCTTCATCTTCGTCATCGGCAGCAAAAAAGGTATGCTTCTGGAAGATTTACTTGTTTATCTAACAATAATAATATACGAATGTTATTGACATTCAACCAGAGAAAAGTAGGTTTTGCATTTTATTTTATTTTCCAGAACTAAGCTATTTAATTCTATGTGTCTGTTTGTCTCTCACTCCTCTAAGTTTCTTTGTTGGTTATAGACACTGCCTTGCCTTCATAACACGAGACAATTTGTCTCCTAGGGTAATTTGAGCAGGGAAGGGACATTAAATGGCTCCTTATCATGTGTGACATCTGCCGTCACATTAACTGTTCAATCCATGCAACACTAGGTATAGTTCAACTAGTGTTTTATAGAATCCAGTCAAAGCTACTGTAACTGATGACTAGATTTCATGAGTGGCTCTGGAAAACAGAAGTTAAAAAATCATGGATTATAAGACATCATTTCAATTACTGTAGTATTTTGTGTTACCTACAGCAGTAACAAGAGTAAATTGGAGGCATGTCTTTCAGAACCCCCCAGCAACATGTCATTAGGCAATTTTAACCTTCACACAGTACGCCAAGAACACTGTGACATGTGCAAAAAAAAGAAAATTCATGAAAAAAAAAAATTCAGGTCCCCCCCCCCCCCCCCCTTCCAAAAAAAATAATGCTTAACATCCCTCATTGGAACAAATTTGTTTCTTTGAGTGGTCATAATCTGTGTTTTGGAGGTAAAAAGAAAAAGAAAAGGCATCTTAGGCTTTAAAAAAAAAGTGTTTTTATTTTCAGGCAATCCCTCATTGAATTTGAACCCCCATCATTGGACATTTTTATTGCCTTTCAGTGTCTTCCAATATTAGTACAAACTCTGGGAGACCCAAAGCATTTTACATTTTTTGATTGATGCTTGTTTGTTTAGTTGCGTCTCCAATATGTTTGCCTTGTTACAATTTATGGAAGAGTGCTAAAGTGACTCTTCCATGACCTGTAACGAGGCAAATCCCCATAGATTCAATACTTTTACTTCAAAGATATTAAGAAGAGCATCGAAAGAATATGAAGCCTTTGAATTGCAGTACCAACAGTTTGTTTTTAGAGGAATATTTTCTTTTTCAAATTAAAAATAAATTTATTTGTATAAATATGCACTTTCAGTATTTCTATATGTACAAAGACAGACGAGATCCTCTCCATGTTTGCTCACTTTTTGCAAAAGAAAAATAAAGATTAAAAATAAAACGCTCCCTCTCTCCCTCACTGATTTAAAAAAAAAAATGCATGAGGAGAATCAATTAATTTATTTTGTTTGGCCTTAATGTTGATTTTTATGAAAAGTGTTGGACATTATGATTTTGGATTTATATGTGCTCTCCGCTGACTGGGGTATTTGTGGTGTGAAGAAGATTGAAAAGTGTGTTAGTTTTGTGCTGTTCAGTCTTCAACCTTATAAGCAAGTCTGGAAATAAGCAGACTGTCATCTGCAAAATGAGGTCCCCAGAGGGTGAATTTGGTTGTTGCTACCATGCACAGCAGGGTAGCATCACAAAATTTACCCTCTGTGAACCTCAGTCTGAATGAAGGTCTCAAGCCAAAACAGAAAGATGTACCTAGAGGATAAATTGGCCCACTGTATGGGATAGCATCAGCAAATTCACCCTTCTGGGGACCTCATTTTGCAAATGACAGAGTGCTTATATTCAGGCTTGCTTATAAGTGTTGCTGTGCTGTAAGTGTTCAGTTGATAATAAAAGAAACATGAGTGTATCTTTCAGCTTCTGTTTCAGTTCAGACATTATGACATCCTGCTTTTTTGTTACTCTCTTGCAGTTTGCATTCTGACTTTATCTTTGTTATGCCCCCTGCATAGAATAGTTGGGGGGGGCATATTGTTTAACCCCTGTCCATCCATCCATCTGTCTGCCTGCCTGCTGTCTATCCATGCATCTATCCATCTATCCACATCCAGGACACACTATTTGTCTGGCTAACTCCTCTCACAGTTTTCAGGCTAGGACTTTTTAATTTCACAGGTTGTTTGTACACATACCAGAGGTGTGTGTATTGTTAGGATTTTGATTTGCTTTAATGTTTCACACAATTGCAGGTTCTTGAACTTTGTCAATTTTTTGTAGAATTTCACCTGTATGGTACGTGGGTCATGGTTTGTGTATGTGGTAGACTTTGCGGGTGCATCATTCAGACACAGCTTATGTACGAGTAACAAATCACAGTTTGCTCTTCACCCTCCAGTGTCTATGTGCTGTGCATCCATGTGCTGTGAAGGGGCATGCTTCAGTCTAGTTTTTACATTAGTGTTGGCCATCTCAGCAGCCAAGACTTGACTAGATCTGTAGTATTTAAGTTACAAGCTTATCCAGTGACAACATGTTAGGCCAAAAAAAGTGTTTTGGTTCTCAGGCACTGCCGCATTGGAAAAATACCCCCCCCCCCCCCTCCTACCCCCCAACCCCACATTGAATTTTTTTATGGAGGTTCGAGATTTTCCCAAAAGTAAACAATGCACCACTGATCTCAGACGTACATTGCAGTATAACAAAAATAGGTAAAACGAACAGTAAAAATCCCTCCCGACTTGCTATAACATGCCAGGTACAATTACGTTAATATGTCGATGCACAACTGAACTTTATCTGTACCGGTATTTATATAAAGTTCAAACAACTTGGACTTGACATAAACAAACAACGCAATTGATCAGTGGCGGCCAATCTGTGATGAGCCCCCCTCCCCCCCCCCCTCTCTATCCCTGGACTTGCTAGGGTTAGGGGCCCTGGACATACTGCGCCAACCGATGGGAGACAACTTTGGATTTTATGTTTAAAAGAAGCCATTTCCTTGCATCTAGAAATGGTATTGGCGATTCATGCACATCCACACGAAAGGGGGCCCCGGTTGGCTTCATGGAGCTTCCCACATTTGTGCCCCAAGAACCCCCCCCCCCCCCCAGACGGGGTCCCCTGGACTTGTCAATTCTACTCCTAACGGGGTGAGCCACCACTGCAATTGACATGCATTAAATACTTGCCTTATGCATTGAAACATCTATTAAATGGTCTATCAATAACATTACAATCACATTATTTTACCACAAGGGCCAATCCAGTCATCGGCACACTAGGTATGCGCCTTCCCCTCCCCCCCTCCCCCACCCCTATTTTCTCCTGGAGGCGGGTTGTGCATTGTGGATATCTGCTTCGGGTGCGAAGTAATCGCATCTTTTGGGATTAAATATCAAAATTTGGTTCGCAATACACTCCGGCAAACTTTGGCGTAGGTGCGCCCCCCCCTCCCCCCACCCCGGCCCTCGCAGCTTTCAGTAAAGTCCTTCATTCGCCACAGAACCAACACTGTTCGGAGCAGCATTGGGACGTATAAACAGCACACCAGAAGCATATTAAAAAGTGTGTTTTTGTACTGTTGAAAGCTAACTAATGTATAATGTAAGGGAGGTAATCAAATTAGCTATCGAAGGACTCTTTTTTTTTTCATGCAGTGGAAATTGCTGATAGTGCTTACGCCTAATGTGATCCCCCCCCCCCCCCCCCCCTCCTCCCCATATTTCTCACCAAATTTAATATGCTTCGTTCCATGGCTGATTTTAAATAACTTTTAGTGATCTCAGACTTTGATATCATGAACTTTTTTTAAAGCCTTTATAAAGATCATGCTGGCCACATTTTTAGTGTCGTTAAGCTGACAAGTCACAACAACAGAACAAACCTTTTCACCTCGAGCGAAGTTTAAGACCTCAGTATTGCAGTCTCCCTGGTGGATTACTGCTTTGGGGTTCCAGCCTTAAAACGTCCCCCGCGCTGGCCACACAGTCACTTAACTGTGACTTAGTTTATTCTTTTTCAAACAGCTATGACAAAAATTAAGGTGAAAACTATTTATTTGCTATATCTGTGAACAATTCCGAATTCCCAATCTCTTAAATCCATGCTCAGAGGTCAAAGGTTTTAAAATGAGAACCATTTGTTCTTTTTCAATTCAGAGAGGGGCAAACACACAACAAGTTAAATATATGTTAAACAAGAAAATTATAGTAACACTATGCAAAAAAGGGCGATGGGGAAAATGGCAGTGATTCTCCACTTCGCCGTACAGATACAAATCTGGTTTTGTGTATATTTCAGTGGTATGAACATGAGTTTATTTCATGTCATTAACCTCGTTATCTAATTATTACCAAGTACTTGTGGGACACGGCAGTGTGGGTATAAAAACATAAACACGAAGAAATTCCTTTTAATAAGATTTAAACACCAGAACAGATGTACCGGTTATGATCCTATTTTTGTACCTCTAATGAAAAATACTGTAATGCTTCAAAGGTTTAAGGCATACCCAGAATTGCATTTGCATTGATACATATCACAGAAAGGGATATGAATGATAAAATTCTGTATTTAAATTAAATAGAGCAGGCCAGTTTGCCGCGTGGTTTATTTGGTTTCTATGTAGCTCATGGTACTATATATAAAATTTAGTAGAAATCCAGTAAATATTTAGTTCATTGCAATGGAAATGGGGTGGAGATAAAATGACGTTGCACTGTTAGTTTTTTTTCTCGTCGACTCACAGTCATAACTTTGAAAGAGCACAAAAATCCACCATTAATTAAGCTAACATGTAAGGGAACAGGAGATTGCTACGCATCTACATGATTTGATTATTGAGAGGTTTGTCCAGTCTCTGAATAGTTGTGTGCAGAAATAAAAAAAAATCATTTCAATTAAACCCGTGGGTAGACCCAGCGGCCCAATGGGTTGATCTCCCAATGCATTATGGGCTCAGATACCAAATTTGGTTTAAATATGCCCAGTAGTTTGCCCCTTGTTAGGGTGTCGCACCGCTTGCTATGGGTGTGATGTGATACAGTCATTGTACCAATAGTTCGAATTCCTGAGGCATTATGGTTTCATACACCAAACGTGGATGAAATCGGCGCAGTAGTTTGCCAGTTGCTATGACATCGGATTGATTGCTATGGGAGTTATGTAAAATGGTCAATAACCCAATAGGTTGAATTCGTAATGTATTGTGGTTCCACATAACAGATTCGGGTAAAATCGGTGCAGTAGTCTGTCCGTTGCTAGGGAGTCGCTTTGGTTACTATGTATGTCACATGACATGACAAATGGCCCAATGGGTCGATCTCCCAATGTATTATGGGCTCAGTTACCAAATTTGGTTAAAATAGGCCCATTAGTTTGCCCGTTGCTTGGGAGTCGCCCCGGTTGATATGGGTGTTACATGACATGGTCAAATAAGCACAGTAGTTTGCCCATTGGTAGGAAGTGACACGGTTGCTATGGGTGTTATGTGACATGGTCACTGTCCCAATAGATCGAATTCCTGATGCATTATGGTTTCCTACACCAAGTTTGGTTGAAATCACATTGGTTGCTATGGGAATTATGTTACTGGGTCAGTGACCCAATAGGTCGTATTCGTAATGTACTGTGGGTTCACAAACCAAATTCGGTTAAAGTCGTCACAGTATTCTGTCCGTTGCTACAGAGTTCCCTGTTGCTATGGAAGTTAAGAGGAATGGTCAGTGGCTCGATAGGTCAGATTCTAACTATATTTTGTGTCAATCAAGAGAATAATTCCAACTTGTTGGGTGTGGGATGTTAACTCTCGTTTTATTTTTTCCACAACCACTATACACCCCATGCCAGTATTAACATTTCGAAATGGTAGTTTCCAAGAAATCATTCAAAAGCTACAATTCCGACCTGAGCTTCTTTGAATAATCCTTGATTCACTGTGAAGTCTCGGCGAATCACGTCTTACGAAAAACTTCCGATGATAAAAAAAGATGTGAAAACAATATAAAGGACGGAAATTGCCGGTGATAGTTCGAGAAGAGAACTGATCGGATTCATCATACTTTGGTAAATAGGAACTTGTCTGTCTCTCCCCAAAATACATTTGTTCCAAAGCTTGTAAATTTATCAAATGATTAATTTTATAATGAGTTCTGTTATTATTTTGAACCTGTTGTGTTCTCATCAGACATTTTGACAGATTATTGAACCTGGGAATAAAACAGTTGGACCAACGACCAGCCGACTGTTAAACTTGTTTGGTGTGACCTCTAGATGGGAGCTATTGATTTTCTTCCATTTCCGTCAAAAAATATTGCCACAGCCAATGTTCTTAGAACTTAGTTTAGTCAGGCCTCAATATTTCCCTTTGGCAAACCCTACAGGGCACATTTATGATCGGATTGGTTTCAAACCTGGCATGCTTGTTTGAGGAGACCTCTAGATGAGAGCTATCGATTTTCTTCCATTTTCGGCCGTCAAAAATTGTTGCCGCTGGCAACGATCTTTGAACTTAGTTTAGTCAGGCATCAATATATTCCTTTGGCATGCCCTACAGGGCACATTTATAATCAGATCGGTTTGAAACTTTGTATGCTTGTTTGGGGTTACCTCTAGATGGGAGCTATCGATTTTCTTTGATTTCTGTCAAAAAATGTTGCCACTGGCAATGACCTTCGATGAACTTAGTGAAAACTTACTGCAGTTAAGCATCAATATTTCCCTTTGACACACCCCGCAGGGCACAATTATGATTGGATCGCTTGCAAACCTGGTGTGCTTGTGTGGGGTGACATCTATATGGGAGCCGTCGATTTTCTTCCATTTCTGTCAAAAAATGTTGCCGCTGACCTTTGAACTTAGTTCAGTCAGACCTCAATATTTCCCTTTAAACACACCCTTCAGGCCACATTTATGATCGGATCACTTTGAAAGTTGGTATGTATGTTCGGGGTAACTTCGAGATGTGAGCTATTGCTTTTTTTCATTTCCATAAAAAATTATTGTCGTTATCACCAGGCTTTGAACTTACTGCATTTGTGCATCAAATTATCCCTTTTGCACTCTCTGCAGGGTATATTTATGAATTTCCATACCCCCCCCCCCCCCCCCCCCCCCCCCCCCCCTCCAAAAAAAAAAAACAAAAACAAAAAAAAAAAAAACCCAAAACATTGCCACAAGCAATGACCTTATACTTAGTGCATTTGTGCATTAACATCTTCGTTGGTCCACATTCGTTATCAGGTTATTTTGAAACTTTGTATGCTTATGCAGGGCGACAAAGATAGGAGCTATTGATTTTCTTTTCATTTCCATAAAAAACTGTTGCTGTTAGCAACAATCTTTGAATTTATTGCATTTGTGCAGCAACATTCTTTGACATGGCCTACAGGCCACGATTATCATAGGATTGTTTTTGAACCTGGTGTGCTCATTAGGCAAGACCTTTAGATAAGAGCTATGGATTAGCATTTATTTCTGTGAAAAAAGTTGCCATTTACAATAACCTCTGAACATACTGCATTTGTGCATCAACATTCTTCCTTCAGCCAGTCTTACAGTTTACATTTAAAAATGCATGGATTACTGTGACATTGTGCACACACAATGCTGTTATGTTGAAATTTCATCAAATAACGATGCTACCAATGATCTTCAGTTTTGCCATTTCATTTATAACTTACCAAGTTCAAGTTTGTCAAGTTGAGCTACAGTGTCATTGACACTTTCATTTAAAAATGATTATTCCACTGTGTTAAGTATTCCTTCCCTCTCCTTCAGTGAACCCTTCCTGTTAAACTCTTAAGCTTTTTGGCTATTTTTTATTGAAATTTTTTATTAAATTTCTTTGGTGTTTAACATGTATTACAGAATATTTATTCTGTTTCTTCCCCAGGGTTACGGCCTCACACTAGGGGTGTTGGGCCATTTAGTCTTGCATCTTCTATCCAGTGTATCGCTTTTTCTTTGTATGAAGATCTAGCTTTGCATTTGATAGCATTTCAAGTGGTTCTGATTTTGGGCCTTTTTGTGTGCCTGATGTCTTGCTTACATTGACGTTGTTTACATTATCAGCATTCTCATATATAGACCGCATTCTAAAAGTACCTGCGGTCCGCAGTACAAGGGAAGGTGTATCTTTGGTCTGAATCTGGCCCCCTGGGCATTTCACTCGAATAATGAACTCTGTAATGTCTTACTTACGAGCTCATTTGTCTGGGCTAACGTCGGCTTACTTGGTCGACCTTCTACAGGGATATGGCAACAGAATTATTCTTCAGAGCGATGTTCAGAGTCTGCTTCTATTACTCCGACGTCTCGGTTTCATCGTAAACGAGAAAAAGTCGGGTCTAGCTTCGTACAAGTCGTCTATTCACTGGGGATTGAGCTTTGAGACTCGCAATAATCTGGTTTGCCTGCCGTTACCCAGAGCGAAATTAGTCAGTTGTTATGCTCACTTTTGTCTACACTCCGACGCATTAATAGTGAGGGAGTTCATGCGACTGTTGGAGCTGTGTGGAGCATCTGTGGATCTCATTCCGATGGGCCGCACACGTCTCCTCCAGATATTCTTCACTCAGAACTGGAGTGTGAAGACGCTTTTGCTTGAACCAGTATTGTTTTAACAGACCTAGTAAAACAAGGGTTCAAATTGGGCAGATATTCAGTGGTTAACTCAGGGAGTTATTCAGCAATTTCATGATTATGATGGATGTCAGTCAGATGGGTTGGGGTGCGACCTTAAGTCCCGCAGTCTTGAGGTGTCGGGGTCTTTGGGACCCACCCATTCCAGGAGAAACACATAAACATCAACGAGAGAGATGATGTAAATTAGCTAGCGCTACAACATTGGATTCACATAATAATAGACATCCATGTTCAATTTGGCTGGACAACTCAACAGTAGTAGCGTACATCAAGAACCAGGGCGGCACCCATTCATTTCCGTTATGCCAACTAACGGAGAAGATTTTCCTAATACGTCATGAATCATCATGTTCGTCTTTTCATCCGTCATATACCGGGTCGCCTGAATGTACTAGCAGACTCCCTCTCTCGGAAAGTCGCCTGTTGCAATTGGAATGGACACTCAACAAGCGAGTATTTGGACAGTTTTGCCACCAGAGGGATCGCTCCATGATAGATCCGTTTGCGACGCACTGGAACAATCAGTTACCATTGTTTGTGTCACCATGCCCAGACCGTTGAGCGCATGCAGTAGACGCTCTGCGGATCTCATGGGGATGGATGATAGGATACGTGTATCCTCCAATTCATTTGATTCAGTAGATTATGTTTAAATCAAACCGTCTTGTTGTGAATCCTACTAGTAGCACCTCTGTCGTCAGAAACCTTGGATCAGTCTTCTCAAGTGTCTGTTATGGGACATTCCTCCACTAGAGGACCTTCTTTATCAGGGGAAGTTTTTGTTCTTCACGTCCTTCTCTGCCCATAGTGGCATAATTTAGTCGGGTAGACGTGAGGGAACCATTGCGGTTTCTATATTATTTTATGACTAACACAAGACCGATTAAGTAATGCGGGTGAGGAGGGTTCGATATGACTTTAAGCCCTATTTATTGATAATAAATTAATACCTGAGTGCCTGTTTGACGGCTGTTTATATTGTTTTGTGGTACATCTTTTACTGATTCCAGAGTGCTCCCCTCTTTTTGATGATTCCCTCAAAAGAAGGGGGGGGGACGATTTTTTACCTCTCCTCTGGCTTGATAGGTATGTAACTATGAGAAAAGCTGTTTTGTCCGCAATTATATCCTGCATACAGCTGGAGTTTTATTGTGTATGGCGTATGTTTGTGGGAGGATATTCTCTCATTCTCAAATTCGCTGTCCTAATTTTTTGGGCTTAGTCCGGGCTAATCTTAAAAATTGGGAACTCGTTACATCCAATTAGCATAGTCTTCATGCTAAGTATAAGGAATTACTTGAACTGGGCTCCTTTGGTATGATATATCTTCTCTAGTACTGTACAGAGGAAATATATGTAATTCCTAATAATTTTAATTTCCTTTCACCTTACAGGATTGGAACTATGTTGATCTACTAATTCTGAAGTCCAAGGCCCTCCACCTTTTTACGATTCAGCTAGTCTGGGCCATTGGTTTACAGTGTAAAAATATTATAAATTCATAGTAATTTGTATATTTTCATACTTACCAATGGTCCAGACGGAGATGGCCCTCCCATGAGTGGGCACTCATTCCTTCCTGCTGAATTTTTATGTAGTACTCTGTTCTACAAAGAATAATATTGGCGCCAATTCTGGTCACTTCCTGACATCTGCGCATGCACGGAGAGTAAATGTATGGAGGGCTAACTTTGAGTTAAGCACCAGCTAGTCTGGGCCATTGGGAAGTATAAAAATATACAAATTACTCTGAATTTATAGTGTTCATTTGAAACAAAATTCTTTAAAAAAAGACATATTTTTATAGTGTTACCAATGACCCAGACTTAGCTGGTGCTAACCCCAAAATATCTAGGGCCAAACACAAATTTTGCCCCCCCAATCCCCAAAATTTGCATGCAAAACCGAAAATTAGAAGTCCTATCCAGCCCTCCATACATTTTACCCTCCGCACATGCGCAGACTCCAGGAAGTCACCGAATCTGTCACCAATAAAATCATTCTTTGTTTTGGGCCTTGTCAGATAACAACAAACTGACATTTGTGCTTTTAAGTCTCAATTAATAATGATGCCATACCCAAATCAATGGTTAAATTGGTGGATCCAAGGACAGAACTGGATGAAGGAAGGACGAAACGGTGGTTTGAAACGTTCAGGGCTGTAATTTTATAATATTTATTAAAATTAGTTCATGTTCCCTAATTTCGGGACATGAGCCTGACGTTATCACTGATTGATTATGATCTATCGACTGTTTATTTAGTATTCCTTCCCTGCCTTCCCTTGATCCCCCAGTTAAGCTTCCAAGCTTGTTGGCTTGTTTTAATAAAAAAAAATTATAAAAACTATTAACGTTTTATACAGAAGATTATTCTGTACATCCCCAGGGTTATATCCTCATCCTAAGGATGTTCGGGCATTTTGGTCATGCATCATACATCCAATATATCGTTTTTTCTTCTGAGGAAGTTCTTGCTTTACATCGGATAGTCTTGTTTCTGTTACTGACTTCGGGCCGTGTTGCCTGGGGTCTTGATTCCGGTGTTTTGTTTACATTACATTACTCTAGGTAGTTTCCTATTTTTGTTTAGGAACAACAGTTGTAAGTAACATTAAGTATTCTGATAGTGTGGTAGTTAATTTTACACAGATTTTCTAATTTTGTCCACACTTAGGCTTTTTTGGGCTCATCATTCCCTTTGGGAACTTGGGCTCTTATTAGGAACATTTTTTTCACAAATTTTTGTTTTATTTTTGAAAGAGTTTTTCTTTTGGATATATTTATTTCATTGATTATATTTTAATGTTATCTTATATTATATGTAGATTTGGTGGTGGTACAATGACATATATTAGTATTTAGGTAATTATATTTATCTAACAGTATGGCAAATAGAGGAAACCGTTCCTTTATTTGCTTGGTCGTTGTAATGAGTTTAGTTGATGTACTACCACTAATTCTACTCCATATGTTAGATTTGATAATCTGAATGACGGGCGTCATGGTTTGTGTTAGGCGAGTGGACTCTATCAGTCCTATCGCGGCGAGGGGATTCGGCTGGTCCTCTCGTCAAAATGTCACTATAGTTTTTTAGTTTCTATTTACAGAGGAACAACAACATAGTGTGGCTTCATGACGCCGTCAGGGAGTGTGCTGCCGTCGTCACAAACCAATGAAGAGCTAGCGGCAAAAGTGCTCAAGGAATTAGACAAATGCCTAGATCCTTAGTGGCAACCTTGTCGCCAGCTAGCTCAACCGGCAGATCTCACTCATATGTGGGTGATGTGATGCCGGGTATGTCCGTAGAGGTCGAGAAGAGGAATAAGGGTGTCGCGAGCACTATAAACATACGATCGTGCTCACCCGGCGACGACGGAAAGGAGGAAGTAGACATGTTCTTAGGTATGCTCGTCCAGGTCTTCCGTGATCGCGAGTAAGAGAGAGGCCTCTCTCTCTCTTATAACAACATCTGGGGTCAGAGGTTGTTTGTAGGAACTTGTGTCTGTCAGACAAATTCTGAGGTATGCTCATCCAGGTTTTCCGTGATCGCGAGCAAGAGAGAGGCCCCTCTCTTTTATACCAACATCTGGGGTCAGAGGTTGTTGGTAGGAACTTGTGTCAGTTGGAAACACGGGACGCTCCTTCCATAGACTGCCAGGGTCAGCCAGTCTTATAGCTTCCTCTATGTTCGAAAAGCACACACGACCGCACAAGTCCATTGTCGCCAGCTAGCTCGACCGGTGAAGTAGTTACTCAGGCCTCTGAGAACTGTGACACCAGGTGTATACGTTCCGGGTTAGGAGATGATATAGGGTGGAGCGAACAATATGATATGCAACTATGCTTACCCAGCGACGACAGAAGGTGGAAACCGGCAAGTTCTGAGGTATGCTTGTCCAGGTCATCCAGGACCACGAGCAAGAGAGAGCCCTCTATCTCTTACAGCATCATCTGGGGACAGATGTTGTTGGTAGGAACTTGTGTCAGTCTGAGTATACGTCCATGCCTCCTAGCTCAACCGGCAGATCTCACTTGTATGTGGATGATGTGATGACGGGTATGTCCGTTTCGGTCGAGAGAGAATAAGGGTGTAGCGAGCACTGTTTAATCGAATCATGCTCACCCAATGTTGATGGAAGGAAGAAGATGGCAAGCTCTGAGGTACGCTCGTCCAGGTCTCTCCGGACCATGAGCAAGAGGGAGGCCCCCTCTCTCTCTCTTTCAACAACATCTGGAGCCGGGTGTTGTTGGTAGGAACTTGAGTCGGTCAGACCTTACGTACATAGTTATTGTCCGCTATGCTTAGTTCAATTCTTAGCCGGGGACGGCTACAGTTTTGCTTCTTTAGCGTCTACCAAGCACTCCCGACTGCACCTTAGCAAAGTGACTCAGGATTTCCAGTCTGCATCGTCAAAAGATCCATCTTTTGTGAAGAAAGTCGCACCATCTAGTAGTCAAGGAGATGAGGCTTCATTCATCGTCCGCAGTAATAACTATATTGGACACCCTGTCCTATGAGCAGCCGGCAGATAGGCTACTCATGACTGCTGCTCCTCAGGCCTCCGTAACGGACTTGCTGTTGCAGTTGCGCAGCTAATCGCAGTATTCCTGCTAAGGCAGAAGCACTCAACATCAGTCTCAAATCTTGAGCTGTTGCATGGTGCTTATTTGGTCCAGTCACCTGCCTGTTTAGATGCTGGTGACTGATTCGAACTGATTTGAACATATGATGGAAAGGATATCTTTTCCTTCCGAACAACTCTTGGATGATATAGATACCATACATTGTCATTTCCTTGAACTTGTTCCAGTGAATCAAAATGCTGCGAGCAATTATGAGAAACCGCTAGCGTAGTTAGACGCTGACTTCATCCGGGTAAAGAGCAGGGTAATAAAATCTCTTTCCGGTTAAGTCTACACGGGTGTCACAGGTCTTCAATTGTGGAGACGACACCATATTTAACTTCCTGCGGGAGAAAGTAATTCGGTTTCTTATCATCCTCCTCTGTCATTTTTAATCGTTTGTGATTGTTCACATACTTTTAAAAACAACAGGGGAAGATATGGAGATTTCCTCTGCATTGAATGAGCAGGCTAAGATCCTAGTTTTAGCCTTACCTTCATCATTTAGCTATTCGCTCGGACGCAATTAAGAAGATAATTTCTTAGAGCGAATTTAGTCTCATGGTCATATGTACTTTAATTTTAAGTACTGTGACGCATCATCTATATGGAAAGGAATTTTGTGGTCGTTTGTACCCTTTAAAATTCTTTCCAGACCTAATATATATATCTCGGTCTTAACTAATGTTAAGTGGGAGTTGTTCAGATGCAACAAAGCCTTGTGTCTTCATCTTTGCATTTGACTAGGTGGAAAACTTGCCATAGGTCGCTTTAGTCTTCCAACTCAAGTCTTTTTGGTATGAATCAATTCTCGACTCTTTAAGGTGGGGTCTAATGTACCAACACCAGCAGAAAGAGTACGAGAGGTTGTCCTAGACTCAGATCGTCTATAAGGACACATAGCAAAGGTATTGGTATACCTAAGTCTTTGATGGTAAGCTTTCATTATTGTAGGATTATTCTACAAGAAAGCATCTATACTCGACTCTTTAAGTTGGGGTCTAATCGACCACACCAACAGAAAGAGTAGGAGAGTTTGTCCTAGACTCAATTCGCCTATAAGGGCTCATAGCGAAGGTATAGGTATCTCTCCTACATATATTTCTTTAGGATTGTCGATACAGCCACTTGGATAGGGTTTTCTCGTCAGACTGAGTTACTGATCAGACTCCTCTGAGCCGGTAGTTTGAGGCTCGTATAGAGCTCGGTCTGGCCGATTTTGACTGGAAGTGGATAATTAGGTTATTTATGATTATCTTTCAGTCGAAAAGCGAACGTTTGCCAATTGTAGCGAGTATTGTTCTTTAGATCACTTGTTTTGTGAACTAGATAATGTCTCATGGGATGTATGATAGGATACACGTATCCCACTATTCATTTGGATGGTTCACCTGTTGTTTCACAGAGCGAATTAGCCAGCTGTTTGGCTCGCTTTTATCTGTTATCTAATGCATTAACACTGAAAGTTTTATGCACCAGATGGAGTTGTGTGGAGCGGCTTGGAATGTTATTTCTATGGGTCACTTACACACATGTCAACTCCAGTTATTAACTGGAGGGGTAGACGTTTTTCCCTCTAGACCTGTTTTGTTTTAGAGAATCTTTTAACCTGAGGTCAAGTTTGGGCATATATTATGGTTTCTCAATTATTTCAGAATTGAGTTCGTATATTGAGTTACAATCCTGAGTCCAACGGTCTCTCTATGCAGGGATCTTGGGACCCTCGGTTATTGGAATTCACATATTCAATGGTGTCTCATTGTTTACATTATATCATTGAATTTTTTTCTGTTCATGTATTTATAGACGCAGATCAGAGTTTATCAGAAGAGAAGTATCGCTTCTTTTGTCATTATTTTCCAATAGAAGGGACGTTTATGTTCATTCTATTGTTAAATAAGTCAGTTGGCTATTCGTACTGCTTGGGTTATTTTATCTTCCAGTTAGCAGTCAGTGCTTAAGATTTCAGTGCATAAGTAAGCACTGGCTATATCTTGCACTTATTCTAACTGTATAGCTATTACATGATCTTATGTAGGATCTCTTCAGGATAGTAAAGTTTTCGGCGCATGGGAATAATAGTTTCCATTATTTGTGTCGCGCTAGTATAAGGCTTTTGAGCGCATACATTGACGCTCAGCCATTTTCATGGGAATGAATGATAGGATATGTGTATCCTTCAATTCATTTGTTCCTATTGATTTCATTGAGGTTATGGGGTCTTGTATTGAATATTATTCTGCACGTCATTCTCCGCTCTCAGTAGCATTACAGAGTATTTCAGACGTGAAAGAGCTTTATGGTCACTATATTATTGCTGTCTGCACCAGCAATGATTAAGTAATGTGGGTAAGGAGGTTTCGACATATATTCAAATTCCCTTCCTCCCCCCCCCCTCCCATTTTGTCCACTTCTCTGCCTTATGAGGTATGTAACTATTGAGGAAGCTGTCTTGTCCGTACTGTGTTCGGCGATCAGCTGCAGTATTATTGTGTGGCGTAGGTTTATGGGAAATTTTCTCTCATTCTCAGTATGCCATAATAATTTTTAGAGCCCAGTCCAGACTAGTCTCAAAAATTGTTTATTTGTTACATCCTAATTAACATGATTTTATGCTTAGATTTAGAATTTACATAATTGGGATCCATATTAGGGTATGTCTCTTCTATTATGGTATTAAGAGACATACATGTAAATTCTAATTTCTTCATCATGGATTGAAGGATTTGATCTATGTTGATCTACTATTTTGGAAGTTCTAGGCCCTCCGCTTTTTTACGATTCAGCTAAGTCTGGGTCATTGGTTACAGTATAAAAATATGAAAAAATTTATAGTAATTTATATATTTTTTATACTTATCAATGACCCAGACGGGAATGGCCCTCTCATGAGTGGGTAGTACTGGGCACTCACACCACCCCGCTGAATTATTATAATCTTTTTTTCAACAAAGAATGATTATATTGGCGCCAGATTCGGTGACTTCCTGGTGTCTGCGCATGCACGGAGGGTAAAATTTATGGAGGGCCAGATATGACTTCTAATTTTCGATTTTGCATGCAAATTTTGAGGATTGGGGGCAAAATTTGTGTTTGGCCCTAGATATTTTTGGGTTAGCACCAGCTGAGTCTGGGTCATTGGTAAGTATAAAAAATATATAAATTACTATAAATTTTTTCATTTTTTGTAAACATCCACAGTGTTATTTTATTATTTTGGTTTAAAATCACTAGATAAAACACAACTAAGTGCAAAGACTTTTTCTTCGAAAATAATACCCCACAATTCGTCATTTCAGTCATTAGTTTCATTTGTTTCTGAATATTAATACACCCTTATGGAGTGTGGGCAATTCATTTCCTGTGGTTGTTTTCCATGGCTTGGTTCCTCTTGTCACCCATTGTATTTTTAGAGTTAACAGATATGCCCAGTATGTTTGCATTAGCCATGAATGCACTCATAAGTGGTCATTATTAATGTTTAAATGGATTGATGATTGTTATGCAGGCTTCTCTTTGTTTCTGTTTCTCTGCCGTGTGTACCCACATACCCATCAGACTTCTGCTGTGATAAAAAAAGACCTGAAGATTTGGAAGTTTTCAGGAAAATTCAAATATATTTTTTTTAATCAGCCTTAAGTTTGATAGTCTTGGTTTCGAATCTGTTGATACTGGTTCTAAAGAAAAACTTGAAAATTTTTCAAGACAGACAGATGTAGATAACACAGATCTTAGAGGATTAATATATAAATATTATGTTTATGTGAATTATTATTTATTGCTGTGTTTGATATTATCTGTAATAAATATTCGCAGTAATGAAAAAGAAATATTCAGTTTGAAATTGCTGCTTGTCATTTTTTTGAGATTGGTGCAAAAAATGATGATGTTCCTACCCACATCTCCATTGCTATGGAAGAGCTTCTTAATATTCAGAAGTTCAAAGTTTACAATGACAGTGTCGATGGAAGCAATGAATAGAATGACATGGGCAGAATTTCAAAAGATTTTGCATGAGAATCAAAATGACATGATGATCAATCTATTCTACAGTTCAGAAATGAATTTGCAAGAATCATTGCTAGAAACAGATTCTCTGATTCTCACTAAATTCTACCCCTGAATAAAACAAACGCTCCGTGTAATTCGTAATTATATTCAAGTAACCTAAACACGAAAATGAGATTATACACAGAAATTTTTCAGAAGTATTCATTCCCTGAATTCGACTCACTCATAATTTCCAGCCTTCAAATTGCTTACTTATGAAACTGAGAGTACTTGAAGTGAACAGAGGTTGAATGTCACTGAGACATATGCAACAGTTACATGTAAAAGGGGTCAATTTACCTAAAAAAAATTTGTAGGGCAATTTTCCAGCTTTGCAACTTATACGCTTGCCAGAACGACAAAGAGTTAAAACCGCTTTTGAGCAAAGTTAATATCTTAAGTCTTAATCTTAAGAAAGATTTGTTTCTAAATCTTATATTCATGTTCATTTCAGCCTCCTCTAATAGGACCACAGTTGCCACCCAACAGAAACATTCCACCAACTGACTGCAAGAATTACAATGGATCACACAGTATGTACACTTCATATTTGGCAAATAGTATCTTTGCAACAATGTTTTACAAATTTATTGGAATAAGGTCATAAAAAAAAATTTCTTGTATTTTTCCTCAATATTATGTTGATGGAGGGAGGGATCCCTCCTTCCACACCAGTAATCCACAAAATAGTTATGAAAATATTCTGCATTAGAAATTTAACTCCTCACACAGTTATATTGAAAAAACTAATTTCAGTAGTGAAAATTTAACCAACTGCATCATGTTTGACAGAGCTCATTGAGCTCTGTGAAACAAGATCTTTTAAATTCTTAGTTTTACTAGTGCAAATAGTATCATTGAAGAGATTTCTAGGTGAAAAAAGGAAGTGTTGAAGTAGATCTTTACTGATGAAAGACATTGGTGCCTGAGAAACAAAAATTAAAAAAAAAAATTTTATTGCCAAATTCAGCTCCTTGGGACGCATTTAGGGTTGGCTAGGAGACTGACATTTTAATAATGTGAGTATGAACTCTAAAGATATCCTCAATCCTTCAATATCATATCCTCAATCTTTTGTAGTGAAGCCTGTTTTGAGAGGCCACTATCATGAGAGGCCACATGTCTTGAGGAACCACTATGACCTTGTACCATTTGGCTGTTTTACTCTGAATAGGACCTGTTATGAGAGACCACCTGTTTTGAGAGCCCATTTTTGCCTGGCAAAAAAGGGGGTCTCAAAACTGGTTCCATTGTAGTATGTTCATCATGAAGTTTTTGGCTTACCTTGACAAGAGTCAAGATAAGCCATTGCCATCATGCATGCGGAAGTCTGTAAGTCTGTGAGTCTGTTCACATTTTCTTTAGCACAGGCTATACACCCCATAGTTCTTGTCCAATCATCATGAAATTTCATATACAGGTTCGAGGTCATGTCTAGATGAGAACATCCCCCATTTGGTTGTGATTGGTCAACCATGATGGCTACGCGGGCCCAAAACCCGAAAACTTTTAGCACAGTCTACAGTTCATATTTATTAAGGGATTTCATTGTAACTTGGTAGAATGACTCCACATAAGGTCTAGATGAGAACGTTCCCTTTTGGTCGCCATCGGTCAGCCATGACAGATATGCATGCCCAAAACCTTTAGTACAGTCTACAGGTTGCATTTATGAAGGGATTTCATTGTAACTTGGTAGGATGACTCCATATAAGGTCTAGATGAGAACGTCCCCTTTTGGTCCCGATCAATCAACCGTGATGGCTGTGCAGAACTGAAAACCTTTAGCTTAGTCCACAAGTTGTATTTATGAAGAGATTTTATTTTAACTTTGTTAGGATGATTCTGTATAATGTCTAGATGAGAATGTCCTATTTTGGTTAGGTTCAGTCAACCGCGATAGCCACAAGGGCACATTACCTTGATTCCTTTAGTACAGTCTGCTGCTTGCATTTATGAAAGGATTTCATTGCAAATTTGTAGGATGACTCTGTATAATGTCTAGATGAGAATGACCTATTTTGGCCATGGTATGTGAACCATAATGGCTGCACAGGCACGTGACCTAGATTTGTTTAGCACAGTCTATAGTTCATATTTATAAAGCAATTTCATTGCAACTTGGAAGGATTACTGGGTATGATGTCTAGATGAGACTGTTCCAATGAGGGGGTCACATAAGGTTTTGTTGAAATATTTTGAAAAATTTCTTTCTTTCAACTGCTGAATTTGCAACATTACATGGGCAGATGCAGGCGATTCATTAGGTAAAGGGTTAAATCATTTACTTCCTTATTTCTATAATGACCACACATACTGCTCCATCCCCTAACTTGTTTTGATTGCACAAACTTTTGTGTTGCAACACTGAAGTAAGTGTTTAAACCATTGTGATCACTCCATTGGCAATGCTACCAACAGGAATGACAGTGCATGAAAGTAAGCAATAATCATTGTTGAAACTAACAAATGTTTCCATCTCTCTGACCAGAGGCCACTTTTTAATGGGCAGATAGTTGAGAAATGTTGTGATCTTGTCACATAACTACTACTCCATTGACGCGAGATTTCAGAAATGAAATTGGCAAAATCAAGACTGAATTATGAACAATGATTGAAGATGGCATCTGAGTTCACCACTTTTGTATTTCTTTTTTGACAAATGAGATTGTTGGAAGGTAAGTGGACACAGAATGTCTGATCAGATCATGACCCAGTCATGGACCGTTCAGTATTCTCATTCCACTTTTGTAAGCACAGTAGAGTGGAACTATAGCCACCCTGCCAGAGAAAAATATTCAGTTAACAGGAGTATATAATTAAGAAGAATTGGGTCAATTTCTTGTCTTCTAGTTATAAACAGAGCATTTATTCTATAATATCTGGTTTGGCAGCGCTCACTGAGCTATGTAATAAGATTTCATAGATAAAATGTCTGTACTGTATGTTTTGAGGTCAAAAATATCTATAAATGTCGGGAATTCGGTTTTTAAGCAAATCTTCAGCAGATAAGCTTTTTATGCAGTTAGCAGGGGTTTACTTTTTTTCATCATCTATATGCATTTAACAGGTCAAATTTGTACTGGAATTATGATAAATGGCTTGATTTTGTAAGTTATATACGATCAACAGGGTTATTCAATTAAGATACATTCAAGTAGGCTCCACTCTCATGTATATTCAGTATATCAGGGCAATTGTTTATAGTTGGCATATATTTCAAAATTTAATGCAATCTTCATTTCAGGTGTGAACAAAAATGATATTGGTGTTCCTTTGTGTCAAAAGCCATCAACACCTTCAGCTTCCGCTTCTGTATCAAGACCACAATCATCTCCCAGCTCATCTTTGCCAGAAAAACATGAGAAAGTGTCATTTGGCCTATCAAAGAATTCACCAAACCACAAACATCACTTGAAGCATAAACATGATAGGCCATCAGATGGAAAACCTAGGATTGTCATGCATATCAAAAATGGGAAAGTCACAACATTTGAAAAATCTCCTGATGGAAAATCAAAGCGCATGAATCACAAAGCAGAGAAACAGTCTGGTTCACTTCATTCCCCAGCAAAGGTGGCTCATTTAGAAGAAGCAACAAAAAGGTCACCTGTGAACAACAACAGTCATGGTGAAGTGATGATGAACCATGTCAGATCACCAAGTGGTAGATTTCAGGATGACTCATTTGAAAAGCATGGGAATAGAAAGGATGGTAACTCTGTTGTCTTTGATGAAAGACTAAATGCAACAACTTCTGTTCCAGGTAACAGCAGGTTATTGGAAAGTGTTTCACGTTTTGAAAAGCGTGAAACAGGATTTAGAAAGGATCGACAGCATTTATTACCCACTAAACGTAGTCCGCTACACTTGCCACTGAAACCAAACTCTCCTGTGAGAAATCTCAGTGAAGAAAGTCCTTTAACTTGTATTACATCTCCAGTCAAAGACAAAATCAACTCTACCACAAACTGGCAAGTTGAATGTCCAGATGCTGCACCAAGTCCTTCAGTTGGATCTTCTGGAAGTGCTGCCAGTGTTAATTCAACAACGGAATGGCAGATATCGTCTCTTAAAGAAAACAAGAAATTTTCTTCAAATAACTATGCCTGTGATAACACACCATGTGGAAAATCACCCAGTGAAAGTAATGTTATTTCATCAAATGCTCATAGTAAATGTTTGGAGAGTGTGGAGGTAGCAAAACATGATGAAAGAACTGTACCTCATCACAAGAAATCAGCTCTTGATGTTAGTGATGTGGAAAGTGTCTCCAAACGGATGGGGAGTGAAAATAAGTCCCAGGTTACAACTGTTGTCAAGAGTGATGTGGCAGAGCCAAACATGGGAAAATACTCATCAAAGAATGTTTGTGTGAATGATTATAATGACAATAGTGCTGTGAAATATGAAAAATCTCATTCAGAAAATTTGGAACATGCTGATGTGTCTGATCGCCAACAACTCTTGTCTCCTGCTGAGGGAACTGATGAATATAAGCATTTGAATAAGAAGCACAAAAAACATAAGAAACACAAAAAGCATAAGAAGATGAAAAATGATGATGGATTCAAATACAAGAGACTGGATAATGATTCCAGCCATAGTAAGAAAGTTAAAAAACACAAAAAGCACAAACATAAGCATAATGATGATTCAGATGATGAAAAGAGTCAGAGAAAACACAAACGCAAACACAATGATATATCCATTGAGGATCAGAGTGGAAAGAAACACAAGCACAAGCATTATGAGGCATCTGATGAGGATCCAAGTATAAAGAAGCACAAACACAAACACAGTGATGGTTCCGATGATGAATGGAACATGAAAAAGCAAAAACACAGTGACTTAACAGGTGATGATTATAATGTGAAAAGGCACAAGAGAAAGTACAGAGATATGTCTGATGAGGAAGACCATATAAAGAAACATAAGCACAAGCAAAATTCTGATGATTACCAAGCAAACAAGAAAGTGAAGGTTGAAGAAGAGCACTATGAGTGGGTTGAGAAGACCAAAGATGTTTCATCAGAAAAATCAGTGGCTAGTGAATCAAAACATTTGGTGGACCAAAGCAAACAGGGTAAATGGACATAAAAGTTTATCTTTTTGTAAAAGAAATCTCCCCATATGTGTCTGCATGTAACATGACCAGAAGAAAACACTTCCACAAACATTTCTTGTAAACTAAAGATTTTAATCTTGTGTCTCAAAAACATTGCTTCTGACCTCTCATTGGAATGAGCTCATTCCAATTAGAGGTCATAAGCAATTTATTTTTTGCTATTCACAAAAATGTCCATTCCAATTATATTATTTCAATGTTGGCCAGGGAGCGTGGTGCCTCACTGGTTACTGTATTGAACTTCAAACTGTAAGGTCCAAGGTTTGATCCCAGCCGTTGGCAACTGTGTTGTGTTCTTGAGCAAGGCACTTGATTCCAAATGCCCACATGGGGGCATGGTGGTCCTGTGTACTTAGGCGTACTGCATGGCGAAAGTGTACTTGCCTCAACCAATTTTTACTCTGCTTGTGTAGAGTTGGTAGGTGGAGGAGTTTGACATTACTCGACGCTGCTCGTTGGTTCGCTCCAGGTATACTGGTTTCTACCACCTGTAAAACTGAATGACACTAGGTGATCCTGGCTGCCAAAGAGTCATTAAACCCCAATAAATACATTCAGTTTTGACCTCAAAAACATGACTTGTACCTCATTGGAATGAACTCATCAAGTTAATTCCAAAGAGGGGTCATGAGCTATGTTTTTCCAAGCCCAAAATGAGAACATTTCATTTTTTAAGTACATATACTTGCAAGTGTCTACTTCCCTTGTGTTGGGTAAAGGACAATCATACATAATAAAAATTCAAATTATCACTGCGATAAACATGCTCTGTTTTACTGGTAAAATAGGACACAGTCACCAACGTTTGGGCGCAGCAAATCCTCCCTAAAATGGGCAACAATGGCTTATTAATGTCACCCCTGGTCTTTAGTTGATACTCATGTTGTGGTCATGATTAGCCATTGTACAAAAATATGTAACCTTAAACACCAATAAATAAATAAATAAATAAATCATCGTTACCATGTAGCCCTGCTTAAAGGGACAAGATGCTGCCATTTTCTTTTGAAATGATGAAACCAGCAAATTTCATAAGTGAATGTATCCGTATTTTCTTTATTTAGTTTATTCTGTTACTTTCAAAGTGACAGCTTCCATGAATTTGGCCTTTTCATCACTTAGCCTTCCATAACTCATATTTACGCTAGTTGTCACAGAAATGTGCTCACGACACTGTCTGGCAGTATTATTGGGGGCTCAGGTCTTGGATTGATTAGAAAGATCCTGCCCAAACACCTATTTTCATTATGTAATTGAGGTTCCAAAACTAATAATCTGCGATGTTCTTCATCCCAAAATACCAACCCATTATGTCATCAGTGAAAACAAGCTCACATGTAAATCATCTGTTTGGTCTGGCTTCACATCTTGAACAGTCTTTACAAGGTGTGTGATCGCCATGAATCCCTTTCTCCCTACTGCAGTAAACAAGTTCTGCTTTACTGGTATAATAGGACCTGTAAAAAAGTCTGGAGTGGAAGTCCTCTTAAAGTGGGCAGCCCAGTTATAAATGATTGGCTAAACTTGATCTCATACCTATGTTGCACTTATGATATAGCCAAAGATACTGAAAGTGAGTTTAAACACCATTAAATAATTGGTCCTTTCATATATTATCATTGGTTACTGCCAATTGAATGTTTCCTTTGTTACAGCCATGGTCAGTACCGCTTATGCTTGTATAGTTCACAAGAAAAATAGAGAGGAGGGGTTGCTAAGTGTTAAGCACTTATCCTCCAATCTACTTTGCCCCCCCCCCCCCCTTCTTCCTGTGGGAAGCCCGGGAAGTGAAGCAGTGCTTGTTTACTGTGGTGAACAAGCTCTGTTTCACTGGTAAAATAGGACCCAGTCGCTAATGATTGGGGTGCGAGTCCTCTAAAATAGGCAACATGGGGTATAAACGATTGACTGACCTTGACTTTATCTCCATGTTGTGGTCATGATTAGATATTGTGCAGAAGTATGTGACCTTAAACAACAATAAATAAATAAATCTACTTTGCCATATATGCAAATGAAATGTCCTTAAACTATTAGAAAAACTGTCATATAGTCCCGGGTACATTCAGAGTATTCCCAGTGTTTGAACTGTTAAATAATTTGATTTGAAATATATCTATTTTCAACAAAAAGTTAACATGACTTGCAAAACCAGTTGATTTTGTGGTTTCCATCATGTAGGATCTTCCCCATGGGAACCAGGAAGGTGAAGCAGTGCTTGTTTATTATGGTAAACAAGCTCTGTTTTATTGGTAAAATAGGACCCGGTCACCAATATCTGGGTTGGAAGTCCTATAAATTGGTCAACATTGATTTAACCCTTTACCCAACGTAACTGCCAAAACCGGCCAGCGCTATTCACAAAAATCGCCAATTAATTTTCATTATTTTTTCATTTTTTGTCTCAAAAACATAGGTTATGACCCCTCATTGGAATGAGCTCATCAAGCTCGTTCCAATGAGGGGTCATAACCTATTTTTTTGCAACAGAAATGAAAAAACTTAGTTATTCAAGAATTTTGTTTGCAAGTGTCGTCTGCTTTCCAGGTTAGGTAAAGGGTTAAACCATTGGCTGGACTTGTCTTTATATCCATGTTACAGCATAATTAGCCATTGTGCAGAAATGTGTGACCTTAAACACTAATAAATAAATAAATAAATAAAAAATATCAGTCAGGAGCTGTTCTGGAATTGGAGACATGTGGTTGGGGGTGGGGTCCATCCATTGGAAAGATTTGGTATGAAGAAATATTGTTGCATGTTGGGACGAGAACGAGTGTTTTTGGGTCCGGTCCGAAATTCAAGATGGCCGATGTCAGCCATTTTGTACAAAATTTGGTGCAATCAGATTTTTGCACAGAACTTCCATATGAAAGCGCTGATTTGAATAATTTTTTGTGTGAATGTTTAGTACCATGGGATACATCATATATAATAGGGGTTTTTTTCTCGTGCAGAAATTATGCAAATTAGATGAACTTTGATTTTTTCAGTGCTACTTACACATAGTAAGTACACATGTCAATACGGCTCGGGCTAGAGTCTGTATTTATGAACCGATCTTCACGAAACGTCTTGGGTACCTTTGTTATCACCTTGGGACGAGAACGAGTGTTTCTGGGTGCGGTCCAAAATTCAAGATGGCTGCCAGTGGCCATTTTGTACCGAAATTAGGTCTAATCAGTTTTTTGTACACAACTTCTATATGGCTCAGGCTAGAGGCTGTATTTATGAATCGATCTTTACGAAACTTCTTGGGTATCTTTGTTATCACTGTGGGATGAGAACAAGTGTTTTTGGGTGTGGTCCGAAATTCAAGATGGCCAACAGCAGCCATTTTGTACCAAAATTAGTGCAATCAGTCTTTTGTACAGAACTTCTGTATGAAAGTTCTGATTTGAATAAATTTTTGTATGAATGTTTAGTAACATGGAATACATCACATATAGTACAGTTTTTTTTCTCGTGCAGAAATTATGCTAATTAGACTAACTTTGATATTTTTTGGTGTTACTTTCAGCACTGTAAGTGCAAATGCCAATACGGCTCGGGCTAGAGGCCGTATTTATGAACCGATCTTTATGAAACTCCTTGGGTACCTTTGTTATCAGCGTGGGACGAGAACGAGTGTTTTTTGATTCCAGTCCGAAATTCAAGATGGCCGATGGCAGCCATTTTGTACAAAATTTGGTGGAATCAGATTTTTACACAGAACTTCCAAATGAAAGCGCTGATTTAAATAATTTTTTGTGTGAATGTTTAGTACCATGGGATACATCACATATAATACGGGTTTTTTTCTCGTGCAGAAATTATGCAAATTAGATGAACTTTGATTTTTTCAGTGCTACTTACACATAGTAAGTACACGTCAATATGGCTCGGGCTAGAGTCTGTATTTATGAACTGATCTTCACAAAACTTCTTGGGTACCTTTGTTATCACCTTGGGACGAGAACGAGTGTTTCTGGGTGCGGTCCAAAATTCAAGATGGCTGCCAGTGGCCATTTTGTACCGAAATTAGATCCAATCAGTTTTTTGTCACAACTTCTACACAGCTCATATTTGTGAACTGATCTTCACGAAACTTCTTGGGTACCTTTGTTTTCACCTTGGGACAGGAATGAGTGTGTTTTGGGGTGCCTTTGTTATCACTGTGCTATGAGAACAAATATTTTGGGGTTCAGTCAGACCCACTCTGGGACTCAAAGATTTCTTTTCTAGTTTAGCATCTGACTGTCACCCACCTTTACAATACTTTACCTATACATTTGTTACAGGCAACGGTCAGTATTTATGTACAGACTGTTACAATACTTTATATGTACCTTTGTTATCAGGTCATTACCTAGATGTTTGTCATTGCTGTGTCACATACTATACATGTACATGTCTTTGTCTTGACAAGTTGAGCTGCAGTGTCATTGACACTTTCATTTTTTTTACACTGAAAATATGGGGCCCGGGTGGGATTTAGAAGGACCAAAATCCGGAATTTTTTTTTTTGTTTTTTGTGCGTTTCAGTCAATTTTAAGAGAGAAAAAAAAAATTTTTCTACACTGAAAATTTGGGGTCCTTGTAGGACTTACAAAATTTTGGACCAAAATCCGAAAAATTTTTGTTTGTTTTTTATGCGTTTCGGTCAATTTTAAGAGAGAAATTTTTTTTTTTTTTACACTGAAAATTTGGGGTGGGACTTAGAAAATTTTGGACCAAAATCCGAAATTTGTTTTTTTTGTTTTTTTATGTGTTTCGGTCAATTTTAAGAGAAAAAATAATTTTTGTTTAACACTGAAAATTTGGGGTCTGGGTGGGACTTAGAAAATTTTGGACCAAAATCCTGAATTTTTTTTTTTGTTTTTAATCATTTCGATCAATTTTAAGAGGAAATTTTTTTTTTTTTTACACTGAAAATTTGGGGTTCGGGTGGGACTTGGAAAATTTTGGACCAAAATCCTGAAAATTTTTTTTTGTTTTTTATGCGTTTCGGTTGATTTTAAGAGAAATTTTTTTTTTTTTTACACTGAAAATTTGGGGTCCGGGTGTGACTTAGAAAATTTTGGACCAAAATTCGGAAATTAGTTTTTTATGCGTTTTAAGAAGAAAAAAACAATTTAGGATGAAAATATTTTGTTTGGGGAAAAAATTCTGTTTTTTATGCGTTTATCTCAATTTTGGGACGTAAAAGTGCAGGAACTGAAAATAGAAGGAAAATTCTGTGTATTGTGTGGGCACAATCGCTTCATCTGGTTCGTATATGCTTTTCTTAGGAGGGGCGTATGCAGCTTATTCAAGTCCCTGGTTTGATATTTAGACTACCATGTCAGGTGAGTGCCCGCAGGCCCCCCCCCCCTGGGTCCTCTCGTTAACTTTGTGGTAACACATTTCAGTAGAGTCGTAATAGTCACTTCCATCACTGGGGCAGTTAGTAAATGGCAACAAGCAACAAGAGTCTTAACCCTTGATATATATTTGCTAAGTATACTCAATTATTGTCATTTTGTAGATAAACAATTTTTTTTTTTTATAGTTCCAGTTCAGCGGTGGGATCACCATATCAAGGATGGCTTCAAACGAAGCACAGAGACCAACATAGAATGTAAAACAAAATCATGGGATGGAGCAAAGTCATCTCGAGTTGCAGAAGAGCTTGAAAGAAATTCACTTCACACTTACGGTTCATCTGGTATGTGAATGATTGATGTTTCTTCAAAAAACACACTCCCCATAGGCACCCAGTGAAGTGGAGCAGTACTTGTTTATTGAGGTAAACAAGTTCTGCTTTATTGGTAAAATGGAACCCAAACCAATACCTGGGATGGAAGCAGAGACCAGTCTAAAGGGTAAATTGAGGGAGAAGTCATTTCACCCTCAACAGACTTAATGGAAAAGTCAACTGAAAATGGGGAGAAGTGGGCTGGAAGGACAAGTATGAATAATGTGCTTCTGCATGTTTGCGCAATTATATAGTTTTCCAGCATGTAAATAACTTACAAAGCTGAGAGAAATAGGAAAAAAAAACATTTTATGTAATCTATTCAAAAAAAAAAAAAAATTTGCCAGAAATTAATGTTAAGATTTCCCCTCCACCCCCCCCCCCCCCCTCATTCCACAGACTTAATAACAGTCTTGCATTTCAGTCTCTGCATATTTGTTCAACTCCATACCTGTGATTACGCTTGATTCATATGATTGTGTGCGATTTTGGGTGATTGTGTATCATTTCGTGACATTGCATTGTTTGGTCGTATCCATATCGAACGGAAACATCGTTGCTTGCATTATATTTTGGAACATTCTCTTAAAACATTCCCCAAAAATAGGCTGTCATATCCGAATAATAAAATACAACATACCGCTGATAAGTTGTTTTCAACCCCCAGTCAATATTTATGACTAACTTTTAGGTTTATAAGCTGTGTGATTGCATTTCGTTTGTGAGGAATGCTGGACGAATTGGCCCATGGATTACAGGGGCCAGTTTATTTTGGGGATGGTTTGGATACCCATATGATTATTCTCTTTCAACCATATTAAATGCAAATTGTTTGAAACAAATACATGTAGGATTCCTTTTTTATACGCCCATTTGAAAAATTGTTGTAATATGTAATCAGTCTGTCCGTCCATCCGTTAACATTTTTGGTTTCCGACTGATAACTCCAGTTTGCATTATTTGATCTCAACCAAAGTTGTTATGTGTATTACCCACCTAGTAATACAGGCCGAGTTCGAATATGGGTTCTGTCCAATTATTGTTATACGAGTTACAGTTTTTCATTGACTTAGAATTTGACCGTCTATTAGCATTTTTGGTTTCCAACCGATAACTCCAGTTTGGATTATTTGATATCAACGAAAGTTGGCATGTGTATTACCCAGCTGGTAATATAGGACAAGTTTGTATATCCATTCTGTCCAATTATTTTTACATGAGTTATTTTCGACTTAGAATTTTACTATCGATTACCATATTTTGTTTCCGACTGATAACTCCAGTTTGCATTATTTGATCTCAACCAAAGTTGTTATGTGTATTACCCACCTAGTAATACAGGCCGAGTTCGAATATGGGTTCTGTCCAATTATTTTTTACGAGTTACAGTTTTTCATTGACTTAGAATTTGACCGTCTATTAGCATTTTTGGTTTCCAACCGATAACTCCAGTTTGGATTATTTGATATCAACGGAAGTTGGCATGTGTATTACCCAGCTGGTAATATAGGACAAGTTTGTATATCCATTCTGTCCAATTATTTTTACATGAGTTATTTTCGACTTAGAATTTTACTATCGATTACCATATTTTGTTTCTGAGCGATAACTCCAGTTTGGATTATTTGATCTCAAACAAAGTTGGTATGTGTATTAACCAACTAGTAACACAGGCTATGTTCGAATATGGGTTCTGCCCAATTATTTTTACATGAGTGACAGTATGATTTGTACTTCTAATCCTTCTATTTAGCTCACCTGACTGAAAGTCAGTGTGAGCTATTGCCATTACTTTGCGTCCATCGTCTGTGATCCGTCGTCAATCGTATGTTAGCTTTTACAAAAAAATCTTCTCACAAACCAATGGCCCAAATTGAAACATATGTGGACCACATCATCTTGGGAGTATTCTGTTTTAGTTTTGTTCAAATGGGGTCTCCGCCCTTTTTGGGCATGGTCTTACGCCCAAATATGATGAAATTCTTTAAAAATCTTCTCATGAACCACACAAGTGGGAATGCTTTGATATTTGGTATGAAATTTCCTCTGGTGTTCAAGATTAAAAGTTGTTCAAAGAAAGTTGATAGGTCCATATTTGGGCTCTCCAGGGGATGGGCTCACTTTTGAGCTCCCCTGAAAATTTCTATTTAAAGAACCAATGGAGCTATTGAGCCATATTTTATATGTGGCATTAGTTGACCCTAAGTGCTTCATTCATGCCCCCAAAATGTTTTGCAGTTCCCCATGGGAACCCCTGGAGGTAAAAATAGAACAAAAAAGAAAAGTCCAATATTTCACAGACTGCACGGACTAGAGATTTTGTATTTGGTATGACGCTTTTTTCTGAGCAGTTGAAACAATTGGACAAAAAAAATTGCTGGCGAATCTGTCATATGGTCTGTTTTTGGTGTTATGAAAAAATGATGACTCAGCATTCTTTAACACTGAAGTCAATGGGAAAAAGATTACATGTTTACCTTTTCATGCCGCCCAACTTTAGTCGGGTGGCATATAGTGATTGAAGTGTGCATGTGTGTGTGTGTCCGAGCCAATAACTCGAAAACTGTTAGGGCCACAGTCATCAAACTTCACAAAATTATAAAGGACCATGGGAGGATGTGTCACACACCATAGCTGGGTTCGTACCTTCAAGTTCAAGGTAACATTTCAAGGTCACACTAAAAATCGGTCAATATTCGTGTCTCAGCCATAACTCAGAAACGAATCATAGTACAATGGTTAAACTTTTTACAAATGTTAAGGACAGTCAGAAGGTGTGTCGTGTATAATAGTTTCCGCCACATCTGCAAGGTGAAGGGGGGGGGGGGCATGTGTTACCTTAGTAACATTTTTAGCTCAACTTTGGCGAAGCCAAATTTGAGGTATTGTCATGGCCCGTCTGTCCATCCGTTGCACCGTGCACATGGCTCGGGCTAGAGGCTGTATTTATGAACCGATCTTTACGAAACTTCTTGGGTCCCTTTGTTATCATCGTGAGACGAGAACAAGTGTTTTTGGGTTCTGTCCAAAATTTTAAGAAGGCCGCTGGCAGCCATATTGTACAAAATTAGGTGCAATCAGATTTTTGCGCAGAACTTCCATATGAAAGCTCTGATTTGAATAATTTTTTGTATGAATGTTTAATCACATATAATACGGGTTTTTTTTCTCGTGCATAAATTATGCCAATTAGACTGACTTTGATCTATTTACCCTTTACCCAACGAATCGGCCGCATCCGCCCGCGTAATATGCAAATTCAGCAGTTGAAAAAATATTATATTTTTATACTGTACCAATGACCCAGACATAGCTGGTGCTAACTCTTAAAATATAGGGCCAAACACAAATTTTGCCCCCCAATCCCCAAAATTTGCATCTAAAACCAAAGAAAACATGTCCTGAATGGCCCTCCACACTTCACCTTTACTGCGCATGCGCAGTGTCAAGGACGTTCCGAAATTGGCTCCATTAATCATTCTAAGTTTGGCCCTTCATCAGTTAACATCTGACTGATCTTTGTGCTTGTAAATCTCAGTTTAAATGATGCCAGACACATAAATATTAGTGAAATGGTGATTCTAAGGAGGATAGAGAAGGAGGAGAGGAAAAATGTGTGACAGAATGTTATCAGGGCTGTAACTTAAAATTTTTTAATGAAATTATGTTAAGTTACCTATTTTCGAGGCAGCAGCCATTTTGTTGTCATTCTGGTTATTTAGTTACACTGATTTTTTAGTGTTTTCCTCTCTCCCTTTCCTTTTAGTCCCCTCTTGCTATTCTCCCATGCTTTTGGCATAGTTTCTGTAATTATTATTACTAAAATTTCTTGGGAGTTTTAGCTGAATAACAGAATGAATTCTGTTCTTTCCCCATGTTTACGTCTTCACCTACGGGTGGTTAGGCGTTGTGTTCTGCATCTACCATCTGATGTTCTGCAGTTTCTTCCCTGGAAGTCTCTGTTTTGCATCAGATAGTGTATCTTTGGTAACTGATTCCAGGCCTGGGTGCCTGGAGTCTTATTTTAGTGTTTTTACACTCATTGTTTACATTTACAACAGCCCTCTGTGTGAGGGGGGGATTTCTTGAAAATAATATCTTGATGTTATTTTAATCATAACTAGATACATTATTATTGTTCGTAAGTGTTGAATAAATTGTTTAAAATATTTTTAAAATTTTTGTCCACACTTAGGCTTGGGATCCATTGGGGCTCAACGTTACTTTTCAGAAACTTGGGCTGTTCTGAAAAAATATTTTTTCAAAATATTTTGATTTCAATTATTTTTTCTATATTAATGGATCATATTATTATTATGTATTTTGATTGCCAGGGGTTGGTGCGAGTACCAGGACTTTGTTTTCTTTTCACATTGAAAGGATTTTGATCAATTGTAATAAGAGGAAGTCTTCCTCTGACTTTTATAATCATTCTATATGTGGTCAGTGTACTCGCATTAACTCCTGTTCTGTATTGTATGATTTCGATGACAACATGGGAAGCGTATGTCACGCTATGTTAGTGGGGAATTGGACATTCCGGTCCTTTCCCCGCAGGGTCACTCTACCTTATCAATTTCTATTTCAGACGATCAAGATTAGGGTGATGTATCTGTGATGTCTTCCAACAGTGTGCCTCCGTCGTCACAATTAATGAAGGGCTAACGGAAAAGTGCTCATGTAAATACGCCAATTGCCTAAGAGGACCCTAGTAGGTTCGACGGCCTTTGACGTCCGCTAGCTCGCCTGGTGTGGTGTCCATTCATCGAATGGTTCGGCAGCCGGGTTCGTCCGTTGCGGTCTAGAAGGAGTTTTGGGGTGATGCAAGCACTATAAATCAACCAAATGCACACCCAGTGACGGCGGATTAGAGGGAGAACGGAGGAAGCCTTTTAGTCCGGTTCATAGCTCGTTCTGGTCCATCCGGACGGCGAGCGAGAGAGGCCCCTCTCTCGTACAACAACATCTGGCCCCAGATGTTGTGGTACAAAATGTTTTGCATTCGGAGCATACGTCCGTCGCTCGGGACGCTCCGACATATAGGCAGTCCGGAGTAGACTGTCAATAAGGCTTCCTCATTCTCATGGTAGCGCACACGACCGCTCTTGGCTACGTGACCTCGGATATCCAGTCAACTTCGCCAGTCAGAGAATCATCGGCAACCAGGTCACACCATCCGGTAGCCAGGGACACGAGGCCTGCAGACTCCGGACGTTCGCATAGGAAAGTGTGCGGGAGTCAACGTACACGGAGCTTCCGGCGGCAATGCATCATAAGACCGCTACTGCACAGGCCTCGGGAACGGACGTGCTTTCCTAAATAGCACAGCTTATCGCAGCATCCCAGCATCAACTGAATCTGTCGCATATTTTTTATCCGACGATGATGGGTCGGGACGCTCCGCGGAAGCGGGTACGGACGTCCGAAAATTTCATCCGGTCCGACGGGATACCGAAAGGGATTCGGAGGATTTCGAGCTTTCCCTTTCGGAACAACATATGCTGTTGTGTATGTCATCTGACTTGATCTTCTACAGCTTCTTTGGTCGGACCAGAATGCTGCGATGCCGGATAAGAAACTGATAGCGTCGGTGGACTTAGAAATTTTTGGTTCGGTTCAGGGACATCGTCCCTCAGTTCCGACATAGTCCAATAATGTCACACAAACTTTCGAATTATTGAACGACGCTATATATATTATTATTATATGCTTGCTATTACCAAGCATTTCTGGTTTCTAGTTCGCAAAGTTACGGAGATGTCTTTCAAAAGTGTGCCTCTGTCGTCATAGTTAATGAAGAGCTAGCGGCAATAAGTGCTCATGGAATATGTCTATCGCCTAAGAGGTCCCTTGTAGGATCGACGGAGTGACATTCACTAGTTCACCCGGTGTAGCGTACATTCATCGAATGGTTTGGCTGCCGGGTTCGTCCGTTGCGGTCTAGGAAAGAGATTTGGGTGATGCGAGCACTATAATTACTTTAGTACTCACCCAGTGACAGCGGATTGAGGATAGATCGGAGGAAGCCTGTTAGTCCGGTTCCTGGCTTGTCCAGGTCCGTCCGGGCTGTGAGCGAGAGAGGTCCCTCTCTCGTCCAACAACATAGGGGACCGCATGTTGTGGTTCAGATATTTTACATTCGGAGCATATGTCTGTCGGTCGGGACGCTCCGTTATATTGACAGTCCGAGAGACTGTCGATAATGCTTCCTCATCCTCACAGCAGGGCACACGACCGCACATTGGCTACGTGACCTTGAGTATCCGATCAGTTTCGTCATTCAGTGATTCCATGGCGAATAGGTCACGCCATCCGGTAGCCAAGGGACACGAGGCCTATACACTCCGTTCGCTCGCATATTAGTAGTATGCACGGGGTAACCATCACGGAGCTTCTAGCGGCAATGCATTGTAGGACCGCTTCTCCACAGGCCTCAGTGACGGACGTGCTATCCGAGTTAGCACAGTTTTTTCGCAGCATCCCAGCAATCGACAGTTTCTTAGTCGAATCAGGATTTATCTGACGGCGCTGGGTCGGTGCGGTCCGCGGTTGCATCAGGTACGGACGACCGAACGCTTTATAGGGTCCGACAGGATGGCGAAAGGGATTCGAAAGATTTCGAGTTTTCCCTTTCGTAGCATCGGAAGCTGCCATTCATATCTTCTGGCATTATCTTCCAGTGATTGTTATTTCGGACTACATTGCTGCGATGTTGGATAAGAGACTTATAGCGTCATTGGACACGGAATTTTGGATTGGTTCAGGGACATTGTCCCTGACTTACCGACACAGTCCAATATTGTCATTAGAACATGTGTATTATTTATCGACGCTACATATGCATATAAGCCTGCTACCAAGCATGATAGTTTAGTTTCTTGTCCGCAATGCTCATTTCTGCCTTTTTATCATTTATACGAATAATTTATTTTGGCGGAGCAGGGCATACCGAGAGTTCATATGCGTCTAGACGGCGTGGTTAAAGACTGGAAATATTCTTTTTCGCCGTCTATGTCTTTTCCAACCACAATGTTGGAAACGACAATGATGTCTAGTAGACTTAACTTAGACGCTTTATCATACGTAATCCACCTTACTGAGGCGTTATCATTACGTCTTCAAGAAAAGAATTACGGGATATTATCCTCAATGTGATTTCTTTTGAGGGCAGTAGTTTGTTCACGTATAACTCCGCCCTTCAGTGGCTGATTGGAGTTGGTTAGACGTGACGCAGCCCTAACTACATCCACGCGCGTGGATAGTAAGGTGAAGAACTCTCTCAGAGTCGCTTCGTTCTCGGAGAAGCTTCTCTTCGACGGCAACTTTTCAGCAATCCATGAATTGCTCGATTTACACGTTCTCTTGTCTATCTAGTGTTGCAAGAGATTCAGACTGGGGCAAACATTCGGTGGTTGACTCAGAGAGTGCCACTGCAGTTGCCGGATCCGAGTGTTATAATTATGACAGTGGCCAGTCAAACAGGTTGGGATATAATATTGATCCCAACGGATTCGAAGTGCCAGGGTCTTTGGGTTCTGCAGTCTCTAAGCAAGCACTTATCTTCCGCAGAATAATGTTTTTTAGGCTTGCTTTATGTCATTGGATGAACATTATTCAGAAACGCATGTCCAAATCCTGTCCGTTAATTCGACAGTAGTGGCGTATCTCCGGAACCAGGGAGGCACTCATTCGTTTCCGTTATTCAATTTAATGGAAAGAATCCTTCTGTTTGTTATAGTACACCAAGTTCTGTTTCGGTCCGTCATATTCCGGGTCGTCTGATTGTTTTACCGGACTCCCGTTCACTTATGAGTCGCTTGTTGCCGTCAGAATGGACTCTCAACAAACAAGTATTCAATCAGATTTGCTATCAATGGGAGCGCCCAATGATAATTTATTTACGACACAGCTTGCTAATCAATTGCAGACGTATGTGTTTGCTTGTCCGGATCTCTGAGCTAATGTTGTTAACGCTCTATTGATCTAATAGGACAGAATGATAGGATATGCGTATCCTCCAGCGCTGTTGTTTCAGCAGGTATTGCTAAGATAAACAACCACAATACATTTCTGTTGATAGCATCTCTGTCTTCACAGAGACCGTGGGTAAATTTACTCTGATGTCTACTGTGGGACTTAACGCGAAATCTTCCTTAATGAGAGGATCTTTTTTCGCTTGGTAAAATCGTGTCATCTTTATCACAACCCGCAAGGTCGCAACATTCACGTATTCCGTTGTGTGGTCCGTATTGCATTGTAAGCATTGTACTGGACGAGCTTTGGATGCGATTTCTTACTATAGGAGATCCTCTTCTTCGCTATTCTATGCGGCTAAAGTGGAGGCTCTTCCGTCGTTGGTGTAGGGATCACTTTGTTCATATTGTTGATCCCTCCATACTACTCATTGCAACTTTTTAGTATACTTGTTTGACAAGATCTACTGCAGCCTGTTATTATTAAGGTTATAGGTTTATGTTACCTCATACCTATGCACTCTATGATAGTTTACAATTGAGTCTTATGTCTCTTTATCTAAGTCAGTTAGTAACTTTTTGATAAATAGACTTACAATCATTAGATTAAATTCCTATATGGAATTTAACTTCGGTTCTTATTTAGCTAAGTAATCATTTGAGCCTCTGGAAACAGTAGTTTTCAAATTCTGACCTTTTAGACAGTAATTCTGTTGGCTTCTCTTTTACTGAAGAGTCAGTGAGTTTCATGCACTATCGGTGGATGATTTTCACTTTCGTAGTTTCGGAATCACTACTTCCTTTACTATTTAGGTTGGATTTTTGCATAAGAGTTAGGCTCCTAATATCCGGAACCTATTGTTATTAAGGTCCTTCCGTCTTCGTACGGGCATAGGCCTTTACTCTGTCCAGTTAGAGTTTATGTATTTATAAACAGATATCTGATTCTGTCTTTGATGCCTATTAGAAGGACGTTACGCTCCATTCTATTGCTAATGGTTTCAATTAACTATCGATACTGCTTATGGTATATCTTTGACTGAGCAGTTGTGTTTGAGATTTCGGCTCATGAAGTAAGAGTTCTTCTACATCTTGGGCTTACATTAATAGTGTCGCTATTATAGATTTTTGAAGGCTCCTCATTGCGCTCAGCCATCCACATTCATGAATTTTTTATCTCAGAAATATTGAGTCCATTTCTGGAGGCCTCTATTGTTAGGTCTATTATCTACTGCTCAGAATGTCATTCACTTAACAGTTGCTACTATAGCTAGGTAGGCTGTCTTTTTCGGCAGTGACTCCGTTTTGCTGCCCTCTTCGCTCTGGGCTATTTGACCCAGGGCAAGAAAAAGGGGGGGGGGGGGGGAGGGTGTTCCCTTGGGTCACCTGTTTTACTATGAAAACAAGGGGATACCTCCTCCGGAGTTAGGAATTCTGAGCTGTTATTGGGATGGTTGTTCAGTGAGAAGTTTATGTTTTAAAAATTCATTCAAGTCTTAGTTTTTAAAGTATAGCTTTTGAATATAGCACGTGTCAACGGACATGATTATGCAATCCTCAGACACTTTTAAGGAGTATAAAGAGTCTCTATTCTCTAGTCTTACTTTATTTATTGGCTTACTTTAAAAATTATTAGTACAAGGATTATACTAGATATTAATAGAGTACATGGATGTATGATGCTCAATTTTGGAAGGTGTTGTATCTTTCTAATTTATCATAAATAAGAAAAATACATGTAAGGCCTATTACTTCTTTTTCCCTAGAGGGGATGACTCTATTTTATATTATTGAGCGTATTCCATCTTGCTCTATGTCCTTGGCTCTCCAGCCTTTTTACTATTCAGCTATGTCTGGGTCATTGGTACAGTATAAAAATGTTAAAAAATTTATAGTAATTTATATATTTTTTATACTTACCAATGACCCAGACGGGGATGGCCCTCCCAGGAGTTGGGAACTCTTACCTCCCCGCTGAGTACATAGCGCTTACCAGGCACTGGTTATTAGAATGATTAATGGCGCCAATTTCGGAACGTCCTTGACACTGCGCATGCGCAGTAGAGGTGAAGTGTGGAGGGCCATTCAGGACATGTTTTCTTTGGTTTTAGATGCAAATTTTGGGGATTGGGGGGCAAAATTTGTGTTTGGCCCTATATTTTAAGAGTTAGCACCAGCTGTGTCTGGGTCATTGGTAAGTATAAAAAATATATAAATTACTAAAAATTTTTTAACTTTTCAAACAATTTCAAGACAACCATATCATGTTACTCCTTGTTGGAACGAGTTCATTCCAACAAGGGGTCACATGATATGGTTTTGTTGACATTTTATGAAAAAATTTAAAAAATGATATTTAAAATAATAAATTTTGATATCCTCTGCGTTGGGGAAAGGGTTTAATGTTACTTTCAGCACTGTAACTGCAAATGCCAATACGGCTCGGGCTAGAGGCCGTATTTATGAACCGATCTTTACAAAACTTCTTGGGTACCTGTGTTATCACTGTGGGATGAGAACGAGTGGTTTTGGGTGCAGTCCGAAGTTCAAGATGGCCACCAGCAGCCGTTTTGTACCAAAATTAGTGCAATCAGTTTTTTGTACAGAACTTCTGTATGAAAGCTGATTTGAATAAATTTTTGTATGAATGTTTAGTAACAAGGAATACATCACATATAATACAGGTTTTTTTCTCGTGCAGAAATTATGCAAATTAGATGAACTTTGATTTACTCAGTACTACTTGTACACTGTAAGTGCACATGTCAATACGCCTAGGGCTGGAGGCTGTATTTATGAACCGATCTTCACATAACTTCTTGGGTACCTTTGTTATCACCTGGGGACAAGAACTAGTGTATTTTTATACTGTACCAATGACCCAGACTTAGCTGGTGCTAACTCTAACAAAACCAGGGCCAAACACAAATTTTGCCCCCCAATCCCCAAAATTTGCATCCAAAACAAAAAGAAATCATGTCCTAAAGGACCTCCATACTACGCCTCTACTGCGCATGCGCAGTGACGCAGACGTCCCGAAATTGGCGCCAATTTTCATTCTCTGTTTGGCCCTTCATCAGTCAACATCTCACTGATCTTTGTGCTTGTAAATCTCAGTTTAAAGGATGCCAGACACGTAATTTTTGGAGAAAATGTGATTCTAAGGAGGATAGAAGGAGGAGAGGAAAAAGAAGTGACAAAAAATAATCAGGGCTGTACTTAAAATTTTTTGATGAAATTATGTTAAGTTGCCTATTTTCGAGGCATGGGCCTCTTGTTGTCATTCTTGCTAAATGTTGCACTGCTTATTCAGTGTTTCCTCTCCCCTAGCCTTCTAAAGTCCCCCCTTGCAATTCTCCCATGCTTTTGGCATATTTTTGAGAAATTTCATTTCTAAAATTTCCTGGGAGAGTTGCTTGGTTACAGAATGTTTTCTGTTATTTTCCCCATAGTTACGTTTTCACCCATGGGTGTATAACGTTTGTGTTCTGCATCTTCCATCTGATGTTCAGCAGATTCTCCCCTGGGAGTCTCTGTTTTGCATCAGATAGAGTGTAATTTGATGACTGATTTCGGGCCAGTTTTTTCAGTGCCTGGAGTCATGTTTTCTGGTGTTTTTACACTGTTTGTTTACATTGGCAACAGCCTTTTTTGAGGGGGGCTGTTTGCCTTTGCTGTAGTTTATCTCACTATAAGATACATTTATATTATCCGTAAGTGTCTCATTAATTATTTAATATAAATTTAAAATTTTTGACCACACTTTGCCATCGGATCCATCGGGGCTCAACGTTACTTTTCAGCAACTTGGGCTTTGCTGAAAAAATATTTTTTCAAAATTATTTTGATTTGCAATTGTTTTTTCATTTATTAATGGATCATGTTATTATGTATCTTTGTGTCAGGGGTTTTTGCGAGTAACTAGGACTTATTGTTGTTCTTTCACAATGAAGGGACATTGTTCAAATTGTAATAGGAAGAAATCTTCCTCTGACTTTCATGATCATTGTATTAATTGTAGTCAGTGTTCTCGCATTAATCCCTGTCCTATATGTGAATATTGGGATGAGAAACATTGGAAACGTGTGTCACGATATGTTGTTTCTGGAGAAAGGGCTATGCCGGCTCTTTCTCCGCAAGGTCACTCTACTCTCTCAGTTTCTATTTCAGAGGAACCAGAACAGGGTGATGTTTCTATGTTATCTTCTACAAGTGTGCGTCCGTCGTCACAAATGAATTCAGAGCTAGCGGCAAAGTGCTCATGGAGATTAGACAAATGTCGTCCGCTAGCTCGCCCGGTGTTGCGTCCATTCACCGAATGGTTCGGCAGCCGGGTACGTCCGATGTGGTCCAGGAGGAAATTTTGGGTGATGCGAGCACTATAAACATAATAGATGCACACCCAGTGACGGCGGATAGTGAGCGAGAACGGAGGAAGCCTCTGAGTCCGGTTCCTAGCTCGTCCAGGTCCAGCCGGGCCGCGAGTGCGAGAGGCCTCTCTCTCATACAACAACATCTGGGACCAGATGTTGTGGTACAAAATGTGTCTTTAGCGGAGCATACGTCCGTAGGTCGGGACGCTCCGTTGTATAAGCAGTCCGCGGAGACTGTTAAGGCTTCCTCTTCTTGTCAGCGCACACGACCGCACCTTGGCTGCGTGACCGCCGATATATTACCAGCTTCGCCGATCAAGGATTCTTCGGCGACCAGGTCACACCATCCGGCAGCCAGGGATTCGAGACCGATGGACTCTGGACGTTCGCATAGGAAAAGTATGCGGGAGCCATCTGATGCGGAGCTGCCCTCGGCGAAGCAGCGAAAGACTGCGCCTCCGCAGGTCTCGACGCCGGACATTCTTGTGCAGATAGCACAGCTTATCGCAGCATCCCAGCAGCCGACAGAAACGGTGTCGGATCGAGAATTATCCGACGGCGCTGGGTCGGTACGCTCCGCCGAAGCATCGGTGGCGGATGACCGGGAACATCATGAGGTCCGACCGGATGGTGAAAGGGATACGGATGACTTGGAGCTATCCCTTTCGGAACAACATAAAGCTGCCGTGGACTTCATCCGGCACTTTCTCCCTCAAGTTGTTCCGTCGGGCCAGACTGCTGCGGTTCCGGACAAGAGAATTATAGCGTCATTGGACTCTGAATTTTTTGAGCGGTTCAGGGACATCGCTCCCGAGTTTCCGTCGCAGTCCAATAATGTTGCAAGAACATTTGAATTATTGAACGACGCTATATTTAAACTTGCTTCCAGGACGGGGAAAGCAGGTTTCTTGTCCGCTAATACTCTCAACCTGCCTTTCATTAATGCAAGGAATAAATTTGATACGGCAGGACAGGGTATACCGAGAGTTCCTCTGCGTATGGACGACGAGGCGGAAGACTTAGAGATATCATTACCGTCGTCGGCTTCTATTCCAACCGCGGTGTTGGAAACAGCTATTGCGTCTAACAGAGCCAATTTAGATGCCTTATCTTACGCAGATCACCTTACTAAGGCGTTATCACTGCGCCTTCAGGGGAAAGAGTTTCAGGATATACAATCCTCTTTAAGACTTCTTTCAAGGGCAGTAGCTTATTCCACGTGTAACTCCGCCCTTTCAGTGGCAAATCTGGAGTTGGTTAGACGTGACGCAGCCCTAGCTACATCCACACTAGTGGATACTAAGGTGAAGAACTCTCTCAGAGTCGCTTCGGTCTCAGGAGAACTTCTCTTTGACGGCAAGCTTTCTGCTATTTATGATAAAATTACAAAGAAAGCTAAGGATTCTCTGTTGTTCAAATCTGCTCCTAAGAAGTCGGATACAGCAGACACGAATAAGACAGGCACTTCTGGGTCTAATGCGCCCAAGAGAGGTTCCTATAGAGGTTCTGGTGCGTCCTCTTGGTCTTATTCGAGAGACCGTCAGGGTAGCGACTCTCGTTCGGGACGTCCTTCAGGCCGGGACAATCGGTCGGACGCCCCGAGGTCGACGGGGCGAGGTGCGGGTCGTGGAGGACGTGGTTTCTCCTACCGCAGGCCTCGCAGGTCCAGGAGGTGATGGCTTAAACCTCTATCGCGTTCCGGTTGGCGGAAGGTTGTCGAGCTTTTCACAAGAATGGGCGTCGATTACGGATGACCCTTGGGTGAGAGGAGTGACTTCGGAAGGTCTAAAGATATCCTTCAAACGAAAGCCTCCATTAACTCGAAGTCCAAAGTGGACTCATCTTCCGTCAAATCCACAGAAAAGAGACGCTCTGTTATCAGAGGTGCAGTCTCTTTTAATGAAGAACGCGGTAGAGGTCGTAGAAAACCAGGAATCTCCGGGATTCTACAGCCATCTGTTTCTGGTTCCGAAACCAGAAGGCTCGTTCCGTCCAGTCATAGATTTGAGCTGGATAAACAAGCTGATCGTCGCTCCGAAGTTTTATATGGAGACGATTCGATCGGTCAGAGCGAGTATTCGGGTGAACGATTATGCAACGAGCATAGATCTCAAAGATGCGTACTTTCACGTCATGGTACATCCGACATTCCGAAAGTACCTACGCTTCGCAGTCCTAGGAGTGGTGTATCAATTCCGGGCGATGTGCTTCGGATTGAATCTAGCACCCTGGGCTTTCACTCGGGTAATGAACTCGGTAATGATCTATTTCCGAGCTCATTCGTCTGCGGTAACGTCGGCCTACCTGGATGACATTCTTCAGAGGTACGGCAACGAGTTAACGCTTCAGAACGATGTTCAGAATCTTCTTCTATTGCTCCGACGTCTCGGTTTTATAGTAAACGAGGAGAAGTCGGATCTGGTGCCGTCCAAGTCATTCACTCATCTGGGAATGAGCTTCTAGACGCACAACAATCTCGTTCGTCTGCCGTTAAACAGAGCGAAATTAGTCAGTTGTTACGCTCGCTATTGTCTGCACGCAGACAAAGTCACGGCGAGAGAATTTATGAGACTGATAGGTCTGTGCGGAGCCGCCGCGGATCTCATTCCGATGGGGCGGTTACGCACACGTCCTCTTCAAATTTTCTTGACTCAGAATTGGAGTGTGAAAATTCATTCGCTCGATGTAGACGTTCTCTTGTCAGATCAAGTGAAACAAGAGATTCAGACTTGGGCAAACATTCAGTGGTTAACTCAGGGAGTTCCGCTGCAGTTGCCGGATCCGAGTTTTACCATTATGACGGATGCCAGTCAAACAGGTTGGGGTGCATCATTAATCCCAACGGATTCGAGATGCCAGGGTCTTTGGGATCCGCAATTCCTGTGCAAGCACATAAACATCAAGGAAATGATGTCAATTTGGCTTGCGTTACGTCACTGGATGAACATTATTCACAATGCTCATGTCCAAATCCTATCCGACAATACGACAGTAGTGGCGTATATACGGAATCAGGGAGGCACTCATTCAGTTCCGTTGTTCAATCTAACGGAAAGAATCCTTCTGTTTGCGCTAGAACATCACGTTCTTCTTTCGGTCCGTCACATACCGGGTCGTCTGAATGTGCTAGCAGACTCCCTTTCACGAAAGGGTCGCTTGTTGCCGTCGGAGTGGACTCTCAACAAACAAGTATTCAATCAGATTTGCTACCAATGGGAACGGCCAATGATAGACTTATTTGCGACACATCTCAACAATCAGTTGCAGACGTATGTGTCTCCGTGTCCGGATCCAAGAGCATTTGCAGTAGACGCTCTGTCGATCCCTTGGGACGGAATGATAGGATATGCGTATCCTCCAGCGCCGTTAATTCAACAAGTATTGCTAAAGATAAAACAATCTCAGTGCAAGATTCTGTTGGTAGCATCTCTGTCGCCACAGAGACCGTGGATAAATCTACTCAGGTGTCTGTTGTGGGACCTACCGCGAAAGCTTCCTCCACGGGAGGATCTTCTTTCGCAGGGGAAATCGCGCCAACTCCATCACAACCCGCAAGGTCTCAACCTTCACGTTTTTCCGTTGTGCGGTCCTTCTTGCATGGCAAACACTTTACAGGACGAGCAGTGGACGCGATTTCTAACTGTAGGAGGACCTCCTCTTCGCTAAACTATGCGGCTAAGTGGAAGGTTTTTCGTCGTTGGTGTAGGGATCATTCTGTAGATATATTCGATCCCTCTATACCAGACATTGCAAACTTTCTAGTATACTTGTTTGACGAAATCAAACTGCAGCCTGTTACTATAAAGGGTTATAGATCTATGTTATCTGATACCTATGCACATCATGATAGTTTACAAATTGGATCTAATGTCTCTTTATCTAAGTTGGTTAGAAACTTTTCGATAAATAGACCCAGAACTCTTAGATTAATTCCTAAGTGGAATTTAGCTTGGGTTCTTCTTAAATTGAAGGAAAAGCCATTTGAACCTCTTGGGACAGTAGATTTCAAATTCTTATCTTATAAGACAGCTTTTCTCTTAGCTTTCTCTTCTGCTAGAAGAGTCAGTGAGCTTCATGCACTGTCGGTGGATGATTCTCACTATCGTAGTGTTGGGAACACTATCACCTTCACTACTAATGTGGGTTTTTTAGCTAAGAATCAGGCTCCTAATAAATATCCGGAACCTATTGTTATTAAGGCTCTTCCGTCTTCAGACGGGCGTAGGCCTTTACTCTGTCCTGTTAGAGCGTTACGTATCTATAAACAGAGATCTCAGTTTATCAGAAAGGGACGGAAACATTTCTTTCTGTCTTTGATGCCTAATAGAAAGGACATTTCGGTCCATTCTATTGCTAGATGGATTCAATTAACTATCCGTACTGCTTATGAAGATTTATCTTCTTCTCAGCAGTCTGTGCTTAAGATTTCTGCTCATGAAGTAAGAGCTCTTTCTACTTCCTGGGCTTATGCTAATAGTGTTGCTATTACAGATTTAATGAAGGCTGCTTATTGGTCTCAGCCATCCACATTTACGAATTTTTATCTCAGAAATATTGAGTCCATTTCTGGAGACCTGCATTGTTTAGGTCCGTTATCTGTTGCTCAGAATGTCGTCCACTAAACAGTTGCAACTATAGTGATGCAGGCTTTCTGTCCCGGCAGTGACTCCGTCCGGCTGCCCTCTTCACTCTGGGCTATTTGACGGGTCTGGGTGTTCCCTTAGGTCACCTGCTCTATAGTGAAAAGCAAGGGAATGCCTCCTCCAAGTCAGTATTTCTGAGTCGCTTCCGGGATGGTTTTAAAGTGTAATATTAATGTTAAAATTCATTCATGTCTTATTTTTAAAGTGTAGCTCGGTGTGAAGCATTTGTATATGTCAAGTGTCAAACGGGCTTTAATATACAATACTCGGACACTTTTATATGTCTATAAAGAGTCTCAATTCTCTGGACTACTTTATTTATTGGCTTGCTTTAAAAATAATTAGTATAAGGGATATACTGGATGTTAATAGAGAACATGAATGTTATTGTGCTCAATTATTAAGGGTAGTGTATCTTTCTAATTTAATATTAAATAAGAAGGATACATGTAAAGCCTAATACTCCTTTTCTCCTTAAGGGGTTACCTCTTTACTATATAGTTGAGCTTATTGGATTTTCCTCCATGTCCTAGGCCCTCCAGCCTGTTTACTATTCAGCTAAGTCTGGGTCATTGGTACAGTATAAAAATGTTAAAAAATTTATAGTAATTTATATATTTTTTATACTTACCAATGACCCAGACGGGGATGGCCCTCCCTGGAGTTGGGAACTCTTGCCTCCCCGCTGAGTACATAGCGCTGACCAGGCACTGCCAGTAAGAATGATAATTGGCGCCAATTTCGGGACGTCTGCGTCACTGCGCATGCGCAGTAGAGGCGTAGTATGGAGGTCCTTTAGGACATGATTTCTTTTTGTTTTGGATGCAAATTTTGGGGATTGGGGGGCAAAATTTGTGTTTGGCCCTGGTTTTGTTAGAGTTAGCACCAGCTAAGTCTGGGTCATTGGTAAGTATAAAAAATATATAAATTACTATAAATTTTTTAACTTTTGGGTGCGGCCTGAAATTCAGGATGGCTGCAGGCAGCCATTTTGTACCCAAACTGGTGCAATCAGTTTTTTGTACAGAACTTCTGTATGAAAGTTCTGATTTGAATAAATTTCTGTATGAATGTTTAGTAACATGGAATACATCACATATAATACAGGTTTTTTTCTCAAGCTGAAATTATGCAAATTAGATGAACTTTGATTTATTCAGTTCTACTTATACACAGTAAGTGCATGTGTCAACACGGCTTGGGCTAGAGGCTGTGTTTTTGAACTGATCTTCACAAAACTTCTTGGGTACCTTTGTTATCACCTTGGGATGAGAATGAGTGTTTCTGGGTGCGGTCCAAAATTCAAGATGGCTGCCGGTGGCCATTTTGTACCAAAATTAGGTCCAATCAGTTTTTTGTACACAACTTCTATATGACTCAGGCTACAGGCCCTATTTATGAACCGATCTTTACGAAAACTTCTTGGGTACCTTTGTTATCACTGTGGCACGAGAATGAGTGTTTTTGGGTGTGGTCCAAAATTCAAGATGGCCACCAGCAGCCTTTTTGTACCAAAATTAGTGCAATCAGTTTTTTTGTACAGAACTTTTGTATGAAAGTTCTGATTTGAATAAATTTTTGTAGGAATGTTTAGTAACATGGAATACATCACATATAATATAGGTTTTTTTCTCGTGCAGAAATTATGCAAATTAGATGAACTTTGATTTGTTCAGTGCTACTTATACACAGTGCACATGTCAATGCAGCTTGGGCTAGAGTCTGTATTTATGAACTGATCTTCACAAAACTTCTTGGGGTACCTTTGTTATCATCTTGTGACAGGAATGAGTGTTTTTGGGTGCCTTTGTTATCACTATGCTATGAGAACAAATATTTTGGGGTTCAGTCAGACCCACTCTGGGACTCAAAGATTTCTTTTCTAGTTTAGCATCTAACTGTCACCCCACTTTTACAATACTTTACCTATATATTTGTTCCAGGCTACGGTCAGCATTTATGTACAGACCGTTAAATACTTTACATGTACCTTTGTTATCAGGTCATTACCTAGATGTTTGTCATTGCTGTGTCACATACTATACATGTACATGTGTTAAACAAGTTGAGCTACAGTGTCATTGACACTTTCATTCTTGTTAAAAATATCTTTTTCTCACAAACCAATGGCCCAAATTGAAACATATATGGGCCACATCATCTTGGAGCTATTCTGTTTTAGTTTTGTTCAAATGGGGTCTCTGACCTTTTTGGGCTTATGCCCAAATATCGTGAAATTCATTAAAAATCCTCTCATGAACCACAAGTGGGAATGCTTTGATATTTGGTATGAAACTTCCTCTGGTGTTCAAGATTAAAAGTTGTTCAAAGAAAGTTGATAGGTCCATATTTGGGATCTCCAGGGGATGGGCTCACTTTTGAGCTCCCCTGAAAATTTCTATTTCAAGAATCAATGGAGCGATTTGAACCGAATTTTATATGTGGCATTAGATGACCCTAAGTACTTCATTCATGCCCCCAAAATTTTTCGCGGTTCCCCGTTGGAATACCTGGCACTAAAAATAGAAAAAAATGAAATGTCCAATATTTCCCAAACTGCATGAAGCTTGAAGCTTTTTTCTGAGCAGTTGAAACAATTGGACAAAAAAATTGCTGGCATATCTGTCATATGGTTCATTCCGATTACATTTTCTCCATACCCATAACCCTAACATTTTGGGACAACTTGGTCCAGGTGAGCGTTTTAGGCTCTCTTGAGCCTCTAGTTTCAATTTTGTGAAGTGTCTTGATCCTACTTGAAGGTGGGGGTACAGCAGTATACAAGTGCTATTATTATTATTATTATGCCCTTGACTTGAAAAGTCGAAGGGGTATCAAGTGTAGACCTTCATCTGTCTGTCTCTTTGTCCGTTCGTCCATCCGCCCCAACATTTTCCCTTGTGTCTCAGCCACTGCTACTCCGATTTGAATGATATTTGGTGTTGTGATAGAGCATCATGGGGGAACGATACCTGTATAACATGAGTTTCTCCCACACATTTTTTCCAGTGTTATGGGCCTTTTTCACTCTTTCGACCTGGAAAACTTTTGGCAGTCGGGGTGTTGGAACATGCTTTGCGTTGCCCCTCTTATCATTATCATGTTAAAACAATTACAAAGTGGAGTAGGGACTGAACATTGTGATAATGCAATCTGAAATCACCCCCCTCCCCCCTCTGCCCCCCCCCCCCCCCCCCCCCCCCCCCCCCCCCCCCCCGGTAAAATGGAACCCAGTCACCAATGCTTGGTGTGGAAGTCCTCTAAAAAGGGCAAGATGGGTATAAACGATTGACTAAACTGATTCTATCTCCATGTACCCATCACAAGCCATTATTAAAAAATATGTGACCTTAAGCTCCAATAAATATTTGAAACGGCAACTGTCTTCTTTGATAAAGGAAAGTTCACATATAATCTCTTTGTTAGTGAATAAGCAGTGTGCAAAGCATTATTACCATTTCAAGTTGGTGTATGCACTTCACCCCTTATTGCCCACATGGGGACACAGTGGCATTGTGTACTAAGGCGTACTACACGGCGATGGTGCACTTGTCTCTACCAATGTTAACCCTGCTTGTGTGGAGTTAGTATTTTGGGGAGCCTGATAGTTGCTTGCCATTGCTCAGTGGTTCTCTCTGGGTACTCCGGCTTTCTCCACCCATAAATCTGTCTGACATGAGGTGACTCTGGCTGTTGAAAGTGTCATTAAACCCCAATAAATAAATATGTTAGTTTATCCAAGAAATAAGAATTTTTTTATATTTTTTGCAGTTACTTCTTGGGATGGAAACAAATCATCTTTGGAACAAGAACAAGAGCGAGACAGTATCAGGAAAGAGAGAAAGAGACATTGGTCAGATGAATATGACGAAGAGCTGGACAGAGGAAAGGTAAGCTACACGAGTTGTATGCAATCTTTTTGCAGATATTTAGTCAATACAATGAACAGATTTTTCACAACACTACCATAAATTATTAGTATAATAAATCCAAATGACACAACTTTCTCATAAACTTGTCTTGTTACCCTTCTTTGACCACAGAAAGCATGTTCCATTGAGCAGTTCAAAAGCCCTGTTTTGGAAGTAAAAATTGAGAAGAAAATATAATTTGTGCAGCATATTCTGTGCTGGGCTTATTTCACTGTTTTGTTATGTATAAGGTTGATTTGATATAAGGTGCTGTATCAAACACAATAAAATGAATCATTGAAGTGCAGGTAATTATCAAAAGTTTGGTGATCAAAATTCTGGTCAGACTTTCCCTGTTTATTAGAATATTTGGTGACCGTTCAGTTCATGTGATTCTACTGTAGCTTAAACCTTATTTTAACCAAATATAATTACTGATATCAAATTTCTTTTCCATTGTTCTATTTTTTCTTTTCAGACCAAAAAAATAAAAAAACGGTATTCTGATACAGCTTTATATGGGAACACTTTTCAGAAATTTCAGGATGACAGAAACTGGGAAAATGCTGCCGTAAGTATTAAAACCTTTACATTTTCAATAGCATAATTGTATTTCACATTTTTCTACTGTAGAAGTTAAGGAGAAACAATTTGTGCTTACTTGCTTACTGAATAATTTTTAAGGAGGTGTGAATATTGTTTTTACAGAACTGTTGTATTTTTTTTATCACCCAAGATTAAGACTGATAAATGCTGAGCCACATTCCAGTAATTATCCGTTACCTTAAAAATTGTTTGAAATTCACAAATCATAATGCACAACAAACGTCATTCATTTTCATTTTTTACACCGAAACATAAGTGTATGAAAAAGTTTAACGTTTATCTTGAAACATATGCATTTGATGGAAAACGTGCTAGCCTCAGTCCACAGTGGCTCAGTGGTTAGAAGATTGGACTTTAAACTGAACGGTCCATGATTCATTCCCAACCAGTGGTAACTGCAGTGTGTCCTTGTGCAAGGCACTTAATCCGGATTACCCAGGTGGGGGCACAGTAATGCTTTTTTCTAAGGCGTACTGCACATCTATGGTGCACTGTCAATCAACCAGTACTAACCCTGGTTGCATGGAGTTAGTATGTTGGGGGGTCTGACAGATACCCACCACAGCTTGGTGGTTCTCTCTTGGTACTCCGCTTCCTCCACCAATAAAAACAGTTTGGTTCTAAGGTGTCCCTGGCTGTCTGTTAAGTGTCATTAAACCCTAATAAATAAATACTAGCTTAAGTCATGAAATGTCTCTTCATATTACATCCAGATGCTGGCAGACTCCCAGTTGTCCCAATTGCTTTGGGTCTGTGTGTTTTGATTGTTTTTGTTAAATTGCTATTTAATGACACATGACATCCAGGGTCAGCACAAGTCAGTTTTACAAGTGGAGGAATCTAGAGTACCCGGAGAGAATCACCAAGCAGTGGCGAGCAACTGTGAAGTCTCTCAAAACTTACTAACTTTGTGCAAGCAGGGTTAGCTTTGGTTGAAGACAAGTGCACCATCGATGTTCAGTACGCCTTAGCACACAGTCTCACTGTTCCCCTGAGTGGCAATCAGGATTAAGTGTTTTGCCCAAGGATGCAATGCAGTTACCCATGGCGGGGACTGAACCATGAACCTTTCAGTTTGAAGTCTAATGCTATAATCACTGAGCCACTCACATGTCTCTTGATATATCAACTTACACTCCCGTGTCTATTGATATATCAACTTACCAAAATTGAATGGTAGACAATAGTTTCAAAACATTTATCAGATTACTAAAAAATGTCCTTTTTTCCTCAGAGACATACCTTGTGACTTGTCATTGGAATAAGCTCATTCAAACCCTTTACCCAATGTAGAGAATATCAAAATTTATTATTTTAATTATTTTTTTAAATTTTTCAAAAAAGTTCAACAAAACTATACCATGTGACCCCTCATTGGAACAAGCTCGATGAGCTCGTTCCAATGAGGGGTCACATAATATGGTTTTGTTGAAGTATTTTGAAATTTTTTTTTTTCAACTGCTCAATTTGCAAATTACACAGACAGATGCGGGCAATTCGCTAGGTAACGGGTTAAAATGAGAGATCATAAGCCATGTTTTCAAAGAGAACATTTTTCTTTAAAAGTTTGTATGGCAATTTTGGCTTTTACATTAGGTAAAGCGTTAAGATGTAGCAAAAGTATACCTATCATTAGTGCTGAGAGAATGAGATGTTTTACTGGACACCCCAGAACATGTTCATATTAGAGATCACAAATCTGTTCAATGTGGTGGATTCAACAGATCACTTTTGAGAAGAATTTACATTTACTGTCGCATCTATATATTGGGTGGATTGCACGGCTAGGAGTTTGTAATTAGGCTGTAAAGAGAAGTCATATTTAAACATTCTTGAAAGTACATTTTAATTTTTACCTGCGTCGCCAGCGGCAGAGCAGGTCTAGTAACCGCTCGACTCCGTCCGTCCGTCCGTCCGTCTGTCCGTCCGTCCGAAACACTTTTTCCGTCAAAGTTTTCTTGGCCTCTATGGAAGGGAATGATTTTATATTTGGTCTGCTGCTTCATAATGATGAATTGTATCGTGTAAGCAATTTTCAGATCTGCCGTGGAGCCACTTCCTGTTTGCCGATACTTTGAAATTTTACTGTACCCCGTCAAGGTTTTCTCGGCTTCTATGCAAGGGATTGATTCTATATTTGGTCTGCTGCTTCATAATGATGAGTTGTATCGTGTAAGCCATTTTCAGATCTGCCGTGCAGCCACTTCCTGTTTGCCGATACTTTGAAATTTTACTGTACCCACTGAACATTGAAATTTTTCGTCAAACTTTTCTCGGCTTCTATGCAAGGGATTGATTTTATATTTGGTCTGCTGCTTCATAATGATGAGTTGTATCGTGTAAGCAATTTTCAGATCTGCCATGCAGCCACTTCCTGTTTGCCGATACTTTGAAATTTTACTGTACCCTCTGAACATTGAAATTTTACGTCAAATTTTTCTCGGCTTCTATGCAAGGGATTGATTTTATTTTTCATCTGGAGCCTGATAATGATCAGTTGTATCATGTATGCAATTTTCAGATCTGCCATGCAGCCACTTCCTGTTTGCCCATTCAGTTGCATGCAGCGACGGAGGTCCAGACCCGGTATTGGTCTTGGCTTGTTAAAAGTAGGATTTAAAAATAAAAATATAGAAAATGTGAGGATCACACACACAATGGGTGACATATTCCTTCAGCTTCATTGAAAAATTTGACACTTTAAAATGTGTAGTGTCTGTTGAAAATGTGTTGCATGTTTGTTTTGTATAGAGCGCATTGTTAGTGAGTTGCGTACACTTGTCAAAACTAATGCAATTTAAAGTTTAAAAAAATTTCAAGTTATTGAAGTTTATGTTACTTTTATTTTTTGTTGAGTTGTTTTAACAACCAAGTCCTTTGTTTGGCAACTGTCGGTGTGCGTCCAGGCAGGCATCTGGGCATCCTTACACTGTATATGCAATAATTTGAACAAACGTTCTCCGATTTGACTAATGTTTGCCTTTCAGGTCTTTTGCAATAATATCTCATGCAAATTTGACAACTGGCCCAGCGTGATTTCTCAATACAAGTTATGGGCCTTAATAAGTAAATTTTTAGGAATTTTGAGCTCGTTAGCACAATAACTTGAACAAACATTCTCTGATTTGGCTAATATTTACCATAAAGGTCTTTTGCAATAATATCTCAAGTGAGTTCGAAACTGACCCAGCCCGATTTCTCATTACAGAGTTGTGGGCCTTAATAGTCAATTTCTACGAATTTTGAGCTTGTTAGCGCAATAATTTGAACAAAAGTTTGCCAATTTGACTAATATTTGCCATATATGTTTTTTACAGTAATATCTCAAGTGAGTTTGAAAACTGGCTCGACCTGATTTTTTGTTTCAGAGTTATGGGCTTTAAATAATTTTTAGGAATTCTGAACTTGTTAGCATTATAACTTGAACAAAGGTTCCAGATTCGACAGCCAGAATATGATTGTTAACCGGGTGATGGACATGCAACACTCTCCGATTGCCACCACAACTCAATGCCTGAATCTCTGATGCACACCTCTTGTACATGTATTTACTTTGTATTTTATTCTATTTTATTTCCATTTGACTTCTTTTCTCACTAGATTTATGTGGGTAGATGGTCGAAAATAAAAAAAACCCCACAGATATTGTTATGGTAAGAAGGCCAATTATCACTGCTCTCTTTTTTTCAGTGGAAGAAATCCTTGGAGAGCGAATACAAGTTGTCACACAAAAGCTACCATGTGCACTCCAGTCAGTCTCATCATGGCAGTTTTCATGGCAACCAGTACCACAGCAGCAAGCAGAGATATTGACTCACCTGAAACATTATGCAACACATGCAGCTTATTTTGCACTATACTTGAGAATCAGTATTCTGTTTCTAGCAAATGCCTTTTAAGTATATGTTATTTATTTTTGTGAAGAATATCCACAATGCAAGTCAGACAAGCCTGTCATAATTGTTAAATATTAACTCTTTTTTACATTTATTTATATCAATGTCTTAAAAATCCTAAGTGTCCCTAAATATCATATGATATTATACAATTATGGACTTTTGTGGTGGTGAATATAATGTGATATGAACCGAAAAAACTTTTATTGACCGAGGCATTAGCCAAGGTCAGTATAAGTTTTTTAGGTTCTTATCACATCATATTTACCACCACAAAAGTCCATAACTGTTTTATTATGTACACCATCCTCAAAAACACAATCTTCTATTTGTAAATTAAAAGTTCAATTATATCAACCAGAAAGTAGCGTCCAACATTTCTGCTTCGTTCTTCTCAAAATCTTTGCTTAAGTTTTTCTCCTTCAAATAAGCCCCGAAAACATGAGCAGCATGTTCAGTAGCCTTTCCTGTGTTAAATGCATCTTTTTCAGACAGAAATTTGTTAAAACTATCCTCGAAAACTGTAGCAAAACATCCTGTCGCTTCAAAACTCTCCATCATTGTTGTCATCTGAGATAGAAGTCAGGTTGACTGCACATGCACATTGATTGAAATAGAACTAGTGAGGGGATTTCCAAAAGCTAAATTACATTTTGCCAATGATTCATTATTGAATAATTTTTTGTTGGTGCAGAATTTGCTCTGGAAATTAGGAACCTGAGTGCTTTCTTATAGAAGTCAACACTGTCAGTATTGAAATTCACATGTTATCAAGATATATTTATAAAATTGTTTATGAGTTATTGTGAAAGGCAACATTCACTGTTCCAAGAAAAGTGAAACAAATTAGTCCCAGATAAATTAAAAATCTCTTCCTCACGCCCTCTGCATGGTCCTTTTGGTTGTCGTATGCTCTCTTCTTATAACCAGTATGAACTTGTAAAAATAGAAATTAAATGGTTTTGTCTGATGTTTTACCCATGTTAATAAAATTGATAAATTCAAGGGTCGAAATACATCACCATCCATGCTATTCTGTAGATTATGAAGCCTAAAACGTGGAAACAAACCAACAATATGAACTTTTGATGGCAAAAAAATAATTACAAGGAATTAAAAATGAAATAAAAACTGTCCACCCACATGCAATTTTACAAAAAATTGCCCGAGAAACAGAAGATCTACTTAGTGGGGCCTTAGGTGAACAAAATATCAACTTTGATTAACTTTTAAGGGCCTAGACAATTGCCCTAAATCACATGTGACCATAGCCTGCACTCATCCAATGGCGCAGCAGTGATTTCCGGTCAAGTCTTGGCTGCCTTTAAGGCAGTCAAGACTACTAGAAATCACTGTCTAGGTAATATAGCTATAGTCAACAGGACCTGCTGTTGAAGACATGGTGACACCTGTTCGGAGGTTTTAAAAGTCAGAAATAGGCCTTTTAAGGGTTAAAATATAAAGCAAGAAGATGTTTCAAATCACACAAAAGTGGTTTTCTACACTGAGGTGAATATGATATCTTGAGCACTGTTTTGGATCAAAAGTATGCAAACAAGGTTTTTTTCCCTCCATTTAATTATGTCAAGGGATCCATGATGTGTTCCACAACTGAACCATTTTATACACATGGTAGCTGCATAGAACTTGAAAGTCAGAAATTCATATCTTTTTTTTTGTTGTTGATTATTTGGTGTATAGAATTATTGGCTAAATTTATTTTATTAGCTCATCTGACCGAAGCTCAAGGGTAGCCTTAGTGATCACTTTCCATCCATCGCCTGCCTATCTGCCTGTCCATCTTTTACGCGGCATGAACTTTATATTCTCATAAAATAGTGGACTGAATTGAACCAAATTTGATATCCACATTCCTTATCGGTTGTCACAGGAGGCATAACTCAGTTAACACCTACAATATTTTTTTAAAAAGTGAAAAAGTCTTTCCAGAACTGCCAATCAGAATCTATTAATACTTAGTATGCAACATCCTTTGAGGGCTCAGATTTAGGTTCATTCCATTCAAGTCTCTGGGTTGATGTTTGTGCTCCCCATGGGCACCATATTTTAACTTGTGCAGCCAGAATTACATCGTGTCGCATATGTATGAGGAAAATTCTTGAAAAATCTTGAGATCCACCAGTCAAAATCTTTTGATGATTAGTACACAGCATTCTTCGGGAGGTTTGTCCAATTTGTTCAAATCAAGTGCAAATTCAATTCAAGTGCCTAACTTATTGTAATATAACGAATACTCTTTTAAAATCATCTTCACATCCACATGCCAGAATCTTTTTGATATCTGATGCAGCACCCTTGGGAGGTTCGTATTCAAGTTTGTTCAAATAAAGTCCCTGGGGTAATATTTGGTCTCCCTATGAGAGCCTGAATTCTAACTTATTATTATTTAAGATTATTATTTAAAAATCTTAAGATTCACCAGTCAGATTCTATTGATATTTTGTTTGCAGCATCTGTAGTTGGGTCATTCAAATAAAGTCCCTTGTTTCATATTTGAGCTCCCTATCGGGGCCCAGGAGAGCGTGGTGGCTCAGTTGGTAGAGGTGCAGGCTGCAAGCCGAGAGGTCCTCGGTTCAAATCCCACCTGCCGCAACCGCGTTGTGTCCTTGGGCAAGACACTTCATCTCCATTGCCCGCGTGGGGGCATGATAACGCTGTGTACTAAGGCGTACTGCACGTCGATGGTACGCATGTCTTCAACCAATCTAACCCTGCCTGTGCTGCAGTGCGGAGTTACCATGTTGGGGAGCTGGCAGCTGCTCGTCGTTGCTCGGTGGTTCTACCGGGTACTCCGGCTTCCTCCACCCATAAAACTGTCACGGTCGTGATTAGCCATTGTGCATAAATATGTGACCTTAAACATTAATAAATAAATAAATAATATCGGGGCCCAGATTTTAACTTTGTGCAATATCCCCTGGGGAAAATTCTTTAAAAATCATCTTCATATTCTTCAAATCCACAAGTCCTAATCTTTTGATATTTGATATGCTGCATTCTTAACTGGTTGAATGCTAGAAGCCACCATCAGGGCTTTCCAAAAAATGAGGGTGCGAGATCAAAAACCAACATTTTCCTTGCTCATGATTCATATTCAGTCCAATGCAAATAATATTTTGTTCATTTAACTTTATTTTATTATAAATTATTGGAGAGTGCATGTGGGCACTCTCCAATAATTTGTAATAAAACATTTTGAGGAACAAATTCAGACCACTAAAAATAATCTTGCTCACAAGCAGTTAAGAAGATCAGATTCAAGTTTGTTCAAATCAAGTCCCTGAAAAAAATATCCCCTCCCCCCCCCCCCCCCCCCCCCCCAAAAAAAAAAGGGAAAAAAAAGGTCCCTGGTGTCATATTTGGGCTCCCTGTTGGAGCCTAAATTTTAACTTCTTGCAATAAGGGACTATTCTTTAAAAAGTCTTTCTTTTTGCTTTAAAACGAGTTTTGGAGGATGTTGAGTGCTTTTATGCAAGAAAAGAAAAATTCACCAAGTCGATCTTGTAGGGGGAGTGGATGAGGGTCATTTGGGCCTTTTTTTTTTCTTTTGCTTTAAAACGAATTTTGGAGGAATTTGAGTGGTTTATGCAAAAAAAAAAAAAAAATTCACACAGTCAAAAATGACAGTTGTGGAGATCTTGTGGGAGTTTTTTTTCTTGTTTAAAATGAAGTTTTGAATGGTTTTGAGTGATTCTACACAAACAATACCCATCCACCCAACAGACCCTCATTTCCTCACCTCCCATTCCCCTAGCTTGATTAAATGAATTAGATTAAGGTCTCGTGGGCTTTTTTTTTTTAGGTTTTTTGTGTTTTTGGGGTCTTAGATTAATTTTAAGGTCTATTAATTGAAATTTTTCTTCCACTTTTTTTTCGGACCATATTTTGCTACCACTCATTTGAAAGCGCTAGTCGTTGACTGATAGCAATGTATGGTTCCATCAGTGTTTATCCATTTTTATTTTTTAGGTTTTTGTGTGTTTTTAACAGTCTTTTCAGTTTAATTTTTGTTCCACTTTTTTTCGAACCATATCTTGCTACCACTCATTTGAAAGCGCTAGTCGTTGACTGATAGCAGGGTATGGTTCCATTAGTGTTTATCCATTTTTGTTTTTTAGGTTTTTCTGTGTGTTTTTTCAAGTCTTTTCAGTTTAATTTTTGTTCCGCTTTTTTTCGAACCATATCTTGCTACCACTCATTTGAAAGCGCTAGTCGTTGACTGATAGCAATTTATGGTTCCATGAGTGTTTATTCATTTTTGTTTTTTAGTTTTGTGTGTGAATTTTGTGGTCTTTTCTGATTAATTTTAAGCACTGTTGATCAAAAAAAATTCCTTTTTTTTTTAACCCATATCTTTCTACCACTCATTAACAGTTGCTCATTACTTTAAAATGAGCTTTAAAGGTTGTTAAAAAAAAAAAATCAGTGCTCACTCACCTTCACCCAATATCCCTCTCAAGATCATTTGCATGAAAACTTTTCCACACAAAATCACGTGAAATCCTTCAAAACTCAATATATATAAAAGTTGGAAAAAAATTATGCAATGCACTCCACCCCCCCCCCCCCCCCACCCTGCCATCCCCCCGTACTTGCAATGAATCTTTTTTGCAAGACTTAATAAAATATAAATGATTGCCAAATTATGTTGTTATTATATGGCCATATATGTAGAAGGGCCCTTAAAACCTGTTGTAGAGGGGGAAATAATAAATAACAAAAATCAACCATAATCATGTGGTCTTGACAGGTCGACTTTTTAGGGTGGGAGTGCAGTGGCTCAGTCTGAAAGGCTGACTTTGATCCTTAGCAGCTTTAACTAAATTTTCTCCTTGAGCAAGACACATAATCGTGATTGCCCATGTGGAAGCATGGTGGTGCTATTTGCTAAGGTGTACTGCACATTGATGGTACACTTGCCTTCAACAGCTACTAGTTCTGCTTCTTATGGGGAATCTGACAGTCACTTGGTGTTCTCTTTGAGAAGTCTGGCTTGCTCCACCCATAAAAATATGCGACACGATGTAATTCTGGCTGTTCAAAGTGTCATTGAACATAAACAAACAAATTACCCTTTTGGGGTTTTGAACATTTTTCTACAAATGACAGTTGTGAGCCCAAAGACATGTCAGTTTTTCTGGTCAAGTCTTAATATATCGGGCAGCCAAGATGTGACTAGAAACCATTGCCATGCATTTTATGGTCTTTATGCTGGGTCAACTGTTCTGAGTTGTAAAGTTTGTCAGAATTATAATTAGTTACTGTAGGGTTAATTATTAGTTGCTGTAGGGTTAACTCTTCAATGTTCCTACAAAAATATGATACTGAAAACCTTACTAACCGGGTTACCCTGTATATCATCGTCTGGTTTTCTTTGGAGTCAAGTTGACCCCCCCCCCCCCCCCCCCCCCCCTCCCAGGATGTATTACTTATTTGCTGTGGTAGATGGATTGATAGGACTTGGCAGCCACTACCTCTTATGAAAGACCTCTATAAGAGAGTAGGAATTCTGAGAAGTGAAGCAGTTCTTGTTTACTGTGGTAAACACAATCTGTTGCCCGAGTTGGAAGTCCTACAAGTCGTTTAACCTAACACAGTATTTTTAGAAAATAAATTAAATTTCACATTTTTGAAAAACAAATTTCTCAATTTTTCAATAAAACCATACAAATATGGATATCATTAGAACCAGTTCGACGAGCTGGATCTACGATTTTCATATTTGTATGGTTTTATTGAGAAATGTCCGAGATATTTTAGGCTGTGGTAGGCTTATTCTGTTTAATTTTCTGACCGTTTTTGGCCGCTACGTCAGGTAAAGGGTTAAAAGTGGACAGCATTGATATAAATGATGAGTTAAACCTTTGCTTCATACTTTTGTTTTGTAAAATTTGGGTAATGTCACCTTATGGATTGTTTAGATGTCCATTTTGACCCATTGCATTGGCTTAATGTTGACCCTCAACCTAATACATCTAGTAGACTAAATTGGGGAAATTTTTTTTTAATTACTACAAATTTTAAATTTTTTTTTTTCGCTGCAAAAACAATAGGCTTGTTAAAGTGATAGGTGATAAGCAAATTTTGGGGAGCAAAAATTAATTAAAAATTAAAATTGCAAAGACGATTTTTATGACTGCTGCTGGTCAGATATATTCATTACAAAGTGTAAAGATTCAGGTTGATAAATGGGATTGTTCCTCGTTTTCAAAAGTATCCTTGTTATTGTGTTAATCTTTAATGTTATGTGTAGAAGCCCATACTGAGGACTCTGTTGAATGATGCTGGAAGCCTTTGTCTTGGTTGACTGTTTAACCCTCAAGGCCTATTTTTGATTTTCACAACCCCAGAATTTGTACCCTCAATAAGCCATCATGAGGAGGTTCTGCTGACAATATACAAATTACCTTGGAAGTGCTTTCTAGGCTAGTCTTGGCTGCCTAAACAGTCAGTCAAGACTTGACCATAAATCACTGCTCAGCCACTGGAAGTATAGAGGCTGTGGGAATTCAGGACACATGTCCAGGCCCTTAAGGTTTAAGTAAGATATATAAACCCCTGTTCTGGTGTGTGGCATTCTAACTGGAATCTGCTGAAAAACGGGGTTTTTTTTATCAAAGACACTGAAAATTATATTTATATTTTTAAAACTGGTGTACCCTTTCATAGGTGGATGTGTGGATATATTTGAAAAGTTAGAAACTGTTACTGGCCTCATGGTTCAGCTATTCAAAAAGTTATATATATACTTTGAATGGGTGAAATAATGTAAGAACTTTACAGACAAATATGCAGAAATGGAATATAAATATTTTAGGATACCGACATTTCTTCATTCAGAAAATGATAAAAGGAATTTCTGAAGTAGCTAGTCATGGTAAAAATAAAGTGTAATTTTTTTTATTTTTGTGGATAGAAAAATCCACAAAAAAAAAATAATGCAAAAGAAATAAGGTGAGAGTGGTAACACACAGGGAATCTTTTTGACTCGCCACTAATTGATCCAGCTGACTTAACTTTGCAAAATTTTTTGTTTATGATGTTGACATCCCAAACTCAAATGTGCAGGCTGCTGCACTTAAAATGTCAAGGTTTGGCACCAATATCTTTAAAAGAAGCAGCAAAATGAAAAGAATAATAAATATACTTAAAAAATTATGGAAACAGTACCCCTAAAATAAGTACTTTTTATAACATTATTTAAGATTGGGCTTTTTTCTGTCCAATATTTTCTGTATTTTTTGAAAGACACATATGCAGTTCATGTTTCGAAATAATATTATTTTTGGATGAGGATTTTCAGTATTTATCATTGTTTGTGATGTATAGATACATTTTTCCACCAGAACCTATTTTCTCTGCTTTTGTTTTGTACTTGGAAATGTATTAACTGTTTTATGACAACACACTTATTCAGAAAACAAATGCAATATTCCAAAAGAATTTTTATATTTAACTCTTTCCCTACCAGTGACACCGATAGTCACATTCTTCATATTCTTTGCAACAGTATAAGCCAAGCAGTAGGATTTATTAAATAAAGTAAAGAGATGAGCAGAATCAAATTTCAAATCCCCTGTTCACCCCTTCATTAGCTCAACTTTGGCGAAGCCAAATTTGAGGTATTGTCATGGCTGCCGTCCATCGCGCCGAACACACGGCTTGGGCTAGAGGCCGTATTTATGAACTAATCTTTACGAAACTTTTTGGGTACCTTTGTTATCACCGTGGGATGAGAACGAGTGTTTTTGGGTCCGGTCTGAAATTCAAGATGGCCGCTGGCAGCCATTTTGTATAAAATTAGGTGCAATCAGATTTTTGCGCAGAACTTCCGTATGAAAGTGCTGATTTGAATAATTTTTTGTGTGAATGTTTAGTGCCATGGGATACATCACATATAATACGGGTTTTTTTCTCTTGCATAAATTATGCCAATTAGACTAACTTTGATCTATTTAATGTTACTTTCAGCACTGTAACTGCAAATGCCAATATGGCTTGGGCTAGATGCCGTATTTATGAACAGATCTTTATGAAACTTCTTGGGTAACTTTGTTATCACCGTGGGACGAGAACAAGTGTTTTGGGGTCCGGTCTGAAATTCAAGATGGCCACCAGCAGCCATTTTGTACAAAACTAGGTGCAATCAGATTTTTGCGTTAAACTTCCGTATGAAAGCGCTGATTTGAATAATTTTTTGTGTGAATGTTTAGTACCATGGGATACATCACATATAACACAGGTTTTTTTCTCGTGCATAAATTATGCCAATTAGACTAACTTTGATCTATTTAATGTTACTTTCAGCACTGTAACTGCAAATGCCAATACGGCTCGGGCTAGAGGCTGTATTTATGAACCGATCTTGACGAAACTTCTTGGGTACTTTTGTTATCACCATGGGACGAGAACGAGTGGTTTTGTATGAAAGTTCTGATTTGAATAAATTTTTGTATGAATGTTTAGTAACATGGAATACATCACATGTAATGTGGGGTTTTTTTTCGTGCAAAAATTATGCAATTAGATGAACTTTGATTTATTCAGTGCTACTTATACTGACCGTTACAATACTTTACATGTACTTTTGTTATCAGGTCATTACCTAGATGTTTGTCATTGCTGTGTCACATACTATACATGTACATATCTTAAACAAGTTGAGCTACAGTGTCATTGACAGGGACCAGCCTAGGAGGGAATTTTAGGGAGACTTCAAGTGTCCCTCCAGAAAAAATAGGGAGACTGCAGAGTCATGTAGGGAGACTTCATAGGCAAGTGGGGAAAATTAAGAATATTCATGTACCACCCCCGCCGCCCCTTCATATTTTCAATTTAGGGTCCTCCATTAATGTACAAATAATCCAGGTCCAGTTGTCTATGATGCATCTGTGCCAGGTTAAAAAATCACAATGTAATTTTTGACTGAAAATCCCCCACTGCTACCTTCTCCTTCATGACCCCTCACCTCTTCTTCGTGCCAATCCCCCATCACCCTCCTGTGGTTGCCTTTCAACAAAGTCTACAAAGCTAATAATTTCCCAAGTCTGAAAGTGTGAACAGGACCAGATGTAAGAAGGTTGCTTGGGAGGTACTTTGTTAGTTAATAAACAAAATACATTCTGGGGTCGAGTATTTTGTAAAAGAAATGTCATTCCGCATCATTTTTATGGCATTCTGGTGTCATTCCGCGTCATTTCATGTCATTCCGATGTTTAGGAGGACCCTTTTTCAAGATCGTCCACATGCACACTTGTGTCCTGTACAAAGCTTTTCTTGACATCAAAAAGCTTTTTTTCATGTGTTTCAATTCCATTCGTGTTTTTCTGGGAATAGACAGCCCAACAGTTAACAGTCGTCAGCAAATCGAAATGAAAATAATGTGTTATAAAATACGTCTGTTGTGTATACATTTTCGGCATCCTAAGCGACGTAACCTACTTTCAAACTGGGTTGTTTGTTGAGTCGCGTAAGTCGCCTATTTTCGTTTCGACACTTGAAGCTCCGACTGGAACGCAACAAAATAGAAATAAAAAAATCCGCCAAAAGCGACAATGGACAATTACTTGTCGTGTGATTTCAAATAAATGGACGTTTATTTGACGAATTAAAATGCCCATTTATCACACTTGAGCACATTCGATTTTTGAAAATACTCATTTTCATGTAAACCTCGCATCACTCAGTTCAGCCTTTTCTCATTTTGGCCAATTTTTAGAGGGCGACTTGTAATCGCCCCGACTATTTTTCTAGGCGACTTTGGGCTTAGAAGGGCGACTTAATCGCCCTAGTCGCCCTCACGGCTGGTCCCTGGTCATTGACACTTTCATTTTCATAATGGCCTTTCCTTTCGGGCACAAAATTGTATAGTTGCATTTATCCATTCAAAAGCTGTAACAGGGAAAGAGTTATATTTTTACTTGAAACAATGCGCTTCATGGGAACCCTGGATAGTGAAATCAATTCATTTTTCTTAGTAATTCTGTTTTGTTTTACGGGTAGAATAGAGACTGCAACCAATGCCTGGGGTGTGTGTCCTCCACTGTGGTAGACAATTGGCTAAAAATAAAAAAAACACTCATTTCATGGCCACCTCCCCCATTCTTAAAATTCAGGAAAAAAAATGCCTCGTGAAAATATAGAAAACTAATTTTTTTATTTCACACTGTTTTCAGCGTTTGACAAAATTATTTTTTGCGATAGTCTTCGCATGTTTGCACAGCAGTACAAAAATTTTTATATAGAATTGTTTTGTTACAATTTATTGGAGAAGGCATTCTTCCATAAACTATAACCAAGCATTTTTTTATGAACAAAAATTGGTTAACGGAGTATCTGCTTGCTAGTAGCGTAGTATCTTTGGAAAAGATTACCCTTTCTACAAATATCTTGAGAAATAATTTGGTACTCATCTAGTCAATTTCTTTGTTTTCAAATCAGATTTTATTGTGGCTAAAATATAAATTTTGATTTCGTTTTCTTTTTAACACCTAATAGAACCGGCACAGCAAACTTGACCTGATGAGATTAACATGTTTGGTGAAAAAAAAATTAAATAAGCTTGGAAGTTTTTGGATGAAATCATTATTTTGTTATTTTGTTTTGGATAGAGGGTTAATTAAGGTCTACAACAAGAGCTCAATTTAACACTTTCTATGTAAAGGACTTATTGGTATAGAAACAACATAGAGTACTTTTAGGGGCACCATTTTTCTCAGGTTTATCATATGTTCAGATCTCAAAACAACTTAAAATGTAAGAAATTCATTTTCTTATCATATTTTACAATTTAAAAAAAAATATGAATTTCTGATTTATGATACATTATTGTGATTTCATTTGTCTCTTCCGAATAGACATGAATTTTTTTTTTAGTTAATCCCCTTCACACTGATTTTGAAGTATCAGAATTTCACCATAATCTGTAACAAACATGAACCTCATGAAAAACACAGATTGAAGACTGGCATCAGAGTAGTGTAGCATCACCAAAAATTGCTTTGCATTGCCCAAAACTGAAGACTGGTATCAATTTTTTTTTTCAGATTTAAATATTATTGAAAGATACGAGATTTTTAAATTTTTTTATTTATTTATTTTTTTTTTTGGGGGGGGGGGGGGGGGGGGGGGTAGGGGATAATATTCCATATCAGAATCTCTTCAGTGTGTTTATACAACTGTAAACTGTTTTATAATTTGGCTTATAAAACTGAACATGTATGCACAAATATATATGAATTACAAAGGTGAATCTGTGAATCAATTTTTATTATAGTTTACTAGACCTGGTGAAACTGATAGGAATGTTTTGAATAAGAATTTTTATGCTTCACTGTTAGGTCAATATATTCAACACTGCCAATGATTTTTTGTGTTATCAGATTTCACGAACATGGTAATGCATGGGAGATGTGAAGCTATTTGAAATTTCTACCTATTTTGTGTTATCCTATTTCATGAACATGGTTTTACAGTGGTAAACCAAGCTCTGTTTTACTTGTGAAATAGAACCTGGTCACCAATGTCTGGGGTGGAAGTCCTCTGAAATGGGAATAAATGATTGGCTGAACTTGATTTTATATCCACGTTGGGGTCATGATTTGCCACTGTGCATAAATAGGTGACCTTAAACATGAATAAATAGATAAATAAATAAAACTTATTTAAAATTTCAACCCGGTGAAATACATCCAGACACTAATCTGCACCATGAGAAATTGTAGGAAAAGTTGTTCAGAACAAGAGCATTTCTGAAACACCCTATCAACCATAGTACAGCCATTCCTGGTGTACACTGAGTAGCAAAATGAAAGAGTCACACAGTTGGTCCATGTAAAAGGACAGCAAGTAATTAACTCAGTAATAGAGCCCAGAGGTGTGTAATAGTTTACATTACCATTCTGTAGGTATGAGTCCCAACTGGTTTTATTCAAGTGTGAACTCATCAGAGACAAAATGTATTGTGAGCTCTCCACTTTTATAACTTTGTGTTTGGCAGTAGGGTTTGTGATGCAGATGTGTAGGGTTGTCTGGGTGTGCTGACACCATGGAACCCATTTGTTCAGTTTTGGTAAGTTATAATTGTTATCCAAATGGTTGGTTTTGGACTCCCTCTTTTAGGGATATCAGTTTATGGTAGGCCGACATTGATAGGCCCTATCCTGTTCTCCATAAACTGTTTTTTTTGTCAGTCCAAATGGTTGTGAAGGTGAGGGAAGGTAATGTCTACTGTGCTGAAAGATGGCCGATGGTATTGAGGGGGGGGGGGGAGGGGGGGGGGGGGGGGGGTGGTTGCAAATATTTGACCTTTCCACCAATGTGTTTGTTAACCCTTTGAAGGCAAAAGGCCCTTTTTCAGGACCAGAATCGTTATATGACCTTAATTCAGAAAGAACATAGTTGCTCTGGATTTGTGTGGTAGACCAATCAAGATTTTCAACTTGCAGCCCCAAGCTGCACATTGAAAATATTGATTCATCTTCACCCAAGTAACCAATATAGACTCTACCTGTTGAGGGCTCTGAACTGTCATGGAAGATACCATCAGGATCCAAAGGGTTAAATGTAAATTATTGCCCATGATTGTGTGCATATCTCTGTAGGCTTTGGTATGCACATATTTTGTCTTCTGAGCATAGCTGATGAGGAAATGTTTTTGATTCGTTGTCCATCACTAGCAACACTTCTTCATTCCGGCCCTAGTTAGACCATCACAAACAAGATAGAATTGGTTAAAAAGAGATGTGTACACAATCATGGACAATAATTTTCCCATATTTTACTATTGTTGATGTTCTATAGATTTATTTTACAAATGCGTTGCCACCCCCTCCAAATCACTATTGCCCAGTTGCTTTTCTATCAACCTAAGGCACAGTTAACATTGCCTCCCCCTCACTTTCGCAAGCAGTGGACCAACAAAAACACTGAAGTTACATTATTTTATAATGGTTACAACCTCCAAATCTGGATAGTACCGGTACATGTTCTCGGTCCCAGTGCCCTTGAATGGTACTTCAGGGCAGCCCTACAGACTGGTACTGTTATGCTGCAGCTGGGGCTTCTGAACATATAACACTACTGCCCTCGCCCCTATTGTTGCCTATTTAATAATACCTCTAGAGCACCAAGAGGAAAAGGTACCACCAAAATGGCAATAACTGCACTGCTAAACAAAAATGGTACTTTCAAGCCAAAAGTATTAAAATTGGCAGACATGCCATACAGTTTACCTCCGTTGAGCTCATACTTGAATAAAACTTGTCAGGCCTTATAGCTAAAAAGGGTACAGCTAACTATTAGATACTCCTGGACTCTGTTGAGTTAATATTATACAAATAATATGCTATTTTAATTAAATATTGTGAGTTTGGCACATACAAAATCAGTGAATATCCAAGATTAGTTGAAATTGTCCTGGAGATGAACTATTACTCAGGACTTAACAGAAATAAGATTCAAAGAATCCCAGGAACCAACCATTTTTATGCAACCACCCTTTTTATGTGAAGAAGCATTAAACTCTCAGATGCCCATACCAACATCGACACACTTCATATGATAACTTTTGTTTTTACCAGAAATCTTTCAAATGTTACAACTTACTTAAGCCAAATGATACAACTTATTTAAGCCTAAGGTCAAGTTTGATTTTTGTCCTTTTTGCACTAGTACTTTCAGAGTTATGTCCCTGGATTGTATAAAAACTGTTATTTCTTGGTTTCTGCTTGATAAATTTACTTCTCTCCGGAAGAATGATTTGAAATTTGATGGTTTTTCTTATAATTACAGAATGAAGGCTAAATTTGATTTTCATATTTCCAGGACATGTAATTTCATTTTAATCTGGACCCCGATTGTGTAAACGCTTTGTTATTTTATGGTTTCAAACACTTCGTCATTTTATGGTTTCCACATAGCAAATTTACTGTTCTTTGGCAGAATGATTTAAAAAATCAACTTTTTTCATGATCACAAAGTAATGACAAAGTTGAATTTTCAGATTTCTGATACACATAATTTCAAAGTTATGGCCTTTCGTTTGCAAAACCTTGAGTATTTTTTTGTGACCGCATGATAACTTTATATTCAGTTGGCAGAATGATTTGAATTTTACATTTTTTCCTATAACAACAAAATGAAGAGCATGATCAATTTTCTGATTTTGAGGAGAATAAAAATGGTGGAATAACTCTACAAACAAAATTAATTAAGTAATTGCATTATGAGAAAATTTGCAGTTTGAAATTTCAATAATTTGACATAGATTTGCCAAGGGTTAGTTATAAATTTGTGGCTGTTTTATTCCAGAACCAAGAAAAAAAGATTTTGATGAATATTTTCAGTTTTGAATACTTTTTGACAATTTGTACAGATTTTGATGCTCACTTTGAAATGTTAAAATAAATGTTTCTTTTTCAAACTCTTCACACTTCCTTTTCAAAGTGCCCAGATCAAACTGTTGATAAATGTACAAACTATGCAGTAATTTTCATTCTTCTCTGTTATAATAAAGTCTTTGCCCTAAAGTGGAATAAGTTAAATAGGGGCCAAAGGCTTGATACTAAGCTGTGTTTTGGGGCAAAATAAGAAATTTTTCCAATTATTTTGATGTACAGTTGCTTCTTTTTTATTTAAATTATGTAAGGTCAAGGGAAACATTTAATTTAAATTTTAAAGATTAGAACAATGTTGATTAATTAGTGTTTACATCTTGTTTTACTTTATGCCTGTTGAAGGCAGATTTTCCTTCCCAGCACAGAAATACTCTTCTTCCAAAAATAGATATAATCCTGGATGGATCTTTTTGACAAAACATTCCTTATGAATAGAAGTAATTTTAACAGATGTCTTTTTGATGGGTTCTGTTTACCTAGCAGAGTGCTTAAAGCCCATATTTGTTCTTTCCTGTGAAGTGCAAGTACCACAACTGAAGGCTTCATACTCCGGGATGGCCTTCACATTCTGCCCCAACCTCCAAAGGAGAATTTGGGGGTATTTTGTGGAGACCTCCATCCATTTTTCCATCTGTCAATCCACCCATCTGTCTCTGTCTGTTGGTCCATCCATCTGACCATCCATCTGTCCGTAGAAACGTTTTGGATTGTAATTTCAAAGGCCATCAGTTGGATTTAGATCTCTTTGGTATGCTGATAGACCCACATGGGGGGGGGGGGGGGGGGGGGGAGGAGGAGGAATGAATATGCACAAGGAATGGGTTCCATCGAATTATTTTTCCCAGAGTTATTGTCCTTTTTCACTCTTTCGACTGGGACAATACCTGTAAGGCTACTTTGAACATGCCTATGGATTGGGGGGGGGGGGGGGGGGGGGGGAGTGGACCACACTTTGCATATCCCTTTTTTCTAAGAGAAATTATTCGATCTCTGAGGACCTGCTTTGTGACAATTTATGGGAGAGTGCCCAGGCAACTCTCCCCATAAATTGCAACAAGACAAAAAACACTAAACAAATTTTGGACAATCACAAATAATTCATCACTTGACCAGTTAATTTTCCATCAACTCATGCCATGGTTGCTTTACAACAGTGATGACTTGATTTTATGAGACATTAAAAAAATACTGGGCAGGTTTAGAGTTAATCCTTCCCCCCTAAAAGTAGTAAAAATGTTAAGTTAACTTTAGTTTCTAATTTTTGATGTGATATTAGGGTTACATTTCAATTCCCTTTTCTCGTAAATTGTTTTGGAAAAGAGTTAATATATTTTACTGATCTCAATATTTTCATCTTTTATTAAATTTAGTATTCTAATAGTTAAGTGAATGTTTGTACATTATTTATTCTTGTTTATTCTAATTTAACAAGCAAATATTTATTGTAATAACCGAAGGAATATTTAATTCTGTGATGTGCAATTTTACTAGAGTGTTTGGGGGATAGAGATGCGTGATATGTAGATTCTCTGTTACAACACGTGAGCTGTGGAGCAGTTGTTGTTTACTGTAGAAAACAAGTTCCATTTTACTGGTAAAGTAGAGGCCTAGTAATCAATAAAAAATGCCTGGGCTGGAAGTCCTCTAAACTTGGTTTTATACTTGTGTTGCAGTCATGATAGAGCTGTGGATGCTGAAAATGACTTTATGACATCAATAAAAAGAATTAGGTTTCATAAATACTGCTGACCAAATGTTGTACAGCTGCTTATTTTTCTAAGTTGATTACTTTTCCCTTAAAGGACTATTTCTGACTGACAGGCTTGGTGGCCTCAGAACAGACATCTTAACATGCAGCTATGAAGAAGTTCTGCAGGAAATATTGAAGTTATTCCAGCAGTGGTTTCAAGTCAAGTCTTGGCTGCCTTTATTTGCAGCCAAAACTTGACAAAGAATCTCCGCTTCGCTACTTGACTTACAGGAGGTGCTGTGGGGGTAAAATCTGATATATTCTACAGGGCCTCTAGTTTAAACTATTAGAAAAAAACATTTAAAAAAAAGTATAAAGAAACAAAATGAAGCCCAAATTAACTGGTAGAGTGCTAAATTATTTTGGTCAACAAAAATTAGGTCCATGTATTTTGCCTTGTTATAATTTATGCTTGTTACAAATTATAACAGGGCAAATAAATAAATGCTAAATAAGTTCACTTGAAAGATAATATGAAACACTCACACAGAGTATGATGTCTTTTACTTGAAACTTACTATAAAAAGTTGAGACCAAATTTCGTCTTTCATATTTGCAAATACTGAAGAAATGAAGTAACATTCATATGTGACCTTAAACACCAATAAATAAATAAATATAATAAGTAACATTCATGTTTTACATGATAGTGGGAAAATTGGGTTCAATTTATTTGACGAAAGGCAGTATACTTGGTGAACACTATAGGGTTAAATACACCAGAACAATGTAATTCACAGACTTATCTTAATAATTTTGTTTGCTAGATTTGAAGTGTTCAGTATGTCCACATGCTGTCTCCAACATTGTTTAAACTTTTAAAATAAATCATCAAATCTGAAGATGAGATTATACTACACCTCAACATGTTGGACAGTTTTTGAAACCTGTACAGCAAAATTTCAGGGTTGATTCTGTTATTTATTTCTGATTTTGAATTCTATAAAAAAATTGTGATGCTGTTTGTGCAGGACAGACATATCAGTGCACCGTGTTTTATTATGCTTCTTCACCTGAAGGTTACTAGGGTTCCCACAAAATTTAGCAATTTTTGTTTAACTCCTTATTAATCCAATTAACAAGCAATTTAACCAATTCAGTCTTGTTGACAGAGCTCCATGAGCTCTATCAAACAAGTTTGAATTGGTTAAATTCCTAGTAGAATTATGGGAAAAAATTTTCCGCCATGGGAACTCCGAGAAATAAAGCTATACTTGTTTACTGTGGTAAAAAACTCTGTTTTATTGGTAAAATAGGACTTAGTCACCAATGCATGGGGTGTAAGTCCTCTAAAATGGGCAACAATGGGTATAAACGATTGACTAAACTTGACTTTTTCTCCATGTTGTAGTCACGATTAGCCATTGTGCAGAAATATGTGACCTTAAACACCAGTAAATAAATAAATGAATAATGGGAAAAAATTTGAGACTTGATGTTGCAGAATATTTAGATCATTGAACTGTGAGTAACATGATTACTCCAGAAGACTACACTTTTAATTTAAAACTTTTTTCTTGAAAACCTGTAATATTTTTTTATTTACATGGTGCAGCAGAGATGCCAGATTGTAAAATTATTTAACAGGGTCTTACCTTCCACTGGCAATTGACTAGGAAGTGTTTCAACAAAATCAAGTTTTGTTATCAAGCTACACATTTGCCCCTCTATACATAGTTTAATCATACCTAGACAGTATCATACTTCTTGCTATGTAAGGATGTTTGATCATTCCTCCTTAGAACATAACATTTCTTTCCAAGTTAACTGCAGAAAAAAACTCACCTGTTTGTCGAAAGCCATTCTATTTGTTTTTCACAAATATTACAGTCAAACTGATTCTGTTACATCGACACGTTATTGTACATATATTCATGTAAAATATGCCAGAAATAAATTAAATGCAATTTTTGTAATAAAATCGTACAAAAGTAGTCAATCTTGTTTTGTTTTTAACCCTTTACCCAATGCACATGATATCAAAACTTATTATTATGCCCTGCCAGAACGAAGTTTGCAGGGGATATAGAAATGGGGTTCCGCCCATTCGTCTGTCCGTTCGTCCCTTCATCTTGTCATCCGTCCTTAACAACTTTGGACCTTCATGAAACTATTATTCACCGGTAAGGGGGTTTTCTCCAATCATTTTTTCTAGAGTTATGAGCCGTTTCGACTTTTTTCGACTTAGAAAATTTAGAAAAAGTCAAGGTAAGCTATTGCCATCACGCGTGCAGAAGTCTGGGAGTCTCTTGGTCTCTCAGTCTGTTCACATTTCTTTGGCACACCCTGCAGTTCTTGTCCGATCATCACGAAGATTTCATATGCAGGTTCGAGGTCATGTCTAGATGAGAAGGTTCCCTTTTGGTCGTGATCGGTCCAACCCGTGACAGCTTCCCCCTGGGAACCCCGGGAAGTGAAGCGGTGCTTGTTTACTGTGGTAAACAAGCTCTGTTTCACTGGTAAAATAGGACCCAGTCACTAAAGCTTGGGATGCGAGTCCTCAAAAATAGGCAACATGGGGTATAAAACGATTGACAGACCTTGACTTTATCTCCATGTTGTGGTCATTATTAGCCATTGTGCAGCAGTATGTGACCCTTAAACACCAATAAATAAATAACCATGACAGCGGCGAGTGCCCGAAACCTCAAACCTTTAGCAGTCTACATGTATTTATGAAGGAATTTACGGTCGTGAGTAGCCATTGTGCATAAGTATGTGGCCATAAACACCAATAATTAAATATAAATAAATGAAGGCATTTCATTGTAACTTGATAGGATGACCCGTATAATGTCTTGGTGAGAACGTTCCCTTCTGATCGCGATCGGTCAACTGTGACGGATGCGCGAGAAACCCGAAAACCTTTAGCACAGTCTAGAGGTCATTTATGAAGGGATTTCATTGTAACTTGGTAGGATGACTCCGTATGTCTAGGTGGGAACGTCCTATTTTGGTCGTGATCGGTTCAAGGGGCAATATTTGCACTCCCGAAAGGACGTTGGGGGTGGCACTTTCCAAAACCCCCGCAAGGTTTGAAAATTAGGAGCACAATATATGTGTATGACATGTATTTGATTGAGGTAACAAAAATTGGGCACTACATCAGTGGGGCACCACCCAGACTGACAATGAACAGAAAGCTGCAATCATCCCTTTTCCTGAACCGCAAAGCGCAAGTAATTCATCTTCATCATGGTGAAGTACAATCAATAGGGTTAAAAAATTCTTAGTAGTTTGTCTGTTGGATTTCCTGTGTGAGGGTTTCACATTTTGAAACTCTGGGTGGGGCTTTGGGTACTGGGTAAAACATTTTAAAATTCTCTCATAAACCACCAATCTAAATGCTTCCACATATGACATAACCTCGCTGAGAGAATCGCTCATAGTTTTGTTCCAATCAAATTCATGGTGTGAAATATAGGGGTGTCCCAGTTACCCGGGTGGAGGGTGATATTTTAACACTGTCAGAAATGGCTAAACATTAAAAAAATCTCTTCTCCCAAACCACTCCTACGATTACACGTTTTTCCCTGAACATCTTTATAATGACTAGTAATGCAAGTTTGTTCATATTGGGGCCCTAGTGCCATATTTTAATTGCGTCTGGCGGATAAAAACTCTGGCCGGCCGATGATTTGTCATGGTTCTCAGGCGAGAAGGCCATAACCATGTGCTTCCAAATGCCTCCATATCCCCATATGTCTCCCCCAACACCCAGAAACGAACTGCCTGATAACATCCCGTACCCCATTCTCCCCAATTTCCCCGATAAGCATACCAGACCTCTCCTTTGTGTCACTCACTAACCACATATGCATCATTCTCTCATTCAACCCCCCCCCCCTCCCCCCCCCCCCCCCCATTATACGCTCTGTGAATCTTCTGTTACCTTGCATTTTGGATTTCTAATAGAAAGTGTTCCAGGGTATCCACTACTCCTAAATTACACATTTGACACTCCTTTCCCCCGTTCTTCCCATTTTTCCTCTTAAGTTCCAGCGACCTCAGTTTGAACAACAGTGACACTCCCCAGGTGCCATCGAGGTAATCTTCAAAACCAAGCTTGCAGGCCACCCAAAGACCTCTGCTTTGACCCCATCTCCCCAGTTGCGGTTACAATCCTCCCTGACCATTTCTCTGCCGATTTTTTACCCCGGTTTGTACCAACTTATAAGTCCGAGATCTCCATTGAAGTTCTCTGTGAACTCTCTCACCTGGTCCATCCATCCTCTCTTTGTATTTGCGGTGGGGTGCATTTTAACACTGTACAGGTATGGGGAATTTCAGCAAATTTACTGTTCACAGCAAATTCATGCACAAAATGCTCAAATTTTATTTCGACAAATTTGCATGAAAATGGTTTTAAAAGACCATTTTCGTGCAAACTTATGGAAATAAAATATCTGTCAACCAATAGGTTGATACTGGACTCTTTTTGGCTCCGCCTAACAATATGTCAGCGGAGCTTTTCTAGTGCAAAGTCGCCGTACGTTCCGTCTGTCTGTCTGTCTGTCTGTCTGTCTGTCTGTCTGTCTGTTTTTTATGTTACCACCTCTCCCTCCAACATGCTTTAAGCTACACCTTTCATATTTGGTACATGGATAAAGGGTTGTGAGGGAATGATGCATGCTCAAATTTTTTCTTCAAAATCTAAGATGGCGGCATGGCGGACATTTTTGTTGTGTTTTTTTAAGATTTTTTCTCTATTTTGTGTTACCACCCCTCACTCCAACATGGTTCAAGCTACACTTTTTATATCTAGCACATGGATAGAGGGTTGTAATGGGATGTTGCACGTTCAATAATTTTTTTTCAAAATTCAAGATGGCGCCATGGCAACCATTTCTGTTGTGTTTTTTAAGCTTTTTTCTCTATTTTATGTTACCAATGCTCCCTCCAACATGGTTCAAGCTACACTTTTCATATATGGTACATGGATAAAGGGGTTGTGAGAGGATTATGCACGCTCAATATTTTTTTTTTCAAAATCTAACATCTGTCTGTCTGTCCGTCTGTCTGTCTGTTTTTATGTTACCACCTCTCCCTCCAACATGCTTCGAGCTACACCTTTCATATTTGGTACATGGATAAATGGTTCTGAGGGGATGATGCACAGTCAATATTTATTTTTCAAAATCCAAGATGGCAGAATGGCGGCCATTTTTGTTGTGTTTTTTAAGCTTTTTCTATATTTTATGTTACCACCTCTACCTCCAACATGGTTCAAGCTACGCCTTTCATATAAGGTACATGGATAAAGGGTTGTGAGGGGATTATGCACGCTCAATATTTTTTTTTCAAAATCCAAGATGCTTATATACTCCAGTGTCTTCTGTGACAAAAACACCTTATGTCACACAAGCGCCGTAGGGGACTGATACCACCTCGGTGGTCAAACACTTGTTCATGGTTGGTACAATTATTGTTCATGATTTAAAGGTGTGTCGCGACGTAGTTTTAAGGTCACACCATCAAGGTCAGAGACACAGACAGAAAAACTTGTATATTGTTATACAGCCTTTGTCTGGTCTGTATAATTGAATCTATGTGACAGAGCTTGTTCATGCTTCACGCAATTATTAGCCATAACCTAATATTGTGTCATGACCTCAACCCATTCATATCATGATGGTTGAGGTCACAAGCAGTTACACTTGGATTCTTGTCTTGTATTTAGCTTCCCCTAAAAGCAGTGATCCTGGGTGGAGCTGTCTAGGCTGAGAGGCCTCGTTCACTTCTCTAAGAATTATAATTTCACAAATTTATCCTAAAAATTGTGAGAATTTTAGCCAGTTTCAGCGAATTTTGTTGCAGGCCATTCTCATATCTGACTGATGGGAGAAGCATTTAAAATCATCACAAACCGTCTTAATCATTCAGTGTTGGACATATAACATCTTTGAATGATGTTTATATTTACAAGTTGAACAAAACAGTCCATTGAACTATTTTAGGGCCAGCATATTCTAACAATGTGGGTAATTCTAGAAACAAAATCTTCAGACCAATCTAGTCTAATGCAACCATGTCTGGCGTGAAGCATCTCTGCAATGGGTATTTGTAAGTTTGCTCAAATCATGACCCTGGCGTTATATGTGTGGCTGGGGTGCTGACTTTTTAACATTGGGTGATATCACTAATGTGGGAAACTTAAAAAAAAAATATCTCCCAAACCACGGCTTCACCTGTTTCTGTGTTGGGCAAAAGATATCTTTGAAGCAATTACCTAGAAACAAGTTCAAAGTAGCCCATTTGTGTCACATTTAGAGGTGTTAAGTGAAAAGGGAGGAGGGGATGTCAAAACTGTTGGTAATGGAGGAATCTGGAGATGAAATGTATCACAAACCTCTGTCCAAATACTTGTATAATATTTTGAAACTAGAATCTTTGTAATGGAATTTACAAATTACTCAAGCCTCTTATGTCATATTTGTGGGTGGCGGTGTCCCGAATTTCATCACTCTAGACAAATGAGGAAAGACGAAAAATACCTTCCCACAACCACTGATCCAAACGTTTTATGTTTGACATAACATCTTTGTAAAGAAGATCCATATGCTGATTCAAATCAACCTCCTTTTAAAGTGGGTTTGTGGAGTATAAAAGAACCGTCGTTTACAATCAACTGGTTCAAATGCTTCCAGGTTTTGCACACGACACTTTCTAACAAGCCGATACAAGTTTGTTGAAATCAAAGCCCTGGGTCCTATTTATGATTTTTGAAGCTACATATTTCAATGTTGTGGGCACTAAGGAAAAGATTAAAACATTCTCGTACAAGGATAAAAATCGTTCGATGTTTGGCCTATAACTTCTCTGTACATGTTTATTCAAACCAGGCGTCTAGCATCATATTTTGGGATGTGATTGAGATCAACAATTTGATACAGTGGAAATTGAGAGAAAACGCATGGGTTTCCGAGGCCTACTACACAACTTAACATTGGGGTGGGGTTGGTCTGGATTAGGTTTGGCATAGCACATATCTGTAAGAAGTTTGTTCTGGGAGCATGTTTTGAGTGTCAAGGACTCTAGATTTTAACATTGTGGCTAATGGGGAAAGCATTTACAAATCTTCGCAACGACTACTGGCACAAATGCTTCCACGTTTGGCCAAGAGCAACATTCATTATGGTTTCCAATTAAATGAAAGTCCTAAGACTTTGACCCCTTCCTCGAGAAATGCTTGAAATTGTTTCTAGACTTGAAAAGTACTTCGTTTTCCATCACTCCCCTTGAAAAGTACTTAATTTCAGTTTATCTATAACCTCAGAGAAAATAAGTCTTGGAATAACTGCCCCCCACCCCCACACACATACGATGTCACAAAATCGGCCAGGAATCACATTTATTTGATCTCCACGTTATCCACTGAGTGCAAAAGGCATCATCTGCAATACTTTAGCATTGCAGATGGCTCATTGTTGAAGTCCAGGAACGATATATATCTGACTAGTTGGGGTTTCCATAGATCAGGTCCTCGAGACTGAAATTCTTTGTGTTGCTATGGTGCTGTAAGTTCAGTATTTTAACCCAGCCTTCTTGTGCGTTTTTGAAATTCTTGAAAAAGTATAGATATTTATGTAGGTTGGAAAAGTCTTGAAGAAAAGTATGGAAAAAATGTTAGTTGTGCCTCGTGGGGTACTGAAAAAGAGCATGGAAATTACTTTTTGAACAAACTTCAAATCATTTGCAAAAACTCCCATTAAAATTCCCAGCAATTTAACCCTGTACACACTAATGTCAAAATACCTCAATTTAAATTCTTCCCATGATGCAACTAGGAATTGATTCAATTCAATCCTATCTGACAGAGCTCATCGAGCTCTGTCAAACTAGATTGAATTGCTTAAATTCCTGGATGCATTATGGGTAAAATTTGCATGTTGATATTTTGAGATCTGTGTGCAGAGGGTTATATAATTTCTATCTACTCGAACAAGCAGTTTTACTGAACCGCTGGAGTATGAAACAATAGCACTCTTTCAAATGGTTTTCTTAACAAAATGTTCCTTTGTGATACTTGACTGTTTTCACCAAAATCTTCCAACAGTTCGATTTTCGTCAATTTGAAGTACTCGAATTTGTGTAGAGGATTGGCTGACATGTCTGCAGACGTTTTTTTTTATCTTGACAAATGTAAGAACCCTGCTAAAATGTTCGATTTAATATACTGTTCCTCAGGCGCAGCATTGATTTTAGCCTTTTACCTAACATGAAAAGCAGACGACACTTGCAAACAAAATTCTTGAATAACTAATTTTTTTCCTTGTTTGTCTCAAAAACATAGGTTATGACCCCTCATTGGAACGAACTCGACGAGCTCGTTCCAAAGAGGGGTCATAACCTATGTTTCTGAGACAAAAAATGAACAAATAATGAAAATTAATTGGCGATTTTTGTGAATAACACTGGCCGGTTTGGCCGTTACGTTGGGTAAAGGGTTAAGAGCCCGTTGTGGACCCCTGTGTCAGTGGTAATGATTTGAATTTTGCATCGTTGACCAGAGTATCCTGCAAATAGATAAAAAAAAAAATAAAAAAAACAACTCAAGATACTTTCCTTTCTTTATCCCCGAAGACCTCTTTCAAACGGGAGCCCTAATGGCCACAGCTCGGGTCTGCCCCAAAAGAAGAGTTGTTAGTGTCTTCACAATGCCATGTTCACACTCTTTTCTGATCATCTTTGATGGGATTGGAGCAAAAGTTAGAGTTGTCTCTCTTCGTTCGCAAATCAACAGCCAGTCCAAAATTGCTGAATTTCCATAAAACTAAACCGAATTTTTAAACTGATGAGACTTGTTCCCGTTGAGGCCTGCATATGGTGTATTTGTTTGTTTGTTTATTTAGGGGTTTATCAACGCAACCACGCTTCCCATACATGTGGTAGAAATACCAACAAACTTTCTTTCGACTTGATTACCCAACCTGCCATTGTATTGGCTTACTACAAATCGAGTTGGCGCTATTTAAATGCACAAATGATGGAAAAGGTAGAGTTTTAAATGGAGCCTTTTATGACCAACGCATTCTTTCCAACTCCGTTTTCTTCTCTGGCAGCGGTATACAAAATAGGCCTACTAGCAACTGTAAATGAGCGAAATGTAAGAAAGATCGGTCAAGATTTAACCCTTCAGCCCGTCGGGGCTTTAGAATTAAATTGTTATCGATCCAGTTTGAAGTATTTGTTGATCATTACACCGTTAACGGGTGGTTCTGCGACAACCGGACACATTTGATTTTGAAATATTAAAAAATATATTTTTTTCAGAGGATAAATCTTTTTTGTGATAGACAAGTGTTAGCATGCTGTTGTTCCACAGAATGTATCCAGCAGAGCTAATTTCACAGTTGCTCCCTCAAAGACACGTGACTTTATCGCGGTCACGCGATAATCATGTCTTCACCGTCACAAATTTCAAACGAGCAGAATTCTAAAAAAAAAATCAGTTTTCAAAGTTTCTTTCAGATACTTGATAGCAAAATTATGTCTCCCCACGTTCCATAGTCCCTCAAAACGGGAGATGAAAGGAAGATGATGCTGAAAAGGAAATGAAGGACAAACCTTGTGTAAAACCGTTTCGCGAAAGTAATCATTTCATACAAGTGTGTGATTATAACTGAAATCACGATTTTTTCCCTATTAAATAAAGTTGACGATAGAAAGGAATGAAGCAACTGCATATGTTGACGGGAAAACTGATTGAAACGGTCTGAGTATGGAATAAACCGGTATGTGGCGGTAAAGAAATATTGTTGCGGAAAAGATGTTACGGTAAAGACCGCAGTTGTGGTGAAGATATTACGTATTCTCGGCCTTACATAATACAGATGAAAATAAATGACTCTTCCCCAAGGATTACTTCTTGGCTGGAGCATCCAGAAATTGTTTTTTTCGGGGGGGGGGGGGGGAGCCCGCCCCTCCCCTCCACCAGTGCACGTGTCATCGGCCTTTAACGTGACTGTCGTGACATGCCCCCACCCCAACATTTACTGAACCTTCTTACCTATGAATCCTGGCTACGCCACTGAACTTAATACAGTGGCGTTGCTAGAATTCATAGGTAAGGGGGGGGGGGGTGGGGGGGGTGGGGGGGGGGTTTGGCTGAGTTAACGTTGTAGAGGCTTATCACACTGAAAGCTAGTGCACTTCTGGGGGTCCGGAGGGCGGCTTCCGGTGAAATTTCTAATTTCTTTATGCTCCCATGTGGTATCTGGTGTCATATGCCCTACAATCAGCTGGTTCGTGGAGAAAGTATGCAGTATGCATTTTATTCTTGTGCTATATTTTCTAAAATTTTATTGAGGGGTAGCCTAGGTACTATCAACATTTTGGGGTGCAAAGGCCCCTACCCCATTGCTACGCTAGTACGCCACTATTTTAATAACACAGAGGATATCTAATGTTTTCTTGTGAATACTGGGATTTATTTCACGAGTGAGTGAGACAATTCGAATTTTCACGAGCAATTTACTGTGAGTGAATATGCAAATTCTCGCACTCGCGAATTGAGTCCTGCGAAATTTTAGGGTTCGATTCGATGTCGATTTGGCGCGTTCGGTTCGAGATCGATCCTGAATCATTTATGAAATTCGTATATTTTTGTATGCGCAATTTGTTACTGTATGTGAGATCTAATTTACCTTCTAAACATAATCGGCACATATTTATAGAGCTCGCAGAAGAGACTCGAAGAAAACCTACAAAAACTCTTAAAATCATTCCACTGGATTGACTCCGATATTGCAGCTTTAGGGATAGGGGGACTGCCCTACACGGGCAACATTGGCACTGAGCATTTGGAAAAAAAACCCTGCAATTTGGCTCGAAAACAGACAATTTTCATTAAATTTTGGAGGGGGGGGGGGGGGGGGGCGGCTCCCCAACTGCAACTTTGTCGGAAATGTATCGGCGCTATAATAAATACACATGAGTGATGACTTTATTTTGGTTTAGAGAATAAGAGAACAAACATTTTGTCAGAAACATCAGTACCAATGTGCTTCAATTGTACCTTTCCGACAGGTGCAACGTGTCTTTCCCGTGATTAACCTTACTCTGTATGCTTTTGCTTGGCATTCAGAGTTGAAGACTAATGATGCGGTTCCCATCGCGAAATTAGTGGTTATGGCACCGTTGTCGTCTCGTATTTAACTATTTATCTAACGCAGTTTCTTTTTTTTTAAATAAATGAAACTTCATATTTCAGGGAAAGTTTGGTTGGTTATTCTCAGTAAAACCACGCATATTTGAATATCATTGGAACCGACTTGAACAGCCCGATATTTGCATGGTTTTATTGTGACATCCCCAAGATATTCTAGCCTGTGGGAATCCTACTTGAGTTAATTTCCTGGGCAGTTTTTGCAACTTCGTTGGCTACGGGTTGAATGACGCTATCGGAAAGTGTCGGATTGAATCCCCCCCCACCCCCCCCCCCCCTCCCACCGAAAAAATCTATCTACGCCACTTCTGGCGGATTGCTGGCTCGGGGTTCCAGCCTTGAAAAGTCCCGCCTCCACACAGTGGGGATGGCCGACACCGGATTTAGCGAGCCACGAGACGGATTTTCACCCGAAATTTGTCACCAGTCATGCAAAAAGAATATTATTTCATTGTAATTTCAGCGAAATAGGTCACTGAACTGTTGGGTCTATTCATTCTTTTTCAGACAACAGAAATATATACTGACACGATCAGTTACTTTATCAACTAGCCCGCGCCGTTTCATGGGCGGATCGTGGAATTAAAATACAGGGGGGGGGGGGGGGGGGAGGGGGGACTGATGTGATCCAACAGAGTCCTAGCATCAGTCCCTGACTGACGCACGTGCCGAAGGGACGTGCATTTGTGTGGGGGGGTCTTGATTTTCAGGTGGCTTCTAAATGCTTTCTGGCCTCCAATTGAATATGTCGGCGAAACGCAATTCGATATTTGTTAGAAAGTCGATGTCATACCACACACATATACAAAATTTCATCAGTTTGCCTCTGCTATTATAGGAGTTATGGCCAGGATCACGATGGACATCTGACCGACTCACCGAACGACCGACCGACCCATCGACGGGCAGATGTAATCCAGAATATCCCACTTTTTCAGAAAATTGGGGTATATTTATTATTTTTTGGTGTTTAAGGTCACATATTTCTGCACAATGGCTAATCATGACCGCGACAGTTTTACGGGTGGAGGAAGCCGGAGTATCCAGAGAGAACCACTGAACAACGGCGAGCAACTGCCAGCTCCCCAAAATACTAACTCCACACAACAAGGGTTAGAATTGGTTGAAGACAAGTGCACCATCGACGTGCGGTACGCCTTAGTACACAGCATCACCGTGCCCCCACGTGGGAAAATGGGGCGAAGTGTTTTGCCCAAGTTCACAACGTGGTTGCCGCAGGTGGGAATGGAACCGCGGACCTCTCGGCTTGCAGCCTGCACCTCAACCTACTGAGCCACCGTGCCTCCAAGTGGGGGGTATAATAAGTTTATTGATTGTTGTAGGCACTGCGGTGTGCCAAATGAGAACTCGACCGGTCGATTCGGGCGAATCGCCAGTTGAGTTGACCCTGCGAATGCCAGAAGCCCTCAATAAAATTAGAACTGGGAAACATATGCAACTGGAAATATTGGCCCCCCATTAACATTAACTTCAAGTTTGGGGTATGCGTTGTATAAATAATGATACCAGGAACATACCATTTCCATTTCTTCGGCCTTGTGGCGACAAAATATTCTTTCTTACTTCGCTTCATTGCGTACTGCTTTCGACTATCGATTTTGTATCGGAATTAGAAATTCGATCTCATTCGCACAGAGGAGGTCATCAAACTCGGTCGCATTCGCATAGAGCAGATTATCCCCCCCCCCCCCCCCCCCCCCTGCGCGAATGAGATCGAATTTCCGATTCTGCATCGATGAAAAGGTCTATTCGTTTCGGCGCCATTACCGGGTTATTGTTTTTACTGTTTTATATTTATACAAAAACATGGCCGATTTCTAAAACTCCGTTGACGCCTCACGAGTACTCAGATGACGATAATTAAAGGATAAAACATAGTTTGGATCAATAAACTCTGCCCAAATGTAAGGAAATACGTGTACTATCAATTGCAGCCGGTAATAAGGGCGAAAGCTTGATGTATATTCCTAATTTCGAGTTTTGAGTTCCCATAAAAACTTGATGGGATTTTTTTCTATAGGATTGAATGGAAAGAATCTGAACGTTGATGGGTAGCCACTACGTTCGGATCGCTGAACTATCGATTTTGCAGACAGTGGATACTTGCAGACATGACAGTCGTCAGTTCTACAAAGGACCGATATTCTGGGAATTCTAAAAGAGGACCATGTTCCTTATTTGGCAACGTGATGTCATTAGTTAATGAGGGGCGTTATAGGACAAGATTGTGTGGAATAAGAGCATGACTTTTTTTAGTCGGGGAGGGGGGTGGGACTAGTCCCCCCCCCCCCCCCACCCTCTGGATTCTCCCTTGCGTTTGTCTTTTTCATCACACAATAGTCTTTACCGTCACGGCCAAGACTGTGACGGTGAAGAATGTGACGGTGAAGACTTTAATGCAAAAAAGAAATATGTTGAGAAATCGGCGAAAACACGCGGTCTCCATAATCGACAGCAAGTTTTAAGGCGGCAAGTTTTCAAATAATGTTTTAAAAAATATTCAGAATTCTTTTGCTGTTTTGGCAAAAATAGATGATCGGTAAAGACAGCGAATAAACATAACTTTGAGATTTTACATCCTTACGCGTTCTTTTTCACACTTTTCTTATCATTTAATCTCTTTCGTTTGTTTTCATTGCTTGTCTTTCTGTTTGACCATCGATTCGCGCGATAAAAATTACCGAGCTTATCAAGGGCGACAACTCTCGGAGCGAAAAAGTGTATCGTTGCGGTGAAGACGTTATCTTGCGGGACATCATACCTTTTTTGCAAATTGATAATTTTCTCCTGCAAATATTTCTATTTTCCCGAAACTTGTTCAGCAAATGGTAGTTTGCATAATACTGTTGCGGTTACATATGTTTTATCTATCGTGAAACGTGCGCCATAAATTTATTTTTGATCCCCTGTTTACAGGTGGTCCGCGGGGACCTTTACCGTAACGATAAATTTTACACATGACTAAACGGATGTGACGGTAGAGAAAAAAATAAAAACAGAAAAAAGTATATAAAAAGCACGAAGAGCACACATTGAAATATCGTTCACGTAGAATATAAAACGAAATGTGGTAATTAGCGTTGTCACGATGTATTTTCGGTGATTAGTAAAAAACTACGAGTCGCGGGACGCTTAAATGAAGGAAAGTGTGCGGTTGTGGGAGAACCACCCTAACCCTTTACCCAACGTAACTGCCAAAACCGGCCAGCGCTATTCTAAAAAATCGCCAATTAATTTTCATTATTTTTTCATTTTTTGACTCAAAAACATAGGTTATGACCATCGTTGGAACGAGCTCGTCTACCTCGTTCAAACGAGAGGTCATAACCTATCCTATATTTTTCAGACAAAAAATGAAAAAAAAAATAGTTATTCAAGAATTTTTTTTTGCAAGTGTCGTCTGCTTTTCATGTTAGGTAAATGGTTAAGCTTTTGTGTACCCTTCCCTGATGATCCATCATCTTCCGGAAATATCCATTACTTTCCACCCACCAATCCATCCTGATATTTCCGGCAACGTTTGGAGATTTAACCTGGCCCTTTATTTGGGTGTATTACCAGTGGCGGATCCAGGATTCTTGGTTTGGAGTCGGGGTGCATTTCGAGGATGATTCATGATGTGAAACATCACCCGGTGCGCGTAACAGAGGTTAGGAATGAACACGAGGGAGAGGGTATTCCACTCTCGTTGGTGGTGTCCGGGGCCAAGCTGGAGATTGGAAAATACTAGGTCAGTTCGATACATTTCCAGCCCAAATATGCCCTCAATTATGTATAGACATCTGTTTTAGAAAAAAGGGAAGTCAATTTATGACAACAGACTCTCGCCGGAGCTATAGCTATATTCATGGGGTTCGGTATTATCCGCGATAACACATGGACATCCACAGAGGCGGACTGGCCATATGGTCCACCGGGAAAATTTCTGGTGAGCCCCCTCTCCCTATTGGGAGTCCCCTGGGGCCCCGAATTTGATGCAGTCCAACTCGCCTTGGTGCATGAAATTTTATGAAAATGACCCAACAGGCGAAATGGATCTGATTGCATAGATTGCCGGTATACCGAAATGCTCGATATGTGGACTAACATTGGCTGTCCACATGGAGACATTTCTATATACCAGCAGTCTATAGTCTGCATTTAAAAAAAACAAAATTTTCTCCCATTGGGCCGAACTTCGGTCGGCTAGATGGGTACAACCACCCCCCCCCCCCCCCCCCCGAATGAGCGACGATATATAAATATGCCATCGAAATGTCCTCTATGTGGACTGCAATTGATCGCTCAGATGCAGGGAAGCAGCGTTCTTTCAGTTCGAAAAAATCAAAAATTGTCCCCGAGTCCGTGATCACCTTGATGCATTTCCCGGTAACTTTTCTTGGCTCAGTCCGCCCCTTGACATCCATTACTCCCGGTGAAAACGTGATAATTAAAAAGTCTTCGTCGACACAGTGTGATACCTCAGATTTGAAGGGATCACATTGGCTCAGTGGTTAGAGTATTGAATTTCAAACTATTAGGTCCACGGTTCGATCCTAACCTGCGCTAACTGAGTCCTGATTACTCACACAGGTGCACGTGGGCGCTGTGCATGAAGCCATACTGCACGTCATTGGAGCGCTTACCTTCGACCAATGCTAACCCTCTTTGTGCGGAGTTAGTACGTTGGGGAATATCACAGTTTCTCGCCTTCACCGTAAATCTGTCCTACACGAGGTGTTCCTGGGTGTTGAATGTGTCGTTAACCCTTCACCCAAATTAACGTCCAAAACCGGCCAGCGATATTCACAAAAAATCAGAATTCGGTTTTCATTTCATTATTTTTTTAATTTTTGTCTCAGAAACACAGTTAATAGTTAATAGCTGGCTGACCTCGTTGCAATGAGGGGTCATAAGCTATGCTTCGGATGCAAAAAATGAAACAAATTAGTTATTTAAGAATTTTGTTTACAAGTGCCGTCTGCCTTCGTGAAGTTCGTGTTAGGTAAAGGGTTAAATTCCAATAAACAAACAAACAGACCAATGTGTAAACTGAAATTTAAACTCATCACACTGTATTAGTAGTATTGCGTGTATGGAAAAGTCCCCTTTTGGATGACATAGCGATGATCTACGGGTCGACGTCAGTATGCATATGACTGATGGGGTCATATGGGTTGTTACAGTAGCCTCCGTGAGCGACGTCATTCACATGATAGTTCGTACTCATAGTATGTGTGCACGGCGCGTGTTGTTAGGGTGACACGTGTTTCTGTCGTGAATTTTGTTTGATGGGAGTCAGGTATCTTGGCTTCTATGATGGACGTGATCGCTTTTGGTAGGACGTAGTTCTGTAGACCCGTTTACGTCGTACGGTGGTATTCTATCGCTCCTGTGTACTCTAGAAGTATATTATAAACGGTCAGTACATCGTTTAGTCCATGAGTAGTCTAGGAAAGGCATATTGGCGCCTCTACAGCTTTGTATACAGGAACACAGGGAGCCTCATCGTATCACGTCTTTTAAAATTCAAATGAATCATTTCAGTGACTTTTTTGTCGAAAGTAGAAAATGGTATTCTGAAAAATTGAGTTATAAAAGATTGATAGTATTGATACCATGGATTATGTCTGAAAGCTGCGCACACAGATAGAGAAAAAATACAAATCCACATGGCCTGTTTGCATATTATATACATTTGTCTATTAATTATCCCTCAACACAACTTAACAGTCATGTACAACCAGCGCAACTCACAAAAATCAGCATACATTTTTTTTTCCAATTTAGGTTCCACGAAATAACTTACGATCTCTAATAGGAACGAGCTCGATGGACTCCTTCCATTGAAGGATTTTAAGTTAGGTTTTTAACCCTTTGCCCAACACGAAAGGAAGATGACACTTGCAAATGAAATTCTTGAATAACTATTTTTTCTTTTTTTGCGTCAAAAACATAGCTTATGACCCCTCATTGGAACGAGCTTATCCAGCTCGTTCCAATGAGGGGTCATAAGGTATGTTTTTCAGACGAAAAATGAAAAAATAATGTAAATTGAATTGTGATTTTTTGTGAATGGCGGTGGTCGGTTTTTGCCGGTACGATGGGTAAAGGGTTAAGGCAAGAAAGGCAAGAAATGAAAATTTGTATTTATGCGCGAAAGTTGAAGATCATGTAAATGCAATACACACTCCGAGATATGTCAAAATCAAGTTAGGATAATTAGGTTTATTTATTTTATTCCGTCGCTGTGAAAAAGTAAATTTCACGGCAACCAAGACGGTTTTATACCATATCAAACACTAGAGGACGACACAAAAAATTGTTGAATAACCAAACATTATCATTTGTTGTCTCCAAAGCATAGCTCATTACCCCTCTTTGGAACAAGCTTTACCAACATGTCCCAATGAGAGAAAATAAGCAATGTCTTGGGAGGTGGGAGGGGGAGGGGGGGGGGGGTCAAAAACTGAAAAATAATAAAATTATTATGTGATCTTCGTGAACAGCGCTTGCCGTTTATTACCGTTACATTGGGTAAAGGGTTAAAATGCAATCACGCGAAATACTAATGGAGAAGTGCGCCGGCTTAGTGGAACACAGGGGCGCCGGAAGCATGATCAGACCAAAGGGTTTTTACTCGCACTAGCAGCCCCGCCATGACATGCCGAAGCATGGATGTCTCGAAGGCTCAAGGTGAGGGAGTGTCAGAGAAGGTACCCCCTTCCATCAGGAAGGGGCACCTCATCCCAAACTCATTGAATTTGAAAGTTTCCAGAACGGATTTGGAGTGTATTTTAGCTTTACTTCAAGAATAAATCATTCAAAAAAACTGAGAGATGAACCTGGGGAGGGCATTGTCTGTCCCCTCTCGCCCGTGGTCTGAAGACAGGGAGCGCAGCTGCCCCCTGTGCCTCCGTGCTTCTAGCGTTCCTGATGGAACAAACTCTTAAACACATTCTCAAGTCATTTTACTCTTCCATTCAAGCTGTTGGAAAAGGGGTCGTCGATATCAAAAGCGGACTGGTTTTAGAAATGTCGTCCCCAGGATAGACTAATTAATATTTTCTACCTGCACCCACAAGACGACGCGTCAGATACCAATTAATGGGCCTTTGTCAAATATCATTTTCTGGGTTCTATGCCTCAGTCAAACAAAGAGGGGCGCCATGTAATTTTTGACACTGCTGATGGTATACTGGGCGCGCGAGGGAGGGGGCGGAGCATGATCCCTACTTTTTCTAATCACAAGGTAGACCTTGAGCAAACCATGTCTGCAAAATACCAGCCGATTGTGTCTGTCTCGATGATATCCGCAAAGCGAGAGCCGAGGTGAGAATATGTGTCAAACTAATTGAGAATTATCTCATATCCAATAGCATTTTATTTTGTCTCATTAATGCTATCTGCTCAAAATTTAACTCTTAACCCGCTGAGTGTTTTTAAAAAATATTTTTATCAAATCTAGTCATGGCTGCTGTAAAGCAGCCATGACTGGATTTGCTGAAAATCTTTTTGGTAATTTAACTCAAGAAATCATTGATGAAAACCTTGATTTAATTTACAGGGGGGTAAATTTAATTAAAAATGTCCAAATTTTACTTAGTCTTGCGGTAAGAGATTATAATGTCCATGGCAGGAATATCCGCAAGCAGCAGGTAAAGATTTTAAAATCTTTTTCCTGGCTTCAAAAATGACACTCTGGGTACAAAAATGGCACTTGAGGTACAAAACCCTATGGAGAATCCTATGTTAATTTTGAACCTCAAGTGTAGCCATTGGGGTATGGAGAATTCAGTGTTAAATGCTTGTACCCAGAGTGCCACCCTTGGGGTAGGGGGAATTCAGTGTTAAATGCTGGTCCCTATAGTGTCAGTCACGGGGTAGAGACCTCCCAATTACTTTATGCTGGCAAATATGTGGATTTTGCTTATTAATCAATTTCTCCATACTTTAAACCGTATAACACTTTACTGTATGGAAGGATTGGTTGATAAACATACAATCTCTTACCCACAGTGGAAAAGAGAAGTATCTCTTAACTCTTTTTCACTTATGGGATAGAATGGTGAAAAAAGAGAAGTATCTCTTCTCTTTTTTACTGCTATGGAGAGCTAGTGGGCACCTCTACATTGCAACAGACAATAAGAATTAGTTTAGGTATCAATATTTAATATATGAAGTGAGAAGCATATATACACCGAGATCTGAGTTTGTCTATCTATACAAAACCTTTTACATCAAGATTTTTTTGGGTGATACCACTTTATTTCAAGATTCCATTTTGCTGAGAAAATATGTGTAGTCAGAATTTTGTCTTGAAATAAAGCATTATCGCTTAAGATTTAAAAAAAAATGCTAAAATATCCTATCTGTGATACCATAATAGTGATTGGCAAAAAATATACAGTAGAAAAAATGTTCTTATAAAAAAAACTCTGTGGGTTGTTTTGACACCTAATCTTGATTACATAAAATGATGTCTATAGTTTTGCTCAAACCATTGACAAACTTCTCTGTCATTCTCTTGGAAATTTCTTGGGTCGAAATTGATAGTAAGAACTGTCTCTAAATCATATCCTTTAGCAAGATGATCCAAGGCAAACATACAGTACATTCCACACACCACAGTATGAACACTCTGTACTCTCATTGTGTTAATAGTCCATGAATCTGTGTTTTTCACTATGAAATTGTAAATGTCTTTATCTAATGGTGGTAAGCCATAGGAATCAAAGTAGATGCATGAATGATTGTCTTTGAAATATATTGCCACCCAATGTTCTCCTGGTTCTCTTGATGAATCTGTGTTCACAATATAAGCTTTTCTATGTTTAGGTTTTTGTTTTGGTAATAAGTCTTTTGAACACACTTTTCCATTCAATAATGATAACCTTGGAGAATTGTCCAGAATATATTGTGGTTGAGTGGTTTCCATCTGTTCTTAGCCCTGAAAAGGGCTGTTATAAAGTTGTAGTTTTCAATCAATTTCTTCTTCATTATTAAGTGGTGTATAGTAGACCCATTCTTTCTCTACTAAATCCGTCCACCTCTTAATGTCTTCGTCAGTGTTAATTTCAAAGTTCACATTCACATTTGCAAAACATCCTTCAATATTCAGTTTCTTTGCTTGTATGTGCAGTTTATATAGTACACTTGATGGACACACTTTTTTCATACACTCTTCCATATACAATTCAATCCATATTCTTATATCTTTTTTTATACAAAAGTCATGTTCTTGTCCAGGTATTTCTTGACATGCACCACACAGATTGTTCACTTTTTGTTTTATCAAAGGTGTCACTTCACCCACAACAATTTCTTTAAATAATCTAAGGAACAGTCTTTGATTGCGAGTTTTCTCTTTCCTTATTATGTTTATTCTTTTTCTCATCTCCCTGTATATCTTGCAATGTTCACATTTACTCATTGTTAATAGTCAAATATCACTTCTCTGAATTTGTTGATTTCTATCTCACTATCAAATTCTGCATAGACAACAACGTTGATTACCTCTGTGAGAGCTTGAGCAAACTGAAGATCCAGTCGAAGGTTGCCAGACTTTATAGGGTGAGCTAATGGTCCACTACCTGACTGATCGGGTGTCAACTCAACTCACCAGAGGGTATATCCCTTTGCATAATCCTGCATTGATATATTAAATGTTTGATTTTGTCCAAAATAGCCCATTGCTTCAAATAATGATAAATATGAATTTAAATAAAGTCCACCTTCGAAATTCGGTTCAAAGGGACGTGCTTTAATGGAATGTCCATCTATTGTGATTTCCAACTTGTTCAAATTGAAATGTTGAAAATTAAATGGATATGTGCCAATATCTCCATTTATATCTTTATTCGAAACTAAACCAAGAATTAATCGTTTTGGCATCTGTTTATGAAACGCATGGTCTTCTATTTTTGACCGAAGACCATTTCCAATGGTAAATGTTTTCATTTCAGTACGTCTTATGGGCATTTTATAATTTGTTTGATCTATCTGTGCATTAAGATCATTCGCAAATTTAGAAATTAAATCCAAGGCCGGTATTCTGAATATGGCCTTTTGAATTTCTATTTTTCCATCTACACCACCAGTCAGACAAAATTTAGTTGGGGAACGATGAATTTTAATTCTCATCTCTACGCCATTTGGTAAATATTTGTCTTGCACAAATAGATCTAAATGTATTTTTCCTCTTAGTTGTACAGATTTACTGTTTGCAATTAATTTGTGACGTTCAACCAAACCTTTGTTATTTGAATCATTCGCAATTGCTGCATGCTGGCCTGGGGTATCTACATACCACATCTCACTAGCAGCTAGCTGTGTTCGTTTCACATCTTTTGAATAGCTTAACAAATTTTCAAAAAATACTCGATAAGGATACATGTCTGTATTGGTGGTTATCAGAGAACCGTTCAGTGTATCATCAATTTTACTGAACATACTGTGAAAGAAATTATTGATAGGAGTAATATTTGTATCATCTTCCAATACACTCCCATCTTGCTTTGTAATTTTGAATTGAACCTCAAGTGTAGATGATGCAAGATATAACCACTTGGTTGTTTGTCTTGGAATTAAAAATTCTACTGGTGAAGAATTGTTTAAAGATGCAATAGGAAACTGCTCAATCTCACCAATATTTTTGACACCACTTGATGTTGGTGATACATTATCTGGATCAAATCCAGTACAAAAATGCTCGCAAGATTCATGTAACATCATGATTTAATCAAATATATCCAGCGGTCTTGAATAAAGAGTTGATTAAAATCCATATTTAAATCCACGTTATATTTAAATGCATCTTTTGCTGTGTTAGGAAAAATTACTGGAAACATACCATCTTTACATCCCAATTTTTGTGATAAACTCTCTGATAATTCAAGTCCAACTGTTGCAATACTATTTGATACAACTTTTATACGTGAATGTCGAGATGAATAACCAAGACGAAATGACACACCAAATTCTTTAAAAATATCCCCAAGTTTTTCTTGAATTTCGGATCCTATTGCTTCTGCAACATGTCCACCATTTGCATATGCCCCCAGCAAAATACTTAGCTCAACAGCAGCAACACCTTACGAACTGTATGTTTGAAAAACGATTTATTAATATTATTAATGCATGCTGATATTTTCGGATCTGTCACAATGATTTTAAAATTTGTTTCATCATCTGTTATATTTCTTGCCTCAGATGGTAAAATTACTTCAACTAATCCCACCTCCCAATGTTCTTTATTAATATGAATCGGTTTAGATGATTGTGTTTGAAAACAACATTGTGTGTTATTTGGAAACATATCCATAGAACTATCACTCAGTAATGTTACGTAAAATGAATTCATTTTTCTTATCAGGTGTTTCATATATTTTAAACTGGGGCTTGGAAGAATATATCCTAAAGAACTACTCAATAACACCAACCACAATTCTTTGTTGGGGTATTGTAAACTAAGATGAATGATAGCCATAATTATAATTGCATAAATAACGATTATTTGTGTGAAGTAAGTCACTTGATTTTTTGCAACAACTTGAAGACTCCCACAAAAATTAAATTGTGATTGTTGACTTTGTACTTCAACACTTGCACTTTCACCACTCAATGCATTTTCATTTACTGACATATTCTTTTTATACTAAATCAGATTCTGATATCCAACTATCAAATTTCGAGGGATAACCTTCCCAATGTACTTTAAGCTCCTTGACGTGTTTCTTACCCACACGTCTTGAACGTTGAGCAAGAACCGAATCAATGATATATTTTTTATCATCTTTTACACTTTGAATTTCTTGTGGATAAAATGCCCCCTGTATACTTTCACCACCCATATCTTCAAATTTATAACAGCTTGAGTGTGTATGTTTTACATGGGTGATTTTAAATAATTCTTTTGTCCAATTTGGTAAATACCCCTTTTCAAATGTATGTTTGGTTTTGTTAATACGTACTATATCGCCAACTTTAAATTTTATTTTTCTCTCTTTCGATTTTTTACCATACAAATTTTGAGTTACTTCTATTTCATTTTTTATTGACACAGATGCAGGAGTTCTCTGAATACTATGATGGAAACTGTGATTGTATCCATCAACTAAATTTTGTAATACATCAATATATCTTAATGTACGTTTGTATGTAAAATATTTCCACATTCGTGTTTTCAATGTGCATTGAAAACGTTCTACAATACTAGCTTTTGTTTCAGGATTTTCTGATGTGAAAAAATGAATTTTTTGTTTCTTTAAAAATTTTTGCACCTCTTTATTTTTAAATTCAGAACCTTTATCTGATTGTAAAGATAATGGTTTATGTCCAGAAGTTTTCAAAAGTCTTTGGAAAGATTTTGTTAGTGTTTGTCCTGATTTATTGTGAATGGGTAAAACCCATGCATATTTTGAAAAAACATCGATGACACAAACTAAATAACGAAATCGGTCATTGTGAGATTGTAAACTTTGTACATCTGCTAAATCAATTTGCCATTGATGATCAATTCCACCCACTACAGTCTTTCGTCTTGCAAATTTTTTATGAATGGGTTTATGTAAAGTGTATGTTCTTTCTCCTTTCAACCATTTTTTGACTTGATCAGCTGTAACAGATTTATCTTTACTATGAGCTGCTTTGTATAATTTTTGTATACCCCCATAACCAGCAGGATGCTTTGTATTGTAATATATTTCAGTTAATAAATCATTCAATATGCCTCCCATTTATTAGAAAGTTTATTTTTTGCCAATTTATGCCTAGGTGATAATTTTGGTGTTTTCTTTCCTCGAACTATTTTATGTTTTGGAGTTGTTGACAGAGAAATTTCTAACCAACTATCTTCAGGGGGACTTTGATATTCATTGGGTTTGCATCCTGTTCTCGAGTCATCCACAACCAACGTTCACGATTTCCAACAAAATCTTGAGGGATATTTATAGCTTTTAAACCACGATTGAACATCTCCCAACTGGTTGGTTTAAAACCTTTTTGATGTCTAAGAACATCATTGACTAAATCAATGATATTTGAGCCTTTTATGGGTTCTCCATCATAACTTAAAATACCCTGATCATCCCAACTCCTGTGTGGATGAGATGATAAAGCAGATAATAATGAAGTTGCTTTACGTTTCATTGTAACAGGGACATTCTCTATAATACGATCTCGTAAAAACATTGAATTTCGTTCTGGCTCAGGCATAACCATTGATAGTTGTAATGCCTTCTTATGTGACAATTGAAATTTTTGTAAATGTTCACTATACTTTCGTTTTTTCTCACCTTCTGATAACTGAATTTTCTAACACAGACGATAATTCATTCTGCAACTGTGCTGTATTAGTAATTTGAGGATCAGGTGGTAATCTTGGTCTTTGAGATTTTTCATTTCTAAAATGTTGCATTTCTTCTAACATTTGATAAGGTACGATAGCCATTCTCTTCATATTTTACTCACTCATTTATTTACAAGATTTGTTGCAACTCCAATAGCAGGCCCAAGTAGACCAAGTAATGGTAAAAAAACACCTTTTTGATTTAAAATTTGTTTTTTCTTTTTAAGAGATACAGATTTACTAGCAATAGATCTTAGTTGTTCACGCTTCGGTTGTAATTTTCGTTTCTGAGCGGGGGTTAGATATATGTTTCCTTTTAAAAGATTATGACAACTTTCTGCTATACAATTAATCAATTCTTTAGGTTCATTTTTCATAATTTGTTTTTGAAATGCTGGAGGTGTTTGACTTAGTGCCAATAACAACCCACCATATTTTTTAATTAGAGGAATCTTACGAGATTTTTTACCATCTTACCCCTACAAAGTGTATTCATAAAATGATATGATAGACAAACATGCATTTCATTTTATTCAAAGAAAATAAGAACTCATCTCCTTAACATGTTTAGGTGCATTCAAAACCATGAAACGTGCCGATGTTGGGATGTTTTTTTTAGTGGTATATGTCCCACATTTTGTCTAGAACCCATAGGATTATGTGATACTCTATTCCCCGTATTTGATATACGTGTCAAGTTTAATGGTGGTACTATTTTTTGTTTTCTGTTTTCGAAGTTTGCTCACTAAAACTGATTTTGTTTTTGTCTCTTTTTGAGGAGTGACTAACAAATTTGCATGCATATCATTTTTATCAACATTTCATTTCTTTTTAAGTGATTTTTGTTTCTTACTTTTGGTTTTTTTGAATGGTGAATAAAAATTTCTACTTGTCTTATGACCATCCCATCGAATTAAATTACGAGTGATAACACCACCAGAAAACCCACCACCACCTGATTTTAAAATAATGTTTCGCTTGGTTGCAAGATCTACTCTTGGATTTGCAAGTTGTTCAAGATCTTGTTTATGTTTATCCATATATGTTAAAGTTTGTTTTGGCAATTTAATTTTTATATTGAGTATGATTCTACTTGCTTATGTAAACCATTTTAAAATTTTCTTGAAACCTTTCTTAAGCAATTTTTCTCTTGCAAATGGATTTGTCTGCTGACTTAATTGTTCTAATGATTGAATAAAAGATGCCATGATGATGTGTACTTGTTGAAAAAACTTTTAACAACTGACACAATCTCATTAGTGCACCAGTTTTTTTATACTTTTGTATAAATGATAGGTTCACGTTCAATTTGCGTCACCCAAGGATGAAAAATATCAGTTCTCAATCTCAAAGACTCAAAGGGTTTTAGGATGAAAATCAATTAATAAATAACCGTGATCAGTACTCATTGCATCTTTATAAGATGCATTTAAATGTGGTAATTGAACTTGATTTGCCAATACTTTAATTTGTCCTTTATCTCTAGTATTTTGAAATAAAATCATATAATGTGCATTTAAACTTATGGTACAACTAGATTTAGATTGTTGAAACATATTTTGTGTTATGTATATGACACTTGCATTTCTATGATGTCCTTTTCGTGTGAACCATAATTTAATTTTTTCTTCATCTTTATCTCCTAACATAACATCGAAAACTACAAGATTTGGAATAGTGACATCACTAACAATTTCATATTCATCATCAGGGATGCCTTCTATGAATTTAATATCTTCACTCTCTTTAAGTAAAGTATATGTATTTTGCCATTCTTTATAACACCAGATGATTTTTTGTGGGGGAGTTTGAAATAAGTCATGTTTCATATCAATAAGCTTTTTGACAAATTCTGTTTTTCCTGAACCACTAGGCCCTGAAATAAAGATATTACAAGGGCGTTGAAACAATAAACATTCACTTGATGCCATTATTTTTTTTGTGAGAAAGTGTTGTCAAAACACTAACTTATATACTTTCTGTTTCCATAGCTTCTTCAATTCTATGAGTGGGTTTTCTTTTTAAGGGCGCTTTTAATTCAAATAAAGTTTCTGAAGAACTCTGATCTATTTGTGGCATACATTGTCTATATAAATAATTTATGATTTGTTCATCATAAATAATAAAATCCCACATAACTCTTGTCCAAATATTTTCTACATTATCTTTGTAAAAAGCATTCATGATTTGTAATGCATTACAAAATTCCCCATACATTTCATCTTTTTCCAATTGATTATGAATAAATTCTTTTGTTATTGTTAGATAGCCAGGAGTGATCATTTGAAATGCATATAATAATGCCTTACGTGTGATCTTGTTTTCTAAGATGTGTCTTACTGGTTCCATGGTTGAAATCAAACTGATGATTCTTTTGTCTGTTCTGATATACTTTGTGCATCAGGTATTACATTGCACCATGTACTCTGTACATCAGGACAGTCAGGAAAATCATTTTCTACATTATCTGTAAACATTTTGTCTTACTTAGTTTTGAATTGTCCAGAAGCTTTTCTTGCAATTATGGTACGAAATGTTGTTCTTTGATCATCTAGTACCATGGGTGCAAATAAAGATTTAGAATCTGGAAAATCATCTAGACACTTGTCATATTTTTTCATTGTTGAAAATATTTGATTTAAAGTGAATCCATAATCCATCACTGATAATATTTTATCTGGAGGTGTTTGCATACCATGTGGGTGGTTTATATAATTGACAATTTCTTATCAATTGAATATAAGAAGAATTTGGTGACCACTTAACATGTTCTTGTAAATATTTATTTATTTATTTATTTGTTTATTTATTTATTTATTGGTGTTTAAGGTCACATATTTCTGCACAATTGCTAATCATGACCATGACAGTTTTACGGGTGGAGGAAGCCGGAGTACCCCAGAGAAGCACCGAGCAATGGCGAGCAACTGTCAGCTCCCCAACATACCAACTCCACACAAGCAGGGTTAGCATTGGTTGAAGACAGGTGCATCGACGTGCAGTATGCCTTAGTACATAGCGCTACCGTGCCCACACGTGGGCAATGGGGGTGAAGTGTCTTGCCCAAGGACACAATGCAGTTGCCGCAGGTGGGATTCGAACCGAGGACCTCTCAGCTTGCAGCCTGCACCTCTACCTACTGAGCCACCACGTCCCCATGTTCTTGTAAAGGAATATCCTTTTCTTCCCAATTATGTAAACCTTGTCCACATACAAAACATTTTACTTTACCATCTCCTACATAGAAAAACCCAGCTTTAGCTAAATTTTCTTTCTTGGATTGTAAAATAGGATTTGTAGTCATACTAAAAGTCGAAAGTCTTCTTAACTCTGATAAGTATATAGGATATGTAGGATTAAGTGGTAGAGACATCTTCCCTGCTCCCTGTTCAAAATCGTAATAAGTTTTGTGACGAATATTTATATCTTATACCCATAGGGGAGTGTGTCATATTTACCGATAAAAAAACGTTTTGTGTAAACAGATCTGAATGTTTTGCTTTGTGCTTCACTTGTGACTTGTCTGTCTTTGTTACGCTTAATTCTATGTGTATATTCAATGTTTAATTTGTAATTCTCTCTGTCTCATGCACACTCAATCATGCTTTCAAAATTAACTTTTTGTAATGTCATGTAATCTAATGTGATACCCTTAGCTTTACATGTGGTGTGTATTTCTCCATCTTTAATATATTTGTATCCATAATTTTTCGGACCTAAACCCACAAACTCTGTGATTTTTGCCCCTGGGTGTTCATCTGTCCACTGCCGTAATCTACTATTTACAATTTCTGGATTCCAAAGTGATGGTTTACGTATGTAGATACAACTGTCTGTGTCAAAATATAAAACTTGTGTTCCTAATTGTTCTAAAACTTTGTATAATTCCATACGTGCATAGGCTGTGACAAATGAAGCTACGACAACATTGGCTGAACTGTGTGGACTGTAAACATCTGTAGCGTCAATCTAGTTTACTAAAACAAACTGATCATGGTCAAAAAATTCCACAATTTTCACAGTTTTGTCTTTGTTCTGTATTATTTCAAAATATTCTGATAGTTCATTTATGTATTTTGTTTTAGTTTTTATATTGTTTTGTGCATTTTTTCCCCAGAGACAATTTAACATGGTTTTGGCAAATGATCTTTTTCCCGTTTTTTTCCAACTTTTTCTAAATAGATATTTTCAGTCTGTGCATAATCGTTTTTAATTTTTTTTGTCTGTTTCTGTTTTCACACAGTCTGGAAACCCACTAGCTTCTTGTTTCATTTTTAAATATTTGTTCACATAATATTTGTAAATCTCTGAAGACCATTCATCCCAATGCCAAATCTGATAAGTGTCAAGAAGAGTGTACCCCAAATCCAATGCTTTGCAAAGTTCAACAGATGTCCATGTACCTACAAGTGCACGTTGTTCTGGTGTGTGTTTACAGTGATCTAATTCGTGTTCTGCACACATTTTACAAAGTGTGAATGTCATTTTCTTATTACAATGAATAGGTAAAACTGGCAAAAAAAGATTTTGAGGTGGTAAAACTTTACATTTAATGAGACCTCTGTATTGGCTTATTTTGCCAGTGTCTATGTTTTCCTTTGTGGGTATATCTGGATGTCCCACTGGATATTCCCTGTGTTTGTTCACATATGGGTAAAGTGAACAGATATCTATATATTTAATTTCTGTGTCTGTGTTTTCGTAAATTTCGTGGTGTAATTTAATGGCATTTGTTTTCCCGACAAATACTGCTTCTCATGGTTTAATTGGGTCTCTGTGTGGGAAAAATGTATCTAAAGAGGCTTGAACTTCAGGATCTGATTTGCATAGATGATCCAATTCGTGCTCCCAGACTACATGCATATTGTACCCCAATGATGTCAAATGTTTTATGCGTGATTGGGTTTTGTTGTACAGAGATTGATAGAATTGTGAATTGATTGGATTTTTCTCAAATCTGTCAGGATAGCAAGTTTCACATCCATGCCACATACATCCATAAAATTCATAGATTGTATTTGTCTCTTTGTGAAAACCATCTACACAATAATTTCCAATTTTTATTTCTCCACCATTTTGTGCATGTCGTTTGTGTATGCCTTCTTCTTGTGCTAGTAGCTGTAAGTATCTAATGGCTTTCATGGAATATCTAATGGCAGTAGGATACCCTATGTCTGAAATGAGACCAACTTTGTTTTCTGGCATTGATTTTTTTCCGCCAAGCTTTATTACAAGCATCAGCTAAAGTTACAGCCTCCCTGAAAGGATCTATCCCATCACATTTGATAAATTGTTTTCTGAATTCCCCACACACTCTATGTAATATATCCACATCAGACTTACAGTATATGTCCATTTCTTTGGCAAAATTGAAAGCAGCATTACTAGTAAATTTTTGATTGTACCATTTAATAAAATCTTCCCTGACTGGGGGAGACATAGACTCAGGCATGTACAATGTTGCATCTAAATGAGGTCCAATGTAGTTTTGATATGATTTTGTGTTTGCCAGATGAGGAAAATAACCTTTGCTAGTTCACTTAAACCAAATGTTTTAGGGAATTGTGCCAATCTCATAGAAAGGAAACTCAATGAATCGATGAGTCTAACACCATAAGCTTTCAGAGAAATAATTTGGTTTCCATTCATCATGACATCGGGTTTTGATGTAGCAGTTTCAATGAGATGTCTTAAGATAAATTGTGCATCAAACCCTTTTGAATTATGAGCAATAGCTGTTGTATCTAAATGTTTCTTACTGAAAAGCCAATTGCAAAAATCACTCAAAGTAGATTCTCCTTTAAAAATATATTCCCATTGTCCAAATTTGTCACAGAAAAATACATTCTTGATCTATAGGTTTGCAAATACATTCCCCACATGCACGGTGTGCAACACAGTAATTCAGGATGCGGAGACCTGAGTCTTGAGTTGTTTCAAAATAATAAAATACTAAGGGTACTTTCGGCATTTTGTCTTTCTTGGGTGGTTTGTATTTTGGAATGAAACAATAATGTTCGCTTTTGACTAATTGATGGCAATATTTACATTTTTTAAACATGTCGCAAATGTGTTCTCCATTTGATAGATATATTAATGAATTGCACTTTTTACATTTCTTGACTAATTGACAAATGGTTTTGTCTTGGTTCTGTAATAGAGTTGTGTGATTTTTATAACAAGATGAACTTACAAAATCCCTATTACAAGTGTAACAATGAACAGAATGTTCAGATGTACACGGTAGTGGAGAATAGCAAACACACCCTTTTGGGCATCTATGGTGTTCTCTGTTATTATACCCTACATTGCAATATTCACAATAGTAACTACATCCTAAAAACCCTGTGATTTTAGTGATGGTGTCGAAATGACGGTCATGGTGATAGATATGAATAACTTTACTCTCTTTTGTAGTTTGTGGCGGTTCAAATAGGAAATTTTCTTTGGCAAATTGTGGGTGGATTTTAATTACGTACTCTGGGGAGAGTGCCCCTTGAATTTTACAATATTCTTCATATCCACAAGGTTTATTATAATCAAGACCTGCTTTGTCCAGTAATGCCTTTGCCTCAATTTCTTGTGTCAGTCTATTGGGTCTTTTTATTTTGTTCCATATCTTCTCCCAAAGTTCTGAATTATCTTTATCAACGTGGCATTTTCCCACTACAACGGCACGTGCAAAGCACATAAAATCATTGACATTTTTAATTTCAACAATACTCTGTTTGCTTTTAACCATATTACCAACAGATGCAAATGAAATGGGTGCTTTTCGCGCCGACCCTTGTGGTAGTGAAGTGTGTGTTATTTCTAAAGATAATTTACCATCATGGATAGTAAAATTCTCATTTGATTGAATAACTTTTTCAATTTCATCTAATACTGTTTTACCATTCATCCCCATAGCCTTTGTAAAAGGAATAAAAATACCTACCTCAAGACCTGGATGGTGGATGGATATCCTCATGGGTCGTTGTCTTGAATACCACATTCCTTCTTCACATCTTCCATCAATGAATCAAACATTTTACTTAGAAACTCAAATGGATTGTTGACATCGAATTGATTCAAAGTCACTTCACATACATGGGATTCTGAGTGAAATTTTCTGGACTGACCCAATAACTTAGGGTGAATAGAATACAAGCTCCGTATGGAGTTTGTATTCTTAGCATATTCAGTCAACCTCTGTTTCTTGCTGCTTACAACATCTTCTGTATTGCTATCATCTGAATCAGTGTAGGCTACTAATGACCGCTTCATCTTTTTTTATTCGTCAGAGGAGATCAAAATCACGTGTTTCAGTCTTGTCAACTCCAAAGCATGTGTGCGCCAAACTGTGAGCCCCCAGCCTATTTATACTCTCGCTGAAATCATTTTCTTATTCAGAAACAACATTCAGAAAATGTTTTCAAACCAAATTGTTTAACTTGTTTCATTTCAATTTTTCACCCACCTGAATCTAACCAGTGGGGAAAAAGCATGTGAAAGACTTCTTCGGTTATATTCCTTCCCTCTAACGTGTCAGTCAGCGGTGATGTGGCCCCCAACAGAGGAAGGTCTTATCCATAACTGTCACTCCACTCGAAAAAATTGACAGACGCCATAGATTTTTTACTCAGAGCGTCATTTTAGGTAACAGGATGTATTACTAAATTTCCCCCTCAAAAAATCGAATAATTTTTTTTCACTTTCCTTGGGGGAGGTCGGTGAATTGTACAACCACCTGTCATGAACCACCAAAACACGACGTACAAATAATTGGGGAAAAATCCATTTATTTGTCCTTGATTTTAGATTAAACACAAAGAAAATAACTAAAATATGAGACTACCCACTTTTTAAAAATGAATGAATGAATATGATGATGTGCATTGTATAACAAACGTTTGAGACCATGGTGTGTCTGAAAGGGGGTATTTTGTAATTCATCGCATCTGGAAATGGCATAACAGCAACTATCAACTATCAAGCTTTTGAGAAATAACTCAAAAGACATCTCTACGCTCGGACTGTCTTGCTTATTGCCACAGATTATTTTCTTGGGATAACAGCGTGATCATTGTTTTTTCCCCCTTACACCTATAATCTTGAGGTGGAAATTCTATTTCGATAGATGATTCAAGTTTCATGGATAACGATAGAAAAATTGTGGTTATGATCCCGCAAAAGTGCATTTACAGTCATTTAGAGAAGTGCAAAAGGCGCCAGAAAATAATACAATGAGTATTTCACGCGCCTTTTCCCCCACTGGTCAGATGTTGGGTGATGAAATACTCATTGGATACGCAATGAGTATTTTTCACCACCTTTCCACACTTAGATGATACAGAAAATCACTCTTTCCCTCCAAAAATAATTTGGAGGGAAAATACTGACACAGTGTCGTAAAAAACATCTGTGGAAATAGTAAATGATTCTGCCTAGCATCAGTGTTAAGTACATATAATAGCGAAATTAAACTTTCACAAATTTTTAACTGGCTTGTATGCTCTCTCTGTAATATCAGGATAAATGATAATGTTTAAAAACATCTGTTACGAATTCAATACAGGCATAAAAGTTAAGAGAAATTGCGTTTTTCAGTTTGGGTTGAGGATAGCGATATTTATTCTATTTTTTTTTGTTTGCACTACAAGGAAGAAAAACATTTTACACAACAAAACATATTTCATTCTCTGTATGTTTTTCAGTGTAAAATGAATTTTTTTCTCGGGGGTTAATGTCACTATAATATCTAGCGGTAAATGGTTGAAATCAGCTTGAAACAGTTTACAAATACGCGAATGTAAGACAATGCAAAGGTTGCATTCAGTGAATTACTGAAACACATGTTTCAATAATTCACTGAATGCAACCTTCACATTCTCTTACATTGGCTATTTGTAAAATATATATACAGCCGTAATGAGAAAATAAATGAGAGAAATATTTCTGTCAGAGTGAGGAAGTTTTATTTGTCTTACAAATTGACTGCCAGACACACTTTCATATCAGATTATAAGACATTCGCGCATTTAAAATTTAGAAGTTGATATTGGAGTGATCACTTCCTTCCCTAAAAAAATGTAAAAAAAACACTGATTCACACTAAATCTGACAGTGTTATTTTATGTCGTGTCTTCTAGTAATAAATAGAAAAAAACTTTACCAGTCGGGCGATGTACAAAAGGTAGCAGGTTTTGGATGGTGAACATTTTGTCAGTATATAAAGTGTATGGAATACACCCCCCCCCCCCAAGCCTGTCAGTATAGCATTTAACACACATTTTTTGTCAGTATAAAGTAATTTGGAGGCCTCTACCCCGTGACTGACACTATAGGGACCAGCATTTAACACTGAATTCCCCCTGCCCAAAGGGTGGCACTCTGGGTACAAGCATTTAACACTGAATTCCCCATACCCCTATGGTGACACTTGAGGTACAAAATTAACATAGGATTCTCCATAGGGTTTTGTACCTCAAGTGCCATTTTTGTACCCAGAGTGTCATTTTTGAAGCCAGGAAAAAAAATTTAAAATCTTTTTCCTGGCTTCAAAAATGACACTTGGGGTATGGGGAAATCAGTGTTAAATGCTTGTACCCAGAGTGCCACCCCTCACTACTAACCTCATACAACGCAGTTATCTTTCTTTTAACTAAAGATAAAATGGCAAATAGTTTGAGACCCCAGGACTGTCTAGGCCTAAACTTACACTACCCCGTGTCTGGCGTGCTGCAACAAATGCATGTTTGATTATGGATGACCCAACTATCCAAACTCTTATAGAATCTGGAAAAAATTACAAACACAATAATTTATAAAACACTAAAACCCAGAACCGCACGAAAGTTGTTAACATCTCGACAACACATCAGTCGGAATCCGAACATAGGTTTTGGCTACTTTGGACTTCCACCGCCCAAGAGTTTGGATCATCTCTTCCCCCAAACCTCTCAAACTTGTCGTAGTGCCCGCTCCAATACAAAACGAATGAGGCCTGAATGCAGTGTGAACCCAACACTGTGACAGCTTTAATCAATACTGCAGAAAATTGGTACCGTGTAAGAGAAGAGCCGTTAAAGTGACAGAAAAGAGGACCCTCAATGCGTGGACGAACTGGCACATATTGAGCGATCGCTGTAAATGGACACGCCCCGCTTTCACCACAGGGAATGATAATAATCGACCCTGCAGCACTTGGATCTGTCTTGGAACGACGTATTTTTCCCAACAGAGACCAGTCTGTATGATTGATGAGAACATCACCCGACACTAAAAAATGTCCACCTCCAGCTTTTAATGCCGGAACTACCTCACCCATACGCAATAAGCCAAAAAAAAGTTTGACCTCATATGTGGAATGACATCTTCGGAAGGACGGACAAAATGTGATGGGCATCCTAGTATCAACACAATTCCTCAAACGCTTCATCCCTTCCAACAATTTCCGTACAACAAAACTCTGAGTGGTATCAAACACCGCCGCTAGCCTGCACTGGCGGCCAATGGCAGAAATGTACACGTGGACGGTGGATGGAGCCATTCCAGCAAACGACAAATGAGATATAAACTGTGTCAGTTGGTCCAGCGATGGAGGCCAGGATCCACTAAGGGAGGAATTAGATCTAAAAGCCTGAAAACCCTCCTGCTAAGCCCGCTGGGTGTTCTGTGCCAGGGAGGCGTCTAATAGTCTGTCTCCTTCGCATCTGAGAGCAGCTGTCGGAAAGAGGCTGGAACTGCAGTGGGCTTTCTGTCTGCATCTGGCGCCAACTCTCGAAATCTGTGCCATGCCTTCCGAGAAATAGAATCAGCCATTACATCATAAAAACCAGGAATGTGTCGAGATTTAAAATGGATGTTTGCCGTCATGCAGTATAATACTAATTTCCGAACCAGAACCATATCGACATGTAGACGTGTTTATAACCGAAACCAATGCCTGATTGTCTGTATAGAATATGACCCGTTTATTTTGCATATGAGAACCCCACAAATGTAAAGCCAACACAATAGGAACGAACTCCAGAAATGTTACGTTTCGAATTACTTTATATCTCGCCCAGTCACCCGGCCAACTTAAAAACCAACAGTGCCCACGGAAGTAACATCCACACCCTAGGTTTTCCCCACCAGCACTATAAGTGAATAAAGTTAAATCATGACTATTTGACCAAGCCACCTCTGGGATGTAACATTTACCATTAAATGATTCCAGAAAGATAGCCACACATTGATGTCTTTCTGCATCCCAGAGGTCACTCGAATAAAATGAAAAGCCTGCTTAGCGCCGCGCATACCATCGTACGCCTGCTAAACGCACGCCCTGCTGGAATGACCCGAGTGCAAAAATTAAGGCTACCAACCACAGACTGCATTTGACGCAAAGTAATTTTCTTGTGTGACTACATTGTAACTAAGGAATCCCGCAATCCGGATAACTTACTGAGAGGAATTCAAATTTCCATGCTTCCAGTATCAATTTCCAACCCCCAAAAAACTAACACTGTGGATGGACCCACAGACTTTTCGCGAGCCAGAGGGACACCAAGTCTGCTACAAAGATTCTCAAAGCACTGTACCAAATGTAGATACTCAGAGGTGTAGGGTTTACCAGCAAACAAAAATCATCCAGATTATGTCTTACTGACTGCAAGTTCGAACGATTTTTAATCAGCCATTCTAAAAATGTTGAGAATTTTTCAAATAATGAACATGAGATTTTATAACCCAAGGGAAGGATTTATCCACAAAAATCTCATCCTGCACTTTATACCCAAGCAAATTAAGTCGTCTGGGTGCGCAGGTAAAAGTCCAAAAGCAGACTTGATATCCATCTTAGCAAGGAGGGAACCCTCACCCAGCGAAGCAATCATATCAGTAACCTCATCAAATGCAGTATACTGCACAGAACAAAGATCAGAATCTATAAAGTCATTTACACTTGACATCTTTGGGTGGGAAAGATGCGTAACGAGACGCCAACTACCATCCGGCTTAGGTACTAGCCCCAGAGCTGATAATCTCAAATTCGGAAAAGGTGGATCAACAAAGGACCGACAATACGGCCCAACTCAATTTCTTTATATACTTTTTCCAAAAGCTCACCTGGGTGATCTGTAGCTGATTTCAAGTTATTGCAGACAACCGGAACCCGGGACCCTTATATTGAAGCCTAAAACCGAAAGTAAACCCCTGAATTAGCTCATCCCGAAACTTATGAACAGGGTACCCAATGGAACTTCCTCAAGAATCGACACATTAATTGGCGAAATCCCTCGATGCACGAGGTCTCACATAGCCTGCCGCTCGCACGGACGGAAATATGGACTGAAAGCTCTGCGCGGCTGGAAAGCGAAAGGCACCTTTTTGCGCAACAGGCGTGGTAGGACGGGAATAATTGACTTTGTCACACGCACACAATGGATGGGACCCATTACAATTGTCAATATGATAACTTGAATTTTCTATTTTGTTGTATAAAAGTGTATATATCTTCGATAAATTTTCTCGTTCGGGCAAAATGTATTAAAGCGTAAAGATAGGTATATGACGGACCCCGAAAACCGATTTGTCATTTGAGCAGACCAGCAATAATTCAAGCGCTGCAAGCGAAGTATGAAATTTAATGTCCATTATGGCGAATTTGTTGAACGCCACATGGGCTCTCTGAGGAAGATTAAAAGAGAGAGCGAGAGAGAAAGTGTGTTCTCCAGCAAGTCATTATCTACGTAATTATGGCCAGTTAATATGTAATTGTTGTAAAACAGTATATCGCAGATGTTCTGGACACACACCCATATTACGCATCTAGCTTGTCAGCAAATGTCAGGATATGCCGAAATGCGAGTCTTTCAAAGGAACCTTAAAGTGAATACTAAATTGAGATAGATCTGAGCGGCCGAGTTCAAGAGAAGCGATTAAACTGAGAATTAATGTTCTGGCTATCGAAATAAAAATCGGGGGTTTCTCGAAAAATTCATTCCAGTCTGAAGGTGTGTAAGGCTGTGGGTCGTTGCGAGTCGATGAGGTGTCCCATGCTATAGGTTAGAGGAGGTGCCGCATCGGTGCGAAGGTATAGGCACGTTGTGATGTAGGGGAGAACCAGAGCTCATATTTAGAATAGGAGCAGTCGCGGGCCAAGTCGGTGGCCATATATGAGAATAGGATCAGAAACACGAGGTACGAGCTCAGGAAGCTATTTGCATTTAGGTAAACGGCATTACCTGTTTTAGAAGGCAAGCCATACGTAGGCAGAAGAGGCTTTGTCTGTATGAACATTTTCCTGAGACAAACATAGGGGAGGGTTTAACCCCATTGGTGGCAACTGCTTGGGTGAAAAGCGTCAAACAAAGTGACAATACGTTAGTGGCCGTCCGACGGCAGTGGTAGAGTGACATTCCGTCACACATTAGAGCAAAGGTGTCCGAATAAAATGACAATACGTTACAAGTGACAAGCGTCAAGCAAAGTGACAATACGTTAGTGTCCGTGCGACGGCCGTGAAAGGGTGAAGTGAAGAGACGACCAAAGAAAAAACACCAGTGAGAAGGAGGAAAACCAGCGACAACAGAGAATGCGGGCCCGCAAGTGACTCAAAAACTGTGTGGGTAGGGGGTGATTGACGTTTTGTTTATCATATTCATTGGATTGCATGTAAGTTACAAATTACCATATTTATTTATATGTATATGTATTAAAATTGTTGTTTTCAATAAACCCCTGTTGATTTATGATTTTCAAGGAAAAGTTATTAACCCCTTCAGGATAAGAACCAGCACAACAAAAGTGAAACGGGCGGGTTCGTCACGGTGACATATACGTTCATGCACGGATTCAGGCGAGACTCCTTGAGTTTGGGCTGAATACACGGCGTGAATCTATTCCTTCCAGCAGCGACGAAAAACGGTTTTCGACAACAATTGAGACAAGCATGGTGGTACAGGCAGGGATTTTTCAAGCAAAAAGCTTTGTAATTTTAATAAAAAACATTTACCCCCCCCCCCCCCCCGGAAACCAGTAACTGTGTTTGCATGTAAGACGTGGCCATTGTCCGCATGCACATACAGCAACCACAACTCAGGCTCAACAGTTTTCCAGGATTTGTCCTGAGCACGTGATTTCCTGAGACGAAATTGCTCATCATATGTTTTCCAGCCGAAACCTGTTGACCTACTAGCCCCAAGTCGCACTGTAGACATATACTTTGATAGCCCTAGCGTGTCGACGGGGTGAACTGCTTTAAGTAGAGGAAAATACTAACATGGCATCTGTCCGCATTTTAATGTTGTGATTTTTTATTTCTTCGTCAAGGGAAGCGCTACAATCTCCCCATTAACCAAGGATAATCGTTTCTCCATTTGATCAGGATCGAGTGGGAAATCGAGCAATACCGACAAATCGACATATTCCCCATTCTGTGTTCTTGAGCTAGTGGATGACGATAAATTGGCACCCAAAGAATTTGTCACCGAAACAATGGGTAAAGGGACAAAACCATCAGAATCTATATTTATACCTGGCGTCACAAGACTCCCACAAACAACAGGTCGCATGGAATCCGATGTGGAAGGCCTTGGATCTCTAACTGCTGCACCCTGCACAACCTCCTCCTGCACAATGGATGTGGATGTCTGCTTAGCCGGAATCTCTTTGACCCTTTACCAAACGAATCGGCCGCATCCGCCCGCGTAATATGCAAATTCAGCAGTCGAAAAAAATATTATTTTTCAAACAATTTCAACAAAACCATATCATGTGACACCTCGTTGGAACGAGCTCGTTCCAACGAGGGGTCACATGATATGGTTTTGTTGAAATTGTTTGAAAAATTTGAAAACATATTTAAAATAATAAATTTTGGTATCGTCTGCGTTGGGTAAAGGGTTAACTCTGTTCCCACCATCGTCAACTGGTCTACTATAAGGACTAGTAGACTTCCTTTTTGCCTTTGGCATTTTGATTACTAAATACAGCAATTTCTGAAATATAAACTTAAAGTACGCTAAATGAATATTTACCTCGCCTCCTAGCACGCTTCCCGATCAACCCAAATCACCTCCAAGACTAAATTATCAGTAAGAACATAAACCCCGACATAATGTGCAGGGCCGCGGGAAGTACTAATGTGCTGGGGGGGGGGGGGGGGGAGGGGGGTCCTACTTTTAGGGCACTGGTCCCCAGTGCTGTATACAGTACCCTCCCATCCTTCCCCTCCGGCGGCCCCACTAATGTCTTTACCAGTGTAAAAAAAAAGGAGCCGCCGACCACAATTCAGTCAATAATCAATCAATTCAATAATTCAATCAACCAATAGCAATCAATTCACAATCAACATTCAATCAATGAACTTCCCCCTCCCCGTCCCCCTTGACAACAGTCCCGTTTTGACGGGCGTCCGACAATGCATCGCAAGACATGTTGTTTCCAAGGGAGCGAGAACCGCATGGATCGAGGAAATCGAAGATCAAAATCAACTTCCGTCCGCAAAACTGAGCACGGACAGCCCACAAAACGACCTCCGATTTACAATAAACTGCATAATAGCGAGCGAAAGCGACCCGCAGGGTAGCGTTCAAGCGATCCGAAGAATCACCTTCGCAAGCTATTAGGCAACACGTATGTACCGTTTGTATGAACTCGAAGCCAAGCTGATCAGGCTGAAAGGCATCAACTTCAAATTTTTTCAACGGAAGTTGTACACAAGGACGCTGACATGTTTGCGCATGGCGAAATTGACATTCGCAATTGAAGAAATGATTTATTTATCGAAGAACGATACTACATTTTGGCAGTATATTTATGTGGCTACTAACAGCTGGTAATAGTAACAATAAATCTACACGCTATTTGTGAAAAAATAAAAATGAACGCAGCAATTTCCGTAACTCCTCGGATAAATTCCGGAAAACAACGACGCCATAAATATATCTTCCAATCAAAGCAATGATAAAATTATCTTTCAATCAGAGCGCTGGAAAATAGTAATTTGGTTGGTCCCCTATTCTTTACCAGTCAGTGTAGGCCTACGTCACTTTAGGCCTAATGCATCACTTTCGCTCGCTTTTAGGTTTGCCTAAATTTCATATTAATTTAAATTACACAAGAGTAATTTACAACATTGCTTATTCACAAATTAATCTCAGATTATTCGATACCAACCAAAAGGTGCTTGTCACTTCTTTGCCGAAAATCGGAAGATAATTCCACACAAGCGCATTCACGCCTTCAACTGCAAACCAAACAGTGTACGGGAGACAACTCAACTCTAATCTGCCAAATACACAACAGCAATGCTTACTTCCCCGCAATAACCAGGAATTATCTTTTCGTGATAATTCCCATTAAAGTCCGGGAGCCAGATGGGGATTTTTTGTCAGACCTGGTTTTGCCGGTTAAAGTTTTTTCTTTGCAGTTTCCATTAGTCCAGGGTTACCTCTTTCAAGAAGATTCAGCGGGGTGACCGTTCGGATACCTTGGGGCAACTCGAGATATTGACCGTTTACTTTGATTATTATAAAGTCTGGGAGCCGTGGGGTCGAACCTGGTTTTGCCGGCTAAAGTTTTTTCCTCTCCTGATCTGAGTAGGTGGGTGACAGACGTTCAACAATCAGGGGGTGACCGGCCGTATCCCTTGGGCAACTCGAGATATTGGATCCTTTTTGAGGTCACCCCCTCCTAAAAGTGTAATATTGCATTTTCACCATGAGCAAATGAATGAACGACACACATGCATTGACATAGACCTTATTCTCGTTGAATTTGGATGACAATCACATTCCCTTGCCTTTTGTACAATTTTTGGATTTTTCACCTCGAAGTCAAGTGGGGAGGTTTCCACTTACCTGCCGGAGGCCTGGGGTTTCGACAGATATCAGTGTCTGGGCTTCCCTCCTCAAATAAAATGGCAGCGTCGTGATATAGCTGGAACATTGCTGAGAACGACGCCAAACTCCAATCAATCAATCAATCAATCAATCAATCAATCAATCAATCAATCAATCAATCAATCAATTAATTAATTCTTGGACACGAAACCCCACACCAGCTGATTCTCGTGGTGTTTGCTGATATAAACAGCAGGTATGTGTTTTGGCAAAACTCAAGAAAAAGTAACACAAAATTTCCATCTATCTGGAAGAATGATAAGACAGAAATGACAAACCGAGTAACTATATTCCTATACAATCATATTCATCATGCACTGGACTTTCATCGTCGCGAGCAACCAACAGGATAACAAGAACAGAACATATGGCAAGGTAGACCATTGACCTAGCAACTGCACCTCCTAGATCGGCATGGAGTTTCACAAAAGCAGAAATATGTGGGGGGGCACGGCTTCATGTTTGGATAAAAAAAATGGCAAGGGTCATATGTCATCTCCCAAATTATGTGCCTTGCCACCGACAACAGAAGCATTCACAGAAAACGTTAAGCGAGCTCATTATCAAGCATTCCTGTGGCTGACCCCGAGGGTCAGGTGCCCGTCTGCTCTAAACGTTGATATTTTGGTTGGAAAAAGACTTGGGCAATAGATCGCTTATCCCAGTCACCATTCCCGAAGGAGTCAAACTGGCACCTGATTATATCCTCGAAATGATCAGATGTGGTTGCAAAAGTGAAACTCCATGCCGATCTAGGAGGTGCAGTTGCCAGGTCAATGGTCTACCTTGTCATATTTTCGGTTCTTGTTATCCTGTTGGTTGCTCGCGACGATGAAAGTCCAGTGACTGATAAATATGATTGTATAGGAATAAAGTTACTCGGTTTGGCATTTCTGTCTTATCTTTCTTCCAGATAGATGGACATTTTGTGTTACTTTTTCTTGAGTTTTGCCAAAACACATACCTGCTGTTTATATCAGCAAACACCACGAGAATCAGCTGGTGTAGGATGAAAAATCCAAAAATTGTACAAAAGGCAAGGGAATGTGATTGTCATCCTAATTCAACGAGAATAAGGTCTATATCAATGCATGTGTGTCGTTCATTCATTTGCTCATGGTGAAAATGCATATTACACTTTTAGGAGGGGGTGACCTCAAAAAGGAGTCAATATCTCGAGTCGCCCAAGGGATACGGCCGGTCACCCCACTGAGTCTTGAACGTCTGACACCCACCTACTCAGATCAGGAGAGGAAAACACTTTAACCGCCAAAACCAGGTTCGACCCCACGGCTCCCTGACTATAATCAAAATAAACGGTCAATATCTCGAGTTGCCCAAGGGATCCGAACGGTCACTCCCCTGAATCTTCAAGAGGTAACCCTGGACTAATGGAAACTGCAAAGAAAAAAACTTTAACCGGCAAAGCCTGGTTCGAGCCCACGGCTCCCGGACTATTATCTTTATCCCAAAACGCGACAGCTTCGTTATCTTTATCTGGAGAATAATTAGCATCTGACATTGATAACCGCTCATTAGTCATTATTACATTAAATCATCACCATACCATTCACATCATCATAACAATCAATTGATATTGTCTCAGCAAAATGTAATTATTTGTTTATTACGAGCTGAAATAAAAGTTCAAAGTTCGAATAGCGACAGCGGAAGTAGTTCTCAAAACTGAAAGTTGATAGGCGAATAATTATACAATCCACTGCCGAGGAAAAGATCGTTTTGCACAGACGGAAATAGACTCCGAGCAGAAACTTATCCTTTGTAAGTATTTCTCAATAAATGTTGCTTCGGAATTATTTAATTTTTGTTACCTTTTGGCTAACGACGAACCCGTGTCTGTTGGGGCAACCCGTGAGTGTCCCGGTCGTGCGGAAGGAAGAGATAGGCCCGAACACTGGTGCAGACTGTGGAAGGGTGAACATTGCACTACTATTCCAACTTATCAAGTTTCCTAACTTCAGTTTCTCCTTACTTCTGTCTCCAACTCCAGTTTACTGCAAGGGGGTGGGGGGGGGGGGGGGGGGGGTGTAGTGCTTCAATCAGTTTTTTAGGCAGGAAAAATGTTGCAGTTGGTCAAATATGGCGAAAAACAGGAATTGTTGGTGAGCCATGAGAGAGAAAACCGTTCGGTAAGTACATTTATATTCACTTATCATACATTTGAGTACGCCGAGGATGTGATGAATTATATCCCCAACACTCGTCAGTTTATTTCAGCTTTGTACTCTAATCCTCCAAAAAGTTATTGAAGGTGTGGACGCGAGCTCCGATACAACGAAAATGGGTGATGAATTTTGACCTTCGCTGTAGCGGCTTTTTAGGCTGAAAACTGATAATCCACGTGTTTTTCTAGTCGGATAATTGAACTTTTGTGTTCGCTGAACCTTAAAAATAATACCTTTATGTCGTTGGCAGTTAAATATTCCAATTATCATGCTTTTGCCATTTACGGTTTCGAACGGTCAACGGTACGACAATTTTGGTGCCTTGTCGGTTTTAGTTTTTGGAGAAATAAGGTAAAACGGGAGAATTGCCTGTTACACACCGTGCACTTGTACTCCGGCATTCCGTGGCTTTTTCGGTGACGAGCCAACGCAGAACTTGAAAGATACAGTTTGCCACAATCAAGACATTTGAAAACACTTCTGACTTCGTAAGGTGAATCCATTGCTCTGAAATGTAAAAGAAGGATGATTAAAGTTCAACAGAAATCAATTTTCCCATAGGCGTGTGCGCCAAATGTTTTAGAGGGGGGGGGGGGGGGGGGGGGGCTGCATGAAAAATGCTGCTGTAGGCATGATCGAGGCACCTGGCGCCGACGTGAAGTAGGTATGGGAGGATGTATACCAACTGCCGTTCCCACACTATTTTGGGGCACCAGGCTGATTTTTATCGATAACAAGCTCTCTTATACGACTGTGTGTCCATAGTCACCAGATGCGTTGACACTGATGAAAAGGCATCCAGACTTGGACCCAAAGTCCGCAATATAATTTTTGGGTGTGGTACGCCCTGCAGGACGCCCCACACCAAAAATTATATTGCGAACTTTGAGTCTAAGGTCGGATTAATTGGACGGAATCACTGACTGAGGACAATAAACTGGGTTTTTGACACTGCAGGTGGGGCAGGCAAACTTGCCCGAAAAAAATTATGAAAACTGCCCGAACAATTAGATTTTGTCTCACTCAAGGGGGCTACAGCCCTCCCCCGGCCCATACGCCTATGAGTTTCCCACAGGCCACAGCGGCACAGCGATAACCAGGCACTATCTGGTAATATCTACTAAAAATGCCACTGTACGAAACGTCCATGCTACAGAATATCTTCGGTACGAAACAGCTACAACCCCAAATTTGCTGAGACCAAATAATCAAGTTTTTCTCTCTCGTTGCCATCGAGAGTGGATGGTTGGGTGGAGGGGGGCGCGTTGGGGACGAACCGGTGTAGTAACACCTGGTCCGGCGTTATTGGGGGGGGGGGGGGGCGCCGTTTTTCTTTTCTTAATTGTCTATAGAGCAGGATTCTTTTACGTGTGGGCCCTCCACTGCTTATCAAATTTTCACATGCAGTGAAGGGCCCGCACGTAAAAAAAATCCCGACTTAAGGTAAGTAGCCTGTATTGGGAAAAATAGGTGAGATCCCAATAACGCAGGGCCCTGGTGTTCAAACCCGCAATCTCGATGTATTGCTAGCACACAAAATTACAAAATTCAAGTTTCAGAAGTCTTTGCTAGAATGCTATAGTCAAACTTTGACGATGATTCTATGAAGCGCTTCGACTATAACCCGGAGTGGAGAAGGGTGGATATTCTCTCGATAAGGGCTCGGATATTCTCTCGGCGGCCCTGCTTTCCTTTTACCAGTACGTGTTTCCTAGCGGTCGCTGACAAAAGCTAAACAACCAATTTCACAACATGATTTTCAGGGGGGGGGGGGGGGGGGGGGTTCCAGTTCATTAGCAGTCCAACAGAAATAATAAACAGCGCGATATCCCAAGCTTTGGAAAACCAGACGACGTCTCCTGAGATCCAATGTGTTCTGTGTGCTTAGTGCATGGCACCTACAGCACATTGGATTTCAGGGGGAAATTAGCCATAAATGCAAACAAATGACCTTAAGCATCAATAAATAAATAACATCCCAAGGTCTTATGAGCGGCCTAAGATCGAGTCGATGACCTCCTTTAATTTCGTTACGTTGAGTATCAAGCCTTGAGGAGTGAATGCAAAACAGATATTCCATCAGCACTCACTGGCGTGACACGTCGTATGATTTTTCTGACCCTTCGTTTCAACATAGCAGCGTATTCATGTTAATATACCAGAGAACGCCCCACGAGGGGGGGGGGGGGGGGAGGGGGGGGGTGATGAAGTGTCAAAAAAAAAAAAAAAATACACAAAGTCCAAAAAGCAAAATTCCGCCATTGGCCTACCCCAAAACACAATCTGTGCAAAAAAATAAAAAACATTCAGCAATTTATTTCCAATTTCGACGTGCCATAGCCATAAGAGTGAGAACATAGGTCGTTTGTTGAACTTATTATATGAATATTTCCCACAACAGACAAAAAGCTTTTCAAAGCAAATGCAACTCACACCTCATACATATTATGTTCTCTGACCATTAAAGACAGCACAGTGCTCAAAAGTCCGTTATCTGTGAAATAAATATGAACAAAAGAGGATTTGCATAAAATGGTTTTGCCTCGGGGGACCCACCCTTTGGACCCTGTGTCTTTACACCTCCCCCCCCCCCCCGCCCGCCCAAGGGGGGAATAATTCTTAACAGACTTTTCCTACATTCGGCCATTCCATTTGCATTGGGGGATTTTTTCAATGCCGCCCCAGAAATTATAAACGCCGAAGTTAAAGCTCAGGATTCTAATAAATTGGCGATCAGTATGTTGGTAATAAATTATTTCATTCAAAGGGTCATTTGTTTTACCGAAATAATGTACACAATTGTGAAATTCATAACAAAATATCCGTGCATGTATATACAATTTGTGGAGAGGCAACAAAAATCCACAACACAAATGAAACGGCGAAATGTCACCCGATCCCTACAAAGTTACACGCCTGTGGCGTAAAACTGTTAGCGTTTGTTAGACGCCTCGAAGCGGCACAGATTATTAATCTATAACCTGGGTTATAATCTCACACGCCAGAAGCGTAAACTTGGTTATGATATTTCAAAAAGACGGGGAGGCATCAAATTTGGCGAACATAGACGAGTTAGTGTTTCCGTCTCAATTCGGGAGCTCAAAACAAAAGTTTTCGAGGAAGCCGTTTTCAAATTAGTCGAGTAAAGGTCATCGACTTATCTATATTGTTTATATTATAACAGAAGTAATTAAAGCAGGAGAATGTCTGTAAGTTTTTATTTCAATGAAGGTAATAATGTCGTAAACGCAAATTATTCGTCAATAGATTAATTAGACGTTTGATATTATCAGGATCAGTAAGACAGTATCATCAAGGGAATATAGAAAATGAAATGTTATGGTTCAATTTCATTTTCAATGACATTGAATTTTGAAGGGTCACCAATAATTACTAATAGTATAGTAGTAGAAGTCGAATCATTGGCAGGCTTGTCGCCAACATAGAAAAAAATGTTTGTGTTTTTTTGTTTTGTTTTGTTTTGTTGCAGATGACAGGCTTCGTTATGGTTTATCCAAGGCCAGCGTCCACGATTGCTATAAAATGTATCTTCCCACATGCTATTTTTGGAACGCCAGGCGATGGTCTCCATATTTTACTCTCGGATCAAATAACGCCACCCTAAAGCAAAAGGTAGCTATAATGGGATGTGTCATCAATGTCAAAGTAGATGTACATGGGTGTTAGAAAATACCGAGTTTAGAACACAATTTTGCATGAAATCTCAAAGTTGCTGCACATCTAATTACCAAAAAAATGACCGTTACTAACTTTTGAAAGGTGTATCACGTAACATTCACGTTACCTAGTCTTTGTAAGACTTGACCCGGGCCCTCCTGGCCCTCGAGCCCCGGGTCACAGTCTTACAAAGACTACACGTTACCCAATTCAAACTCACCCACTCACTTTGATAAACAAGCCAGTCTCAATATGTATACCTCAAAGTCCTGAGCAGTAGCCTGTCCCTTTTGATCTAACTTCTAAGGCAGCCAAAATTTCGCTCCTTTGTAGTTTGTACCCAGGTCTAGTGCCAGTACGGCAGTAGTTAGCGATCCGCACGTAGTGGTCACCCATCCCAGAACTCTGAATTGGGCATATTACGTAAACTAGTATATTCTGGAACTTATTGGCACAATTCTAATTTCCTGGGGGTGTTATACCGGATAAATTAATTTATTACTTTGAGGCTACTGGGTCGTCAAAAACACCTGTCTTGAAATGAACTGTTCTTAGTGGCTATATACGATCAGTGGTGGTGCTCGCATTTCTCTGACAATGGGACTGATCTCCCCGATAGGCAGAGAGGGAGCGGGGTTGGTGGGGATTTAGGTATATACTAGTCTGTAAGATGCTATATACTGCCCCTTCCCCAGCTGGGACTGTTCAAAGTCCTGGGGTGGGAAGGGGCAGTATAACACAGAGGCTATGTTGTGCCCTAGAAACCTTACAATAAAATGGAGAGTTCCCAACAATGAGTAGGTTGGCTGCCTAGGTATATAAAGTACTACCGGTACTCTGTAAGACGGCTACCTTCTGACCCTCCTCTAAATTGGTCCGCATGCCTCTGTGGTGAGGAGGGGCAGTATACAGCTGCTATACTGAGGCTAGAGGGTAGCCAAGAAACCATACAATAAAAGGTGAGAGTTTCCATTCTGGAAAATGGGGGGATGGGTTAGGTATATACTAGTCTGTAAGTCACTATATACTGTCCCTTCCCCACCTGGGGCTCAAGCCTGGTGGTGGGGTTAGGGGCAGTATAAAGCTGTTTTATAAAAACTTCATAATCAAAAGGGGAGTTTTCAATAACGGTGAGGGTGGCAGCCTAGGTTTATTAGTACTACTCTAAGACGGCTATCCACTGACCTACCCAAAATAGAAGCGCATGCTGCTGTGGTAAGGAGGGGGTAGTATATATATAGCCGCCAAAAGAGGCAAGAGTGTAGCCAAGAACGTACAATAAAAGAGAGAGTTTCCAAACAGAGAATGGGGGGGGGGGGGGGGGGGGTATATTGTAGTCTGTATTAGTGTAAGTCACTATATAGCTCTACTGCCCCTTCCCCATCTGGGGCTCAAATCCCGAGGTGGGGAGAGACAGTATAAAGCTGTTATACATACTTCCATCCTGAGGTGGGGCAGTATATAGCTGTTATACAGAGGTTAATGTGTGGCCAAGAAACCATACAATGAAAGACAAGTTTCCTGACTGGGAAAGGGGAGGGATAGGTCTCATGGACGAAGGGCTATAGCCCCACTAACCCTCTTCGGAACCGCCCCTGTACACAATGCCTCATGAAAATAATAAAATGTGGAGCTGAAGGCATTTCCCTGCAGTTACCCCCACCCCCCCCCCCCAACCCCACCCCCACCTTGCAGTTATTAATTTATTTATTGGTGTTTTGAGGTCACATATTTCATGACCTCAACAGTTTTTTGGGTGGAGGAAGCCAGAGTACTCCGAGAGAACCACGGAGCAATGACTAGCAACTGTCAGCTGCTTAACATACTAACTCCACACAAGCAGGGTTAGCATTGGTTGAAAGCAGGTGCATCATCGACATGCACTCATGCAGTACACCTTAGTACACAACGTCTCCGTGCCCCCATGTGGGCAGTGGGCCACCTCCTGCAGTTGTGGTGTAGTTAATTTTGTATTGTTCAAACATGACGCAGCCATTAAATTTATGTCAATACTCTTGAAATAGTTACTGTAGGCTGTAGCTCACGATGTGGAACTTGGAAGTGCACAGAACTTTCAGCCTCTTGCACAAGTTTCATGACATTGATAGTTTTAATTTACTAAATACAAAAATGGGCAAAAATGTAATGTGTTTTTAATTGAGAAATGTGTTTTTGTATATTCCTCACACTAAGGAACATCAGAAATGCACGGAAGATAAAAATTTCTTACCATTTTCATTTTTAGCTCAACTTTGGCAAAACCAAATTTGAGGTATTGTCATGGCCCGTCATCTGTCTGTCTCTCCGTCAGCTGCACCGTCAACACCGCTCGGGCTGGAGGCTGTATTTATGAACCGATCTTTACAAAATTTCTTGGGTACCTTTGTTATCACCGTGGGACGAGAACGAGTGTTGTGGGGTCCAGTCTGAAATTCAAGATGGCCACTGGCAGCCATTTTGTACGAAATTAGGTGCAATCAGATTTTTGCTCAGAACTTCCATATGAAAGCTCTGATTTGAATAATTTTTATGCCCCCGACTTGAGTCGGATGGCATATAGTGATTGAAGTGTGCGTGTGTTTGTCCGTGTGTTCGTGTGTGTGGGTGGGAAAGATGCGTAACGAGACGCCAACTACCATCCGGCTTAGGTACTAGCCCCAGAGCTGATAATCTCAAATTCGGAAAAGGTGGATCAACAAAGGACCGACAATACGGCCCAACTCAAATTCTTTATATACTTTTTCCAAAAGCTCACCTGGGTGATCTGTAGCTGATTTCAAGTTATTGCAGACAACCGGAACCCGGGACCCTTATATTGAAGCCTAAAACCGAAAGTAAACCCCTGAATTAGCTCATCCCGAAACTTATGAACAGGGTACCCAATGGAACGTTCCTCAAGAATCGACACATTAATTGGCGAAATCCCTCGATGCACGAGGTCTCACATAGCCTGCCGCTCGCACGGACGGAAATATGGACTGAAAGCTCTGCGCGGCTGGAAAGCGAAAGGCACCTTTTTGCGCAACAGGCGTGGTAGGACGGGAATAATTGACTTTGTCACACGCACACAATGGATGGGACCCATTACAATTGTCAATATGATAACTTGAATTTTCTATTTTGTTGTATAAAAGTGTATATATCTTCGATAAATTTTCTCGTTCGGGCAAAATGTATTAAAGCGTAAAGATAGGTATATGACGGACCCCGAAAACCGATTTGTCATTTGAGCAGACCAGCAATAATTCAAGCGCTGCAAGCGAAGTATGAAATTTAATGTCCATTATGGCGAATTTGTTGAACGCCATATGGGCTCTCTGGGGAAGATTAAAAGAGAGAGCGAGAGAGAAAGTGTGTTCTCCAGCAAGTCATTATCTACGTAATTATGGCCAGTTAATATGTAATTGTTGTAAAACAGTATATCGCAGATGTTCAGGACACACACCCATATTACGCATCTAGCTTGTCAGCAAATGTCAGGATATGCCGAAATGCGAGTCTTTCAAAGGAACCTTAAAGTGAATACTAAATTGAGATAGATCTGAGCGGCCGAGTTCAAGAGAAGCGATTAAACTGAGAATTAATGTTCTGGCTATCGAAATAAAAATCGGGGGTTTCTCGAAAAATTCATTCCAGTCTGAAGGTGTGTAAGGCTGTGGGTCGTTGCGAGTCGATGAGGTGTCCCATGCTATAGGTTAGAGGAGGTGCCGCATCGGTGCGAAGGTATAGGCACGTTGTGATGTAGGGGAGAACCAGAGCTCATATTTAGAATAGGAGCAGTCGCGGGCCAAGTCGGTGGCCATATATGAGAATAGGATCAGAAACACGAGGTACGAGCTCAGGAAGCTATTTGCATTTAGGTAAACGGCATTACCTGTTTTAGAAGGCAAGCCATACGTAGGCAGAAGAGGCTTTGTCTGTATGAACATTTTCCTGAGACAAACATAGGGGAGGGTTTAACCCCATTGGTGGCAACTGCTTGGGTGAAAAGCGTCAAACAAAGTGACAATACGTTAGTGGCCGTCCGACGGCAGTGGTAGAGTGACATTCCGTCACACATTAGAGCAAAGGTGTCCGAATAAAATGACAATACGTTACAAGTGACAAGCGTCAAGCAAAGTGACAATACGTTAGTGGCCGTGCGACGGCCGTGAAAGGGTGAAGTGAAGAGACGACCAAAGAAAAAACACCAGTGAGAAGGAGGAAAACCAGCGACAACAGAGAATGCGGGCCCGCAAGTGACTCAAAAACTGTGTGGGTAGGGGGTGATTGACGTTTTGTTTATCATATTCATTGGATTGCATGTAAGTTACAAATTACCATATTTATTTTATATGTATATGTATTAAAATTGTTGTTTTCAATAAACCCCTGTTGATTTATGATTTTCAAGGAAAAGTTATTAACCCCTTCAGGATAAGAACCAGCACAACAAAAGTGAAACGGGCGGGTTCGTCACGGTGACATATACGTTCACGCACGGATTCAGGCGAGACTCCTTGAGTTTGGGCTGAATACACGGCGTGAATCTATTCCTTCCAGCAGCGACGAAAAAACGGTTTTCGACAACAATTGAGACAAGCATGGTGGTACAGGCAGGGATTTTTCAAGCAAAAAGCTTTGTAATTTTAATAAAAAACATTTACCCACCCCCCCCCCCCCCCCCGGAAACCAGTAACTGTGTTTGCATGTAAGACGTGGCCATTGTCCGCATGCACATACAGCAACCCACAACTCAGGCTCAACAGTTTTCCAGGATTTGTCCTGAGCACGTGATTTCCTGAGACGAAATTGCTCATCATATGTTTTCCAGCCGAAACCTGTTGACCTACTAGCCCCAAGTCGCACTGTAGACATATACTTTGATAGCCCTAGCGTGTCGACGGGGTGAACTGCTATAAGTAGAGGAAAATACTAACATGGCATCTGTCCGCATTTTAATGTTGTGATTTTTTATTTCTTCGTCAAGGGAAGCGCTACAATCTCCCCATTAACCAAGGATAATCGTTTCTCCATTTGATCAGGATCGAGTGGGAAATCGAGCAATACCGACAAATCGACATATTCCCCATTCTGTGTTCTTGAGCTAGTGGATGACGATAAATTGGCACCCAAAGAATTTGTCACCGAAACAATGGGTAAAGGGACAAAACCATCAGAATCTATATTTATACCTGGCGTCACAAGACTCCCACAAACAACAGGTTCGCATGGAATCCGATGTGGAAGGCCTTGGATCTCTAACTGCTGCACCCTGCACAACCTCCTCCTGCACAATGGATGTGGATGTCTGCTTAGCCTGAATCTCTTTGACCCTTTACCAAACGAATCGGCCGCATCCGCCCGCGTAATATGCAAATTCAGCAGTCGAAAAAAATATTATTTTTCAAACAATTTCAACAAAACCATATCTTGTGACACCTCGTTGGAACGAGCTCGTTCCAACGAGGGGTCACATGATATGGTTTTGTTGAAATTGTTTGAAAAATTTGAAAACATATTTAAAATAATAAATTTTGGTATCGTCTGCGTTGGGTAAAGGGTTAACTCTGTTCCCACCATCGTCAACTGGTCTACTATAAGGACTAGTAGACTTCCTTTTTGTCTTTGGCATTTTGATTACTAAATACAGCAATTTCTGAAATATAAACTTAAAGTACGCTAAATGAATATTTACCTCGCCTCCTAGCACGCTTCCCGATCAACCCAAATCACCTCCAAGACTAAATTATCAGTAAGAACATAAACCCCGGCATAATGTGCAGGGCCGCGGGAAGTACTAATGTGCTGGGGGGGGGGGGGGGGGAGGGGGTCCTACTTTTAGGGCACTGGTCCCCAGTGCTGTATACAGTACCCCTCCCATCCTTCCCCTCCGGCGGCCCCACTAATGTCTTTACCAGTGTAAAAAAAAAAGGAGCCGCCGACCACAATTCAGTCAATAATCAATCAATTCAATAATTCAATCAACCAATAGCAATCAATTCACAATCAATATTCAATCAATGAACTCCCCCCCTCCCCGTCCCCCTTGACAACAGTCCCGTTTTGACGGGCGTCCGACAATGCATCGCAAGACATGTTGTTTCCAAGGGAGCGAGAACCGCATGGATCGAGGAAATCGAAGATCAAAATCAACTTCCGTCCGCAAAACTGAGCACGGACAGCCCACAAAACGACCTCCGATTTACAATAAACTGCATAATAGCGAGCGAAAGCGACCCGCATTGTAGCGTTCAAGCGATCCGAAGGATCACCTTCGCAAGCTATTAGGCAACACGTATGTACCGTTTGTATGAACTCGAAGCCAAGCTGATCAGGCTGAAAGGCATCAACTTCAATTTTTTTCAACGGAAGTTGTACACAAGGACGCTGACATGTTTGCGCATGGCGAAATTGACATTCGCAATTGAAGAAATGATTTATTTATCGAAGAACGATACTACATTCATTTTGGCAGTATATTTATGTGGCTACTAACAGCTGGTAATAGTAACAATAAATCTACACGCTATTTGTGAAAAAATAAAAATGAACGCAGCAATTTCCGTAACTCCTCGGATAAATTCCGGAAAACAACGACGCCATAAATATATCTTCCAATCAAAGCAATGATAAAATTATCTTTCAATCAGAGCGCTGGAAAATAGTACTTTGGTTGGTCCCCTATTCTTTACCAGTCAGTGTAGGCCTACGTCACTTTAGGCCTGATGCATCACTTTCGCTCGCTTTTAGGTTTGCCTAAATTTCATATTAATTTAAATTACACAAGAGTAATTTACAACATTGCTTATTCACAAATTAATCTCAGATTATTCGATACCAACCAAAAGGTGCTTGTCACTTCTTTGCCGAAAATCGGAAGATAATTCTACACAAGCGCATTCACGCCTTCAACTGCAAACCAAACAGTGTACGGGAGACAACTCAACTCTAATCTGCCAAATACACAACAGCAATGCTTACTTCCCCGCAATAACCAGGAATTATCTTTTCGTGATAATTCCCATTAAAGTCCGGGAGCCAGATGGGGATTTTTTATCAGACCTGGTTTTGCCGGTTAAAGTTTTTTCTTTGCAGTTTCCATTAGTCCAGGGTTACCTCTTTCAAGAAGATTCAGCGGGGTGACCGTTCGGATCCCTTGGGCAACTCGAGATATTGACCGTTTACTTTGATTATTATAAAGTCCGGGAGCCGTGGGGTCGAACCTGGTTTTGCCGGCTAAAGTTTTTTCCTCTCCTGATCTGAGTAGGTGGGTGACAGACGTTCAACAATCAGGGGGTGACCGGCCGTATCCCTTGGGCAACTCGAGATATTGGATCCTTTTTGAGGTCACCCCCTCCTAAAAGTGTAATATTGCATTTTCACCATGAGCAAATGAATGAACGACACACATGCATTGACATAGACCTTATTCTCGTTGAATTTGGATGACAATCACATTCCCTTGCCTTTTGTACAATTTTTGGATTTTTCACCTCGAAGTCAAGTGGGGAGGTTTCCACTTACCTGCCGGAGGCCTGGGGTTTCGACAGATATCAGTGTCTGGGCTTCCCTCCTCAAAAATAAAATGGCAGCGTCGTGATATAGCTGGAACATTGCTGAGAACGACGCCAAACTCCAATCAATCAATCAATCAATCAATCAATCAATCAATCAATCAATCAATCAATCAATCAATCAATCAATCAATCAATCAATCAATCAATCAATCAATCAATCAATCAATCAATCAGTCAGTCAATCAATCAATCAATCAATTCTTGGACACGAAACCCTACACCAGCTGATTCTCGTGGTGTTTGCTGATATAAACAGCAGGTATGTGTTTTGGCAAAACTCAAGAAAAAGTAACACAAAATTTCCATCTATCTGGAAGAATGATAAGACAGAAATGACAAACCGAGTAACTATATTCCTATACAATCATATTCATCAGTCACTGGACTTTCATCGTCGCGAGCAACCAACAGGATAACAAGAACAGAACATATGGCAAGGTAGACCATTGACCTAGCAAGTGCACCTCCTAGATCGGCATGGAGTTTCACAAAAACAGAAATATGTGGGGGGCACGGCTTCATGTTTGGATAAAAAAATGGCAAGGGTCATATGTCATCTCCCAAATTATGTGCCTTGCCACCGACAACAGAAGCATTCACAGAAAACGTTAAGCGAGCTCATTATCAAGCATTCCTGTGGCTGACCCCGAGGGTCAGGTGCCCGTCTGCTCTAAACGTTGATATTTTGGTTGGAAAAAGACTTGGGCAATAGATCGCTTATCCCAGTCACCATTCCCGAAGGAGTCAAACTGGCACCTGTTTATATCCTCGAAATGATCAGATGTGGTTGCAAAAGTGAAACTCCATGCCGATCTAGGAGGTGCAGTTGCCAGGTCAATGGTCTACCTTGTCATATTTTCTGTTCTTGTTATCCTGTTGGTTGCTCGCGACGATGAAAGTCCAGTGACTGATAAATATGATTGTATAGGAATAAAGTTACTCGGTTTGGCATTTCTGTCTTATCTTTCTTCCAGATAGATGGACATTTTGTGTTACTTTTTCTTGAGTTTTGCCAAAACACATACCTGCTGTTTATATCAGCAAACACCACGAGAATCAGCTGGTGTAGGATGAAAAATCCAAAAATTGTACAAAAGGCAAGGGAATGTGATTCTCATCCTAATTCAACGAGAATAAGGTCTATATCAATGCATGTGTGTCGTTCATTCATTTGCTCATGGTGAAAATGCATATTACACTTTTAGGAGGGGGTGACCTCAAAAAGGAGTCAATATCTCGAGTCGCCCAAGGGATACGGCCGGTCACCCCACTGATTCTTGAACGTCTGACACCCACCTACTCAGATCAGGAGAGGAAAACACTTTAACCGCCAAAACCAGGTTCGACCCCACGGCTTCCTGACTATAATCAAAATAAACGGTCAATATCTCGAGTTGCCCAAGGGATCCGAACGGTCACTCCCCTGAATCTTCAAGAGGTAACCCTGGACTAATGGAAACTGCAAAGAAAAAAACTTTAACCGGCAAAGCCTGGTTCGAGCCCACGGCTCCCGGACTATTATCTTTATCCCAAAACGCGACAGCTTCGTTATCTTTATCTGGAGAATAATTAGCATCTGACATTGATAACCGCTCATTAGTCATTATTACATTAAATCATCACCATACCATTCACATCATCATAACAATCAATTGGTATTGTCTCAGCAAAATGTAATTATTTGTTTATTACGAGCTGAAATAAAAGTTCAAAGTTCGAATAGCGACAGCGGAAGTAGTTCTCAAAACTGAAAGTTGATAGGCGAATAATTATACAATCCACTGCCGAGGAAAAGATCGTTTTGCACAGGCGGAAATAGACTCCGAGCAGAAACTTATCCTTTGTAAGTATTTCTCAATAAATGTTGCTTCGGAATTATTTAATTTTTGTTACCTTTTGGCTAACGACGAACCCGTGTCTGTTGGGGCAACCCGTGAGTGTCCCGGTCGTGCGGAAGGAAGAGATAGGCCCGAACACTGGTGCAGACTGTGGAAGGGTGAACATTGCACTACTATTCCAACTTATCAAGTTTCCTAACTTCAGTTTCTCCTTACTTCTGTCTCCAACTCCAGTTTACTGCAAGGGGGCGGGGGGGGGGGGGGGGGGGTGTAGTGCTTCAATCAGTTTTTTAGGCAGGAAAAATGTTGCAGTTGGTCAAATATGGCGAAAAACAGGAATTGTTGGTGAGCCATGAGAGAGAAAACCGTTCGGTAAGTACATTTATATTCACTTATCATACATTTGAGTACGCCGAGGATGTGATGAATTATATCCCCAACACTCGTCAGTTTATTTCAGCTTTGTACTCTAATCCTCCAAAAAGTTATTGAAGGTGTGGACGCGAGCTCCGATACAACGAAAATGGGTGATGAATTTTGACCTTCGCTGTAGCGGCTTTTTAGGCTGAGAACTGATAATCCACGTGTTTTTCTAGTCGGATAATTGAACTTTTGTGTTCACTGAACCTTAAAAATAATACCTTTATGTCGTTGGCAGTTAAATATTCCAATTATCATGCTTTTGCCATTTACGGTTTCGAACGGTCAACGGTACGACAATTTTGGTGCCTTGTCGGTTTTAGTTTTTGGAGAAATAAGGTAAAACGGGAGAATTGCCTGTTACACACCGTGCACTTGTACTCCGGCATTCCGTGGCTTTTTCGGTGACGAGCCAACGCAGAACTTGAAAGATACAGTTTGCCACAATCAAGACATTTGAAAACACTTCTGACTTCGTAAGGTGAATCCATTGCTCTGAAATGTAAAAGAAGGATGATTAAAGTTCAACAGAAATCAATTTTCCCATAGGCGTGTGCGCCAAATGTTTTAGAGGGGGGGGGGGGGGGGGGGGCTGCATGAAAAATGCTGCTGTTGGCATGATCGAGGCACCTGGCGCCGACATGAAGTAGGTATGGGAGGATGTATACCAACTGCCGTTCCCACACTATTTTGGGGGCACCAGGCTGATTTTTATCGATAACAAACTCTCTTATACGACTGTGTGTCCATAGTCACCAGATGCGTTGACACTGATGAAACGGCATCCAGACTTGGACCCAAAGTCCGCAATATAATTTTTGGGTGTGGTACGCCCTGCAGGACGCCCCACACCAAAAATTATATTGCGAACTTTGAGTCTAAGGTCGGATTAATTGGACGGAATCACTGACTGAGGACAATAAACTGGGTTTTTGACACTGCAGGTGGGGCAGGCAAACTTGCCCGAAAAAAAATTATGAAAACTGCCCGAACAATTAGATTTTGTCTCACTCAAGGGGGTTACAGCCCTCCCCCGGCCCATACGCCTATGAGTTTCCCACAGGCCACAGCGGCACAGCGATAACCAGGCACTATCTGGTAATATCTACTAAAAATGCCACTGTACGAAACGTCCATGCTACAGAATATCTTCGGTACGAAACAGCTACAACCCCAAATTTGCTGAGACCAAATAATCAAGTTTTTCTCTCTCGTTGCCATCGAGAGTGGATGGTTGGGTGGAGGGGCGCGTTGGGGACGAACCGGTGTAGTAACACCTGGTCCGGCGTTATTGGGGAGGGGGGGGGGGGGCGCCGTTTTTCTTTTCTTAATTGTCTATAGAGCAGGATTCTTTTACGTGTGGGCCCTCCACTGCTTATCAAATTTTCACATGCAATGAAGGGCCCGCACGTAAAAAAAATCCCGACTTAAGGTAAGTAGCCTGTATTGGGAAAAATAGGTGAGATCCCAATAACGCAGGGCCCTGGTGTTCAAACTCGCAATCTCGATGTATTGCTAGCACACAAAATTACAAAATTCAAGTTTCAGAAGTCTTTGCTAGAATGCTATAGTCAAACTTTGACGATGATTCTATGAAGCGCTTCGACTATAACCCGGAGTGGAGAAGGGTGGATATTCTCTCGATAAGGGCTCGGATATTCTCTCGGCGGCCCTGCTTTCCTTTTACCAGTACGTGTTTCCTAGCGGTCGCTGACAAAAGCTAAACAACCAATTTCACAACATGATTTTCAGGGGGGGGGGGGGGGGGGGGTTCCAGCTCATTAGCAGTCCAACAGAAATAATAAACAGCGCGATATCCCAAGCTTTGGAAAACCAGACGACGTCTCCTGAGATCCAATGTGTTCTGTGTGCTTAGTGCATGGCACCTACAGCACATTGGATTTCAGGGGGAAATTAGCCATAAATGCAAACAAATGACCTTAAGCATCAATAAATAAATAACATCCCAAGGTCTTATGAGCGGCCTAAGATCGAGTCGATGACCTCCTTTAATTTCGTTACGTGAGTATCAAGCCATGAGGAGTGAATGCAAAACAGATATTCCATCAGCACTCACTGGCGTGACACGTCGTATGATTTTCTGACCCTTCGTTTCAACATAGCAGCGTATTCATGTTAATATACCAGAGAACGCCCCACGAGGGGGGGGGGGGGGGGGGGGGGGGTGATGAAGTGTCAAAAAAAAAAAAAAAATACACAAAGTCCAAAAAGCAAAATTCCGCCATTGGCCTACCCCAAAACACAATCTGTGCAAAAAAAATAAAAAACATTCAGCAATTTATTTCCAATTTCGACGTGCCATAGCCATAAGAGTGAGAACATAGGTCGTTTGTTGAACTTATTATATGAATATTTCCCACAACAGACAAAAAGCTTTTCAAAGCAAATGCAACTCACACCTCATACATATTATGTTCTCTGACCATTAAAGACAGCACAGTGCTCAAAAGTCCGTTATCTGTGAAATAAATATGAACAAAAGAGGATTTGCATAAAATGGTTTTGCCTCGGGGGACCCACCCTTTGGACCCTGTGTCTTTACACCTCCCCCCCCCCCCCCCCCGCCCGCCCAAGGGGGGAATAATTCTTAACAGACTTTTCCTACATTCGGCCATTCCATTTGCATTGGGGGATTTTTTCAATGCCGCCCCAGAAATTATAAACGCCGAAGTTAAAGCTCAGGATTCTAATAAATTGGCGATCAGTATGTTGGTAATAAATTATTTCATTCAAAGGGTCATTTGTTTTACCGAAATAATGTACACAATTGTGAAATTCATAACAAAATATCCGTGCATGTATATACAATTTGTGGAGAGGCAACAAAAATCCACAACACAAATGAAACGGCGAAATGTAGGAAAGGTCAATGGTTTATCATTCGATACATGTTAAAAAAAAGCCCCAAATACTACATGTAGCTTGGTGCCTTACAATGTGCCTCTGTGTGCTCCTCCCAACCCACACACCCCTTTCTGGTACTTGTGAGCCTAAAGTTTCACCTTGTGTAAAAATAGAGAAGTTTGAGCATGTCAAGTGTCAGCATCCCACTGGCAGATCTCCGTACCAAAGTCTCCCGTTTTACCTTATTTCTCAAAAAACTAAAACCGACAAGGCACCAAAATTGTCATACAGTTGACCCAACTTGACCGTTCGAAACCGTAAATGGCATAAGCATGATAATCGGAATATTTAACTGCCAACGAAATAAAGGTATTATTTTTAAGGTTCAGTGAACACAAAAGTTCAATTATCCGACTAGAAACACACATGGATTATCAGTTTTCATCCTAAAAAGCCGCTACAGCGAAGGTCAAAATTCATCACCCATTTTCGTTGTATCGGAGCTCGCGTCCGCACCTTCAATAACTTTTTGGAGGATTAGAGTACAAAGCTGAAATAAACTGACGAGTGTTGGGGATATAATTCATCACATCCTCGGCGTACTCATGTGTATGATAAGTGAATATAAATGTACTTACCGAACGGTTTTCTCTCTCATGGCTCACCAACAATTCCTGTTTTTCGCCATATTTGCCAACTGCAACATTTTTCCTGCCTAAAAAACTGATTGAAGCACTACACGTCCTCCACCTTGGTTTACGCTTGTCTGGAATAAAATATTGAGCTTTCGTAAAACAAAGTTAAAGTTTCCCAACTTCAGTTCCCTTTTCTTCCATTTATCTAACGTACAAACATATAATGCCGATCCAAGCGGACCAATCAACTCGACATTTAACCTACTTGCCAGTCACCTGGTCGACGTCCCGTCAGCGGAGCTTCAGTCTTTGTTAGCTGACTGTGTGACTCTGAGGAAATCATAAATTCACCACCGATCCCTTCATGTCATCTTCATCAGACAAACACACATACAATGAGAGACATGGCTCATGGTACAAAGGATTTTAACAGATTGCAGACACGGAGATGCAGCTGAAACTATATATACACAATGCATCCCAATTAAGGGCTCTCTACTTCATTTACAAGTGCCTATACTCTCATGTAAATTTGCGGCCGCCATTTTCGCCAATTCATTATGGGGATATCGCCATCAGGGTGCGATAACCATTACATCACAATCATGACAAAACCGGGTATGTTTTATTTCACTTCTAAGTATTTATTCATCTTACTTTCTTAATTACTTTACATCGCATTTTATGGAGACCTCCAGCGTGGGTAGGCGACATACCAAATATATTTTTTAATCCATGAGCACGGAATAATAATCAGCACGAATTAAAAAAAAATCTGGTATGTAAACAAAAATGACCCCATATAGAATAAATAGGTAGTAAGGTCGGTAATCAGATTTAAACCACGAGTAGGATAAGGGTTTTAACCACTCGGCTTGCCGAGTGGTTAAAACCCTTATTCTACGAGTGGTTTAAATCTGATTACCGGCCCTAGTACCAACTTGTTTTATGTATACCATGCCCTTAATAAATAATCGACTTTGTCACTTAAAATGGAGAAAAAAAAGACACTTTCTGTCGCAAACACACGGGTTTGTTTTGTTTACATCAGCGCTGATGGGCATTACTACCGGCTGAACATGAATGCTTGATTGACGGCAAGACACATCGTCAAAATTGATTGGATTTATCTTGCTTTTTCAGTCAAATTGTTATTAACAATTCTTAAATTTTCTTTTAAATATTTAATTGTAGGTATTTTAAACTTAATAAGCCATTGCACGTAGTAGATAGTACCGCAAAATGTCGTATGTTTGAATGAAACATCACGAAGTGTGAATGTATCGAAGGTGGCAAATTACGTCATGTCACAGGGACTCACTAAAATGTGCAACCCGAACCCAATCTGAGAAAATGTGAATCTGAGAAATATAAATTGGATTTAAATCATTATTTATGTATATATTACGCTTATATTTTATTTGCGGTATCTTAGGTGAACATTAAAGGCACTGGAACACTGCTTTTGAAAATTACACTTACAATTTGTCTTTTATTAAGATTTTCCCTTTTGAAACTCACTAAAATGTGTATCTCGAATTGGCCTCTCTGACAAGTTGTATCTTTGCTAGGCAATTAAGCATGTGAGGCATGGGATATTCATTGCTATAGATGATGAATGAATGAAAGGTTTTAGCGCGCCGAAGGCGCGCAGGGACGACGTGAGATTTACAAATCCCTTGCGACCCGGTTAACCTTATTTTATTTTACTTGGATCACACAGGCCTAGCTTTCCTATTGCCTCAAATGGGGTCTGAGGGGGTATGCACGCGGTTAGAATTCCCGGCAGTTTACGCTGGAGTGATAGATTGTCAATAATCAACCCCTCAACGCAATTAAGACTATAAGAGAGTGGGCTCTATTCGGTTCCAACTTGGCGATGGTAGAGGTTTGAGTCCCACCATGGTGACGAGCCAGAATATAATGTTGCTATAGATGATGAATGAAAGGTTTTAGCGCGCCGAAGGCGCGCAGGGACGATGTGGGATTTACAAATCCCTTGCGTTTTTTTTTTATTTCTGTGTTATTTATTCTTCGATACGCAGATTTATCCTTTGTTGATTGAAACCTCTTTGTCTGACAGTAAGCCAGATTACGGTGCAATAATCCCTCTTTTGTCTCGGCAACAATACATTGTGTTAATAACTGCGGTACAAACAACAAGTCAGCTATCTTCAGAAAAAGTCTCAGTTATGACACTGAAGGTAAAGTTAAAAAAAAACAAATCTCGACAAAAGTTATACGAAAAAACAATTCGGAAAGAAGACTTTTTTTTACATTCTGATGCAGGCCCCAAAAGGTTAAATCATGTATTTCCAACAATTTTTATACAATTATTTCCACTTGCATTTTATTGACATTTTTAAAATTTAGAAGCAAATTCTCAGTTGAATGACATCTGCCATCCCGTCGTTAATGAACTGAAAATTCGCTTCAAAATTGAAGAAATGTCAATAAAATGCAAATGGAAATATTGGATTTTCCAAACATTTTTATACCGATATTTCAGTTTGCATTTTATTTACGTCTTTTAAAATTTATAAGCAAATTCTCAGTTAGTTCAATGATCAGTTCTCTTCGCCATCACGGGACTGAAAATTCGCTTCGGAAGTTTAAAAAGCGCGAATGGCATGTAATGAATACTGTTATGGCTGTACTGTTAGGAATTTTTTTTGGTTTGTTGGGATGACACCTTATCAGTTTATCTCCAGGGCTGACAAAATAATGCTTTGTGTTATAAAATGTTATCGTTTTATGTTTTATAATGTCATGTTATTCAAATAAATAAAAAGAGGTTATTCTGATTTACTTTTCTTGCCATCAACATACTCGTGCTATATAAACTGTAGAATGCGGAGTCAGCCAGTGTGGAAGGGGCAGGGGTGGCGCCAGAAAATTCCCGATAAGGGTGGGGGGGGGGGGGGTGCTAAATTCCCCGATAAAGGGTGGGGGGGGGGGGGGCTAGACAAAAAACGCCTTTATTTCGAGAGTTCCTGAATTCATTTTCTCTGAGCGAAGAAATGGCGCTTTTCATAAGCTTATTTTCAAAATTTCTCACACCGGCCCGAACCATGCGTCTTTCGGCCCTGTGTGTGAAATTTTGAAAATCAGCCGAAGAAAGCACCATTTCCTCGCTCAGAGAAACAGAATTATGGTCGCCATAACCTCTATAAATAAAGGCAATTCTGTCCAATAAAATGTAGTCACTTGAAGGAAGAACAGTTTATCGCTAAGAGTGAGGTGACTGATTTTCTGGCGCCACCCTTGGTGAAAACATTGTCCCCGATGAGAGGGGGGGGGGGTTAGGCCTCCCGACAGAGGGCTGTAACCCGCGCCGATCCTCCTCGGCGCCACCCATGGAAAGGGGGAGAGGTGTCCGATGGGGGACGTGATGTAGGCTTCCTCACCAGAGGGCCGCGGCAAATCAGCGACTGGCCAAAGTATTATTATTATTACAGTTCTTTGCTGAAATTATAATAAAACTTTGACCGGCCGTTGATTTGACGCGGTCCTCAGATGAGAATATCTTGGTTATCTCTGCGCCCCAACCGCCGCTCCCTCGCCCCAACCTTTGTTTCCCCAACACCCTTCATTCTCCCATCCCACGTTCTCATTATAATCCCAATGCGAGATATCACCTGTTTTACACCTCAACCGAAAATCAGGTCAATTAGCAACAGATCGGCCAATTCGAGATACACATTTTTGTGAGTTTCAGAAGGGAAAATCTTAATAAAAGACAGATTGGAAGTGTAATTTTCAAAAGCAGTGTTCCAGTGCCTTTAATGTTCACCTAAGATACCGCAAATAAAATATAAGCGTAATATATACATAAATAATGATTTAAATCCAATTTATATTTCTCAGATACACATTTTCTCACATCGGGTTCGGGTTACACATTTTAATGAGTCCCAGATCACATCATGGATGCACTTCCTACTGTGGGTGTACATTTTTTTTCATTCTCAGTAGAAGCTTTACACAGGTAGTGGGATTAAAAGCTAAAAGTTAACCCTTTACCCAACGCAGACGATATCAAAATTTATTATTTTAAATATAATTTTTTCAAATTTTTAAAAAAATTTCAACAAAACCATATCATGTGACCCCTCGTTGGAACGAGATATGGTTTTGTTGAAATTTTTTTAAAAATAATATTTTTTCAACGACTGAGTTTGCATATTACGCGGGCGGATGCGGCCGATTCGTTGGGTAAAGGGTTAAATCACAGGCAGTAACATAGGCGGGCATGGTTTTAAGAACATTCTTATGTTGTTTATGTCAAATCTGAAAAAATCGTACCAAAACTTAACACCGTGCGATGTCAGGGTCCAAGACAAGGTAATTTTTTTGTTCCTACCAAAAAAATTAAAAAATTAATATTTTCCGCCCTCCTAAAAAAAACTCGTTCAATACATGCTTAACCCTTTGAACACGTTAGGCTGTTTTGCCGGTCCAGAAGCATGTTACGTCATAATTTCATTAAGTAGAAATACTAGGATAGCCGCTAAATGAATGTGTGGGTAGACCAATCAATACTTCTGACGTGCAACCCCAGAGGCTGCACGTTGAAAATATAAATTGGTCTATCACCCTCAATTGCTGCCATTGAACTGACATGGAATACACCACTGGGGGGTCAAAGCTCACGAGGAACCTTTACTTACTCAACGTTCTGAGAAGAATCGGTAGGACGTCATACCATAATACTCTCTGTTTTGTTTTGATAGTGGTATCTTTAATTGAACAACATAGTCTGCTCACTATGGAGCCCTTGTCTACGCTTGTCCGGGGGAGGCAGTGTGTTAAGTTTTGGTGGGAAACATCATCAATGGCCTTCCCCACCACAATTTAATTTACGGGCTTCCCATGAACATTTGGACAGGCGCATTCCACGCTTACTTTTCAAAACACGTTTAATACATGCTTAAAGATCCCAGTGTACCTTTACTCAATGTTCTTAGATTCAGAACAAATCGATATCAATCAGAATATCAGAAATATAACCGAGAGAAATATGTTCAAAAACCAGTTAAAGTTAAAATTACTGTCTTTATACTCAGACAATGTTCACTGTAATAATCCATATTGTTCCGATTGTGGTCCCTGAATTTATTGGTGTACAGTGTACTCTTTACGCCATAAAAATACAAAATCAGTCCAGCTAATCCACGTCTGACTAAAATGCATTCACCGCCTAGGAAACCTCGAAAGGAATCCCCTAAACTGATATTGATGTTGATGGTGGTATTGATATTGATATGTATATCAATATTAGTATTATTATTGCACCATCAACGTACTCCAGGCAGTGGTCTGATCGCCTCGTGAACTCCACCTGGCTCCGGGGAACCACAGTAATGTAACTCCGTTAAAGAGACAATTGGCTATCGGTGTCAGGATGGGAGATGTTTTGTAACGCACAACCAGGTGAATCAAGTCACAACTTCAATGAATCAAGTCACAATTTCCATGTCATGTCATGTTTATCCCCCCCCCCCCCCCTCATCATACTAGCCTAGACTATATTGAACGAAATACTATCTGACAGTCTGGTTTAAAACGCTGCATAAAGTAATCGTGGGAGACAACAGGAAGACAGCCAATCTGGCTATGTTGTCTCCCTGCGGTATACTACTAACACGCCATGTTGAATTGAAGGTAGTACTGAAGCCAAATATCTTTCTTTCGTGCCAAAATGCTTTGATTAACATTACTGTACTACTATTTGCATTTGTACTTGTATACTGCTAAATAAAATCAATCAGTCAGTCAACTGTCAAAAATCTCTTGAGGTGTCGGGTAAGGTCATGTCACAAGGCTATCTGTTTTGTCTTGATAGTGACATCTTTAATTGAACAATGTTTAGTGCTCCCTGCTGTTGAATGTGTCGTTAAACCCCAATAATAGATAAACAGTATGCTCCCTATGTGGTCATAATCTGCACACGAAGGCTGAGTGTTAATGTTTGGTGGGGAACGCTCTCCAGGGCCTACCCCAACCAAAATTGATTTACTGCCTTTCCATGAACATTTGGACAGGAGCAATTCACGCTTACTTTTCATTGCATGGATCGCAGTGACTCATTGGTTAGTGCATTGGATTTATGTCGAAAGATGGAAAGTTCGATCCTCACCGTGTGGCCCAAGTCTACACTTGTACGGGAAGGATGTAAGTTAATTTTGGGGAGGGAACGTCCACAAGCACATACTCCACCAAAAATTAATTTACGACCGCTCCACGAACATTTGGGCAGGTGAGATTCACGCTAACTTTTCTATTGCATGGAGCGCAGTGACTCATTGGTTCGCCCATGAGATTTACGATTGAAAGTTCGACGGTTCGAACGTGATCGATCGTCTACGTTGTGACGTTGGGCAAGACACTTAATGTGGATTGTTCAAGCTTCCGGAAACACGGTGGCGCAGTGCGCTAAGGGGCACATTGCGTCGACAATACTGGTGTACGTCCAACAAATGCTATATCTCATCTTGTGTCGGGATTGTAAGCCGGAAAGTTCATTAGCTACAAGTTGTCGCTCGACGATTTTCTCCAGATACTCCGGCTTCCGTCACCGTACAACTCTCTCACGCGATTTGCCACTGGACGTTGAAGGTGTCATCAACCAACAACAAAACAATAAACCAAGAAACAGTTACTTTGAGGGTGAGGATTCAATTTTTTCAGATGAACGAATGCTCTCTGTCGATGTACCAGGGACTGCAGAACGATTTTGAGAGTAAGGGGCTGAATCTAGAGTTCTATGTGTTAGTTGTGCGCAGTGGCGTAGCCAGGGGTCGGGGGGGGGGGGGGGGGGTGAGGGAGGGGAACACCCACCCAATTTCAGTCATGCCCGACCAGGTGATGTGGCATAATTATTGATGCCTTTCACAACTTCTAAATTATGGACACAAACAGACTCAAGAGTCGAGGAAATTGCATTTTATATCTCAAATTTCAAAATGTTTCCCCGGGGGACCCCCTCCCACCCAGCAGTGGAATTCCCCCTCTTGTGCTCGCCCCATCTCACCATTACGTGACTGGGGTGATTCTGTATGCCCCCTCCCACTAGCAGTTCAGCGATGTGAACTTAGCGGCTACCCCCCTACGTACGGGGGGGGGGGGGGGGGGGTAGCCGCTACGTTAAGATCACTGAACTAGCCCCCCCCCCTAGATATTACTCATTCCCCCTAACTTTGATATCCTGGCTGCGCGCCTGGTTGTTGGTGGGGGAGGAGGGAGTTAATGTGGGTGTGCTTCAGGATGATTTTTATTTAATTTTTTTTTTATTCCTTTAAAATAATTTTAAAAATTGTTCAATTGAATTATTTGCAAATGGAATGTTTCAAACAGGAGCAACGATAATACACGATAGTACAACGATAGTACGCATAGCCAATGTCAGTCCACATAGCGGGAATTTAAATATACAGGCAGTCTCTGCAATCAGATCCATTTTGCCTTTTGATCATTTTTACGAAATTTCATGTACCAATAGGTGTTAACAGCATCGATTTTGGGGGGGGGGGGGGGGGGGGAGTGCATACGGCCAGCCCGCCTCTTGCAGATTCGCTTTTCCAACCAACTGAAATATTCCAGACGAGTGAATCTAAACATAGCCGATGACCTATTTCAGGCCTAGACTGGTTCCATGCTATAACAGCCTCAAATTCTTGCAGAATTAGATAGGTGGCATGAAAGCTTGGTTAAAGGGTTAAATTATTGCTGATCTTTTTACCATTATAGCTTTTCTGTCTTGTCCCTTTAATCAGTATCAATTCTGTTAACGCAAAATGTACGCATAGAAAATACTGGAAAGATTAACTTTTGAATATAATACTCCTTATATAATTATTCAAACCAGACCAACAAATAAACGGCCTCATAACCTAGAATGGTTCTCACAAAAGCTTCTTAATCGCTAGTTTATGACCGAGAGTGGAATTGGTTGAACCTATCTCCCGAAGTAAATATGTTTCTCTCATCAGCTTTGCACTATTAAAGTGCGAGCACCAATGGTTATATATTGGAAATCTATACGTTATAAGAGCCATATAGTATATGATATCATACTCCAGACGACTGAGGTCAGATGTAACTACTGGAACGTTTGAATCAGTGATTTGTCAAATGGATATTAAACGACCATAAGTGAAAGCGCTCGCTAATATATTGGCACGCTGCTAAGGTTCTGGCTTTCTTCGATAACAATTTTCCTTATAACTCATACGATGTTCGGAGAATTCTTTTTCGAAACACTCACTCGCCCGGCGGATACAAGCGCATGGGCACCACGTGGCCAAGGGTCTGAGGGAACTGCGCCACCGCGCTTTTTTCAGAAGGTGTCGCAAAATTTATTTACAAGTAATATCATCAAATTGATATCATCATAAGGCCAGTTCACGACAGTAACGGATGGAAGCTAAGCAAAAAGCTAAAAAAGAACAACCGTTTACCAGCAGCTTTGTGCCTCCTCTCGGCTCGAGTGAGATCGCCAATCTTGAATTAACGCGGAGCGGAATGTTTAAAACAATCATTTACTATCGTTGCTACTGTCGTGCAGTCTAATTGTGTGTTAAATGGATCAATGTCGATTCTTATCTCTGTTGTCGTCCAGACCTTATATTACTATTATAGCAGACTACCGGAAATTGCAAACTAGAACACATATGCACTCGCTGTCAACAGCATGGTTGAATAACCGCAATGAGGACCAAACTCTTCGGAAATTACCGATAAATAAATTCACTAACCGAAAAACCGCGATTTTTGAACTCGCCTTTTACGCAATGCCTATCAAATTGACATCAGTCAACAGATCAGTATTATTGTCTGGTTCTGGTAACACTCAAGTCTTCCCTGTCACCTTCTACAGGCGGACGATAGTTTCCAAACAAATAATTCAAAGTATATCATAGAATGAAAATTCACTCTCTAAATTTAATCAGTTAATTGATACACATTATTTTCTTCATGTGATATATACAGAGAACGACACACGCGTGTGATGGGTTAATCGATATGGCACTTGTGCCATCGCTGAAGGATAAAACTCAAGGCCGATAAATTCCTTCCGAGATGGCACAAGTGAGATATCGATTAACGCGTGTGTCGTTATGTGTTATTTAAACGCCTTCACGTTTATAAAAAAAATACAATTATCAGAAGGACACTCAGCAATTCATTTGACAACTTCAACAAAAAGAACACATTTCATCGCCAACCAAATTTGCGAGGGGAACCCGTGTTACTGTTTCGCACCCTGAGTTCCAATGTGTTCTGTGTGTCTATTGGCACAAAGAACACACTGGAACTCAGGGGTCGATCATCAGCTATCGCTTGGGATTCAAATTGTAATTGCGTTGCACGATTTGCAGAAAATTCCAGTGAAATGTCGCTTCTATTTAAAAGTTGTCCAGTGAGCAGTGAATTGGTAGTTGCCAATGCTGAATGCCAGAAATGATACACATGGTGTGAAATAAAAAAAAAATATGACAAGTTTCCTCCTAGTGTATCAATCAATTCAATTTTTTTTAATTTGCCAAGAATATTAAGCTATCTTCAACAGAATTATTATATATTGTAGGGGTATAATCACGGCAAAACGAAGAGAAATGTGGACCATTTAGTTTCATCTATGGAATCGGAGTTGAAAGTTTCAGCCAAAGCGTCCTGCCTTTTTCTTGCCAAATCCTCCATATTTTGTGCCCTTTATCGCTTCCATTTTTAGAATTGTTTCAATCTGATGTCGATGTGAAACACATGTACACAGTCGGCTGAAACGGAAGTTGTGAGCTGCCCGGCGACACTCAACTGGGTGAAACGTCGAAAATAGAAAAATTACTCGCGGGTTACCGGTCATTTTTGTGAGATTGTATTCTTTAGTGAAAGTACCCAGAACAACCAGCCCACACACAGTAAGTGGAATGGTTTTCTGTTATTGTTAGAACAAACTGAGTCAAATTCTGTGTGGATTTGTCTCTAAACGTAGAATTTTACTCTAAAAATGCTTAAAAGATTCACTTTCCACTTCATTGGACCCTTCATACGGGAAACCTGTATCACTTCAATCGTAAGCCGAGCTCATAACTGGGGTCACTGTCGGCTCCCTGACTGTACGAAAAACAGATTTCTAACTGCACGACCAACTGATCTGCACTGTGGAACCCTCGTCTTGGTCAAACTTGCTGCTCATCCCAATAAGTACACTAAAAAATACGTTCAACACCCCAATAAGAATCTGTTGCCAGTAATATAGAAGAGCACTTGCTGAGCGCTGGGGGTGATGCATTTCATTATTCTCTGTGGGTTAAGTCCATGGAGAGAAATGAGGTGCATCACTGCTGGCGCTCAGTAGGTGATCCAAGCACAATAAAGATGCGAGATATGTCTGCAGGCGCTTTCGTAGAGCACCCCAAACATGATGCCCTCTGAATGCGCTGTCCGACATTGACGCTCAATTCACATAGATTTATTTCTTTAACGTTCTCCGAACGACATCGAGTGCTTGGTGGGACCTGGCACTGAGCAATGGAGTGGCCACCAAGAGCGGCTAGTTTTGTACCAATCTCGAACCATCGATCTCCTACTGGCTTTTGTGTCGGAAAACATCATGTAAATAAATCTTAGCAACGAAAACAAATTGAGCCCCAGTTCCAACTTAGCGTCATATACTTTTTTCTCCTAACCATTTGGTCACAGTCCGTTTGCAACTTCACTTCCGTCCAGGGGGTGACAGGTAGACAGCCAATCTGGCTATGTCACCCCCTGCAGTATACTATTTACTAAACTTATGAAATATATGAATTTGTAACCATTATTTGTGTGTACTGTGAATAAATTATCTGAATCTGAATCTGTTCGACAAACTGCAAATTGTTGTAACAGAACAGAAAAGATGTCTTGGAATAATATATATGAACCCCTTAATGTACCTCGTAAATAGTCTTGTTACTTACGAGACAAGTCGAACCAGACTAGTCGTACCCACAATTGGACAACTCCTACCCATTTTTCGTCTGGATAACTCTTCGTACCCACGTTTGGATAACTCACACCAACGTTTTTATAACTCGAACCCATTCAAAGAGAAATGAATACGAGTTGTCCAGCTGTGGGTACAAGTTGTCCAGCATTCGCCATTTGTGCACTAGGTGTCCAGACAAAAATGGGCACGAGTTTTTAAACGGAATAGCAGTGGAAAGGTTACCTTTACTGTCAATGGTCCGACGACATATTATGCCTTCCACCATCCCACGCCATTGACTCTTCTACAAGCTCACCTATTGACCCAACTCCGTGTACATGTCCCACCACATCGCACAAAATAACTCAACTCAGTGCCCCTTTTTTGCTCACTTGACTGAAAGTCGGGAGCTTAAGTGATCACTTTCTACCCGTCATCCGTTCGGTGTGAACTGTACGTTATCAACTTCTCCTCACAAACGACTGGGCCAAAGTAAACCAAATTTGATATGCATGTTCCCTAACATATGTCAATCCAAGTGTTTTTTAAAAATAAAGTTACCGCGCTCCATAGGGAGAGGTGGGGAAATGCTCCAAAATTTGAAAAGAACATCTCTCATGAACCAGTGGGTGCATTGGTACAATGACTTGCTATTTGGTATGGAGCTCCCTTTTGAAGTTCGTGGAGCAATATTTGCCTTTGTAAAGGGTGGGTAATATTTTTTTCCTTGCTCCAAAATTCTGTCTTCTGAGCTCATGGTCCGATTTGAACCAAATTTAGTATGTGGCTTTATTGAGTCATAAGTACTTAATTCACGCAAAAGATTTCCCTGTTTCCGTGGGAACCCCAGACACTAAAATAAAAATATTTCAAAATGCCCATATGTCCCGAACCACACCGAACAGAGAACTGCTATTTGGTATGAAACACCCTTAGGACCAGTAGAATGGAATGGTAAAAAAATGTCATCGGTTGCATCAGAGTGTTCTGTGGGGCGGGGGTGGGGGGGGGGGGGGAGGGGGGCATCGAAAAATGTTGAGTCAGCATATTTGCTCAAATTAAAAAAAAGTTCTTCTCCAGAACCGCTAATCAGAATATTGGTATACAGCATCCATAGGGTGGGGGAAGGTTATCATATATAATTGTGTTCAAATTAAGCCCCTTGGTTCATATTTGGGCTCAATACAGAAGCCCGAATCTTAACTTAGGGCAGTATGGGCAATGAGCTTTAAAAATCTCCTTCTCCGGAACCACTAGTCAAAATCTTTAATAGTTGGTACGCGGGTCGGATTCAAATTTGTTCAAATCAAGTCCCTCAGTTAATGTTTGAGCTCCTTTGGGGGCCCGAATTTTAACTTAGTGCAATATGGAGAATAATCTTTAAAAATCTTCTTTTTCAGTTCCACAAGTCAGAATCTTTTGATATTTGGTATACATACATTGATATATTTGGGTCAATAGTGCAGGGATATGCTTGGCACACAATTTGTCTAAGACCTTGGAAAATAACGTAAAAGCAAAATTAAAATCACACATTAACCCGGGGTGTGGAGGGGTCATGCGACCCAGTGCACTTATTGTAATACGTGTCTTTTCCACGCACATACACTTTTGGTTATATTTGATCACAGCCCCCATAAATCCATTCATGGTAAACTGATCAAAAGTTAGCTGTTCTCCAAATCATTCTCTCTCTCTCCCCATCTCTCTCTCCGATCTCCCTCCGCCACCAGTATAGCTCGTATGTTTCAGGTCAATTCTGCAGGACCTCGGTGTAGGACCTCGGAAGTGACGTCATGTCACGTGACCCAGTGGCGCCATGTTGTTTTGTCATGGTAACCCGCGTGAGCGGCCATCTTGTGACGTCATCTCCATAGTGATACGTAATGTTAGTGCGCATGCGTAGCGCGTGTTGTTAGGGTGATACTTGTCTCCGTCGTCCATTTTGAATACTGGAGGCCGCCATCTTGGTTTCTATGGTAGCACGTGATTGCTATGTTACCCAAAGGCCTACAACAAGACAGGGGTATGTTCGGAGGGTGTCTTCCTTTGTACAAGAGTATTTTCCCGATTCGTAAAATTACCACAAACAACCCGACACGTTGTACTATTTCGAATTTTTTCAGAATTCTCTGCTTCTATCTATCTTTGCAATAGTTTTCAGGTGCCTGACCATGTTCCTTCGTCCTGGAGTATACTCCAGTAGAGTAGAAGAGCGTATTAGCCGGAACAGCGTTGCTTATTATTACTATATTTAGCTTTTCTGGTCTATTCCGAGTACTCTTGTTGTTTCATTTATCTAATCAGTTCACTTTACTGGCGATAACTAACCAATCAGATTGCCTGATTTCCCATAATCTGTATGCAGAGTTATCTCCCTTGTGTATAACAAAAGTCTATATCATTCCCAAAGCCAATAAGCTATCGAGCAGTTACTGAAAAGTCATTGTTCGAACGACTCGAAGCCCATCGAGCAAATGAGCTTTAGATCAATTGCTCGATCGAGTGACTCCATATATTGCTCGAACGACTCGAAGCCCATCCAGCAAATGTGCAATCGAGCAATTGCTCGTTCGAGTGACTCGCACATACGGCTCTTAGCCTCATTTCAGAAAAAGGGATGCATAAGACCTGGTATTGTATTATTTGAGGATACCTTACGGAGAATCCCTTTTTTGTCATATATGCTTTTGTGAAATGCTGGATGTGCCGTTATGTGAAACGGCACAATGTGACACATTGTGCACTAGCACATAGGCACATGCTGGATGTGCCGATATGTGCTTATGTGAATATGCACAATGTGACCCATTGTACCCTAGCACATACGGGTTTTTGAGGATACCTATAACCTGGTATTGTATTATTTGAGGATACCAATCGGGAATACCTTTTGGAGAATCCCTTTTTTGTCATATGTGCTTATGTGCAAATGCACAATGTGACACATTATGCACTAGCACATAGGCACATTCTGGATGTGCCGGTAAAAATGCACAATGTGACACATCGTGCCCCAGAACATAGGCACATACGGGTATTTGAGGATACCTATAACCTGTTATTGTATTATTTGCGGATACCTATCGGGAATACCTTATGGAGAATCCCTTTTTTTGTCATATGTGCTTATGCGAAAATGCACAATGTGATACATTGTGCACTAGCACATAAGCACATGCTGGATGTGCCGATATGTGCTTATGTAAAAATGCGCAATGTGACACATTGTGCCCTAGCACATAAGCACATACGGGTATTTGAGGATACCTATGGCCTGGTATTGTATTATTTGAGGATACATATCGAGGATACCTTTTGTAGGATACTAATTTGAGAATACCTATTGGGGTATCTGAGAATACTTGTCATACAGGTTTTTACATCCAGGTACATCATGCTACATCCGGGTACTTCTGTTGGGTAGTTGATAAAAAACTGCAATATATAACATTTCCTTCATTTTTATTCCGTTCACGGTATACATTTCTTATATCTTTAAAAAATGATTCCGTACAGTTTAAGGATCAAGATTGCAGTTTGATCGCCAAACTGACCAATCAGATCGAAGTTAATCAACCAATCAAATTTGTGTATTCCCATTGTGTTTCTTTTCCATAGACTTTTATACTTATTTTCTAAATTTCCCAGCTTTAACCTATAATCCTATAGGAAACAAACACAAACCCCAACCAAGAATAAAAAAGTCGATCAAAATTTGCTGAACTAGGGTGGTGTTTTCAAACACGTCCGTCAGAGGTACATAAGATTAGGCGAAGCAGGGACTTGACATCAATCACGTTCGTACCATTGACTAAAGAAGATGTTCCGACTTCGCATCAAGCAGACTTATGCTAAGGTCACCCAGTACAAGGGTGAGCTGAAGATACATCTTAGAAGATACTTTGGGATTGCATTATCTTTAGAAGAATGGGATGCCCTGAAGGTCCAGATAAAAGAGTAGATGCAGCAATCAAAACCCAACAAACAGCTTTAACTGAACTGAAGCTCTGACCAAAGACACTAAATCATCTAAACCTACTAACCATGAAGACTTCAAAAACCAATCCAAGAAGAAGATCAAAGTGAGAATAACCCAACCACGACCATTGATCGTTAATAAAACTGATAGTGAACTCAGGCAAGTTCGCTTGCAACAGGAACTTTGCTTGGCATATGTTCATTATGTCGAAGAGAACATAGACGCTGTAGTGAAAGGAAAAGGCTGTGGATGTACAGTCGATCACCCAAGTAAGATTCAGCATGATGTATGTCTCATGATGTCTCAAGAAGAGAAGATTATAACATGTTTTAATGAAACACTTTAAAGAGTTAACAAGAATGACGTCCATCTACTGTGGCACCATAATACTTCTGGAATGAATCCACCAACAGTACAGAAAGAGTATGAAGACATGTTCGAGAAACCTCTCACAAATGAACAGAGACGATGTATTATGGATTTGGTGATTGAATTCATGACCTTCAAGAAACCACTCGGTCTGAAGATGTAAATAGATGTTGTTTATAGATGTTTGTTTTTAGTAAAAGAGAAGAAAAAATGTATAAAAAGAATAAAAAAGAAAAAAGGTGGTAATGACTCTTAAGTTATTTGACGTTTATCTACTGGACAAATATCAAACAAACTTGACCTGTCCCCAGCCAATAAGTCAGAGAGCCAACTACGTGAGACGTTTTTAAAGATATAAGAAATGTATACTGTGAACGGAATAAAAATGAATGAAATGTTATATATTGCAGTTTTTTATCAACTACCCAACAGAAGTACCCGGATGTAGCATAATGTACCTGGACGCAAAAACCTGTATGACAAGTATTCTCAGATACCTCAATAGGTATTCTCAAATTAGTATCCTATAAAAAGGTATCATCGATAGGTATCCTCAAATAATACAATACCACGCCATAGGTATCCTCAAATACCCGTATGTGCTTATGTGCTAGGGCACAATGTGCCACATTGTGCATTTTCACATAAGCACATATCGGCGCATCCAGCATGTGCCTATGTGCTAGTGCACAATGTGTCACATTGTGCATTTTCACGTAAGCACATATGACAAAAAAAAAGGATTCTCCATAAGGTATTCCCGATAGGTATCCTCAAATAATACAATACCAGGTTATAGGTATCCTCAAATACCCGTATGTGCCTATGTGCTAGGGCACAATGTGTCACATTGTGCATTTTAACATACGCACATATCGACACATCCAACATGTACCTATGTGCTAGTGCACAATGTGTCACATTGTGTCGTTTCACATAAGCACATATCGGCACATCCAGCATGTGCCTATGTGCTAGTGCACAGTGTCTCACATTGTGCCTTTTCTCAAAAGCACATATGACAAAAAGGGACTCACTAGAAGGTATCCTCAAATAATACAGTACCAGGTCTTAGGCACCCCTTTTCTGAAATGAGGCTAAGAGCCGTATATGCGAATCACTCGAACGAGCAGTTGCTCGATAGCACATTTGCTCGATGGGCTTCGAGTCGTTCGAGCAATATGTGGAGTCACTCGATCGAGCAATTGCTCTAAAGCTCATTTGCTCGATGGGCTTCGAGTCGTTCGAGCAATGACCTTTCAGTAACTGCTCGATAGCTTATTGGCTTTGGGAATGATATAGGCTTTTGTTATACACAAGGGAGATAACTCTGCATACAGATTATGGGAAATCAAGCAATCTGATTGGTTATTTAGCGCCAGTAAAGTGAACTGATTGGGTGAACTAGATAAATGAAACAAGAGTACTCGGAATAGGGTCAGAACTGACAAGAACAGACCAGAAAAGCTAAAATGCCCAATGAAGTGGAAAGTGACTCTTTTAAATATTTTGAGAGTCAAATGAATTTAAAACGCTTCTGGTCTTGTGTTTCGGTGGTATCATTTATCACATTCTCGTTTGCAAAAATTACAAACATTGTCGTGAGTCAAGTCAACAAATTCTACGTTTAGAGACAAACCCATGCAGAATCGGACCTTCGTTTGTCCTAGAAATAACAGTTGACTAATCTACTTACTGTGTGTAGGCTGGTTTTTCTAGGTACATCCGCTAAATGAAAACAATCTCACAAAAATGACCGGTAACCCGGGGGGGGGGGGGGGGGGGGGGGTCTTCCAAAAAATTCCGGACACAAGGCCGGGGTGGGTGGGTGGTCGGATGGGCCTCCAAAACACCTTTTTTCCTGGAGTTGCAATTTTTTTCCTGGTGGGTTTTTTTCAAATTATTTTCACATAACAAGGCTATATTGTTGTTTAGTAGTCTAATAGGCATCTGTTTGTCAGGTAGGGTTAGTGAATAAGGCCCCACTAGGCTGATTAGGGGATTTGTTCTCTTTTTTGTAAATTAAATTAGATGCATTAAAGAATTGTGTACTCCAGTTTGACTAAAAACAATCAGTGGAAATTTATGAATTTTAATTTGGGAATGGTTTAATTTTCATAGCTGAATCATCATGGCACAATTTGGATTTTACAATGAGTAGCAATGTGTTTAGCAGAACATCTAAAATAATGTAAAAAAATTACGGAAAATAATCTAAATGCCCAGTTTCTCTGAGTAGAGCTCTTGTAACCTGAAACTAATGAAAATTCTCACTGTGCATCTTTGATATAAAACCCCACTTACTTAATTCAAGCTCATAGTGATAGTACCAGGGTTTTCACAGAGGGTTTTTCTGGCTATCTCGTGAAAACATGAAACAAAAGTTACAGTTAATATTTGAACTGAAAACTGACCCTGACTGAGCAGAGCATATAGATGAGTAGCTGAGCATAATACTATGCAGCAAAAGAAGATTATTTTAATCCTCTACTTGATGTTCACAAAAATAGTCCAATTCTTACATTATATGCTGTTATACGCAGAAATCAATGCTGACATTTTTTCGGAGACGGACCAGGACGGACAGTGAGATTTGCAATAGTGTTAGGTGACAGATTTTCAGCTTTCCTACGCTATCTACTATCTTTTGAGTAATGGCAATTGGCTGAAACCTCAAGCCTAGACACTTAGCCTGTGCTTGATAACAAAGGAGTTAATAACAATTTTCTTTAGTGAAATCTAAATGCTTCTGTTGATGCTTGTTGATGTGTACATCATTAGTTTAGACAGTAGATTAGGATTCAAATTAAGGCAAGGATTGACAACTGGAAGCTCAGTGCAATAATTTTTCATTACCCACTGTGGTGATACACTGAAAAAAATATAGGTGGTGGGGTGGGTGTCCAAGTGGTCAGAGGAAAAAAATATTTTTTTTTGCACGTAGCTGGGTTGGGTGGTGGTCAAAAGGTGGAAAAAAATATTTTAGGCCTTATGTCCGGAATATTTTGGAAGACCCCCCCCCCCCCCCCCTGGGTAACCCGCGTGTAATTTTTCAATTTTCACCGTTTCAGTTGGGTGAGTCTCGCCGGACAGCTCACAATTTCCGTTTCAGCAGACTGCCCGCTTGTACCATGTGATTTAACAATGTTTGATCTTGAGCCACACATTGTGACATTCCCTTGACTATGAGTAATACTGGGTTGTGTTTGACTGGGGGAACACTGTTATTGCCGTTCCGCTATTGTTGGCTTACTGTTGGCTTACTGTTCCGCTACAGTTTCAAGAACTGGAATATCTTTCTTCACGAATATCTAACACACTGAGTACTCACTCATCTTGCTAATGCAATTTTAATGTTAAATGATATGGAAGCGTATTGGTGCCACCAAGTATAAAAACGTGGACACCATAAGTCCTAATTAGAAGATATTATCTCATCATTAGGAGATATTATCTCATCATTAGGACTTATTATCTCATCATTAGGATTTATTATATCATCATTAGGAGATATTATCTCATCATTAGGGGATATTATCTCATCATTAGGACTTATTATCTCATCATTGGGACATATTATCTCATCATTAGGAGATATTATCTCATCATTAGGAGATAATATCTCATCATTAGGACATAATTATCTCCTAATTAGGACTTTTTATCACCTAATTAAGACTTATTATCTCATCATTAGGACAAATTATCTCATCATTAGGACTTATTATCTCATCATTAGGGCATATCTCATCATTAGGAAATATTATCTCACCATTAGGACTTATCTCGTCATTAGTTTACAGCTACCAATGGCAGCAGAAAATGTTTTACCCCCCACTTCATTTCACCTCCTGCTGGTTAACTCTTTACCTAACATAACAGCCAAAACCGACCAGCGCTATTCGCAAAATAACCATGCCATTTGCATTATGTTTTCATTTTTGTCTCAAAAACATAGCTTATGACCCATCATTAGATCGAGCTCGTTGAGCTCGTTCCAATAAGGGGTCATAAGCTATATTTGTGACGCAAAAAGTGAAGAAAAACATATTTAGTCAAGAATTTTGTTTGCAAGTGTCGTCTGCCTTTAGTGTTAGGTAAAAAGAGTTAAGATTGTTTATTCCCCATAGATGAACGTCCGGGGAACAAAAGTAACTCCCCATCCCAACTTGAGAACCCTGGGTACTTTTTGAAGGCTTAAGCACCCAGAGAGTGGAAGCATAACCATAGAAAATTGACCCGACAAATATCAGAGTGAAAGTACATGAACCAGTTCTAGGGGTTTCAGGCATGAATGTATATAGTGTTGCCATTTTTCAGGAAAGTGGGGGTGGTGGGGCGAGTCCCCCTCCCCAGGACAACGCCACTGCGTGGTGGAAATTTAACTGTTTACCGAACACGACTAGCAGATATTTTAGCTGAACGTTGAACCTAGTTGTCTACCAAACTCCCACGTAACTCCTTTCTTGTGATTGGAATGAGACTGAACCAGCACTACAAAATTTAACTAGACCTCTTTTCAAGAAACCCCTAACAGTTAAATATCTCAATTAGGCCTGTTTGTCATGATGCTAATGATTGAACGCCCACAGCGGCGAGCTGTGAGCTATCATTCTTGATGGTGGACCAGTTTTTCTGGGGAAATTTTTGGAAAATGGAAAGTCAGTGATGCTCTCCAATGGCTTCTTTGCACATGAGCTCAATTTTTCCCGTCAAAATATTCCTTGTATTTGACCTGGAACAAAGGTCATAGTTATAAACTAGGAACAGATTATATCTCCTAATAATGAGATAATAAGTCCTAATTAGGAGATAAATATCTCCTAATTAGGAGATAAATAAGTCCTAATTTGAAGATAAGTCCTAATGATGAGATAATATCTCCTAATGATGAGATAATAAGTCCTAATAATGAGATAAATAACTCCTAATTAGAAGATGAATAAGTTCTAATTAGGAGATAATAAGCCCTAATTAGAAGATAAATAAGTCCTAATGATGAGATAATATCTCCTAATGATGAGATAATATCTCGTAATGATGAGATAAGTCCTAATGATGAGATAATATCTCACAATGATGAGATAATAAGCTCTAAAGATGAGATAATATCTCGTAATGATGAGATAATAAGTCCTAATGATGAGATATCTCCTAATTAGGACTTTGGTATCCATTTTTTTTATACTTGTTGGCACCAATACGCTTCAATAAAATAATAATGCAATATTAACGTCTAGAATCCACCACAGTGCTCTCTGACTTACATTATTACCCCGTATCACACCCGTACACGTACACACCCTTTGATCATTCCATGACATTCTCAGCTCAACTCAACGGAGCGTACTTCCGGTGCTCCACAGACGGGCACGCAAGGCAAGCGCCTCAACGGGTCTCTATTTTACACCTAGGTACGGTGAGGATTGCGTAGTACTGTTGAATAAGCCCAACGTCCACAGCTGGCATGAGATTCAACGTCGCAGAGTCACACACTCAAACTTCGCTGATCGCACACCAGCCACTAATATGGGAAGCACCCGAATCAATCGCTCAGTGGTCACCTATCCAAGGATTAACCGGGCTCGACGTTGCTTAACTTCGGTGATCTAACGAGAACCGGCCTCGCTTCGCCTTTGTTCCCCCTTGCTTGCCGCGCGTAACCCATTTTAGCGGTGTGTAGCTCGCAGTCCCGCACAGATAATAATGCCCACTTCTTTTGAGAAGGTTTGAATACTACATTTCCGAATTTCCCAGGAGGTGGACCCCCGCCCCCCTATTATTACGAGAAGGGGGCACTCTCTCAATGATTCGTCTCGCGTTGGCCATCGCTACACGTTGAGCGCTGAGCGCCCGTCCTGAACGGGCGCTCAAAGCGCAGCGATGGCCGACGCGGACAGTGCCCCTTCTTAATTTCGTAAAGCATCACTGGCAATACTTATATCACTATTGTTGGTTTACATGCTAAGCTTTTCTGTGAGTGTGCTTTGTACTTTCTTCACAGTTACTTCGACCGATTCTTTCTTTTCACAATATGACACGCCATAAAGTCTGATACTGTTTTTCGGGTATGCTGTTCAAACTCATCAAAAACAGTATTTAATTTCTCATTTACTAATTTTAAGGATGCTTTCTTGGCCTCAAATGCTTTTTGTTGTACCTATAACTCACTCTTGATGGACTTGTTTTCTTCTGTCAGATATTTTACTTGCACTTTCATATCTTTCAAAAAAGTTTTGTTTGAAAGTTTTTGCCACTTTTCTCATAATGCTCTTTTCAGTTCACACATAGAATTTTCGAATTTAGTTTAAGCAATATTTATTTCCAAACTTTAGAATGTGATGTAAACATGATGCAAAAGGTTGAGAAGCCGGCAGCGAGCTTTCCTGTTTATTCACAGCCGTTTCCACAGAACAAACAGGATTACATAAAACAAGTTCCACTAAAACTGCGTGTAGAACATGAGAGATTGTAATTGGGGAATTAAAGACGACATCCCTGGAATAAGCGGCTACCGGCACCCAATCCAGAGAAAGCACACCCTTGACACCCCCTTGACACCCCCTTTTTTATCACACATCATCAAACATTATCGGAAGCGTACATTGTAATTCGATAAAAGAACTAACCGATAAAATTGACAAAAGATAGTATAAAATAATATAGGAACAAGCCGTGTTCTGTACAGCCACGTTAGATTTTGTAAGAGGACATAGGATGCCGGAGATATTGCCCGTTTTAACGACCGCTCAAATTCGAGTAAACAACTCAATGGGTAGTACATATCGTCACAATATATCTAGAAAGAAAGAGGACCATAACATACCACTCTTCAGACCCAAAATGTCCTGGCGACGCGGATATACTCCTGTAGTGTGTTGAATTTAAAATATTTTTCCTCATCTTTTTAGGAACTCGAACGAGCGTGCCACGGTCCAACATCCTGGAGCATTCCAAGAATTTGATGGCGTTGATCTCTGTGAACTGGACAATAGTGTACAGAGTGTTCAGTTGTTTCATGTTTTCAAAAAGCAGAATATGGAGAGGTTGAAAGGTGATAGTTTAATAAATAAGGGATTAGTACAGTCTAGCTATATTCTGTAGCGATATATTTGTCCAGAACGAGACTTAGATTGCACGTGAGATGACGGAGGGTGGCGTTTATCCTTATTGAGGTAAGCTTTAAAATTTGTAAGATTTGTGTTCTCTCTAATATGGATGGTGATATCATTCCACATTTTGGTTGTTGATGGTATGAAGGATGTTTGATAATTCTGAGTACGACAAATGGGATCATGGAGATTACGACTGGTCCGGAGACTGTGAGTGTGATTGGCCGAGGAGCCAGAAGGGAGTATTTTGTTAGAAATACAAGTCGATATGAGGTTATGGTACATTTTAAAGAACTAGACCAGTTTATGTTTATCGCGTCTTGAACTAAGTGATTCCCAACCTTTTTCCATATGCAGATTGCTTTTATTTGCATTCACAGTCGCGTCCGTGACTATTCCTGCAGCTGCTATTTGGATTTTTCAAACTCGTCAAAGTTAGCGTATGTGCAGTGTGACCAAGTATATAAACACTTCAGTTTCGAAATGTTTGTAGGCCTATTTCAAAAAAGATCCATTAGGAGCTCACAAAAAAATATAACACGTTCAGTTTCCCCAAAATATCCTGTCAATTTTGAATTGGCTGGTAAAACAACCTATATAAAAACTGTTGGTCGCTTGTTGAGGTTGTTCCTGCCAAACAGGCATCACCGATAATGGAAGGGAAATTTGCTTCACTTCACAAACCTTGTCCATTGTTGTTTGCCGATGTAATTACACCCAGTTCAGACGGACGCATTTTGGACGAATCTAAACTAATATTAGATTCTATTTGAGATTATGTGGGTTCATTATTCTTTTGTCTGAATCAAATAAATCTTTTAGTTGCATTTCAGAGAGCAACGCATTTAATTTAATCGTTCGCATACCGGTTTATGCTAATTAGGAATCTCTGTTTACAAATTTACATTTGATTCAAATTGGTTATGTTAGAAATGTCCAAAGCGGACCCAGCAGTTAAAAACCCAAGGAGACTGTCGCAAGTATATCGGGCAATTGAGTTAGATTCGACGATAATGCGAGCATCTGAATCAACGAGTATTAGGTGCGTCTGAAGTCGCATCTAATGCAATCAGATTAGTGTCGTCCAAGATGCGTCTGTTTGAACTTGGGTCAGTGTTACAAATAAGGCAGTCAGTTTGATAATACGCTTTGTGGTAATTGCTGTTTACATTTGAAGCTACATTTTTGCTTAAACATAGAATCTTTGTTTTAAATTACTAAAACTTCGGAAGCACACATTTGTAGCAATAGGACACAAGTTGCACTAGAATCAAATAAAAGTAGATAATGGTTTCTTTATTTACACGTTTTCTAAAGGAAATTATTCTAAAAAATCGCCAAAAGCTTTCAATTTAAAAGCCATTTCAGCCATACAACACTGACATTCACATCAGCAAATCTCAGATAAAGATATTTTAACCCCCCTGAACACTGATGTCGAAGACTCTAAATTTCAGGCTGCTAATTTTTCCATAATGCAACTAGGAATTTAACAAATTCAATCTTGTTTGGCACAGCTCAAGATTGAAAAAGTTAAATTCCTAGTTGCATTACGGCAAGCAGTTACATGCTGAAAATATAATATTTTGACACCAGTGTGCTGAGGGTTAAAGATAAAGCAGGTCATATAAACCAGCAGTTTCGCAAAAGTGCAGTTAAGAATTTATTACACGAATGTCCAATGAAATCCCCATCTACAGCAACACTAAATCATGCAGAAAATGAAAATCCATTCCTCACACATGTGCCGAACGGAAATTGTTGACGTACTATTTTTAAACAGAAGCGAAATTTCATTAGAATTTTCTACAAATATCGTGCATCGCAATTACAATTTTAATCGCTCGCGATAGCCAAAGTAGTAAAACAGGTTCCCCTCGCAAATTTGTTTGGCGATAAAATGTGTTCGTTTTGTTGATAGTTCGTCAACTGAGTTCCAATGTGTTCTATGTGCCTGCTTGCACATAGAACACATTGGAACTCATGGGACGAGTTGTCAAATGAATTGCTGAGTGTCCTTATAATAATTGTTTTATAGACGTGAAGGTGGCGTGTAATAAAACGCGCTTGCGAATGGGTTAATCGATATGGCACTTGTGGCATCGCGGAAGGACAAAACTCGAGGCCTGTGGCCTCTCGTTTTATTCTTCCACGCTGGCACTCGTGCCATATCGATTAACTCATTCGCACGCGCGTGTTGTTCTGTGTATATGTGACGAGAGGGTTCGTCGTAGTATACACGGGATCTTAGAATGTCCAAGTGATATATAAGACTCACATAAACGGAAACAGCTATTTATACACAACAATATAATCAAATAACAATGAATATAGCCGGTGTTGACATCGAGCTCTGAGGGACAGAGGGTCTTGTGATTGCGGAATTCCAGGGTGAAGTCTCAAGCTCTTATCAAAGTATATATACATATCATGTAACAAAGGAGGTTTAATACGCAAAACAATTTTCATAACACTGCCAATTATACTGAATACGAGCAATTGACTCATTCATGATTGGACTCGCCACTTCCAACCAAGCCGCTTGTGTTGCTGACTCTTGGACAGCAACAATAGCACTCATGAACAGTCACTGCATATAGTGTTAATGGTTACCGATGGAGATATTTCTTGCAGACAAAACATTGACTTTCATATTTTAACTAAAAGCAATATAATTGGGGACACAATAATTATGTACCTTCTTATTTTAAAATATAAATTCTGAAATATTAAGAAAATGATTTGCCACGGTCATATAATCTCGCCGCTCGAATTGATGCGACCCACAGCAACACAATAAAAACACGAAAATCGTAATGTTCGAATATGACGAAAACGCCGAAATATAGGGATTTAATGTCGCTTATACCGCCATCGTCTTTTACGTTCAGGAGTTCCTGGTCTTGACGAAATTGGACGAAGGCCAGGGATTCTACTCTGATTGTCCCGGATGTACTCTCGAGCTGCTTCGTCCAAATGACAGTCTTTAACCCATGAATTATCAGAATCTGGATGGTCTCGGCATTTACCTAGATACTGAAGGCCAAATTGCACGGACCTACAATATCTGATCACAGTCTCAGTAACTCTTTTAGGCTGGACTGTTTGTTTTTGGACTGTTGTGGACGGACAGAGCTGGGCAATCAGCCCTCGTCGTCTGAATTGAAATGGTTTTCATCTGAGGTGAAGATTGAACAGGCGTGTCGGCGTTCACACCGACGTCGATTTTTAATTGAGAGTTATAATTAGTTTTGGTACTAACTGAGTCTTTATGAATCACCCTATTGGCTTCGTTGACTGTGTTGCAGGATAGTGGCTCCGATCGACAATTCTGCTGTGGCTGTTTCCACGATTAAGATTGAGTCTGCTTGAGTTCTTTCTTATTATTGTATTGAGTCATTCTTCTATTATCTCAGTCTCTTGTTGACGCAGATTTGTGCTTGAGAGACTTCTCCCATTTCAGCGTCAATGTTGTTGCCGTGCTCTCCACTGCAATGCCCCACGTAAGATTCATTGTCCCAAAGTTGAGACTTCTCAACAGATCCTGGATAGTTGTCGGAATCACGTTAGACACCCCAAAGGTTAGCTAAAAAGTAACCTGAACCGAATTCTCCACCAAATGTGACGAGAGGGTTCGTCGTAGTATATACGGAATCTTAGAGTGACCAAGTGATATATAAGACCCACATAAACGGAAACATTTATTTACATCCAATAACGGAATCAAATAACGTGAATATAGCTGGTGATGACATCGAGCTCTGAGGGACAAGGTGTCTTGTGACTGCGGAATTCCAGAGTGAAATCTCAAGCTCTTATCAAAGTATATATACATATCATGTAACAAAGGAGGTTTAATACGGAATACAATTTTCATAACACTGCCAATTATACTGAATACAAGCAATGGACTCATTGAAGATTGGACTCGCCACTTCCAACCCAAGCCGCTTGTGTAGCTGACACTTGGACAACAACAATAGCACTCAATGAACAGTCACTGCATATAGTGTTAATGATTACCGATAGAGATATTGTTTGCAGACAAAATGTAAACATGGACTTTCATATTTTAACTAAAAACAATATAATTGGGGAAACAATAATTATGTTACCTTCTTATTTTAAAGTATAAATTTTGAAACATTAAAAAAATGATTTGCCACGGTCATATATGTATGAAGTGGACACTATCCTCGAACAAACAAAACATAATAGTTGCAAAAGTAATCATCCATTTGTTACACTTTCGCCGCCTTATCAAAGTCATTTATTTTTTACATGAATCACAAGATAGCCTTTTAATGAAAACCGGCCAAAATGTCTTAAATGATGAAATAATACACCTGGTGGTATTGACGTCATATCTAGGGTGTTTGAAGTCGGATTTTCAAAACTTTTTCACCTTTGTATTTGGGACCACTAGAGCTGAAACGGTTAAAGGGTTTTCTCGATTAATCACATGGATAAACCTTGGTTAACCGATTAATCACTTGCTCTTATAGGTAGCTGAATAATTGCCGTACCGTTGATGATTTATAGCATTAACCCATTACCCAAGGTAAAGGACAAAATCGGCCAGCTCTACATGCAAAAATCTCATTTCAGATTTTATTATATTTTCAATTTTTGTCTCAAAAACGTAGCTTATGATCCCTCATTGAAACGAGCTCGTTGAGCTCGTTCCAGTGAGGGATCATAAGCTATGTTGTTGAGACAAAAAATGAAAATGTTTAGTAATTCAAGAATCTATTTTGCAAGTGTCGTCTGCTACCCGCATTGGATAAAGGTTAACTTAAGAATGACCAGTTCCAGCTACTGATTCAGTATACTGATCATGCAAGTGAACAAGTGTGTCATCACATATCTTGCATGCTTTACTCTGTTTCAAATAATTGATGTGAGGCAGTGTCACAATGTTTGCCTGTTTTGGAGCAAGTTTGTTCATTTGTTAACTCAGAAAATACAGTAGTTCAAAAGTAACAGTTAATCGATTAATTACTTTTTTGATAAGGCGGCGAAAGTGTAACAAATGGATGATTACAGAAATTAATATGTAAATATTATTATTATTATTGTTATTATTATTAGTAGTAGTAGCAGTGATGATGGTGGTAGTAGTAGTAATAGTAATAGTAGTGGTAGCTATAGTAGAAACGGAAGTTTAGTGTTATGGGAAGAGCAACTACTCAGTGCAGCGCCTGGTCGACCCTCGGCATCGAAAATCAAATTGACAGAGACAGACTCAAGGTGCAGAAAGGACATCAATCAATCAATCACACTTGTTTTCTCTCTCTCACTCTTTATTATTGCGAAGTGAGATTTTCTTGTATATATTTTTTACATTTCTCTCATTTGTTTGTTTCGCCATTGTATTGATTTTTTGTACCATGTTAAGGGAGCGTAGGGTATACTAAGTGGCAAGCACTTGTCCTCCTATCCCAATTTGCAACTTATTTTTGGCAAATAAAAATATGTTTAACCTAATTTTTGATCGATCAGGATGCTGATCATTGGTTAATCGATTAATAGGTTAACCGTTTCAACTCTTGGGACCTCGAGTACTAAAACCTCCGTTGAGTGAGATTTAATTTTGACGTTTTCCAACCCACGAAAGACATTTACGTCATAACGTCAACATTCTCTTGCGGCCTGCGATATAAATTTAATGCTTTGTTTTGTAGTTTTGTAGGATAGGACTGTGAGTACATGTGAGTTGGGTAGCCCGGACGTTTTTTACGTCATAGCTCCGGTATCTGATGTCGGACTTCCATTTTTTCTTTGTGTTTGGGATCATGGATGCTATACAGAATATACCAATAGTAGCTTGGTTTATCCCATAAATGGCCGTTTATTCGAACAATAAAAGCCTTGGATAAATTTTTGCTTTATTCACCAAGTAGGTTGATAAAGGCTCCCCGTAGGTTTAGCACTGAAAGAATTTAATACTATAGTAGAGACGGACTTGTCGACCTCTGACCTCTACCGCATTCGTGTTGTCGTGACCTGTTTTACTCTTGTGGGATACATTTTGTAGCAAGTAACAGCACGATTTCGCGACGACTGCTCTATAAAAGATTTATGGGATAAACAAAATAATCGTATAGTGTTTTCAAGTAAAAAAAATTATTTTACTCGTAGGATTAAGAATAAAACCGACTCGCCCAAGTCTCGTAGGTTTCATTAAGTATAGTGTTAATCCTGCTTGCAGAATACTTTTACTATTTGAAAACACCACACGTTTATTCTGTATTTACCAAGTAAAAAAATTATTTTACTCGTAGGATTAAGAATAAAACCGACTCGCCCAAGTCTCGTAAGTTTCATTAAGTATAGTGTTAATCCTGCTTGCAGAATACTTTTACTATTTGAAAACACCACACGTTTATTCTGTATTTACCAAGTGTTCACCACGAGTAGTGAAGCGGTGTTAACCGCGAGCCTTTAGCGAGTTTTTGTTTACATGAGCACCGGTGGAAATATAAATGCTCAAATTATTGGGCCTTTTTCATTTTAATAACCTAAAACATACTGCTTCGAGTTATGGATACTTTATTAACATGAGACGACAACTCATGTTTGTTAATTTTTGGTATCTTATTATGGGGTAATATAATTTAAATTAAAATTTTTGTGAGGACATTTAAAAAACGTAATAAATAATTGCCTCTTTCATTTCACCCTTCGCGATGCGACGAGCGATAAATTTAGACATGTTTGCATTCAGGTCGAGGTCACCGAAAGTCAGTATGGATGTAGTTCCACTGTAGGTGTAAATTTTAACTTTCGAAATCCCATTGTTGGCGTGTTCGCCACAGACATACGTGTTCACCACGGTTGCTGTGTAAAGCTAAAATTTATGTCATAGGTTTTTATATGCAGTAAGTAGTATGTCAGGGATGAAACGACCCCCATTTGGATGACCTCGGTGGATCATGTGATCTATTTACGTCATGGTGGGTTGTCATGGTAACCCTCGTGAGCGGCCATGTTGTGATGTTATTACCATAGTGATACGCGGTGTTAGTGCGCATGCGCAGCGCGTGTTGATAGGGTGATAGTGTTTCCGTCGTCCATTTTGTATACTGGAAACCTCCATCTTGGTTTCTATGGTACCACGTGGTTGCTATGTGACCCAAAGGCCAACAAAAGGATAGGGATATGTTCGGAGGGTATGTTCCTTTGTAAAAGAGTAAATCTAATTACCGAAATAGACCCGACAATCCCCCAAACCACCAAAGTCTACCCAAAACTACCGAAACGGACTTGGTGGAGTCCCACTTTGGGCATATAATAGTAGAACTTAGTGCTATAAGTCACGTGCGAATGAATGGTAGTATTTTTCTATTTCGAATTCTTTCAGAATCCTCAGTTTCTACCTGTAAAGTAGAAGAGCCTGTCAGCTGGAACAGTTTTGTTTCTATTCTTTAGCTCTTCTGGCCTGTTCAGGCTAGTTCTAACTCTATTCCACACCCTCTTGTTCTTGTTTCATTTATCCAGATCATCCCATCAGTTCACTTTGCTATAGCCAACTAACCAATCGCCAGTGCTTGATTCCCCGTAACCTGATCCTAACCATACAGAGTTATCTCCCTTGAGTACAGCAAAGGGCTCTATGACTCTCAACGACTCGAATCCCATCGAGCAAATGAGCTATGCAGCATTTTCTTGATCGAGTGATTCCACATACTGCTCAAACGACTCGAATTCCATCGAGCAAATGAGCTATCGAGCATTTGCTCGATCGACACTTTTGACATCGCAATGTATCATTTGAGGATACCATTTGAGGATACCTGTTGAGGATATCTATCTGAAAATATTTATGGATAGTATACAGCTCCCAGAACAGTCATCATCTTCATAACTCCAAAACCACTACTTGCCCGTTGTCACTACAATCTGTCCAATGTTAGGTCTGTATAGTATTCACCTTTAGTATAGTATTCTACCAGCCTCGCAGTCTTGTTCCATTAAGGCCTTGTACCATTACTATTGACTACCAATATTCTGCCCTGTGTCTCAACCATTACTAATTTGTGGTACTACTACTGCCCTTAGAACATTAATACCACTAAGGGTCCCAATTCATATTATTTTCATTTCACTACTGCTTTCTTGAATAACTTTTTCAGACCTATTCCAAGTTCCCCTAATATGCTATTGAGCAGTTGCTCCATGAGCAATTGCTCGAACAACTCGAATTCCATCGAGCAAATGAGCTATCGAGCAATTGCTCGAATGACTCCACATACTGCTTCAAGATTCATCTGTGCATTTGAGGATACCTATGTCATGCAGTATAGCATTTGAGGATACCTGTTAGGATACTTATCTAAATATATCTGGTCAACCCATTTCGCAATGTATAAAAGGGAGGATCCCTCCAAACCTTTGTCGTTCCTAGTTTAACCAGCGATGGATCAACATCACACCTGTGAAGTGTGCCAGAAAATGTTCACAAGAAATGTAATCTTTATCGATATAGGACGACTGCCCACAGATCCAGAATCTAGCAATGCACGAGATGTCCAAGAAAAAGACAACATAAAAAGACACCAGATGCACATATTGCACCACCCACCACAGGAATTAGGACATCCCTGCAAAAGAGAGACATAACGTGGTTCCCTTCCGTATACTTCTTCTGGGTTGATGTTCTTCATTTCCTCAAATTCACACTCCCAGAGCTCTACGAGGCCGTAGCCAAGATCACGAATATACTTGGCGGTTTTCTGGGCATCTTCATATAGTTCTTTCATATTCTAATGTCTGACGTTGTTGAAAGTAACGGGCTCTCCATTTTTTCTGTGTTTAAATGGCTGTTGTGTCCATGACAGAAACAGCCTTGGAATTGATACACCGTTTGTATTTCTGCACACCAACAATCTACTGGTATATCTCTTCTTCCAATTCGTTTTCCAACTCCATTGAATTGGTTGCGGATCTTCACGTTATCTCGTTTTGCCACAAACTCCAACCATTGCTAAGTCATTTTACCATATTTTATGCAGTGCTGGGCTTTGAAACCACTCCCCCTTCTTTTCTTCTCAAAAAACATCATGTTGGCATATTCTGCATCAAGCGCCACGAATAAAGGGCATTGTCGTCGAATCGGACGATGCCGACACATGGTTTTGCTTCTTCACCATACTGAATAGATCTAATTTTTGTTACGCCTTTCTCCTGATGTCTAATAAAAATGACAGCAGGCCCACCAACAATGTTGTGTTGTCCTTCACTAGATGGCGTAGGTCTTTGTTTTTGTCATGAACAAAATGGGAGTGAATAGAATCATCTACAGTGTTGAACAGATATTTCAAAGTTAGTCCAGGAACGGAGATACTATCTTTAACATATCAATACTTCGCTCTTTGTAGAACGTAAACTGTTTCTCTACGGCTCCCAAGAAAGGCTGGACGTCACGGTCATTATACCAGGCTTTTATTTGTATTGCCACCAAGTGTGGTCACACTTTTTTGAGCTCCTGCTGCTTCCTGGTTTTCTACTAGACATTTTTGGACTTATCTGCTGAAAATTGCTGTACATATTCCTTATCAGTTGTGCATTGTTTTGATGTGAATTTGAAGAAAAAATCTTTCAAAATATTTGTGCTTTTTAACAAAACAAACCCTCTGAAATATACTGAATATTTCTTCAGATCGAATTCTTTCCTCATGTGCAAAGTTAATCCGGATTATGTCACCTATTGTTCTGAACCGGATTGGACTGTGAAACCTATTTGCCATTCTATTCACTGCTAATGGGAGACAGCTACCTCACACCTGATGCCATTAGATCCAAGAGTTTCAATTACTGACATTTAAAATGTGTTTGTTTAATTACACCCCAGATGAGCTCCATTTAATCAACAACACAATGGATCATGCCAAGCCTAAAGCATATGTTTTTAAAGCCTTGAGAAAACAAAAGTATACTAAAAAACAAATTTTGTTTTACCAACAACAGCTCAGATAAAGTATACCAACTAAAGGGATTAAAAATTCAACACAAACAAGCAATAAGACCCAAGCCTTTTAACTCGGGTGTGAATACCAACAACATTCATGTAATCAGCACAAATACTACTATTCATTCCCCGATTACCTCAAGTGTAAACTTTTCAACTGTAAATGCCAGATCTGTGAGGAATAAGGTTCCTGATTTTGTAGAACACATCGTCAATAACAAAATGGATTTCTGTTTGGTTACTGAGACTTGGCTAACTGATCAGGACAGTGTGATTGTTTCAGGACTTTCCTGTGAAGGATATATTTTCAAGAGTGCCCCTAGGATTAATGCTAGGACTAGAGGTGGAATTGGTCTCATGTGCCGAGAGAATATACAAATTAAAACCTCAACCCAAGGAGATAAATCCTCTTTTGAATATGCCGAATGGACTATATGCTGGGCTGACACCAACATCCGAACTGTGGGTGTATATCGACCACCTTACTCCAAAAATCATCCTATCTCGACCAGTGTTGTCTTTGAAGAATTTTGTGTGTACCTTGAATCCATGGTTATGTGTTCTGAAAAACTCCTTATCATCGGTGATTTTAATATAAATATGGATGACAACAATGACAGTGGTGCTAACAAGTTTATGAACCTCTTAGAAACATTTGGTTTACAACAACATGTTACTGGTCCTACTCATACCTCTGGGCATACTCTTGGCCTTATCAGCACATGGTGTACTAATGACTTTCAGCTTTCTGAGCCATTAATCCCATTCAGATTATCTGACCATTCATTTGTTGAGTGCACACGAGGTGTTCGAAAACCATCACTGACACGTAAAGAAGTAAAACTCCGAAAATTCAATCAAATTGACATTAACAAGCTTAAATGTGACATCGAAAAATCAGATTTGTGTAATTTTTAGTGTGCTAACCTGGATGATCTGGCAAAATCATACAACAACACATTGTCTTGTCTACTGGATGAGCATACCCATCTGAAAACAAAAACACTAATTATTCGCCCAAGTATACCCTGGTTTACCAATGAACTGAGAACTCTGAAAGCTAATCGTCGAAAGCCAGAGCGGGAAAGATCTAAAGCTTGCAATGAGGAAGCAGCATATAAGACTATTCGTAATCAGTTCTCCAACAAACAAAAAGATGCCAGAAAATCTTACTACACAACATGTGTTGAAGCTTGTAATGGTGACAGCAAAAAACCGTTTAAAGTTGTTAAAAATCTGTGTACAGAAAAACAAAGTGTGTCATTTCCGCCACACGATGATCCATCAAAGCTAGCTGATCAATTTGGCGAATTCTTCATCCAAAAAATAAAATTAATTCAGGAAAAAATTAAGAACATAAATGTAGACAAAATTGACATCAAACAGATACCATCAGAAAAAGAACTTTCAACTTTTCGACCTTTAGAAATCCACGAGGTAACTAAATTAATAAAAGAATCCTCAAATGCCTCATATCCACTCGATCCAATGCCAACACCAATTGTCAAATCATGTGTAGACTCTTTGGCTCCTGTAATCACAAAAATGATCAACATGTCTCTGCTAGAAGGATATGTGCCTGATGCGTGGAAAATAGCAATTGTTAATCCTCTTCTGAAGAAACAAGGTGCGGAACTTGTGTTTGAAAACTTCCAACCAGTGAGTAACTTACCGTTCGTCTCTAAGCTGTGTGAAAAAGCCGCAATTGACAAACTAATGTTACATAGTGATGTGCATGCTCCATTACCGGCCAACCCGTCTGGATTCAGAAAATTTCACTCGACTGAAACGGCATTACTCAAGGTTCAGAATGACATCCTCCTTAATATGGAGTCCGAAAGGGTAACATTGCTTGTTCTTTTAGACCTTAGTGCTGCTTTTGACACCGTTTGTCATAAAACTCTGCTAGAGACAATGAATTCTGATTTTCACTCAATGGTTTTGCTGCTAGCTGGCTATCATCATACCTCAAGAATAGGCAGCAGCGTGTATCAATAAACGGTAATCTGTCAAAAGACTTCCATCTTGAATGTGGAGTCCCACAGGGCAGTTGCCTTGGTCCTGTTCTGTTTCTATTCTATATTTCAAAAATGTTCACCATCATTGAATCTCACCTGCCTGACGTCCATGGTTATGCTGATGACATACGGGTCTATTTCTCTTTTCAACCATCAATCAAGGATCAAACTAAAGCTCTAGAAACTATTGAATTATGTATTTTGAACATTCGCACATGGATGGTTTCAAACAAATTAATGATAAATGATGATAAGACTGAATTCCTAATAATTGGTTCACGACAGCAACTCGCTAAGGTTGACATCAATTCAGTGAAAGTAGGAGATTCCGACATCAGTGCAAGTAACAGTGTACGTAATCTTGGTGCCTTCTTCTACTCTACCATGTCTATGGACAGACATGTTACAAATATGTGCAGTAAGGCTTTCAGAGGTCTATACAAAGTTAAACAGATAAGACAGTTCCTCACCAAAGACTCAACAAAAACCCTAGTTCATTCCTTTGTAACTTCACATTTGGATTATTGTAATGCCTTACTGTTCAACCTTCCACAATATCAGTACTCTCGCCTGCAGATGGTACTAAATGCATCAGCCCGAGTGGTATGTAAGGTATCACGATCTCAACACATCACTCCTTTTCTGAGGGATATGCACTGGCTGCCAGTCAAGTACAGAATAATTTTCAAAACTTTATTATTAGTTTTTAAGACACAAAACAACATGCCACCAGCCTACTTAGAAGAACTCCTTAATACCAAGAATGTGTGTCAATACAACCTGAGGTCCGATGGTAAAATTGCTGCTAGATGTTCCAAAACATAGGTGTAAGACATTTGGAGATAGGTCATCCTCATTTGCTGGCCCTCACTTGTGAAATAATTTACCAGAACACCTAAAAAGACTGTCAAATGTCAACCTTTTCAAGACAGATTTCAAAACATACCTGTTTCAAAAAGCCTATAAGTGATGTTCTGGACTGTAAGGTACTGTATATATTCCGTTTGTATATTTGCGCGAGTTCAGTAACATGCACTGCGCCTTAGAATATGGTTCTATATCTTCTGAACTATAATTTTGGCGCTATATAAATGTGTGTATTATTATTATTAAACAAACACAAGAAGGAACGGAATAATGTCATCTGTTCTCTTCCCAAATGTTTCGACAATATTCATATTCTTCTTCGGTAATATTGGTTTTCTTCAGCTCGCTGTAGAAGTCTTAATGTTCTGGTAAATGGTCTTGCTCCAGCTTTATAAATCATCCATCCAGTCATAAGGGAAAACTCTTGGTTATGGAACATTCAAAAGCCTTTAAAAAATTTATCGAAACTGAAACCAGGAGCAAAGTAGTTACCTATATCCAGAAATATGAACTGGCCCGTCTTGATACACATAAAATTGTTGGATTTCTTCACGACAGACTTTAAAGGATTCTTCAGTTTCAGATACGCCATCAATTCTCTTTTTACCACGTTCACATCATATCGATAACTGTTGCATCCCACTAAATCTTGAGAATAACCACCAGTTACAAAACATCTAGATTCAGTATAACCAGGAACGTTTCTGCATACACCCACATGTAATGGTTTATATTGTGCATCCCAGGGAATTTTATCAATAATGGCAGGTAAGTAAGTCTTATCCAAATAAGACTCAAAGTCAAAGGTTACTCGAAACGGATAGTACTTGTCGGTTTCAGGCACATCAATTCCTTCGTCTTCTAACTTCTGAAAAAAATACTTTGCCGCACATGGTAAACACCACACATCAGTCAAAATTCACTTCATCTGTACAGGTTAATTCATGCCGGTTCAGTCGAAAACCATTTTTCCATAATTTTCCACATTTTCTGCAGGCGAAGGAGTGAGAATATTTATCAAGGTTCTGTATATAACTGAAATGTTTTTTTTGTACTTTTGTATTCATCCGTTTTCTTCCATTCATAAACCAAAATGTTGATGTTAAACAATTTCTCTATTTCTGGTAGTTGATCAAGTTGTACACATGGAAAATCTTCTTTTGTGAAGAATACTTCGTAAAGAAAGCATCAGTCGATAGGTTCAGGTTATGACGTGTGGCACCACCCCATAGGGCAAGACATCTGAAGAAGCACAGGTTATCTTCGTACTCAAAATTATTATGTTCGTCCTTAACAAGTGCAATCACAGCTTTGTTATGCATTATATACTACTCAAAGTTTGCTAATCACCAAATATTTGACACATCATTGTGAAATTTGCTTCTGACATATTTGCGATATTTTTGGTGGATGTGATAGCGGAATGCATTGGGATGGTCCCCGGTGTTTTCATTAGTTCTCTTGACAGGCAGACTTTTCGTGACAGTCATGGGAAGCATTTCCCCTTGATTTTCATGATGTTTTCGTGTACGGTCTACATGCACATGACATGTGTAGGGTATTCAAACTTCATTTCAACACAAACCCTTATTATTTAATGATTGAATATGGCAAATGCAAATGTAAGAAGACATTTGTCTGAAGCAGAAATGTGGCGGCCTGTAGGGATGGTGGAGCAAGGGGCTACCCATCTTCAGGTTGGTGTGCACCATACGGTGATCACCAGAGCCTGGGCAAGATTTAAGCAGTATGACACACCAGTAAGACGGCATGGTGTTGGCAGAGACAGGGCAACATCTGCAGCTGAAGATCGTCTTTTGATTTTGATCATTCAGGCCCGTAGGAACCGCTTTGCCTCAGCAACCCAGCTTTGCAGTGACCTTCCCAATGCATCCGGGTTAAATGTTTCGACGCAGACTATCCGGGCAAGGTTGCACAAATGTGGTCTCCGATCGAGAAGACCATGTATTCGCATTCCACTCTCCCAGCACCACCGCCAGGCACGATATGAATGGGCCATGGACCACGTTGGATGGACAAGAAAAGATTGGCGACCTGTCCTGTTTACAGATGAGTCAAGGTACTGCCTAGACCACACAGATAGGCGTTTTAGGTTATGGAGAAGACCAGGAGAGCGATTCCATGCAGCCAACATTGCTGATCATGACAGCTATGGTAGAGAGTCAATCATGGTCTGAGGCGGCATCAGTAGGGATGGACATACAGGTTTCCGTGTCCTTGAACGTGGTACATTGACTGCACAACGGTATATTGATGAGATCCTGGATGTCCACGTCAGATTGTATGCAGGTGCAGTGGGTGATAGATTCATTCTGATGGACGATAATGCCCGTCCTCATGTTGCCCATGCTGTCGGGGAGTACCGACAGAGAGGGGGGGGGGGGGGATTGAGCGTATGGACTGGCCAGCAAGATCCCCTGACCTCAATCCAATCGAACATGTCTGGAATGAGTTGCAGCTTGCAATTTCAGCCCGTCCAATCCAGCCAAGAAGTGTCCAGGAGCTTGGTGCCATGCTGGTCCAAGAATGGAATAACATCCCAAAAAGGACCACCAAGAACCTGATTGGGGGCATGAGAAGGCGTTGTCAAGCTGTAATCAACAGAACGGGTCTCATACTCGTTTTGAACCCATACCAGTTCACTCCATCAACTTTTTGGCAAATTGAAAAAATTCCTCTTTTACCAATAATATCCATTTTCCATGGTTATCGTATTCAAAAGCTAAAAAATAATGTCAAACTCAAATAAAATCTTATTTTCTGTACTTAAATCATTAAAGATATAATTAAATAAAAAAATATATACACTTTTCATTACAATATTTCAACTAAAACTTAAAACTGGTAGTTGGATATACTTGGTGCTTAGCAAACTTTGAGTAGTATAATATCAGGAAGATCTGTATCGCCTCCAATAGAATGGTCCCGGATCTACGCTAGTCAATGTACAATCCATTTGGAAGTTGTTGTCTTGCCCATTCCAGTACGTCTTCTTCTTGAATTACTTCCAAAAAATCTTGAAAGTCTTCTCGGTTTTCAACCAGATCAGTTGCTTCCAATACACGAGTGTTGTTCTGAGATGAGTGGAAATACCGATATTCACCGGTTTCGTTATTTCTTAGAACAAGTCCATAGCTGCAGTTGATTTTAAACTTATATTGCTGGCTCTCAAAGATGGTGGTCATCAGTTCATCAGCCATGACCAACAGATCGGTGGTCCCAAGCCGGTAGTTGTATACATCTTGGATTCGACGTTCATCACATGGTGAGTTCTAATGGAACTCCAGTTAGCTCGAAAACCTCTTCTTCATCATGACTAGCCAGTAATCCAGCATCAAAAGATGGTGGTCATAGTTCTTGGATGGTGTTGGCGTCGGGTCTCTTGTTCTTCTCTTCTCAAGTTCTGGTCGAAGGGCGAAGGTCAAATTCCTGCCTACATTCCATACATGTATAAGTTGCCAGGCTCTTCTTCGGTTGGTTAAGAAGGTACTCCTTTCTCGTAATGGTCTTGAAACAGTTGTGGCATCCATATTTCTTCCCCTCTCTATTGTGCTGGGTATGTACATGGCAGTCCCAGTTCGTTCTGGCAGAGAAAGTCTTCCCACAATGTTCTCATTCAAATGTTCTCATCATCTTCTTTAAGGTCTTTGAAAAATTGCTTCAGATAATTCTTCAGCAAGTGTTCAATTCGAAGGTTCGAAACAGAATGACGCGACGTTACTCTTCACCGGAATTTATCTATACGAGACGGACGTTTTTGAAAACGTCACGACGTCACAACGTTTTTTCATCGACTTTTCCATTCTCTGCGGGCGTTTGTGTTTGTTTCCTATAGGATTATAGGTTAAAGTTGGGAACTTTAGCAAATTAGTATAGACGTCTGTGCAAAAGAAACACATTGTGCTTTTCTATTGTAAATTCATAGAGGGAAAGAAATTTCATTGGTCGACTGTACTATTATTTCATTGATATTTCCAGAAACATCTTGATCCTCATTACAGTTATTATCATGTAGTCAAGGGGCATTTAAAGAAGTTACTAAGAAGTTACATAGAAAGGCTCTAACAATTAGTTAGAAGGCCAGTTAAGGCTGTTACTAAAATAGATCACTGGGTGTCGGAATTTATAAAAAATAGCAATGTATGAAAGAATATAGGACCACCCTAAAATTTGTTATGAAAATTACTAAATATAGAAAGGTCCTAACAATTAGTTGGGGGTCATTTAAGGGTGTTGCTAAAAATAGATTGTAGGAGTTTATAAAAATATAGTACCGCCCTAAAAAATTAGTTACTGATGGAAATTACTAAAAGTAGAAATTTATATAAAAAAAAATATAGTTCCCTGCAGAAGAAGAGGAAAAATCCAATTTAGTACTCTTATACAATCGAACACACCCAGTAGCACTATGTGCGACTTTTATAAACCCAACAGGAAGAAGCATAGGATTCTGGGTAATTATAATGACTCTTATAAAATCGAACGCACCTCATAGCACTATTCTTATAAGTCAAACATGGAGGAATCCGTAGCAGATAAAGTCCATTTCCGTGGTTTGGGGTGGATTTTGGTGGTTTAGATTGTCGGGTTGTTTGTGGTAATTAGATATACTCCCATTGAATCAAACGCGTCTTATAGCACTACGTGCTACTATTATAAGCCAAAAATAGGCCTTCGCCAAGTTCGTTTCGTGATAATTGTACGAAATAAACGAACCGGGAAACATACCCTCCGAACACAGCCCCGTCCTGTTGTTGGCCTTTGGGTAACATAGCAATCACGTGCTACCATAGAAACCAAGATGGCGGCATCCAGTATACAAAATGGACGACCGAAACACGTATCACCCTAACAACAGGCGCTGCGCATTGCGCTCTAACACCACGTATCCCTGTGGTAATGAGGTCACAACATAGCCGCTTGTGTGGGTTACCATGACAACACAACATGGCACCACTGGGTCACGTGACTATGACGTCACATGAGATCCAGCATGGGATCCTGTTGATAGGGGCCGTTTCATCCCTGACATACTTCTATATTAGCACAGGCAACCATGGTATAAAAAAGATTACATAATCAAACCTTCCGAAAGTGGAATTTACTCCTCACGGTTTTGCACCCCCTTCACATCGACGTCATAGCATTAAGTTTGTTACCTCAGTGAGCATACAAATGTGTCTATACATTATTTCAACTACCCCACGCACTATGCATTTAGTTTTTATAAAGTATCTTTGGCGGTTGCGGATGTTGGGGTGTACAAAACTGGAGAGGGTGTAAACACAGACTAACGTAAAGACGTCGAAAATGACGGTAAATGAAAAAATAAAAAACGTTTATTTTTATTTTTTTCCGGCTTCTGGACATACTCAATTTTCATGTGAATCGAACAAACTTTAATTTTCCAGTTGATGACGTCCCATCGTCACCCCCAACGACAACCCAGACGATTTCTTTATTATCCGAAAACCGATTGCATTTGGAGAAACGGTATTTATTGGAGAATACATATCCAAAATTTCGAGAGCGAGTGTTCAACAAGCGGGCTGATATCAAACGTTCATGACCCCCCCCCCCCACACACACATACTCACAAATAGAAATTACTTTGGTAAAGGTTTAAGTTTGAAGTTGTACCAAATGCATGTAATAAAGCCACCATGAAAGTTAGTTGTGTGTATTATTTATACGGAGCTGTGCGTTATTGAAAATCGGCGTTTCAGTGAAAAAATGTGCAAAATAACCCTTAAATTTTCGAGCTCTTCAACATACTAAAATTTCATGAAAATTGGCCGACATTTAATTTTTAGTGACATCGACGTCAATATCGTCACCCGAAAACACGACCTGAGCCCTTCAGAATTTCGCTACCTCATTTTAAGATATGGTTTTGTTGGAGATGATATTTCTGAAATTGGAAAGGGGAGGGCTTGATACAGGAGTTGATACTAAAAAGTAAAGAAAAAATCCGCAAAACTCGCTTCACTCACATCGAGGACAGTAATTCGGAAATTTTCGTCCATCAGTTTTCAGAAAAACATTAAGGTGTATAATTGTGCCAAATTTCGTAAGAATCCTTACGCGGGAAGTACCCCAAATAGTGTCTAAATAAAAAAAAAAAAAATAAAGGTTAACAATCACTATAAGTCATTCCAACAATGACAGGACAGCAGACCAACTGAGCTGGTAGTTGTGTTTGATATTTGCGAAGAAATTATTGAATTCTTGCGCAATGTCATTGGCCGCGTGTATCTCTTTGTCACCAAGACTAAAGAACTGGGTACAGTATTCTTACTATTATTCCTATTAAGCGCGTTATTTAGTACTTGCCATGTTTTCCGCATGTCATTCTTGTTTTCTGTGAGGATGTTTTCATGGTACCCACCTTTAAAAAACAGCTTAAAACTCATCTATTTAAATTACTTATTTCATAATTTCCGCAAACACAATCTGTTAAGCGTTTTAGAGCACCCAAGGTGGTTTCACGCTATATAAAATTAATTATTATTATTATTATTATTATTATTATTGCATAGCTTTGCTCTTTTTTTAATTCTATTAAATAGTCGGCAGTAATTTTTGTAATTCCTAGCATTGACGTCTATTAGGGATCTTAACTTCCTGTTGAAGATTTTATTCTTATTGTTGCCTGAGATTAAAAGTCCTTTTGTCATCCATGGCTGCCGTTTTATAAATTTATTATTTGGATTGATGCCCTTCAGGGGAAGGCTGTTTCAAAAGCATTAAAGTAGATATAGAGAAGATTTTCGTAGGCTATATTTGGATAGATTCCATAACTGTGGAAAAGTCACACTGGGACACTAGCTACTTGAAGTTTTCAATACATGTAGAATTTATTTTTCTTGTAAGGATCGGTTTCGAATTTTCAGACGGTTGATTTGATCATTCAGTATAAAAACTTTTAAAAAGTCCCAAAGTGGTCAGACAAATCGGTAAGAATTATTCCAGATTTGAAACAAATTAGGCTTACATACAATGTTGGAAAAGATGTGATCAATGAGGCAAGCGATCGATCCGTTACTCTGGTTGGTTTGGTAATAACAGGTACGAACCCTTCACTGAACATCAAGTCAATAAAAAAGTCTGTTTTGGAATGAGATCCAACTTTTAAAAGTTCGATGTTGAGATCGCCCATGATTACCGCCGTTTTCTTTTCCTTATTGATTATATCAGTTGTATAATTAATTTTTGATAGAAATAGATCTATATCTGCTTTTGGTGGAGTATTTGGTCTGTTGATTACGCCAACTATTCTCGAAGAATGTTTAAAATTTAATTCAACAAAGACAGACTCAAAGACGTGCGGTATGAAGATGGAGAGATCTGGGCGAACACTCAAGATAATATCCTTTTTTACGAACAGACCAACTCCTCTGCGCCCATCGTCGTCACTAATGGATGGCAACCTTCAAGAATATAACACCTGTTGGAAGGGATTTGAAGACTTCCGTAAGACCGATGGCATCCAACAAGTTATCTTAGTCATTTAGGTCTGAAAGCAAGTGGTGCAGAGGTTCCCAGTGGGCATTGAGACTTTGACAACGCACACCGCTGAGCTCATTTCCCAGCTCAATGGGAAGAAGATATTTGCTTCCGATATTGTTAAATATAAAAGGAGATGCGTTGTCTTCTAATATTACCCCTGTTTTATCATTTAGTAGATACTAAAATCGTAGTCAGGATTGGTCTGGATCTCGTCCAGCGTGATTTTGCCCGCCATGATAACCAAATCGCCCACCAACACCATCGCAGAAGCAGAGTAAAGAGGTCACTACGGTAGGTACTTCGTCATGTGGAACATGTCTTATAGTTGACCTTGAAGAATATAATAATACAGTGAAGGTAATAACACAGTTGCAGCTAATTAAAAATTCTTGGTACAATGTTGCATAAAAAGAATAAAAAGAGTAATAAAAAACGGTATGTACAAGAAATTTCTAGCATTCAGGAAAGATGAGGGAGTTTATTAATCTCTGGTTCTGTTTCTAAAATTAAAAATACGGTGCACCCATTAGGATACTTCCAAGAAAGCCAATTCCATTTTAAGCATTTTCATCTATGTGGGCCTACTTTTTCATTTTAAAATTTCCCAAATTGATTGACTACCAAGACGGTTGATCCCTCAAGTGAAAGAGCACTAGTTAAAATGAACAAAAGCAGCTTTCTTTCATTCATTTAAACTATTCTATTCTGGCCTTAATTATTGATAATGCAGGTCTGGAAGTCATGCACTGATATCATGGTTGAACAATCCATGCAAAACATTGAGACCACTCTGCACACAACTGAAAGATGCATTCAGCTGAAACAGGATGGTTGTTTTTTTCATCGTGTGACGGTGACCTACAATGGAAGTTTGCGTCATTGCACAACTTTTGCCAATGATACGACGAAGATCGTCAACAAACATGTGATTCGAGATGATTTCGTCCTGGTTTGATACAGGAGGAAATTACGTTTCACACCAGAAGTTGGATGTGTACATTTGCATACCCGTTCGTGCTAATGTGGTGCTACCAGTTGTTATGGTTCATGATTTCCAGAAGATGGATATTTAAGGTGCTATATAAGTAATGGAATTTTGTTTATTTTGATATTCCCATCTCTCATATTCCTTAAATTGAAATTAAATATACACAAATTATACATCAATATGAAGGTTGAGATGTATAGAACACGAAACACATTTGTAATCAACTCAAAGGGTTGACAACAGGCACCACTGGTTTCTGGAAGTCTGCTATCGTATTCGTACCAGAACTGATAATAAAATAATATTCCACGAGAACAACTTGTGGCCAAATGTGCTTCAGATATCCAAGAACAAAGCTAGGCATTCAAAACACTTTCGAATGCAGCGACAGGAGTGCATTTGCGAAAAGGACAACACTGTCTGCATTTTTTATTGAAGATGGATTCCATATTCAACAGACATGCGCAAATCACTTGATATCACGAATTTCCATCGAAAAACAAAATCGTAATTCTCAAAAATTTCACCATGTGTCATGATACCTTGCATAGAATATGGCAACTGTGCAGCCTCTATATAATAATAGCATTCTGTATTAAGGCGATCTTTCTCATTATTTGATTTCAGATGGCGTTGTATATCGATGCTTTTTCCGTCCGATGACGCTGACCGGAAATCGAAAGTACATTTGAATGTAAACAAACGAGAAGGTTTTGGAATTTACCCCGCATGCAGCTCTGGCACTGCGTTATGAAGAATTTTGATGCCCTAGCTTTGTTCTTGGGTATATCAAGCACACTTGGCCACAAGTTGTTCTCGTGAAATATTATTTACTTATCAGTTCTGGTTCGTATATGGTAGCAGGAACCATTGGTGCCTGCTGTCAACTCTATGAGTTGATTTCACATATTTTACGTATTCTATACCTCCAAACCTTCATTTTGCTGCATAATTTGTGTATATTTAATTTGAATTTAAGGAATATCGGAGCTGGGAATTTCAAAATAAACAAAATTCCATTTCTTATATAGCACCTTAATATGCCACATAAGTAATAGGAAAGTAAGGCTGAAAACATGTGACATGACGACGAAAACTAGAAAAAGACCATTTGTCAATTATCCATGATAGAGAATTGTTCAGGAATCGGATAAACACCGAAGATGTGATAAACCAATAGATCCCATAAACCCCCGGCGGCACCGATAACAATCCGCCACCCATTTCCAACCAGCCCTCCGTCACTTGTGTAGCAAAAAGATTACTTTGGAGCAGGATTCTCATGTGTGTACTCCTGAGTGAGAGAGAGGAGAGAGACTTCCATCATCATTGTGACTATTTGGTAGGTACTTTTTTAATTAAGTTGTGGAACTGGTCGAGCCCAGGTGGGTTCAGCACTAATGAGCGTTGGCAACGTTGCAGTCAAGCATCAGGAGGCATAATACTGACATCCCAATTTTACGAGCACCACTATCATGCTTTACCACAAGGCTCAAACAGTAAAGAAACGGTAGGTTGTGCAAAAGAAACTATTCCTCGATCATCCTGTATTTTAATTGCTTGACGCGTGTATTCATTGGATTATTCATCGCTTCATTTCCGTGTGAAGATGACATTAAAATGAAGCAATTAAGTGGTTCTCGTACTATTCAATGGAGCTAAGCCTCAGTACTGTCTTTCATTTCAACCAGTCACGGTGCTACACAGGCAACGGGAAGCTAGATCGAAACGAGGCGACTACATTCTAGCATTTTTTTTTTGCATGCCGAGGTGGGGGGTGGGGGGGGGGGTGGGGGGAGGTTACAGTTAAATAGATGGGGAGTATTTTTACTCCTTTTCACAATAATAGATTAGTTACTATTTGTTTGGGAATGTTTGTTGACACTCTCGAACAGAATGTAACCTTGTAGTTTTATGATATCTTGTTAGCAAGCAGCCAGCAGTTCTGTATATTTTCTACCGCCTAGAAATCATTAGATATTTATTTATTTATATTTATTTATTGATGTTTAAGGTCACATATTTATGCACAATGGCTAATCATGACCGTGACAGTTTTACGGGTGGAGGAAGCCGGAGTACCCGGAGAGAACCACCGAGCAACGACGAGCAGCTGCCAGCTCCCCAACATCGTAACTCCGCACTGCAGCACAGGCAGGGTTAGACATGTGTACCATCGACGTGCAGTACGCCTTAGTACACGGCGTCATCGTGCCCCCATGCGGGCAATGGAGATGAAGTGTCTTGCCCAAGGACACAACGCGGTTGCCGCAGGTGGGATTCGAACCGAGGACCTCTCGGCTTGTAGCCTGCACCTCTACCTACTGAGCCACCGCGCTCCCAGAAATCATTAGATAGTATTTGATCTACTGGAGTAATACCATTACAACATAAAACTAGGGAAGCTTGTTATGGGTGGGAACAGGGTGGGGAAGGTTGTGTACAGGTAGGTAAACACATTAATTGGAGGTACATGGGGTACGGGGTATAAGGGGAGGTAACAAGGAACTAGAATTCTCGTAGATAAAAACCAAATACAGGAGCTTTAACCACTAATCTCCTGACTAATTTCCGTACTTTTTCACACCGTAAGAATTAAATAGAGTAAAGTGAGACATTAAAACCAATCAGTTATGTGATTTTCAGTACAGCCGCGGTATTGTCTTGCAACACTCAACCGGTTAATTGGAACATTTCGGAGATTTGGTAGGTTGAATATTATTGGAGACTACATTTGGCCTTTTTGTTCATCATTGATTGTTTATTATAGTTTATTTAAGAGTACTTTACACTTTGAATTCATAACTCATTGGTTCGTAACAATTTTAACTTAGCAAATTGAAGCCTATTGACACTATCCACCCAATTACAGTCAAACAAATTGGCACCATTCGGGTAGCTCTACCCAAGGTGTGTTATGTATTTTTTCACATTATTGTTTTCCTTTGTTGAGCATGCACGTATGGATTACAATTAATACAATAAAAAATTGCAGCCAAATAGACGGAGTGTTATTTTTACACATTTCCAGAATAATAGGTTTAGTTACCATCTGTTTGAGAATGTCCGTACAGTACATTACGGCCGACCTTCTCCACGCGTTGGCAATACTTACACGAACGGAATAATATTAAATTCCAAACACTAATTATAGGAATGATCATCAAATATTTAATTAACGAAGCACAGGGTACAACCCGATGCTTCATTAATTAACCCGTTGCTGCTCATGATTTTTTTTTATTTGGTAGTGGTAAACGCATGCGTGGACATCACCTCTCACACGTGGACCACGACCAGTCCACAGTGACCGCATCGCAGACACTCTCGAACAAAATATAACATTGCAGTTTTATGGGCAGTTTGTTAGCGAGCAGCGAGCAGTTCTATATATTTTCCGCCAACTAAAAACCATAAACAGCATTTGATCCACTTGAGTGATACTATTATATTATAAAGCTGGGGAGGCTTGTTATTGGCGAGGATAGGGTGGGGGGGGGGGGGTGAAGAATGGGCACATGTAGGTATACAATATTATTCTGAGGTACAGGGGGTGCGGGGGGGGGGGGGTAAGGTGATGTTACAACGAACTCATACATAATAAGATATTTATTATTTGTTTGACAATGCCTGTCGACATCCTCGAACACAATGTAAGCTTATAGTTTTATGGGTAGTTTGTTAGCAAGCAGTCAGCAGTTCTATATCTTTTCCACCACTTAAGAAAACATAAGATAGTAGCATTTGATCCACTGGAGTAATGTCATCACATTATAAAGCTAGCGAGGCTTGTTATGAGTGAGGGAGACCGGAGGTGGGGGAGGGAGGTTGAGTACAGGTAGGTACACAAAATTAATTTGAGGTACATGGGGTGCTGGGGGCGGCAAGGTGAGGTAACAATGAACAACAATTTCTTATAGATGAAAACAACCACAGGAGCTTCAACCACTGAGCTCCTAAGCCTGGATCAGCCAAACAGATGGGGAGTATTTTTGAACATTTTCAGAATAATTGATTGGTTACTATTTGTTCGAGAATGCCTGTCGACACCCTCGAACAAAATGTAGCCTTGTAGTTTTATGGGTATTTTGTTAGCAAGCAGCCCGCTTCTATATCTTTTCCAGGACTTAAAACCCGTAAGATAGTATTTGGTCCACTAGAGCGATACTATTACATTATAAAGATAGGGAGGCTAGTTATGGACGAGAGCATAGCGGGGAAGTTCATGTACAGGTAGGTAAACATATTTATTTATAAATAAATGGGGTAAGGGGGTGGGCAGAAGAAAAAGTGAACACAAGAACCACCTAAGACAACCAGTAATCCAAACACAACTACAAATGAACAAGCTGTACCATCTGAAGACCTGGGAATAAATCTTAACCTACCAGTTTCGCAGTGAAAGAATATAGCACCTATACAAGTCTTCCCAGCATATCAGGAATGTTATTCATCATCTACTCCACTACACAACCAACAGACACAGGAACAGCAACCAACCACCCCAATCTTACAGATTTCAGAAGTTTCAGTACAACAATAACAACAACAACAACCTTCACAGCCACATCAACCTTCAGTAGAATAACAACAGCTTTCAGTACCACAACAACGTGCAGAACAACAACCTTCATCACAACATCCACCAGAGCTATCGACTTCAGAATTGGACATCATCATTCAGGAAATCGTCGCCTGAGTGCTAGAATGTCCTATGTCCCATGGGGGACATATGACATTCTAGCACACAGGCGAAGAAATGTTTGCCCCAACACAGTCATCCACATCAGCATACAACAATACAGAAACAGCACAAGAAGACTCAGCACATGACTTATATGAACCAGTTGACCTATCAAAACCGCAACTAATGGAAGTAAATGAACATGTACAGTTACCAGCACGATACAAAACATACCAGCAGCTCTCGGGTGACACCAGGTTTTACATGATAAGGGCCCCGTCACACATTAATGAGGTGCACAGGGCACAGCTTATACCAGCAGCAAGGAGGACTCGCCAGCACCACTTAACGCTTTACCCAGCGTAACGGCCAAAACCGGCTAGGGGTCATAACCTATGTTTTTGAGAAAAAAAATGAAAAAATAGTTATTCAAGAATTTTGTTTGCAAGTGAGGTCTGCTTTTTATGTTATGTAAAGGGTTAAGTACTTATAAACGAAAATATGTGCCCTATGGGTACCTTATGGTAAAAAGAAGAAACTCTTCATCTATACAATGGTACTAGATATGTTTTAACCGACGTTTGCTTGAAGGATCCATCAATAAAGACAACTTACAAAGCTGGAGCCCAGACGGATGGGGAAGTTGTTGTAAAACAAGTTGGACCGGCACAGACAAGCGCCGTGGACCTTTCCAAGGTGGCAGAAGAGTAGAGTACACAAGAAATAATTTCTTTGTTTTTGTCCTGCGTGATGTAAACGGTAACTGGTTGGTATTCATTATTTTTTATTTAAAATGTTGTTTCAACAAACAGCCTAAAATTGGATTTTTTAAACCCCAAGCGCGGGCATATAGGAATCTCCTCGTCCGTCCGTCCGTCCGTCCGTCCGTCCGTCCGTCCGTCCGTCCGTCCCGAAATTCAAACATGCATAACTTGTAAAGTACTTGGTTGAGTGACTTGATATTTGGTATGCAAGTGTATCCTATTGCTGTATACCCGTAGTGAAATGCAAGTGTTGTGCGAAATTTTATTGCCAGAGTCATTGCCCTTTATGGGCTTAGAATTTGTCCGCCTTGAAATTAATTCACGAATAATCTGTAGAGTATTAAATGGAATGACTTCATATTTGGTGTGCAAGACTATCCTATTGATGTCTACCCACAGTACAAGGCAGATGTTATGCAGTGTATTATTGTCGGAGTTATTGTATTTTATGGACTTTGATTTTGTACGTCCCAAAATTCAATCATGAATAACTTGTTCAATTAAGGGTACCTTCGTGATATAATCTACTCCTCCGACAATTTCTAATGTAGAGAGTTGAAACTTTAGGATATGATTACACATGTCTTGCAGATGCGCAACATATATAACGTTTGCAGAAAAATATTTTTTTCACAGAATTATGAAATGAAATCGCTCTCACATGAGTTCTTATGATATATGCCCCAATGGTCTGTAATCTGTCACAGGTTTGCCATCTGTCATCCTTCAGCGTCACCCAGTAATAAATGTTTCATTTTTGTAATGCTACCCATGGTATTGCAGGCGGGGGTATATGCCAACCTCGATTTTGCTTTTGTTTTTATATTTATTTTATATCTGTAACTTTTAAATTTTCAAAAATGATAGCCCCGTTCGAGTCCCCCAGTCCAAACCCAGTCTTCATTTCGGTATTTCATCGTTTCGGAGCAGTAAGCTTTTGTAGGATTTCACCCTTTTATTTATGTTAACGTCAATTAAAAGTAAAGAATATAGGTTTTAACAACTCTAGTTTTACCTTTGGTGCACCGTTCGTTACGGCTAGGGTTGATAATGTGTTAATATTTGACAAAATGCACATTGCAAGATAATTTATTAGCGCAAAGTTTACTTCTGTCAACTATTACTTCGCAAGGTATTAGGGGACACGTACTAAATGTAGCTACGTTTCTCAGCAGTCATGGGTATTTTCCCACACTCCGACCTCCGAAAATGGAAGCAGTTTTTCTACGTCCAACCTATCCACTTTTTCATTGTGCCTTTCTGGGAGTGAAAGTACATCCGAACGACAACCAGAAGCTATTTGGCTGAACTGGAGCCGGCGGTACTTTCCGGAGGCCAGGTGTATAAAGGAGTGACGCTCATTCGCGGAGGTCTTCTCCACGTCATTTACCGGCACAGCAACAAGCCTTTCTGGCGACAATTGGAACACGACAGCTTTTCTCAGATTTCAATAAAGACAATTAAACTCATCCTAAGTTAATTTCAAAGGTTCATACAAAAGAATTATGGAGTGAAAATACGCAATTTAATAGTAGCCGTCCACATATATAACTGTTGGAACTAAAAAAACAGTCTTTGGGATTTATACTGGGAGGGTGTACACACGTTAGACGTCGCTAACGATGAAAACAATATTTATTTATTTTATTAAGATGATTGAATTTAGAAATATAATAACTTCAAGTCCAATGCATAATAACAACCACTCGAGTGAATTAGTACAGATATAATTGTTGGAACAACACTTCTCACGCCCTTATTTCATTTCTACTGAGAAGAAACCAACCCAGTTACCAACGCCCTTTTTTATTAATAAATGATCTGTGTTCTTTGTACATCATCTTCAGAATTATACATGTATACCGTATAAGCTGTTCTACATTGTGCACAGTGTAGTTGATACAGACGTCCCTGTAGTGCCGATACAAACTTTATGTAAGTACATTTACCCCAACTGAGCTCCCAGAGCTTGGCTTATTGCGTTTGGGGTATTTTCACATCGACTAACGTTTTGTTGACACTTTCTTGTCTCTTGCAAACTCGCGCCTGTTCACCAATCTCTTGCTTACATTTTAAGTAGCCCATATGGAATGACCTAGATATTAAGGGGTACTATAATCGAATATTAACTACTGGTGGCCCACATTTAAGGAGATAAAGAATAACAGCATTTAACAGGAAGAAGAAACTGAACCTTGTACTCAAGCTAATTTACATGTTGTAGCCAACAACCAACAGGTGACGCAGACCCAACACTATTGGTGGCCCAATTACCTACATATTGAACAAGCATATTGCTACCAACTCTGAAGTCATTGATTATCAGTAATTGAACCAAGCACTCTACCAATCTGTTATGTTATTATAACTGGTGATCACGAGTTTACAAACTTTGAGTGACTCAAGCTTTTTTAGGGATTATGGTGTTCGGGTTTTCTTGGGTTGATCCTCCCAGTCAACAGTTGGCCCAAAAAGTGTGTGACCAGTTGGGGACAGCTTAGAGGGCTGGGCCGTTACAGTACTATATAGACTGCCTTGCTCCACTTCTCTAATCATTTTTGGGGCATTAGTGAAAAATAAGAAACCGGCCATTGTTGAAAAAATAAGAAATCAGTTAACCGCATTTTTTTAAATGACTGCTCAAGCCTCACGTATATTCAATTATGAATATTGACAGTGAAAATGACTTGGGCAAAAGTACTATCCGGATGAGCGAGCTCAGGGGTTGCGAGAAGGTGACCGTTTGGGGTAGGGAGAAGTGGAAAACTAATTTTTCTTATACGCTAAACGATAGATTATCAAAGAAATTGTGGAAAGACAGAAATCGTATCCCCCACTGTGAAGATATAGAAATTTTCACTTTCACGGTATCAATCAAAATGGCGGCTTTCAAAGCATCACTTCAAGGTGAATAAGAGTCAAAGTATCGCTGGAAATGATCAATTCGTTCTAAAAACGTAGAAAAGTAATTCTAATGTTTTTGAGTGGATACCGATCATTTCCAGCAATAATTCAATACGTATTCACCTTGAATTGATGCATGAAACCCGCTAGTCCAAACATGGCCTGAAAGTCCGTAATATAAGTTTTTGGTTTGGTACGTCTTTTCAAAGGACGTGCCAAACCAAAAACGTATATTACGGACTTTCAGGCCATGGCTGGACCAGAAACCCGCCAGCTAAATCAGAATGCAGGACGCAATCTGTTCCGAGTATCGATCAAATCACTTCCGTGTATCAATGATTCAATGCGCTGTTTACTTTCATGCTTCAGTTCAAGGTTGAAAGGAGTGGAATTATCAGATTCTTATAAAAAGCGTATAAGAAAAAGAAAATCTAATGTTTTTGAGTGGATACCGAAAATTATCTCACTTGTGACCGAGACAAATGGTTATTTTCACTCGCGCAATCGCTCGCGAAAAATAAACATTTGTCTCGGTCACTCATGAGATAATTTTCAGTATCCACTCAAAAACACTAGATATCCTCTATGTCCCGACTGTCAAGGCCCAATTGCATACCAGTAAAATAAACCGCTCCCATCACAGATCGAACACACCCGGAGTTGTTTTCTGTGGCAACGGTTGTTAGCGTCCGTGCTTTGAAGTTCACCTTATAAATTCGACCATGGCAAATAGACCTAGATCGAAAATAACATTTTAAAAAATTCTTTTTTTTCAAATAAAACGGGTTTGCAGAATTTGTTCTCTTCTAACGATGACAGGAAGTACCATGGAGATAAGCGTCTCAAGCTGAGTTAGACATATGGGAAATCGACTATGGAAAACCACTGGGGCTAAAATTCCCGAATGTCTAACTCAATAAGAAACGTTTATCTCCTAAATAGAAACCTGAAGATGAATATGGATAATCTTTGTGATACAGATCCTTAAATATTTTGTGTAGAATAAATAAATGAACCCCCTCTCCGAAAACTAATAAGATTCCACGAAAAGTATATGACGAGAATGAGTCAGTCAATCAGGGCAGAGATATTTAATACTTGGACAAAAGATTTGAAAGGTATATCTAACCTTTGTTCTGGAATTTAAAATGGAGACACACCTTTTAAGAGACACGTGAAAGAAGCAAAATAATGCTCTAAGAGAAAAAAATGTTAGACCCACCCCATATATGAACCAGGAAATGTACATAATAGGCCCATTCAAATGCTGAACTAGAAATTGTAATTCTTTTAACCCTTTACCCAACGTAACGGTCAAAACCGGCCAGTACTAACATCGCCAATTAATTTTCATTATTGATTTCATTTTTTGTCTCAGAAACATAGGTTATGACCCCTCGCTGGAACGAGCTCGTCGAACTCGTTCCAATGAAGGGTCATAACCTATGTTTTTGAGACAAAAAATTAGTTAATCAAGAATTTTTTTTTTTGAAAGTGTCGTCTGCTTTTCATGTTAGGTAAAGGGTTAATAACGAAGAATAGAAAATCGTTTGGTGTTGTTAGATTCCCATGTGAAGCGTTGAATTAAAAAAAACTGTTGGTCATTTTAAAACTTTTTCGGCTCATATTTGATACTGGCGTTATATACTACTCAAAGTTTGCTAAGCACCAAGTACATCCAACTACCTGTTTTACGTTTTAGTTGAAATATTGTAATGAAAAGTGTATATATTTTTTATTTAATTATATCTTTAATGATTTAAGTACAGAAATTAAGATTTCATTTGTGTTTGACATTATTTTTTAGCTTTTGAATACGATAACCATGGAAAATGAATATTTTTGAAAGAGGAAATTTTTCAATATGCCAAAAAGTTGACGGAGCGAACTGGTATGGCTTCAATTTCGAGTACGAGACCCATTACTGTGAATTACAGCTTGACAACGCCTTCTCATACTCCCAATCAGATTCCTGGTGGTCCTGTGTGGGATGTTGTTCCATTCTTGGACCAGCATGGCACCAAGCTCTGGACAATTCTTGGCTGGACTGGTCGGGCTGAAATTGCAAGCAACTCATTCCAGACATGTTCGATTGGATTGAGGTCAGGGGATCTTGCTGGCCAGTCCATACGCTCAATCCCCCCCCCCCCTCTGTCGATACTCCCCGACATCATGGGCAGCATGAGGACGGGCATTATCGTCCATCAGAATTAATCTATCACCCACTGCAGCTGCATACAATCTGACGTGGACATCCAGGATCTCATCAGTATACCGTTCTGCAGACAATGTACCACGTTGAGGGACACAGAGCTTTGTACGTCCATCCCAGCTGATGCCGCCCCAGACCATGATTGACCCTCCACCATAGCGGTCATGCTCATGGAATCGCTCTCCTGGTTTTCTCCACACCCTAGAACGCCTGTCTGTGTGGTCAATCTTCTCTGGTTCATCCAACGTGTCCATGACCCATTCAGATCGTGCCTGGCGGTGGTTCTGGGACAGCGGAATGCGAATACATGGTCTTCCTGATCGGAGACCACCTTCGTGCAACCTTGCCCGGATAGCCTGCGTCTACACATTTACCCCGGATGCATTCTGAAGGTCACTGCGAAGCTGGGTTGCTGTGACAAAGCGGTTCCTACGGGCCTGAATGATCAAAAACCGGCCTTCAGCTGTAGATGTTGCCCTGTCTCTGCCATCACCATGCCGTCTTACTGGTGTGTCATACTGCTGAAATCTTGCCCAGGCTCTGGTGATCACCACATGGAGCACACCAAGAGCTTCACTAACCTGACGATGGGTAGCCCCTTGCTCCACCATCCCTACAGCCCGCCACATTTCTGCTTCGGACAAATGTCTTATTACATTTGCATTTGCCATATTCAATCATTAAATCACAAGGGTTTGTGTTGAAATGAAGATTGAATACCCTACACATTATATGTACATGTAGACAGTGCACGGAAATACCATGAAAATCAAGGTGTACATGCCTTCCACTACTGTCACGAAAAGTCTGCCTGTCAAGAGAGCTAATGTAAACACTGGGGACCATCTGAATACATTCCTCAATCATATCCACCCAAAATATCGCAAATATGTCACAAGCAAATTTCACAATGATGTGTCAAATATTTGGTGCTCAGCAAACTTTGAGTAGTACACTATCGATCTATATGGAAAAAGCGATTATTTCACCCATTCCGAAAAATGAGTCTTTGGACTTACGAATACCTTTGTATTAAAGAGCTATATCTTTGTTGTGCGGTTTGAGTAAAACGCACAGTAGTATTCTGAATAACAAACTGATGTGGCATAATGTATATCGTCGTAGTACAGGGACGACATGAAATGAATATAAACTCAAAACCCGGTTCGAAATAAAGGATAATATTGCAAGTGTGTGATAGCTCAAAATTATGTCTCTTATATCAATGTAAACTAAATATTTGCATAGTTGGGTATGATAGCTCTTTTTTCACACCCGGGAGTGTTTTTTTCGTCCCTTCTTTCATCCTTATGGAACTATATTAAATATAGTTCCATGTAGATGAAGGAAGGGATGGCGGAATTGCTGTTGGGTTGTATAACTTAAGAGCAGAGTGCAATTCATTGGCCAGATACTGTACCACCATACATTTATCCCTTACAGTTTTCGCCACATTTTTCGGGTCAGAGAGATATTTTGTGGAGTAGACCCACTGACTGTTTTAACATAAGGAATCAAAGTGAAGATATTATATTGTATGCATAAATTCATTTGATAACGTTAGGCTAATGAATGTAAACGCATTCCCCATCCGTCGTCTGTGTGTGAAGTGTGTATGTATGTGTGTTGAGTATACTGGTAACATGACGAAAATAAAATTATATAATTGTACTGATTATAGATCTTACAACATTAGTCGTATTTACATTTGTTATGATATACCTGCAAGGAGTATTTGTTTTTGTATCAGACACCACAAAGGTGGTATATAGATGAAAATAATTTGAATTGAATTGAGATAGATAGATATAATTTATTCGTCAAAATACACCTACGACGAGGCAGTATGCTACAGCTATATATAATAATGTTGCATAAAACAAATGTTATAATTATAAAAGATTAACATACAAACCTTATTAGGAATCGTCCCATTGTCTATAAATAGTTCAAATTGCTCAGTATCTTTTCCCTTTTCTTGGAAGAACAGCTGGATCTCGTTACAGATAATGGCACATAACCTGGGGTCGTCATTTGCCATAATGACTTCAAACTGACGTTGTTTGTCCGCATCTGAAATACTTGTAATCACCGCTTTTAAGATATCTAATAATGTGTTCTGTTTTGTCCATACGCCGGGTAATCCATAACAAATGTATTTCTGTTTCAATAGTACCGGTGTGACAGGAATGATAGTCCGTAGGACTACTATTCCTAGAAATGTTAGACCTAGGACTATAATTCCGCGGAATAATAGTCCAGAGGGACTAACGTTCCTACGGACTATCATTCCTGTCACACCGGCTGTATTGCACACACGACATAATCTATTTTCTACCCGGGTGACAGGTTGCAAATGTCTACCCCCTTCATTCGCCAGGTTATGATTACTTATTCTTAATATTCTAAACATATTTTGCCCTTCATGTGAATAAGTATGTTTGAGTTTGTAATCCTCTGAATAATCGATAAGTACGCAATTTATTTTTACCAAATTTTTTTGTTATCATTACTTATCATATCTTTGAAATAACTAATGTAGTCGAAATTTAGTGTATCAGCTAGTTTTTTCAGGAGTACCTGTTGAGGTCCAAGTCTGATGCATTATCCTGTTCTTACACGTTTAAATCTGTCTTATATTCTTTTGTTAATTTATATTCAGCTAGCGCATCTTTAATTAGTGAACTTGGGTTCGTGAGGCTAAGGTTACTGAAGTATTTTTGTGTATTTACTACCCTTTCCATATTAAGTGGAAACCTAACAAGTTCTGCGCGCACGGCTTGGTTAGATGAAAGTTTATTAACATTGAGTAACATTTTACAAGATTTGAGATGTACAGCCTCACAAGGAGATACATCCCATTTTGCAAACTGATACTCTGTTTTCCGGCGTAATTTCCGCAATTCGCTGCTATATAACAATATTGGTGTAATTAGCTGGTCAAACAATTTTGAAAGAACGGATGTAGAAGGTAAATATTTCCATTTAAGCGAATTAAACAAGCAGAACATGGATTTTAGCCCTTTCGAGCTTAAATCTTTTTGAGCTTTTTCCATTTTCTGAAAAAGTTTTTCCAAGATATGTATATCGTGTGACGGTTTCTAATTTCTTGTCATCCAAATAAAACATTGGGTAAATCGTGCCTTTTTATGTGAAAACATGATGCAATCGGTCTTTTCAGCATTTATTTTTAATTTATTATTATACGTATATTAATGAATGCTATTAAGACAATTCTGAAAGTCAAGTGGAGAAGTTGATTGCATAACCAAGTCATCTGCAAATAGAAGACGATTAAGGGACCTTTCGTTATAATTGGAGGATCACATTCATCGTTAAAACTTCTTTGTATATCGTCAATGAATATCTTAAACAACGTTGGTGAAATTTATTTAATTATTTATTAGGACTTAACGACACATTAACAGCCAAGGTCATATCGTGTCGGTGACAGTTTTACGGGTGGGGGAAGCCGGAGTACCCGGAGAGAACCACCGAGCAACGACGAGCAGCTGCCAGCTCCCCAACATCGTAATTCCACACAGCAGCACAGGCAGGGTTAGATTGGTTGAAGACATGCACACCATCGACGTGCAGTACGCCTTAGTATACGGCGTCATCGTGCCCGTATGTGGACAGTCGGGGTTAAGTGGCTTGCACAGGGACACAACGCAGGAGTCCGAATCGATCACTCAGACGGTCACCCATCCAAGGACTAACCGGGCTCGACGTTGCTTAACTTATGTGATCTGACGAGAACCAGTTACTGCAACGCCACCGCACCCCTCGTTGGTGAAACGACACAGCTCTGCCTCGCGCCTGTTGTAGGTCGGAGCGGTGGGCCCAGGCCCTTGCTCATTCTGGTGAGGTAGTAAATGGAATTATATAGGGATCGTAATATTTCGAATATTGGGTCATTGATACCAAGATTACGTAATTTGGCGAATAATAATGCTCGATTCAGTGTATCAACAGCTTTTTTAAAGTCGACAAAAATAGCGTAAATGGGTCTTTTATTACGTTTACTACTACTGATGGCAGTTTTCAGTACAAATGCACTGTCGACAGTACTGCGATTCTCACGGAAGCCGAATTGATTTTCGCTTATTAGTTCATTGCTTTCCAGAAAACGATTGATTCTGTTATTTATAATTTTATTAAATCATTTACCAAGAGACGAACTTACTGCTATAGCACTACAATTATTGGGGTCATGTCTGTCACCCTTTTTATATAGTAGAGTCGTGTCAGTGTTGATTGACTTCAATTTTCTGGGTAATATCCCGAATATAGAATCTGATTAAACAATTTAACTGTTCCGTCCAACATGTATGGAAGTGATATTTTCAATACTTCATTACAAATGCCATCAGAATCTGGAGACTTATTATTTTTCACCTGCTTAACCCTTTACCTAACATGAAAAGCAGACGACACTCGCGAACAAAATTCTTGAATAACTATTTTTTTTTCATTTTCTGTCTCACAATTGTCACAACATGGCCGCCCACGCGGGTTACCATAACAACCACGTGATACCCATAATACATTGCGGTATGACGCCACTTCCTAGGTCCACCAGCCTAGGTCCACCTGATGAGGCACGTCTAGACCCTGACATACTAATATGGGCGTAAACTCATTTAAAAACGTAATAAACTAGAGAAACAGAATTTACAGCACCCAGTAAATTCAAGTCTGTGTGAAAAGTGTTAAAGAATCAGGAATAAACTATACAGAAAGAGAATTTATGGAGGCTTATTTTCAGGAGTAAAATATTTTTAAACAAATCAGAAGTGGGTTTTCGTTAACAGTATTTACAGATATTCATACTGGAATCAGAACAGTTATTTATAAGAAACCAGAAAAGGCATGCATGTGACCAGCATTCAAAGGGTTCGATACTCGAATCAGAAATGGACATTTTTGGCTCTGCCCACTAATTTGAGTGATGAAAAACGTTCATAAACTTTAGAAATGCATTAAGGTGTAATAAAATTAATTTCCCAGTATTTCTGAATAATACGCACTTGATGACTTTGGTGACCTCTTCCAGGCAGACCCCTAGGTGACCTCCATGACCTTGACCCATATTTTGAATTTCCATCAAGTGTCGACTCATTTGGTGTTAGTTCTAGGTCCATTCATCATACCACGATTGAGATATGAGCATGACCCACTTTCAAAAATGTTGGCTACGCCCACTTTTTTAACATAAAAATGCATGTATGGACCTCAGGAATGCTTTGGGGGGGGGGGGGGGGTCAAAAAATGTGATTTCCAGCAATTATGAAAAATGCACTTAATGACCCCTAGGTGACCTCCTTGATCCTGACCCGTATTTTGAATCTCCATCAAGTGTCGACTCATTTGGTGTTGATCCCAGGTCCGTAGGTCATACCACGCTTGAGATATGGGCGTGACCCATTTTCAAAAATTTTGGCCACGCCCACTTTTTTACGTCAAAATGCATGTGTGTATGTCAGGAATACTTTATGGATCAAAAAATGTGATTTCCAGCAATTCTGAAAAAGGCACTCAATTCACTCAATGACCCCTAGGTGTCCTCCGTGACCTTGACCCATATTTTGAGTCTGCCTCAAGTGTCGACTTATTTTATGTTGGTCCCAGGTCCACACGTCATACCATGCCTGAGATATGGGCATGACCCACTTTCAAAAATTTGGCAACGCCCACTTTTTTACGTCAAAATGCATGGGTGTATGTCAGGAATACCTTAGGGGTTCAAAAAATGTGATTTCCAGCAATTCTGAAAAATGCACTCAATGACCCCTAGTTGACCTCCGTGACCTTGACCTATATTTTGAACCTCTATCGAGTATCGACTCATTTGGTGTTGGTCCCAGGTCTGTAGGTCATACCACGCCTGAGATATGGGTGTGACCCACTTTCAAAAATTTTGGTCACGCCCACATGTTTACGTAAATATGCATGTGTGTATGTCAGGAATACTTTAGGGGGTCAAAAAATGTGATTTCCAGCAATTCTGAAAAATGCACTCAATGACCCCTAGGTGACCTCCATGACCTTGACCTATATTTTGAATCTCCATCAAGTGTCAACTCATTTGGTGTTGGTCCCAGGTCCATGCGTCATACCACGCCTGAGGTATGGGCGTGACCCACTTTCAAATTTTTTTTGGCCATGCCCACTTTATGTCAAAATGCATGTGTGTACGTCAGGAATACTTTAGGGGGTCAAAAAATGTGATTTCCAGCAATTCTGAAAAAATGCACTTAATGACCCCTAGGTGACCTCTGTGACCTCGACCCATATTTTGAATCTCCATCAAGTGTCGACTCATTTGGTGTTAGTCCCAGGTCCATATGTCATTCCACGCCTCAGATATGGGCGTGACCCACTTTCAAAAATTTTGGCCACACCCACTTTTTTTTACGTCACAATGCATGTGTGTACGTCAGAAATAGTTTAGGGGTCAAAAAATGTGATTTCCAGCAATTCTGAAAAATGCACTCAATGACCCCTAGTTGACCTCCGTGACCTTGACCCATATTTTGAACCTCCATCGGGTGTCGACTCATTTGGTGTTGGTCCCAGGTCCGTAGGTCATACCACGCTTGAGATATGGGCGTGACCCACTTTCAAAAAATTTGGCCACACCCACTTGTTTTACGTCAAAATGCATGTATGTACGTCAGGAATACTTTAGGGGGGTCGAAAAATGTGATTTCCAGCAATTCTGAAAAATGCACTCAATGACCTCTAGTTGACCTCCGTGACCTTGACCCATATTTTGAACCTCCATCGGGTGTCGACTCATTTGGTGTTGGTCCCAGGTCCGTAGGTCATACCACGCTTGAGATATGGGCGTGACCCACTTTCAAAAAATTTGGCCAGACCCACTTTTTTTACGTCAAAATGCATGTGTGTAAGTCAGGAATACTTTAGGGGGTCAAAAAATGTGATTTCCAGCAATTCTGAAAAATGCACTCAATGACCCCTAGGTGACCTCTGTGACCTTGACCCATATTTTGAATCTCCATTAAGTGTCGACTCAGTTCGTGTTGGTCCCAGGTCCATACGTCATACCATGCCTGAGATATGGGCGTGACCCACTTTCAAAAATTTTGGCTACGCCCACTTTTTTTACGTAAATATGCATGTGTGTATGTCAGGAATACTTTAGGGGGTCAAAAAATGTGATTTCCAGCAATTCTGAAAAATGCACTGAATGACCCCTAGGTGACCTCCGTGACCTTGACCTATATTTTGAATCTCCATCAAGTATCAACTCATTTGGTGTTGCTCACAGGTCCATGCGTCATACCACGCCTGAGGTATGGGCGTGACCCACTTTCAAAAAACTTTTGACCACGCTCACTTTTTTATGTCAAAATGCATGTGTGTACGTCAGGAATACTTTAGGGGGTCAAAAAATGTGATTTCCAGCAATTCTGAAAAAATGCACTCAATGACCCCTAGGTGACCTCTGTGACCTTGACCCATATTTTGAATCTCCATCAAGTGTCGACTCATTTGGTGTTGGTCCCAGGTCCATACGTCATTCCACGCCTCAGATATGGGTATGACCCACTTTCAAAAATTTTGGCCACACCCACTTTTTTTTACGTCACAATGCATGTGTGTACGTCAGTAATAGTTTAGGGGTAAAAAAATGTGATTTCCAGCAATTCTGAAAAATGCACTCAATGACCCCTAGTTGACCTTCGTGACCTTGACCCATATTTTAAACCTCCATCGGGTGTCGACTCATTTGGTGTTGGTCCCAGGTCCATAGGTCATACCACGCTTGAGATATGGGCGTGACCCACTTTCAAAAAATTTGGCCACGCCCACTTTTTTTACGTCAAAATGCAGGTATGTACATCAGGAATACTTTAGGGGGTCGAAAAATGTGATTTCCAGCAATTCTGAAAAATGCACTCAATGACCCCTAGTTGACCTCCGTGACCTTGACCCATATTTTGAACCTCCATCGTGTGTCGACTCATTTGGTGTTGGTCCCAGGTCCGTAGGTCATACCATGCTTGAGATATGGGCATGACCCACTTTCAAAATTTTGGGCCACGCCCACTTTTTTACGTCAAAATGCATGTGTGTAAGTAGGAATACTTTAGGGGGTCAAAAAATGTGATTTCCAGCAATTCTGAAAAATGCACTCAATGACCCCTAGGTGACCTCTGTGACCTTGACCCATATTTTGAATCTCCATCAAGTGTCGACTCATTTCATGTTGGTCCCAGGTCCATACGTCATACCACGCCTGAGATATGGGCGTGACCCACTTTCAAAAATTTTGGCCACGCCCACTTTTTTTTTACTTCAAAATGCATGTGTGTACATCAGGAATACTTTAAGGGGTCAAAAAATGTGATTTCCAGCAATTCTGAAAAATGCACTCAATGACCTCTAGATGACCTCCGTGACCTTGACCCATATTTTGAACGTCCATCGAGTGTCGACTCATTTGGTGTTGGTCCCAGGTCCCTAGGTCATACCACGCCTGAGATATGGGCGTGACCCACTTTCAAAACACCCCCACGGAGAACCCTAATGCCCCAGGAATCTGAAAAATATTCAGTGCCGAGAACTTGTGGCTGTCTATCAGCATGCCAAAAATCAACGAGATAGGGCAATTCGTTTTCGAGTTATCTTGCGGACAAAAAAGTGATGAGAAGAAGAAGAAGAAGAAGAAGAAGAAGAAAAAGAAGAAGAAGAAGAAAAAAAAGAAAAATCAGGAAAAAAAAGAAAAAGAAACTGTGCAAAAACAATAGTCTGTGTGTTTCACACAGACTAATAATTGACACTTTCATTTCGCTCTTCGCGAGGCGGCGTGCGATAAATTTAGACAAGTTCGCATTCAGGTCGACGTCACCAAAGATCATCTTGGATGTAGTTCCACTGTAGGTGTAAATTTTAACAACTGAAATCCCATTGCTGGCGTGTTCATCACGGTTGGTGTATAAAGCTAAAATTTATGTCATAGGCTTTTCATGTATAGTAGAATAGGTAATCATGGTATAAAGATCTCTTCTCGCATGTGCGCATTGTATTTATTGAACACTTTTGATTGTCCAAGGTAAGATATAGGTCCGATGGGCCGAGTGCTATATTATGTCTTATTACGGTAATTTTACAAACTGAAAGCACATGACACAAAATAATACTACAACAACTACGTACAGCAAAATCGAATCGACACCCGAGATACCAATCTAGACGAAAATGTCCCGTCTGAAGAAATTAGGGAGGTGACACAACTATATTTACGCCGTGAACCAGTTTCGTGATATTTATCATACTGACAGACAGTTTTAGCTGGTAAGAGACTTTATTCCGTGTGATGATTCATATTCAGTTTGCGTCATTTGATTAGTTGGGGAAAATAATTCTTTATGATCAAATTTTATCTTTAATAGTTTGACTATACTCTGGTGACATATTTATGTGTCCTATTCGGAACAGCATGCAATTCTTTGGGAAGAGTTGGGTTCTTTTAGATAAAACACCTGACGCTATTGCAACCTAGAGTTGCCCATTTGCGTGGAGTAATTACTTTTCCATGGATTTTTTCTCTCTCCAGTTCAAAGCTTTGACACTAGGGAATGAAACAGCGTTTTGTCTACTGGTGGTAGTGGATGTCCCCGTGTTCTCGTAGATAATACTCCTCCTAATGCAAACAGCTGTAGCGAAAGGGCGCCGAAGCAAGGGAATAAGGGGTAGCCCCCACCCGCACCCCCTTGCCATGAGACGAGGAGACAAAATTGCCAGAATTGCTCTAGTGGAAAAGATATTACTTTCTGAGAACTGTAGCTGAGAAACTCTCGAGTATTCATTTCTAACGTACTATACGTGTATCAAAGCCAAGGGTGGGGCGGGATATGTCGAAAACTCCCTGTCTTAACTTATACCAATAATCGAGTGCCCTTTTGATGCCCTGTCCTCAGATGCTTTTGGTGCACTAGGCTTTATTTAGCTCCTGTGCGGGTCTTCGGCGGGCCGTCCTCAATTGGCTTTCTTTTTGAATGAGTCTATGAAAAATTGCGAAGATATTTTGTATACTTCATATTTCTTTATCCATAGAATTATGCTCTGTCTTTGAGACCTGTTCTTCTCCCTCTCTCCCCACATACAAACTTGGTGTTGCTTGTGTCCGCACTCAAGCCAATTCTGTTTTTCTTGTTATTATTCTTTCGCAATTTCGTTTGTCATTTCAATGAGTAATTCTATTATGCCCCAGAGAAAATAATTAGCACGTTGTCACAGATGTTTCTGAATGGGCTCGTATCAACATATTGTTCCATTTTATTGCACAGAAACGCAGGCCCTTTCTGCGTTCTGTCACGGTAATCAAATCGTATTAGAGAAGCTGGTGATATTAATTTTTCCAGGAACAATTTTGCACTTGTATCTGCGAGCGTTCAGTGGTTTCGAAAATATATCTTAGCTCACCATCTGAAGTGAGGGTGATAATTCAATGAATTTGTTTGGGATAAAATATTTACATCGAATGGACAACGGAAAGAAGGATAAATCTAAAAAGACGTGCAGCACATAAGCGCAGCCCCTTGTATTCGAACTATTTGACCTGGGGGTTCTAGAGTTGGAAATGTGGATTCCAGGTAGAAAATCCCATGAAATGTGTTTAAGAATTCACAACCTTTTATTAGATACAGTCACAAAATCAGATAAGATACCACGGAATTTACTATCGTTGGGTATGAAATTTCCAACAGTGGTGGTTTCAGGCTAGAAATTACCTCCCTGTCGCCACGCCTCTTCCACACATGTTTAGTGGACTCAGATGTGATGATACGATATATAATGTTCTATGATAGTCAGCGACGTTTTTAGCTCACTAGACTGAAAGTCAGGGTGAGCTATTCAGCTCACTTTTTGTCCGTCCTCTGTCGTCCGTCGTGAAGGTGGTGTTTGGGTCTTTTCCTCCCAAACCACTGGCCACATTTTAATGAAATGTCACATGAGTAGTGGTTATATAGGGGCATTTGGGTTTTTCTTCAAATTGAGTTTCTGCTATTGAGGAGGGGGTGGGACCAAAATGCCCCAATTTTTTAAAAGAGCTTCTTCTCACAAACCAGCTGCAGCAGAGACTTGATATTTGGTTTACAGCCTCCTTTTGAGGTGCAGACTCAAGTTTGTTCAAGAAAAGTCTGAGGAGCAATATTTGTCGTTACGGGGGGGGGGGGGGGGGACAAGAATGTTTGCCCCGCCCAAAATTTATATAACCGAGAGACCGATTTGAACCAGATTTGATATGAAGTATTAATGGGTGATACGCACTTGATTTATGCCAAAATTCGTTTTCAATATGCCCCGTGGGAAACATAGGAGCTAAAAATAGAAAAAAATTCAAACGCCCATATCTCCAAAACTACACAGCTCTGAGAATTCTTATTTGGTGTGAAGCTTTCTTAGGACCAATAGATAGAATAGAATGGTCCAAAAAATTGCTATCGGTTTTATAATAGGGTACTTTTTCGTGACTTTTAAAAAATGCTGAGTATTCTTTTAGCTCTGTTGGGTAATGGGGAAAATAATTTAAGACTCTTCTCCAGAACCACTGCCCCAAAAGCGTTCAAATTTCATATATAACATCTTTCGAAGATTGTTTCAAATGTTTGTTGAAATCAAATCCCTGGGTCCATATTTGGGCTCTCTATGGGAGCCCAAATGTTTAAATTAGAGCATTGCGGGGAATATTCTTTAAAAATCTTCTTCTTCAGATCCACCAATCAGAATCTTTTGATGTTTGGTATGCATCATCCTTGGGGGGTGGGGGTGGGGGGGGGGGGGACATTCACAATTGTTCAAGCCAAGTCTCTGGGTTCATAGTTGGTCTCCAGGTGGGAGCCCGAATTATAACTTAGTTCAATATGAGGAATTTTCTTTAAAAATCTTCTTGTTCAGATTCAGCAGTCGGAATGTTTTGATATTTGGTATACAACATCCTTAGGGAGGTGTGATTCAAGTTTGTCCAAGCCAAGTCTCTGAGTCCATATTTGGGCTCCCTGTGGGAGACCGAATTGTAACTTAGTTCAATATGAGGAACATTCTTTAAAACTCTTCTTCTTCACATGCACCAGTAAGAATCTTTTGATATTTGGTATACTATATCGTTAGGGGTGAGATTCAAATTTGTTAAAACCAAGTCTTTGTGTTCATATTTGGTCTCCCTATGGGAGCCCGAATTATAACTTAGTTCAATATGAGAAATATTTTTTAAAATTTTCTTTTTCAGATCCACCGGTCAGAATGTTTTGATATTTGGTATACGGTTTTCTTGATGGAGTAGATGCAAGTTTGTTCAAATCAGGTCCCTCGGTTGATAGTTGTCAGTGTCAGGTGAGCGCTCTCAGGCTCCTTGGGGCCTCTTGTATTAAACCCTCTACCAAATGACGTAGCATGTAAACCGTCCACTGCTATAAAGTTTTATTCTTTTTTCACTTTTTGTCACAAAAACATAACTTATAACCCATCATTGGAACGAGCTCGTTGAGCTCGTTCCGATGAAAGGTCATAAACTATGTTTTTGAGGCAAAATAATGAAAATTTTAGTTATTCAAGATTTTTTGCTAGTGTCGTCCGCGATTTGTGCTAGGTAAAGAGTTAACATGTTTCGGGCTTTTTGAAAGGTTCTTTCAGTTCAAACCCCGATAATATGTCACATGTTTAGTCAAACACATTGATGGCAGCAACAATCACCATCCAAGGAAGTTTTCTCGGCTGCGTTACACAAACATCCTTTGGTTCCAAAGCTAATGACAATTTCTTGTAATTTTGACCTTGGTATCTAGAATGCAATCAAATCTATGTTTGACTCAGACTGTTTCCATTCGGAGATGTTTCATCACCTAACTATCTGACTCAGAATGCATGAAGACGAGTTGAGGATAGTTTCGCCACTAGACGTGTTCAGGGTAGTTAGTTTCATGAGAACTAAACAGGCACTCAGCCAGTATGGAAGCAACAAGCAGACCGACGGTTTTTGCGACGGTATGAGGTAAACTACCCCCCTACGACCCCTTTAGCAGTGCAACAGTACATTTCCACATCCAACAGCCGCCCAGGAAGAGAAGCAAAGGAGTCAGAAAGACTGTCAGGACCCAGTCCGTAGAGCTGAAACGGTTAAGAGATTTTCTTGATCGATTAATCACGTGGATTAACCTTGGTTAAGCGATTAATCCTTTGTCCAAATAGATATCTGAGTAATTGCCATATCGTTGATGATTTACAGCATGAACCCTTTACCCAATGTAACAAACAAAACCGACTAGACCTCTTTTCAAAAATCTCCATTCAAATTTATTATGTTTTCAATTTTTGTCTCAAAAACATAGCTTATGACCCCTCACTGGAACGAGCTCGTTGAGCTCGTTCCAATGAGGGGTCATAAGCTATGTTTTTGAGACAAAAATTGAAAATTTTTAGTAATTCATGAATTTATTTTGCAAGTATCGTCTGCTACCCGCAATGGGTAAAGGTTTAAGAATGACCATTCCCAGCTACTGATACATGCAAGTAAACAAGTATGTCAGCAAGTAACTTGCATGCTTTACTCTGTGTCATATAATTGATGTGAGTCAGTGTGACAATGTTTACCTGTTTTGGAGCAAGTTTGTTCCCTTGTTGACCCATATAATACTGTAGTTCAAAAGTAACGGTTAATCGATCAATTACTTTTTGGATCGATCAAGATGTTGATCATTAATTAATCGATTAATCGGTTAACTGTTTCAGCTCTACCAGTCCGTCTCCCCACCGATTGAGTGTAGTGGGTGGTTCTTGGTTTATTTTTCAGGCATGTAAATTCTGAAACATTTATATTTTAGCTCGTTGAGAAGGTTCACTTCCTTCACTGACAAGTTTAATCTGTCTCTGGAAAGTAAAGATGGTGATGATTCTAGGACTAGTCTTTGTTGTTCTTCAGCAACTATAGTCTGCCACTTGCAGCTGTTGTTGTTGTATCCCGGTTCGAGACATCCCAGACAAGTACAGTCCGTCTCCGGCTCGAAGCAAATATCCAGCAATCGCGAGGGTTGTATGTGCCAAAGGTTTGACGCCCTAAACTGGTCGATTTCCAAAGGTGATTTTGAAGCCCCAGTTGGTTTAGGCCAGACGTAAAAGGTTAATTATGACTCCACCAGGACAAGATAATCCAAATGGGTGGGGTGGGGGGGGGGGGGGGGGGGGGGGCTGGTGGACTGGACAGAAGAAGAAGCCCCAGCAGCAATGTCAGCCAGGGAAGGGTCTTCAAACATTTCGTCGACCATGAAACCCCAAGCCTATTGCATTACATCGAATTATTTCAGACCAACCAAACTACGATAATGACCAAAATGGAAAGAGGAAGAATTGGTCAGTCCTCCAGAAAACGCACCCGACGAGAATACCAGAACTCTCCGAAAAGACTAAGCATCTCTCTGAATTTGTTTACTTATTTATTGGTGCTTAACGACACTTTCGACAGCCAGGGTCACCTCGTGTCGGAGAGTTTTACGAGTGGAGGAGCCCGGAGTACCCGAACAGAACAACTGGGCAGCGGCGTGCAACCGTCAGACTCCTCAACGTGCTGACTCCACAGTAGCAGGGTTAGCATTGTTTGAAGACAAGCGCACCATGAACGTGCAGTACCCATTAGTACACAGCGCCACCGTGTCCCATGATGGGTAATCGGGATTAAGTGCCAGGGACAAAACGCAGTTACCCCTGGCACGGATCGAACCGTGGCCTTTCGGTTTGAAGTCCGATGCCACAACTACCGAGCCACCGCGCCCCAGCAACTCTCTTGAGCACGCACTGCTCATGCAAGACACGCAATGTGTGGAAATGTTAGACCAGCATATTGGAAGTGGATCATTGTATATTGGAACTCATCTCGTGTTGAAGAGTTGACGATGTCATGGTGACACAAGCCAGACCAACATGCTACAAGACTTTGTCCCTCAAACTCTCTACTGTCGTATTGTGTTTTTTTTTTATTTCTTCAATAACCCTTTACCCAACGTAACGGCCGAAACCGGCCAGCGCTATTCTCAAAAATCGCCAATTAATTTTCATTATTTTTTCATTTTTTTGTCTCAAAAACATAGGTTATGACCCCTCGTTGGTACGAGCTCGTTCCAACGAGGGGTCATAACCTATGTTTTTAAGACAGAAAATGAAAAGAATTAGTTATTCAAGAATTCTTTTTGCAAGTGTCGTCTGCTTTTCAGGTTAGGTAAAGGGTTAAAGTTGAACTCTGGACATATCGGTTTGAAGTCCAATGCCGTAATGACTGAACCACCACCCTCCCTTACCACGAAACTGTCCGAAACTCTTTGACCCTCCGCTGGTTTGTCAAGGTACTCACATGAGAAGACCTTGTTTACCTCTGGGGTCCCAAATATTTCTCCCTCCATGCTATCCCGTATTTCTTTCTCTCCAATTTCACTTATCGCATTCCAATCCTCTCTTTTGTATCACCCAGTGAACACACGTCTTTCATTTCCGCATTCCCCTCGTTATAGTCCAAGTGAATCCCATTCTTCACCACTCACTCACTCACTCACAAATTACATATTTGCCCCCCCCCCCCCCCCCCACCTGTCACCGTTTTTCCAATTTCCCCCTAAGCTCCAGCGACCTTGACGCCATTTTGAACAAAGGTGCCCACCCCTGAAAAGGTACCATCCAAATGCAAATGCAAAATGCAGGTGACTTCTCCTTATGACACATGCCGCCCAAAGTCTTCTTTCCTCTGACCTCTTCTCACAAATTTCGTCTCCAATCCTCCATGATGGCATTGCCGTCTAAACCTGTTACGTATTTTCTTGGATTGTCATCAAATTGGTATGGCTTCTCTAAAGCAGCCATGACTTGATTTAGCCTTTTATCTAACGCATAAGATATCAAATTTATTACTTTAACTATTCCTTTAACTATTATTTTTTTAATTTAAAAAAAAATTCAACAGGATCATATCATGTGATCCCTCATTGGAACGAGGGCGTTCCAATGAGGGGCCACATGATATGGTTTTGCTGTAATTTTTGAAAACTATTGGTATTTTTTCAACTGCTCACTTTGTATATTACGGTGACGGGTGCGGCCGGTTCGTTGGGTGAAGTGTAATGGAACATCCAATGGAGTTTTGCATAAAAAAATCATTGATAAGGGAGTCTGGGGTGGGGGATGGGGGTGTGGGGGTTCTGTAAGTCTGATTTGTTCCGACTGTAATATGGCTCAAATCCCGACTGGTAATATTTTCCAACCACATCATCAAGGCATGCCCACCTTGAGGATGTAGTTGAAATAGTACCCGGTAAGGATTTTTTGTTCAAAAACAGAAACGGGTACGAGAATTACCTGTAAAGGCACTACGCGCAGCTAGCCTCTAGCAACAATGAGCTCATCGTCGCCATTGCTCGAGAACTTTAAATTTGCTTTCAGTAGTGGTAGTGACTAGTGCCTACTAAAAACTAAAGTGTTAAAACTGACACTTTTAAGGTGTTAAACCCATTCTAACTCTTAGGGTTTGATTTTAACACTCAAAGTGCAATGCTTTAAGTACTTAGACATTACAATCGTCAGATATCTGAAACTTGAATGAATGGCACTTCCCATGTGACTAGCATTGTTGGTTCTTCCAGAATCGTCCATAATTTGATTTGCGCTTGGTGGGTACATAATTAAAAGGACACAACGCAGATGACGCGAATCAGGCTCGAGAGTTCGAGCCTGATCCGCGTCATCTGCGTTGTTTCCTTTTAAGTGTCGCGACATTACACTTGTCAAGTGGTATTATTGTAACACCTGTCAAGTTCTGGGATATCAACACTTGAACAAAGTGCTAGTTCAGCACTTAGTAAGTGTTAAATACAGCACTTCAAGTGTAGTTTTTAACACTTTAGTTTTTAGCGTGATGAGACTGGAATTAGCAGATGCTTTTTTATGTTAATGTAACGGAAAATACACTCAGCCTTTATTTTCAACATTATTTATGTACAATTTCCATCTAAACTATACGTTTTGTAAGATGACGAAAATGACTGATACCAATTGAAATTTCAGTGAAAAGATTCCAAGGAAAACGAACCAGGCAGCCGATTTCGAATTGAACCGAATAGCATCTTGAGATTCGAAATCGAATGAAAGCATCGCACATCGATGTACAGCTAGGTAGGAACCCACTGTTTCCATTGTGACAGTTGAACAGTTCCAAGGGAATCACTTCGGGGCTAACAAGTTCTTTCTTTATGTTTCTATCTGAAACTACTCAGATGAACTGTTCTACCGAACTCTCAGTGAGAAATGGATTGGATAAGGGCCAATTTAGAAATTGTAGTTTGGCGCAGTTAGGCAATGAACACTTTTTTTTAATCATTTACCAAACATAACGTCCAAAACCGGCCAGTGTATTTATAAAAATCCCTATTCATTTTCATTATTTTTTTCATTTTTTGTCTCGCAAGCAATGGAAAAAATGGATTTTTCAAGAATGTGAGAACCTATGTATATACCCACCCACCCACCCACCCTCGCCTTGTGTCTGGAATCTTTTTGCACCCCCAGGATACAGGGTATTTTTGTACAGGGTAGGAAATTGCGTCTCCAGTAGGCAAATTATGAGCCCCTAAGAACTGGTATTCATACATTTTTGTGTGAACAGACGACACGACGAACAACAAATCGGAGGAGGGAGGGGGGATCAGTAAAAAATCACTTATACTGATCTGCAGAGCTGTGGGATTAAATTATTACTTAACCTCCTCATAAGTGTTGAATGGATTCGCCCTTCGTTGACAGCATTGAGGCAGACGATACTTTTCAGGATACCAATGTTGAAAGGGTTAAATCTAATAAAGCAAGAATCAAACGAGTCATTGCGAAGTATTCAATTATTTTTTTCAAAACACAGAGACATGGCAATGCAAATAATAAACGTTCTGGAAAAGAGGATGTCAGCCCTTTGTGATATCATACCCCATCTCTGGATACATAACCTTCCAAGACCAGCTGGGAAAATTAAACCTTCGGTAAAAAAAAAGTATTAGTCCTCTCCAGTCTCCACGTAATATGCATAATTTTGATATGGGTTTCGTCTGTTTTTTCTGTTTTTCGTCCGTCCATTTTAACTCCCGCTCTTGCTTCCGTCCGTCTGTCTCGCATTTCAGATTTGTTGTCATCAGCTTATTTGAAAAGCCATTCATAGGTTAATTTTGAAACTGTATATATTTTCCAAGAGAAATAAACCATTCTTAATAGATAACTTTCTTCGGTGGTATTCCCTTCTAGACTCGTATAAAACATTTGTCACACGCACTCACGGAGCGTGTCATGAATGCAGGGAAGCTGTCGCACCCCGTAGTTGAGAACAGACTTTCTACCCCCCCCCCCCACCCCACACACACACACACACACCTGCAAGAGTTAACGTCCTTCCTAACCATTCACCAAAAATAAAGCTAAATCGAGATTATACACCAATGTATACCAAGGGTTAAAAGCAAAGTATATATTCCACAGGCGTATAAGTATTTATTACACGCCTGTTCTTTGAAATCCCCATCTACAGCAACAATAAACCATGCGGAAAATGATGAAAATCCGTTCCGCACGAACGGAAATCGTTGATGACTATTTTTAAATTAAAACGAAATTTCACTGGAATTTTCTACAAATCGCGCAACCGCAATTACAATTTGAGTCGCTGGCGGTAGCAAGAAATCGTCCCCCGAGTTCCAATGTGTTCTCTGTGCCATTGGGCAAGTAGGACACATTGGAACTCAGGGGACGAAATAGTAACACGGGTTCCCCTCGCAGATTTGGTTGGCGATAAAATGTTTTCTTTTTGACAGTTGTCAAATGAATTGCTGAGCGTCCTTCTAATATTGTTTTTATAGACGTGAAGGCGTGTAAAAAACATAGAACGACACGCGTGTGTGAATGCGTTGATCGAGATGGCACTTGTGCCATCGCGGAAAGATAAAACTCGAGGCCTACGGCCTATCGTTCTATCCTTCCGCGTTGGCACTAGTGCCTTGTCGATTAACTCATTCACAGAAGCGTGTCGTTCTGTGCATATTTCAAGTTAGGCTGGCTCTGGACAGCATCTCACTACCTCATACAAATATGCCTTCTCAGCCCAAGAACACAGTACAAATATACAAGTATAATGGCATGAATAATGTTTCAATTAACCTGTAGAGTGCTGGAAGCAGAGTTCACGCTGGCTTGTGTATTTTTGGTGCCAGGTGTTTTTTTTGTTTGGTGCCAAATGAATTTTCTTAGTGCCAAATTAAAGTGTTTAGTAAGGAATCTGAATGTAAATGAGAACATCTTAACAATGTATGGTTAATAATGCAAAAGCTTTGCAGATGGCGGCTTGTTACACTCAAAGTACATTATTTTAATTTAGTATTACCTGGTTCTTTTAAGTATTTTGGTTGCACACAAAAACACGCACTAATGATAAAAATATTGATAATAAAAAACTAAACTAAATAAATAAAGTAAAATGTCATTATTAACGTTTACAAACATCATTTCACGATTATCTTTTACTCACTGTTTATTCACTCGAAAGAAACTAGCAGCAAATAATTTATTATCTTCCAGAAGGCTTATAAAAAATTGTGTAAGATGAAAAGGATCAAGTAACAAAGAAATACTTTGATGAAAATCAGATTAAATGGATAAACAGATAGTTCAGTTGACTCATAACAATGGGTCATCATTACACGCGCCGCCTATAGATCGTCGTGTGAGAACCACAAGGTTCTATCTTAGTTATGGTTCTCACGCGATGAGATTACTAGACATGTGTGAATTCTGACTCGCCTGTGTCGTCAGTCATCGATTTTATCGAAAACGACGCACTGAAATAATAAATCACAAAGCATTTGAATCCTACCCAAAGTATATTTTAGTTGCCAAATTTTTGTGCAAAATGCTGTATTTTTGGCGCGAAATGAATTTGAGCAGTTCAACTGGAACCATTGGCACACGACAAGGTGATCACTGGCAGGAAGCATATATTTGGGCTTTATTCTAAAGACAGATACCTACATTTAACCCTTTGAACTCGTAAGACCGATTTTTCGGTCCACGGCAGATTATAAGAGGTCTCTTCACGGGACATTGATGATAAAATAATAACTGCAGTTATTATTATTTTATCCTCCATGTATATTGATATTGGACTGACACATCTTTCTGTAAGTGTACACAAAGGTGATACCATTCCAGAAAACGAGGGTTCAAAGGTTTAAAGGCTTCATGTTCTGTGGATATGATTCGTGCTGTTTTTGAGGATATTAAGAGGTTATTACTTGGTTAGTTTCATATCGGCCGAGATGTAAAAATTCTTATCAGCCTGAGACCGAAGGTCGAGAGCTGATATGAAGTTTTCGAGGGCTGATATCTCGGTCGATATGAAATATGTAATAACCTCTTTATTTATTAACCCTTTACCTAACATGAAAAGCAGACGACACTTTCAAAAAAAATTCTTGAATAACTAATTTTTTTCATTTTTTTGTCTCAAAAACATAATAACCTCTTTATTTATTAACCCTTTACCTAACATGAAAAGCAGACGACACTTTCAAAAAAAATTCTTGAATAACTAATTTTTTTCATTTTTTGTCTCAAAAACATAGGTTATGACCCCTCGTTGGAAGAGCTCGACGAACTCGTTCCAACGAGTGGTCATAACCTATGTTTTTGAGACAAAAAATGAAGATATTTTGAAAATTAATTGGCGATTTTTGAGAATAGCGCTGGCCGGTTTTGGCCGTTACGTTGGGTAAAGGGTTAAACCAAAACAAATAATTACAAAATGTTCTCAGACCTGTTTCAGTTTTCTGATAGTGTTATTGTTCATCATTCTTTTCACAAAGTCCAAAGTTTCCTCTTCTCCTAGTTCACCTATCTGAGCGTCCCGCCTTCTCCACTGAGGGAGACGGGACGTTCGGATAGCTGGACTATCTCTTCTCCCACTTCCACGAATCTCTTCTGAATTTTAATTTTCTTCACTTCGTCTATTCTTACTTATTGGCATCTCTAATTTCTAATCACACAAAAGCTCAGCTTCAAGTCACTCCATTATACCCGGTCACCTCATTTTCGCCGATTGCGTTCGGGGAAAACGGTCAAAGATTTCCATGTAAACAAACTGGTCGCGCCTAGTAACGCATCAAGGGTTATAACTCTAGCTTGGTTCCGAGATTGGCGTCATATCAGCCGAGTTTGAAGTCATATCTGCCAGATTTGATAATTGGCATCATATCTAATCAAGAATATTTCATATGGCAGGATTTGCCTTGTTACAGTTTATGGGAGAGTTGTTACAATTTATGGGAGAGTTGTTATAACCCCCCCCCCCCCCCCCGATAAATTGTACAAGGCAAAGCCACAAGAAGAAATTTTAGGACCCAAAAATAATTCAGCACTCTGCCAGTTAACCACAATGTATAGCAATACCGTTTCTTTCTCTTCAGACTCATGCTTTTTTTTAAGTTTCTTAACTTTTCAATTATTCTTCTCTTCCATTGCCTTTTCCCCAAGTCGATTATTTTTTCTCCGAATCTCCCCCCTTCCTGCATCTTTCCACTCCTTCTATGTTTTTCTTTTTCATTTTTTTTGCAAGGTGGTGTGTGACAATCCAACAGCTAGCTTACTAAGTCACCATCCCGCAAAAACAATTCTCTAACTCGACAGCTGTGACCTCAAGGTACACGACCCTAACCATTTTATTTGTGTTAAAATACTTTGTATAAGGACCCACAAAGTAGATATTCTGTTTCTCAGACCATTGTTTTTGTAAAATTGCATGTGAGCGGCCGGTTTTTTATTTTATTTTTTGTTTTTGTAATTATTTCTTTGCCATCAAAAGTTCATATTCTTGGTTTGTTTAGGCCTCATAATCTACAAAATAGCATGGTTGGTTGTGTATTTCGTCCCTTGAGTGCAAGAATTCTTTGCAATGCTGAAAAGCATTGCAAAGCCTTGTTGCACTCAAGGGACAAATTTATCAATTTATGAACTTGAGTAAAATATCACACATAAATCATTTAATTATTATTTTTTAAGTTTGAATTGGTTATAAAAAGAGAGTATGCAGCAGCCAAAAGGACCCTGCTGGGGGGCCTGAGAAACAGATTTTTAACATTTTTAGGCCTAACCGTTTAATTATTTTGTATTATTGTTTATTAATTTTGTATTACTGTTTAATTATTTTGTCATATAGTATATCGCTTTCGGAATATGAATTCATTCATTCATTCATTTAATTTTTTAAACTACATAATTCTTTCTGATGTCCATGCAGTCAGAGTGTAAAGAAACCTTTTAAGGAATCATTTTCAGATTTCTTATTATAGAATTACAGACCTTTATGTTGGTTTTCTGGTGAATGGGTTCACACAGTGGTCCAGTAAGAATTTTCCTCCCAAAATTATCGCCCTTCATTTTGCTCCGACTGGTGTAAGTTTTGTACATGGACATTGTATTTGTTTGAAGGACATGCCGTATCGAATTTATAAGTTTTACCTAGAGGTGGCACTTGATCATATTTTGAACAGATTTTTACAATTGGAATGCCAATTTATTTTTTCACTGAAATATCAACCTTAATGGTCGTCGATTGTTTTTCAGGTTTTATCATAATGTCATAATTTTGCTTGACCTTCCAAATAACAAACATTTTTGTAATATTCCAGTTGTCATCAGGCGATAAAGACAGTTTTGAATAAGTCCATACAGAAATATTTTGAAAATCGTGGTTATTTTTAATGTAGCTTTATTGATGGGCTTGGGAGCGGAACACTGGCAAGTCCATACCGTTAAACCCTAAAAAATATGCATACCCTGGATTGAGTTAAATCAAACGGATTTACCTTGACTCATGGATGCGATCTTTCTGTTCATTAACTTTTCATTCTTCCTCATTGATAAAATTAGCTGGTCTTCATTTTCAACGTCATCTTTTTCTGTTCTGACTTGTTCGTTATTCAATTCAATCTGGGCATGGAAGCTATTGCTAGATTTTTTACAGCAGAGGTCTGTTCTTCTATCTTAGAACCCCCACGTTAGAATTTTTGCCTAAACCATACATCTGTTTTTTTTCTTCCACCCTACCCGTACTCTGAAATTTGAAGTAATTTGATTTAACACTTACGCTGCCGAAAGCGACTATTGTTACCTATTTTATGATGACTATCTGTACGTTCTGGCATGCACAGATCAAACCTACCGTCTGATTAATTTTTGAAAAGGGCCCAGAGAGCTCCTCCCAACAATTAATCAGATGATAAAGTTCCAAGTATGGCATGAATCTTATTAACCCTTTACCCAACGTAACGGCCAAAACCGGCCAGCGCTATTCTCAAAAATCGCCAATTAATTTTCAAAATATTTTCATTTTTTGTCTCAAAAACATAGGTTATGACCCCTCGTTGGAACGAGCTCGTCGAGCTCGTTCCAACGAGGGGTCATAACCTATGTTTTTGAGACAAAAAATGAAAAAAATTAGTTATTCAAGAATTTTTTTTGCAAGTGTCGTCTGCTTTTCATGTTAGGTAAAGGGTTAAACTTCCTCGCATACAGGCTACATAAAGGTCCTCCATATATGGCTAAAGTGGGCGTGGCAGTAAAAGGGTTAATGTACGCCTCTCTTGTAAACGTTAAGAAAACTTCAAAACTTTTTTGTAGTCCACAGTACTACCCCGTTGGTTTAAAACTTGTCACCATACACTCCCATACTAGCAAATCCTTCTTCAAACGTGAGACAGGTGTGACGGACTGAGGGGGTGTTGGCGGAGGAGACAATGCAGTCAAAGCTGTCTCTTATGTTAAATATACCGTGGTATACCATGTTACACCAAGATAATTTGATAATATGCAGATATACCAGGGAATTTTGGGAAAATAGTATGAAATATCGTGGTACTTGTTTATCCTTTATCTATCACAATTAGTATCCTAACTCGTGCCACCTGTGCCGTGTCCTTGGGCAAGACACTTGGTCCCGATTGCCCACAAGGGAGCACGGTGGCGTTATGTACAATGGCGTACTGTACATCGATGACGCACTCGCCTTCAAGCGCTGCTTGAACTCTCCTTGTGCCAGGTTACTAAACTCAAGAGTCTGCCAGTTGCCCGTCGTTGCTCTGTGGTTACTGTCAGGTAATCCGGCTTCCTCCTTCTATAAAACTCCTTCCGAAATGACCCTGGGTGTTTGAACTGTCGTTACCCCCCCCCCCCCCAAAAAAAAAAAAAAAATAAAATAAAATAATAATAATAATTAAAAAAATAAACTGAAATGGACAACTGAAAAAAGTGTTGAATAAAACGATTCAGAAACACAGCTTACGACACCTCATTGGCACGAGCTCGTTCAAATGAGGGGACAAATGCTATGTTTTTGTGCAAATAGTGAACAAATAATAAGATTTGAACGACGATTTTGTAAATCACGCTGGTCGGATATGGCCGTTACGTTAAGTAAATGGTTTAAAGGGTAGAATGAAGACATCCACACCTTGCACCTTATGTACGAAACTATGGTCGGTTTCCTAGAAGCTTGGTCTCTGTGAATTCATTTATTTATTGGGGTTTAACGACACTTTTGACAACCAGGGTCACTTCGTGTCGGACAGTTTTACGACAGTTTTACTCTATCAACTGTCTTCTCTTGAAGTCTTTTTGTTTCATCGGTTCTCCGATAAGGAGACCCGATGAAACAAGAAGAGCTTAAGGATGTTCCGCTTTCGAAACTACCTTGATTCTATCTTGGGACATTCCGCCTTTTAACTGACTTGCCTAGCTCGGGAGTAGTCTTTTAATTCAATGTTTGAATGGAGACTAACAATATTTGCGATTGTTCACTACAATATTTACAGTCTGAAGAGCCGATTCAATATTCGATTCGATTTCAAACCTTCTGCCTGATTCGATTCGGCCCCGAAATTTAAGATTCGCAAGGTCCCAACACAACCCTCACACGAATACATAAAAGCGCCATCATGCATTCACAAGGGCTTTTGTATTTTGTTTCCGTCCGCACCAGTCCGCACCAATCCGCACCAGTCCACACCAGTCCGCACTGAAATAAATTGTTCTCACTTCGTTGTGATAATGTAATTTCATTTGTTCCGTATTTGCATGTAAATTGAATGACATCTTGTATAACATGCAATCACGCGATGATTGAAATGCGCATATCCATATCTGGCATAAAAACTATTCGTTCTGGTGGCTTTATATTCCTGTATTTGCAATAATGGTAGTTCTACGTCCTCGGGATTCTAAGGTTTTGTCTTCAGTACATCTTGACCAAGCATCTTAGTGTCAAAGAGACAACCAGTTAGTATCCATCATGTTTCTAGTTCGTAACAATTGTATCAGAATTTTTTTCTGAGCAGCAAAGTTTCGCTACTTTCTCTTTGAAACATAACTTTTAACCCTCGCAGGAATAAGCCGAATAAGCTAGTTCATGATGGAGGGAGCAAAAAAAAAAATATATATATATATAATTGTTGTATGTCGTATAGTTGCGTCAGTAGTACTGTAGTTGCGTCAGTAGCGCAAAATGTAATTTTACTGTCGTGAGTGCCTTTGTCGGGCTACGCAGCATGTTTGCTGGTGGTCGGAAACAGTGCTAAAAGAAATAAGTTTAGTGAGGGCAGAATTTTTGCCCGAAAACTCTGATTCTAAGAAACAGACACAAGAAAAAAAAAGAGTGACTTCGTGCAAATCGTTCGTGTATAGTTACCTGAATTGAAGAACTTCGTCCATGTAACGTGCGTGACATATTATAAAATGAACAATAAAGACGAAAACGTACCACGAGACGGTCGAACCCCGCCGGCATTTCAATGACGTGCATTGCCCAACCTCGTTACGAAAGAGTAGGTGCGTTGTGAAAATGACCAACTGGAGTGGGATGGGGAGTAAACCTGATTTTGACTGATAAAATATTCCAATTGCATAATAAAGGCATGCTTTCTTCGAAGGCATGCCTGGATAATGTAGTTGAAACATTATAATCAGTTGGAATTATTGGTAAAATCAGGTACCACCGTCGTCAATTTGTATGACCGACTGTTTGTGTGACAAAAGTTCAATTATCAAATCTGGTCTTGTTCACCTTTTACCCAACGTAACGTTCAAACCGGCCAGCGCTAATCACAAGAATCACCATTCAGTTTTCATTATTGTTTCATTTTTTGTCTCAAAAACATAGTTTTTGACCCCTCATTGGAACTAGCTCGTTATGCAAAAAAAAAAAAAAAAAAATAGTTATTCAAGAATTATATATATTTGAAGGTGTCGTCTGCTTTTCGTGTCAGGTAAAGGGTTAAAAAATATATGATTACTGGCAAGAGCGAATTAATATCTTTGACTCCAACTCAGATGAAAATGAAAATGCCCCGACTGGAAAAGTATTGGGGGTTGGGCCCTCAGAAGCGTGAAAATTCGATTCAGTTCGAAGCCGTTGGGTGATTTGATTCGAATCGAGCCGCGCCGATTTGTTCCAGATGTCTTCTCGTGAACTCTTCGTCTATCATCTGGTCTGTATTGGTGACCCAATTATAGAAGAGTTCAACGAGGTTCCGCTTCCGAGACTCCTTTGATTCCGTTCTGGAATATTCAGCGCATTTGATTGTCTTGTCCAAACAGACGAGTCTCCAGTGGGCGTGACAACCGTTACTTATTCCCTGTTACTTATTCAACATTCGTTATCAACTGATAAATCAGTTGATAACCAATGTTGAATAAGGAACAGGGAATAAGTAGCGGCTGCCACGTCCCCGAGTTTCCATTGAATGTAATACTTAAGTGGCGACTGGCAATATTTACAGATGAAAGAAGAACCGTGAGATTTAATTCGAGGTTCGATTCGATTGGAAATGCTTTGTCTGATTCGATTATGTTGGAAACTTGAATTAGCGGGGTACTTTGTACTGGGGAGAGGGTGGGGGAGCACAACACCCCGAAGCCTCCCTCTACTTCATTCCTGTGTAAGGGACAAAAAATAAAAAAGTGGCAAGATAAAAACCGGTAGCAATAACAAAAAGTCGGGAAAAGACACAAGCATTACAAGAAGTAACTGATTTATTTAAATTTATTTACATAAAACTTACTTGTTGACACGACTCGTACAACAACTGTTAAGAAATAACTCGTATAAAAAACTCCAACCTTATAAGTTGAGGCGACTTACTCACACCGTTTTGCTCCGAAGATCCGAAATTTCAGGACAGTTCCCTGATTTTTAGTGGGGTTGTGGGGTTTGGGTTCTTTCAAATTATGCGAAATAACATACGAAGCTCTAGCCATTGTCCAGTGGACCATTGTCTGAAACTTTGAGATTCTTATGATTTCCACAGAATATCATTCAAGTCACGGATGGAAGCACAACCCCGCAAGTGTTTCAGTGGCCATTGGCCTACATTCCGAGGGGGGATCTGCTATCCATTTATGTTAGGATAATCAATATATTCTTCTCCACCGACTACCCGGCCCCAACTGCAATTTGTTTTCGACAAATATGAAGCAGGTTAGAAACGTTCATACCATGTTATCTATGAATGTATTCAACTATTTGCCTAACGTAACAAGCACAAAGCGGCCGGAGCTATTCTTTAAAATCTCCAGTCAAATTTTTTTATTCTTTCCATATTTGTCGCAAAAAACATAGCTTAAACAATAATTGTTTCGATAGGTTAAAGAGTAAATTACATCCCTGGCTTGTCTCGTCATAAAAAAAAGACTTTCGATAAAGTTATCTCCTCTGAAATTATTAAGCGAGGAAGGTCCAATTTCGAAGCATGCAATTGTTGAGAAAACACCTTTGGAATCAGTAGAAAATAAAACGAAGTTTCCTTTTGTTACTTTTAATAAACGAAAAGAACAGACAGCTCTCGAAGCTGTCTATTGTTTTTTGGTTAGTAAAGGTTACACAAGAAAAATATTCTTTTTTTTCAATTAAAAGCAACAAAGTAACCGTCCACTTTGGCTCTTTGTTTATTGGCTCTTTGTTTAGAGAATATGTTTTACATTAATTTGAAAGTTATTATTCTTCCCAGTGAGAAATAGCAAATCTTACCTCTTAGACCATTATATTAATGAAAAGGATAATGTCTATAGTATATGTCAGAAAAAAGTTACAGAACATCAAAAAATGGCGAAAGAGTCGTTTTCTTATTTTTAAATAGGTTTAACCCTTTACCTAACATGAAAAGCAGACGACACTTGCAAAAATAATTCTTGAATAACTAATTTTTTTCATTTTTTGTCTCAAATACATAGGTTATGACCCCTCGTTGGAACGAGCTCGACGAGCTCGTTCCAACGAGGGGTCATAACCTATGTTTTTGAGACAAAAAATGAAAAAAAATAATGAAAATTAATTGGCGATTTTTGAGAATAGCGCTGGCCGGTTTTGGCCGTTACGTTAGGTAAAGGGTGAAACAGAGAATAATAGTCAAACGTTCAAACTGATTGGAGAAAATTTGTAAAAAGCCAGCTTCTGTATTTTTATACTCCTCTGCAGGAAAACGCCTGAAATTTGTGAAATGAGGCGCACATCGATGATGCAATTTCGCCAGCATTTCGAAATTTCAATGTTTATATGAAATTCCCATACCCTTAGTGTTAAATTTACTAACAACCTTAGAAAATTAAGGGGAGCTAACTTTCCTGCAAATATCTGCCAATGACGACAATTGTCAACCATGATAAGCTAGTCTTAGATCACAATCTATATTATGCAAAGGACTAGCGGAGAGGATATTTATATTATAATGTCTGTTGCTATTGGTCCATATATCTTGTAGGTATGGTCCGCACTCTTTCACCCGGAGTACGTGGGAAGTGGAATATCGCTAAAACTCTCATAGCGTGTAGTTTTTACCAAATAAATACATGGCTTCCAAAAATAAAATAACTTGCTCTCTGAAGTACAAGCAATATGTCAGCCAATGGATCTCCGGGTTCACTACCCATGTTCTCTTCCCTGTATATACCCTCCCCCATACATTGTACAGGAATGGCACTTTATATATATCTCTACCAAACTACAACAATAGACATGGGCGTCGCGAAGATGACCAGTGGGGTGGGGGCTGCGGTGGTGGTGGTTTGGTGAAAACCGGAATTGTCTCAAATGCGATGGCTCAAATCCCAACTGATTAAATATTCGAACTACATCATCAAGATACGTCTTCGTCAAAAGCAGGCCTTGATTACAGAGATGGAATATTCGTTAGTCGGGATTACAGTTAAAAAACTCATGACCCCATGGATATTTATTTTTGGAGGCACTTTCTCATTTGAGTACCGAACCAAACCAGTAAGACCAGAATTGAGTGTCAGAGCGGTCCATTTGTATGACCGACTGTGTGTGACTTACATTACAGTAATTACGTGGGCAGTGATGTCCACGCATACATTTACCAGGTAATAAAAATCATCATCAGCAAATTGTAATTAATGAAGCACCGGGTTGTACCCGGTGCTTGCTTCATTAATTAAATTTTTGCTTCATTAAATACATTTTTGAAGTAATTATTATTCCTATAATTAGTGTTAGGAATCGAATATTATTCCGTCCTTGAAAATATTGCCCACCCGTGGAAAGTGACCAGTCCACGGCGGCCGTACTGTAAGTCCGACTATCAAATCTAGTCTCGTAAGAAAATACCTGACTACTAGCAAGAGCGAATCAATATACAATACAATACAATAAACTTTATTCACTTTTCGGAATAAATACACAGTGGGCTTTCGCCCATAAGTGGAAACAAAATATATATGAGTGGCGCATGCGCCGATATGCACGAAACCCTGAAATTCCTGAAATTTCCCTAACTTATCCTTGTAAAAATTACTTTGTGAGTGCAAACCCTGCCAAGATTCATATGATACTCTGCCTACATGAACAGAAGTACAGGACATACATGGTATGATCGCTCTAATGATGCACAGGCCAGATCCAATGCCCGAGAGCAGTGGATCGGGTCTACGCATCATGAGGTCGGCCTAACTAATATATGATCCCGCACCTTTAAGGCAGTTGCTATATAATTATTTTTTCCTACTGTCCAATTTTGGCAGCTCAACTATTTTATCTTTTCCAATAATAGGGCCCAATAAATTTAGTGCTTATATCACTTAATCCACCACATTCTAACAGAAAATGAAATTCGTCTTCATCACAGCCATTATTACATAATTTACACAACCTAGCATTTCTTGCACTTCCCGCATATCTACCCACCTCAATATTTAATTTGTGTGATGAAATCCGCAACCTAGTTATAAAACATCTTAAGTTAAATGGTAAATCTTGAGAAATGTAGTTTTGGATTTCAAAATTTTCAAAGATATGCTTATAGAGGTATGACTACAACCCAACCGAAAATTTCCTGACTGTAGAAATTTCTGGAGGGGGTTATACCCCTACCCCCTTCGCTACGCCCCTGAACATAGATTATATTTGAATCTCGAACCTTCTCAAGACACCCCAGCCCCAGCCCCAACCCCGGCTCTATTCCGCACGACATTCCAGAATAAATAAAAATTATAAACAATACTGGGACTGTACGCATTACAGTTACAGAAATATTGAAGAGAATAAAGTTTGTTTGTTCGACTTTTTTGAGGAAATCGTTGCTTGTCCATTCGTGGATTCAACAGTCATGAATTTGGTGCTTGAAGTTTTGCTGAGGTTCCTCTTGTGCCTGCTTAGCTTACAGCAACACGATAGTATTTCTAGAAAACCTTTTCTATATTTCTTACTGAAGAAACAGTAAATAAATGGATTCATTCCGCTATTGGCTAGTCCCAGCCATTGCGAAATAGGTAAAATTACTTGAAAAATGACTTCAACGGGTTTCGAGTTCACGGTAAGACTGCCAAAATATATAACCAGATAGGTAGCATGTAACGGCAACCATGACAACGTAAACATAATGACAACTGCAGCGACCATTTTGGCCACCTTGATACGTGACCTCTTTATTATTCCGCTGGTGTTGTCTACCCCAGGAGCCTGTCGTCTCCAAACACGCAAAATTATAAGGACATAACAAACTGCAACAATGGTTAGAGGCAATATGTAACATGCCAAGAATACTGTTCCAACAAAATATCCTCTCTGACTGTCGTAATCCGGCCATATCTGATTACAAATCTGAAGTGCACTACCTTCATGCTTGAAGGTTTGATAAAAGATCAAGTTAGGCGTCATCAGAGTGCAGGCGACGATCCATATCCCTGCTACTGTCATCTTCGCTGTGCGACTCGTGAACTTCCGTCGGAAAGATTTACAAATCGCAAGGTACCTGTAATGGAACAAATGTTTTATTATTATTATTATTATTATTATTGTATTATTATTATTATTATTATCACAGATCAATGAAAAACAGCAGTGAGGGGCTCGGGTTCTCCTGGCAGAGTCAGAAATTTAGCTGCCACCTAAAGCTTCGTCTTCAGTCTTAATTATTATTATTACCACATAAAAGACGATCTCTCACAGTAAAATGTACCGGTCAAATGTAAATGAAAAGTACGTTTAAATGGTTTTGCAATAAGCTGCCATTCCCATCACCATAAATGCAATAAGCTGCCCCTTCTATCACCATAAAGACATAAACTCGTGATAGAACTGTCACTGCTTTGTAAGTAGTAATCTTGCAAAAAGTATTTCAGTTATTCTTTACAACATGTACTCTACAGTTGAAACGAGAGGTCCTGTCATGAAATGTACACAAATAGTACGCCGATCTTCGCGTTAATCTACGCGTTAATCTACGCGTTATGACCATAGTAAGGCTATCAAATTCTGTACATATGGCCTGTGCACAAGCAATGTTTCAGCCAATGGACCTCCGGGTAACACGGAGGCCCATTGGCAGAAACATTGCCTGTGTTTGCTATGAGTAACCAGGAGAACCTGGCGTGCTTTGTATGCCATTCGATATGGCAATTGCGCACAATTCCTACGCGCAATTAAGCCTAGATAAGCGCTCAGTTCGTGATAGGACGTCTAGTTTTAATTATATTAAATCGGAAAAAGTTGATAAATATAAATAAAATATGGATGTGCTGCGTTAACCCACCACGTTTGTACGTGCGCAAGTGTCAATGTGCTGTTACGCGAGCGCATGTGTGTATCAGGGTCAAAGATCCCCCCTTCTCTTGTGCTTAATATCAAAACACATGATGTGCATTCAGCTGTGTCTTGTTTCGTACGTTTACGTGTTTGTCTGCCACGTATTTCTGTGTGGAAGGGTTTGAGTGTTCACTGCGTATAAATTGTTTTCGAAAGCGTGTAATGTTATCTAAGTAGTAACGTAAACAAATCGTAACTAAGCACACGCTTGTATCCTGCAGTTACAAGATACAGGGTTTGTATCGGAGGCTCCTAATATACGATGTATTCGGGTAGTTACGGACTCAATACATGCTTATGGTTTAATCCCGATTGTCCCACTTTCGGATTTTAGTTCATGTCCCGACACTCCCACTCTTGGGTTTGAAAATAGTTATAGTCGTTATCATAACTTGAACACAACTCACCGCTGCTTATCGATCATGATTAAAACAGCTATCAGTATTTTTATGAGAGCTGACTTTTCGTGATTAGCAATTGTGATAGTGTATCTGGAAGGCTGGCACAACAACAACAACAAAAAATACGAACCGCACATCCAAACATTTTCCATTTAACTGACCACCTCAAAGAAATCCAGGCCTACAATGAAGTCACGCAAATGCAGCTTAGTGCAGGTGGACCCCCTCCAGCAAAGAGGAGGAGATAAAGAAACATTCATGGCAGACTACAGGTCCTGAAAAAGAGCTTCCCCTGAGTTCCCAAGTGTTATATGTGCCTACTGGCACATAGAACACATTTGAACTCAGGGGACGAGAGGTTGTTGAATGGCGAAACAAACATTACAGAATATACTACGTCTGCTTTCAACATGTATTTAAATTTTATAATAATAACTTTTTTGATGTACAAAAATATCATGTAAATTGATGAGTGTTTTGATGAACAAAAATATCTAGCATAGTTTATTGATGCTGTATCAAAATACCAACTTCTTGTTCTGTTCACCAATGAAACAGCAAAATACGTGAAACAAGCTATAAGAGAAAATATTTGATCTAGCCCGGGGGGGGGGGGGGGGGCACCAAAAATTTGCAAGACGTGACGTGGGGGTGGGTGGGTCTCTTGAGTGCGCCAAAAATGTGCATTTCCAACTTGTGCAATTTTTTGATTTTTTAAAAAAATATTTCAATTTATCAGCTAATATATACCATCATTTGTATTTCAAACCTTAAAGATGATGTTGTACATCACACTCTTAACATAAATACAACATCAGGAGGCTTTATATGTGAGAATATTGGGCTTAATCTGGGAAAATGTCACACGTTACTATGGGGTGGGTGTCTTGTTCGAAATGTAGAAAATGTGCAGACAATATTTTGGGAAAATTCTCTCTGATGCACTAAATTCAACCCAAGTTATTAATTAATTAATTAATTAATTAATTTATTTATTGGTGTTTAACATCACTTTAACAACCAGGGACATATCGTGTCTGTGACAGGTTTACGGGTGGAGGAAGCCAGAGTACCCGGAGAGAACCACCGCGCAACGACGAGCAGCTGTCAGCTCTTCAATATCATAACCCACGACTGTACTACACACTGCACAGCGTACTGCGTACTACACAGCACAGACAGGGTTAGATTGGCTGAAGACATGTGCACCTCGGCGTGCAGTACGTCTCAGCACACAGCGTCATCGTGCCCCCACGTGGGCAATTGGGGTAAGTTTATTTTGGATTTTAATGGGAGAGTGTGGGGTGGGTGTCTGAGAACGGTAGTAGAAAATTTGCACGTAGTGGGTGGGTGGGTGTAAAAAGGAGCCGAATAAAAAATAGGACGTCACGTCTTGCAAATTTTTGTCTAGCCGCTGGAAAACTAATTAACAAAATCCCGACTGTTCCACTCTCTTTATGTCCTAAAATTAGAAAGTGGGACATTCGGGATAACACCATGCTTATTGTAAAATAAATCGAAGTAAATGTTCATATATCTCACCCGAGAACCGCAACAAATCAGCGGCCGGTCAAAGTGTTATTATTATTATCCTTGAAAAGACCTGGAAAACAAATATCAGTGTTGCTAAGTAACCCAGCTAATTAACTTGCGGAGTCACAACAGATAAAAAAATAATAACACTTTGGCCGGCCGCTGATTTGTCGCGGTTCTCGGATGAGAAGGCCTTGGTTACCCCTGTACTCCCAACTGCCTCCCTATTCCCACGCTTCTTCTCTCCTCCCAACACTAGGAGACGAACAGCTTGATGACATCCCTTGCTCCATTCTTCCCAATCTCTCCGATTAGCATAGTAACCCTCTCCTTTGAGTCTCCCACTAACTACATGTCCTTCATTCTCCCATCCCACTTCCCCATTATACTCCCAACTGGTGAATCTTATTCTGTAAGACTGGTATTTTGGGCATTCTACAAGAAAGTGTTCCAGGGTCTCCACCACGCCAAATTACACATCTGGCACTCCTTTTCCCAATTTTTCCCCTCAGCTCCAGGGACCGCGACCTCAGCTTGAACAACAATGAACCCAAACGGGCCATCAAGGTACTCTTCAAAACCAGGCTTCTCTTTATCACGCAGGCCACCCAAAGACCTCTTTGATTTGACCCCCCTCTCGCCAATTACGGTTACAATCCTCCATGACCCTTTCTCTGACGACTTTTTTACCCTGGTTTGCCCCAACGTCCAGGTCCGAGATCTCCAATGAGTAGTTGTCTAGTAGCTCCCTCACTTCGACCATCCACCCCGTCTTGATATTTGAAATGAAAATTCACAGGAACATTACTTTACACCATCGGCTGTCGGGGAGATTTACCAAATAATTAAGATAACCGAGTTTCAATAGGTCTATCCTGTCCTTGTTCCTCATCCACCCAAGCTCACCGCTGATTGCTTCTAGCGTTGTGGCATTACTCGACCCCGTTATCCATCGGCCTGCATCGTTCTGCAGGATTTCCAAGCTCTTTACGGCCGTCTGGTATAGGGGTACCACTTCAGTTCCGTATGTTATACTTGGTAGACCCACCATTTCCCAAATGGTTTTCCCCACGAAAACCTTATTGAAACTGTTTCCCCCTATAAGTTTCATTTGCTTAAGGAATCGCTTCCCCTTCAGAATCAATTTATTTATTAAAATACGGACAAGTTACAACATTCTAATTAAGTTCAATTGTTTCTCTAATTAATGTTACTGTTTGCATCCTTTCTCGAATGAGCAAATGTCAATGTTCTTGATTATGTAATAACTCTTTACAAATCCCCCGTGGTGTTTGAAATTGCTTTTTATTTCCGAATTATTTTTGCAAAAACTTGCGGTCTCAGCTGTCAGCTTAATGGAAATGTCACGACATGAACAGAAAGCTATAGCGCTCGTTCAATTCTAGAAGCCTTTATTACCCTCAGCACGATGTAGTGATCACATGCGTTTTAGATCCAAAATCCATTACTCGGAACCATGCATGCGCTCAGATTAACACTTGGTCGCCGAGTATTTTATATCATCCATTGAATACAGTCATGGGTGATGTAGTTGAGATACTTTTAACTCGACCATCCTCTTCTCGACCATCCCACCAGAAAAAAGTATCTGCACCATTACTCACCATTCGGCCACTTAGCGCATTAAAGAGACCGTTGACAAAAGATAGATTTTAGCCACACGAAGATTCAAAATTCGATTCCCAGTGATTCGATGCGAGTCGCGCTGATTCGGAACTTTCCGTTGGTCGAGAAGTCCTGAAAATCCTTCTCTTGAACTCCTTTTCAGTCATCAGATCTCCTGTACATGAGACCTGGTGATAGAAGAAAAGTTTAACCCATTACCCGATGAATCGGCCGCTTCTGCCCGCGTAATCTGCAAATTCAGTAGCTGAAAAAATACTATTTTTCAAAACAGTTCAACAAAACATACCATGTGACCTCTTTTTGGAACGAGCTCGTTCCAATGGGGTCACATGATATGGTTTTGTTGAAATTTAAAAAAAAGTTAAGAAATGTTATTTAAAATAATAAATTTTGATATCGTCTGCGTTGGGTAAAGAGTTAAGGAGGTTCCGCTTCTTAAGCTACTTTGATTCCGTCCTGGAATATTCTGCTTTTTTGATTGACCTGTCCCATCAGACTCGTCTAAATGCAATACTTGAGTGAAGACTGCGACCTTCACAATTGAAAGAAGGAGCAATATTCACAATCTGAAGATCCGTAGTGTCAGATTCGAGATTCGGTTCGCAATCATCTGTCCGATTTGTTTCGATCCGAGTTTGCAGGAACCTAACTTTAATCTCTTCTTCTAAAACATGTAGAGACGATACTTTCAAAACACTTTCTTAAGTAGCTAAGGCCCCAAAAATGTTTTGATTCTCAGGCAATCCCACACTGAAATTGACTTGCAATGTCTTCCAATATTATTACAAAATCAGGAGACTCGAAACTTTTTGCGTTTTTTAAATGATGTATTTAACTGAAATCTGAATAGCATAACTAAAGATACTCTACACCCTGTGGCTTTGGCTGCCTATGTAGGCAGCCAAGACTTGCTTAGAAACAACTGCCAAGGCATTTAGAATGCAAATTGCAAGTTTCCCCAGAAACAGCACGTTGGGGCACCTGTTCTGTTGCAGTGAAAAGTCGGAATTAGGCCCATGAGTGTTAAAATCAAATGAGTTAATTTGTATAATTCTGCACCTTCTATATATATTCTGTGTGTGAAAAGACAATGGAAGCCCTTCAATCCATGATCAGTATATGCAAGAAAAAGAAAACTTAAAAATAAAACCATTCTCCCTCAGTGATTTAAAAAAAAAAAAAACTTCCATGAGAATCAATTAATTTATTTTTTGCCTCCAGAGCATAGCTTATGATTCATCAACGGAACGAGTTCGACGTATTGTATACCATGTAATGTTCCAAAATATGTTTGCAAACTATGGTAATACCCTCGTATACTACAATATTTTGGTATAATGACGTTGTGTGCAATGTTCACTGCTCTCTGTACAACAAAATTGCTAGAACACCAGCGAAAACCATCGCAACTCAGTCTGTTCCCCCACCCTCACACGAAAGGTGGCGTTAGGCCAACCAACGCGTAACTCCTCTCATCGGTGACGTTTAGTGACGTGAAAGGTGTTACGATGTGGCAGTAGTCACAGCGTCACAGCATTCCCATTCTCAAACATCAAACGAAGGCTGGCGCGAAACCTTATAACACGGTATCAGCTTAGCAGTCTCGGCACTGGTTTAACTAAAATATATTGTGGGCCTAACTATTCAGTTTGCATTGCGATGAACATGCACGCTGACCCCTTCAGCTTCCAGGGGACTTTAGTAGGTCCCACGTCTCCTATTTATTTATTTATTTATTTATTTATTTATTTATTTATTTATTTATTTATTTATTTATTTATTTATTGGGATTTTATGACACTTTCGACAGCCAGGGTCACCTCGTCTCGGACAGTTTTACGGGTGGAGGAAGCCGGGGTACCCGGAGAGAGCCGTCGAGCAACTGTGCCCAACGTACTAACTCCGCACAAGCAGGGTTAGCATTGGTTGAAGACAAGTGCACCACCGACGTACAGTACGACTTAGTACACGGAGCCACCGTGCCCCTACATGGGCAATCGGGATTAAGTGCCTTGCCCAAGGACACAACGCATTAACCCCCGACGGGGATTGAACCGTGAACTTTTCGTTTTGAAGTCCAATTCCGTAAATTGAGCAACCACTTCCACGTCTCCTAATCGCAATGGCTAGATCCGACTCTGGTTAATGTCCTTTCATCAGCTGGTGGTGCACGTTCTATGGAAAAAAAAAAACAATACGATATTTGTGGTGTGGTCTGAGGGCCAATTACAACCTTAATTTCGCCCAGACTGTTACGTTACCAAATCGTCACCTGAGTTTCAGTGTGTTCTATGTGCCTACTGGCACATAGAACACATTGGAATTCAGGGGGCGAAATGTCACCACACTACTAAAAGTTTCGGCAATGAGCGTTGTCGTAGCGTCATATGAAGGTACGCCCGATGGCCATACCCAGCAAGCACTATTCACAAAAATTGCCTTTCAGATTTTATTATTTTTTAATTTTTGACTATAAACCTCAACATATGATCCCATCGTTGTTTGTAAATGACGTTCATGTGAATGTTGAGATCTATATTACAATAGTTGAAAATATTTTGTGGAGAAAATAGACGAAGGCCTATTCATATTACAATACACTTTGCTAGTGCTGAGGTCATATCAGATTATCATATATATAATGATAAAAAGTTAAACTTTCCTATCTTTGACGTTGCTTTTTAATGGGGTACGGGTAAAAGTCTTTAACACAAAGGACAAAGAGTTACATCCCCTGAACCATGACCCTCTAGCCACGCCCATGCATCCGTTGAGTGTAGCGGACCGGACCGGACCGCCAGTGGTGATCCGGTCCAGGGGTGAGGTTGTCCAATCCGGTCCGGTCCAACCCTAGGTGGTCCGATATTCTTGCCTGGACCGGTTCCTGACCGGTCCAATCATTATAAAAAACCTAAAATGAAGTGAAATGTGTTAAAATCTTGCTTTTGGTAATACCAAATTAAGATTTTAACACATTTGCTTTATTTCAGATATTTTATAATGATTGAATTGGTATACGCGTTTGTGTTAAAGAAAGCATCAAGTTATTGCCATCTGACGGGCAAGCTTGGTAACTTTGGGCATGTTATATAATACATTGTATGCACATTGTGGAAATGTGTAGTGTGTTTTGAAATGTTTTCTCATATACATCATTATAGAGACGTTAGGAAGCGAATAAACGTGCTTACAATTTGTGACTGTGACTCACTGTGGAGTCTGTAGTTCACGTTTCCCGCTATCCTCACATGCTATATGTCATAACGTGAATTGCAGACTAAATGTTATTAGTGATGAAAGACTTGGAGAATTTTCACTATCTATCTTTAAGTTCTTAACCCAATCATATACAATATATTATATAGTATATGATTGGGTTAAGAACTTAAAGATAGATAGTGCAAATGCTCCAAGTCTTTCAGCACAAAAATGTTTTGTTCTTAGCATTGGCACCTGACATATTCCAGATAGATTGGTCAATTTCCGACATGGAGGTATGCGTACCGGTATTCGGTATTGGATGTAGTGACTTGGAGTTGGATATTGCCAACCACAGGCTATATCGCGATTTACAACCTATCTTCAGTACATTGAAATGTATGAGTCTATAAGGGTTAGTTGACAACTTGACATTATAATTCCTAATTCCTTATCTTGTCTTACACCAGTCATTGTCACTAGCAATATGCACACCATTACCTATTGGAATTACGAAACCACTTATACAACTACCATGTTCTCGACATTTTGGCCCATATCTGACACATTGGGTATTACCCAAATTAACCAGTGTGTCAGATATAGGCCCAAATGTCGAGAACATGGTAATTGTTTAACCCTTTACCCAACGTAACGGCCCAAACCGGCCAGCGATATTCTCAAAAATCGCCTATTAATTTTCAAAATATTTTCATTTTTTGTCTCAAAAACATAGGTTATGACCCCTCGTTGGAACGAGCTCGTCGAGCTCGTTCCAACGAGGGGTCATAACCTATGTTTTTGAGACAAAAAATGAAAAAAATTAGTTATTCAAGAATTGTTTTTGCAAGTGTCGTCTGCTTTTCATGTGAGGTAAAGGGTTAAGCGGTTTCGTAATTTCAGACATTGTCATTTCAGAGATCAAATGTTAAAAAGGATATTTCTGTACAACGCTTATTCGTTTCATCAAGGATCGTTGTTTTTGTCCTGGATGCAAGCTGTCAAGTTAGAGAAGATGACTGTATGAAACGCGTTTTAGAAAGTGGCCCGCTAAACATCTAACCTCTAAAGCGGCAATGTCTGACTTTATAAAACGGCTTATTGTTATCGATAATGTATATTGTAGACTACATCGTCGGTTGCCCATTTGCCCCAACCAGAATAAAACTGTAACTATCGTCTTATATTTGTGTAATCTGAAATGCATAATTATTGTAAACTGGTCACTTGCCAATGTGCAATTATAAACAGAAAAATAATTCCAAAACACTTGCAATTGTTAACTTGTTGCATCATGTTTATTGTTGATTGCCACACAAGAGTCACATAAACAGTAAACACAATACACATATATTCCTTGTCAGTCAGGCATTTCATAGGTTTTCAAATCCTTCTTATTGGACAAGACGCTTGGAATTCCCGCAGTTGAACAAACTACGCATCCGTAGGTTATGGGGAAAGTGGCGCTTCCCAACATTGTCATGCAAAAATGATAACTTAGCTACCGTATCGGGTAATAGACGATTTCGTATTGAAATAATAATGTCTCCTTAACACTGAACAAGCACTCACTTGGCACACTAGTAGCAACATAAACTTTTTCACCAATTCAGACATGTATGGAAGCGTATCTTTATGTTACTTCCACCAATCAAGTGGATTCGTATTTATTCCAGCGCACGGCGGGGCATTGTACCTACTAATTTCTGTCACTGCGATGTCTGAATTGCTCGAATTACGTGACACGTGTGCTCCAAGCATGGTGCAAAGAAGACGGCCAAGTCCTTTCTCTTCGCATGGTTTTGGTGCTGTCGGATCCCCAACATCTGGCACCACAGAATCACTTCCACAAGTATCTAATGCCTGCGCTTTCATACACCCGATTAGCCCCGTAAGTTCTGATGTCACCTTTGCCTCAATAGTCGATCTCGCCTCCAACTTGTGACCGAAAGCACGGAAACGAGGGTCCACATATGACCTCATGTCCGCTTGATTTTCCTAATTTTTCATATCGAAGTATTTGCTCATCTTCAGTTTTGCTTGCTCCTTGAATTTCTTGATTCCGGGAGAGTTATTTACTTTCGTTTCCAAGTGTTGCCCTAACATTGCTACAGCTGGTCCAACCGCCGATATTGCCACATACAAGGAGAAACTCATCCAAACCGTTACATAATAAAATGGTCGTAGTAGTGAAATTAGCTCGTAGCCGAGATTCCACTCAACTTCAGTGGGAAAGTAAGTGGGTTTTAGAACATTCCTGTGAGGCAGGGTATCACCTACAATGGTGGTTATAATGTATCTAAGTTCCAAAAGTCTTGACAACATTAAATACGTTGAGTTCCATTGGGTGCATACATCTTGAATGAGTCTCAATGTCTTAAGTTTCTTTTCTCGTTGTACAGCCTCCATTTTATCAAGCAAGACCATACTCTTGTGGAAGTGCATTACCAGTTTCTTATGCCGGTCTATGGCTTCAGTTACTCCCCGCACATTAAGCCCATGTACAGCTAAGTTCAAAACATGGCCGATGCATGGAAATCGTTCAACATGTAAGAAGTCTCCTCAACATTTGATGTTCGAACTGACATTGTCGCATGTTGCCGCTACTAACTTGTCTCTCGGTAGCTCCCATGTGTCCAACTTTGTCAGCAATACTTTCCCCTGAATGTTCTCTTGTAAAAGATACAGCTCCAAGTCTAACACTCTCTAATTCCTATGAATTTGAAATGAAATGTACAATCAAACTGATGCATGAATGCCTTGACTTAGATGTCCATATATCAAAAGTAGCACAGAAGTATGTGATGTTTTTTTCAAATAGTTTCTGCACTGTAGCTTTCCTATCGTCGTATAGTTTTGTGATCTCATTGTCTATTGTATCTCTCGAAGGAACTATGAATCTTGAATTTAATGTGTAAGATTACTGTAGAAATCCATGGTCATTCCCTATAGATACAGGCTGAATATCTGAACATATCATCTCATCGAGATTCCGTTTACATTACCCGTAACGAAGACTATCTTTCTTGTAGTATTCTTCTGACTCGAACTCGGATTCACCGACTGTAATTCCTTGTGGAAGCGGGATAGATTCGGATGATGATGCAGTTGAGGATGTCTTTTTTACAGAGTTCAACATGGACGTGTGTCTTTTGGCTGGTGGTCCAACAAGACTGTATCGAAAATGTCTTTATGGTGCCTCTTAAAATGTTTTTTAAGTTGAACTGACCACCACCACCTTTCTTTATATTTTCCACACATTTTCACATCGGTAAACACCAGCTGAATCATGAATACAGATAGCCATATATTCGCCAGGTGCGAGTGCCGTAGTGTCCTGTGGTTTGGTATCGTTCCTGTACTTGTCGCTGTATTAGAATTACTGGGCGATTCACTAATTTCACTAGAATGCGTATCATTCGACTTTCTAGAAGGCTCCATTATTATTTTAAATTATAACAACTGGTTATGCTATATTTTAAACAAACGACCGGTAGGTAGAGTTACAGAATTACAAATGATTTATTTGGAACCATCTGGCATCTGGCATCTGCCAACGGCCCAACACTCAAGTCAGTGAACTTTTGCCATGTGACATCGTCGTGATTGAAGATTGTTATTTTGTTACTAAACCAAGTCTGAAGTCAGTGGAATCAAAAGACAGAGGCGATACTTGGTAGTCAGTGTCGTTTGACGTCACCGACATTAAAGAATGTATCAGACGAGCTGCTATGAGATCTCACACCAGATGACCAGACATTTGCGTCTGTGTGTATTGAGTCTATTGACTGGTGATTGGGGCTTCGGATTTCCGTACCAGATAACCCCAGTGATAAAGCTAGACATACATATGTGTATTAAAGTCTGCGAACCGGTCCAGTACCGGACCGCCATGTGTGGACCGGTCCAATGATGGCGGTCCGGTCCGGTCCGCGATCCGGCACTGGACCGCGGACCGTGCCAGTTTTTTGCGGTCCAGTCCGCATCCCTACTTTAGTGGAACATGGCGTCATCTGCATTGATAAAGCATTGCAGACGGCGCCTTGTTCCTCTCCAAGGACTATATAAGAAAATGCCATGTGTCGTCAAAAAATTACTTGATAATATATATAAGAAATATTTAGTTATCAATTAAAATCAAATCGAAAAGAAATAGAAAAAAAACTTCAAACGTTGAAATACAAATATAATTTAAAAAAAAATGAGGGATATTGCCCCCATTTGTTATTCTACCTGAGGACTTTATGTTGCGGGCTTTTGTGTTAATTTGTTTTGTCTTGAGAGTTTTTGCCTTGAGAATATTTTTCTTGATGACTTTACTCCGATAGTCCTTTGTCAGAGGGTCAGGATCCTGGATCAAAATGCTTTCACATCCATATAATTCATGCACAACTATAAGTAGAGTTTCGGTAATCCTGGATTATCTTCTGTAGTTTGGGAAGTGTAATACTCAACAAAGGAGGCCAATTAATTTTGGAAGCAATTTTATGCATCTACATTTTGTTTTGTTTTTCTGAGAGTGGGATGTCGTTTTCTGTGACAGCTGTAAACAACAGGATGCTGGCTATTACAGAAAATTAAAAAAAAAATGATTGAACCTGATAAATTGTAACTTTTTAAAGTTTTATGATTCTTCATTTTTTTTAAGATTACTGATCTTTATCTCCAACAATATAGGAACCATTTAAAAGAAATTCCCTGACAACTGCAAATAATAAAATACATGACAACATTTCTGAGATCCAGTTCATTGTGATCAAGATTTTTTTGTCTAAAAGTCTTTTTCGCATTTGTTACATTTCCCGCCATAACAAAGGAATTTGATGTCAGGTAAAAACAAAGACAGAACGGCTTCTGACTTTTTAAAGGAATAAATCATTCTAAATTTCAGCCGAAAATCTCAAAATTAACTATCATGCGAGTTCGATGCAAGGTATTGTTTAAACATTGTTGGAAAAAGTTATTACACTGAATACTCGGAAAGAACCACCGAGCACCGGCGAGCAAATGTCAGACTCCCCAACGTACTAACTCGCCGAAAGAGGGTTAGCATTGGTTGTTGGTTGAAGACAAGTGCACTATTAACAGGCAGTACACCTTAGTACACACTGCCACCGCCACCCCCCCCCCCCCCCCCCAACCATTGAAGGCAATCGGGATTAAGTGCCTTGCCCACGGACACAACGCAGTTACCCTTAATGGGGAGCGAATCTTTGACCTTTTCGTTTAAAGTACAATGCTGCAACCACTGTGCCACTGCAATCCCTTATTTATTTTAAGAAAATTAGGAATGTTTTAGAGGGGATAGGGTGTGTCAGGTTAGCCCTCCCCTGAATCCGTCACAGGTTTTTTGTGTAGATGTGATAGTTAACAACATAACATAAATATTGATTTTCAAGAAAAAGAGAAGTATACCTGTCAATTGCTATTGCAGCCAATGTGTTGACAGAAGCATTAACTGAGACGTGCATTAGGTATGGTACAACCTTGCAAAGAAATGCTCCATACATCCACCCTGAAAAATAAACACAGAGAGAGAGAGAGAGAGGAATTAGAATGTAATTTAAGCAGCTGAATGTATTGTATTCAACATGAGAAGAGTTTTGCAGAGCACCGTAGGCTTCGCAAACGGAATTTTTTTTCGTCTTATCAGCTTGTTTGGAATTACATCTGAGATCTCTTGCAAAACCCAAGTATATGCGTACATGTGCATTCGAAAGAGTAGTTTAAGACCTTATCATTCTATAATACAGGTTTGAAAGGGGTTAAACACGGACGTACTGAAGATGATCGATTTGGTGGAAGGGGTGTAAACCTGATTTCTCCCGACTGTGATGACTTAAATTCTGACTGATTTAATATTTTACAGTTTATTGAGGTTTAACCCTTTACCCAACGAATAGGCCACACCCGCCCGTGTAATATGCAAATTCAACAGCAGAAAAAATACTATTTTTAAAAAAATGTCAATAAAACCATATCATGTGACCCCTCTTTGGCACGTGATCGTCGAGCTCGTTCCAAAGAGAGGTCATATGATATGGTTTTGTTGAAATTTTTCGAAAAATTTAAAAAAATGATATTTAAAATAATAAATTTTGATATCGTCTGTGTTGGGTAAAGGGTTAACGGCACTTTCGACAGCCAGGGTGCACGTCGACGGTGCACTTGTCTTCAACCAATGCTAAACCTGCTTGTGCGGTGTTAGTACGTTGGGGAGTCTGACAGTTGTTCGCCGCTGCTCGGTGGTTCTCGCCAGGTTCTCAGGTTTCCTACACCCGTAAAACTGCCCGACACGAGGTGACCCGGCTGTGAAAAGTGTTCGTTAAATCAATCCCAATAAAAAATCTGAATCAGTGACTAATCTTAGTTGATGCTAATTTCTTAAAAACAAGTTGTTTAGGTATATGTTAAATATAGAATAAACATATAGTGTTTTCAAGTAAAAAAAAAAAATTCTGCAAGTTGGATTAAGAATGAAACCGACGAGCCTCTGGTGAGTCAGTTTCATTCTTAATCCTACGAGTAGAATTTTTTTACTTGAAAACACTATGTGTTTATTTTGTTTATCCCATAAATCATTTCCAGGACAGTCGCGGCGAAATCGTGCTGTTACTCACTGCAAAACACCGCGAGAAGTGAGGAGCACATTAGTCCAATTTGATCGACAAGCAAAACTTCCAAAAATAAACAAGGCGCAGTGATACATTTCTGTCTAAAAATAATTCCCCTACGGTCTTGAGCTAAATTTGCAGAAATACTTTATTAAATGAACAATTTGTATCTTTCATATTTTCGTTGTTTACTGTTGTTTTTTCCGTCGTCGCTTAACTTGAGTTTCATAAACAAAGCGGACGACACGTGCATTTGTTTGTTTACACTTTCCTAATTTGGAAAATGAAACATCACTCATCATGCCCCCGCCTTTCACATTCCAACTTGTATGCTTTTCAATGCTTGGTTTTCAAGTAAAAAAACAATATTCTGCAAGTGGAATCAAGAATGAAATCGACGAGCCTCTGGCGAGTCGGTTTCATTCTTTATCCTACGAGTAGAAATTTTTTTTTACTTGAAAACACTATGCGTTTATTTTGTTTATCCCATAAATCATTTCCAGGGCAGTCGCGGCGAAATCGTGCTGTTACTCGCTGCAAAACACTGCGAGAAGTGAGGGGCACATTAGTCCAATTTGATCGACAAGCAAAACTTCCAAAAATAAACAAGGCGCAGTGATATGTTTCTGTCTAAAAATAATTCCCTTACAATCTTGAGCAGTGGTGGTGACTAGTGAGACTGAAATTGGCATGGGTGTTGACATGGTTTCAGATGCTATTTATGTTAATATATCGAATATTACACCCAATGGTTATTTTCAATATTATTTGTGCACACTTTCCATCTGAACTATACGTTTTGCGAGGTAACAAAGATGACAGAAACCAAGTTATATTCCAGTAAAGATTCGAATAGAAACGAATCAGGCAGACGATTCCGAATCGAACCGGATACCAACTTAAGATTCGAAATCAAATCGATTCTCGAAGCTTCGCAGGGCCCAAGTGCATGGAGAGTGGATTATCAACAAAATCCAAACGGAGTGATGTTTGAAGAAGCAACGATTCACGAACACAAGCAAGGTTTCAGCCTGAGAACCCTGGGTACTTCTGGTGCTGTCTTGAAGAACACTACAGAGATAGGCCATTGTATTGGAGATCTTGTGGTAATCAGTTCTCTATGTACTGTAGATTGTGAGACAACAGATCCGCACAAAATATCTTCTGTAGAAGAATCGGGACGCAGAGATTTGCAACAATTATCAGATGGAGAGTTGATATTAAGGCGTTTTCAGTCAAAACTTTTTAAAATGGGATCTGTTCAAATTTTGTGTTTCTGACTCAATTTCCTTCACGATTCTAGGGCAAGAATGAATTGGTAGTTTTATCGATAGTTGTCAGATTTGAGGGTGCGTAACTTTTCAGACTGCCACGTATCCTAGTTCAGCGATCTGAACGAAGTGGGTACCCCTGTACGTTCAGATTCCGCCCATTCAAATCTGTGGTAAAATTCCCCAAGTTTTATTGGAAACTCAAAACACGAAAATAGAAATATATATCAAGCGTTCGCCCTTATTACCTGTTGCATTCGATAGAACACGTATTTCCTATCTTTGGGCAGAGTTTATTGATCCAAACTTTGTTTTATCCTTTATTTATCGAGATTTGAACGCGGGTGAAGCGTCCATGTTTTTTGCACAAACCGGAGTTGCTGCCGAAACAAATATCGAGACGGAAACGGAAATACGATCGCATTCGCGCAGAGGAGGACGATTATGATCATTGCGTGGGGGCTTTTCATTATTGGATCTTCAAACTTAATATGCGACCGTTTCTGCGTATCAGATTAATGTATTTGTTTCCTATACTCATTATATGGACTGTCATTGTTTCCAGGCTGAAGATCTTTTCACGACATAGATGATATATGGTATGAAACTGTGATAAATTTAAGTTTTGTTTAGAGAATACTGGGCAATGGGATTCTTTTCTCTACTGGTAGAAGGTGTACCGCTTTAAGTTCTAAAGCAGATAAAACAATTGTGCCCAAACCTTAAGGTTTCATTCTCATAATCTTCCATCAATTTAACTATACTATATATAAAAACATTAATATAAATTTGATTTCGTATATGTGTTTTGCGATATTTCATTCAACAATATTTTTATCTAAAATTAAGTAATTTTTGCTATATTGGAGCACATATATTTAATGGTTTTTGGCCATTGAATATATGTCTTCCAATATACACGCTGAATAATTAACTTGGAGTAGGTATCTTTCGATGTGGGCGTTAAAAACTATGTAGGTGGACATTCAAAGATCACATCAACATTGGGGATGACCGCGCTTTAGTTCTGCCTTCAGTGTCGCGTGGACATTCAAATTTACATGGTGTTGCTCCACAAACTACTTTGGTGCACCGGGCCTTGACAATAACCGTCATATTCCGGTATCCTGTCTTCATAAACCCAGATGTGAAATAATGTAAATACATTTTCATAATATTGAACTGATCTGCGTTAACGAATCCTACATGAGCCTTGTATTGTTGACAAGTTACTGAGACCTGTCCCCGTGGCTGTGAATGGTCTTTGGTTTGATTAGGATTGGTACTAATTAAGAGAAACGGAAAGAGAATGAAGACCTCAGACCACTGCGCACACCAATTAAGAGAAGACGTAAGAAAATGGAGGTCTCGGGCCAAGGCAAAATCCATTGAAGTGTCCTCTGGTTAATACGCGACAGGATGGCCGAATTTGCTACCTCAAAAGGAGACTCAGCATCAGTTCGAATGAAATTGTTTGCAATGAAAATGTATAAATATTTATTTTTTATAAGCGTATATAAGGAGTGTCCATATGGATGGTTAGGCTACAAATATTTTTGACTTTCGCGAAATACAGTACGGCCACCGTGAACTGGTTACTTCCCGCGGGTGGACAATATTTTCACGGTCGCAATAATATTGGATTCCAAAAACTTATTAGAGTAATAATCCCCCCAAAATTAAGTAATGAAGCACCGGGTGCAACCCAGCGCTTCATTAATTAAACTTTTGCTGCTGATGATTTTTAATACCCGGTAAACGTATGCGTGGACATCACTGCCCATGCGTGGATTACGACAATCTACGGTAACTTACTTTAGGCCGAACAGTACATCACATTCATTTCATAGGCAATGTGAGATGTTTTGTGCTCAAGCCCACCAAACTTTGAAGGTGGGGGAGCGTGATACAACAGAAGTCATCAACTCGACATTGAATTCAGACTTGGAATCGTCTGTATTGCGGCAAAGGCGTACTGGGCTAAATCTGTACGGCAATGGTGATTTTATGACTAAGTTCCACAAACTCTGGCCTTTGGGGCGTAGTAGGTAGTACTAGGTACACGAGAGAACACGGGTTCCGTTATTTTAAGAAGAGGAGAAATGTGTTGTTTTCAGGCCTTTCGTTAGACAATATTCCTTTGCAATGTCGCTGGACAAAAAAGTCTTTTATCATATTTCTCTGTACGAATTAAAAAATCAGATCTTCGTATTATTTGAGGCGCGTAACGAGAATTCCGCTTCACTGTGCTTCTAAATGTTTGGTTGGGTGCGTTATTAACCTCACGCCTCGGAAAACTCATTTTTGTGGAACACTATTTCACGTCGTGCTATCTCGAGGAATGGGTAATGGCCATTTGTGTGAGCACATAAGCAAACAGATGAAACTACAATAAAAATATTTTCAATAAAGTTTGATTGTTTGTTAGAGTTAGCTAAGGAATGGGGTGCAGAGGTGTGACACACTCTCAACATTTCTTCCAGTCTGGATATTGGCGTCTGACATACAGTCTTGGGTATCGATTCGCTGTTGCTATAATCACGTACTTTCTTACAAGACGTGATTTGATACTTGGACGTGTGTCACACGCACAGACGTTAAAAAAATGCAGATCTGCAGTACTCAGTTCAGGCTGAGTGATGGTTATGGTGGAGGATCCATAGTGTCCATAGTAACCAACTGGAGTAAGGTGTACAGGGGAGGAAGCCGGAATACCCGGGGAGAACAACCGAGCAGCGGTGAGCAACTGTCAGAATCTACAACGTACAAACTCCGCGCAAGCTGGGTTAGCATTGGTTGAAGACAAGGGAACCATCGACGCACAGTACGCCTTAGTACACAGCGCCGCAGTGCCCCCGTATGGTCACAGGAGGAGGGTAATATTTCATTAGTTGAGAACAAAACCTGCAGCTATTACCTCTTTTAGGCATTTTAGCCTTTTTAGTTCGACTGAACTGAACCATATTTAAAAATGAGTGCGTTTGCCAATAATAGCTCATGCCTATAATTCTTAAAGCACGATTATATTTTTCAAATCCAGAGGCCTGAGAAAAGAGTAATGATCCATTGATACTGAAAACAAGTTATTACATTTGGTGCCGTTGCAATATGAGCCACACTCCCACCTAGTCGCAGTAAATGCTATCGGACTCGGCGATCGGGATGATAGCTGGCATAATATAACACCGATCATAACCGTAGTAGGGCCATGTGAAGCTTCGAAATTCGATTCGAAATCGTTCCGATGAGTCGATTCGAGTCGCATTCGGAAATGTTCATTATGTTCTCAGTATTCTACAAAGCGTCTCCTCTTGAACTCTTCTTCTATCATCAAGTTGTCTCTACAGGATGCCAGATGATAGATTAAGAGCTCAAGAAGGTTCCGCTTCCGTAACTACTGCGATTCCGTTTTAGAATATTTCACATTTTAATTGATTTGCCCAAGCAGACGAGTCGTCACTTCCATTTTTGTAGCTGATGTGTGTGTCGTGATAGAAAATGGAATCTGGTAGAATCTTAAAGGCTACGACCATTGAAAGTTGAACTTCCAATGTCTGTTGATAGAACTTGATATTTCAGATTATATTAGAAGAATCTCAGATTCTACCAGTAGTAACTAGAACTCCAACTTCTACTGGTAGAAATTGTGATCACCTGTCCAAATTTTTCTACAAGTAGAAGTTGGAATTTCAACGTTTGGTTGAAACTGGAATTACCAAATTCAATATTTAATTCCAGCTCTAAACAGTATATGTAAGAATTCTGTTTTAATAGGTAAAAGTCGTAGTCACATGTCGCAGAAAAAAACAGGAATAAACTCCCCAACTTCTTATTTAATGGGCAAATACCGTACTTCAAATTAGTCATGCTGGGCCCCCAACAACACGAATCAGATACCACAGACCCCGATTTCTTTGACCGACTGTGCATATGTGATATAAGCCAGAGTCGCAGCCTCATTACACTCTAAAATCAGTTGGGTTAATAATTAACCCAAATCAACTGGGTTGAGTGAATATGAACCCAACTGGGTTAATATTCGCTTAGCCCGGTTGATTTGGGTTTTCTTGTTTACCCTACTGATTTTAGAGTGCGGAGAGCACGTAATTTCTAGTAAAAACGAATCGTTGTCCGAGACTTCAATCCACGCAGACGAAAATGCCCTCCCTTCAAAAGGTATTGGTGATAGGGGTGCACAACTCTACACCTCCCATTATTTACACACCTAGTGGCATATAGTTAGCTACTAACATATATATGTACGTGACTCTTGACATAAAACTTTGGCTAACCAATGAATATTCAATTTGGAGGCTGCACAGAGTGCACTGTCAAACAAAGTTCCGAACATACTCGGAGTATCTACTGGGCATCTTTGAATTTGTTTTGACATGAGCAGTACCGAAAGGTTAGTCACTTTGAACCTTCAGTAACAAACCTTTCCTGTGTTCCGCCATTCCATTTGCATTGTGGGATTTACATACACAATCTGCCCCGCCAGCTATTGGAGCAAATTGCGTTCAAAAATCCCACAATGCAAATGGAATGGCGGAATGCTGGAAAGGTCTATTTTGTAAGATTATTCATTAGATATGATTTTCTTTCCCAGAATTACCCATTATCAGACCTGACAGTTATGCCTTCAAACTCGTTCGAAATGAATCAAGCTACAGTTGTCCCCCTTTTACCCAGTTACTTTGCGCAACCAATTTGTTCACTTCGAAATCGCTCACTGTTATTCTTCGAAGGCCGTCCGAAAAATTGGTGTTAACAGGCTCAATGGGGTGATTTGAAGCCGAGTTTTTTTATGACGAGGAATTAAAGATGACTACAAGTGAGAACTACAGTTAAAACTAGAAGTCCTGTCACGAACAGTGCGCTTATCTAGGCTTAATCGCACGTAGGAATTGCGCGCAAATGCCATTCAATTGGCACCCAAAGCACGGCAGGTTCTCATGGTTACTCATAGCAAACACAGGCAATGTTTCTGCCAATGGACCTCCGGGTTACCCGGAGGTCCATTGGCTGAAACATTGCTTGTGCTCAGGCCATATGTACAGAATTTGATAGCCTCACTATGGTCATAACGCGTAGATTAATGCGCAGATCAACGTGCTATTTGTACGAATTTTATGACAGGACTTCTAGTTTTAACTGTAGATGGACGAAGAGAAGAAAGAAGAGATTTCTGTAGAAAATTCAACGTAAACTGAGATACAGAGTTGGATGTGGAAATTCGTTCAAGTGTGAGGAGAGAGGAAACTTCAGACTTTAGGAATAGAATGAGAAACAATAACGTTGTCAGAACACCGCAACAGATTTGAGAATATTTTGAAATCATCTGTGGTGTGTTTGATTTAAAGTTACCTCGGGCTGATCTGATATCTCGATTGAAATGAAACTAACCAAGTAATGCCTCTGAATAGCTAACTTATTAATATCCTTTTCAGCTCCAAGAATTGGAAGCGGGGTGAATAGATTTCTTAATAATGTTACTTGATTGGTTTTGTAGCAATAGTGCGTGGATGTAGAATTTTACAGAAAGGAGCGGGAAGGGGGAGGAGGGGAATGGACACTTTTAGTGAAGGATGGGACCTACCTTTGCTTTCAGAACTAGGCCTCATGTTGTTATCAGTGTGAAGGCCTCGTATACTTAAGTGCGAAAATATGATCGCAACATCGGACGCGTGTTGATTTTACAAGGAGATCTGTTGGAATACAACTACCGTTTCCCCCCTCTGTATCGGCCAGGTGTCTCGCTAAAGAATGGGATGTAGAGGTGTGACATCCCGCAATAATGTTTCCTGTCTGGACATGGACGTCTGACTTGGAGTCTTTAGTATCGTTTCGCTGTTGCGATAATCATGTACTTTCTTTCAAGACGAGATTTGATATTCGGACGTGTGCCACACACACAGACGCTCAAAAATCCAGATTTGGAGTACTCAGTTCAGGCTGCGTGATGGTGGTGGTGACCAATTGGAGTACGGTGAATGATAATTAAATGAAAAGCTGGGAAGCCAAGCGTCACGAATACTACAGGCATATTTTATTTATCCACAAATCCATTTCCAAGAAGTTTTGAGTTTTTGAACTATAATCTCAACCGACAAATATTCCAACCACATCATCAAGGCATTTGGAATATTTTACCAGTCGGGACTTGTGCCATCGTAATAGAAACAAATCAGGTTTACCTCGCCCCCACCCTGGTACTGAGGTCATCTTTGCGATATCCCTGTCCCCATCTCTTCCATTGAGGAACCAGCGTTTGCGAATCTCCAGGGAATTCTCAAACTACTAACATACCGCCCGGATGCTGTATCTGACATAACCGTCATATCAATCCAGCACTGTTCACGAAAATCGCCATTCAATTTTATTAATATTCTTTCAACATTGGCTTTATGGCATTACTTATGACCCCCATTTGAACGAGTCCGTGTAGCTGGTCCAAAAGCTATGTTCTGGGGGGGGGGGGGGGGGGGGTGGGGGGGGGGGGGAACAAGAGGGTTATTTTACGTCAGTTGAGCGGCCATTGACTGGTTGCCAAACAGAGCACCCATGCCCTAGCTAAAAGGCTAAACGGCTACAGGAGACATCTGATATGGACAATGATCATTTTGATACACCGAGTTCAGGTGACTCGTGCAAATGACTAAAAACGAAATCTATCCAAGACCAAGGAACAATCTCAACAGCCGCCCACGTCTGCATCCGCCAGTACCTTGCGGGTTAGTTTTATATTTATATTTTCTTTTTTAGGAGGAGGAGGAGGAGGAGGAGGGGGGGGAGGGTTGAGCAGTTTTCCAGCATTTATCTAGATTCAACTTATATCCTTATCACACACTCTTACAGTACCGTTATCACAAAAGAGGACACAGAATTTCGATCGGATTGCGACTTTGTCGCAACCCAGTCGAAGTTATATGTTCGCTTTTCTCCCCACTCGCGGGGAAAGAATGCGAGAACACTGATCCGAAATGCTGTTTTCGTTTTGATTTTATGAATAGGTCTTGATTGCTGAATATTTTATTTATTTTATTTATTAAATCTCATTCCACTTGCGTACAAGTATGTCGCCACCCGACTGGGTCCTGGACAGAAAAAATATCGCTTTTATACAGTACGTCAACCGTGGACTGGTCACTTTCGACGGGTGGGCATATTTCCACGGGCGTAACAATATTACATTCCAAACAGTAATTAAAGGATTAATCATCAAAAATTTAATTAAGGAAGCACCGGGTACAACCCGGTGCTTCATTAATTAACATTTGCTGCTGATGATTTTATTACCTGATAAATGCATGCGTGGACATCACTGCCCACGCGTGGATTACCACCATCCCACGGTGACTGTACTGTATGTATAATATTTCGTGGAATACGTTTTGATGGGTAAATCAGGTTTGCTGGGAACCTCAAGAAAAGTCTGGATGCAGTTTTCTGAAATAAAATGTTTATTGTTTTCTAAAGTCAATGACCGCGCACTCCTCCCACGTAAACTGTCATCTTATGATGTTTGTTTTCTCAAGTCAATGTTCGCACACATCTCCCACGTAAACATCATCTCATGACTTTCTTACCAAATAGGATCACAGGACCTAACACTTATGAGCCGCCTGGAAATAGATTCGACGATCAATGATCATCTTTAACCTTCAAGCGCGTCTCAAATAAGTAACTACAGTTTTGAACCAATTACCAGAAGTGTTTTTAATCTATCCCTTGTGATAAAAAAGATATTTTGAGCTACCGAAATTAATGTATGTTTCTACACGCAACACTTTGATGGGAAATCTGAACTCCATAATGAGAAGCTTTAATGTCTTTTGTTCAATCTGAAAGTTGAGATAAACAGAATAATAAATCTACTTTAACATTTTCATTGAAAAATTTCCTTCCTTGCAGGATTTGTCTTATCTGATATTAAACTTTTAATCAAACCATGGCCGCTTGATATGGCGACACAAGATGTAGATTCTTAATCGCATTATTATAATCAATATTCCGTTGTCTGTATCATACTTACGGCTATATCTTGTATTGTGCATTACATGTATGCCGGAAAAATAAATATCATTATTATTATCATCATGGCATTAAATAGAGAGTAATCGCTTGACTGGTCTGGTTACGTGAAATAATTCACGAGAGGTGAGGAACGTTGTACAAACACGAGTGCGCGAAAGCGCACGAGTGTTTTACAATATTGTCCCTCGCCTCGAATGAATTATTTCACGTAACCATTCCAGTCAAGCGATTACTCTGTTTATTACTTTTCATTATTAACGATAGTTATATTATTTAACCCTTTACCTAACGTAACGGCCAAAACTGCTATTCTCAAAAAATCGCCAATTAATGTTCATTAGTATTTCATTTTTTGTCTCTAAAACATAGATTATGACCCCCTCATTGGAACGAGCTCGACGAGCTCGTTCCAATGAGGGGTCATAACCTATGTTCTTGAGACAAAAAATGAAAAAAATTAGTTATTCAAGAAATTGTTTTTGCCAGTGTCGTCTGCTTTTCATGTTAGGTAAAAGGTTAAAAAAAACCAAAAACAATGAAGTCCCCATTACACCCACGGCAAAGCGTCTTCGTTTGCGCGCATGGATACATGACACAATTGTTGATTGCATAATTCACTTGTGAAGTTATCGTTTATAATCAAACCCGGAAAACCCAGTAAATCACACTTTGGAAAGTAATAACACTATTTTGCAAACACTGTTGTAGAAAAGTTAATGTAGACGGAACGCCTTACAAGTAGAAACGTTTAGTTAACTACTCGTCTACAAATTTACATCAATGAATATGGGCAGGGAAGCCAAGTCAGACGAGATATCAGACAAAAAGGCAAAAATGACTCAGAACTTATGGTTCAGGTACGGCAGACGCCACAAAGGCAACAGTTATTGGATGACTAAATCCCACAAGAGATTCCATTAGGTATGTCAAACCACCTTCCATTATCTTGTAAAGGCAATTTACAGAGAACAGTCTGGACAGTAAGAATTGTTACATTCAACGCAGTCAGATTATAAACCTAAGAGCTTGTAAGACAAACATTTTTTGAACGTATTTCTATTTTTGAGCAACGAAATTCCGTATCTAATCCGTTCCTCAGTTTTGGATACGAGTAGATTGGAAACTTCTTTTAGATATCGAGTTCTTTTTATACTTACGTGTAGAAGCATAGACTGTCTGGTATTTCTGTAGGTCTGGCTGTTAACGTACGTAAAGAAATCATCAAATGAGTCTGGAAGGTTGAATGTTTTACACTCGTAGATGAACAATGCAGTATGAAGTTTAAATAGATCACTAACCTTGAGGATACAGTCCGTAATAAACAGAGGATCAGTGTGGGCTTTGAATCTCTTATTATTAAATATTCGTATGGATACAGTACATCGTACAGTACAGTATCGTAAGGATAGTTCCAGTGATACATGTTTGCATGTCTTCTATGGCCATACAGTAAGAGGATTCAACTACCCAGGTGTTTTGTTCTCAGATAGACAGTCGCCATAATCCTTAGGTCACTGTTTGTGTTTTCCTTCCCAGGCATATATATATATATATATATATATATATATATATATATATATATATATATATATATCTTACTTCCTACAAGTATCTGGGAATTTCATTGGTTCAAAGACGTCACATACAGACTGCATATAAAACCATATACTGCCTGTCAACATCAGTATACGCTGATAGCTATGGGTAATCTCCCCTTTGTTCATTGATTATTCAAAATGGCGGCAGCCGATAAACGCTTCAAGTTCAAAGATTGAGTGTTGGAAGCCCATATTTGGTCTGAAGTGCAGGTTACGAAACTTACAAGTCATATTCTGTGGATGTGTGTCATGTTCGAATGAAACTGTTTGGTATGTATGAATTTGCTTTGTTACAATTTATGGGAGAGTGCCTGTAGGCACTCTCCCATAAAATGTAACAAGGCAAAGACACGTGAACACATTGTGAGAATTCTCTCATTTAATTTTGATCGCTGTTGTTATTAGTTCTGTGCATCGATGCAGCAGTCGGTAAGATATATTCGTCACACAGTTTGTTGGTGGCTTAATATGGTATATATGGTGTCAGTTAATTCCTTATTGGACTCGAGCTTCGCTCTCGTCCAATATGAAATTAACTGACACCATATATACCATATTAGGCCACCAACAAACTATGTAACTACTAATATGCTTCAAACTGCCGTAATCCTGGTTAATGGAGGAAGCAGTCAGATAGCCAATAGTGGCTATGCAATCTCCTCGCACTACACGTGTATAATTCCATACTTAAAATGTATTTGTTCTATTGATTCTGTTTAAACTGTAATTCAAACAATTTTCTACATTCTCAATGTTACGAATAGTGCGAAATAAAGTTCATTCAAATTCAAAATCTTTTTTGCATTAAAAGTAATTTATTGATGGCTCTTGAATCACCCCACATTTGAATACTTTTAATCAAGTGACTGTGTACAAGAGTAAAGTAGAGAGTTCTCAAGGCATCGTGTGGAAGAGTAGATTTGACCTTATCGAGGGCAAAATTTGCCCGTGCGATCTTGGAGCATAGCTGTGACATATGAATTTTATTTGATTTATTTATTCATTGGTGTTTAATGTCACATATTTCTGCATAATGGCTAATCGTGAGCAAAATTTTACATGATAGTTTATCATCAATGTTGATCCCAAGAAATTTCAGCGATTTTTCGGTTTGCTTGACACCCACTCTTGTTATTTTCTCACTGTAGATACAAACCGTTTTCGAAATTTCCATTTTCGCCCTAGTAGGGTTAATTACAATATATTTTGTTTTGTTAGCATTTATAACCAGACGATTAGGACGCTCCTCCTAAAACAGTTTAACATCCAATAGATCATTTATGCGTGTGATACGATAGTTATACAACTTACAAGCCGGATGGGAAGTTGAAATGTCAGGAAACGGGCACCACAGTGATTTTTATCGTTTAATTTACGAAGCATGATAGTAAAAATATTGCGTCACGAGTGCATTCATTTTGTGATATACGCAATAACATTTTCGAAAATTGTACTAGTGCAAGAGGAATATCGCCGTAATGAGGCGCAAATATGGCGTCATTAACAAAAGAATATCGCTTAATGGTACACTAAGGTTATAGACTACACTGTATGTATTCTGAATGATCAAAAATCGGAAACGTCAACCCGATCTTTTACCTCGGCCCTTTACCAAGCTTAACTGATATATCTGGGGCCAATACTATAAAATTTACAATTGTATTTTCTAGAATTGTATTTTCTAGTTATGACTTCAAATGAGTTGAAATGAACCATTAGCACTTTCAAAGATGTGGCATTTTGCCAGTTGGCAAATTGCCATATCTTTTAAAATGCTAATGATTCATTTTAGTCAGTTATATTAATAGGTAGAAAATACAATTCTAGAAATACATTTGCAAAGATTTTTATTTTATATATTGGCTCCTTGTCAGTGAAATCACGAAATCGCCATTCAAATTTTATTATTTTTTCAATGTTTGTCCCCAATACATTAGGTATGACCCATCATTGGGACGAGATCGTTCCAGTAATGGGTCATAAGCTGTGTTTTGGTCCCCACTAGATTAACTTTAAGTGCAATTATTGTTTATAGTCCTGATAGTTAGCCTTTTCGGAAAAGGAGTACCATATTTGTAATTTAGGAGTAGTGGAGACCCTGGGTCACTTTCTGTTATAATGTCTAAAATACCAGTCGAACGGAATAAGATTCACTGGGAGTATAATAGGGAAATGGGATGGGAGAATGAAGGACATGTGGTTTGTGGGTGACACAAATGCGAGGGCTAGTATGTTTATCGGAGAGGTTGGAAAGAACGTCGTATGGGATGTCATCAAGCAGTTTGTCTCAGCGTGTTGGAAGGAGAGAAGAAGCGTGGGGATGAGGAGGCATTTGAGAGCACAGGGCTAATCAGGGCCTTCTCACCAGCCAAAGTATTATTATTATTATTATTACCTAATGAATAGGCCGCATCCATCCGCGTAATATACAAATTCAGCAGTTATGATATTGAAAAACAAATGTTCAACAAAACCATATCATGTGACCCCTCGTTGGAACGATCTCGTCGAACTCATTCCAATGATAGGTCTCATGATATAGTTTTTGGTGACATTTTTGTTTTAAAAATTGAAAACAAAATATTTAAAATAATAAATTTTGATATCGGGTAAAGGTTTAAATGGATAAATAACTAGTTCGTGTTGCTGTAGTAAAGACTGGATTTGGAAAATAGGCAGAATTTATACAGTCCGTTGAGTGCAACAAGGCACCATCTGCAATGCTTTAGCGTTGCAAATGGCACTTTGCTGCAGTTAAAGGACGATATTAACGTTCGCCCAATGCACAGAATACAAAAAATATTAATTAATTTATTTATTGGGGTTTAACGACACTTTCGACTGCCAAGGTTACATCCTGTCGGACAGTTTTATGGGTGTTAGAAGCCGGAGTACTCTTTGAGAACCACTTAGAAGCGGCGAGCAAATGTCAGACCCTCCAGCGTACTGACTCCGCACAAGCAGGGTTAGCATTGGTTGAATGCAAGTGCACCATCGTCGTGCGTTACCTTTTAGTACACAGCGCCACCGTGCCCCACATAGGCAATCGGGATTAAGTGCGTTGCCTAAAGAAACAACCAGAGGCGGCGGAGCACAGTGGACACGTACCCCTCCACCGTTTTCTACAGATATGTTTCGCAGTTACACAATAAGTTAAAATAGGCGTATGCAAACGTGTCAATATACAGGCATTCTTGTAACATTATTTGCAAATCCAAACAATATTTAGCCAAAGAATCCCACTTTCGGTCGCTTCGGTCCGTTTCTTCTACTTCAACCATCTTTCAACCCGAAGGCCAGCCTTCGGGTTGAAAGATGATTGAAGTAGAAGAAACGAACAAGACAGTGACCACACAGCGGCATATTCATCTAAACGAGAGACAAGAGTCAAGGTACATTTACCGATATACGATTGTCACCTTTCTCACACTGGGTCGAACCATGCGAGCATTGTAATCAGGGCCGTATTATCCATAAAGCTGACTAGGCTGAAGCCTACAGGCCCGCACGGACAGGGGGCCCGCCAATTTTTTTTTTTTTTTTGCTTTTGCTGAGGCACTTTTACTAGCGCCTTAGGGCTCCAATGGTTAAAGGCACTTTGCACTCTGCGCCATAGCGATACATGTACATATGTATTTATCCATATATGTACTCTCATAAGTATGCTATACATATTAGTAGTATAAATGCATAACTCTATGTGGATTGACCGGAGGTGACGCCGGAGTGGCGTCTGGCTCCACCTCCGGCAAGGGGATGAAAGGAGGTTATGGGGAGGGTCGAAGGAGACAAGAGTGCGGTCATATTTTTAAAAAAATTAAATTTAAATTTAATAATTTTAATAATTTTAATTGTTATGACGTAGTCCGCCTAACATTGAAATGAGGTAGCAGAAAATTTTAATTGCTATGACGTCATACTCCCTCCCCCTCTTAATGTCGAACAGTGATATGTCGCAATACCCCCATCCCTCCCCCTCTCTTAAATTTTAATTGCTCTAACGTAGTTCCCCTGATAATTGAATGATGTATGATAATTAAATCATTTTATATAATATATTAATAATTTTCGTTGAAAGTATCTATGAAATGGATAATTAATTTTAAAACATTTATAAAACAATTGAAATAGCCGTTGGTCTTCAATAAATTTCGTGAAAGATTTAAACAATTTTAAAGGAATTAAATGGCGTAACAAGCTGTTAATTTTCGTTAAAGAATTAAATAATTTTAAAGGAAGTAAAGGGCGTAACATTAACAAGAAGTATTTAAATATATTTATAAAAACTTCTCAAAATGTCTTAAAAAATAAAATGGCTCAGCACTTTGGGAGAAATACAAACCTGCTATACATGTAAGTAGGTATATATTGATAGATAACTACCACTTTTGTACATGTACGTGTACAAACTACGTTTACCAACGTGGGATTCAGTTTTAAATCGCACGCTTGTTCACAAAAAATGTCCAGTGGATTTGAATCCCGCTGTTTTTTTTGTGACTCCCAGATCGCACTTTTAACGTTCAAATACTCGTGGTGAACGTTGAATGTCACGCGTTTTTAAAAAAAGGTGAAATTGTTCATTTAGACTTTTTTTTTTACTTTAAAAATTTCTGTCATCGTTCCCATCGCAGATCAGACCATCGATCCATCGTTGGTGAACGCGAGCAAAATTCTGGGCTAGCATAAAAAAAAAAAACGGTTTGTAGATTCTAGACCAGTGGTTCAGAATCTGCAATTGTTTTTCCCATTTATGACGTAAGTAGGGGAATACCCATAGTGGAATTTTCCAAACTCAGCCAATTAACCAACCAGATTGCTTGATTCTCCGCTAATTAACCAATCAGATTGCTTGATTCTCATAAACTTAATCATACATAGTTATCTCCCCCTCGTCGTGGGTGTGGGGGGGGGGGGGGTGGGGGAATACCCGGATTTTTAAAAAAAAACAAAAAAACTTAACAGACAACTATTGAACGCTTCCATTTCTGACGTGAGTGGGGGGAATACCCGAGGAAATAAAAAAAATATATATAGGAAAGAAAAGAAATATATAAATAATAGTTATTTAGAAAAATAAATATATCAAATCGAATAGATAATAAAAAACGTAAATCATGTGCGCTTCCCAGACTATTATCTTTCTCATGCTGATGAGAGCATACGCAATCTGCGTGAACGAAGAACTACGTCCCATCTTGTTAGAACGATGCGTCGGATGTCGGGATCATCTAGACTTCGATCACGAGAATCATTCGTGTCTGACGATGGAAAGGGAAGATATGATCGTCAAGTATTTCGAACCGGCGTTCGAACGCGTTAGATTCAACGATGTGATCACGCTTTGGAAGAGATTAGTCTTCTGTAAGAATCAAGACAAGCCTACAGTTTCGGAAGAACTGAAATTGGCGCGTAGAAGTCTGACTTTAGAAGACAAGGGATGCATCATGAAATTATTGTTCAATGAAGCATACGTCTAAGTTTTTTTCGTTGATATAAAATAAGGGAGAATAGAAAATAAACATAAATACACACATAAATTTTTTTTTTATCTAATATTAGAAAGAAAAAATACAAAAATGAGAACCGGAAATAAATTGTATCCGACGTTAGTAGACGATGAGGATGAGAAGCTGATCAACGTTTTGCCGACGGCACCGTCGCTAGAAGAAAGAGAAAGAGGAGAGAGGTATCGCATCGATCAAATCAGTGGAATCCAAGAGTATCTAACTCTAGAGAGAGATTCTCGTCATTCCCTCAAGAAGAAGTATTCGCGTTTCGTGAAATTCGTCAACGCGATCGACACGGCACTCATCACGATTTCCATGGGTTTACATGCGGCCGGCATCGGATTGTTGTCAACCGCGGTCGGCATTTCGATCGTGTTGACCATAGAAGGAGTGGCTCTCGCCGCCGGATTGTTTAGCACGCTCGGAAACTTTTTGAGTAGGAAATTATATCTGAAGGCAAGGAAACACGACAAGATTCGCGTCTTGGCCGACTCCAAGATCGACACGATATCCGAAATGATCTCTATGGCGTTGAAAGACGGTAGGATATCGGACGGAGAATACTTCGCGATATTGAGCGAGAAAACGAAATACGATGCCATGAAAGAAGCTGTGAGAATCAAGACTCGTCAGATCATCAAGGAAGAGATGAAGGATTCTCTCGTGGAAAAGGGGAGGAAAGAGGCTAGGGTGGAATTCAGTAAGATGATAGAACTCAAGAGCAGCGATTGAAAAAAAAATATATATAATAAGAACAGAATTAATTAATTATTAAATTTATATATAAAATAAAAAAAACGAAATTAATTTAAATAACTCTTAAAAATGTATTGCGTAAAGTGTAAGAGAGTTACCGAGACGAGTAATTCTAGAGAAGTGCGAACTAAAAACGACAGACAGATGCTTCGCGGAATTTGCGACGTGTGTGGTTCTATCAAGACTAGATTCGTCAAAAAAAAAGAACGCGAGCAAAGGTAAAGGCATCGTGAATAAAATGATCAATAATCTACCTTTCGAAATGCATCTGCCCGGGCACAGTTTCACTGGATCCGGAACGAAATTGAACAAGAGACTCAACGCCGATCTGACACCTAAATCTTGGAGCAAACCTGTGAATAGGGTGGACGCGGCCGCGTATGATCACGATCTGTGCTACGCCGGACATCCCGACACCAAGACTCGCAACGACGTCTGCGATAAAAACATGTTGGGGAAATTGAGAGGCATATCGAATCCGACCAGGAGAGAGAAGATAGAACGTTCGCTGGTCGGCAATCTGATCGGTGCGAAACGTTGATTCGGATGGGGCGTTCAAAAAAAAAGCGCATCTGAAAAGAAGAAGAAACGATTATTGACGAGCGAATTGGCCGAGGAGTTACACAAACCCATAGTGCGTAAATTTCGAAAGAGAAGGGTGTTCGTGAAGAGTTTGGATGATATTTGGTCTGCCGACTTGGTCGACATGAGATCGTTTTCGAGGTGGAACGAGGGCGTCAAATATCTATTGACGGTCATCGACGTGTTTTCCAAATACGGTTGGATCAGATCTTTGAAGAATAAATCGGGACCTTGCGTCGCCGAGGCTCTGAAGAGCGTGTTCGACTCGTCTTCTCGAAAACCGAGTAAATTGTGGGTGGATAAGGGAAAGGAATTCTACAACAAGCACGTTCATCGATTGGTCGACCTCTACTCGATCGAAAACGAAGAGAAAGCCAGCGTGGTGGAACGTTGGAATCGAACGATGAAGGAAAAGATGCACAGATACTTCACGGCGAATTCGACCAAGAAATACATATACGCTCTGAACGGTCTAGTCAAAGATTACAACAACACCCGACACAGATCGATCAAGATGACTCCCACGGAAGCTAGCGATCCTCGAAACGAAAAACGGGTCTACGCGAATCTATATCCTGAGAGATCTAAGATCAGGAAGAAGTCTAGAACGCCGAAATTTGCAGTCGGTGATCGAGTGAGAATTTACGCTTATAAGAAGCACTTCAAACGGGTTATACTCCTCGATGGACCTCGGAAATCTTCGTGATAATCAAAATATTTCACACCGATCCGGTGACTTACGAAGTCGAAGCTTTTGATGGAGAAGAGATCATCGGAAAGTTTTACAAACAACAATTACAGAAGACAAAGTTTTGATAAAGAAAACAAAATTTTTTTATTTACTTTCTTTAACATTTTCTTATTTACACACATATATATAAGAGAGAAAAAAATAATAATAAAAAATAATTAAAACTATTTTTAGATAAAAAAAGCAAGTTATTTAATAAACAAAAAACTAAAAATCCTTTAAAATGACAAATACACTAGATATAGCACAAAGCATAGTGAAAGATGAAAGTATTCAAGAATATGAGGTTCACGAATACGAACAGGTAACCGGAACGAGTTTGAACAATGCGGGAGAGATAAGAATCAACGTTGAAACTCAAGATCTATTCATACATCCTAGCGAGAGTTACATAGTGGTGCAGGGACGTCTCACCAAGGAAGATGGGAGCGACTACGCCGACGACGACACGGTTACTCTAGCCAATAATGGCATCATGCATCTATTCAGTAATATAAAATACATGCTATCCGGACAAGAGATAGAATCTGTGTTTCATCCCGGTCAGGCCACCATGATGTTCGGACTCTTGACGTATCCTGATGATTTTTCGAAATCCAGAGGACTTAATCAGTTGTGGGTGAAAGACACCGTCGGCCCTGCTAGCGCCGGCGCCGCCTTGATATTCGATTACGTCGTCAAGACGTCCAGACCTAATGGAACGTTTTCGTTCAGGATACCTTTGAAACACATCTTCGGATTTGCGAACGATTACAACAAGATCATGTACGGATTCAAACACAATCTGACGTTGATTCGAAAAGGAAACGACGGCGCAATAGTGAGACTCACTGCAACCAATGCGGGTAAGATAACTCTACACAAGATATCGGGGTCCGTTCCGCACGTGGAGCCTTCGATCGTGGAGAAAGCGCGTCTCTACAAGATCATAGAATCCAAGAGTAAATACCCGTGGGATTTAGAATGAGACAGTGTGACACGGCTAGCATTCCTCCCTCCACGAATCACTTCGATTGGAGATTGATGGTAAAATCCGCTTCCGAGAGACCGTGTTTCATCGTGGTTACATTTCAGACCGATAGGGATGGGTCTCAGGAAAAGAATGCGTCGCTGTTCGATCACTGCCATTTGAGAAACATGCAAGTGTTTCTGAATGCCACGAGATATCCAGCAATCGATTACAATGCGTCGTTCGACAAGAACGATTTCTGCAGACTGTACGGCAACGCCGCTGATTTTAGAAAGAAGTATCACGGTCTAGACGAATTGATGAGCAACCCTGACATATCTCCCGGCGAATACAAGTCGATGTATCCCATGTTCGTATTCAACGTCAGTAAACAGAGTGAACGACTCAAGAGTAGCGTCTTAGACATTCAGATCAAGATGCAATTCGATAGGAACGTGCCGATAAAAACTGAAGCCTTCGCCCTGGTCCTGTCAGACAGAGAATTACAATTCGAATCGGACGGAAATAAGATGTCGATCATTCGATGAGAGACGAGTGTGAAAAAAAATCAAAAACAAAAAAAAAATTAAAAAGTAATGAGTAATTATTAAAAAACAAAAAAAAACAAAAAAAAAAAAATAAATAAACGTTAAAAATGTGGATGTAAGATTAATTAAAAACCAAAATCTCGAAAACAAAATGAATGTTTTTGACACGAAAACAACGAATCATCTGTTCACTTCAGATTACTATGACGTTAAAATGAAATACTTGAAAAAATTGATTCAAATTGAATATGAAGAATGTAACACAAAAAAGGATGGAATAGTTGTGATTTTGACGAATATCATTTAAAAGAAAAAGAAGAATTTGATCTCATAAGATCTTACAAAGAAATTATAGAAAATACAATTTTAAAATGTCGCAAATGTAAGAAATGTCAAATAAAAATTGAATCTCAACAAACTAGATCTGGTGATTAACCAACAGCCGTATTCGCAAAGTGTATAAATTGTAATCATAAATGGATAGTAAATTAAAAAAAGGATGCAATTTTAATCATCGTCATAAGTGACAAAATTCTTTTACTAAAGAAAAAAAACATTTCAGATATCGTATAATAATATATAATAAAAAGTTATCAAAAAAAAAAAAAATAAAAAATAAAAGTAATGAGATCTAGAGAGATTGAACATCTTTCTAAATCTCATTACTTTTTTTTTTTTATAAATCACACATTATTTTTTTTTTTAATTCATTATTTTCCACGCGTTCACTGTTTGTTCAAAGGAACTAGTTTGATCAGTAGACTCACCACGGAAGTGGCGGCTTCGGGATTATTGGTTTTTGTAATGAAATTAATCCTGTCTCCGGCGTTCACTTTGAGAGGCGTGCCGAACGTGCTAAGATACACGTGTTGATTCTCAGTCTTTTCGACGCTGTGTCTCTTATCGCTCTCTACACCATTCACCATGAGATTAACGACCGCTCTGTTATTCAAATCCGAGGAAGCCAGACTCATTCGAAGGATTTCACCTCCCTGCGGCATGGGATATCCCACCTGACCATGTTTCGATCTGCTACCTCCATTTCCGAAAGACCACTCAGCTTTTCCCTCATCTAAGGTGCCGGCCTCTTCGGCCCACACAGTGATCAATTGTCTAGCATATTTGACTTTCTCCACCACCGAAATCAGGGTGCAGGCATCCGTCATGTTCACGGGATCTGGTAGATTTGTGAGCGCATGTCCACCCATGTCTAGTTTACCTTCCATTATGTCACCCTTTCTCCAGACCGAGTTGTCGTCCACGTACTTTCTGCTGACCGCGCTGGAATCGAATTCGGGATCGTGACTGAGTCCGAATAAATTCTTACTGTTCATGTCGATGCCACCCTCCATGGTTCCGCTAGATTGTTTGTTCAGGTAGAGATCATCCACTTGCGATTCTAGGTATTCTTGTGATTGTATCACGGCAGAATCTACGTAGCCCTTGTTGACCGCAGTTGAGTCTGCATCCGTGTTGTCGATCTTGGAAAGATTCAATATCTTGTTGAATCCCGCATTCAGATGCGATTTCATTTCTCGTCTGTCAGACTTTCTCTGTTCCAGATCTATGTAGTGTTTGGTCGCCACGTCCTTGGGATTCCTGGGAGTGGCCACGTTCGTTATCTTGTTAGAATTGACATTCAATTCCGAGTGCATCGTTTTCTGAACGTATCTATTTCTCAGGTGTTCGCTGAATCTCGCGTGAGAGTCATCCGTGTATTTCTTGGTTGCGGCATCGGTGGGATCTATGGGATTCGCGACGTTCACCAAACATTTGGATTTCAGATCGAGATCGTCAGTCATGGTTTTATCCACGTAATTATCTAGCAGGATTCATTCAAAATCGGCGTTCCCCCTGTCGACGTATTTTTTAGTTGCAGCATCTGCGAGATCTATCGGCTCGGGAAGATTGTAGAGCTTCTTATCGTTCATGTTCAAAGGTTCTTCTTGAGGTTCATATCTCCGAATGTAACATTCGTGCAAGTTGGCAACGTTGTAACCATCGTCGACTTCGAACGTCTTGCTCTTCTTTCTTAGGTTGACTTTTTCGTCGTCACTTCTACCAAATTTATCGACTGGCATGTTGTTGTGGAATTTTTTGCTTTTTAGAAAAAATATATTCAAAACGCAGTTTATTAAAAATGAACTATGTTATTTTTATTCGATTAAAATTTTTTTAAAATAATTTTTTATCTTTATATATACTATAAAAAAAATCTCTCTCTAATGTAAATCATTGAGAATGTCTTGAAATCGATCTCCTTCTGACCATCTCTTGAGAACGTAGAGACACAGGTGACGGCAAAACACTTGAGCTGGTGATTGCACTTGTTCAGTGTTGTAATGAACCATCAATTTGTTGAAATAGTTCTTTATTTCTTTTGGCGGCGAGATTCTGTAGCTGGCAAAATAATAATTTTTCTTCTTCTCGTTCTTGATCCACGCCACCCAGTGAGTGTCTTCACCCGATGAATCGTCCTAGATTTAAAATTCTGCATTCCGATTGTCGAGGTCTTCTCTTCGGCAAGGCATCTCTGGAAAAGACGCCTAGAAAATCTTTGATTTTCAAATCTTTTGCCGCATTCAACAGATCGATGTTGGATAGGGGTTCGTTAGGTAAGACGACACCTTCTACGGACATCTTTATTTTCTTATTCATAAATGCGTATATATTTTTTTATTTATTTATTTTATTATAATTCACTAAAATGATGTTATTTTTTTTAAAAATTTTTTTCTTTTTAAACTAACACTCTCGATGTCTCTATCGATTTCCATAATCTTGAATCTGTCTAATTCCTCTTGATTTTCTGGAATCCTGATATTATCATCTTTTAGTAGAACAGATTCAATTGTTTTGTAGTGATTTAACAAATGAAATTTTTTAGATACCGTGTCGTAAATGTATTTCTCTTGATCTTTTGACAATTTTTTGAACAGGAATAACAACTGCAAATATCTATTATTTTCAAATACGTCTTTTTCACTACCTGCGAAAAAAGATGACGCAAAAAGAGATATCAAACGTAGCTTGTCTCTCTTAGTTCGAACGTTTTCGGAATTTAAGAATTGGGGTTCGTTAGGTAAGACGACACCTTCTACGGATATCTTTATTTTCTTATTCATAAATGTGTATATATTTTTTTTATTTATTTATTTTATTATAATTCACTAAAATGACGTTATTTTTTTTTTTTCTTTTTTTCTTTTTGTTCTTAAACTAACACTCTCGATGTCTCTATCGATTTCCATAATCTCGAATCTGTCTAATTCCTCTTGATTTTCTGGAATCCTATCATTCTTACTCATATCTATAGAATCCAATCATCCACAATCATATCATCTAAAATTAGATCCAAAGTCCAATGTCCGAGTGCCAAAGTGTTTATTTTATCGTCTAACACAAATCTCTTATCGTCATCAGCCGTCAGCAAAATCTTGTTGACTATTTCAGTATACAACTCGTGATTTTCACTTCGAATCAATTTCATAGTCTTATACACCGAACCACTTCCTAACAGACAATCTTTATACTCTTGGAAAGAGATGTTTTTCTTCACCACGCACACTTTAACTCCTTTGCACTTCTTGATCTCTTCATCATCTTCTAGACGATAAGCATACAGTTTGGGTCTCAAGCCCACGAATTCGACGATTTGTTTACCGCCTCTCTCGTCCTTAAATTTACACAACACCTTCTTGTTGTCATTTGATTGAATGTTGGATGGGTGATCGACAGGATAATTGCTTGTGTCGAACCACTCGGCCACGTCCTGAGATATATCTTGGTAGACGTCTTTCATCTCTATCTCGTAAACTAAACTGTCTGTGTCGGTGAACAGTAGTTTGGCTTTATCACCGAATTTTCGTTTGACGTAATCGTAGTGAAACTCGTACATCAATCACTTGCTGATATCTAAGACGATCGGTCCGAGATAATATGGTTTGTCGAACTTCAGGTGCGTCTTTTGCATGTGAACGGCCACTAGATTTTCGTCGAATATGGTTCAGTGTTTGTAATTGGGTTTCGCCACTAATGTTTTAGCTCTTTTCTCAGACGTGACAAGTCAAACGTTGGTTCTCTTCCTGATGTTTTCCATCGATTTACCATACACGCAGTTGTTCATGAGTTTGAAGAAATCTTTTTCGAAATCATTCTCGGCTCGAATTCTGAGATTCATGTTGAGATCGATGTATTTTTTCATCCAAGGCTCTTCGTCGAATTGAATGATGCGATGTATGTCGACTAATTTCATCCCGTAATCGACGTACTGTTTCAAATTCTCGCTGTAGACAACGTAGTTACGTTTGTTAAATAAATTGGGAATGAGTTTTTCCTCGTCTCCTTCATTCGGTTCCATTCGTTTGGGAGCCAGTGGATAATCGTTGTGTAGATCGTGTAATTCTTCTTCAAATTGACTTCTAAAATGCAAGGATAGTCTCTCCATTTTTGCATCTCTTCCGGTTCCTTTACCCATTTGAAATTTCCAATCGGTAAAGGATGACTCATAGCCCAACCATACAGATTATTGGCGTCCCAATACTGTATGTATTTAGTCGACCGTTTCGAATCGAAACCTTCTTTCATGTAGGGATTGTTAGCCTCAGAATATCTATGAGAGATCATCGAGACGCCACCTCTCGCAGCCCTTTCGAACATGAGCAACATGTTCACATCAGATAATAATTCCAATTAGACTTCGGTGGTCTTCAACACAGCGTCCCACGCTAGACCAGGTGCGGTGAAATACCAAGCGGGATCCAGATCCTAATTTCGACAACAGACGTCTCGAAAATTTTCGAACACGTCTGCCAAGAGCAGAACGTCGGTCTTCAGATAAAGATCGTGATAATCTCTCATGGTTTTCACATCGAATGATTTCCACACGTTTTTAGCATGTTCATAATTCTCGTCGGAAATGTCGGATTCATATAATTTCGAATAAAAATCTTCTTCATCTGCGGTGTCTTTGAATCTCTTTAAATCGTTCATGTAATCGTAAGGATAGACTCCTTTCCTCAACATGACGTCTACTCGTTCTCCGAAATGTTCGCTCGTGATTTTAAATTTATCCTTGCTCATGTTATCGACTAATTTTTCCAGAGTGGTCGACATGAATTTAAAACTGTCGATGAAACGTATGCATCTATGAATGGATTTCGTTTTTTCTTCCAACGTATTTCCGTCGATTACTCTTTTCTTCTCCATGAGCTTCCATTTCGTGAAGGAAATGTATCTTTCTTCGCTGTTCGTGATGCAATTTAATTCTTCATGTGAGGTGCCGAGATTTTTCATGAACAGATGACTGTCATAACCCGAGATATTGTGAAATATCACCGGATAGAAAGTGGCGTCTAGATATTTTAAATTACACTTGCTGTGAGCCGGACCGCGGTACAGACCCGTGTAATGATCGTGGTCTCTGACCTTCTTATTTCCCTCCAAATTCTCGTCGAACGATTGTCTGCATATGTGACATTCGGTGGCTCTGTTATTTTCGTCCTGCTGCTCTCGCGTGATGATCATTTTTGCCGGAGTTTTAATTTGTCATATAACATTTGAATTTTCGATTCTAACTCTTCCACGAACCTTTGAGCCACGTCGTCGTCTTCATACTGTTTCGTGTAGGTGAAGGGACCCATGTCGTGTTGCGAGTCAAAAGCGCATTTCACGTAAATGCAATAGCCTGAAGGTATGTGTTTTTGATATCTTTCAACATAACTTTGAAGAGCGTTGGGTTGACAGGAACTCATTTTCATGGTGAAACATTCGAAATCGGCGTACACGATGAATGGTACTTTTAACCTTCTATTGTGATTTTCAAACTTCACGATGGTGTTGGGTTTGGACATTTCGATGGCGACGCCTTGATTTTCATTGCAATATTCCTGATGTTTCACCAATGAGTCTCTGCTGTGAAACACGTTCATGCAATTGCAACATAAAGATATCTTTCCGCTATGATTATTATTTTGTTTCGACAGTAATCGGCTCGGATGTTTGACTCAACAATAATGACGATTGTCAGCATCGAAATCAATAATAAAATAAACGTCTTTTCTCTTCCGAGATACGAAGTCTGTCTGAGAGGATAGATCTTTTGTTTTTCCTTGTCGTATCCCAAGACGTTCACCGCTACGGTGGGATTTTGAGCCTCGAAACGTTTGATGTGTTTTAACTCTGTTGGAAAAGTCACTCCGGTCCAATCGAGATTTTTAGAAGTTTCCTTGTAACGAGAAACTCTATGTGTATTTTGACAGGGTATAAAGCGGAGGTGACTGCCCATTTAAAACACTGATCATCTTTATTTCTCACATTGACCACGGCGTGTTTCTTAGTCAAGAAATACGGTAATTCCAAGTAGGATGATCCTTTCAACGGATCATTTTTATTTATGTGAATTTTGAGTTTCAACACCTCATCGAACGTGCAATTACTACCTTCATGTTGATAATTCGCGAGAGACGTCAACATCTTGTCTTTCATCTTTTCGAAAACGTCCGATAAATCTGAACCTCGAAATACGGGTTCGACATTAGATCTGAAATATGCATTTTTCACGATGCTCTCGCCGGACTTCACGTCGATTTTATTCATCACGCAATGGAGTATCATCTTAATTTTTAGTCCCACGTTCATGTATTCGCGAAACAAATCCAATACTTTTTTCTTCACCCGTTCCATGAACAATTTCAGATCGATTTTCTTGAACGAGGGAACCACGTCAAAAGTTTTAAAAACGCCTTTGATCCCACTCTCCCGTTCTACGGGTTGCGATTGGAATAGTTCCGCAATGAGTCATGTTACATATTCTTCTGCTTTCCCTTCGTCGATTGCTCATTGAATTTCGCTCGATATATCTCATTTGTCTAGAATCTGAAGTGCATCACTCGTTTTCGTTTTAGTTTTTCTTTTCTTTTCTTTGGAAACTTGATGTTCTTCAACGGCTTTTCGTTTAGTCGTCTTCTTATTTTTCACAATCGAAACGTTTTTGTTTTTTTTCGACGTCGGCATTTCGATTCCTTTTACTATCTTCTTCTTCTCATTTTTCACAACCGTTGCATTTTTTGACGTCGTTGCTATCGACATTTCGTTTGCCTTTCTAGCGTTTTGCAAATATTCTTGTATGACTTCAATTTTTTTTGATTTAGTTCTATGATTTCTGAAATGTGAAATTTGTAATAGTTTACAAATCTCGTTTAACTGAGGTACGGTTTTCTCATTTAAATTTACCATTGTTTTATCTGTTTGCTTCATTTGTAAGAATATTTTTTTTGTTTGAATTTTGTATTAAATAATTTGTTAAAAAGTTTTGCTTTTTTACTCTTTTTATATATATAAAAAGTTAAATTTTAACATCCTTTTTCTTTCTTTAATGTGAATTTTTATTCAAAACAATTTACGATCACTTTTATTTCTTGTTTGCAGAACGAACACGTTTTCTCGTCTCTAGAATAACATTCCTTATAATAACACAAATGTGCGCACGGTAGAAACAAAACGTTTGCGACATTTTCGCAAAGCAGACAAGTGTTCGTGTTACTCGACTCGTTTTCGACACACGACAATAACTCGTCTGCTTGCGTCATGAATTTAATCAGATGTTCGAAAGTCAAAAATTGAGATAAGGTCTTGTTTGCGTTATTTAACGCATTGTACAATTGTTCCTTAGTGTACCCTAATTGTAACATATCCATCAATAATTTTTGGTTTTTATTTCTATCCCACTCTTCGTCTTCGATTTTAATCAATCCCAACGTTATGATCTTGTTCAAATAATCACATTCACCTTTTTTAATATTATTTATATGTTCTAGTAAAGGTCTGTCGTGAGGTTCCCAATTCATCAAATGTATATTACAACAAAAACATTTAACTTTGTCGCTTTTACCCACATAAATGAAACCTGCAGCGGCTAAATCTTCCGGTTTTTGAGCAAGATGCGAAGGCCAATTTTTAAACGTTTGAAGTCTTGCACATTCTAAACTATAATTCGGATGTTCGGACTTGATCATTGTTTTTACCTTAAAATTGAGTTTGTAAGAATATTTTTTTTTTAACTTTTATTTATATATAAAGAGAAATAAAGAGAAACTTTTTTTAACAAATTATTATTTAAATACAAAATTTAAAATATACATTATTTGCAAGAATTCATAAAAACTAAATAATCGATCATGACAACAACACCTAAAAGATGCGAATTGAAATTGAAACGAGACGAAGCGTATAAGAAATTCGGTTTTAATATCTATACATTACAACAACACGATCCCATCGAATTGAACGAGGTTGAGCTGGAGGAGTTAGAGCGCTACTACAACAAATATCGGATGTGTTTGAAATTGGATGAAGCCATGCTCGTTTTACGAGTACCAAAGCGATCTGCTGAATAATATCATCGTCGCCGAAGACAGAGAATTCGACAAGGACGATTTGTTGTTGTTCTATGGAAGTTACTTATATCCAATAATCTCACTCGAACTCGTGGACAAATCGGGTGGTGAGAGCGCATTCACCGATGTAAAAAAACTCAAAAGAGTAAAGATAAACATTCAAAACATTTTCGTAAGTGGAAAAATGACGAATGTCAACATGCTAATAACGGACTTGGAAATATAAACAATAGAGAGATTGATTTTTAGCGAAGAAGAAGAAAAAAAAAAGTAATGAGATTCTGTCTGGCTTCGGAAGCGGCTTTCTTACCAGCATCCAAAGCCGTCTTCTTACCGACCTCAAACGCGGTCGATGCGAGTTTTCTACCCGCATCGCCCGTGAACGCTCGCATTATAGAATCGACGATGCCAGAACTGCCTTGAACGTAAGTTCTGACGTATGTTCTTTATCACCAACATATTTTATTTTTATAATATATTTTGTTTTTTTCACTGGTAAATCGTTTTGTTGTTTTTAAATACTTTATTATTCTAGTGTAAAAATTTACTGTTTTATTTTTGTTTGTTTGTTTGTTTCTCTCTACTTATTATATACACATCAATCCTTCAATTCGTTCATCAGCCTTTTATAATGGTTTTTATTCAAAACCTTCTGTCTTAACAATTCGTCAGATATAGTAACTATCTGATTATCTAATCCTGTGTTACCAGCCCGTCTGCTCGCCATCAACAAACTCAATCTCTGAGACAGAGCGTCAGAATCGCTCGGAAGAAAAGTGTTTTTCACCCCTTTGCCAGTCACCGATTCGACAAACTTCTTGTTCATATCCCATATGGGTTTCACCACTTTCGTCCACTTGTAACCTCTGTTGGCTTTGGGTCTCGTCTCTCTGGCATCGTTATTTCTCTTCATGGCGTGGGTCTGAACCAGAATGTCACCGTAATTGTCGAAATCCTGATCCGTGTAATCGCTAGGCTTGTCGTAAAGGAGCAATCCGCGCAGCCCATCAGTCAATTCGTATTTGTTCGAACCCACGATCAATTCATCATCGCCAATATCTACTTCTGTGTCTCCTACAAAAATTCTTCCCTCCGAATCCTTATAAAATCCATACAACAGATCTCTCTTACCGCCATCATCATCAGACGATGCGACGCTATCAGCAGTGATAGTCGAAGCTGTATCGGTGTCGCTCTCGCTCTCTGTTTGAATCCCCGTGGGAATGTAATCCGGTGTAGATTGAACGGAATGCCGATTTTCAAAACTAAGAGGCAACGAACCCATTCTCAAAGAACTCTCTTTTATGGGTCTCAATTCTTCGACTATCTCCTTCCTGCTTCGGTCTTGACCCTCCGTCACGGGTTTAAATATTCTTGTGGCTTCGCGTTTGAGTTCCATCTCACCAAGGCGTCTGCTTCTGTCAGCCGACTGAATCCCTTCTTAGCACGCTCATACTCTTCTAAAATTCGATCTCGGTGTCTAGAATCCATCTGTAAAAACATTTTTCGTTTTTAATTGTTAATGTTCCTTTAAGTATGCTAATGCGAGTTATTTTATTATTTTCAAAATTAAATGTTTAATTATTTTTATGTTTATGTTTTTTTATCTCCTATATATATCGATCACTTTTTTTTTTTATTTCCTCTGGTATTCCCCCCACTCACGTCACAAATGGAAGCGTTCAATAGTTGTCTGTTAAGTTTGTTTTTTTTGGAAAAAAATCCGGGTATTCCCCCCCCCCCCCACCCCCACTACGAGGGGGAGATAACTCTGTATGATTAAGTTTATGAGAATCAAGCAATCTGATTGGTTAATTAGCGAAGAATCAAGCAATCTGATTGGTTAATTAGCTGAGTTTGGAAAATCCCACTATGGGTATTCCCCTACTTACGTCATAAATGGGAAAAACCCACCGCCTCAAAACAATTGCAGATTCTGAACCACTGGTCTAGAATCTACAAACCGTTTTTTTTATGCTAGCCCAGAATTTTGCTCGCGTTCACCAACGATGGATCGATGGTCTGATCTGCGATGGGAACGTTGACAAAATTTTTTAAAGTAAAAAAAAAAAAGTGTAAATGAACAATTTCACCTTTTTTTTAAAACGCGTGACATTCATCGTTCACCACGAGTATTTGAACGTTAAAAGTGCGATCTAGGAGTCACAAAAAAACAGCGGGATTCAAATCCACTGGACATTTTTTGTGAACAAGCGTGCGATTTAACACTGAATCCCACGTTGGTAAACGTAGTTTGTACACGTACATGTACAAAAGTGGTAGTTATCTATCAATATATACCTACTCATGTATATGAAATGCTTCGATAAAGCAACATTGGAAAGTGTCAGCGCACGCAATTGAGGGACCTATTGTGTTTGTGAACAATGGATCACCTTCCTCTTTGATTTGCAACATTTAAACATCAGTGAAATTTAAACGGCGGAGGCATATTTTTGTTTTCTCATTCATTATGGTCTGTAGCTTATCAAAACAACCCTTAGGTGCTTATTCATTTATTTATTTATTAGGGTTTAACGACACATTAACAGCCAGGGTCATATCGTGTCGGTGACAGTTTTACGGGGGGGGGGGGGGGGGGAAGCCGGAGTACTCGAAAAGAACCACCGCGCAACGACGAGCAGCTGACAGCTCCCCAACATCGTAACTCCGCACTGTAGCACAGGCAGGGTTAGATTGGTTGAAGACATGCACACCATCGACGTGCAGTACGCCCCAGTACACGGCATTATCGTGCCCCCATGTGGGCAATCGGGGTGAAGTGCCTTAGCCAAGGACACAACGCTGGAGTCCGAATCGATCACTCAGACGGTCACCCATCCAAGGACTAATCGGGCTCGACGTTGCTTAACTTCGGTGATCTGACGAGAACCGGTTACCGCAACGCCACCGTGCCCCCCCCCCCCCCCCCCGCCTTAGGTGTTTACAGTTAATTATATTCCACTGCGTTCTTATAAAAATTGACAAAATTAAGTAAAAATAATGTCCAGCCACCATTTTTCTCAAAGGTGATGACAATAATTGCTTTTAATTGTTAAACTCAAGTAAAAAAGAAAAGTTGCTAATATTAAGGTGATAACCCTGCGAATTATTTATCGATGAAAATGTATCACAGTGAACGATAAAGTGTTAACGAGCCAATAGAAAGCAACGCCCCTTTGTGATGATCAATGTACAGGTCAGCCAATGCGAGTGCAGGAAATCGTCACGCGCACCCGTCAGTGCTGCCGATCAAGACTGGAAATGTGAAGAGAATTTCGTGTTTGTGACAAGACCTTTTGGGCAATCTCCGCGCATTTACATTATTAAATGAAACGGATAATTAATTTTGAGCCCCGCATTTGAAGATTTCGATAAATAAGTCGCAGGGTTATCACCTTAATATTGGCAGCTTTTCTTTTTTTTCTTGAGTCAAACAATTAAAAGCAATTATTGTCATTACCTTTGAGAAAAATAGTGGCTGGACATTATTCGTATTTGATTTTGTCAATTTCTATGAGAACGCAGTGAAACATCATAATTAACTGTTAAACACCTAAGGGTTGTTTTGATAAGCGCAGACCATAATGAAGAGAAAACGAAAAACATGCCTCCGCCATTTAAATGTCACTGATGTTTAAATGTATCAAAGTGACCCATTGTCCAGTAATGTACTGCAGCAGTTGAGTCTTAATTTTGAATAAAACACATCGAAGATAGGACTAATCATGTTGTCAACCTAGGTCGTTTCAGTCTCAAAAGTGGCCGCCATGTTGACGGTGGGAAATTCAAAACACTGAAGGTTGTGGGCAACATTGCGTCGAAAGATCTCGCCATATGTCCCGTAAATTCTCATGACAATGCTACTGCTGAAATTCTGATTGTCAGTATATCTCAAGGGAAGCAGACTAATAGACGCAAATTGCATTGATTGTCCGTTCTATGTAAATATTTTTCCCTCACCAAATGAAGCAACCAATTTGTTTGCATGGATCGACCTTGCCATTAGTTTGTATTCATGAGCCAAAATTACCAATTGAGAACAAAAATTGCAGTTATCTTTAATTAACGAAACTGTGACATATAGTGGAATTAGAAACCCACATTGTATTCTTTCGTTGTTGAAATATTCGTAAACTGGTTGCTTTTTCAAATCTTTTAATCGCAAATCGGAGGAACTATTGTTCGTCATGTAATATTGATGGTACGACTTTATTGGTCTGTCATTCGGCCCCGTTTCGGTCTGGTTTCGGTGAGTTCCAGAAATAATGCTCCCCATTTTGAGATCTGGTGTGATTTATATTGCGAGTCATTGTAAACGATGTATTTCGTGATATTTGCTTGCAATCCACAAAGATCATCGATAATTTCGAATAATCTGTGGGCTATTAGACTCATGCCCGCAATTATTTCTTGATCGAAGTTGTTGTCACCGGAAAGTCACATGCGTTGGTAAGTCGCTTGTTCAAAGTGTGAAAAATAATATTTTTTCTTTCTATTCACCCCACTAGACCTCCTAATCGCAAATTAAAATATGACAGAAGTATGAACATGCAATTTTGCTCTAGGAAATTCGTTTATCAGTCGTTGCATAGAGATTCTCAACGAAAGTGAAGTATGGCAACACGCACAAGGCACAATCGAGATTCCAATTTTTGAGTGCTTTGTCTTATCGAAATGTAGGCTAATAGATCTGCATTTTCACAAAAAATCTCTGCACATAGTTACAAATAGGGCATCTAAATAATAAAAAATCCAGAAAACGGAATTAAAAAACAGAAATTAGATAACCAAAACACCAAGAAGATTATATACGAATTCATTGTCAATGGCTCGTCCACTCTGAATAGCACAAGAGTATAAGGGATCCACACACATACACAAAAATAAAGTTACGTAATCTTCACATGACATTATACATTCCATAAATCAGGCAATATATTTTCAGGCAAAGTATGTCCATCCATCTGTCCGTTGGTTTACTGTTTGCATTACACTCTTACTTGCCTCATAATAGTGATTGCTGAACAACGGCGAGGTCTTGCACGTTTGATAAAAGTTATCGAAACTTAATAATAGTGATGGCATTTTCACCTTTGGACTCTTTTAAATAATAGTGGGGACTGAAATTTTTCTTCAAATTTTCATGTAAAACACTAAGTCACCACTATTATTCAAAAGTCAAGGTATTCTAAAATTCTTTCTAATAACACAGGATGGATGGACTCACAGCATTTGGAAAAAGGTTAAAAGAAGTAAATTCTAACAAACTCTCTTCATATATTCCCGTGTGTTCGTTTAACCCTTTACCTAACATGAAAAACAGACGACACTTGCAAAAAAAAAAATCCTGAATAACTATTTTTTTTTAATTTTTTGTCACAAAAACATAGGTTATGACCCCTCATTGGAACGAGCTCGAAGAGCTCGTTCCAACGAGGGGTCATAACCTATGTTTTTGAGACAAAAAATGAAAAAATAATAAAAATTAATTGGCGATTTTTGATAATAGCACTGGCCGGTTTTGGCCGTTACGTTGGGTAAAGGGTTAACCTGGTGGTAATGGGTGAAACGCAGCTTTTTAAATGTATTAACTTGACTGGATATGAAAAGCACTGCATATAACCTACATGTACATGTACAGTTCAGGGTTTGATCCAGGTAAATTGGGAAAGGGGCCTTGTTCATGGTCTTGGGGAAATAATTCATTTAGCCATCTAGACATAAACCCAGCTGGAAGCTTTTTTCCAGAGAGAATACAGGTTAAAATGGGTATCAGTTTATTAGAATCAACTGTCAGAAAAACACTGGTTTCGTAAACTGATAATGCTGTATAAGTTAAGGAGAAATAATTTTTTATGCCAGATATTAGGAATTTTATAGCATGTACCCCATTGGGAATGAGGCCTCAATTTGGTCACAGAACGTGGCCAAACGAAACACTGATGTAGTGGGCATATCAAAGCAGCACCATTCCCCAACATATAATTGAAAGGTTTTCTTTTCTGTACCTCAACCATCATCTCACGTGAACAAGCTTTGGTTGGAATGGTAGTGATTGCTTATGGAAGGCAAACGATTAACACTTTCAATAATGCAGAGAAAAGGTGGCACTTCTGTGATGTTTTCTCGTATCACAGAAGATTTACACTTTCTACCTTAAAAACAGAGCTCATAACCTCCTGTTGGAACAGCTCCAGAAAGCTTATCAGTTACCGTTGAAGATCATAATCACCTGCTGTGTTTGTGTTGCAAAATTTGTACAAATACTGAAATCTGAATGGTCATGTATCTGTGCAACATTAGTGATTTGATCAGTGTGTTAGATAAACACTTGAAAGAAAGTTGTCATAAATATTGCCTTCTAGTTATATTAAATACAAGTACATAGTTATAAAGAGGTAAGAGATTGTCATTTCATGGGACTCTTCGACATCTTGATTGAGTGTTTTGGGGAAACAAAATGTTTTCATGAAAACGTAATGTCAAGCAAAATGGTTGAGAAGAATGCATAACTGGATCATACCACTGGGGGTGGTGGTAGTAGTCTGCAGGTCACAGACTGAATCAGAATAACATAGTCTGTCAACAATAGAGCTTAGACCCTAAAATCACTGTTTACAATATTTACTGCACAGGTTTCACAATGTACATACTAGTAAGAGGGCACAATGATCAAGAGAAAACTTTTACGACAAAAATACTGAATATAGGTGGAAATTGAAGGTGGCTTGGGAATGCTGCACGATTCCAGTCCATTCTGGAAATGTGCCACTGTTAAAGAGGTTTCTGTTGTGGATGGGATGTGAGTAGTATGCCATATTGGCCCGACCTACCAGCGGACCTAGGAAGTGACGTCATAGTCACGTGACCCAGTGATGTCATGCTGTGTTGTCATGGTAACCCGCGTGAGCGGCCATCTTGTGACGTCATCCCCATAGTGATACATAGTGTGAGTGCACATGCTCAGCGCGTGTTGTTAGGGTGATACGTTTTTCCGCCGTTCATTTTGTATACTGGAGGCCGCCATCTTTGTTTCTATGGTAGCATGTGGTTGCTGTGTGACCCAAAGGCTTATAATAGGACACGGATATGCTCGGAGGGTGTGTTCGATTGAACAGGAGTAATTTCCCGATTCGCAGAATTACCACAAACAATCCGACAAATTTTACTGTTTCTGCTTGTGTCTGTCCATGTAATAGTTTTCGTCTATCTTGGCATGTTCCTTTGTTCTGGAGTATGTTCCTTTGTTTTGTAGAAGAGCCTATCAGCTGGAACAGCTTTGTTTATTATTACAATATGTAGGTTTTCTGGTCTGTTCTTGTTAGTTCTGACCCTATTCCGAGTACTCTTGTTGTTTCATTTATATAGATCATTTATATAGATTATAACTAACCAATCAGATTGCTTGATTTCCCATAATCTCTATGCAGAGTTATCTCCCCTTATTACAATGAAGTCCAATCCGATTCTCACCACCTCTATATCCAATGGCCACGTCCCATGGAATCCCTTTTTGTGAAACGTCTATGGTTATGGAATCCCTTTTTAGTCGTATGAGGGCATGGGGGCTATGTAAAAGCCCTCAATGAGGCCTCATTTATTATCCCTCATACCCTTATTTTCCTTTGAGGGCATGAGGACCATGAAAACATCCCTCAGTTAGGCCTCATTTACTATCCCTCTTACCCTCATCTCGGTATTTAACAACCATATTCCATGGAATCCCATTTTTTGGAATATGCCTGTGGCTATGGAATACCTTTTTAGTCATATGAGGCCATGAGGGCTATGTAGAAGCCCCCAATGAGGCCTCATTTATTATCCCTCATACCCTCATTTTCTTTGGAGGTCATGATGGCCATGAAAAAATCCCTCAATGACGTCTAATTTACCATCCCTATTAGCCTCATCTCTGCATTTTAGGATACCTATTTATTGGACTATTGGAGAATACTTGTTGTAGAAACTTTACATCCGGGTACTTCATGCTACATCCGGGTACTTCTGTTGGGATAGTAGATAAAAACAAACAACAATATATATAACATCTCATTCATTTTTATTCTCGTATACAATTCAATTTCTCAAGGCATCATTTTTGTCTTTGTACTTCTTCTCGAATGGGCTAACCATTTCATCTTCTTGTGGGCTGGAACTTCTTCCCAGTGTCCGGCTAGGTTCTTGATAAAACACGTTCGTTCATTGATAGCTGGTAACTTGTCTTTGTTGTTTGCTTTAATTTCCTGTCGGGTATCTTTGGGTTCCTCTTTCTTGTCTTTTAGCTGTTTCATAGTAGTAACTTCAGTCTTCTGAACATCATTTAGCTTCAGTAGTAACTTCATTCGCAGTAGAAACTTCATTTGTGGTTTGAGTGGAAGCATCGTTCTTGGTTTGGTTCCTCTTTAAATCTTCATTCGCAGTGGTAACATCGTTCGCAGTAGAAACTTCAGGCTTCTTCGTAGTTGTAACTTCTTTCACGGTAGAAACTTCGTTCTTAGTGGAAACATCTTTCTTTGTTTCAGTAGAAACTTCAAACTGATTCGTAATGGTAACTTCTTTCGCAGTAGAAACTTCGTTCTTAGTGGAAATATTTTTCTTTGTTTCAGTAATGGTAACTTCATTCTTATTTGTATTGGAAGCATCAGTCAGTTCTTCTGTCTTTATTCTCAGTTCTTCTGTCTTTATTCTCCTGGTTGTTGTGGCAACTTTGGCGGTCAATGATCGGCCAGTATCCACACATCTTTGTTTCTTTCCACCAGCATCCATGTCTAGATTTTTTCTCTTGCTGCATTACCACACGATTCACTTCAGCCAGTTCTTGGGAAGTCAGCTTTAATCCAGCATCATTCTTGAAGATCTGTATATTTAGGTCATCTTTGTATCTGAGCACTGTTGTTGACATAGACATCTTCACTCTTCGACGTTCAAAACGGAAATGAGTTTATTTTTATACTAACACTCCTTTTATACTTTTTTTTTCCTAATCGTCTTCTTCTTCTTCATCATCATCTACTCTGAATGAGTAGTTGTCATAAGGTTGTCGAACAGAAATCTTCACTTTCCAAGGCATATTTCTGGAATTCCTCAAAGTCAAAATCCTCTTCTTCACGAAGACGCTTGGCAGTTTCTTGAATGTTCTTGTGAATTGAATCGTTTCAAAAAGTTCCAATGTACACAAGGGTATTAATGTATTTCTCCCGAATGGCTTCTCTGACACTCTTCTGAAGTGCTCTATATGCTATTTCAACTGCATCTTCTCTATCCATTCCATCCTCGATAAATCGTCTTGGTATTTGTCATAGGCACTTTGGATGATAGTTCCCATCACAGAAACGTCTTCTTCTTCTTCAATTCCATATCTTCTGATAGTTCCGACGACTTATCGGTGTCCGAATCTCTTGACCAATTTTTTGGTGCACAACTGGATTGCATTGTGTCCGCTCTCATCGGAGGTCAGATTACAAATAACAAGTTTCTGACGAGCACGACCCTTTTATAGGATATCGGACAGAACATTGATGATGAGTTTGATTAACTTTCCTAAAAATCCTCCTTTCTGTATGATCCGTCTTTTGGTAAGGCAATTCTCCTAATCTGGTGTTTGTACGGAACCAGCTTAGCTCTCTCGGATTTGGTTATAGGTACTGCCTCCTTCAAGATATTCGAGGCACAATCACATTTACATTGTATGCCGTCTTGTGTATAGTCTTCGCATCAGATGGGATTCACAGTGTATCTGACTTTCTCTCTAGTCTTGCAATGTTGCTCGATTTCCTCATAGGGTAGTAAGCATTCTCGTGTCTGTGCATGTTGTCTGATCTGGAAAATGCCTTTTCACAATATCTGCAGCAATGGACTTTCATAACTTCAGTCTTTCGTGGTCGTAGAACAAAATAAGTTTATTTTCATGCCAACATCCCTTTTATACCCTTTTCAGAGCTAGGACTGGGTTGATAAGCGCCGAGAGAAAGCAACTCTTTCGTAATCTTCATCTTTTTATGTCGGTAGAAATTCCATCATCTCTTAGCAGCTTCAATGCATGTTCGTATGTTCGTATTTTCGCAGGTGATGAAATTCAGCCAAATTCAGTGGTATCTTATCTTCGAGGATGTTGATAGCATATTTACATAAACAGGTAATCAAATCTTCATCAGCAGCGCGTAGAACGGCATCGATTTCCTCCTTGTCAGCATCCCGTAAAAATCCTAAAAGTGCTTTATTCTGATCAGTCATTAAATTTCCAGTATCTCTCTCCTCTTCTGTTCTTCGTGGACAGTTATGTCCTTCATGCCTACGAGCACTGAATGATCGGGTACAATATCTACAGTGGAGCCGATGATGGTTCTTTTCGTGTCTTCTAGCATTACCCGATCTCGAAAATAACTTGGAACAGTATCTGCAACGAACTGGTAACATGTCTTCACTCGACGACGGCCAGGACACAAATGAGTTTATTTTCATACCAACACCCCTCTTATACCTTTCCCAACAGAAGTACCCAGATGTAGTATGAAGTACCCGGATGTAAAGTTTCTACAACAAGTATCCTCCAATAGTCCAATACAATAGGTATCCTAAAATACCGAGATGAGTCTAAGAGGGATGGTAAATTAGACGTCATTGAGGGATTTTTTTCATGGCCCTCATGACCTCAACAGAAAATGAGGGTATGAGGGATAATAAATGAGGCTTCATTGAGGGATTTTTTCATGGTCATCATGCCCTCAAAGGAAAATGAGGGTATGAGGGATAATAAATGAGGCCTCATTGAAGGCTTTTACATAGCCCTCATACGACTAAAAAGGGATTCCATAGCCACAGGTGTTTTCCAGAAAATGGGATTCCATGGATATGGCTGTAAAATACCGAGATTAGGATAAGAGGGATAGTCAATGAGGCCTCATTGAGGGATTTTTTCATGGCCCTCATGGCCTCAAAAGAAAATGTATCCGTCCCACTGTGGTTTCCCTATGATAACTTTAGTTATAGTTGACTAAATCAAATGAAATTTGGTAATCAGGTGTATCAACATAAAATACAGGCCCAGTTCGAATCGAGCAGTCCGACAATTTTTGCCAAAGTTATGCCCCTTTTTCAACTTTGAAAACCCCATTTTTTTAGTTTCCAACCAATAAATGCAGGTCAAGTCAAATCAAAGTTTGATCCGACAGTTTTTGCCATAGTTATGTCCCTTTTTCAATTTTGAAAAATTCCATTTTTGGGGGTTGGGGGTTGGGGTGGGGTTGGGGTGGCCATGCAGGCTTTTATTTTCTATTATTGGGATTTGACGATACACTTTCAACAGGGTCATCTTATGTCAGGAATGTTTGACGTGTGGAAGAGGGCAGAACAGATATATCACTTGTGTTCCCCGCCTTGAAAAGTTGCTCTCAACTTTTGAAGCATTGTATTGAAATCCTGCATCATCGCTGAATATTATAGAGAGAAAAGTAGTAGATCTCCATGTATTATGGCGTATAATAGAGTGCATCATACAAACAGCAATGGCTCCTATGGGAATCTCCTGTTATAATGTGTAAGAGCCTTTCTAAACTATCTTCCGGCGACGAGAGGGATTATGCCCACCCATAAATCGCTGCGACCATGATTGAATTGTTCCCCAACCCAAAATCCTGAATCCGTCACTGGTTATGGAGTATATATACTGTTGGAAAGAGCACGTTCCAAAATGTGACAAATAACAACACACAGAGCTCCCAATACCAATGACATTTATTCCTCGACTTATGCAATGCGTAGTTTACTCCCTTTAGCTCTTAGTCCTCCGCCAATAGTTTTTCCAGTCAGGGACATTTTCATCCGGTTGGAGTCTCGGATACCGATTTTTATTACACGCCTGTTCTATGAAATCCCCATCTACAGCAAGACTAAAAACACGCGGAAAATAAAAATCCGTTTCCCACACATGTGCTGAACGGAAATCGTTGACGGACTATTTTTAACCCTTTACCTAACATGAAAAGCAGACGACACTTGAAAAAAAAAATTCTTGAATAACTAATTTTTTTCATTTTTTGTCTCAAAAACATAGGCTATGACCCCTCGTTGGAACGAGTTCGACGAGCTCGTTCCAACGAGGGGTCATAACCTATGTTTTTGACACAAAAAATGAAAAAATAATAAAAAATTCATTGGCGATTTTTGAGAATCGCGCTGGCCGGTTTTGGCCGTTACGTTGGGTAAAGGGTTAAATAGAAGCGAAATTTCACAGTAATTTTCTACCAATCGTGCACTGCAATTACCATTTTAATCCCAAGTGATAGCTAAAAATCGTCCCGTCTTCTGAGTTCTAATGTGTTCTTTGTCCAGTGTGCACATAGAACATATTGGAACACAGGGGACGAAATAGAAACACGGGCTCCTCTCAAAAATTTGGTTGACGATAAAATGTGTTTGTTCATAGTTATCAAATAAATTACGGAGTGTCCTTGTAATAATTGTTTTTTTTATAGACGTGAAGGCGTGTAATAAACACAGAACGACACGCGCGGGTGAATGAGTTACTCGATATGGCACTTGTGCCATCGCGAAAGAATAAAATGAGAGGCCACATTCACACAGACCTCTCATTTTATCCTTCCGCACAGGCCTCTCATTTTATCCTTCCGCACTGGCACTCGAGCCATATCGGTTAACCCATACACACGTGCGTGTCGTTCTGTGTATGTTCTTGCTAGTAATCATGAGCTGCCTAGACTAGGTTTGCTACTTGGAAGTATATCACACACACAGTCGGTCATACAAATGGACGGCTGTGGTATCCGATTCGGGCAGTTGAGGGCCCAGCATGACCTGTTCGGAAAACGGTACGTTTATTAAATAAGGAATTGCGTTTCGACTGTATGATTTATCCACAAATAAATTCCCAAAAAGATTTGATCTTGAAGGTTTTCTTCGTTATGCAGCATAGTTTTACGTATATTCTTAAGTTACAACAGTCCTACTATAAGCTTTAATTACATCTTTCAAAATGTGAAGTTAAAACACGATGTGCACGGTGAAGTACCATCTTCAATAAACAATCTCTATTGCGTGTGCGTTGGTGGTCGATTTGGGTATCATGGCGGGTAACATCAACATGGACGAAATCCAGGTAAATCCCAAATATGATTTTAGTAATCTACTAAAAAATAAAACAGAGGCATTTTTCGAATGAACTGAGCACTGAACTGGGTGGTGCACAAAATGTCTCTGCTTTCCACATCAATTGTCAAAGTCTAAATGCTCACGGGGATCCGTTACACCACGTGCTCTCGGATCTAAATGACGCAGAGAACACGTTTGATGTCATCGGTCTTACAGAAATCTTCCAAATCTCTTCTAATGTGCCTTATACTTTAGAAGGATACCACCCTTTACTGAAAAACACAAGATCCAGTGACGACGATGGGCGCGCGGGAGTGAGTTTGTTTATAAAAACTGATATATTATTTTCAGTGCTCGCCATGATCTCTCTATGTTCATACCCCATGTACTTGAGTCTATATTTGATTGACTTGACATTTAAGCACTGCACGAAAATACTTGGCGTAATCTATAGACCCCACACTGCCCCAAAGGCAGATATAGACCTATTTCAATCCAAAATTAATCTCATAACTGATCTAATCATCAACGAAAAGAAAACTTCCATAATTACCCTTATAAAAAAATACCATGGTAAACCATAGTAAATCCCAAAATACCCTGGTAATACCATGGTATACCATGGTATTACCAGGGTATTTTGGGATTTACCATGATTTACCATGGTACTTTTTTATAAGGGTATGGGCGATTTCAACATTGATCTTCTAAAAGTAGGCTCTCATTCCAAAACAGACTTATTCATCGACCACATGTTCAGTGAGGGATTCGTGCCTGTCATCACCTAACCAACAAGAGTAACATATCGATCTGCTACTCTTATAGACCACATCTTCGCCAATAATGTTCCTCAAAATTTTTGATCTGGAATAATTTTAACAGATGGATCTGACTATTTTGGAATTTTTTTTATTGAACAATCAAATCAGAAATCTGATGGCTCTAAACCGTTTCTAATCCGGAAGATAAACTCAATAAGTATTGAAGACTTCAGATCGCGTCTGTCCCAAAGCGACTTTTCCACAGTTATGGAATCTAACGATCCCAACACAGTCGAAGAAAATTTCCTAAATACTTACTTGGCCGCCTTCGAAACTGCTTTCCCTTTAGAAAGACACAAACTGAAATATAAGTTCATAAAACGACAGCCATGAATGATAAAGGGACTTCTAATCTCAGCAAACAAAGAGAAAAAAAATTTCAATAAGAAATTAAGATCCCCTACAGAAGTTAAAGTCAGGAACTACAAAATTACTGTTGGCTATTTAATAGAATAAAAAAAAAAACAAAGTAAAGCTATGTATAATGAAAAAGCCCTCCTGGAAAATAAGAATAACATGCGGAACACATGGCAATTTCTAAATAATGCTCTGAATAGAAAAAAAAACAGGGGGATTTTGCCTTCATTCTTCAATCTTGGCGATAGAAAGATCCATGCGGAAAATGACATCGCACAGGAGTTCAATACTTTCTTTGCAAATATTGGAAGTAAAAAAACTCATACCCAAGCCTCAGAAATCGTTTGCTGAGTTCCTTAATACCAACCTTACGGAAAACCTATTTATCACACCCATTTCACCTATTGAGAAAATAAATATCGCAAAGTCAATGAAATCTAAATTAAGTCAGGACTGTGATAATATTTCAACTGACATTCTGAAATATTCAATAAATTTCATTGCCACTCCACTTGCGCATATTATGAACGAGTCATCATTCCGTCTGGGAATAGCTCCAAGCACGATGAAAATTGCCAAAGTAATTCCAATATTCAAATCAGGTGACGAAAACAACTTAACGAACTACAGACCAATCAGTATTTTGCTCGTTTGTTCTAAAATCCTACAAAAGCTCATGCGAGTGAGACTACTTAACTTTCTCTCTTCCCCCACCAAAACGGCTGTAGGCAACAGTACAGTATACTACATCCAGGCATGCGGTGTTAAAATACATAGCCACCGAAAACAACAAACCTCGTGAAGACAGTACTCTAGCCCTATTCTTAAATCTATCTAAAGCCTTTGATACCATCAGCCATGAGATTTTACTCCAAAAACTGGAATATTATGGTATGAGAGGTAACACCAATAATTGGTTCAAAAGCTATCTTCAGACCAGGACCCAGTATGCTTCTTTGGGGGACAGCAAATCTGACCTTGCAGAAATTACATGTGGTGTTCCACAAGGTTCGATATTAGGACCTATATTGTTTCGACTTTACATAAACGACATAAACAACTCATCAAAGCCATACCTCCTATCGTTTGCAGATGACCACATTGGATACAAGTCTGGGGTGGAGATAAACCCACTTGTCTCGGAATTTAACGAGGAAGTGCAAAAAATATCCGATTGGTGTGCTGTCAACCAGTTGGTTTTGAACCTCAAGAAAACAAAATATATACTTATTAATCCAACTCAAGGAAATGATTCCGCCCATGAGAAGATTTCTATAAATAATAACATTATCGAAAAAGTCGGTCACAGACAACACGAAGAATTTGTACAATTTCCTGGAATAAATATTAATGAATATCTATCTTATAATGCCCACATATCCAAACTCTGCTGGTAAGCTGCCCTTGCCAATCTCAGCCTCAACAAGGTGAAGAAAGTCCTCCCTTTTAAAGCAAAGAAGACGCTGTATTTCACATTAGTACAGAGTCACTTCTTCTACAGAATCCCAATATTGGGGGGGGGGGGGGGGGTGTACCGAAAGCATGTTCTCGGCTGTTTAGACTACAAAAAAGGTCAATACGAATCATTAACAATAAGAAATACAATGCTCATACCGACACACTGTTCTTCAGAAATAGCATCCTGAAGATAAAAGATTTGTATAGTCTGCATGTTTATTTGTTCATGTTGGATTGGCATAACGGTAACCTTCCAGCATCTTTTGCGAATTTTTTCCTCTACTGTCAGCAATCAGACTAATGTAAACAAACGATGCATCGATGTAGAACTGGAACAAAAACGTTAGAAAACCTACCTGTCTTTGCATTCCCCAAGCTATGGAACGAATTGGAAATGGATATCGGGACAGTGGGAGACAGGAAAGAGTTCAAGAAACAATTAATTGCAAAGTTTCTCTCTTCGTACACTAGTAATATGTCCTGCTCCAATACCTACTGCCCGGATTGTGCTATTTAGAATGCTATTCATTTCTAACTCATCACCAGACGTGTCTCCCTGTGCTTTGGGCTGTTCTGATGTGCAGAGATTGGTTCAGTAATAGGTGTACTGACAAACTTCCCCTATATTGGCTATTCATTTTCACCGCAGTTCGTCTGGTATTCTCATCTCTGCTTGCCCCCGGATTCGTCCTTCACCCTTGCATTCCGTATATTCATGGCATATCGATTGTTACATTCTCCCTTTGACACTTGAAGAGAATGAATGCAAAGATGAGTCCCGAATTGGGATAGTCCAGTAGAACCAGGCCTCGACCACATTATGCACCATCCACTCATCATTACGCACCATCCACTCTATTTTCAGGACGATTAAATGACAGCTGGACTAGTCCGCACATGCCCAAAGGCAGGCCGAATATTTCTGACTGTGGGTCGGAATCGTACCGCATTGCACAGGAAAAGAGATCAGTTTTTGAAACCTGTAGCCAACCGCCGTGCAGGCTATCTAAAAAACACCGAGGACTTTTTGGATAAGATTTCAGATCTCAAAATTTCAAAAGATGCATTTTTGGCGACGCTAGACCTCGATGCCATGTATACAAACATAGGCATCAAGTCAGGCCTTCAATCAATCAAAAAGGCCTTTCAGATATTCCCAAACCCAAAGCGGCCGGATAAACACATACTCCAACTGTTTGAAATCAGTCTAAACGGCAATTATTTTGAGTTTGACTGTCAATATTATCAACAAATCAAAGGTACCCCCATGGGGAAAACATACAGTCCGTCGTTTGCCTCCATTTTTATGTCAGCTTGGAAGAGACAGCATTGGACGCTGCACACAAAAAAAAATCTCAGTTTTTCTCAGGTGTCTGGACGATATTTACTTGGTGTGAGAGCGCTCGAGTAGTGATTTTCTTGTATTTGTTGATTTTTTGAATAGTCGCGACCAAAACATCAAGCCGAAGTCTACCATTTCGGAGCAATCAGTTGATTTTTTGGACGTTACTATTTACAAGGGTGGAAAATTCAAATTCCAGTCCACAGGCTGTTTGGATTACAGGAAGTTTTTTAAACCAACAGACTCCTACCAGCTACTTCACAAAAATTCGTTCCACCCAAAACATACTTTCAGCGGTATTATCAAGTCGCAGATTATCCGATTCCATACAAATTCGAGCAGTAAAAATAATTTTAACTCTGCATGCTCCACGCTATTCAGGGCCCTACGGGAAAGAGAGTATAGTAACAGATTTTTGCGTGATATTAAATCGGAAACTCTCAGACAAATAGAAAATACTGATCCCGCGTCGTACCATCCAAATCAACCCGTTAAAACGAGGCACAATCAACCAGTTGTTGGCAATGGAAAGGCCAGCCCTTGCAGCAAAACCCGCTGTAAGCAAAGTTACTTCTTCAAGGAGTTGTGACTCATTTTTCAGTCTTCAGAAGGTCAGACCAAGTGTCAATACAAACTGCGCGACGACATGGACTGTGACACGAAAAATATTATTTACCTGATTACTTGTACTTTGTGCTAATGCCAGTGTGTGGGAAAAAAACAGTTGGCCTTTAAGAACGAGAGCCACCTAGCACGTGTCCGACAATGTCAATGAGAACGATACACCTGTTCCTGAGCACTTCAGTACTCCAGACCACAACATCAGGCAACACTTTAGAATAATTCCAATCGAGAAAATTCCACTTCAACAAGACGAGGAATCTACCAATGAATTCCGTAAGATCCGCGAAGGCTTTTTGATTCGCGAACTTCAAACTTTAACACCTCTTGGTATGAACGTGCGCGCAGGCCACCAAGGTAAGAAGCAATTTCTTCCCTTTGTCTTTCAGTATAACCGCCAGGCCGTCCAAATCGGTCACATGTTTAAAGAGAATTTAAAACCCTCAATTCCAAGTTAAAACAGCCCATCCAGGCGCGACCCTTGATAGCATATTCTAAAAATCGCTGTTTAAGGGATATCCTTGTCAGTTCTAAATTTAAGCCATTGAGCGCAAACTGAAGTTGTAATGAGAACATGATTTATTTTGAATCGGGGGGGGGGGGGGGGGGGGGGGGTTGACCGCCGAAAAGGGAGGGTGTGGGGGCGACTGCATATCTCGCAACACTCATTGTTCCTGACAGGCGCAGCCGCGTCTAAGTTCTTTTGAATTGATACGCGACCACGACCACACCTGTCATGCAATGGTGGGCTTTGTTGGATGTTCAGTCTCTCTTTCTCTCCCATATTAAGTGAGGCCTTTAGGCACATTTAAAAATGAAAACAATCAACAACAAGTCGACCCAATATTATTGGGATAATTAAAAAAATAAAAAGCAAGTCCCGTAAACAGGTTTAGTCAAGAAAGTGATTTCGTTCACTCTGTGCTTGTGCGTACAGTACGTGGAGAGTGGATTGAAAGTAAATCACCCGGGGAGTGGAGTTATCACCCAAAGTATCACTTTCAAATTCTGTACACGTGGACAAAAAAAAAAAACACAAGCAATGTTTCAGCCAATGGACCTCCGGGTATAACCCGGAGGTCCATTGGCTGGAACTTTGCTTGTGATTTGCAATTATTGCGTGGGTGGAATCTCCACTCTGCGGGTGATTTAGTAATAATGCACTCTCCACGTACTGCATATATCTATCAAAATATCTATCTATCTATCTATCTATCTGGGGGTGGGGGGATCGGTGCGCCCCCTCCATTTAGTCAGTACAGACAGATATAAAACAAGTTTGTTCCTATATGTTTATACAGATCATGTTTTGGCTGCAGTTAAACCTGACCTACGCCCACTTCCATTCAACGTTTCCATATAGAAATACACTGCACGGGCCTTCGCACTTATTGTCAGTGGATGCCGAACGTGACTAGCGAACTAGAAACATGATAAAACACACGGCTTTCGGTATCATTTATCAATTTTAATCAAGGGGAGATGAAGGATTGTGTTGCCTATTAGCAACAATCTGAGAGTAAGTTCCGTACAGATAAACTTATAATTCGGTTTTATCTGGTAATATGTAACCGAACACTCGATGGAATATAGCATGTGCATTGTTTGAACTGGAGTGTCCAAGTTAATCGATTGAGTAATCACGAAAGTAGTTGGAGCTTCAAGTATCCATCGATGAAATATGTGATTCCAACTCTCAATTACACGAAAAGTATGACTGTTGGATTGCGGGAGAGGACAGAATGCGGGGACAATTCACAATGACGCCGTAATTAAAGAGTTGAGCGGCGGAAGCCCATATCTGCGCTATAAAATCAGTTGGGATATAAAACAACCCAAATCAACTGGATGGAGTAAATATGAACTCATTTGGGTTCATATTCACTCAACTCACTTGATTTGAGTTGCTTTTTAACCAACCTAATTTTAGAGTGTTGCTTCCATTTAGGTGCCCTGGGACAAAAATTAGAATGTTTCATTTTCTATGGATGTGTTTCATATTATTGGAAGTGGCCTCTTTTTTGCATGGTTTTATCGTTTTACAGTTTATTCGAGAGAGCCTATAGGCATTGCTTATTAAACTATAACAAGGCAAACCCATGTGAATAAATTATTACGACAAAAATTAATTTAGCACTTTACCAGTAAATCGGAGAAGATGGGGGAGTTGAGGGCAGAAAAGAATAGAGTCGCTCGCACGACCTAGTATCTCATTCGCATGAATAACTTTTGTTAGTTTCATCTTGTCAGAGACTCTACGAGTTTTGAAGGATAAGTTAACCCTTTGAACCCTAGCGGCCGCTTTTCTGACCAGGAACATGATACACCATGGCGTTAATAAATATGACGGCTGTTCGGTAAATATGTGAGGTTGACCAATCAATATTTTCAACGTGCAGCCCAGAGGCTGCACGTTGAAACTAATGATTGGTCTACCCCAAATAATGAATATGGACTCTTCTAATTGTTTTTATTAAACTGACATGGAAGATACCACCAGAGTTCAAAGGGTTAATTATGTTTGATAATGAGATTGGTATCTAATTGAGAGTTTCTATGATCAACCGACAGGTAAATTCATTACATTCCTTTCTGCTTTTAAATTTCATTCTCTTGGCTACGTTGATAACTTCTTTAGGTGTGGTGGGATCAATAAAGAAGCTGTGTTTGTAACAGCCTCCGAAGTAAGTTCAAAATTGTTCATTCGAAGCTGGTATCTGAGCGGATGTAGATTCTCCCATAATAACAAAATCGGCATCGAATCCTCATGCGATATCATCTTCATTGGATATTTCTGTACCATTAACTTTGAAGCTTAATGCTACCTTTACCCTTTGAACCCTAGTGGTATCTTCCATAACCGTTCAATGGCAGCAACGGGAAGAGTCCATATTCTTTATTTGGGAATAGACCAATTATTATTTTCAACGTGCAACCTTAAGGGCTGCACGTTGAAAACATTGATTGGTCAACACCACACCTTCACTCAAAAGTCAACCTACTTAATGAAATTATGAAGTATCATTTTTCTGGGCCGGAAAAGTGGCCTCTGGGGTTCAAAGGGTTAAATTGCGAACAGGTTTTCGATTGCCGCATTCATTATTTGCCAGTTTTTCAGATTAGGTTGGTTTTCTCTGAGAATGGAGTTATAATAAGAAGCTTTACTGTTCGTTTTATGTTGTTGAAAATCTGGTAGAAATTTTTTGGAAAGTATTTTCATGTGTAGGGTTTTTCAGTTTTTATCTGGTAGAGTTTGAGTTGGTTTACCGGAGAGCTTATTGAGCCACTGGTCATTCAATGTTAATTTGTGATATACCGATTTATCCGCCTCATCTCATTTATGGGAAAGCTCCCACTGGAGGCTTTCAGGAAGAGAATTAAGAAGTTGCACGCTTCATCGGGACAGCGGGAATTCAATACATTAAAGACGTTGAGTGCCAAAAGTTTATCACTGAACGAGTCTGTATTTTCTTGGGATATAATTCTTGCTTTCTATTTTATAGTCCGCATTTGTTTTTAAACCTATTTCTATATAAAACATTCCAAAATATCTGTAATGACAATTCCTGATTCAAAAGTTGTGAATGTGTTTACGAAAATGTTGTCTGTGAGAGTTGAAAAATGTTCTGTTGCTCCAGTTGGCCTTGTCACAGTTGGTAGAAATCTCACGCGGAACATGTTATAGACAAAATCATCAAATTGTTTATATGTATTCATTTTGAGCAGGGCCCAGTACTATAAAACTTTTACAATTGAAATGTCTACAATTGCATTTTCTAGTTACGACTTTAATTAAGGAATGATCGTTTCTTTTTGTCTATTTCTTGAGTTATGAACCCCCCAAAAAACAAAATCCAAACTGTGTAAATGGGCTACGCCCATTTACACAGTTTGGACTTTGTTTTTTGGGGTTCATAACTCAAGAAATAGACAAAAAGAAACGATCATTCCTTATAATTAAACGTTCGCGACCCAAATAAATAAATAGTGTTAGTCGTCCTCTACTTCAGCGAACAAACACTTAAAAACTAAAACTGGTAGACATATTATTTTTCTGGCATAAAAGAGGGCGCATATTATTGAAATGCAGGTAGCAATTGACACACTTTCCAAGTCAAATGCACTTATGTCATTAAAATTTTATTGACCAATGAATTACGTAATCCAAAGAAAACGTCATAAGCCACGCCTCCCTCAAATTTCATTCAACTGTTCACTTCACGTAAAAGTTACGTTCCGTGGTAGGTGGAAGTAGGCCATCAGTATTACATTGTATTTTGGTTTTGATCGTTTCCCGAGAACTGAAAAACACCGTTTGTAAAAGTGGAGTTAGATATAAAGCCAGATGACATTGCCGTATTCAAATTTGCAATGTCAAAATTGCCGTATTCGTCGTGACCAGCCATTGTTTACAATTGATTTGGGTAAAACGATGAACGCAGACGATCACCCAGTGTGCGTAAAAATTGAAATGTCAAATAAATACAGGTGTGAAGAAAAAGAAAAATTGACCCACCACGGTCATTTAAATATTTTATAAATAATTTCATGGTGATAAATTAGTAATATAAATTTCTTTTTCTTTTTCACATTTAGAACGTGCCAGTGTTCTAACTTCTATTGATTTGACACCATGTTGCAACTCCAAAGACTGGTATTTTAGAGGCGTGGCTGGGGGCGGACCTAATTGTGTTTTTTTCGGTTCATTGAGTTATGAAAAGAAAAAACAGAATCGTGTGAGCCAATCGTTTTTTCTGAAAACGCATGAACCGAAAAAAAGTTTAATTATATTTAAATGAATTGAAATGAACCATTAGCATTTTCAAAGATATGGCAATTTGCCAGTTGGCAAATTGCCATATCTTTTAAAATGCTGATGATTCATTCTAGTCAGTTATATTTATAAGTAGAAAACACAAATCAAGAAAATACTATTGTAATTGTTTTTATAGTATTAGTCCCAAGTCGATATTCGAAATAACCAAGCAGGACGCAGTTTTTATTCTCGGGATTAATAAAGTCATTTATTGAGCCAAGTTTGTGAGAAAGATATTTTGGTGAGCTCTCGGCTGGGTATTTGGTCGGTATATAGCACTGATTATAATCGAGGCGAATTTTTTTTAGCGGAAATCTCCACAAATAATATTTCACACTCGTAGGGCATAAACACAGTTAAGCACGGCGTAATTTTTACCCTTTTTTATAAATAAACCAACACCTTCCATACCGTGATCTGTCTGAAGATTAATACAACAATAACATGATTTTTTTTTTTTTTTGGGGGGGGGGGGGGGCATTATGGTTCATTAGCGGCCCTGCAGCAAATGATGAACAGCCCGAGGGTTTATTAAAGGCCCGAGACGAATTCGAGGGCCGTTAATAAGCCCAAGGGCTGTTCATCACTGCTACAGGGCCGCTAATGAATCATGATGCCTGACAACAATCATGTTATTAGTATTATTACCACTCTCTGTTACAGCTAACTTGAATCTAAAAATAGCCGGGCCGCGGGCCGTTAATTGCTATTTATACCATTATCGCCTGCGGCCCGGCTCCGTTGAATGACGTCACTGAAATTATGGAGTTTTAACGGGCCTCCAAACTTATGTTAATCGACTAGTAACTTATAGATTGAGTGGTAATAATATAGGTTACCACCATGTGGATTTCCGAGATGGTGTATTTAAATCGAGACCTCGTCTCTGGGCATACGTATCACATAATGTGTTCCAATTCCGTATCATATAGACGACTCATTCTGATTCCGTATCATATACACGACTCGTTTCCGGTAGCGCTACGGGATATCATAACAGGCACATGGATACATTCTATGTACGTTTCAGTGATCGACCGAACATTATGTCCCAAAAATGTTTAAAACTAATTTAACCCTTTACCTAACATGAAAAGCAGACGACACTTGCAAAAAAAAAAAAAAATAGTGAATAATTAATTTTTTTTCGTTTTTTGTCTCAAAAACATAGGTTATGACCACTCATTGGAACGAGCTCGACGAGCTCGTTCCAACGAGGGGTCATAACCTATGTTTTTGAGACAAATATGAAAAAATAATGGAAATTAATTGGCGATTGTTTGAGAATAGCATTGGCCGGTTTTGGCCTTTACGATGGGTAAAGGGTTAAAATTTAATCAGTTTTTGTGACAGAATTGTTAGATAAATGAAATATCATGATAATGTGCATGTCCTGTGATTTATATCAGATTCTCGGTGGTGTCCAAAAATGGGATCACAACTCGCCGGCACAGTCGGCTCGTTGAGATCCCATTCTGGACACCACCTCGAATCTGATACAAATCACAGGACATTCACATTATCATGATAATCTGTATTTATTTTTTCTGGGGTAACGCATGGTAGCCTTATATAAAAATACCATCATAGCAAAACATGATCAAGTCTTATTTATTTCGCCCAGTTTGTGATTTATTTATCATTTAATTACTGTTATAAAAAAACGGTAACCTTGACATGTGTAATCAGTTCTGGAGGAGTGTATGTTTTGAGACAGGGCCGCCGAGAGCGAGGACGGGCCCTGGGCAATGTGTAGAATGGGCGTTACCGGCCCTGCGAGCGCCGAGGCGCGAACGATAAGCGGAGAGTCTGGGGGTCCTCCCCCAGAAAAAGTTTTAAATTAATGCCAGGAGAAGCATTCTCCTGCATTTTGTTGACAATATCCACTCAATTATTTCCTTACAGTTTGGGTAGTTTATTACCTGTATTTAGGTGTGTATGGTGCATTTTGCTCCAAAGATAATCGTGACCACTGCGATGTAGGAAAGACCGGTGGGAAACCAACAAACTGGAACAAGTGGATTTTTTAATATGGATGGAACCTGATCAGTAATGCTGCTACGTACTCTTGTCACCTCCACCAGCGTCGGAGGCCCGTTCCAAAAGCCTCCCCCACGACTTTAAACTCAGGTGTATTATCGATAGGTCAACCTACACTTTTTTAAAACACCGTAACATCCGTGCTCTAACGGGCCCCGGTTGAGTTGCCCCTCTGCGCCAGTGTTTTGAGGTAAAAAACGTTCTCTTTCTGAACTTTATGAAAAGAATGAGAAACAATAAAACTGTCAGAAAACTTTTACAGATCTGAGAACATTCTGTAGTTATTTGTTTGGGTTTCATGAATGAAGATGTCATTACATGGTTAGTTTCATATCAACCGAGATATCAGCCCTAGGCAACTTCAGATCACCCTTCGACCTTCGGTTTTAGGCTAATATGGAGTTACCTTGAGCTGATATCTCGGCCGGGATGAAACTAACCAAGCAATAACCACTTATTATTAGGGGCCCGATGGTTTCCCGTGCATGAGTTGGTCATACGAATTCTGTTTGGAGGGAGTGAGAAATCCTCAGTCAATGATTTGAAATAATTTTGTGTTGCTTCTTTGTGGCCTCCAAGAATCAGATAGGGTGTTTGTAATCATCGTGCTCGTCGTCTTTTATTTTTCAAATTTTCTGTTTGAATAACCCAGCAAGTCTTCAAATGCGCTTGATGACTCACATACACGCTTGTGAGGACCTTGAAATAACCACCCAGTAATACCGCCATGCATTATCTGATGTACACCAAAGGCAAACCGGAGATGTGACAGAGAAGATTTGTAAGGTCTCCTTTGTTCTCGAACTAGGCATTCAGTTTCAAGAAATACGAAATACTGATTATCCACAGGTCGAATGTTGTTTTTGACGGAGGATTTAAGGCTTCTCTTGAGTGCCGTTTTTCTATCCTGTTATGACAGTTGGTTAAGCCATTACCTAATATGAATAACTGACTGCACTTGGGAATGAAAAAGAAAATGTTTTTCATACTTTTTATTGAGATCTCCGTTCTTCATTATCAAAGAAAAAGATTGAAAAGAGAAAAAAAAATACAAGACTATATAAAAAGGATCGAGTATATTTTCAACGTAAACGGGAACAATTGGTGGTGCAACGTTCCTACATGTCTTCGGCTGGGTACACAGTCTCGTGTGCCCTGCGGCTCAGGAGAATGGGAACATGAGGTTGCTTACCCTGCCAATGAGCACTATAACGAATTTTCCCAGTGGAAAGCTATCGTGATATGTTCCGTATGCAGCGATTTTCTAATCTCCTCCCTAGCTAGCACCCACGTGAAAACAACAACGTGGGCCTATTTATCAACTCGCTCTGTTGAATAATGTTCAATGACGGTGTCTGGCCTTTTATCGCGCAAATCGTCAGGAGACGTTCCAGCTGCCGAGTTATAATTAGTCTTTGTGGTAGCTAGCACTAGTTTTAGACAATTTCAATATTGAAATGAAATGAAATGAAATTTATTCGCAGTATACAAATATTTTTACAATAATAGTGCATAACAGAATTTTTTTAAAAAGTGATTATATGTATACTGCTGGGAAATGACATAGTCTAGTGACTGTCTTCCCGTCATTCCCAGGGTAAAATATGTCCATATATACAATATTGAAACATGCAGAGAAAATGGTATATGGAGAAATATTAAGATAAAATAAATATTAAGGTAAATAGATAAAACCTGAAAGAACAGAAAAAAAATAAATAAAAATAAAAATGAAAATGAATTATTTTATTTTATTTAATCCTTATCTTATTTTATTTATTTATTCATTTTTTTTTTTTTTGAACATCAGAATCCGATTTTACAGAATTTTATTTTTAGTATTCTTTTTTATTGTTGTATTTTTTTAAAAGATTATTTCTCTTTTTAATTGTATTTGTATATTTATATTGTTTATTTACTTTTTATTTCTTGACCCCTTTTTTTGTTTTGTTTTGTTTTGTTTTTTTTAGGTTTTTTTTCCCCCACATATGTTACCAGATCTGAATGCAAAGCAGCAATTGAGGTTTGCCCCATTAGGAATTCCGAAATTAAGATATCTTTACGAACGAAGTGAGTGTACGCAAAAACGATCAGAAAGATAATGATAATCATTACGGGAAAGATGGGGCACTTGTGTTAGGAAAGTAGGTAGATGATAGTGATCCAGAATTAGCCAAGCAGTCAGTGAAAGATGGATTAGTACAGTGGATAGTGGATTGGTATGAATCAAGATATTTCTTTGTTTGTATTTTCTTAAATGCTGACCGGGTAAGGGCTTTTGTGAACGAGTCGAGTTCGTTCCACATTTTCGGAAAGTTGAAATGTGGCAGGGCCATTGAGAATTGAGTTCGTGGTTTATGTATTGCTAGATTTCCGGTTTGTCTGGTTACCCTTCCAGAAGGGTTTGTATGAATCTGGAAACAGTCGTCGAAACTTCTTGGTAAGTTATTGCTCGACCAGTCATGCATGAATAAGAGGGAATATAACTTGTACAAGTCGTGTATTTTCAAAATTTCTAACCGTTTGAAAAGTGGGTCAGTGTGAGAATTAAATTTTTTGTTGGTTATAATCCGTATAGCCTTTTTTGAAGATTTAATAGCCTATTGGTAGAAGACGAATTGCCCCAGATTTGGACACCATAGATTAGGTGACTTTGGATCAAGGTGAAATATAATTGTTTTAGCGATTCGATGGGTAACAAACGTTTGACTCTATTCAACACGTAAACTGCCCTGGCCACTTTTGTGGCGACCGTCGATATGTGATGCTTAAATTTTAGGTTTTCATCCATGTTGATTCCAAGAAATTGTATGAATTTAATTTTCCTGTTATTTCCTGCGACCTCAACCTCAGTACTGTTTAATGATATAGGTGAGATATTTTGGTCAAAATTATAATTGTCATGTTGGGGGTGCAGTAGAATGGCCTTAGTTTTGCTCGCGTTCAGTGCCAGTTTATTGGCTAGACACCAGTCACTAATTTTTGATAGTTCATAATTGGCTTCCCTACTTATGTTGTTTAGGTTATTCCCAGATGTATGAGCAGTAGTATCGTCAGCAAATAATAATACTTTCAAACTTGTGGACTCACAAATATCGTTCACTTACAAAAGAAATAAGAGGGGACCCAGGACAGAACCTTGAGGAACACCTGTTGTGATAGTTTGCGCATCCGAAGAACTGGTCATGAATTGAACAAATTGGGTTCGTTGGCAGAGATAACTTTTAAACCATGAGTTTGCTATACCTCGTATACCATAGTGCTCCAGTTTTTTAATCAGAATACTATGGTCAATTGTATCAAATGCTTTGGAAAAATCCAAAAATATAGATAATGTACAGTCTTTTGAAGATGTGTCATTCATTTTGGCAACATGATTAATAAGATGTAGAATGGGGTGAATAGTAGAGTGTCCTTTTCTAAAGCCAAATTGGTAATTAGAAATAAGTTTATGTTCATCCAGAAAGCCTGTTAGTCTTTTGTGCATTATTTTTTCCAAAATTTTGGAAAAAGATGGCAAGATACTTATGGGTCGATAGTTATTGAATAAATGTTTATCTCCTGACTTGAAAATGGGTGTTACTTTTGCACTTTTCATTTTCTGAGGTACAATACTAGTGGCGAATGACAGGTTTATTATATGCGTAAGGGGTACTGCTATCTCCTGTATGATTTCTTTCAATATTTTCGAGGAGATATTATGACAGTCTAATGATGACTTTGGAGATAGGCTTTTTGTACAGAGGATAACCTCTTGGACGCTAGTAGGCGATACAAAGAAAGAATCAGACACTCCGTTTTTTAGGTAGTCAGTGAAATGATTGGTAGGTTCTGTCACATTATTAGCTATACCTTTTCCAATGTTAACAAAATAATTGTTGAATTTATCAGCGATTGCTGTCGGACTTTCTAGTGTTAGGTTGCCATCTGAGAATGATGGCGGTAGAGGTGGTGAATTGTTTGACTTATTGATTACTTTTCGAAGGATATCCCAGGTTTTCTTGACATTTCCTTTGTTTGTTTCTAATACTTGCTTGTAATAAGTTTGTTTGTGTTTGCGTTTAAGACGGTTAAAGACATTGCAATAGACTTTGTGTCGGGAAATGTTGTCATTAGATGGGTGTTTTAATTTTTTAACTAGGAGTTTATGTTTGTTTCGGGATGACTTCATTAGACCTGCGGTCATCCATGGCTCTCGTTTTACATATTTATTCTTAGTACTAACCCTTTGCATGGGAAATGACTTCTCAAATGAATCTGATAAAATCAGAAGAAATTTCTCATAGGCGTCATTCGGACAAATCTCTGAAGATATGTTAGAGAAATCTGATTCGGAAAGTAGGCGTTTAAATGAAGCGATATTCCTAGTACTGAAAATTCGTTTGTATTCCGTGGGGATGTTGGGTCTTGATATGTTTGTTCTATCGATGTAAAATGTTGCGAAGTGGTCACTTACGTCTGTTATGATTATTCCTGAGGTAAATTGATTTAAGTTATTGCAAAATATATGGTCAATTATGGTAGCCGAATGATCTGTCACTCTTGTAGGTTTGGTAATAGTTGGAGTGAATCCAGCACTAAATAATAAATCTAGGTACAGGTTGGTTTTATTATGTTGATTAAAATTAAGTAGATCTAAATTAAAGTCGCCCATTAAATATGTGTTTTTATTTTCGGAATTTACTTGGTCAAGTAAGTTGGTAAATTTTGACAAAAACAAGTCTATGTCACCTTTTGGAGCTGTATTTGGTCTATATATGACCCCTACTATGGATTTACCGGTGTCGGTAAGCTCTATGAACAGGGATTCAAATGTATTGGGAATGAATATACTTAGATCGTGTCTTATTTTATAGGCTGTCCTTTCTTTAACAAACATACCGCCTCCGCCTCTACCGTCATCGTCTATCGGTCGTGTTCGTAATAAGAGCGGTTGATAACCTTCTAAAGTGTATGAAATGTCTTTGTTAATGCTGAATGTCTCCGTTATGTCGATGATGTCAAAGAAAGTCTGGTCTAACTGGAGGTCGGAAATGAGCGATTTGAATTGATCAAAGTTAGCGTTTAAGCTACGACAATTAATATTAAGCAATGCTATTGACTTCTTTTTGGTAACTTTCGTGGTCGAGAAAGTTTCCGGTGTATGATATTTACAGTTATCTTTGTCAACAGTCAATGGTGTAATTGGATCATCTTCAGACATGGGCGAGATTTCGTTATTAAATACAGTAACGAAGTCAAAGACATCTTCATCCTGGATCTCATCTAGGGATAACTTATTATCCATTATTGAGAATGGTGAATAAACCTATAATAACACTTTGGGGGTACTTTTTAGGATATATGTCACTGTTTTGTGAGAATTTACAGTTGCTAAATGGTCTTCGGAATCCGCTGTTCAGCGCGAGAAATCCAAAAATAATGAAAAAGTAAAAAAGATAAAAGTAATGGATAAGGTATTTAAGACAAACCTTAAATACCATGGTCAAGTGCGTGGGCAAATTTATGGGCCAAGATATAGAAAGATAAATGTAGACTTGATAAAAGGAGTGATTGTAAGCCAAATTGGTATAGAGGGAAGAATATCATACTGTTCATGAAACAGACGTTTTGTTAGAATATCACTGGGCGAGGTGCTTGTCAATACACATTAATTATTACACATTAATTATTAATTATTTGCCTTGTTATTGTCCACTGGAGACGGAATAAAATCCCTTCTCCAGTCGACCGTAACAAGGCAAATCTTGATAAGAAATATACGCTAACTAGAAGTCACATCCAGCGGATGATAACATGAAAACTTCATGTGAAGATAATACTGATAGGAAACAAATCAGAGATAGATTAGCGATTAACTGTCAAGTGCATATTGGGTCAGTGAACGAGCAATGAGAATAACGAATAGGTAACTGAATAAATGAATGAACAAATGACGGATAAATGGATAAGTGAATGAATGGATGAATAGGTATTACATGAATGGGGGAACGAATAACTTGATGGTGGTAGCAACTTCCGTCGGAAAACAGACGTTTTGTTAGAATATCACTGGGCGAGGTGCTTGTCAATACACATTAATTACTTGCCTTGTTATTGTCCACTGGAGACGGAATATAATCCCTTCTCCAGTCGACTGTAACAAGGCAAATCTTGATAAAAAATGTACGCTAACTAGAAGTCACATCCAGCGGATGATAACATGAAAACTTCATGTGAAGATAATACTGATAGGAAACAAATCAGAGATAGATTAGCGATTAACAGTCAAGTGCATGTTGGGTCAATGAACGAGCAATAAGAATAACGAATAGGTAACTGAATAAATGAGTGAACAAATGACGAATAAATGGATAAGTGGATGAATGGATGAATAGATATTACATGAATGTGTATTGAAAACAACAATGAATAAATAAACTTGTGGATGAGCGAATGAATAAATAAATGGATGAATGAACGAGCAGCGAACAGACAAACAAACAAATGGGCCGAGCAATGGATTCATTCATAAAACTGCATTTTGTTGTTGGTTTCAGTAGAAATCTTAGCGATTTTGTAAATTATTAGCCAAACATTTCCACGTTTGCCGAGGACACAGCTCACAACTCCCCATTGGAACAAGCTCGATGAGCCCGTACCAATGGGGGGGGGGGGGGGGGGGTCATAAAATATGCCTCTGCATGGTGGCAATGTAGATTTCAAACCACAGGTAACTCTAGTTTTGAAAGTACTCATCTTCTCGGTTCAGTTTTCAAGCGGGATTTATCTCCCGTGACTACGTAGAACATCGAGTAATATTATGCACCCCGGCAAAAAGCTTTCTATAGCTCTATGTTTCACGAAAAGTTATCCCATCAAAGCTCGACACTTTTCTTTGTAGTATGACAAAAGTATTTGAATGACAAATTGAAGAAGGCCTTTCCCATGCCATTGCCAGAATGGCTATGGCGATTGTTGTCATTCTCTTTTAATATCTCGCCAAACAGTTTAGTTGTGCAAAAAACGAACAGTGGGTGAACATTTCGTCCCATGAGTTCCAATGTGTCATTTGTGCCAATAGGCGCATAGAACACATTGGAACCCAAAGAAAGAACTATCAACAAAAAGAACACATTTTATCGCCAACCAAATTTGCGAGGGGAACCCGTGTTATTATGTTTGGCTATCGCTAGCGATTCAAATTGTAATTGCGTAGTACGATTTGTAGAAAATTCGCTTCTATTTAAAAATAGTCCGTCAACGATTTCCGTTCGGCACATATGTGCGGAACGGATTTTCATTTTCCGCATGGTTAAGTACTGCTATATATGGGAATTTCATAGAACAGGCGTGTAATAAAAACCTTTATTACACTTCTATTCGATGGTATTTGAAGGTTTTATCCACATTATGCTGTTAAAATCTGTTAGAAAACAATTTCTTCATTCAACAAGTATTTTTGGAACACATCTGGTAGGCTAAAATAAAATGGGTACCCCACCAACCATACAATATCTGAAGGTAGTTCGTGTCCGCAATCTCGCAAGTCAGGGTGAAGTAAAGGGCGTAAGGTCAGAAAGATTTCAATATTCTCAAACTGAGACCCTTTCAGGCTAGGCAATTATGACAACCATCAAGAGACCAGTTACTCTGATCTTGGAGAATTAGAATCACCGATTACACGAATCCATTATTAGAGCACGTACAATCCCCGATAATAGCAAAATTAGCTCTTTAATTCCAAAGTGAATCCAGGATAATGAAGTTAGGTTGAATTACTTAGTGTTTCTCCTTATAGACCAGACAATATTTGATGATGTTTCTTCTTTAACCCTTAACCCAACGTAATGGCCAAAACCGGCCAGCGCTATTCACAAAAATCGCCAATTAATTTTCATTATTTTTCCTTTTTTGTCTCAAAAACATAGGTTATGGCCCCTCTTTGGAACGAGCTCGTCGAGCTCGTTCCAATGAGGGGTCATAATCTATGTTTTTGAGACAAAAAATGAAAAAAATGAGTTATTCAAGAATTTTGTTTGCAAGTGTCGTCTGCTTTTCATGTTAGGTAAAAGGTTAACTCTTTATCTAATGGATCGACCGGGAGTGCGGTGGCCAAGTAGTTAGAGCATGGAATTCTGATCAACCGATCTACTCTGCGTCCTTGGGCAAGGCACTTAATCCCGATTGCCATGTTGAAGTAGGTTGGCGCTGTGTACTATGGCGTACTGCACGTCGATGGTGCACTTGCTTCCAACCGAGCAGAGTTAGTACGTCGGGGAATGTTGACAGTTGCTCTCTTCTGCTCCGTGGTTGTCTCCGGGTACACCGGCTTCCTCCATCCGTAAACCTGTCTGTGACTCTGGCTGTTGAAAGTGTCGTTAAGCCCCCCAATAAAACAATACAAGAATAATCGACCGGCTCTATCCTCCCGCATAATTTACAAATTGAACAGATGAACATTATTTATCAACAAAACCATTTCGGTCGTTGCAATAAAGGCTTCACATGGTTGTGTTGAAATCTTTTTTTGAAACTTTGAAAAAAAAAATAATTAAAATTACAAATTTTGAATCCATGTGCGTTGACTAAGCAATAAAAATTATTCAATATAAATAAATTGCGTGGAGTCAGTGAGGATTGCCTCGCTACTCATTGAGAACTTTAGGATTGAGTCTGTGAGGACTGCCTCACAACTCTGCTGAAGCGCGATTGAAACGCGTTTAATAAGACCTATATAACAAAACCCACCACAGACTCCAGGATAGTGAATCAATGGTAGAACTAAACGAACTCCGAACCCTTAACAGAAAAACAAAATAAGTCACAGTAAATTAAAATTACTCAATAGAATTAAACTGTGTGGAGTCAGTGAGGATTGCCTCGCTACTCATTGAGAACTTAACGGATTGAGTCTGTGAGGATTGCCTCGCAACTCTGCGTGTGGGGAGTGGGCTCCGAAGAAACCCACCCCTCACCCCATCCATAACAACAATCACACAACAGTCACAATATACAATAGCGCAGTTCTATTCTTTCTCTAATAATGAAACGGAGTAGTGGAGTCAGTGAGGATTGCCTCACTACTCATCAAGAATTCTAGGGTTGAGTCTGAGAGGACTGCCTTGTAACTCGGCGCGTGGGGAATAGGCCTCGCAGAAATCCACCCCTCACTCCATCCATAGCAAAAATCATATAACAGTCACAATATACAATAGCGGATACCTATCTTTTTTTCTGCCTATAACTTTTCTCATTGAACATTCTCAAATTTTCTTGCAACACCCTTATCAAGAAGACGCATGGAAATAGTAGACGAAGCGTAGGAGAAATTGGTACAACTTACCTTTCTGTTTACATACACAGGAAACCACCAAACACCAGGCAAGGATTGAAACAAGCTTGCCTGACTAGGACGAGTGTACATTTCAAATAAATAAACATTTGAATAAAGATTTAACAGCCCTTTTAGGGGCTTTCGGGTGTGTGTCTGTGATTTGGTGTGTGTGTGTTTTTGTTTTTTTCCTCCTATCACCCCGTCATCTGTTCTCCCTGAAGGCAGACCAGATGGCTAAGGCTCAGCATCCACTCTCCCTTATAGGCCGATGGATGACTCCCAGCTTCAAAAACATATATTGGTGGATTGTTTCCTTTTTGTAACCGTTATGGATAACATGCTGGGGCTGCTCCCAAACCAGCGACTGTTTGGGTTTCTTTTTCTTTTCTAAAACAACCAACAGACCGCTTTTCAGTATTATTATAAATATGCCCACGCCTCTTAGCAAACACAGAGCAAAAGTCTTGTAGTTATGCACTATTCCTAGTCATCTTCCAGTACGAGGTTCTCGGAGATCTGCACCCACTACCCTACTGACAGTACGCACACTCAAACCAAATAAGATTATTGGTTCTCGCTTCCGACTCTCGTGGATTCGTAAGCAAATAAAGTTATAAAACAAATACAGTTATTCGGGTCGCAAGGGATTTAAATCCCACATCGTCCCTGTGCGCCTTCGGCGCGTTGAAACTTTTCATTCATCGGGATACACCGTCGCTATGGAGTGCGTGAGGTGTAGACCTTGTCATTACTTTGTGCACTTCATGGACCGAACAAGAGAAGAAGTAGGCGACTCCTTTTTAATATCTCCATCAATTTCAGAAAATGTTTGTCATATGCTGACTGAATATAGGTTCCTTAAATCGTGTGACATATTGGGATGTGGTATCCAATTTCTTAACTCTTTTTCCATTGTGTTTTCATTGTCACTTTTTTCTTTCTTTCCAATCATTTTTTCTTTAATTATTCGTTATATTGTAGTGTTATTATGTCATGTAAGCTTTATATGATACATACAGTTAATAATAGAAGTCCTGTAACGAAATATGCGCACATCTTGGCATAATTTCACATAGGAATTGAGCTAAATTTCCTCACCGAATAGCATCCAAAGCACGACAGATTCCTATGGTAACTGATGACATGCACAAGCGATGTTCGGCCATTGGACTTCCAAGTTAAACCCGGAAGTCCATTGGCTGAAACATTGCTTGTGCAAAGGACATTTGCACAGTGTTTGATATTGATAGCCTTACTATCGCAATAGCACGCAGATCAACGCGTTTTAACAATACGATATATATGAACGGGGGGTGGAGTGAATCTACGTGTTCTCTAATCCCTTTTGCGATTTTTTGGCAAATGAAATAAGTTTACACTATAACACATATCAGATCGAAAATTGGTTACACTGTCTTCTCATTTTATACCAGTTATTTAAAGTAGGAGCTACAAGCTTAGTTTTGAATCAACACTCAATGGTATTGTAGGCTTTTTACGAGTTTGGAAATATTTGGAAATAAATATTGTTTAAACTAAACTAAACACTCATTGACATTTGTAATGTGATATGATCCCCGTATGTACTATGAGCACCGGTCCATGTCCTGGTGTTTTGTTACCCAAACCTTACCCAACATAATAATAATATCAGGCCAACAGCCAATCAAATGTCATTATTTTCTTCCATTTTTAGACATATCAGAATACAGGCTGTGACCCTTTAATGACTTGTCGAGCTCGTTCCAAGAAGAGGTCATAAGCTCTGTTGCTTAGACATTGTATATTGTAATGGTTACATTGACGAACACTATTTCAAGTTTAACAATTATCCACTGCGTATACTGGGGTGCCATTGTTTTCATTGGTGAAGCCTGGGCTTAGCTAGACACCATTTTACCAAAGCCACTGAGTCGATTCATTGAGCAAAGACTTGAAGAATATGTTTAACGTTATTTGTCCTTATATCCGATAAATTCTGTCTTTTGATTGGTCAGAATGCCTTGGACAAATAGCCATAACAAAGGGTGCAGCCAACATCCAAGGTATATGAGAGCGTGCAACATCCAGGGTATAAACGCACGCGAAACATCGGGGGTATATGGTTTCAATGAAAGATTTTCGCTTCCGCTTGCCTCATTACAAAAATCGAACCAAAAAACCCGAAAATAGTCACAAATATCATCAGATTCCCGACAATACAATCATAAAAATAAAATAAGAGCAAATAATTCGTCCCCTGAGTACCAATGTATTCTATGTGCCGGTAGGCACATAGGACACATTGGAACTCAGGGGACGATATGTCAACAAAATACTGTTTACTCGTTTCCTTAACGACCCAAGGGATGTAACTCTATCGGTTGTCTTCTGCGATGATAAAAACAAAATTATTATCACGAATTTGGTCCAAATGATTGTGGAGCTGAGAAATGTGTCCACAAATTTATTTTCACTATGTTTATATTGTTTTCAAACGGGGCAAAAACGTTATCTCCGCCAACATGTATGGTATATGTAGATTTAATACCTGGATGTCTCATTTAAACACCTCGCCTGCGGCTCGGTGTTTAAAAACCGACATCCAGGTATTAAATCTCCATATACCATACATGTTAGCAGAGATAGCTTATAATACGTCGTTTCGTATGACTAACCAATAAAGCGAGATGTTTTATAGAAATAATCTTTTGCATTACAAATGTGAACAATCCATCCAAGAAATATGCTAAACATTGTGGCACCCCCCGGTTTCTTGGCCCCAAAATGACTTATGTGTACCTGCATAAAAATGCTCCCACTCCTTACACTCCTTAGCACCCCATTCGATATAAATTACACCAAGAAAATCCGTTACGTTTTTATTAATTGCAAATGGATTATAGTTTATAGTTCGCGCATATAGGAGTGCGGGGTGGGCCCTGGTTCACTATTAGCTTCTCACACTGTTGGGGGAAGGGTGGAGCGGATTCCGGGGAATTGTTGCTGGCGCTGTGAGCCGCGGTGGTGGTGGGGGGGGGGGGGGCAATGTTTCGTATATTATTGAACAATATATTGCATGCAAATACACTGCATGCCAATGAATAATACGTCTTTCACTTACGAGACATTGTGTTCGTTTCCCGACGGTGCATGGTGCTGGCGGCGGTCCTCCGGAGCGGTGTTCCGTCCTGAAATGAAAAACTTTACCAGTGCTCGCACCCCCACCCCCCCCGCCGCAGTCTATTAGAATATTCTCCTCTCATACTAGTGTTAGGCTGCGATCTCCAAGTGAGTCAGTTCCCGAACTGTTGTCGATCGATGTTGATGTCTCGTGCATTCAAGTTGGCCCTTTTTCAAATGTCCTCCTTCTCTTTCACTCGTCCTCTCATTCTACTTTCTTCATTTTTTCCGTGTTTAAACAATATCCAACCCACCCGTTCTATCTGTCTAACTGAAATTGTTTAATCTTACAGACTTGGGAGACGGTTCAGCTTTCTTCCGAATCTCCTACTACAACAAGTTAGTTTGATATACTATGTGTTAATTATTTTTTTATTAGGGTTTAACGACACTTTAACAGCCAAGGTCATTTCGTGTCAGTGACAGTTTTACGGGTGGAGGAAGCAGGAATACTCGAAGAGAACCACCGAGCAACGACGAGCAGCTGCCAGCTCTCTAACATCGTAACTCCACACTGATGCACAGGCAGGGTTAGATTGGTTGAAGACATGCGCACCATCGACATGTAGTACGCCTTAGTACACGGCGTCAACGTGCCCCTATGTGGACAATCGGGGTTAAGTGCCTTGCCCAAGGAAACAACGCGGGAATCCGAGCGATAGCTCAGACGGTCACCCATCCAAGGACTAACCGGGTTCGACGTTGCTTAACTTCTGTGATCTGACGAGAACCGGTTGCCACAGCGCCCCCTATTTGTCAGTTGTATTCACTGAAAGTTATGTACAAAACATTCAGTTCGTTAACACTTGTTCTCATGTATACAATTAACCCTTTACCAAACGAATCGCCCGCATCCGCCCGCGTAATATGCAAATTCAACAGTTGAAAAAATATTATTTTTCAAAAAATTTCAACAAAACCGTATCATGTGACCCCTCGTTCGAACGACCTCGTCGAGCTCGTTCCAACGAGGGGTCACATGATATGGTTTTGTTGAAATGTTTTGAAAAATTTAAAAAAATGATATATAAAATAATAAATTTTGATATCGTCTGCGTTGGGTAAAGGGTTAACTTGTCCTTTTTTCAATAAATATTGTTCAAACTACATAGGAGTGTACACATGAAGAGCCAGCATAATTTGCTCTACATATTACTCCCAATTCTGATAATCAATCTCCAAAACTCTAACACCCAACATAGCGGAATAGTATAAAACCTATTACAGTACACTTTCAAAAATTATGTCGTATCATCCTTCCAAAAGATCAACAAACTCGGAGAGGAAGATTGCCATATACATTAAAATCGGTGTGTCAAAAATCGAAAACTGATGAATGAAATACGGTACTCAGTCCTGAAAATGAGACGGGTGCGAGTGCAATTGCTCCCGTCAGCACCCGTGTTTTCTATTTTCCGGGAGCTAAAAAATGCACTTGTTGAAAAATGTTGTGGAGCACTAATATACTGTGAGGGCATATACATGTGTTGTTTTGAGAAAGCAGCACTCTGTGGCTAGTGGCAAGTTACTGTCATAATTCAGCAATTCCTTATACATTTAACCCCTCGAACCCGAACGGTCGCTTTTCTGACCAGGAACATTATACGTCATAACGTCATTAAATAGGATGGCTGTTCTGTAAATGTGTGGGGTAGACCAATCAATATTCTCAACGTGCAGCCCCGAGGCTGCACGTTGAAAATATTGATCGTTCTACCCCAAATAAAGAAAATGGACTCTTCTAATTGCTGCCATTGAACTGGCATGGTCGACACCACTAGCGTTCAAAGGTTTAAGGTTTCTGGTGTTTGGTGACAGTATTCCCTCAAAAATTCATACACTAACATTCTACGGGTGCAATTTACTCCAGTCTCTGATTTCACGGGAGCTTAAAAACTGCACCCGTCAATTTTGTTCATTTCCAGCACTGGGTACTGTGATCACAAAAGCGGCTAGAGAATTTCGACTGGATCACGATGGAGTCTAGTGGTTTTGGGTTTAGATTCCTGATTACCAGGATGGGGTGCCGATGGTTCGATTCCCGGCTGGGGATAAGAAATCAATATTCCAAATTTTTTGAAAACATGCTCGTTTCCTTTAACACAAACAGCCCTGTGCCAGTCTTCGTCTGAGCCCAACCACAACACTTCCGTCGTACTGTAGCCAGCGCGTTTCAAACTTCCATGCAGCTATCGCAAGCAAGAAAAGTGAACCAAGTGATAAACAGAAACTTCATCTAAAAAGCTAGATTCCAGCCATCGTTTTTGAAGGTGTGCAATGGTAGATTGGTTTATGTGTTCGACTCCTGATTGCCAGGCGGTGTTGCCGATGGCTCGATTCCCGGCCGGCGATCAGAAATCAATAACAATTAAAATTCTTCGAAAACATGACTGTGTCTTTCAATACACACACACAGACACACAGGCAGAAACACACACACACACACACACACTGACACGCATACACACTGCCAGTTTTGTTTAATCCCCTTTTTTTTGGGGGGGGGGGGGGGTTCTATTGTTCCCGATGACAAACAAGTCAAACACACACCTTTTGTTACCTTCCTTCGCATTTATCAAAAATTCAAAATCACGGAAATGGCATTTCTGTGGATTCATTTTTTACGTTCCCCCCCCCCCCCCCCCCCCCCATATGGGACGAACCATGGTCGGTCGAGTGTGTCTTTGAAATATGTGCCCACCTTCACCACATCGCTATCATTGGACCTCTGCTGTCTTCGCCTTAGCCGCATTTGATAAAGTATCATAACGAATGACAAAATTGTTCATTCACTGAAAACAATGGCTGTGTGAAATAATTACTTATCTCAAATTGCAAATTAAAACCAACAGTACAAAATCGGTAAGTGCCCGGGGGGGAGGATAAGTTTTAGCACGCAGGACAATCACAATCATGTCTGATTGTTGAACAAAGTGAATTCTGCATGAATAAATGCGTATCACTTTTTTACAGGTACCAAAGCACTTCTCTGTTAAATGGGGATTTAATCAATATTCATTTCGTTACAAGACGCTGATCAATTCGAGATCTCTATCGCTGGGCCAGTATGGCCATTATGAAACATGAAGTTTACTGAAATAGAGAGCATTTTCCATTCCAATACAAGTACGTGCGGAGCACGGTGGCTCAGTGGATACGGCATTGAACATCAAACCGAAACGTCTATGGTTCGATCCCCACCAGGCGTAACTGCGTTGTGTCATTGGGCAAGGCACTTGATCCGGATTACCCACGTGGGAGCACGGTGGCGCTGTGTACTAAGGCGTTCTGCACATCGATGGTGCACTTGTCTTCAACCAATGCTAACCCTGCTTGTGTGGAGTTAGTACGTTGGGAACTCTGACAGTTGCTCGCCGCTGCTCAGTGGTTCTCTCCGTGCATTCCGGCTTCCTCCACCCGTACAACTGTCCAACCCGAGATGACCCTGGCTGTCGAAATCGCCGTTAAACTCCAATAAATAAATAAATAAATAAATAAATAAATAAATAAATAAATAAATAAATAAATAAATACGTCTTAGGGACAAATCACAAAACAGCTAAAACGCACAGACTAGTGGTTTTGGGTATTATTTAAAACGTACAATCCACTTGTAACTAGTTTCTAGGCATTTTCACACTAAAAACGCACGTTTGATTTTTGTCATTCTTCTTAATCACTGCCAACGGCGAAACAACTGTTGCGAAACGAAAACTAGTTCGTTCACGGGCAGACGACAATGTAAATACCAAACTAAAAAGGAGGATAATTCCTCCCTCCAAATAAAATACATACTCACCCATTTTTCTATCGAATGCAACAAGAAGCCATATGTAATGCTGCAGCATTACAGATGGCGTCTTGTTGCACCCAAGGGACGATATGGCGATGCCTTTGATGGCGTGAATATTGAAAGTGTGAAAAACTGATCGAATGCATTCTCTTGAAGACAATAAATAATAGATCAGAGCGAAAGCTGTCTTGATTTTTTGTTTTGGGGGTATTCGTTAAAATGGCTATGCTGAACAGGGTTATAGCCACCACAACAACCTCACACAGTAATGTAAAACTTGATAACATAGCGTATCGGTAACTTCAGACGCGAAGGGCCAACAGTTGTATACAACGATTACGACGTTTTGAATGTATATTAACCCTTCACCCAACATAACGGTCAAAACCGGGCAGCGGTATTCACGAAAAACAAACCGGCCTGGGTCGTGTCTAGAGAATCATGGTTCGGATGGGTGTGCCTCCTCTGAATTTCCTTCTGCCACGACTCTTGAGTGAGAATATTCCAACTGCTACCTGTGAATTTTCAACTGCTGAAGAAATCCGAATGCGCATTCGCCCATTGTGTTCGAAATATATGACCGTTGGATTCTAGAGCTGGAAATCATCTCTTGAGAGCAACAAGGGACCATCTGCAATGCTAAAGCATCACAGGATGCTAAAGCATTGCAGATGGCCTGTTGTTGCTCTCAGGGGATGAAATGTTGATTCTAGTTGAAAAAATACCATGACAGGTAGTTAAAAAATCACTGAATGTTTTTTTTGGAAATCGCTTCAAGCACGGATAAAATGGCAAGAAATCTACAACAATACGGCATGAAATTTCTAACTGTTTTTGGTTTGAGGGCTTGGGGTGATGAGACATCCCCTCTAACTCCCCCGTCGACATGTTCAAGGATATCGGTCTCATCTATTAAATAATGGGAAGTCTGTGATTCCGTAATTCAGTCATTCTGTCCAGCTAAAAAAATCAAGCTTTGATTATCTCCCTTGATATGCAATGCAATACAATTTTCCGTCGCGCGGGTGCGGCTATCCATCCTGAGACTGATCGGTCCGCTAGTTATAAATGTGAGATAATTATGCAAATCACGAACATCCTGCAGAGCAGTAAAAGTATTTTGTAAAAGCTTGCTTTCAAACTCAACTGTTTTCCGCGACATTGGTTTCAAAACCCTTTGAATAGTTTTCGCATTCAGACACCGTGCAGCCGTAACTCCAACTACCGTTTGACTTTCTGGAATCCTTAACCAATAGTGAAGGTGTGAATGACGTCACTTCGTCCCTTGAAATGATGAATGTGCCAAGTACAATGCTTTAACATTGCAGTTTGTACCTTTGTGCTTTCAAGGGACATTTTAAAATCAATTTTCAAAGTCACCTTCGTTAACTCCAGAGGTAATATAACCAATACATTGCAAAAAATCGAGATCCCAGAACCAGAAATGAAGTTATCGTTTATCGACCATGATTTTTCAATGTTGATATCATTCCGATATCTGACTTATCGGCCGATAGCGATAACCATTACCTTTCATTGGCCCATCACAAACCAGCGGTCATTCATACATTTGCTGATATGCTATTATTATAAGGCAGTGTCACGTGGTGAGGAAGACAACAGTTGTTTTCAAGGTATCGCAAGACTTATTCATGTGCCTCCAAACACACACTTTATAATAACTTCCCGAGCAAGGAAATACGTTTCCATGCCTGACTTATTTCGTCATGAAAATCCACTTTCGATAAAGTTATCTCTCCTGAAATTATTAAACAGGCGAGCAAGTAATTGTTGAAAAAATACCTATGACATCAGCAGAAAGAAAAGCGAAGTTTCCCTTTGCTACGTTCAATAAACGAAAACAACATACAGCTCTCGGAGCTATGTGTTGTTATCGTTTATTAAGAGTTACAAAAGGAAACTTCGCTTTTTATTGTAAGCTAATTAGAAGCAAGTAAGTAACTCTTCATTTTGGCTCTTTGTTTAGCGAATGTGTTTTTACAGTAATTTGCAAATTTTTATTCTTCTCGGGTTAAAAATTAGCAAACCTCGCCTCCTGGACTTTTATATTAATGGAGAGGATAGTATCTGTATTATACGTCACGATGCTCACACTGTTGACCAGCTTCTATATTTTTATACCACTCTACAGGAAAATGCCTGAAGTTTGTGAATGATACACACGTCAATGATATAACTTCGCTAACATTTCAAAATTTCAGTTTTTATTTCTCGTACCCTTAGCGTTACATTTACTGACAACCTTAGAAAATCAAGGGGAGCTAATTTCGTTTTAAATATCTTCCAATGACGAAAATTATCAGCTATGGTTAAACATCGCGACACTGCCGCCGGATCGAATCACGACCAGGGAAATGCGTTTTAGACACATGTGTCCCTTCCACTTTCATTGAACCCTCAACGCCTGTGATGAGAGAAACATTTGTCCATAACTCGATAGTTCATCAGCACCCAGTGTTTCAGGCCTCCTAAGTCAGACACTGTGTCCTCTGAGTTCCAATGTGTTCTATGTGCCTATTGGCACATAGAACACGTTGGAACTCAGGGGACGACTGGTCGTGTTCGCTTCCATCAAATTTAATCATTAAAATAAGCATTTACGTATAAGCTGAAAAACCAGCTGTCTGGTCAACACTGTATGATAGAGTGACCCTTTAGACAGGCGTCTCTGATCTTTTAACCCCTTATCTCTTGTGGTATCACCCATGCCAGTTCAATGACAACAACTGGAAGAGCTTATATTCATTATGTGGGGTAGACCAATTAATATTTTCAACGTGCAGCCTTTGGGCTGCACGTAGAAGATATCAATTGGTCAACTTAACACATTCACTTAGCAGCCACCCTACGTAATGGAATTATGGACCAGAAAAGTAGCCTGTCGGGTTCAAATGGTTAATAAGTTAAGAGCAACAGCAGACATTCTCCGCCCAAGTGATCATTGTTATAGCGAGACAGCAACGCACAGTGAGCAAATGGTTTTATCTTCCGCCGAAGCGATATTTCATTTTTTTGAACACAAGATGAGACGACATGGTAAATCCCGATGATAAAAGAAAAACAGCCGACCAGCAAAGTAGTGAATTGTAGTACTCAAAAGCAATGCCATTTATTACTTCGTCAGACTTGGCGTTTATCTCTTGCCATTCAACACGTTTTGATATTCGCAGACGGTGTTAATGGATCTCCATGTCACACTACAACAGGAAGATATTTATCTGGATTGTCGGCTCCTCAACATCCTAACTATGTTCGAGCTCCGTTCAAGCAGGGTTACAGTGGTTGAGGACATGTGCACCATCGACGTGCATTAGTCCTTAGTACACGGCGTCATCGTGCCCCCATGTAGGCAACCGGGATAAAGTGCCTTGCCCAAGGACACAACGCGGGTCGTCCCGGACGGGGATCGAACTCGGGACCTCTATCACAGAAGTCCAACAGTCTACCACTGAGCAACCGCGCTCATCTTAATGGTAGATAACTTTAGATTCTATTGGTTCAATCATAATTTATTATTGGTAAGTTTTTCTGTAAGAACGGTGATTTCGTGCATATTTTACATATGGTACCACCAGTCTTTAAATTTTCAGGCGTGCTGTCGCCAGGGACGTGACTAAAGGTTTCCGATTGGGGTGGGGGTAGTGAGTTTCTAACTAGGGTGAGGAACCGGGAGGGAGAAAAAATTTGAAAATGAAGCCATGAAAGGGGGCATAAAGTTGTTTCTAGTAACTCAACACATTTATGATAGAATTATCAGGTTATTATTATTTGGTATTATTCTGTGAACTGAATATGTGCTAAACAAATGCTCAAGCTGAGAACTTTGAGCAATTCACACAGTGGGACTATCAGGTAGTGCTGGAACAATATTGCATAACAATTACTTGTTTGAACTAGTTTAGAGTAGTTCATCCATTGAAGAATACACAAGCATTTGCGTAACTGTTACCGAACCTGTACTAGCTAAAATATTAGTCAACTGATTTATATAGTTAAATCAGTTGAGTATAGTTAAAAACTAAGTTTTAATGACAAAATCTACTCATATTTTCAATTGCTGACAGAATGGAGATGAGAAAAAAACCTTAAAACTTTGGCTAATCATGCATACTTTCGAAGTTCGATATTGCGTACACTGTAGTTGTAAAGAGTAAGTTGGATATTTTGCAGATTTGAAACCGAAAGAAGACATCAGCATCATCAAAGAAGCTCTAAAATCCATATAGATGGAATTTCCAACTACTCATGACTTGCCCTCCGAATTTTCAATTATAGGACATTTTGGCCAGGACACATCCTCTACCGCCCCCCCCCCCCCGTCGCCACGTCTCTGACTGTTGCTCTTGCGCTATCGTACCCGCAATTTTTTTATTTTTTTACGAGTAGATAACAGAGCGCCTCGGCTCCACCTACCGAGCGATTAATCATTTACCTAATGGGTACCCCGTGGATGTACGGATTGTGTAGCAGAATTTAAAAAAAAAAATTCTACCAAACCATGTCACGTGACCCTTCATTGAAACAAGCTTATCGAGATTGTGGCGTATCGGTCACATAATGCACATAATAGAATACGTGCTCGGAAATTTGAACAAAATACCCTAAATTGTTGAATTTCAAGCCTTTAAACTAATCAAACCTCACTTTTCGAGAATTGGTACGTAAACAACATTATTCGACAAAATTCATAGGCCAGTAATTCTACTCACTGTCTCTTCGCTCATCCATTATGTGTAGAATCATGATTGACTTGCGCTTGCTCCATTGAAGTGCATTTCATGTATATGTATTGTACCAAACTCAATTAAATTTGATTATTTCTGCTGAAAATTCTTTAGAAAAATGAGGTAATATTTCTGGAACCCTATTTACTGCGCAGTAGAGTGAATGGTGCGCAGCTGTTCGTTGATGTTTGGCTTGAAAACATTTTTCCGATGTCGGGACTCAACAATAGCCCGCTTCAATTCAAAATAGAAAGACTGTGTATAACCACTAGTTTGTACAACGATTGAATAACATTATATTTGACACATGATTCGAATTTACGTTCTGAGGTTTTACGGATGCATGCGATTTATCCATCATCTCCTTACACAAATCTTTACAACTGGCATACAGATTACTGTGAAGACAAAAGCGGGTAAGGAATTTCGATCTGATAGCGACGGAGTCCGATTTCCTTCCTATTGCAATGTAATGTCTCGCAAGCTGAAAAGGAAATGCGGGATCTTTGAACCTGAGATGCCATTGACATTTTATTTTATTGATTCCGTCTAGAAGACTCAGTATTTCATTTAGGAAATCTCCACCCACTATTATACATGTATCATGCGACCCAGTCGCGATGTAATCACGAAAAAGATCACTTTTGTGATCATAGTACTGTATTAGTTAAATACTCCCATCGGTTAACCGTTACATGCTAGTAGTTATCAGCTGTTTAATAACCGCCTAGTACATTTAATCGTGAACGTATATTTTATCTAGTCAGCAGCCCTTCATAAATGTCCACTTTCTTCCGCCCAAACGCCGAAAACGTGTGAAAAAATGAGTAATACCTTGCTACTTGGGAGAACCCACATGTAATATGATAGAACTGGCATATGAATACAATATTTTAGAAATGAAGACTTATTTGGAAATAGGTGACTCATGGCAAACGTTTGATCGGAATGTAACACTGGTATCCGTTATACCTCCATAAAACTATAGTAGGGGAAATTGTGTCTTCAGCAATGTTGCATTCCCCGTGAAGTCAGTGTACATCTGCGATAGACTTAATTTTTCAGGCAATCGGGATGAATGACACAATGCTGAGGACGTGTGTCAGCATCGTTATTGTTGGAATCGGACACTGAAATACTGCATGAAAGCTGCTTGTTATACCAATTATAAGTGTTTTGTTTGTTAGGAGACCGACCAGATCTGTCCAATAAAATCTGGCACCCATTCCATTCCTGTCCCTTTAAGCACTTCGCACTGACTGTTGTTTTTAATTGTCGACAAACAATCATATAAAATCTGACATTCTCAAAAATAAATATACAGACAATAGTTCACTGCTTGGAGTAACGTACGATGTATATTCTTGAGTGGGATGCGGAAGGTTATTTTCACAAGGCGCTAGTCGAGTGAAAATAATCCCCGCATCCTACGAGAGAATAAACATCGCACGTTACTCCAAGCTGTGAACTATTGTGTTTATTATATTTCCCTGATAATATCTACAACAAAAATACCCCTCTTGCGTCATCCAAGAGCAGTTTCCCAAGGTTGCACAATTTGTTTTGACTGTTAGAAGAAGCGGCGCACGAACACAAAAACATGAATGAACTGACAATATGACGTCATCAGAAAGGAATGCAATGACGCTCGTTTTCAAATAGAAATTCAAGTGACGGGAGATATGAACTGATGAAGGAAATCAACACATTTTAAAGAAATAATTCAATCAATCACCATGAATGAGTAGTCATGTTCAACTTCTTATAACTTTGCGTGGATGTGTACATAGTTATTGTTCGCTATCAGTTGGAAGATCAAGAAGAATATTTGTCGAAGTGGATTGGGTGTTATCGCTGGATTTCGAGGCTGAACAACTGCAATGGTAAAAGTAGTCCGTCATGACTGGGAGAAGGATATCGCCGTGGGAGTTGAATAACACTTTCGAGGTCGTGGGAGTAGGATATGGTTTTTATGTACAAAGGAAAAAGCTGTAGAAATAAAATAAATGTTACTCATCAACTCTGTCATCAGTAGAATATTGATTGCATGCAAATAACTTCAGGACAGCATCAGATAACACGGCAAAAAATGACCATATTGTCGTCTTTTGAAGCAATAACCATACGATCTTCAGGATCAAACTTTATATTGAGAATGCTATTTTTTCAGAAATCCTAAAACATTTTTCTTTGACAGTGTGCACAAAGAACAATAGTTTATATCATGCTCACCTATCTTACTATCTGTGAAAAGCCTGTATATTATTAGTTACCCCGTGTCTGATCACGCGGTACGGGTTTTTACCTACCCGAAGCCAGCCGTATCCCAGGAGGCCGAAGGCCGAATGGGATACCGCTGGCTTCGGGTAGGTAAAAACCCGTACCACGTGATCAGACACGGGGTAACGAATTTATCTATTGACTTTCCGTTTTAGAAGTACAATCTATTTCATGTGTGAACACACGCATCCTGAGATCTTTTATCTTCCATTGTTGAGCCATACAGGTTTTTGTGGAATTTTGTGCAAAAGAGTTTTTGTGAAAATATGCCGACATGACTAGTATAAAAAAATTATTGAATTTCTTTTTTGTCTCAAAAACATAGCTTATGAACCCCACATTGGGGGGTACTCGACAAGCTCATTCCAATAAGGGGTCATGAGCTATATTTTGGAGATAAAAAATTAAAAGTATAATACATGTACACTGTAAAACTGGAATGACGCGTCTTCTACAGGGTATGGACAATTTGTAGATTTCGGAACGAGGCTTCCACTGGGTATGGGGAATTTGTCAGTGGCTGGGCGGACCTAACGTGGGTTTCAATGAATATGGTCTCATACCACGTATCTATCAACCAATCAAATCAAAAAATTCACTTTAGTCAATAGATAATAAATTTTAGCTTTTAATCCACTACCGTTGTAAAGCTTCTGCTGGGGTTAAAATATTTTTTACACCTTTAGGAAATTCATCCATGACGTGACATGACGTAATTTGCCAACTTCGATACATTCACACTTCGCGATGTTTCATTCAAACATACTACGTGCAATGACTTATTAACTTTAAAATACCTACAATTAAATAATTAAAATAAAATTTAAGAATTGTTAATAATAATTTGACTGAAAAAGCAAGGCAAATTCAATCAACTTTGACGATGTGTCTTGCTGTCAATCAAGCATTCACGTACAGCCGGTAGTACTGCCCACCGGCGCAGATGTAAACAAAACAAACCCGTGTGTTAACGATAGAAAGGGTCATTTTTCTCCATTTTAAGTGACAAAGTCGATTATTTATTAAGAGCATGGTATAAATAAAGCAAATAGGTACTGGGGCCGGTAATCAGATTTAAACCACTCGTAGAATAAGGGTTTTAACAACTCGGCTTGCCGAGTGGTTAAAACCCTTATTCTACGAGTGGTTTAAATCTGATTACCCGCCCTAGTACCTATTTTCGCTATATATATTTAAGTATTTATCTGCTTGGGCAGAATAATTTTTTTTCACCATATCCCAAATACACTTTCGTATAAATATGTATGGTCACCTTGATATTTTCTTTCCAAAATGTAGCAGAGTCGAGCTCTTGTTTTTAAGGCCATATCTCGACGTGTCTTAGAAACAAGCGCGAGACTCTGATATCGTACATAAATATAATGGTGATGACAGATATATCTTAAAATTCTCAACTGCGGTGCCAATAACGTGATTACCCAGCTTTTTAATTTCAGATGTAATTTTCAAAATCATAAAACGCAAGTCGTTTCGCTGCAAACTGTATACGGCTACCTTGAACTTTCCCGACCCCCGGATAAATTTAATGAGCTCGTTCGTTCAGCATTCCCCCCAAATACTGTGTGCCGATAACCGTGAGTTGTTTCAAGTTTAAGGCCTCCAATGATTCAGACACATAATCAATAATCATAATGTAATATGTTTTAATAATTTAATAATTATACTTTTGAAAATAGTGGGGTTGTTTTAGTTTCATGTCTACTAACTTAGCTGTATACAGTCTCTCGCCAGGGCTTGTAGTTCATCTATATTTGAGAGAATCCATTCGGATTCTCGCGAAAATGGTTGCGAGAACCCATACCTGCTGTGAGTGTCCCAAGACCCCATTAGGCCACCATAGTTGAACCTCTGTTGTATACCGATAACACACGTTAGCCCCTTACCCAACGCAGCTTTTTAATTTTTAAAATATAAGCTGAATTTGCTAATTTAAAAAGAAATAAACAACATTTATCAATAAAACCTTACAAATATGGATGCCATTGGAACCGGCTCATCGAGCCGGTTCCAATGACAGCCATATTTGTACAATTCTTATTGACTACGTGAGATAATATTTCAGGTCATGTTAACCTTGTATTGGTTAATTTGCTGCTGATATGTAAGGTAAAGGGTTAAATTGACTCAATTCTTTTCACGCGAATTCTAACAGAGGTGCAGCAAGAATCTACATGGATTCTCGCTGGCTTTGTGCCGTGAATCTTTGCGTGAATGGATTCTCGGATTCTGGTCGAAATTTAAGCCCTGCTCGCAAACACTTTCCGAAAGCGGGTAATGTTCGATAAATGGTAACGTAATCAAATCGTAACTAAGCACGCGCTTGTATAATGCAGCTTCGATTTCCAGATTTTGTACCAGATACCTCTGACATATGCTGTATGCGGATAATTACAGACTCAATACATACTTATTGTGAGAGAAAAGCCGTTCATTCGAATGCAAAACCTGTTATGGATATACTACTATCTCTACAGACAATCTAGAAATTGTTTTTTTTACTATTTATTCATTAAGATGATAAATCCCAAAGCACTGTATAAACTGTATTACGACTGAGGTTCTGTGAACTCCGATGATGAATGGATCCCTAAATTGCGGTTTACTAAACATAAGATAACAAATTATATATAATTATATTGCCAGCACATGTGTTAATTTTGACACAATATATCGTCTTTATGACGTAATCTCGACACCAGAATATCTACAAGTCGAGATATTATATCGTAAATATGTTTTCGGTACATTAAAAGCCTATAAACAAGATGTATGGTGAGAATTTCCTACTATCATTTGTTTTATAAAAAATATATTCCAGTGCTATTTGAATTTAATAACCCCAGTGTTTTATGTCTGACTGTCATTTCTATATGAACACGCTAAATCGACTCCGTACTGAAAAATATCACAATTTCCTAGTCACAGCAAACTTCGATGAACATTTCGGTTCAAACGCAGCGACCGTGCACAACAATAGACATTTTATTTATATCGGTAGCGGTGGAATTAAACGCAAATGAAGAGTACTACTGAGGTCTGGTGCTAATTTTTCCACGAGCATATGGCGCCGGCACCATTAAATTTGGGCCCGGCAAACCTTCAACATTCTATTTGATTGAAAATCTCCGTAACGCTTCGATTAGAGTCGGGCTGATTCAGATAGTATCGAATTGGCAAGGTGTTCTCAAAGTCCTACCAAAGTGTCTCCCCTTGGACTCTTCCTTTATCACAGGTCTCCTATACAGGAGACTTGATGATCGAAGAAAACTTCAAGATGGTTCCGCTTCCGAAACTTCTTTGGATCCGTTTCTGGAATATTCCACGTTTTAATTGACTTCCGTGGTTGTACGAAGCAATACTTACAACTTGAAAAGCGGCGAGATTCGATTAGAAATTCGTTTCGCTTCGACTCGATTTGAAATGCTGTACTTGATTCTGATTTTGATTACATATCAAGCTCACAGGCCACCAATCAAAGTCGGTTCAGAATTCGACGCTCTTATGAGTTGTTTGATTTCCCATCTTTGTGGAGATTTGCGCGCAGATGACCGTTGCTGTAATGTAATGCGCCTTTACTTAAAATGTATACAGATATCTTTTTTCTGCTCAGTTATTGATATTCCAATCAAATAAGTATTTAATTCCCACCGTAAACATGAAAATATTAACACAATTTGTGGAACTACCCGGCGTATTCATAGTAGCAGTACGGCTGTGGTGTGTCTACATTTTTGATTGTAATGTCCCCAAAATGTCGATCAAATCAAGTCGCGAATGAGCAATATTTGTAGCTTTGATTCACAGAGAATTAATCTTTATGAAGTTATTCTAATTCAATCGAATGGAATATATCAGTTGGTTAGAAAAGCGAACTGTACGTTCTGAAATATTCCAGACGTTTGAATCTAAACTTAGGCGATCACCTATTTGAGGGCAACACTAGTTCCAGCCTATAACGGCGTCGATTTTCTCACAGGATTAGACTGGTGTCTGAGATCTTGGCGATATATATTCGTAGACATGTATACGAAGGTACGAGTGGATAAGGCATTCCAGGGAATACTTTACTGGAAAAAATAATGAGCCTGATAAACCGGAGACATTTTGTAACATTTGGCATCTCATTTCACACATCTTTCTTTTTATAAATTCTGGGGCACCATGTAACTAAACAGGCACCCCATCTGCTGCTGCAGTGATGGATTGACGGATAATAAGTTACGCGTATTTTTGTAATCAAGTGTTGAAACAAAAGTACATGCAAAGGATTGAAGAGGACTAGCCATTTCTTGCCTCTACACTCCTTTCGCTGCTTATGAAATTTATCATGTCCCTGTTGATGTTTTCTGCATTTTTCCCGTAACCTTTTTATTACAGCCTGATTCTGTTGAGATGTCGCCTCGCGAAATAAGCTGAATCTTAGTTATCTTTGTCAGTTTATAATAGAATAAGCCCGCTCAACTGATTCTAGTAAGATATAATCTGAAGCATTTACGGCGATAATAATAATTCTTTTACCTTACGTTACGGCCGGCTCGGGCCAGCACTATTAACAAAACCCGAATTTTATCTTTTTCAAAAGGCCTTAATATCCTTCATTGGGATGAAGTCGTCCAGTTTGTTTCAATACGGGTACATAGGCTATGGTTTGCAGGCAAAAAATAATATTTTAGTTATTCAGCTAATATATTTGAAAGTATCGTCTGCTTTAGTCCTGCTCCTTAAAAGCTTAATGTAGTTTTCACTAATCACAGGAAAAAACCGACACCAAGATAATTTTATCTCATTATCACGAACAAAAAGCCCATTGTGTAAATATCGCCCGCAATAGATCTAAGAAACTCGTGGTGTTAAAAGTCGGCAATGTGACGGTCTAACACTGTGAAGGAGTTGAGTTCGGAGGTACAACTGAATTAATCTTTCCTGCTTTTGAAGTGACTTATTTTATTAACTGTTTACAAAACAGCAAAAACAAATTCCCGAATAACTAAAAAATTTTTCAAACCCGTAGGTTATGGCTTCTTATTGGAACGAGCTCGAAGATATCGCTTCGATGAGAGTTCATAAAGCTATGTTTTGAAAATTGACAAAATATGGTTGGTGATTTTGTGTGAATAGCGCTTGTCAGTTTTTCCCTTACGTTAGGTAAAGGGTGAAAGTACACAAAATAGGATAATACTTATTATCGCTACAGTGAAGTGATCTGGGTCGTAGTATTACGTCGAGTTGAGGAGATCAGGTCGTCGGATCAAACGAGCTGCCGCAAGCAGCGAGTTTGATCCGACGATCTAACCTCCTCAACGAGATGCGATGCGACGGCCCAGGTTAATTCACTGTAACGATAAAAGGTTTATTATATGACTTATAGTTCAACATCGCATGCCAACGCTAGCATTAACAATTACTCCAACCTTTTTTGGTAAATTGTATTGAAGTAAAAAACAACTATTTTTGTTTACATATATTTTTGTAACAGGTGTACACTTCCGGGGAATCCACCGATGCGCATGAATACGATAAAAAATATCATGAATACGATAAAAAACCTGGACCGCTGTTCGAGCGCACCCATTCCAACTCGGAGTAAAGTACTCTCTGCGACCGGAACAGTTAATTATACGAATTCGAAGGCACCCGTAAATAGTCCGCCATACTATAGTGATACGTAATCGGGTTCCACACTGTTGATTTTCCGGGGACCAGGAAAAGATCGTCAAACAGTAGTGATATTTAGTGGTTAACCCTTTACCCAACGTAACGGCCAAAACCGGCCAGCGCTATTCTCAAAAATCGCCAATTAATTTTCAAAATATTTTCATTTTTTGTCTCAAAAACATAGGTTATGACCCCTCGTTGGAACGAGCTCGTCGAGCTCGTTCCAACGAGGGGTCATAACCTATGTTTTTGAGACAAAAAATGAACAAAATTAGTTATTCAAGAATTTTTTTTGCAAGTGTCGTCTGCTTTTCATGTTTGGTAAAGGGTTAAATTACATAGTCACATAATAAAAGGTAAGTCAAATTCGTCAAGCTTCTGATATGAAATGTTTTAATCCCGTTCACCAAAATCGATCTTTGCCCCGGTAAACCTCGGCTCACATCGACATTAATGAATTTTGTTAAGATATTTCATATCAAATCGTTACTCATTAGAGACCCTCTATTTCGGTGATTAAAAGAGGAGGTAGCGGCCTACCCCAAGCTAGGCAAAAATCTTCAGGATTGAAGGCATATAGGGTGACGGAAGGCACCACACAACCGGTTATTCGCGGATGGGGATGCTACTGTGGGTATGGAAGGAAGGAACTCCTTGTGGGATAGGGAGTTGCAGAAAGGGTGAGGTGTGAGCATCTTTTAAGCAAGACAATAAAGTGTTAGGCGTTTGGTAAGAGTGTCACTCAGTGACACAACATATGTTATGGTACCCCCGGAGGGGGTGTGGATTATTTGTTAGGGCAATTTATATTACTGGAGAAGGAGGGGAAATAGGCATATCAACTAAGAAAAATAGCTCATCTGGTTATATGAACAGCAGAATAGGATGTGTGTCGTGATTAAGTACTTTTTTTTTACAAATTAGGTGGCCTTGTAAAGGGCTGTTGGGTTTAGGCAGTTGATAGAGCCTTAAACAGTTAGCTGATGGTGGATGCTTCCTCACTGGGTGGTGGAGCTTGTTGCTTGAGGAAGATCTCAGCGTCTTTTTCTGACACCTTCGCGTCAAGGGCCGTTAACTTGTCATCAATGTACGAACCCTACAAGATATTTAAATTTTGTTCGTCGACATGAAGGAAAATTTGTCGTACCATGACTTAAACCCTTGAAATTTATCAAGTCCCTGTAGATTGGTTTCCGCATTTTTCCCGTAAAAGGAGTTTTATTACTGTTAACTTGCTGGGTAAATTTTATAACATTTGTCATGAAATCTGCTCATGGCTGTTATATTATGATTAGATTTGGTGAAACAGTTATGACAAATCAACTCAAAAAGTCAAAAAACTTGATTCAATTTCACAAAAAGGAAATGTAGTGAAAAGTCAGGAGATTTGCTGTCAATGGGGGAAATATCTGCCAACAGTATGCAAGGGGTAAATTAACGTTGCTTTAATCCTTTACCTAACATGAAAAGCAGACGACACTTGCAAAAACAAAATCCTAAGAGGGGTCATAACCTAGGTTTTTGAGACAAGAAATGAAAAAATAATGAAAATTAATTGGCGAATTTTGTGAATAGCGCTGGTCGGTTCTGGCCGTTACGTTGTGTAAAGGTTTAAACGGTGCAATTGTACAATGATAGAAGGACTGCTCTTTCGACGAAAGTTTATAAATATTAGAAAATATAATTCGCAGGAGAGCACGGAGGGACATTAGACTTGATACCCTAGCACGCGACATCTGAGTTGTGTCCTTGTGCAAGACCCTTTACTCCGATTATTTATGTGTGAACACGGTGGTGCTGTGTACTGAGATACGCGACGCGACGACGGAACACCTTCCTTCATCTGCCGCTAAACCTGCTTGGGCCGGGTTAGTAAGCTGTTGCTTGGAAGGGCTTCCTCCACCAGTAAAATTGTCCAACACGACATGAAGCTGTATGGTGAAAGTGTCGTTAAAACCCAATCAATAAACAAACAATGTAATCCGCGTCAAGCCATGTTCTCGAATTTATGGAAAAACAATTCCAGCACAGATGGTGCTTGAAGTAACCTCAATGTTCTTTGACGGTTTTAAAACGACGAAGAATAATTGGTTTGTCCTTTTATTGAATGAAATGATGTTGTGTGACTCTCTACTGGAAAGGGTCTTAGAGACCTTCTCAACAATGCGCCGCAAGCCAGCATATTAAAAGCATTGGGAAGGGAGGACCTCGAAAATATGTTCTGATCAGCCTTGGAGGACCTTAGCAGAAAAGAGTTGAGTTCCATTCTTCTTAAGAAACCTCTCACGAGGCACGCATAATTATTGAAGATTCCTCAATTACACCTGTAACAAACTCAAAATATCAATTTCCCTTCCCTCATTAACTCTAGGAGACTCATCGCGCCAACTTAATAGCGGAATAATTCAGTTGATAATTCGAAATTGTCAATTTTGAGATTTCTTGGAGGCTTTAAAAACTCTCCAAAATGTATGTCTTCGTCTGAAAATTTTGTCCCCGAGACTATTCCAACATTTTAGACAGCAGACTAATAAGAGTGCCAGCCCTGAATATTTTTTTTTGTAAATGACGACTGAAGTTTCCTTCGAATGTTTAAGTAATATTATTTCCGAAAAAGTAATTTTTCACGCTTGCCCTCCAAGGAATATTATATTAATGACGTTTAATAATCCTGTGTCGGAGCCAAAGTGGTTCTGTCCAACACATTACAATTCAGGAGCGTGGCAGGACTTGGTTCCACCCAACCCTATGGACGTATCATATGGCCACTACATGACATGCGACCAACGCGCGTAGCGGCATGCAGCTTGGTGGTTGAAGACCCACTTTTAACACTGGAAAAGTTTGTTTCATTAACTTCCGTACTGGTGAATCAGGCTGGTGCGATCTTCTGCGTGAGATTAGCCATCTCAATTCCTGGAAAATTCTAGAATGCATTTTACCGAGACACTTGGATGCGAAATCGGAGTGCGATCCTCGTGGCGGTTGAACCGCCGACGATGGCCACCGTTCGATATCGCATTCAGATGTGGCGATGAGGATGGCGTATAGGTTTTTGTCATGAAAACAATGCATCATTGTCGAATCTTCATCAACCTGCGCATGCATGGGCGCAGATCATGGAAGGACGGGGGGGGGGGGGGACGTGTCCCCCCCCCAGATCTCATCAAGTGGGGGGGGGGGGGGGGGGACATGAAATGCCATGTCCCCCCACCACTGGGGGGACATGGTATGACATGTCCCCCACTATGCTCCCCCACTGCTGCACCCTCTCATCAATTTTAATGCGAGATTCACTTCTGATACACGTTCAACTAGTCCAAACTTGGACCCACAGTTCGTAATATAATTTTGGGGTTGGTACGGCCTGTACTGTAGCCGTATCAACCACAAAAATTATATTACGGACTATGTCTGTGGGTCCATGTTTGGACTGACGTAACGTTCAACGAACAGTTGTTCAACTCTGCGCCTTCAAATAAGTTGTTACTCAGCCAGACACAGCTGTGGGTTGCACGAATGCATAAGCAGCATAACTATTTGATATCGGAATATCAATGTTGCAGACAGAATTCTTATGCAGAGAGAGTAATAGGCCGGTACTGAGCTCGTGAAAATGTGCAAGACAGTATCGTCTGCTTTGTTTACATTTTGAAAACGAAATTTATCGATCGAATTCATTCAATTCACGCGACTTGTTGATGACGTATGTGTCGGGCTGTTATTGGATCTGTTAATCCATTAACGGGCCCGACACATACGTCGTCGCTCCATCTGTTGGGCCCTTATGCTAATCCACCGCACAGTTGAATTGTGTTAATCTAATAAGGAACGCTCGGTAAAGCGGGAACAATTATGGTTAAGCATTTTGACAAAATTACAACAGGCTGTTGAAAAACATATTTTTTTCTACTAAATAATTAAGAGAAATTATACCCCAGAGGCCACCAGAATGCACCATTTGAAAGCGCAATTTAAAAATTTTCTTGGGGGGAGAACCAAACCCCCCTCTGCCGGCTCGTGCCTGCGGCACTCGCTGCAGATGCCTTCGGCATCTGCCCGTCCCCCCCCCCCCACTTTTTGGAAGAGATCTGCGCCCATGTGCGCATGGCATGTGCGTGAAATATATAGATATTAATATATGGCTCCAGTTGAAACAAAGAAACCTCACTTACTTGGTGGGTCTTAAGCATAGACACGCGTGAATGTAATTGTATATCGTTTATATCAATCACATATCCCACCAGGCGTTTGGTCCCATAGACATGTGTATCAAAGCTGGGAAGTTATCTTGAACGATGATCGATGAGTCACGAATCCGGGCCGTGGCATCCGTCTCTCAACTCAAAATATCTTTGCTACCGTGCGTCCTTGAAAATAAATGGAAGTATTTTGGTTATCATTCAGAACCTGGCCCATATTCAATATGTGAGATTTGGCAGGAGACTGTAGAGAAGACCCGGCGAGAGAAGAAGAGTTCAAGTGTAGAAAATTTCGAAATCAGTACAGTTCGGGTTGAATCATCGACATGATTTCGAATCGAGTCGAATTTCGAAGCTTTGCAGAGCCTTATGAAAAATATTGACATTGCGAATTCTGGTCAGAGAATACTTCCCTTCTATTTTCCAGTAAATCCCTAAATATGTACCTCTACCTAACCTGAAAAGCAGACGACACTTGCAAAAAATACTTGAATAGCTACTTTTTTTCATTTTTTGTCTCAAAAACATAAGTTATGACCCCTCGTTGGAACGAGCTCGTTGAGCTCGTTCCAACGAGGGGTCATAACCTATGTTTTTGAGACAAAAAATGAAAACATAATGGAATTTAATTGGCGATTTTTGAGAATAGCGCTGGCCGGTTTTGACCGTTACGTAAGACTGTTGATTAAGCTCCCGAGGCTGCATTGGTGCCAGTCTCTCACACCGATACATGAAATATAAATATTTTTCATTAACATTGACATAAATTTTGGTACGAGCTGACGGCCAGAACCGTCAGGTCGTACCAAGATTTACGTCCATGTTATTCACTACAAGTGATTAATGTTTGGTTAAGTATAGGTGTATAACGAAACTGGAATATAATATTTGAATTTTACAGCACTATAGAGCTGTACATTTCTTTTGCATCAGCACAGCCTACGTTTGTGGTCCAAGCCAAGATAAATGTAAATTTCATTCAGTCGCGGTGATGGAGAAAGTGCAGCGCGCCCTCATCAATGATTTCGTCGAAAATTTCGATTCCTGAGAATGTTTTACACTTACACTTATATACATCAATTCATACTAAATATAATCGGGGCAAGAAGGTCAAGAATAACGCCTCTCAGACATCCGTTTAAAAAATAAGTTGACAGCGTTAATACGAGAGTCGAAACCATAAGATGGTCAAACAGAAACGACACAGAGAAAGCATCGCTGTATGTCACCAAACGTAGATTAAAAGAATATGAATGTTTATGGTACTTTTGGACTCAATCGTCTGTGATAGTTCCGTTAACCGAAAAAGCGGATCGTAGGCAGGGGTGGGAGGGGGGGGGGGGCGGTGGGGGGGGGGGGGAGCTCCTGAGACTGCATTGGTGTCAGGGCTGCACAGTTTTCGAAACTAAATACCGGTATCGATTAAAAAACAAATACCGCGGAGAACCGGTATATCGAAATACTGTTACCTGAACAAACGTACCATAATCGGGACTTGATACGAACAAGCACACACGCAAACAAACGGTTCTAAAATACTAAGACGGCTGGCTAATTTGCACAAAAAGCCGTTTGCTATATTTTGTATATTGTGCTAGTTGTGTTCCATACTGAAAATAATACCCCAAATCCAAATCATTGCTTGGAAGATCTTGCTTGAAGAGTGTAATTGCTATTTTTAGGACAAAATGGCTTAGGGCAGCCAATTTTGATCTCGGTCAAAACCCCAAATAAGACATCCTGTTCGTCTATTCTGAACCGTTATGCCATATCATCCATTTCGTCAAATGTTATAACTGTACTAAATATTTGAATAAAAGTTACTCGTCTTGAAAGGATTATCTGGGAAATGATCAGTCTCTAAACTACTGACATCTTGCATTATTGCTGAATATTCCAGCTAAATAAACAAGTGATTTGGTAAATTTTTAGACCGTAGTATGCAATTGAGGCGATCATATGTTTTCTCATTTTCACCTGAAGGTTATAAAGGTTGCGTGTGGGGAAATATTTAGTACTGTTATGCCTATAGGAAATACATTTTTTGGCTTCAAACCTGATTATCATTATTGGAGATTCTTTCATATCTTAATGTTCCTTGGGAAGCCACACACAAGACAATACTGTTTTATTGTTTTAAAAACTCATATTTTTGTCACAGTCAACAATAAAGACTCTATACTGTCCGAAAGAAGGCCGCTGGTGCAAGCAAATTATCATCTTGACCACGTTTAGCCCCACCCCTTAGATGCACATCATAACCTGTAGCAAATGTCAAGTAACAACCTATTTTACCATCTAAACCAATTTAAACCTTCTCATAGTTCTTGGGACACAAGGGTATCCCAATCTCCCAAATCACCATTCAATCACTCAGCCAAAAAACCTTCATTACACTTCTATTCACTGGTATTTGGAAGTTTTATCCACATTATGTTGTTAAAATCTGTAAGAAAACAATTTCGTCATTCAAGGAGCATTTTGGAACACATCTGGGATGCTAATGGGGAAAAATAACATAATAAAGCCACACGAAATAGATTAATTGATTCTCAGGCAATTTTTTTTTCAAATCGATGAGGGAGGGAGGGAGGGAGGGTTTTATTTTTAATTTTTATTTTCTTTTGCAAAAAGTGAGCAAACTGGAGAGGATTTCGGCTGTCTTTTTACACACAGAAATATAGAAAAATGTATATTTGTACAAATAAATTCATTTTTAATTTGAAAAATAAAACATTCTTCTAAAAACAAACTGTAGGTACTGCAATTCAAAGGCCTCACATGCTTTCGATTCTCTTCATATTATCTTTGAAGTAAAAATATTTAATCTATGGTGATTTGCCTCGTTACAATTTATGGACTCTCCCATAATTGTAACAAGGCACATATATTGGAGACACAACTACATAAATGTGCATCAATCAAAAAATGTAAAAACTCTCGGGTCTCCTTGAGTTTGTACTAATATTGGAAGACTCTGAAAGGCAATAAAGATGTCCAATGAGGGGGTTCAAATTCAACGAGGGATTGCCCGAGAAACAAACACTTTTTTGCCGAAACTGACAAATGTGAATGGTATTTAGGCATTGCTACCAATATAATAATCTGGTACACGTGCCGTCAAGTTTGCCATGTTACAGCACAAAACTGTAGTAACAGTTGTGAAATATTGTTCTCTATTTGAACTAAGTTCCCCTCCTACCCATACTGAACCTCTGAGTTGATGAGAAACATTTGGAAAGATTGTACAGCATTTTTTGGGGACTGAAGTTCATAGCATACAATTTCAGTTTCATATCATTTGCTTTGTGAGTGCTGCAGTCTATTGCCGTTTTTTTTCTAATTGACAATCTTGTCCTGTTTCTTCTCACTATATTTTATTGTATGTCAGTCAGTACTCTTATTTTGTCTTCTTGTCTGTCTGTCTGGTCTCTGTCTGTCTGTCTGTCTAACAAGTGTTTCTTTGCGTCTCATTTGCCTGGCTCTACGTTTACAATAATTGGTAGCTGTCAGTCTCCTTCCACCCACACCAAATATATTAAACGTAGATCACCACCATATTCTTGAACAAATGTCTGGTTCATCCTCTTTGGAAACAACCTTTCTACAATTCCAATCTTTTTATCAGAATGCATGTCTGTAGGGATTAAATGCAAAGTCATGAAAGTGCACTTATGGGTAACCGAAGGACAGCACGGTAGAATCAATATCTGGTGGTTTTAGTTATTGTTATGAAACACCACAGGGACAGTACTGATCAAACGGGTTTCTTGTTTTATCAGTGATATATCAATGACTGTGGGTGCCTTAACTGAGACCATTGAGGGTCTTTTCCAAAAACAAACACGCAAGATATTCAACAAACACAATGTGAAATATATTCAGAATCCAGGCTCTGATTAAAAAAACTATCACAAATGGGAACTTTAATATCACAAGAGGTTTGTTGTCAACATAAATTAAACGATGAATTATAATAACCCTTTACCAAACGTACCGTCAAAACTGGCCAGCGCTATTCTCAAAAATCGCCAATTAATTTTCATTGTATTTTCATTTTTTGTCTCAAAAACATAGGTTATGACCCCTCTTTGGAACGAGCTCGTCGAGCTCGTTTCCAATGAGGGTCATAACCAATGTGTTTGAGACAAAAAATGAGTTATTCAAGAATTTTTTGGCAAGTGTCGTCTGCTTTTCATGTTAGGTAAAGGGTTACAAAAAATTATGAAAGGAGGCAAACCGGAAGGCGTGTTCTACATTTCTGTTACATCAGTATGTAGAAGATAATTTGACATTAATTAACTGTTAAGTAAAATGGGGCTGTCTAAAAGTATTGTGTGCTGATACAGATTTTACTTTTATTTTGGGATAAGGTTTATTTTCAAAGAATCTGTGAGCTCTTATTTCTCCCAACTTACTCATTGGGTAACAGAGTAGAAAAATCTATTGGAAGCAAAACCAGTATTTTTGGCCTATTTGACACAGTTTGGACACTTTTTTTAAAAGGAATAAATTTCCCATATTTTTTTTCAGCAGAAGCCAAAAGTCGAATTCTACCACAGAAATGACTCTTTTATCACAGGAAATGGGTAAAATGTATATTTGGTAGGGTTGGGGTTGATTATTGGAATAACTGTACAGAGGTCATTGGATATCCTCTGCTAAATGTTTATTTTGATACATATTTCTATTTTGTGATGGTGTGAATTTTGTAAATAATGCTCATTAATAGTGATATGACCAAACTAATCTGTTGATAGTTTTGATTCAAACTGTGAAAAGTCATTTGCATGTCAATCGGAGGTCAAGGTCACAGTGGTTAATTACTAACCCAGACCTGTTTGGGAACTGTCATTTTGCAGGTGACAAATGAGATCAAGATCACTGGAGCTTCGGGGAAAAATTGGGAGAGATGGGGAAAAGGGATGCCAAATGTGCCACTCTGGAGTAGTGGAGACCCTGGAACATTTTCTCTTGGAATGCCCACAGTATATACCTCATAGAATAAAATTTACTGGAAGAATAATGCAGAAGTGGGGTGAAGAAACAAAGGATAGATGGCTGAAGGGGGACACGAGGGAGAGGGTAGGAATGCTTATTGAAGAAATTGAAAAAGAGGAAGTGAGGGACACTCTTTAGCAGTTTATATCTGAATGCTGGGAGGAGAGGAGGGGAAGAGGGGGTGGGGTGCAGGGGGAATGATGGCCTTCTCTTATGAGGACCGCGACAAATCAGCGGCTGGCCAAAGAGTTATTATTATTATTATTAAATGGGGCATTTTTTGCGTAAATTTGCTTTGAGAACTCCTTTTGAAAAAATAAACAAGAAACCTATATGTATTTTCTTTGTAACGTTCACCTGTTGCCTAAAATCCTCAGTGGAGGAATAAAGAATCACAACAACATAGTTTCATCGCTACCGATGCACGAAAATTGGAAATTTGTCCCAAAAAATGAGAAGATTTTGACCCATCGTTTCAGAAACGAACTGTGTCGTTCAAATGAGTGTATTTGATTGATAAAGTTAGATTTTGATTGCGTGTTGTTTCTCCAGAAAGGTTCCAGAATAGGTATACATTATGAGCATTTTGAATAGTGGAGGTAATTTAAATGCGAAATATCCTCAGCCCGTTTAAAGAAAAGTTGCGCATTTCTTGAAAAACAGACATTCAGCTGAATAACTGTAACGAAACCTAAATATATTAGGGTTACCCGCCTTCCAAAGTTGCACGCGGAAATGATGCAATCTCCGAAACTAAGCAGCATTGAGAAAATATATTGTTTTCACAAACTTTTGAAGCATTCTACTGATATTTTGCGTTTTTGCAAATGTTCCAGCTAAATAAACTGGGGGATTTGATTAAAATTTTCAACAAAAAATACAGTTATTACTGTGTTTTTGTTGTGAATTCCCCGAACAAAATATGTGCACGTGACCGGTACTTCCCTTCCTGTCAGTTTTACTCTCTTATTTATAGCATAACCCCCTGTTTTCCGATCTGAAAAAAGTGGTTTGAAGGGCAAAACGTGACAAAGATATTTGAATGTCAAAACAAAAGTGATGCAATTATACCTTTTTTTCACCTGATCGACAAAATAGCCGACTATTGGAAACCATTTGGAGCTGTTATACCACATCGTTCGATCATCTACATATATTTGAATGGGTGGAAGAACATCCGGGCGGACGCATGGACCGCTGTGCAGACAGAGGGACGAATGGATAGACAGATGTAATCCAGTATACCCCAACCTTGAGAGTGGTATAATAATCTTAGTATTATATTATTTTCACGTCAAATGCAAATTGTTTTAAGGGTGCTCCCAACTAAGACGGAAGTGTGAGGCGATAAACTTTGTGACTGAGAAACATTTTATAGCGAAACCACAAAGATTTTCCAGATCACGTCTTTAACATAAGTATAAAGGAGTAAGTATAAATATATTTTATCAAAAATGAATATACACCTTATCGGTAATATATGTGACATTGCATTACGGTTTTACGCGGTAACTAAAAAGCAAATAAAAGCCGAGCTTGAACTCATCAAAACCCGTCATCATTAAAAAGGTAAATAAAACAGTCATAATGATTTGACGTAAACATTTTGGTACATCAAAAATTGATTACCGACGTCTGATAAGAGGACGTAGACATATAGCACAGTTTCCGTCAGAGGTAGTAGTCGATAATCTAGAGATCAAACCACCTTTTACGGGTAATAATTCGTAGGGAGTTTGGGTAAAGAATGATGGTGGGGCCTAGGAACTAAGAGTAAAAAAACCCCCTAAACTCAGCTCTGACAAGTTGATTGGTTTTAGTACATACCTCAACGGATGCAGATTTTGTGATTAGGAGTTGAAGTCAAGAGGAGTTTATATACGAATCTCGTGAGCCCATTTTTTGTGAAAAAAAAAAACAAGAAACATGTTGTCCACCGACAAAAAGATGACCACGGAAAACAAGATGGCTAAAGTAAACAAGACAACGGCTCGCGTGTGCATTGGAATGTGCTATCCAATATGGCGACCCAAACTCATGTGAATGCGCGTGCACAGAAAGCGAGGTCATGATATCAGGGTCAGACCCTTGGGTTCATAAAAGGATGTCGATGTTGATTTCTGATCCCGGGTCGGTAATCGAACCCTCGGTAATCCCGCCTGGCTATCAGGAGCCCAGGGTGTGTGGGTGGGAGTGTGGGTAGGTGTGTGCTGGTTGTTGTTGGCTGGTTGAATATGTGTGTGTGTATTTGTTGTGGGGTGGGTGGGGTTAAATACGATTAAACACCGGTCAAGTAAAATATGGTGATCTGGAAGTATAGTTTTTTGTTATCCAAAAAAAGGACATTCTGGTTTTCATTCCTTCCTGAATTTTACTATAAGGAGATGAAAAGTGGGTAGCGATTGATCCAGCATGATCCGCTGGGATAAACATAAACATCCTACCCAAGCCCTCAAGCACCATCCACATTATGTGAGAAATTCGAAGCTGTTATGGCCTAGGCCTTAAATAGTCCATCGTCTGGAATATTTCAGTTGGTCGGCAAAGCGAGCCGCAGGCTCGCTTTGCCGACAACGGATATATTCCACGCGATTGTATCTAAAAATACCATGAACATTCATTTTCTTTGAATCAACGCAAGAAATGTTGCTCAATTGAGACTTAATTTGACCTAATTTTTGATGACAGTGCCTTAAAGAATAAAGACTCACTGTAGTCGTAGTTTTATGATTACGCGTCAAAAGTCCACATATTGTGATGTTCTCACGGCTACATCAATACGTATTGCTTGGAATACCTATAACTATGGTGTGAAAGAATATCTTTGTATCTTTGTAAGTAAAGACATATCACATTTCACCAACGGTAGTCCACGAAAAGTGTGTAAACGAATTGCCCATGAAAGCGTCGGATTTTTTTTCAGTTTTAGACTGGTGGCCTACAGGTCTGGGGACATTCAAGTGAAACTAAGAAACTTACATCACTGCAAAAGCGAGCCATTAGAATTGTTAACAACAAAAATATAGCTAAGATACCGACCCGTTATTTAAGAGAGAAAATATTTTAAAATTTAAAGACTTACGTGAAGTTATTCATGCATGACTGGGTAAGTGATAAACTTCCACGAGGTTTCTCTCATTTCTTCCAAACAAGACAGCCTAGTATAAACCTGAGATGACCAGGCCAACTACAAGTAGCTTTATCGAGGACAGAGTTTTTGGAAACGCTCCATAAACACTCCTTCCCGAAATGTGGAATGATCTCAGCTAACAACTGAGAGCAATGGCTTATTCTCACATACCCAGTCGACATCAATTACAGTGCTGATCAGAGATGGCTATAGTTTGTTTTTCTTACTTGCCTACTGAAGTTCTCACTTACCCAGTATTGTTGTTTTAGTTGACGCACCCTTTGCTTCTTGCACCGTGTTCACAGTTGGCAGTAATCAACCTGTTATCTGGTCACTGTTTTTATGGCGAAATGATTCTGTTCATTGGAAATGTTGTGTAAAAACTTGTAATGCAACTGTTAATACTAAGAACGACTTGTTGACATCATCGCGAAATGTTCAGCGAAGACTCAACCAAAACTTCCAAAACAACGGAGCGACATCAGCCTACCGGATCAATATACAAAATCGTCGACAGGATCAAACTTCTTACTTGCAAACGACGGTAACAACAATGACAAACTGCTGGTTTTTGCTACTGATGACAACCTGTATCACCTTTCGCAGGCTTCAGTTTTTTATTGTGACGGAACGTTCGAGAAATCACCGAAGATTTTTCATCAACTTTATTCAATCCACGCCTTTGTTGATGGTCAAATGCGTCCTCTCGTGTATGGTCTTCTACCAAATAAAACAGAAGCAACGTACGAGAGATTTTTCCGTCTCGTCAGTGAGAGAGCTGAGAACAACCGAACTCTATTAACACCAACGCAAATATTCATGGACTTCGAAACAGCAGCCCAAAAAGCAGCAAGGACAGTGTTTCCATCGTCTATTCTGAAGGGATGTTTTTTTTCACTACAGTCAGGCAGTGTATAAATATGCAACAAAAGAGTGTAAACTTCAAAGTGACTATCAGGACAATGAGGACGTGAGGAGGCTAGTAAGAAGATCCATCGCTTTGCCATTTCTTCCTATGGGAGAGATAAGTGACGCATGGTTCGACATTTTACAAGAGTCCCCGGAAGGTAGCGGCGTCACGAAGTTTAACGACTACATGACAAGTTATTGGGTGGAGGGAGCTCATGGACGTCAAGTGTGGAATCATCATGAAACACAGGGGCCGCGAACTACAAATCACGTCGAGGGATGGCATAGAAAGCTCCAGTTGTTCATTTCGTCAAAGCCAAACATCTTTACATTAATTGAATTTCTCAGACAAGAGCAAGCCTATCAAGAAGTGTCTATCATACAAACTGCAGCTGGTGCCAGGAGCAGACCTCGGCAACAACGATATGTCCAAATCGACAACAAACTCAACCATTTAAAGTTAATGTACTTGCATGGGCGAATGAACAATCTTCAATTCTTAGATGCTGTGGGCCACAATACTGGCTTTTGAATGACTTTGTGTTTATTCTTATGTATTCTTGCTGTCTGTCATTGTAATACTGAAATTATGGGTATGAGTTAATGTATTTATTGTTGCTGTCTGGCGTTTGAATGGTTAATCGGTAATAAATTTAATTAATGATAATCTACGTCTTGTTCATAACTCCCCAAAAAATTAATAATACGGACTATAAGCGGCGACCCTTTGATGTCACCACTTTCAACACCTATACTCAAAACAATAGCTGCTGGGTAAGTGAGAACATCCCAGAGCAATCACATCAAGATAGAAATTTAAAAAAAACTATGACAAGGTCCAGGATTGAGTCATACCAGATATCAGTGAGCTGCCTTAACCCTTTACGTACCATGAAAAGCAGACGACACTTGTAAACAAATTCTTTAATAACTAATTTTTTCATTTTTTTGTCTCAAAAACATAGGTTATGACTTTTCATTGGAACGAGCTCGACGCGCTCGTTCCAAAGAGGGGTCATAACCTATATTTTTGAGACAAAAAATGAAAAAATAATGAAAATTAATTGGCGACTTTTGTGAATAGCGCTGGCCGGTTTTTTGCCGGTTACGTTGAGTAAAGGGTTAATGCACGTTGTCCAGAGTGTAGCACTCGTAGGTGATATATGCTCAGTAGTCTTTACTAGCCAGTCCAAAGATAATAGCGAGCCTCGCGACCTAAAACCTTCATTAAGACGCGCAGTCATAATCCAGGTATAGCAAGATAATCAGAAGAAACAAGAATAATGGACGACTTGGGAAACGTATGTTAGTCACTCGAGTCGCTAATCTCTCAAGGTCCGAGGATAACATGTTTGGTTGAACTTCTATTTTCAAATTTTCAACATTACGTCCCCTGAGTTCCAATGTGTTCTATGTGCCAGTAGGCACATAGAACACATTGGAACTCAGGTGACGATTAGTCATGCTGAATTTAATATGAATATAAATAATCCTCCATTGGTGATGAAATGAAAACGTACATGAGATTTCTCCAAATAACTCCATCTTAAAGACAGTGTTTGAGTAGGTTATTATTTATTTATTGGAGCTTAACGACACTTTCGACAGCCAGGGTCACCTTGTGCAGGAGTTAAACAACCCTTCTCATGGGAAGCAACGGTGTCGCACATTATGTTCATGTCTATGGTAGTGATGGCCCGATCTCCCCAATTCAGCCTACGAATTTGCAATTTATATAGAACTGCTTCTAGTGTCACTTCTGATCTTGACGCGATCTTTTGCCTATCTGTATTTGTTACTTTTCATTTCCATTGTCATTTTACTCTGTTTGTGTTTTTCCCTCTTTTAGTGTCTTATCCTACTTTATTACTTATTTGCTTATATTTATTCTAGGAGTCAATGGGAACAACTGGTTTAAGAGTTACTTTCAAAATGGGAATCAGTTTGTCTCTCTTGGTGATAGTAAATCTGATCTATCTGGACTAAGATGCGGAGTACCACAAGGCTCAATACTAGGATCTATTCGTTTCCTCAAATACGTAAATGACATCTGTAACTCAACGAAGCTAAATCTTTTATCCTTTGCAGACGATACTCCCACATACAAGGCTGCGGCATAGTTAAACATGCTTGTGTCAGAATTTAGTAAGGAAGTTCAAAAGATATTTGACTGGTGTGCATCCAATCACTTAGTCCTGAACCCTAAGAAAACTAACTATATTGTTCTTAATCCATGTCAAAAAAGAATATAACACTCCAGAATATTAAAATAAATAATCATATCATTAATACCAGTGATCGTGCCGACAAGGAAAAACCTATAAAGTTTCGTGGCATAACTATTAATGAAAAATTGTCGTTTAAGCCCACATATCTCAGACCTTCTCGCAAGTTGCTCTTGCGAATTATGCCCTCAATAGAATGAAAACAATCCTACTCCACAAAGTAATGAAAACCCTATACTTTACACTTATACAAAGTCATTTTATCTATGGAATTCCCTTATGGGGTGCCTCAAAAGCTTGCAACCGTCTTTATAAACTACAAAAGCGATCAATAAGAATCACAAACAAAAATAAGTACAATGCTCATACTTACCCTTTTTTATTAATGATAAAATACTAAAAATAAAGGATTTGTATACTCTACATTTCTCCTTATTTATGTTTGATTGGCAAAATGGAAACCTACCAAAGTCCTTCGCTGACTTCTTTTCTACTATAAATAATGCCTATATGAATACACGCCAAACAGGACTGATACGTAACCACAGAACTAGAACCATAGCGTTAGACAACCTGCCTGTCTTTGCTTTTCCGAAACTGTGGAATGGATTAGATATATCCATCCGAAAAACAAGAAATAGGAAAGAGCTGAAGACTAAGCTTATAACAAAAATTCTTTCCACTTATTCGGATAATATTTGCTGTTCTAATCCCTACTGCCCGGACTGTGTCATTTAGTACGCCCTAGAACCTTAAAAAAACCCAGAATGCAACCTGTTTTCTTTTTTCAGTTTCTGCCCACAAGTAATAATACAAACTTTCCCGGAATATTATAGTATTACAAGGAAATACAATAGAAGGTGCCACTAAGTCTTAATTCTGTGCATGACTTATCTTCAATTGGGACTTTTGTCTGGTTTTCTCGTCCTTTCTGGTCTCCTGATTTGGTACCAGCTGTTTCAAAATATAAAGCGCTTACTCTCGTAAAAATCAGCCGAGGTTCGGAACAATTAACCAATATAATTTTTAGAGACCATTTCAAGAGTTCCGTGTTGTAAATGATACTGACCTCCTAACATAGCCTGGGCAAATGCCATGGTATAACTCTGTCTGTTGGAGTTAAAAACAGAAATAACAATGTTGCCCTTGTATATCATTTTCTTCTTCTGGTTCTTCAGGTTCTTTCTTTTGTAGTTTTCTCTTTTCTGCCAGAGGGAAGGGCGGGAAGACAGCCAATCTGGCTATGCCTTTCCCTACCGGTATACAACCGGTATACAACAATTTGTTATATTCAATTATCTATGTGTATCTGAAATAAAATTACTGTATACGTGAATCCTGTTATGATGTAACCATTGTGTATATATTTATCATCTTGCATTTTTGTATACTGGTAAATAAACATATCATATCATATCATGGGAAGACAGCCAATCTGGCTACGTTGTACCCCAGCAATATACATATGGGAATGTTGAAACTTGATGGCTATGAAATTACTGTACACTCCTAGAGATATATATTGTTAAATAAATTCAGTTCAGTTCAGAGCTTGCGTCCAACCAGCCCCAATCATATTGTTGAATATCAGTATTCACAACTTCTTGTGATCGTCAACCACTTCTCTGGCTAACAACATTCATGATGTTTGATGTTGTTTATTACACATCCATTAAACTTTAAACCCTTGCATTTAACGGAATCGCCGCTATGACATAAATGTTTCTGTATTCAACTGGTGATGTACAAACCGGAACATTTTTCCCAGCACCGTTTATACTTGTTCCTTTGCCGTCGAGTCATTAGTTAAGCTTCGAAAAATGTCCTATTTTCGTTATACAATTACCGATCGTCTGTCGCGTAGTGGCAAAATGAATACGTCCAAAGCAAAATAAAGTCGGTTCACAAAATTATTAGTTAAAAAGAGATAATATTAAAGAAAACCAAATCATTTCCAACCACAACATTAACCCAGACCCGTGGCGGTCTCGTCTGCGGATCCCGCTGTGTCTAAATTGGTCAACTTTATTTCAGTAAATCTTTGGACATCTTGACATGCTTCGAACTTCTTTTAAAGAAGTTTCTCCCAACTGTTTTGCAAATCTGCCGAAATTTGTACTTATATTTTTACTAACAATAATAGCCACCGAATGGTTAAGCGTGAATGGACACCAGCCGAAGAGAAACAGCGATACGAATTTCAACAAACACGCCCAATAGAAAAGAAAACGAATGCAATTTAGACTGGTTCCCAAAAGGTTGTTTTGATTTTTATCGCTCCGTTTGATCAGTACAGCTTTAAACAAAACAAACGGACAATTACCCTTTGGGTTTAAACATCGGAATTAAAATTTGTTTGTTTAAATGAATTTTAATGCATGGGGTGTGTAATAACCACATAACACGATGTGCGTTTGAATCGGTGGGTGTTTTACATAACTCACTGGAATGGCGTAGTCATATATGACTACGCCATTCCAACATGTTATGTAAAACACCCACCGATTCAAACGCACATCGCTTTCTGTCTGTTTATTTCATAAAGTTTCAAGGCTGCTTTTAAGCAGATGTATGAGGACCTCCTTATTGTTTTCCCAGACATTCTACAGCTTGTAATCTCCGCATCCCATAATAAGCAACAAGTGGGGACGGGTGACAACTGTGTGTCCATTTTCTCTGATTTCTGATTCCTGTGCCCACACTATGGGTTGAACACCAAACTTTTATTTATTATTCGCAAAAAGTGTTGCTCCATAAACATTTCTTGAGAATCAATTATTTGAGAATTCTGTCGCCTAAACGTTGACTTGACATTAAATAATTCTTCAAATAATAGTCGTTCGTCTTGATGTGGTAGTTTGTCTTCCATTAATCGTCTCAGAATTCGGGCTCCATTAAACTAATGAAGGAAAGTTATTGAATATTTGCGAAACTGAATAAATATTTGGCCCATTGATATTAACTTCAACTCGGAAAAGGCAGCAGGTACTACGTGTGTAGTGTGACTGGCAAAACCCGAACATTTCAACGTAGAGTAGATAGTAAAATAATACAATCCTTTACAAATGTTTACCATCTGCAGTTGAAAATGAATGTCAAATGCTGTAACGTTGACCATTACATTTGCTAATAGCCTCGCAACTTCAAAGAAATTGGAAGAATTTCGATTCTTGAAACACCAGGAAGCCGAGTACTTTCTTTGCCACTGTTCACTATTTCCGGCATGAGGGTTAGATTCTTAGTTTAAGAGCTTGACAAGACGGCATTCCATAAACATTTATTGAAAAAAGCTTCCTCCTCTAAATTAGCTCATTTTAAAACGTCGCCCAATCAAGAGTGTGTATTTACACTAATCAAAGATGCCAAGTGCACATAAAGCCCATAAAACGAATTTAAGCAAGTATTTTGGTCGATAAACGGAATAGAGTAAATAGTGATTTGAAAATGGAATATAAATGTGTTTTAACTCCTTGCATGCTGCTGGTAGACCCTGGCAAGGACGGAAATGTATTGCCCCTTAAAATAAATAAACGTAGGACTTTTTATCTATATTTCCCCCTAGAATTGAATCAGCCTTTTGACAAGTGATTTCTCGAGTCAAATTTTCATGACTTTTCATCAAACTTGTCAAGACTGCTTCGCAGCTGCCATGATTGGATTCCATGGAGAAAAAAAAAACTTTTAAAAAGTACTCAACAGGTAAGAAGTTAATTATGAAAAATTACAAATTCCGACTGGCGAATATACACAGATTATCAGTGCAGTGACGTTTTCTGGTGTGCTACTGTTTGTTAAGGGTTCTCAATGAGATGCGATGCGGATAAACGTTTTGTTGTATGCCTGCCCTCAAGTAATTATCAAATAGTACTCCGACCGGGAGAAATGGAAAAGACAAAATAAGAAAGACGCCTATCAAAGTTATTTGCTTTTAGTAATATGTTACCACGACGTGTTCGTTATCTCCATTCCGGGTTGGGTAGAGTCGATCTCGCTCACCATCCCAGTGTATCTGGCACAAACCCAATGAAGGTTCGACGACATTCGTTGAAAACAGACTTTGCATTTGTACAACGATGAAGATGTAAAACATCTTTATTAAATGATGGTTTTTGGATTTAAAACACATTTTATAGCGTGAGGTGGAAGAAGAGGAAACAGTTCTTACTCAGTCTCGTTTTCAATTTTGCAGTATCACAACGCGTGCATTTTGCCAGTGTCAGTTGTTTCACACTTCGCATGACAAATGTGGAGTGGATTGATGAGCAAATAACATCAAGTCCCGTAACTCGTGGGAAGAATTCATTTAACTGGCTGAGGGCAAGATTATTGAAGGTGTTATCCAAAATACCCACAGGCACGCGCCAATAATTTGTAATGAAACACATTTATATAAACAAAATATTATTTGCGTTTGACTGAACATGAAAAACGAGCAAGGTACCCTTGGCTTTTGCTCTGGTACCCTCATTTTTCTGACAACCCTGATAGTGACTTCCAGCACTCAGCCAGTGAAACAAATGATTATTGCATTCTCCACAGAGTCCTATGATTAATTTCAAACCCTTCGAGTGAATTGCTTTGAACAAACTTAATTTAAACTAAGAGTTACAGAAAAGCTATTACCAAATATCGAAAGACTCTGGCTGATGGAACTGAAGAACAAGAGCTCTGATGAATATTTCTTATATTGCACTAATGTAAACTTCGGCGCCAATAAGGATCTCAAAACTAAACCCGAGGACTTGTTTTGAACAGGGTGGATTTTTAAAGAAGTTTCCTCATGTTGCACAAAGTTAAAAATTCGGTTTTCCCATAAAGAATCAAAATATGACCCCGGGGATTTGACTTGGACAAATTTGAATCAGATTCCTATAAAGATGCCATATTCCAAATACCAGAAGATTCTGACTGGTGGATTTGAATAAGAGAATTTTAAAGGAATATTTCCCATATTGTTTTATGTTACAAGTAAGGCTCCCATGGGGAACCCTTAAATGAACCCACGGACGTCAGTTGAACACATTTTAATCTGCTGTATGCTGGATATCAAAAGATTTAAACTGGTGGATCTGAAGAATAAGATTGTGAAAGAGTATTCCTCATACTGGCCTAAGTTAATATTTTTAAAGAATATTCTCCAGTTTGCACCAAGATCAACGGAAACCTAGATATTAATCTAGGGACTTGATTTGACCAGCTTTGAATTTGACCCCCTTATGTAGACAATGTATACCAAATATCAAAAGATTCTAACTGATGAATCTGAAGAAGATTTTTTAATTTTTTGAAATATGCTGCTCAACATTTTTTCGATTCCTTTTATATTACTCAATACCACAAGCGATTACAGTGTTTATACCGTTCCATTCTACTGGTCTCAACGATGCTTCATATCAAATAAATGGTCTCAGTTCCGTGCGGTTTGGGAAATGTGAGCATTTGAAAATAGTTCAGTTTTTTACTCCTAGGGTTCCCACGGGATTGTGGGGAATGTGTTTTGCATGAATCAGGTACTAATGATTCAATAATACAACAGACCAAATTTCGTTCAAACCGGCTCACCAGTTCAGAAAAATAGAATTTTCGGATAGGGTCAATAATTTAGCTCCACCCATTACAAAGGCAAATATTGCCCTACGAAATTTATTTGAACAAACCTTATTCTACACCTCAAACAAAAACACAGTACCAAATTGCAAGTCATTATACCAATCGGCTCATGAGAAAAAGTTTGTTTTTTCCAAATTTGGGGGTATTTTTCTCTCCCCTCCCAGTTGTGAGGGGAAACTTTATTTGAACAAAATGCAATGTCATAACAAGCAATGACCTCAAATTTGACTGAAATCGGATGAGATGTTTTTGAGGAAAATTCATGATTACCATGTTGAAGGACGCCGGACAGACGCCGGACGATGTTCACCGAACGAAGCAAGGAGAGCGATCACTATCGCTGACCCTAATTTTAGGTTAGGTAAGCAAAAAATAAATAGAAGATACCAACAGTTTTTAATTTGATACCCGAAGTGGCGGAACTGGGTAGGGGTGAGATTGGACTCCTTAAAACATAGTTCGTTTTCCAGTGTCTGATGGTGGTAATTTGTGAGACAATTTCATCATTATCATGCCAAATGTTTTGATGATCTTGTATAAAGTCCCACTCTTGCTAGAAAGATCATAACGCCCCCGTCTTCGGCCTTAGTAACAAAATATTGACAACGATATAAGTTCATAAACATACACATGGTCGTATAAAGTATATGTGTCACCCCATATAAAAACTACCTGCCAAAAAGGGGGCCAACGTCTTCTTTTTCATGAAGGGTTAGCGGGGTGGGGGAGGGGGTGGGGGGAGCTCAGCAACTGTTTAATCCAATAGTGCTGTAGGTTGGGAGTGCTGTCAATACCGGCGTTTTCGCCAACTGCAAAGCGGATTTTCTCTTTTGCTAAAGGCGGTATTACACTCGACGGTTCCATTCAGGAACGCAATGTTAAAAGTTCCGAACCACTCGTGATATCATGTTATGGTTTGAACTCACTTTTCTCGAGCTAATTCTGTATCCACTCAAAATGTGTACAAATCGCCATGCCTCATTTCATTTGAAAAATATGTAAAAGATTGGACCCACTCCAAAACATTAAGTAATTTAGACGCTGGATAGTTTCCTGACTAACGTAAGCCGAATGTAGTGAACTCTTCTCATCATGCTACTGGTGGATACTCTCTCCCAAACGAGTAAATATCGTTTCACTAGAATTTGTATAAGTTGGGCTCGTTGCCAATTTGCTTTCTATTAACTCATTCAGACCTTTTCCATTGATTTCATGAGGTTAATGTTTCTGAATTTTTTTTATCAAATACAGTCATGGCTGCTTCGCATCAGTCATGGATTTGCTAAAAGTATTCTTTAAACATGCTCAAGGGTTAGGAGTTAACAAAGTAAATTGTATTTAAATTCGGTCTTTGAAATTTATTTAAATTCCTCAGGACGGCGAATATCAGTAAAGTGCGCATTGAGTCAAAAAGAAAAATCTTGAGAAATTCGCATCCCTAACTTATATGGTCGTGAAAATCGACTTTCCACAAAGTTATCTCTCTTGAAGTTATTAGACGGACGAGGAAGATCCAATTAAAAACCAAGTAATATGTTGAGAAAACACCTCTGTCATCAGTAATATATAAAACCAAGTTTCCTTGTTTACTTTTGATAAACGAAAACAACATTCAGCTCGTAAGTAACAGAAGAAACTTTGCTTTTATGGCAAGCTTATTTGCAGCAAATAAATCACAGGTGATACGCCATTAAGAATATCTATCAGTATCCCAGCTCACACTAAGTGTCTTGTTTAGCCCTTTTGGCGCGACAGGCGGCAGACCGCGGAAAGGTACTGAAGTAGTCATTTTAACCAACTGTGTGTGTCCATTTCTAAGTGCTTTTAACCCTTTACCCAACGCAGACGATATCAAAATTTATTATTTTAAATATCATTATTTTCAAATTTTTCAAAAACTCTCAACAAAACCATATCATGTGACCCATCGTTGGAACGAGCTCGACGAGCTCGTCCCAACGAGGGGTCACAGGATATGGTTTTGTTGAAATTTGTTAAAAAATAATATTTTTTCAACTGCTGAAGTTGCATAGTTCGCGGGGCGGATGCGGCCGATTCGTTGGGAAAAGGGTTAAACAAAGATACGTATTCCTATGGTTCATGCACCATTTATGTCCTATCCATGAACAACGATATCGTCCCTTGAAAGTATAAAGGTGCCATTTAAATATATACAGAAAATCATTTGAAAAACTGTCAATGAGATCATTAGAACATCTTTTAAAATAACAACGCTTCAGTCTAACAACCTATACTTTCTGTAAAATTTCTCTTGAATATTAGGCGCTAAGAATTCTGTTTCTCAGATTATTCAGCGCCAAAAGAGTTAGCGAATGTGATTTTACAGTAATTTGCAAGTTTTTACTCTTCCCATGAACAAATGGCAATCTTACCTCCTAGACAGTTATATTGATGGAAAGGATAATGACTGTATTATATGTCACGATACGCACACTGTTGATAAAATGAACAGAACAAAAGTTACAGAAATATAGATGGTGAAAGAGCTGTTTTCTTATTTTTATATGACGGTGGTTTAAACAAAGAATACTAGTCAAACGTTCAAACTGATTGGAAAAAAATGTTAAAAGCCAGTTTCCGTATTTTTTTTTATCTCCTTTGCAGGAAAAACGCGGATCGCGGTTGCTCTGTGTACTAAGGCGTACTGCACATCAATGGTGCACTTGTCTTCAACCAGCGCTAACCCTGCGTGTGTGGCGTTAGCACGTTGGGGAGTCTGCTAGTTGCTCGCCGTTGCTTGATAGTTCTCTCGGGTACTCCGGCTTCCTCCACCCGTAAAACTGCTCGACACGACACTGACACTGGCTGTCGAAAGAGTCATTAAACCCCAATAAATAAATATATCTGCCTGAAGTCTTCGAAATGATGCACACAGCGACGATACAAATTTGCTAACATTTCTAAATATCAATTTTTATATGAAATTCCCATACTCTTGGTGTTAAATTAACTGACAGCTTTTTTAAATTAAGGGGAGTCAACTTTCCTGTAAATCACTTCTAATGACGAAAATTGTCGGCCACGGAGAAACAAACTCACAGAACTCAACATCAAATGTGGTATGTAAATAATCTTTGTGATTTGCGAAGAAAACTGTTGACAAAAGAGAGGAGTTTGCGAAATCAGATTCAACAGGTGAAACGAATACATGGAAATCTGAATATGTTCCTTATCCTGGGTTAACTGAAAGTCACCAAGATCTAGAGCTTAAACGGTTAAGGTGTTTTCTTGATCGTTTAATCACGTGTATTAGCCTTTGTTGACCGATTAATCACTTGTCCAAATAGATATCTGAATAAGTGCAATACCGTTGATGATTTACAGCATGAACCCTTTCCCCAACGTAACAAGCAAAACCGACTCGGCCTATATACAGAAATCTCCATTCAAATTTATTATGTTTTCCAGTTTTGTCTCAAAAACATAGCTTATGGCCCCTCATTGGAACGAGCTTGTTGAGACAAAAATTGAAAATTTTTAGTAATTCATGCATTTATTTTGCAAGTATCGTCTGCTATCCGCAATGGGTAAAGGGTTAAGAACGACCATTTCCAGCTACTGATACAGTATGATGATCATGCAAGTAAACAAGTATGTCAGCAAGTAACTTGCATGCTTTACTCTGTCTCATGTAATTGATGTGAGTCAGTGTGACAATGTTTGTCTGTTTTGGAGGAAGTTTGTTCCTTTGTTGACCCATATAATACAGTAGTTCAAAAGTAACGGTTAATCGAACAGTTACTTTTTGGATCGATCAAGATGTTAATCATTGATTAATCGATTAATCGGTTAACCGTTTCAGCTCTACCAAGATCCCGGTACCAGTCCTAACAATCGTATTCCGTTGAATGTTAGAAGAAATAAACAGAAATATGTCAATCAGTAGAACGCACAAGCTCTGGAACATTATCACCGAGAACCATTCTAAAAGTCTGCTTTAATAAAATAGGTAATGGTAACCATAATTTCATTTGCTTCTATTTGGCCAACCGACCTTGAATTAACAGGCTCTCGGATAACACTAATCTTATTACAAAATCACCTCACCATGCCTAGTGGGCTATCTCAAAAGACTAATTCTATTACAACAGGTTATCGCAAAGGTTTCCAAAACGACTATCTTAACTTGTATTGCCTTCAACTAGAAGAACCGAAACTGCCACCGTATTGCATTGAAATAAAGGTGTCCTACAGCTATCCGACTTATTGATGAGATGGTTAATGAGGTATGATTCATTACAAAAACGATCTAATGCCCTAAGCCTGTTATTAATAAGGTCAAACTAAGTTGTCTCGAATAACATCTGGTCATCACGGCTCACTGTACTAGCTTTTCGGACGTATTCTATACTGAGTCAAAAAAGAAAGTATAATAGAAGCAAATGTGAAAATATAGCATAAAGGATGAAATATAATAGTTCTAATGTTGCATGTTTGTGGACAACGATTTTCTTTGTGTTATGTTCTGCTAGAGAGCCTGGGTTATTGAGAAAACACACGCTAAAAACTAAAGTGTTAAAAACTACACTTGAAGTGCTGTATTTAACACTTACCAAGTGCTGAACTAGCACTTTGTTCAAGTGTAGATGTCCCAGAACTTGACAGGTGTTACAATAATACCACTTTACAAGTGTAATGTCGCGACACTTAAAAAGAAACAACGCAGATGATGCGGATCAGGCTCGAACTCTCGAGCCTGATCCGCGTCATCTGCGTTGTGACCTTTTAATTATGTACCCACCAAGCGCAAATCAAATTATGTACGATTCTGGAAGAACCACCAATGCTAGACACATGGGAAGTGCCATCCATTCAAGTTTCAGGTGTCTGACGATTGTAATGTCTAAGTGCTTAAAGCATTGCACTTTGAGTGTTAAAAAATCAAACCCCAAGAGTTAGAATGGGTTTAACACCTTGAAAGTGTCAGTTTTAACACTTTAGTTTTTAGTGTGCACGCTAGTTTTTGTCTTCCGACATTTTAAAAGATGCCAAGGTTGACCGAAAATCAGAGATTGCGCGCCATTAGTATGCATGAGGCTGGGATACCTCCAGATGAACTCGCTGCTGAGTTCGGAGTCACTGTGGCCAGTATTTATCATCTCATTGGAAGGTATAGAACAACTGGATCCCACTGCCGACTGACCGCGTTCAGGTCACCCAAGAGTTACAAGACCGACACATCAGGACGTCTCACTTGCGGGATCGCTTCCTTCAGATGACGAGGACAGCAGCAATTACTCCTGGTAGAACTAACAATAGAACCAGGGAACAAACTGTCCGCAACAGACTCGCTGAACCCGGCATCCGAAGTAGGCGTCCATACCATGGACCAATCCTTACCCAACGTCATCGTACGGTCAGAATGGAATGGGTACATCAGCGTGTTCGTGATGAATCACGATTTATTTTGTCTACGGCGCGCTTATGGTAGGGCAAGAATGTATCTCCGACGAGGAGAACGGTTTTCTGATGCTTGCGTGTGGGAATGTGACCGTTTCGGCGGGGGTAGTGTAATGGTTTGGGCAGGAATGTCCTTGCACCATCAAACGCAGGTGATCTTCATCGATAGTAATGTGGATGGACAGGGAGATTGGGACGAAATTCAAACGCTGTTGTTGTCCCGTTGTTCAACGCTAACGTTTGATTGCAGTTATTCTAGCAAGACAATGCCCCATATCACGTGGCGCTTATCTGTCATGCCTTTCTGGAGGAGCAGATCACCAGACTTCTTCCCTGGGCCCCACTTTCACCAGATTTGTCGCCAATCGAGCATCTTTTGGATCAAATGGACCGTCGGGTACGACTTCATGATCTTCAGACGTTAGGCAATTTAGGTAATGTTCTAAGGCAGGAGTGGAACACAATACCACAGGGTGACATCCAGAGACTTATCAGGTCCATGCGCCATCGATGTCTTGCCATCCAAGAGGCAAACGATGGACATACACGCTATTGACTGCATGTGTGAACTTTTCATTTCATCCCATGTCTGAATTGCGACGTCCCGATGTGACGCTGTCTGCAGTAAGAACATGACATTATGCAAATTCATATAGCTAGACTCGAAATATGAATTTACAATAATTTGTTTGGGATTAAAGTCGATCATACTGAAAACATTGCTCCTCGAAGTTTATTATACTTTCTTTTTTGACTCAGGATATAAAATAATTCTGCAGAATAAATTTCCATATTTTTTAAACTGAGGTCCCAGAGTGCGCGGTCTTACTTGGCAATGTAGTTGTTTCAACTATTCCAGAAGTTTCTGTGGACCCTTCAAAAAATTTAAAAATGAATAATTTGAATTTTATTTCTTAAACATCAACTTGCGAGGATGTAAATATTGGCGTTTAGATTTTAACACCACTCAAAAAGGAGACAAAAGCGTGACAGAAATAAGTGTTGAAACTGAAAAATAACTCGTCCAGAAAAACAGCTAAGTTATAATGTTGTTTTATACTCTTACAAATAACAAAGACATATTTGAAATAATTACCTCTCTCTCTCAAACAAACTACAAAAGTATCCGGGAGTTAGCTTGGGTCGCACTAGTCCAGATTTGGTCAGCAAGGTCCAGAGACGAGAGAAGCTAAAAACAGTGAGGGTCACACCTTTCTGGGTACCGCAAGGGTGTAGGATGGAAAATAATTTTTCTTCGGGTGGGGCGAGGGTGTCAATGGTGGTGGGGCGGTGTGTTCATGCAAAATATATAAATTTATATACGCTACCCCTCACCCTTGAACTCACTCTATTTAAAACAATAACCTCAGCGGATTTATTTTTGTTTTTACTTAACCCATAGAACCCTGGTGGTATCTTCTATATCAATTCAATGGCAGCAATTGGAAGAGGCCATATTCAATAATAATAATAATAATAATAATAATAATAATAATAATAATAATAATAATATACATTTATATAGCGCAAACATCTCACAATATTAAAAAAGTTCCATGGCGCTTTACAACACTGCTCATAAACAGAAAGATGACCAACATAGGATTTAAAAATATTTGTTAAATAAATGGGATTTCAATCTAGATTTAAATGCTGTCAAAGAAGGGGCTGTTTTAACAAATTCTGGTAGCATGTTAAACAGTCTAGGAGCATTATAGCTACCACGATTACAAAAGTGCACAGAAAAGTCCGACTGGAACGCGATTGGACCCCGACTGAAATTCAATATTTGTGGGCAGACCAATTAATATTTTCAACGTGCAGCCTCAGGGCTGCACGTTGAAAATATTGTTTGGTCTTCCCCACACATTCACTTACCAGCTATCCTACTCAATAAACTTATAAAGTATTATGTTCATGGGCCGGAAAAGCGGCCTCTCGGGTTCAAAGCGTTAATCGTAACTTTGAAACCGTCCTTTGAAATATTACGTTCCATTTGGAGCTTTCAATTTTTATTCAATAAAATACTGAAAATCAATGTGGTAAAAAATGTATAGGTGATGTGTAGTGACCATAGGGGTTGTGTATGTTATGTCGGAAAATACCGTTTTGGTCCTATAATTGGTGAAAAAAGTGTGGTGTGGGGGGGGGGAGCACTTGCCCCCTCTGCCCCCCTCCACCGGCTCCGCCACCCATGGCAAGGTCGTAAGTTTAGTTTTGGTGCGGTACGTCCTTATCGGGACGTATCGCACCAAAACCTAACTTAGTCTTACCATCCATTAGAATCGAACTGAACCTGTTGAAGATACCGTTATCATAGCAAACATCACATCTACTTTGTTATGTATGATAACTTGTGACCATCTGAGCAATCGATTCGGACTCCCGCGTTGTGTACTTGGGCATGGCATTTCACCCCGATTGTCCACATGGGGGCCCGATGACACCGTGTACTAAGGCGTACTGCACGTCGATGCTGCGCGTGCCTTCAACCAATCTAACTATGCCTGTGCTGCAGTGCGGAGTTGCGAAGTTGGGGAGCTGGCAGCTGCTCGTCGTTGCTCGGTGGTTCTCTCCGGGTACTCCGGCTTCCTCCACCCGTAAAACTGTCACCGACACGATATGACCTTGGCTGTTAATGTGTCGTTAAATCCTAATAAATAAATAGATAAATGTACGATGATTTTTAAGAAGTTACCTCCTCTTTTCTTAACCAGTCCGTGTGTATTAGCTTAAACGCATTGTGTTTGTCACGACAATGAAGGAAGCAAACGGGAATGGATGACAAGTGCTTCCCACTTAGATAAATTTCCTCTCCTTGTTAACGAATACATGTTTTAACATATGGCGTGCAGTGTGCATACCCATTGTGTCAAAATGAGCAAATACATCCTTCGGTAAGTTTTTTTTTAACAAGAGAGAATCTTACAAAGATTTCATATTGAATATGAAGTTGATTAAAAACTTTTTAATCTTTCAAAGATAATCCATTAATAGAGTACCACGATTACAAAAGTGCACAGAAAATTCCGACTGGATCGCGATCCGATCGAGAAAAGTGTCACCACTTCCTAAATTTTATAAAACCTGGGAGGACAATGTTTGTACTTTACAAAATAGCACACACACTGTTGATTAAATTTTTACACCATTCAAAAAATGTAGGTTATACTTGGAATTCCATACACCAAATGTTGAATTCACTGACAGAATTGGCAGATTAAAGGGGAGATAATTCTTTGAATATCCGCCTGAATCACGAATATTGTTGGCAGTGACAGAGAGCCTCGTGATATGGTTTTAATCAATAACTCTAGACATATTTGTTAAGTCAGTAATCCATGCAAGTTATTATCGCCCTGGGGTGACTGGGATGATGTATTGCCCCAAGACGAGGTTTAGATTTCTGAACACCTCGAACACCCCTTCTGTTGTGCGCCACAAAGTACAGTGCTACTGCCATTAGCGGTTCGTTGGATTAACCATTTGCATCCGAGAGACTGCTTTTCGTGTTCATGATCATGATGCGATTTGAAATCATAAAGTGCATAGCTGCTTCGTGAATTTGTATGGAAGACAAATCAATATTAACTGGTGTGCCCCTAAGTAACGAATATGGGCTTATCCGATTTACGCCACTGAACTGGCACGGAATATGCTACCAGGGTTCAAAGGGCTAACAAACGCCATTGTCAACTTAGTTTCCGTTTCAGTCGAGAGTAAAACAACTACTTTTCGAGCATGCTTGACGCTGTTGACGCTGTTATGTATTTTAAATCAGTTTGATGTATTGACTTTTTAGTATTATCCAAAAGAGTGCCATCAACACGTGTACATGTGTATATATTTAAGTATTTGACAGCTTTTGTGATCGAGTGCAGCTAAAATAAATCCCATTATGATTTCGCAAGTTCGCGGAGTGTTGCCACCTTCAATGCGGATTTGTATTTAGCCTAGACGTTTTATTTGTATTGAGAAAATATAAATGCTTGTTATAATATAAATGTTGACAACTTTTAGAATGTATTGAGGATAATATTAATTTTTTTTGTATCTTCTCATGAGACTTTCCCTTGATCTGAGTAACTGAGATACACTAAATTATTTCCAATAGTTTACCTATCAAGGGCTCTAAAATAATCGAGCACGATTCCCAGGAAATATACACTTTCTAAACATAGCCGTGGGATAATCAACGACGTTCGACTGACGGAACACACGTACTGTTTTAAGAATTTTGATCCGGACTTCTGTTTCGTTGTTTTTAAGTGCAAGAATGAAGATGTCTTTCTTGAGTAAGGTCTTTGAAAACAGGCAGTGTACTTTGGGTTGGACTCCTGATTTGCAGTAGAGCTGAAACGGTTAAGGGATTTTCTTGATCGATTAATCACGTGGAATAACTCTGGTTAACCGATTAATCACTTGCCCAAATAGATATCTGAATAATTGCCATACCGTTGATGATCTACAGCATGAACCCTTTTCCCAACGTAACAAACAAAACCGACTAGGCCTGTATACAAAAATCTCCATTTAAATTTATTATGTTTTTAATTTTTGTCTCAAAAACATAACTTATGACCCCTCATTGGAACCAGCCATATAATACAGTAGTTCAAAAGTAACGGGTAATCAATTACTTTTTGGATCAATCAACATGTTGATCATTGATTAACCGATTAATCGGTTAACCGTTTCAGCTCTAAGTTGCAGCAAGATTCTTCCTCTGGTTGTTCGGTATAATTATAATGTTATAATTATTGTATGGCATGTTGTTGACTATATCAAATGAGTAGTCCCTGAGGTGGTCATCGAGGAAGAATAGTCCACGCACCGGAGGCGCGTGGACTATTCTTAATCGATGCCCACGATTTTGTCATAGTCAATTCCAAGTCGGGTATTATTGACAATGTAGATCTATTAATTTACCGAAGAATGGGCAAAACAAAGCGTATCAAGATTTTAAAAATTTTATGTCGCGGAGATCCACACGGACGACCGATAAATGTGAAACCACTCAATAAAATTCTCTTACGTGACCGCGGCATAAGGTATAAACGTATGCATATCACTTCTTCTACATTTTAAAAATGTTAATGGTAGGCTCCGAGAGGGCGATGGCACAGTGTCAGAGCGTTGGACTTCAAACTGAAAGTGCAATGGTTCAACCATCAACCCGGTGCTTCATTAATTAAAATTTAATCAATACATTAAAATTAATCAATACATCAACCCGGTGCTTCATTAATTAAAATTTTGCAGAAGATGATTTTTATTACCTATAAAACTTCACTGCCCACGCGTGGATTTCGATCAGTCCACGGCGAGTGTACTGTATACTTTGTACCTGACGCTTCTGTTGTCAGATTCAGATGTGATTTTGCAAGTATAGAAATGCTACGCATAAGGGTTAAGCTATTTTGATCTAATATGGTGTGTTGTTCGTTAGTTTCTCTCCTAACATAGAAACTTTGTAATTTTCGGACATAATATAATACAATTACTGTCTTTCGGGAACTCAATTATAACTTACAATTTTAAAAGCGTTTTATCGTTTACATCCAATGAATGAGAAATTTGAAGTTAATACTTTTTTGTCAGAACGATCTTCTGTGTTAATTCCCCGATAATATAATGTTGGGAAAGGCTAGCGTGACTTCCTTATATAATTGGAAATCATACTTATTTCCGAACTCTGCTGGAATGATAAACATATTTTTCGCAAATCGCCTGCTACTTGAAAATGTAACATTTGTTTGTTCCTTACTCCAGGATATAAGGATGTCAATAATTGTTGCCGGGATGCAAACGCTGCCGATAATAGTTTTTTTTAAATCATGGTTGCGTGACCGTTTTCAGCGATTTTCTGTTTTGTTAACGCACTCCAAGAACACACAAACCCAATATATCTGTATATAATATAATAAACAAATAAGATGGTAAAGAAGGGAGTGCTATTTTTGGTCATCAAAGTTCAAATACATTGGAATTAAACGGAGGAAGCCGGAGTACCCGGATAGAACCACCGAGCAACGGTGAGCAACTGTCAGACTCCCCAACCTCCTTACTCCACACAAGCAGGGTTAGCATTGGTTGAAGACAAGTGCACCATCGATATGCAGTACGTCTTAGTACACACCGCCATCGTGCCCCCACGTGGGCAATTGGGATTAAGTGCCTTGTCCTTGGACACAAAGCGGTTGCCGCGGGTGGGGTTCGAACCGAGGACACCTCAGCTAAGCTTGCATCTCTACCTAGTGAGCCACCGCGCTCCCTGTCTGCCTTATAGGCGTCATTTTTACAACAGTACTTATAAAGGGCAGCACGGAAACCCCGTGCTCCCCTTTGTAAGTACTGTTTTAGCAGTGTAACATTGTGACTTCTGAACTCGGGTACTCATGCAATCCGCGGCACGCACAAGCCGCTAGAATGCGCATGGCAATTAAGTAATTTGGTAAAATAACAAGTGACTTCACGAAAATTGTTTGGCGCTGTTTCCGATTCTATTCGGCTTCTATGTCAATGTCGACAACAGACCTCCGTTTCGATTCGCAATTCAATTTGAGAATAGAAAAACCGATTCGCAGAGCTCTATTGCGAGGATCATCAAAGTTAAAAATACACAAACAAAAGTTCACTGCTCGGATTTGAGTACGATTGTCATCCTCGAGTGGGGCGCGCGGAGGATTAATTTACGAGGCGTTAGCCGAGGGAAATAATTCGCGAGGCCCACGATACCAACCCTTCTAACTACCCCCGAATTAGCTTGCTTAGCTGTGCTGGAAAAACATTTGAGCGGATTCTCATTATGAGACTCCGGAGCTATCTCGAATCAATCAATTTTTTCAACAAATTTTAAAGAGCATGTATGAGTCAGAAAGAGGGAATCGCACACACATATAGATTGGTCGATTGTATGAAAACAGAAATAGGAACAGCGATTTTCTTGGATGTAGAAAAAGCGTTAGACTCGGTATTGCACAATGGCATGAGATATAAACTAGCAAAATGGCATTACCCACTAAAATTCTGAGCATCATATCATCATTTCTAATTGACCGAAAAATCATGGTGGCGGTTAACCGCGAGGTGTCAGAGGAAGTAATACTCGAAGCGCACACTTCACAGGGATCGGTTCTAAGCCCGCTTCTTTTCTTAATATATGTAAATTACATAGAAAAAGTAGGAAAAACTGTGTTGAACTATCGCAGTTCTCAGACGATAAAGGCATGTGGACCGCCAGTATGTCCCGAAACATAATTAAAAATCGCCTGCAGGATACCATTCGCGACCTTGAGAGCTGGTGCGCCCTATGGCGCATCAAACTCAATGCCGTCAAACGTTCTTTAAGAAGCAAAAAAAAAAAAAAAAAAAAATAGTCCCAAGAATTGATCTCCAGTTAAACGATCACACAAATTAGAAGCAAGCAACGAGGCCATTTTTTTGGAATTTATACCGGATAGTAATCTCAATCTAAATAGTCAAGTAAACTCCATTACGGTTAGAGCTACAAAACGTATCAATTTTCTGAAGATAAACAGAGGTAAAAATTGTAAAGTAAACAAAGACGTGCTTCTCAAGCTTTACAAATAATTTATACGTCCGGTACTAGAATATAGTGTCATAATAACAAGTGACCTGAGCAACACCAACATTCAGAAGCTACAAAAGGTTCAAAATCATGCTCTGCCTGTGGCACTATGCAAGCCCATGTGGACACCGATAAAGGAACTCCATGACCTAGCAGAAACAGAAACTATTGAAACGCGATTAAAAGGCCTGCAAAACAAAACCCTCAGCAGACTCCAAGATAGTGAATTAATAGTAAAGCTAAACGAGCACCGAAACCCTTAACAGAAAAACAAAATAAGTCACAGAAAATTAAAATTATATAATAGAATTAAATTGCGTGGAGTCAGTGAGGATTGCCTCGCTACTCATTTAGATCTTTAGGATTGAGTCTGTGAGGACTGCCTCGCAACTCTACGTGTGGGGAATGGGCTACCAAGACACCCAACACTCGCCCATCAATAGCAACAATCACACAACGGTCGCAATTTTCAATAGCGGATTTCTATCTCTCTCTAATAAAGATATGGAGGAGCTGAGTCGGTGAGGATTGCCTCGCTACTCATTAAAAACTTTAGGATTTAATTTGTGAGGACGGCCTCGCAACTCTGCGCGTGGAGAGTCGGCTACAAGAATACCCACCCTCGCCCCATCAGTAGCAACAATCACACAACGGTCGCAATTTTCAATAGCGGATTTCTATCTCTCTCTAATAAAGATATGGAGGAGCTGAGTCGGTGAGGATTACCTCGCTACTCATTAAAAACTTTAGGATTTAATTTGTGAGGACGGCCTCGCAACTCTGCGCGTGGAGAGTCGGCTACAAGAATACCCACCCTCGCCCCATCAATAGCAACAATCACACAACAGTCACAATATACAACAGCGGATTTCTATCTCTCTCCACCAACAACTTTTCTATCTGAACACTCTCAAATTTTCTTGAACCAGACGAAGCGCAGAAGGCATTGGAACAAGCTTCTTGTTAGCATTCACTGGGAAACCAAACACCAAGCTGGAACCAGTGTACAGTTTAAATAAACATATGAATAACGATATAACAGCCCTTTTAAGGGATTTTGGATGTATATCTGTTTTTAACCATCACCCCGTCATTTGTTCCCCCTGAAGGCAGACCGGATGGCCAAGGCTCAGCATTCACTCTCCCTTATAGGCTGACGGATGACTCCCAGCTTTCAAAAACACATATTGGTGGATTTTTCCTTTTTTATAACTGTTATGGACAATATGCTGGGTCTGCATCCAAACCAGCGACTGTTTGGGTTTCTTTTTCTTTTTTCTAAAACAACCATTAAACTCCGGTTCCAGTATTACTATAAATATACCCACGTTTCTAAATAAAATACAGAGTAGAATTCTTGTTGTTATGCACAATTCCTAGTCAGCTTCCCGTTCGAGGTTCTCGGGGGTCAGACCCCAGTACCCTACCGCCATTGCGCACACTCAAACCAATAAGAGTATTGGCCCATGCTTCCGACTCTCGTGGATGCATAAGTAAATAAAGTCATTCGGATCGCAAAGGATTTCAAATCCCACATCGTCCATGTGCGCCTTCAGCGGGCTCAAACTTTTCATTCATCAGCTTTAGCACTCAAACCAAATAAGATTATTGGCCCTTGCTCCCGACTCTCATGGATCCATAAGCAAATAAAGTTATTCGGGTCGTAGGGGATTTCAAATCCCACACTGTCCCTGTACGCCTTCAGCGCACTGAAACCTTTCATTCTTTCATTTGCATTAGCACTTTCATTCATTCGCATTTGATATTTTACAATGGCAAACGCTCAAGTAAATGAAAAAGTTTATTCCAAATGGTAGAGGAGGGAAATATCTTATTTTCGACAATCATAAGTTCAGAATCAAGACTAGAAGAGCTCAAAGTATTCACTGCCGCTGTTGCCAAAAGAACTGGCGAGCTACCATAAATACAGTAAATGACATGATAACCACATAATGTAATAATGGCAGTCGCAGACATTCATCCGACATTGCCAAACTTACAGTAGATGTTTTCGTCACATAATTGAAAGCGACAGTCATACGCGATTCTTAAGAGATGACATCTATATTCCAAGAGGAAAGTGCAATTATGTATACTCGTCTTCGGTTAAAAATTATAAATTATTTGGTTTGGAATGTTCCGCATTTTGGACTGATTTGCCAAAACGGACGAGACGCGGTTGGTTAGAACAACTGAGTGAAGACTAAGAACACATACACAGAACGACACGCGTGCGTGAATGGGTTAATCGATATGGCACGAGTACTAGCGCGGAAGGATAAAACGAGAGGACACAGGCCTCGAGTTTCATCCTTCCGCGATGGCACAAGTGCCATATCGATTAATCCATTCACACACGCGTGTCGTTCTGTGTTTATTACACGCCTTCGTGTCTATAAAAGCAATTATTAAAAGGACACTCAGCAATTCATTTGACGACTATCAACAAAAAGAACACATTTTATCGCCAACCAAAGTTGCAAGGAGTACCTGTGTTACTATTTCGTCCCCTAAGTTCTGAAGTGTTCTATATGCCTAGTGGCATATAGAACACACTGTAACTCCGGGGACGTTTTTTAGCGATCGCTAGCGATTCAAATTGTAATTGCTGCACACGATTTGTAGAAAATTCCAGTGAAATTTCGCTTCTTTATAAAAATAGTCCGTCAACGAATTCCGTTCCACACATATGTGCGGAAGAGATTTTCATTTTCCGCATGGTTTTGTGTTGCTGTAGATTGGGATTTCGTAGAACAGGCGTGTAATAAATACTGTTTTAAGAATTAGCAATATCTACAACTTGAAGAGTGTGAAATTCGATTCGATTCAATTTGATTCGAAATCTCTGCCTGATTCGATTCGAGATTTAATTTGACGCAAAATTCGAGATTTTTGAGACCTTATAATATACAATTATAGTACGTTGTGTGGCGCGAATGTTCCAGAAGAGAGAATCGATTCCTCAATTTGAGTCCCTTAGCTTCTGTTTAGAGCGTTTACTCTGTGGGAGCTATAAAATGTGCAGCAGCTGGTGTCAGCTGGGTTGCACCCCAACGTATACAAAATGATAGATTTTTTGAAACGTTACCAGGACGTCAACTTCGGGTGGGTAATATTATAGATAGAAGGTCACAACTGTGAACTAACATAGCTATATGTCTTGGCAAACTATAATATTTCAAAGCCCAGTCTACTAAGGGATTTAAGAGAAATCCTTTCAGGCGAGAAGTAAAAAAAAATCGTGTAAAATGTCTTCGGAGGTGGGAGGGACAAAGACCAGGATGCACTTGAGACCAAAAGTCAGGTATGTGTACTTGAGGGAAATGTGAGGTGGTCCTATCCATTAAAAGATTCCTTTCCAAGTCTTCCAAATACACAAACAATCTTACCCATTCCCGTCAATAAAATTGACACCGGGAATAGGTTAGATTGAGAGGGAGAGAGGTGACATTCTTCCCTAAGAAAAAACAGAGATCTTTCAACTTTGACACATAGCTACCTCAGTGTACAGTCTAAAGAGTTTTGGTTAAAACTCAGGCAACTATGACTACGTGCGACGCTGCATGCTTTCAATGGGTTTTCCGACAAAACGTGCACCCGGGGCACCTCCACGTGCTATGGGCTTGAAACTCATACCAAATTGAAGTTTTGAACAGTACACATCGATTTCGATTTCGATGCCGTGAACGTCCTAAGTTGATAGGGGAAGAGCTATTGCTCTACTTATGCAGGGCCAGTCGCACCGTCTCGTCGCCCAGCAATTTGGTGTTCATGAGTCCACGATAGCTTATTTAATTGGGCGCCTCAGAGCCACAGGAAGATTGGCTTACCGTCCCAGGAACGGACGTCTGCGCGTTACGTCGCCAAGGCAAGATAGAGGCATACGTCTCTCACACCTCCGTATCCGATTTCCAACGGCGACGGAGACGGCGAGTCAGGTTGTAGGCACTCATGGTCGCCGAGTGTGTCCAGGAACAGTTAGGAATCGGCTGCGGGAGTTCAATTTAAGGCCACGAAATCCCTACGTTGGTGCGCAACTTACACCCAGGCGACGTCAACGTCGATTGCAATGGCTGCGGGCACATGCACCAAATCTGTTTCACTTGTCCCACTGGAGACGTGTGTTATTCACTGACGAGTCTCGGTTTACGCTTTACAGGTCAGATGGACGTCAACGTTGCTATCGACGTCGAGGTGAACGATATTCTGACACGCGCATTAAAGAAAACGACAGATTCGGGGGAGGTGGTCTGTTATGGTTGGTGGTGGTTCTCATGGCGCGAAAACACCTCTCGTGGTCATCCAGGACAATCTTACAGCCGTAGGATATCGAGACCAGGTCTTCATGCCTCACGTCCTTCCACTTGTCCATGCATGTAATCTTACGTTGCAGCAGGATAATGCGAGGCCGCACGTTGCTACGGTTTGTCATGACTTCCTCAACCAAAACATTCAATGTCCCAGTTCTCGATTGGCCACCCTATAATCCAGATTTGTCCCATATCGAGCATTTGTGGGACGAGCTGGGGGGGGGGGGGGGGGTCAGGAAGCGTGCCAAGGTCCCACAACGTCGCTCAGCTCACGCAGGCCCCTCTGCGGGAGTGGAATAACATCCCACAATCGACCATAAACAACTTGATGGAGTCATTGGTAAGAAGTGTTAGAGCAGCAACAGAAGCTCGGGGTGAGCACACCCACTATTGATTGTGATCAGGAAATGGTGTAGGGTACCCGCGTTTGAACGTTATCAATGCAAAAACCGTCGGTGTTAAGACAACAAACCTCATCAAAATGAAATCAGCAATGAAGAAATAACATCAAAATTCGAACAATGAAATAATCATCCATAACACAAATGAAATATTTACCACAGAAAAAAAACTTTCTTTTTCCGCTAATATATATGCGACGAGCACGAAAAATGTTTGAAAAAGGTTCGCGTAGAAATTCGATTCGATTTCGATTCTTAAGCAGCAATTAGATTCGATACGATTCGAAATCGACTGCCCGATTCGTTTCACTTCGAATCTTTGCACAGGAATATAACCTTGTATCAATTATATTTCGTCGTCTCACAAAACGTATAGTCCAATGACGAAAATGGCAGAAAAACACTAATGTGGTAAAATGGCAGCGCTAAAAAATGAAAACCACCAATGAGAAAAAATATTAAAAATAAGAAATGGACGCGAAACACTTACAGTATTTTTACAAAGGAATATTTTGTGACACTGAGACGTCTCAATCTGGTTTAGCCCTAATTAATGGGCCCGAAGGTTTTTTTCAAATTCTTTTCCGAACATAAACCTTTCAGAAAATCATCGGCCAACAATATTTCCTAGTTTGACAGACTTGAACAAGGACTGTTACCAAGGTAATTTGATGCTTAGGTACATATAGGGGTTATTTAATTATTATTATTGTAATAGCTGCTATTTTATCCTACACATTAAATTCTGCAATTTTCGTTTTGTAGCTGCTATTTCCATCACTGTCATTTTTGTAGCTGCAATTTTTGTTGCCATTTTTGTAGATGCCTTTTTTGCAGCTGTAATTTTTGCTGCTGTAATTTTTGAATCTGCCATTTGTTTTGTAACTGCCTTTTTGAAGGTCTAATTTTTATTGCTATTTTTGTAGCTACCTTTTTGGAGCTGTTATTCTTGTAGCTGCTATTTTTTAAGCTGCCATTTGTGTAGCTGTAATTTTTGTTGCAGTTTTTCTAGCTACAAGTCTTGTAGCTGGAATTTTTGTTGCCACTTTTGTAGCTGCTTATTTTGCTGCTGTCACTTTCGTTGCTGCCATTTTTGTAGCTGTCATTTGTGTAATTTTTATTTTTGTAGCAGCTATTTTTTGCAGCTGTCGTTTTAGTTACTGCAATTTGCGTGACAATCATTATCATCACTGCCGTGTTTGGTTGCTGTCATTTTCTCCACTGCCATTTTCACAACCGCCATTCCCATGGATCACCATTGTCTGTAGATGGGCTTACATAGGGAAATTCCGTTCAGAAAAGTAATTTTGAAAGATCTGAAACGCTCTGTAGGTGGTTAATGATGGCATTTACCGTGTCATAAAACAATATTTCACATACCCGGAACTTATAAACCATTTCTTATCCATGTCACTGATTGTTCTAAATGATTAAGTGTTTGTGGTTTTTCGAACTAATAAGAAGTTATTGTATTGTTTGCAATAATCGAGAAAAGTTGTTTAATATAATGTCTTTTTTACTAACGTGTGTAACTCTTCCGTTCCTTTTACTTCCTTATTATACATTATTTACAAACGAACGGCTACTGTTCGCTGAAAAGGTATTGAACTACATTAGCGGCGTTGGTTGACAATTCTACACGAATTGACAACTTGTGAGCGAGAGAATCAATGGAGATTCTTCTCTCTGAAGAATAGCGTGGCGGTCTGTCGAACTGACGTGTGTGACAATAGAAATCAGGCCAGGGACGGATCCATATTTTTTTTTGGGGGGGGGGGTGTGGGGGGGGGGTGGGGAGGGGGTGGGGGGCACCTGTTTTTCAATTGAGGATTCTCCAAATAAATTTAGATGTTTTAATACTAAATATTAGAAATAATTGCTTCAAACTGGTAGATTTCAAGTTGAATGATATTTTCCTACAGCAATTTGGCAATATTTCGGATCCAGAGTTTTGGCGCCCATGCCCGTAACAGGTATCAAATCGGCTCTGGATCCGTCCCTGCATCAGACCCGAAGCTAATAGGTGTGCCGGGGCGCGATGGGGTTGCGGTTCGCCCATGATGCAGTCTGTGGAAAAACTGTGATCACTGGAACGTCGACATTTTTCTCTGAAACAGCTTATATGAAAAATAAGTTCACCAAATGGCGAAACTACAATTCTCGTTTTTGGAAAGTACTTTGTATAAAAGCGCTCGTTCTAGGTATTTGGCTACTGAAAAGGATTGAACACGAAATAATTTCCTGTACTATTTTTATTTAAAAAATTACTTTCGTTAACCTGAGTAATTCTTTAAAATTATAATGATAAGAAATAGACGTTTCCGATCTGTTTCGCTTCTTTTTTCTTGTTACTGTTTGAGTGCTGGAAGCCCACATTTGGGCTCCATTCTTAAGTGCAGTTACCACAACTTAAAGGTTTCATATTCTGTGGAGACGATTCACATTATCTTTGACGTGAATTTGTTTCATCCGTGTGTATTTGCCTTGTTACAATATAGGCACTCTTCCATAAATCATAAAAAAGGCAAAGGCATGTGAACAAAGGTTGGCAACCAAGAAGGTATGGTTTCATGTTTGTGCCGTCGGTCAACGACCCGGGGCCACTGTCGGAATATTTTAACCCTCGCTTCACCATGTCGGAACATTTTGAGATCCTGGATTCGGGCCTGTTTGACATAGTAAATGGCATAACCCTTTTCTTCGGATATTTCTGTTTGTCATCTGCATTTACTACATTAACAACAGCCACTCATATCTGGATATTGAATATTTACAGATATGGGACAGAAGCCCTTTAGGATAAGCAGTTCACCATTTATTTACTTAAAAACAAAAAAGAATTCTTGTAGGGTTGTTTTATTAATTTGTTACGTAATAATCACCAAACACATTCTACATGATACCCACAACGTGCTCATTTGGAGAAGTGGAGAAAAACAGAATGCTTAGCAATGCTCAATATACAAAAAAAAAAAAAATAAAAAATAATAATCAAATGGGACATTTAGGTATAACACTCGCGAGAAAAAATATGGTCGCATCATTTTAATTTGGACGTTCAAAAATATCTTTGTCAATTATATCTTTCCTCAAAATTTGTTGTTATGCAACAAATAAGAGAGAACAATTGACAGGATGGAAACTACCGGTCACTTGCACATTTTTCGGTGAATTCCCATCAGAAACACACCAATAGACAATTTTTTTCGGCCCCAAAATTCAACAAATCATCCTCTTTTTCCTTGGAGTATTCAGCAATGATGCACGATTTTATTACAATGCTTCAGGATTTTTAAAAACATTATGTTTATCTCAAGGCCGCTTAGTTTCGGAGATTACATCATTTCCAAATACAACTTTTCAATGCGGGAAACTCTAATTCAAATAATTAGTACTGTCATATCTATAATTTATTCAGTATTGCATGGGAAGGAGTGTAGCACCACGTGAAAAGCAATACCGCAAGTAAGATTTTGATTTGAATATTAACTACTTTTTTATGTCTATGCATGTTTAATAGTCTGACTGATACAATCAAACATACCAAATACACCCACCTATATTAGAGGTCTTTGAGTCGTTGTCGTGTGGTAACCACGCACCTCTATAGAAACCAAGTAAATACCACCAGTAAATATATTGGACGACAGAAAGACGTGTCATCCTTACAACACGCGCTGCGCATTAATACCTCCATGGGCGTACGAGCCAGGGTTCGAACAAAACAGTGGAGAAAATTCAGGCAAAGCAAGAAGAAAAAATCGGACAGAAAAAACAAAGAGATTAACAATGATGGGCATTTGACGGCAAATTAATTGACGGCTAATAGTCAACCAAATCCCTGATAAACAGCCTTCTTAAATTTGTCCCCCTCCCCCTTGAATGTCTTCAGAAATAGAGAAATTAACCCAGCGCTTTTATCTCTCCGAGTTATTTGTTAAGTTGGGTCGGGTTTGGAAGTCGAAAGTCGGCCAGGTCCACACAAAGCGTCTATTCATGATCAAAACGGGAAAGCCGAACACGCTTGATTCGGGCTATAAGGATACTCACCGTCAGAAACATTCGGACGTTTACATGATTTCCGTTCGCGTTCTGAAACAGAACGCGAAAAGAATCAAATCGAATGCAAATTGGTAGTCGAGAAAAAATAGAGAAAACCGACAGCCCTGGCTGCACTGCTATTGTTGGAAAAGATTGCATGCCAAACGTTAAATTTCTCACCTTTGTCTTTTGACGTGGCGTGGATGTCGTCAGTTGTGTCTTGCGACACTATCATGAGTTCTAATCCGCAGCCCGGTTCAGAACTCACGATAGTCTCTCAAGACACAGCTGGCAGTAACGACAACCACGCCACGCCATCAGACAAAGATGAAATTTTTTACATTCCTCTGGAAGTATCCTCTCCAAGTGGTTTGACATGCGCGGGGTGTCAGGAGTAGAATTTGCTTCAATAGATATTGATGTATTAACAAATTTTCTGTTAAAAAAAATTAGTTATTCAAATATTTTATTTGAAAGTGTCGGCTGCTTTTCATGTTAGGTAAAGGGTTAAAACAAAATCAATAACAAGTGACAAACGTCCTCTCAAACCCATGCTGAAAAGGTCCTTTAAAATCCCATATTTCCATGAGGTATCATATGTCTTTTCCAGGTAAAAAACGATGGCGACCACGTGTTTTTTCTTGCAAAGGCTTCCCAAATAAACGTTTCAAGTCTAACCAAATGATCCACAGTACTCATCTGGCTTCTGAAACCAAATTCAACGTTCGTAAGTAGATAGTTCGATTTCAGAAACCAGACAAGTCGATCATTCATCATCCTTTCCATAGTTTTACACAGACAATTTGTTAATGCAGCAGGCGTGAAATTACTTGGATTGCAATGATCTTTACCCGGTGTCACAGGAATGGAAGTCCGTAGGAAAATTAGTCCCTCTGGACTATTATTCCGCGGAATTATAGTCCTAGGTCTAACATTTCTAGGAATAGTAGTCCGCCGGACTACTATTCCTAGAAATGTTAGACCTAGGACTATAATTCCGCGGAATAATAGTCCAGAGGGACTAACGTTCCTACGGACTTCCATTCCTTTTACACCGGGTTTGGAATAGGAATAATTGTTGCTTTGCGCCAAGAAGGCGGAGGCTGACCATTCACCCACATTTCAGTGAACATTAATACTAAAACATGGAGTGATGATTGCGGCAGATATTTTAAAACTTGATAATGTATTTCATCGAGTCCAGTGAGAGTATATTCTGCTTTTTGCAGAGGGTATATTAGCTCTTCTATAGAGAAAGGTCCATTGTAATACTCCAACTTGTTTGGGAAGATTCGATCTTTTCTTTTTCCTGCACGCTTTCAATTTTAGCGAATTCTGGAGAGCAAATTTCAGAGGACGAATGCTTTGAAAATGTTAGGGTCAAAGTTTTTGATATGTCTTTTCAAGTAGGTAGTGTATTGTTATATTCGAGGTGTTGTACATTTGATTTTTTTTTTTACCTTTAATTTTTTTAATCATTTTCCAAATTTTGTTGATCAGTGTCGGTTATGTTTGGAAACATAATTTTTCCAGGAAACTTTCCTTTTTTGTTTTATAAGTAGTCTTCTTTTTGCCCGATTGATACTTAGTTTGCGCTAATTATATAATAGTTGACGACTCATTAAACTACCATTCCGTTTTCTAGCGATCCTTTACAGCCTGTTTGTAACCATTATGGAACCATAGTTTGCTGAAACCCTTTGGGTGTGCCGACGTTTTTGGAATGCCTGTTTTTGCAATGTCAAGCATAACTTGCTGCGACAGATTAATGAACATCGGTGTGCAGGGTGAACGGAAATAAGCCGCCATATACCGCATATCTTTAGCAATGTCAAATAATTACGTCATCAGTCTGGAATTTGTCCTAACTCTTTAACTAACGTAACGACCGTATCCAACTACCGCTATTTACAAACATCCCATTCAGATTGTGTTTCTTCCTCGTTATTTGCCTCGAAAACAAAGCTTATGAGTCCTGAGTGGAACGAGCTCGTGTGGATCGTTCCTATGAAGGGTCATATACTATGTTTTCGAGGTAAAAAATGAAAATGTTTAGTTTTTCAATAAATAATGTTTTACAATCGTTTTTTTCTTGTTGTCTAGGCAATGAGTTAACACTTACGCTGCCGAAAGCGACTATTGTCACCTATTTTATGATGAGTATCTGTACTTTCTGGTTTGCGCAGATCAAACCTACCATCTGATTACTTGTTGGAGAGGGCTCAGAGAACCCTTTCCGACAATTAGACAGATGATAGAGTTTCAAGTATGTCCTAAATCTTAGTAAACTTCCTCGCATACAGGCGTTCAACGAGGTCATATTGGCTAAAGTGGGAGTGTCAGCAAATGGGTTAAACACACAAAGAATTCTTCTATTCAAGTAAGTGAGGCTGGAAGATATCGTAAATCAATCCAATATTTTCAGTCTATTACTCAATATTATATCCTAAGACCTTATTTATATTCCACTCGATTAGTAAGTAAACACTTTAATCAGTCAATCAACTTTCTACTCGGTACTTCAACGAGCATTATTACAGGTTTACGAAAAAAAGTTATTGCGATATTAAGAATGAATACGCATTACTGCCAAGTTATTGACAATAGACAATGTGCTCATAAATCAACGATAAAATCAATCAACATTATATTTACAAAATGATTGATTGATTCAATTGTTCTTTAATGTTCTTCTTCTTCGTGACGAACTTGTTTAGTCAGCATCTCTGTGTCCTGTGATTTTTAACCGGCGGAATGCTAGAGGCCCGTATGTCGATATTGTTTGTTTGTTTTGGTGGCTTAACGACACTTTGAGCGGCCATGGTCACATCGTGTCCAGGACATAGATAGCTTGTTAATAAAGAGCTAACATCGTAACCCTTTAGCAGGTTATGCTATATAACATGGTCGCAACCTAACAGAAAAAAATGTTTCGATGCTTTTCCGCCTTCTCTGTTTTTGCTATGCCAGCCATACATTGCTCTCATCTTAAAAGAATTTCCGCCAAAATGAATAGCAACGACGAACGTGCGATCTCGCTTTTGCGAGATCGCGCGTTAGTTGTTGGTATTTATGTTGGCGGAAGAAAACAGCATGCCACTCTATGCTTACGTGGATGCAATGCACAACCTCTGTGTCGAGTTACTCGCGAAAGATTGTCAAGTCTCACTGTCAAAATGTGCGGGGTTAGGAATTTGCATAAGGTTATTTTGTCGCAACATGTAGGTCATTCGCGTTGTTTAATAAACTGACGTAACCACCACATAACCTAAACGATCGTTCGCGGGTTATTTCCAGGTCTGCATATCAGGTAGTTGTTCGAGTAGATGAAACTGGAGTACTCGGAGAGACCCACCGAGCAGCGGACTCTCCAACTTACTATGCACCAGCACATTTAGCAGAGGCAGATGACGACTGTATCATTAACGTACAGCAAGTCTTAGTACAAACTGTCACCGTAGGTAATCGGGATTAAGTATCGTGCCTTAGAACACGACGCAGTTTCCACTGGTCAGCATCGACCCATCGACCGTTCGAGTTAAATTCCAATATTATAACAACCCAACCACTTCAATGCAGTATACCTAATAATAACAATGTGGCCAACCTCTGATTTGTCTCAGTTCTCAGGTGAGTACTCCATTCTTCCCAATCTCTCCCACAAGCATACTAACTCTCTTCTTTATGTTCACCCAATAACCACGTGTCCTTCATTCTATATATACTAAAAAGGGATTGCACTACGCTTACTGGACTTTATATACTAACCGAAATTGTGAGAAGGGGGCCTGAGCAAAGAGGTCTTTGGATGACCTGCGTGATAAGGAGAAACCACTATTTGAGGAGTACACGGGCAAAACTATTGGGGTAGGTGCCACTGCTGCTCAAACTGAGGTCGAGGTCCCTACACCTTAAGAAGAATATTGAGATAGAGGGGGTCAAGGAGTGCCAAATGTGTAATTTGAGTATTATAATGAGCCTGGAGCACTTGTTCTTAAAATACCCAAAATATCAGTCCGACAGAACAGGTTTCAATAGGATTCTTTGTTTGTTTTATTGGGGTTTAACAACACATTCGACAGCCAGAATCACTTCGTGTCGGACAGTTTTACGGGTGTTGGGAGCCGGAGTATCCGGAGAGAACCACCGGGCAGCGGAGAGCAACTCTAACACTCCCCAACGTACTTACACAAGCACAAGCAGGGTTAACATTGGTTGAAGACAAATCCACCAAGGACACAACGCAGGATTCTTTTAACCGTTTACCCAACGCAGAGGATTTCAAAATTTATTATTTTAAATATCATTTTTTAAATTTTTTGAAAACATTTCAACAAAACCATATCATGTGAAACATCCTTGGAACGAGCTCGACGAGCCCGTTCCAAAGAGGGGTCACGTGCTATGTTTTTTTTTTACATTTTTAGAAAGATAATATTTTTTCAGCTGCTGAATTTGCATATTACGCGGGCGGGTCCGGGCGATTCATTGGGTATTATGAGGAAATGAGAAATGTAGGAATCAATGACAGGTGGTTATGGGATGACACAAAGGAGCGAGTTCGTATGCTGATCAGATAAATTGGCAAGAAAGAAGTACAGGATAAACAGTTCGTTTGGGTTTTGTTAGAAGAGAAACGGGGGAGTGTGCGGTATTTGGGAGTACGGGACAATCAAGGCCGTCTCATATGAAAGCTGCGACAAACCAGCGGCTGACCAACAAGCTATTATTATTTTACTGGGGAGGCGCGTGTAATTCAGCAAAATATTTTGTCTGTATGAATCTGTCTTGTTACAATTTATTGGAGGGAGCATGTAGACGTTCGCCAATAAACTGTAATAAAGCATTCCATATAGGGACGTGGCTTGAGGGCCTGTCCTCTAAATTTCCAACTATACACCCCCACCTCCTCGGGTATCGAACATTCAACTTTTGAGAAAACAATTTGCACACGTCCCACCCTTGAGTGTGATAATTTTCCAACTGCTATCTGGGAATTTCGTATGTGAAACACGAATGAACCCTCTATCTCCGTGTTTTAACTATAGGACCCATGACCTTCTGGTTAGAAAGCTAGAAATCGTCTTTTGAGTGCAACGAGACGCCATCTGCAATGCTTTGGCATTGCAGATGGCGCCTTGTTGCAACCAAGGTACGAAATATTGACTCTAGTTAGAAAAGCCCCTGCAATGTAGTCTAGAAATCACTAAACATCTGTTAGAAACGGTCACAGCCATCTTTTGAAAATGTTGGTCGGGATTGGGGGTTAGATGTCCCTCTAATCACTCGTACCCCTGTAGCGGTCGGTACGTCCCCAAATCCATTTGATCAAATTCTAACAATAAAAAGTTATGTAGCACTCTACTTGTTAACTAAACATTTTTTATGTTCAAGTTAGTCAAGTCTATTCCGTTTATCTACTTCTTGTGTGACTGCCGTAGTCGTGTGAAGATGAATCATTTGAGTTTCCAACTCTTGTACACAAATTCCCTGAACTGTCTGAATGCAAATAAGGTATCACTCAACTACTATTCTGTCATGAACAATTATCCAATGTGTGGTAACATGTCTGCAGATTCTGAAATACTGTAAGCTTAAAGTCTTTTGTTCTGGGAAAAATATTGCTTCAGTTCGTTTTCCTATTGCTCATCATTAACAATGACATAGCTTTAGATAAATCAAGTCTCGTTAATGAAATATTGATACAACGTCAAGGGCCCCTTTTGTAAAGTTTGTGTAGGAAGCTAAGAAATATCGCATTACTTAAAATCGCAAAGTGGCACTGCGATAGAGAATTGAACCCATTCGTGCATCCTGCAAAAACATATTGGGTGAGCGTAAAAAAAGATATAAACCGGAAGTTGTGGATCGGAGATTTTTCTGTTTTCGTGGCCAATTTTCGAAGCACCTTTCTAAATAAGATCTGTGTCTTGAGGATTTTAGTACTGTTCCCAAAACGAACAAAGGCCAAACTGTAAATGTCTACCCCAGTCATTTCATACCCATTACGATCCGATTTATAGCAATCGTAGGTTTAATTGACAAAAATCAGCGGAATCCTCGGAAATATTCGAACTTCTGTGTAAAAAATTCCTCCTTGACTCCTCCTTTTCAATCTCCTACCGCTTTTCCCAGCAAATCGAAGCATGGGAATGTAGATTGGGATGTCACGGACGTAAGAAGATTGTCTTGCACGTTTGTGGCGTAGTTTGCAGGACCCCGGACAGGGCACCGGAAGTGACGTCATACTACGTGATCCAGTGGCGCCATGTTATGTTGTCATGGTAACCCACATGAGCGGCCATGTTGTGACGCTATTACCATATTGATATGTGGTATTAGTGCGCATGCCCAGAGTGTGTTGTTAGGATGATACGTGTTTCCGTCGTCCATTCTGTATACTGGAAGCTGCCATCTTGGTTTCTATGATAGCATGTGGTAGATATGTGACCTAAAACCTTCTAATAGGACAGGGCTATGTTTGGAGGGTATGTTCGATTGAATAGGAGTAAATTCCCGATTCGAAGAATTACCACAAACAACCCGACAAGTTGTACTAGTTCGAATTGTTTCAGAATCCTCAGATTCAGATTCAGATTCTTTATTCACGGTACACATACATATGAAATGGTTACAAATAAACATATTGCCCAAATGTAATGAGTAGTATACCGTGGGAAGTGGCATAGCCAGATTAGCTTTCTACATGCCACCCCCCTGGAAGAAGATAGGGTGATTGAAAACAGACTGTGACTGAAAGAATGAACTGAGAGCCAATTATGTGACACATGATGGAGAATGACGATCGAATCATTACTTTTCTGGGATTATAGTATTGGTGCTTCATTTTCGCCAGCGGAAAGACGGTGCTTCAAGGTGAGCAAGAAGCAACCTGCCTATAGGACTCCCTCCACTACTTATCATAACACCTGAGGCCGGCAGCAAGTCCCGTCGTGAAGTTAGTATCGTTTAGACTACGACAAAGAGGTTGGTCATGATGTTTGGGCGTGGTGTCTACGTTAGCTGCATCATCATCGTAGGATGACGAATGTTATGATTTATTTGTTTAGACTGTTGTTTGCAAATTCTTAATTGTATCCATATAATATTTTACATAGCACCACTGTAAGGAGGAAGCGCGACGGGTTGCACAAGACGAGGATTCCAGATTTAGACGCGAACCACGACTTTGACAATTTCCAAAATTTACGAAGTGCGATCGGGGCTGTAGGGATTGTTGCAGCTGACATAACTGGAATATGAGGAAATGAATGTGGAAGTTAAGTTGATCTTAAGCATGCTTCTGTCGCTAATATTACGAGTTGTGTCGTCCAGAGCATTCCATAGTTTCGGGAAGGAGTATAAAGGAAATTTATCCAAGGTTTGGGTCCGTGTTTTTTCTATGTATAGGAGGCCCGACTGTCTAGTTCTCCTACCAGATGGATTGTCAGTAATTGTAAATATATCATTGAAAGAAACCAGTAATCTGCCGTTCTGCCAGTCAAACACGAACAGTAGTGCATGTAGCCTAAACAAATCATCAACCTTGAGTATTTGGTTTTCTTTAAACAGGGGATCTGTATGAGAATTGTACTTTTTTGTTATTAATTATTGTAATGAACGTTTTTGCAGGACAGCTAGTGTTTTGATAGCTCTTGAGTTGCCCCATGCCTGGATTCCGTTTACCAAATGGCTATGCATGAGGGCGTATTACAATGTTTTCAGAGCTCCGTGGGGGAGGATATTTTTAACTTTGTTGAGACTGTAGTTTGCGCGTGCTATTTTCGAGCATAATCGGGATATGTGAGCCTTGTAGGATAAATGTTCATCAATGCTAATTCCTAAGAATTTCACAGATTTTTCTGTTTCAGTGGCCCCAACCTTGTTAATGTTTTGGTTATTTATTTTTACCTCTTGACAAAGATTATTGTTCCTACCTTTATTTGGATTAAGTATGATGTACGAGGTTTTCTTAGCATTCAGCATTAACTGGTTCACAGAGCACCATTCGAATAGTTTCTGAAGCTCGTCATTGAAATACGGTGTAATGGGATTATTGTCGGAGCCCGGGCAGTGTGCAGTGGTGTCGTCGGCAAATGATAAAAAATTGAGTGATGTTGAGTTACTTATATCATTTATATATAAAAGAAAAAGAATAGGTCCTAAAATCGAGCCCTGCGGTACACCGCAACTCTGTTTGGCAAAGTCCGATTTGTTTTTCTGATCCGACACGTCAGATATGACTATTCCAGGTAATGCTGCTCGCGAAACGTTATTAGAGAAGATATGATCTATCAGACTAGCAGAACGACAGGTCACTCTCATTGGCTTGGTGGTATTCGGCAGAAAGCCTTGACTGAACATGAGATTAACAAATTCTTCCGTTTTTGAGTCTGTAGTTGCTTTTATAAGGTCTAGGTTAAGATCCCCCATAATATAAACTTTTTTTATTTTCGGCATTTAGAACATTCGTTATTTCATTTAAATTTGATAAGAAGAGGCTGATGTCGGCTTTATGAGGAGTGTTGGGTCTATAGATAACCCCAATAATTCTGGGTTGGTATTTATCTTTAATTTCAATAAACAGAGATTCGAAAATATGGGGAATAAAGAACGAAATATCATTACGAACTCTATTGGGTATTCCTTCTTTAATATATAGACCAACCCCCTCCTCGACCATCATTATTCTCGTGTCTCATACGTTTAATAATCGGGGCATAGCCATCCAGACTGAACGACACCTCTGTAGGAATTTGGAATATTTCGGTAAGTCCTATTATGTCGAAGAAGTTCTTTCCTGTTTGTAGGTTATATAGCATGTTTTGGAAGGAATCCCAATGGGCCTTCAGGCTTTGGCAATTGAGATGGAAGATTGATAATCCTGCGTCTATTTCCAAGACAGAAAATGAAGAAAAACAATTATATATCATGAAAATATTGTTGAGATTAGTAGAAGGCGCTTGTCGATTTTGGACGCTACATAGGAGAGAGAGAGTTAATAAATAGCCGGGTGAGAGTTGTCGAATTACGCGTGATAAAAAATTTAAAAATAAATGGGGTGGGGGTACTTTGATTTGTTACCCTAAAAAGCAGGTCGGTCACACACTCACCCACCCACCCCCGCACTCTCCATCATCCATCCATCCATCCATCCACATCCATCCATCCATCCATCCATCCATCCATCCATCCATCCATCCATCCATCCATCCATCCATCCAGAATGAATGGACGAATGAATGAGTGAATGAATGGACGAACGAATCAATGAACGAATGGATGAGTGAGATGGAACAGAAAGATGAGACAACCCCTCATTCAGCATGGTTGTTATATGACAACAGTAACACTATGAACTAATGAACGAATGAATGAGATAACCCTTCATCCAGCAATGAATGAACGAATAAATGAGTGAATGAATGGACGAATGAATCAATGAACGAATGGATGAGTGAGATGAGATAGAGAGATGAGATAACCCCTCATCCAACATGGCTGTTATTTGACACTAGTAACACTATGAACGAATGAATGAATGAATGAGATAACCCTTCATCCAGTAAGGATGTCATATGACACTAGTAAGCAAGTTCCATGCTATTTGTTCCAACGGTTTTGTCAAGATACAAAACGGATGGAACAAACAACACTGCAACAGGCTCGCTTTGATAAGGGGTCATAAACCACATCACATTTTCGAGAAAAGAAAACTAGAAAACAACATAGAACCTGCTCGTTCCAATGAGGGCCATTAGCCACATCGCCAATACATCAAGAAGAGAGAAATCACGGAGATTCACTGGTTATTTGTGAAAAGGGTTGGTCGGTTTTGGACGCTGCGCCGAGCAAAAGGTTGGTGAATAGCCGAGTGAAAACTATTGTGGGCTAAAGTTATCTTGCTCGGACTAACTTAAGGAACTAGCGCGTGAGGCACTGCATTTGATGATAACGATCATTTGTGGGGTACAAGTACACCGCCGTGATATGTATCACAGCACTGTGGTGAGAATTTAGTAACATCAAGCATGATGCTAATGCCTAATGCCTAATAGCGGTTGATACAAATATGAGGTTCTAAACAGCATCTCGGTCGGCCACTCACTCACTCACTCAGTCATGAATGACTGAATGAGTCATGAATGAATGAATGAATGAATGAATAAATGAGCTCACTATCATCATCGAGGGGTCATAAGCCATATTTCCGAGACAACAACTGTATCTACGCTATAGTTTTCGTCTACTCGACCCTGTCCGTTTGTTCTGGGGTATACCCCAGTAGAGTAGAAGATCCTGTCAGTTGGAACAGTTTTGCTTATTTTTACTACATTTAGCTTCTCTGGTCTGTTCTGGTTAGTTCTGACCCTATTCCGAGTACTCTTGTTCTTGATTCATTTATCTAGATCATCCAATCAGTTCACATTATCATCAAGACCCGTGGCACCCCAATTCAAACACCCCCAAATAACGAACGACTAGCCTTCGGCACCTCTTTTTTATCGTATGAGTCCACGAGGTCAACGAGAAGAGCCCTCAATGAGACCTACTTTACCATCCCTCTTAGCCTCATCTAGGTATCGAACGACCACGTTCTGCTGAGTCCCTTTTTGGAAAATGTCTAGCCTTCGGCACCACTTTTTTTCTGAAATGAGGCCATGAGGGCCACGAGACAACCCTTCAATGAGGTCTCATTTATCATCCCTCTTAGCCTCATCTAGGTATCGAACGACCATGTTCTGTGGAATCCCTTTTTTGAGAATCCCTTTTTGGAAAATGTCTGGACTTCGGTACCCTTTTTCTGAAATGAGGCCACGAGGGCCATGAGAAAAAACCTCAATGAGGTCTAATTTACCACCCCTCTTAGCCTCATCTCGGTATTCGAGGATACTTTTTGGAGAATCCTTTTTTCATCGTATGAGGCCACGAGTGCCATGAGAAAATCCCGTAACAAGGTCTAATTTACCATTCCACTTAACCTCATCTCGGTATTTAACAACCAAGTCCCATTGAACCCCTTTTTGGAAAAACGTCTTTGGCTATGGAATCCCATTTTTGTCGTATGAGGCCATGAGGGTCATGAGAAATCCCTCAGTGAGGTCTAATTTACCGTCCCTCTTAGCCTCATCTTGCTATTTCAGGATACCTATGACCCAGCTACTATAAGCTCCTATGTGACCCTTTTCTCCTGTAGGGCTCCTATACAGCTCTATACAACATCTAGACCACCCATCATCTCCAAAGCTCCAAGGCTACAACTTGTCTACGGTCTATCTGCCCTATCATTAACGTCTACAGCAGAATTGTACCATTACTACTGACTTGTTTCACTACTTCCTAGCTATACCTATATCTGTCTCGACTGCACCCTCGTTCAGATTGCTTCATGTTCTCCATTTTGTACCATTTTATACATCGTAAAATGTAAAACATCAATAGACAATGCTATATAAGGCATTCCGTAGGTGGGATTCTTATCCGACTCCGTAAAATAGGATTCCGTGTTTTTACATAAAATCTCGATACATTCTGTCTCCACTACGAACTGGCGGCCTCCAGTACACAAAATGGACGATGAAAACACCATCGCCCTAACAACACGCGCTGCGCATTAACGCCACCTATCACTATGGTAATGACGCCACAATATGGCCGCTCAAGTGGGTTACCATGACAAAACAACATGGCGCCACCGGGTCACGTGACATGGCGTCACTTCTGGGGTCCTTCCAGGGTGCTGCAAACTATGCCTCAAACGTGCGAGACATACTACTGACGAACATTGATATGTCCTATTGTTTGTATTTCGCGATATTGGCCATCTACGATAGCACCCACAACTAGATAGAGGATATCTAGTGTTTTTGAGTGGATACCGAAAATTATCCCACGAGTAACCGAGACAAATGTTTATTTTCGCGAGCGCTTGCGAGAGCGAAGATAACCATTTTTCTCGGCCACAAGTGAGATAATTTTCGGTATCCACTCAAAAAACACTAGATTTTCTTTTTATTTTACGCTTTTTATAAGAATCTAATTCAGGTGAATACGTGTTGAATCATTGCTGGAAATGATCGGTATCCACTCAAAAACACGAGATTTTCTTTTCATTATACGTTTCTAGAACAAACTGATCATTTCCACTGATAATTCGACTCATATTCTCCTTGAAATGATGCTTTGAAAGCCGCCATTTTGATTGATACCGTGAAAATGAAAATTTCTATATCTTAACAGTGGGGGGGGGGGGGGGGGGGGGGGGGGGGGGATACAATTTCTATCTTTCAACAATTTCTTCGATAATCTATCGTTTAGCGTATAATAAATTACTGTATGGCCAGTTGTCGAAGGTCGTCAACTCCGATCGCAAAATTGTGAAAGATGTGTACACCTAGTTGTCAAACATATATATTTTAAACGATTCGAAATTCATTGCATGCCTTTTTCGTTGGATATTGACGCATATTCATTGAGGATCATGTATGCATGCTTCTAATGAGCTACGTTTGGACATACTGCACTCTAAAATCTGTTGGGTCAAAACTCGACTGGGTAAAGTGAATAAGAACCCACCCAATTGGGTTAATATTCACTTGATCCAATTAGTTTTTAACCCAAATGATCTTGGAGTATATGTATATCTATTATATGCGCTTTATAATAGTTTTCCTTTTCTCCCATTAAATTGTCTCAACCGTAGCAATATGGATTGTTTTCCCATTAGCAGTAGCTACAGTTGTGCCTATTGCAGCAGGAACCCATTGAACTTCTCAGAAGCTATGTGTCATGGAATCATCCGCCATCTAAAAGGAGTGTTGATCATTAACCTTTTACCTAACGAATCACCCGCATACGCCCACGTAATTTGCAAACTGAGCAGTTGAAAAAATTAAAATTTTCAAAATATGTCAACAAAATCATGTCATGTGACCTCTCATTGGAACGAGCTTATCGAGCTCGTTCCAATGAGGGGTCACATGTTATGGTTTTGTTGAAATTTGGTGGAAAAATTTATAAAAATAGTAATTAAAATAATAAATTTTGATTTTCTCTACGTTGGGTAAAGGGTTAAAGTAGCAGATGTAGAAGGAGAGGCATTGGCCACTGTCTTAGTCAAAGAAATTGCCAATTCCATTACCAAACCAAACCAAACGTTGATCTATTCGTGATTGATGAGCTGAAATGTCCCACACGCAAACAACTGCGGTTGATATCTCCATTCCCATACAATTCATCGTGGATGGAGGGGTATCGGATGTAAGTTCCCAACCTGATGGCCAGGAAAAGGAGATGCTGGACGATGGAGATGAAAGTCCACACCGATTTTCTAACTGATCAATCGTCAAGAGTCCCGTTGACACAAAATAACCTAAAGTTCCAGAAAAAGGAAAGCCAGGATGGTGTAGAAATTCGTCAAATTCAAGAACCTTGTTTCCAAAAACAACTTCCTGCTCGGCAATATGATTCGTCTGTTATTTCCGGACGCTGTGAAATGGCTTTCGTTAACCTCAACTACTCGGAAGTGCAAATCAGAGTAATCAAATAAATTGTGGAGTGTGGGGATTTGAGCTTCTTATTAAGGCTGGGGGATTACTCGTTTTATGAGCGGTCTAAGAAATAAACCACTGAAGCCCGAAACATCGCCTTGTTAATTGTACAACCAACGGAACATCGCCATCTCTTTTTCAGAGAGGAGGATATGAGTCGTACAACGAGTGATTCTTTCGAGTAATTACTCAACAGCATATTTTCTCGATATCATTCGAATGTTCTAAGACGCAATGCCATTCCCAGTCACCTGCTCGATTGACTGTTCACATTGGACGATTAGGTCATCCCCGTTTCGCCCTACCCTTTGTGCAGCATCTCTATCTTATAGCCATCTGAACGCCGACAAACCTTTATCCGAGATGAGCTGCGAGTCGCACGAACACACACTCATTTGAGTAATTTATTAACCCTTTACCCAACGAATCGTCCGCATCCGCTTGCGTAATATGAAAATTCAGCAGTTGAAAAAATATTATTTTTCAACAAATTTCTACAAAACCATATCATGTGACCCCTCGTTGGAACGAGCTCGTCGAGGGGGTCACATGATATGGTTTTGTTGAAATTTTTTGAAAAATTTGAAAAAATGATATTTGAAATAATAAATTTTGATATCGTCTGCGTTGGGTAAAGGGTTAATCCACTCTGCGGTGTCCAATTACACAGGTGAAAGCGGTTAGCACATCTGTAGACCACTGATCGCCATTTTGGAAGTAAGTAGCGGTCAGACAGAAAACAGGAATACTGGAAGCCAATGATTCGACCACTATTGGCAGGAGTCAGGACTTGAGGTATGGACCCGTGATACTGGACAAACACGGGGACAGTGGAAGTCAGTCATGGGGATGAGATCTCTTACTATGCTACATGTACAAGTTGTTAGTAATGGTGGAAATTTTTTGCCTCAAATCGTGTTACAGTGGGTGGGATGGAGATGAATGGTACGATCTGATTGATCAAGGGCAAAAAAGGTGGGACTAGTCCCAATGCTTGTGTTGGGAGAGCCAGAATAGGGCCAAAAAAGGTGACAAATGCGGATTCCAGAAGAATCCAAGTCGGATTAACGGGTTATTGCTGGACAGGCATTGACAGAAACCGAGGATTTTGGGATAATTCGAGGCAAGTAAAGTCCATTTCGGTAGTAGTTGGTGCTTTTGGTGTTGTTTTTGGTGGTTTGATTGAATCGAACGACATTTCCACACTATTGATATCCCAACAGCATTACGTGCTACTCATGCCGGTACCATCTAGAAGTCCATTTGATTGGGTTTAACGACATATTCGACAGCCGTGGTCACCGCATGTCAGACAGTTTACGGGCAGAGAAAGCCTGAATACGCAGATAGAACCACCGACCGACGGCGCGCAACTGTCAAACTCCCCAGCATACTAACTCCGGAAAAGCACTCAAGCAGAGTTAGCATTGATGAAGGCAAGTGCACTATCGACGTACACAACAGTGCCCCTATGTGTGTGTGCATCCAGGATTAAGTGCGTTGTCCAAGGACGCAACGCATTTACCGCTGATCAGTATCGAACTGTGGGCCTTTTGTTTAAAGTCTAATGCTCTAACAACTCAGCCATCGTGCCCCTCTTGCTTTGTCGTTTCCGGTATTTAGAAAAACCTCCAGTCAACCAAACAGCCCATAAGAACACACCGCCTTCAAGTTAAAGGTCACTTATGGTCACATAGAAACCATGTGCCACGAGAAACTAAGATGGCGGCCTCCAGTAAACGAAATTGACGACGGGGAAACCTTTCATCCTAAAGACGGGTGGCGCACTGACACATCATCTCACCATGGTGATAACAAGCCAACATTACTTTACTGGGTCTCGTGACTATGACGTCACTTCATAGGACCCCGCTATGTCATCCAGAAGAAGGTTGAAGATTACATTGTGTACTACTTAAGGTACAAAGTATTGGGGAGCTATTTTCTGATTTTGTTTTTCTGTCCTTTGTTTTTTTAGTATTCATGCAGATACGGTCGTGAGTCCGATGACTGTTCAGAATTGAATACAAACAACGAACAAGATTCACTACTTATTTTCCCTAATCACTACCACCGATTCACGTACACACTATTGTCTCCAATATCTTGAAACGTTTTGTCAATATCTCCCATGTTCTCTCTGAGAATCCGGGCGAAGAATAGTATCAATTTTTTGTGAAATTTGAATGTTGAGCGGAGCATGTTGTAGGAGGAGAGCATGGGGATGTTTGGATTTGGGGGGGGGGGGGGGGGGGCGAGTTGTTCTAAGCTACCGGGTATTCCCAGTACTTTTTTCTTACGATTCAATCAGTATATGGATATCATATCACATATTACCTACAATGACGTCGTTTTACAGTCAGAAGAAATACTGAACCGTGACAGCAGATAACCTGGTGTCAATTCGTCATTTTGATGTAAATAATAAAAAACTGGTTCATTCTGAATTGGAAAGTTGGTCGAATTTATAAATGGTGTTGGGAAATCAAACTGGTCACTGCTGGAATTAACCACTGTTTCTGTACGATTCTGCATTTGGGGATAGTGATCCAGTGAGAGTGTGGCCATGATATGGCGTGGCTTGGCTAAAATAGCGATCGACAAACAATAAGTCATACAAAATTATGTGGGGACATTTCGTTCATGAGTTCCAATGTGTTGTATATGCCTACTGGCACATAGAACACATTGGAACTCAGGGGACGATTTCTCTCTGCCTTTCCGAACTTCATTTGGGTTTTCAGATAGTTTAAACATATTTTATTTGCCATAAATTTGCAAAAAGGATTGGAGTACAAGTTATACAACTTATGTTAACTCCTCTCCATAAATACAAAAGAAAAACAATACATAGATGCGGCTATAAGATATATAGATTGGTTCACAAATGAATAAGGATTTACACTATTTATAATTGAAATGTAAGTTGTTGAAACAGGCAGCCAAGAGCGTAATAGGGTCTCGACTCAGGGAATACATAGGGCTGGACACTGTTGACTTTCTCTACGAAAGCTCTTGGATGGCAAGTTAAATGGTAAGGGATATGACGTTTACACGACGTTTCGTCTAGTGCAAGAGAGAGGCTAGTCCGAGAATATAATGACTCACTTGAAGTGGCCACTAGCTAGGACGAACGCTTGGGTTTTCAGAAAGATATATTCGGTTTGTTTTGTTGTCAGTGTGGGTTTACCGTACAAGAGATCGGTTTTGGATGATATATCAAAATCTCGAAGAGAATCGAGTAGTGCATTCCTAGGGTCAGAGTATTGAGAGCACACCAGGAGATGGTGATGAGCATTGTCACATGGATTACCACATGGGTTTTCAAGTCGGGGTGAAGTTGCAAAATAAAGGATTTGAAGTAGGTTTTTAGCATAGAAACAGAAATTCAACTGTTTTTTGTAACTTAAAACCGACAATTGCGTTAATCCTCAATGTGTGGAGTATGTGGTGAGCGGGGTAGGGGATGTACTCACAATTGAGCGTTTGTTCTTTTGGGAATCGTGCTAAGATCTTCAAAAAGCAGATCGAATTCAGAAATATGCTTCGAGAAGTGACCAAGAAAACAGAAACTCTGTACCTCACGATCTACAACTTCTGGTTTATATCTTTTACGCTCACCCACTGTGAAAACGTTGCTTCGATTTGTTTTCTTAGTGAGACACTGAAAGGACGGCAGAAATCCGGGAAATCGAAGGGATATCGCATTGCTTAACATCGGAAAGGGTCACTGGGATATGGAATTGAACAATTTCACTATCCCCATCACGTTACTGGTGAAAACGTTTATCGTTGCGTATATTCATGTGTTGTGTAGCGGCCGAGGTATAATGTCCATCTACAAGTCAGTCTGTTTGGTATGGATATCTTAGTCTCGTGGTAAATCAGTAGCCTTGTGTGCAAGAGGTCGACGGTTCGAGCCGCGGGCTACTGCAATTCTCTCTCGACTTGACTCGATCTTTTACATTGGTGCAAACCTTAACAGTTGGTGGCATTGTGGATGCTGTGGCACAGCGGGTGTTTATTCCGAGCTGAGGTGGAACCTGGGGTGACATTCACGGTGGGTGAATCTCCAAGAATGTGATAGTAGTGTAGCGGTCGAGTTATAAAGGCCATTTACCAACCAGCCTTGTTGGTCCGGATATTATAGTATCGCGGTAAATCAGTCGCTTTGTGTGCTAGAACTCGACGGTTCGAGCTTTGTCTCTCACACTTTTCTCTCGATCTGTTTCAGTTGTAACAAAATCTCTGTCAGATCTCTTTCAATGGATGAGCTAAAAATTGCTTGGGTGCTCAAACCTGTCTTGGAAAAGAACAGACAGCGAATGGCATAGTTTTAGTAGTTTTATAAATGTATTTATACTACAATTGTTGCGTGTATTAAACATTACCGATAAAATACAGACGTTAAATACAGGCGTTAAAATGCGTTAGAAAATCCTCGCGAGGAATATGACCTACTGATGTACTGAGAATGTAACGTTTGTTTATTGGTGCTTAGCGCCACATCAGCAGGTAGGGCTATATCGTGGCGAGAAAACAGAGGTATATAAAAAGTCATTATCAAGAAGGAAGTAAAAATTGAATGAAAATAAAAATAACCACAAAAGACATGTCAAAGATAAAAATTGATTAGAAAAGCAATGAGTAATGAGAAAAGAAAATACATTATAAATCAACCTGAGGAATTGAGACTTGATGATTCGAGATTAAAAGAATAAAAACAATTTTAAAATTTTGTAAAAAAGATTGATTACTTTCAGAAATGACACAATTTTGTGTGGGCTCGTATTATAAAATAGATCTCTAAGGGATCCAGCTGTGAAGTACTGCCCTCTAGCAAGATTAAAATCAGTGCAATGTGAAAGAATGTGTTCCACTGACAACACCTGCTGACATGGAACACACTCTGGTCGCAAATTACCCTCTAACAGAAAGGAATGTGTTAGTCTTGTTTGACCAATATGACATCGTGTCACAATAACATGATCTTTTCTACAAAGGTTACTGGATGGGTAGTGATCAGAAATAGTTGGTCGGAAGCGATGGAGCTTGTTATTAGTTGCCCCATCCCAATCTGCCTGCCACATAGATTTGATGTAACTACTAATATGAGGCTTAAAATCACTGAACGGGATCTTAAAATCATTGAGAGGCTTTGTTAAAGCCTGTTTTGCTGCACTGTCTGCTCTGGTGTTACCAGTGATACCTACATGTACGGGTAACCAGCAAAACACGATTTCAAATTGGTCAGACATGAGAGTGAGAGTTGTTAACTTCTCACGAAGTTCCAAAATGAGAGGGTTCTTCAACTTGGGGTTGAGTAAAGCAAGTAAAGAGGAAAGAGAGTCGGAAAAAATAATCGACTTCTTTTCCTGCACATTCTCGATGTATTCAAGCGCGAGTTGTATAGCTTTAACTTCAGCTGTGAAAATAGAACTATGATTCGGTATTCTGATTGAGGTGATATGATCACCAGTAACAGCAGCTGATAATACTTTGTCACCATCTTTAGACCCATCTGTATAGATCCTTGTATATGTATTATACTTGGACTTTATTTCGGCATATTTTTGTTTGAACTGCAAGGAATTGGTATCAGATTTTTTGGATGAAGCAAGGTCCAAAATAACTGTAGGTTTTCTAAGATGCCAAGGAGGAATAAGAGTTTTGCGGTTTTCTTTTATAGAATCAGAATCAGTTTTGGCAGACTCCATGTGGGGTTTAATTCTAATTCCCAATGGAGGAACATGCCTCTGGTAGCGATTAAAAAATTCAACATTTTGGGTTCTGAAACACAATTAAAAAACAGGATTTGATTTATTAGCTAAAATTTTAGTTGCATATTGGAGAGATAGTTTAATTCGACACTTCTCAAGAGAAGGCTCCTCAGCTTCAACAAGCATTGAATCTATTGGTGACGTACGAAATGCACCTAGACTGATTCGAATGCCACTATTATGAATCGCATCAAGTGGCTTGAGATACGACTTCCTTGCAGATCCGTAAACCACACAACCGTAATCTAATTTAGAGCTAACAAGTGATCTATACAGATGAAGTAATGATTTTTGGTCAGCACCCCAATCAGTGCTACCAACAACCTTCAGGAGGTTTAATGCTCTTTTACATTTAACTTTCAGTTGTTTTATGTGAGAAGTGAAATTCAGTTTGCTGTCAAACAACAAACCTAAGAATTTCACTTCCTTTACAGCTTTAATGGTATGTCCATCCATTTTCAACTCTGGATCAAGATGATGCTTCCGGAGCTTACAGAAATGAACACAATTTGTCTTGGTCTTTGAAAACTTGAAACCGTTTTCTGTAGCCCATTTCTGGATTCTATTTAAACACAGCTGAAGTCTGCGCTCGATAGCATTCATATTTTTACTCTATAACAAATTAAAAAATCATCGACATACAATGAAGAATCTACCATATTCTCAATTGCATCGATGATACTATTAAGTTTTAAACAGGGTAACAGACATAATACTACCCTGAGGAAACCCCAATTCCTGCTCGTGAGGATCAGATAACGTTGACCCAACACAAACCTGAAATCGGCGGTCCTTTAAAAAAATTTTCAATAAAAAGGACCATACGCCCTCTCAACCCCATGTTAAAAAGATCTTTTAAAATCCCATACGTCCGCGTTGTATCATATGCCTTCTCCAGATCAAAGAAGATGAGGACTACATGTTCTTTTCTGGCGAAGGCATTTTTAATAAACGTTTCAAGTCTGACCAAATGATCCACAGTACTTCTCTGGTTTCTGAAACCACATTGAACATCCGCAAGCAGATTGTTCGATTCCAGAAACCAGACAAGCCGATCATTGAGCATCCTCTCCATGGTTTTGCACAGACAACTGGTTAAGGCAATATGCCTGTATTTGCTTGGGTTGCTGTGATCTTTATCAGGCTTAGGAATAGGAATTACTGTTGCTTTACGCCAGGATGGTGGAAACTGGCCAGTCACCCAAATGCCATTAAAAATTGATAATAAAAGTTCTAGTGAAGATTGAGGCAGATGTTTTAAAATTTGGTAGTGAATTTCATCCGGGCCAGTGGCAGTATCCTTTGCTCTATGCAAAGAGTTGCACAACTCTTCCATAGAGAAGGGGTCATTGTAATCCTCTAGATTGTTGGATGTAAATTTGATCTTTTGTTTTTCTTGCTGTTTTTTAGTTTTGATAAATTCTGGATTACAATTTTCAGACGACGAATGTTTTGAAAATGTGGAGGCCAAAGTGTTTAAAATTTCTGTTTTAGATGTAATTAAGGTGTTGTTTTCCCTCAGGTGTTGTACCGTCGATTTTGTTTCTTTTCTTTTAATCTTTTTAATCATTTTCCAAATTTTAGTGATGGGGGTGTTTTGGTTAATCTAAGAAACGTGAAATTCCCAAGAACTTTCTTTTTATGTTTTATAAGTCGTCTTGTTTTTGCCCGATTTATACGAAGTTTGTCTAATATATGTGGTTGGTGATTTGCTAAATTCCCTTTCAGCTTTCTTACGATCCTTTATAGCCTTTTTACATTCATTATCAAACCATGGTTTGATGAAACGTTTTGGATTTGTCGAGGTTTTAGGGATGACTGTGTTTGCAATGTCAAGGAGCTCATTTGTAAAATGTTCTATTTGGTCAGCACTATCCTGAAATTTCTCCCGTTCCCGTGTGAGGCGTTCAGAACAACGCGATGAGAAAGTGTTCCTGTCAGCCTTTTTAAAGTTCCACTGGGGCACTCTCTCATCGTCCGCCGGAACTACACTCTCCAGCACAACCGGAAAGTGGTCACTCCCGCACAAGTCATCTTCTACCTTCCAAGAATAATCGAGGAAGACAGAAGGGCATGCAATTGTAAGATCAATTGATGTATACGAACCAGATGCGGGGTGCAGATAAGTGTCTGAACCATCATTAAACAAACACAGATCATGTTTTGTAATGAACTCTTCTACAGTTTTACCTTTTGCATCTTCCTGACTGCAGGAATTACCCCAAATAGGGCCATAAGCGTTAAAATCACACAACAAAATATATGGAGTTGGAAGTTGATGAACTAGTAACTCAAGATCATTCAGTTGTAGCGTTTTACTTGGGGAAACGCAAATCGAACATAATGTGATTGTCTTGTCTAAGGTTAGGCGTACTGCTACAGCCTGTAAATTTGATTGCAAAGATACAGAACTGTGAATAATGTCGTTTCTAACCAAGATGGATGTTCCACGAATATGGAGATAAGTTTCATCTGCCCAGGCATTATACGATGTATAATGCTTAAAAGCTGAATAATCTAGAGTTTCAGGTTTCTTTAAAAGAGGTTCCTGCAGGCAAAAAGTTGCAGGTTGATATTTTTGGCTTAGAAGACCCAGTTCATTAAAATTGGCTCTAAAACCTCGACAATTCAACTGTATTATGTTATGTCTGAATGTACTATGCATGTTTGGTTGGTGAGTTTGAAGGTGGTCGTATGGATGAAATAGCCCCGTTGTTCTTTTTGGTGAAGTTTTGCGTGGGGACCTTCCCTGCAATGATGGAAGGAGATTATTTGAAAATGTTTCCGTGAGACATTCGTCCACGGACATTTCCTCGAAGGTCTCAAATCTATTTCTAGTGACAATATCTCTAGAAAATTTGGGAATTCGATCTGAAAGAGTTTTCTTTTTTTCTTTTCTGCTTTTTTGACTTTGATTCTGACTCTGATGTTGACTAAATTGTGGATGATCATTTGACGTTTTATTAACCTTTTTTCCTTTGTTTTTACTATCAGTTGTTTTAGTTTGAGTGGAAGAACTGTTCGTATTTGTTGTTTGTATTATACTGAATGGGTTTAAAGGTTTTGGTTGTATATTATCAACCCATGTAAGATCTGTTTGACATTGTACTGATTTTGTAATTGGTGCAGAATGCTAAATAGCTTTTGCATAAGATGACGGTGGTAAATTCATCCCCGGCATTGACATTATGATTTCTCTTGCTTCTTTAAAACTAATATGCTTTTCGCATTTCAAGTTTTTCCTTTTTCCATACAGGGCAATCCTTAGATGATGACATGTGATTGCCCTGACAGTTAACACATTTATAGTCTGTAGTGTTACAAGGATCTTCATGGTTGAGACCACATCTAAAGCATATTTTCTTGCCACGACAAGAATCCTGGCCATGTCCAAACTTTGGCACTTGAAACATCGCAGTGGATATGGGATGTACAAATCCACTCTGACGTTCAAGTAACCAATCTTAATTGACTTGGGGGTGGGGGGGGGGGGGTGGGGCTTTGTGACATCAAAGGTGCAGATGTAGGTGTTCGTTTTAATTTTGCTTCCTTGTTTGTTAATTTCAATACGTTTAGCAGAGGTGATTCCTTGAGGTTTCAATTCACATGTAATTTCATTTTCTTCCAAGTCGGCTAGTTCAGGAGTTCTTATAACTCCCTTGCTAGTGTTTAAAGTTTTGTGGTAACTAGCTTTCATATTGATATCCAATAATTTTGTAGTATGTAAAAGATTGAATGTTTGAACTTGTCTGGAACACTGGATTCATAAATCTCCAGAGCGTAATTTTTTAATATCTTTTACAGTTCCTGCTATACCTTTGATGGCCTTATCTAGAGCAAATAAATTTTGGAAGGTTGTCTTCAGGTGGAATCAGTGATTTCATAAGTTCTTCATCAGAGTCAGAATCTCGTAGTCCGGTATCTAAAAACGGTCGTTTAATTTTTGGTTGTTGGGTTTCCATGATTAATATTTTAAACGTTCACTGCCCCGGCTCCCACCCACCACGGAGTCCAACAAGGGGTAGGGTTACTGCTAAGCAGTGAACCCACCGGGTTGCGACTGAGAATGTAAATCAATCGTCTGGAATATATCAGTTGGCCGAAAAAGCGAACCATATGTTCTGTTTCTGAAAAATCCAACATAGGCATGGGACTATTTAAGGGCTAGACTAGGTCCTGGCCACAATAGCGTCGAATTCCTTAGAGAATTATTCTGGTGACCTAAGAGTTAAGGTTCATATGCGATGACGAAAAAAAAACATGTAGTTTTTTGGAAAGGATAAAGCGAGGTTGATTAATTGATTATGTCACATTTATATATACGGATGACTAAATATAAAATCTAAAGGGATTTACAATATCTTTTGACTGAGATTTTCTATCTGGTAGTCATGTACGTATAAGTTTTTTTCCATCTTAAATACTTAACAACCAAGGGTCGCGCAAGTTCCACAACCTATATAAACTTCTTTCTCCAGTCCAATAACACGAAGCATGTGAGGTGAACTCTATGGCGGTAGTTTCGTTGATTTGTCCGTCTCGAAAATTCAGTGAAGGAGAGAATGAATGCTGGATTGAGGTTCACAATACTATATAATACATGTGATCACAAAATCGGACTTTGAATTGCGACCGGATCATGCATGACTTATATTGTTATGAAAATCTACTTTCAATAATAAAGTTATCTCCCTTGAAACTATTAGAGGAGCAAGGAAGGTCCAATTAAAAAGCAACTAATTATTAAGAAAAAACCTATGACGTCAATAGAAAATAAAGCAAAGTTTTACGTTTAATGAGAGAAAACAACAAAGAACTCTGAGACTGCCTGTTATTTTCGCTTATGAAAAGTTACAAAAGGTAATTGGCTTTTTATGGAAAGCTAATTAGAAGCAACCACTTCAGCAACCCATCAGACCTTTAGATCAGTCTAATTTGGGCACAATGGCAAATGTGGATCGGCCGTATTGAGGCCTGCATGGTTGGAGAAAAAGCGCCGGTATTTTCTTCTTCTTGGCGTCTGTTTTAGGTTTCACCCCCCCACCCCCCCCCACCCCCTTAAGATGATAGTTTACAGCCCCTTGTTATAGGTCTTCACCATTATCACTGGTTCCCACCACCCCTTTACGTAAGTTTACTTGAAAAGGCTTCTTAGTTTCCCAGTGTCGAGCCAAAGTCCTATTTGAATGTAAATTACACATGACGTTTAATACGAAATGCCACACACATGAATATAAAAGATCTTCAGCTTTAAGTGCATGTTCATATAGAATTTGCGAAAGAAAAGCTATCGGCGTCGACAGTGTCGTTTACGACACTGTCGACGCCGATTGCTTTTCTATGGTGAACTCTGTGGGTTTTTTAAAAAAAATTATTTATCTGTTGCATGGTTTTATTCGAAGGTAAGCTCTGAGCTATATTGCAAGCATCAGGGAAACCTGGCCAAACTATATATTGCCGAAACACTGCAAACCTTTGGAAAAAAGTTTCAAACTCAGCATAATTTGGGCGCAATTATCTTATTTGGACACAGCGTTTACTGTCGTTATTTGGGAAGAATTTAAAGGCCAGCAGCCCCTCCCTAAAAGTATCTATCAGTCTCACACCGACAACACTAAATATGTGTCCACTTGGACTCTGTTTGGCGAATGTGTTTTTACAGTAATTGACAAGTTTTTGTAATTCCCAGGAAAAATAGCAACCGCCCCCCCCCCCCCCACCACCACCTTTATATTAATGGAAAGGGTAGTATCTGTATTATCGGTCAAAATGCGCACAATGTTGATTTAATGAATAGAAAATGTTGCAGAACATCAAAAGATGGTGAAAACACCGTTTTCGTATTCTTAAATGGTTTCAACAGAGAACAATAGGCCAACGTTCAAACTGATTGGAAGGGTGGAGGGGAGGGGGGGGGGTGGTGACGTAAAATGTCAGCTTCTGTATTTTATACTACCAGAAAAAACTGTAATTTATGCGACGTTTGGGTTGAAGATTATGAAATGATGCTTACATGGATGATACAAATTCGCTAACATTTCGAAACTTCGTTTTTGAAATGAATTCCCACGCCTTAGTGTTAAAGGTACTGACTGCTCTAGGAAATTACGAGGAGCTAGCTTACATCTTCTAATGACGAAAATTTTCAGCCATCCCGGTCGAAATTATATGTTTGTTTTCCTCTCCACAGTAGAGAAGAACCTCACATTTGGAAAAAGGTATCCGGGAACATTGAACCTGGGGATCTATTTTCGTTTGTTTCTTGATGTGGTCTTGATTTTGGCATATTGTATTTATGAAATAGCGACTCACGGGTGTAAGCGTGCTGCGGTAGGGAGGCGACAGAAACGGCTTCTGTGATCACACTACTGGGTATATATACCAGTGGATCGTCCAGTCTACCTGATTTGTGTTCTACGTTTATACCACGGTTAATCTTGAAGGCTAGATATGCAGTTGATATTTTTAAAGAAAAGTATCACGTTCGGCTGTCTATTTCCTTTCATGCTTGACATTATTTTGTGACGAAGAATTTCATTCACGTCATTACGCCATTGAAGTGCGTAGTGGCAAATCAGATGCGTCCTTACTTGATATTCTTACGAGTAGGCCAGTGTAAAAGGAATGGAAGTCCGTAGGAACGTTAGTCCCTCTGGACTATTATTCCGCGGAATTATAGTCCTAGGTCTAACATTTCTAGGAATAGTAGTCCGCCGGACTACTATTCCTAGAAATGTTAGACCTAGGACTATAATTCCGCGGAATAATAGTTCAGAGGGACAAATTTTCCTACGGACTTCCATTCTTGTTACACCGGATTCAACGCGTGATTCAATTTACACATTTATCTTTAGCATCGCAAAACCTTTTTGCACTCAAGTGACGAAATACACCACCACCCAATCTATTCTGCAGATTATGAGGCCTAAAACATGAAACAAACCAAGAACATGAACTTTTGATGGCAAAGAAATAATTACAAATATAAAAAATAAAATAAAAAACCGCCCGTCCACATGCAGTTTTATAAAAAAAATGGACTGAGAAATAGAAAATCTTCGGTGTGGGGCCTTACCGTTCTATGTTTAGATACATTAGCCATTTTAATCTTTTGTGCTTTCGAGATAAGATTTGGTGACAATGGAATCGTTTAAAGAATGGGTTAAAGAGGAGTATTCGTGCTTATGAACTGTTAAAATTTCCTAAATAATTCACGTCAAAGGATGTAACTCAGCCAATTGACATTAACTTTGATTAACAGTCTTGAAACACGATATCCAAATGTCAAGTTGCAAAAATGACTTCTATCGATATTTTACTGTCAATAATTGTTAACCTTATAACTGGCAAAAGATGTAAACGACATATGTAATCTTAACCCTTTACCTAACATGAAAAGCAGACGACATTTGCAAAAAAAGTCTTGAATAACTAATTTATTTCATTTTTTGTCTCAAAAACGTAGGTTATGGCCCCTCATTGGAACGAGTTCGTTCATAAGATGGGTCATAACGTATGTTTTTGAGAGAAAAAATAAAAATATAATCAAAATTAATTGGCGATTTTTGAGAATAGCGCTGGCCGTCTTTGGCTGTTAGGTTGGGTAAAGGGTTAAATGCATCGATTCTGTTCATGTACTTCACCGAAAACAGCCATGGCTCATAAGTGTTACTTTTGGTAAGGGCCGTTTTAATTAATACGTTGTTTTACGTCAGTCGAGAGCATGAATTGTATACATGAAATAATAACGTATTTTAGGCAATAATGGGCCATGACACGCTTTGACCACAACACATTTCGAAATGTTAGCGAAGTTGTTTCATCAATGTGCACATCATTTCACAAACTTTGAGCATTTTTCTGTAGAGTAGTATAGAGCTGAAACGGTTAAGGGATTTTCTTGATCGAGTAATCACTTGAATTAACCTTGGTTAGCCGATTAATCACTTGTCCAAATAGATATCTGAATAACTGCCATACCGTTAATGATTTACAGCATGAACCCTTTACCCAACGTAACAAACAAAACCGACTAGGCCTACATACAAAACTCTCCATTCAAATTTATTATGTTTTCATTTTATGTCTCAAAAACATAGCTTATGGCCCCTCATTGGAACGGGATGGTTGAGCTCGTTCCAATGAGGGTCATAAGTTATGTTTCTGAGGCAAAAATTCAAAATTTTCAGTAATTCTTGAATTTATTTTGCAAGTATCGTCTTCTACCCGCAATGGGCAAAGGGTTAAGAATGGCCATTTCCAGCTACTGTTACAGTGTGATGATCATGCAAGTAAACAAGTATGTCAGCAAGTAACTTGCATGCTTTACTCTGTCTCATATAATTGATGTGAGTCAGTGTGACAATGTCTGCCTGTTTTGGAGTTTGTTCCTTTGTTGACCCATATAATACAGTATTTAAAAAGTAACTGTTAATCGAACAATTACTTTTTGGATCGATCAAGACGTTGATCATTGATTAATCGATTAATCGGTTAACCGTTTTAGCTCTAGAGTAGCATAAAAATACAAATGCTGGCATTTTACAATTTTTCCTCAATCAGTTTGAACGTTTGACTATTATTCTCAGTTTAAACCCATTTAAAAATAATAATAAAAAAACTACACTTTCACCATCTGTGATGTTTTGTAATGTTTGTCTATTCATTATATCAACAGTGTGCGCATCGTGTTAGTTGACACAGACACTATCCTTTCCATTAATATAAACGTCTTGGTGGTAAGATTTTGTAATTTTTTTTCGTAGAAGGAATAAAAATTTGCAAATTATTGTAAAAAACCCATTCGCTAAACAAAGAGCCAAAGCAGACTTAACTTAGTTGCTTCTGATTAGCTTGCCATAAAAGCCAAGTTTCCCTCTTTAGCTTTTAATAAACGAAAACAACAGACAGCTCCGAGAGCTGTCTGTTGTGTTCGTTTATTAAAAGTAACGAAAGGAAACTTCGCTTTTTTTCCACTGATATCATAGGAGTTTTCTCAACAATTTCATTCTAATAAATTGGGTCTTCTTCGTTCGTCTTGTAATTTCAAGGGAGATAACTTTATCAAAAGTCGATTTTCATGACGAGATTGGTCAGGTATGGGTGTTGTGACTGCCACTATTACGCATGAACTCCACACCATAATATTACATGCACAATAAAACAAGCGCTGACCTGACCACATACAAAATATTAGTTTAGAAGCGGACCATAAGGACGTAAATGTTTTTTTCTGGTGTGGGTCGTCCAAAGGACGTACCGCACCAAAAAAAATTATTTTAAGCACCTAGGGCTTTTAAAAGTATGTAAACTGAAAGTGTTTGTGCATTTGTAAGTCAGATTATTTTAGAAATTAGAAGGCGAGTATGGATACGTGCCTTCAAAGAATTAACAGTGGATAATTAACGTACTTCGCATCTGTTTACCAGAACCGAGAATTGACGTTCAATAGAAAAAAAAAACTATAGTATTTTCCGAAACATACTTGGCGTAAGACTATATCGCGTATCTCCTGTTCTGTTTGTTATTCAATTATAATCAACCACTCAAATTAAAGAATAGATGAAGGAACAAATTTTCGCATTACTACCTTATCGGTGGGTCTTCATTTTCCCTTTGATTTCACTCAAAAGCTCACCGTTGTTGTCATTTTACGCCAGCAGCCGACATGTTTGTTTACCAATGACGTAACGGATAGCATAATCTATTTTTATCTGAGGGTTTCGAGGTTGTTGCAAGTTGTGTTTTGATGGATTTGGATACAGATCAAAACATAAATCTGAACCGTTCCACAACATCGGTACGTTTGTTGCGAAATTCGGGCCCAAGTGAAACTTACGATCACAAAGTGATGACCGTTTCTGTAAAATAAATAAAATACGTCGGAAAATAACTGTTGAGGCTTTCTAAATAAAATTTTGAAGTTCACACTTTTAAATTTTGTAACAGCTTTAGAAACATTGTGCACGAAAGCAGACTTGTGATTTAATAATGTTTTTCTGCTGAAAATTCCTTTTCGATGAAAATTCTTTAGTGGAGTCGAAGTTTATCGCCGATTGGGGTGAGGATAAACCCCCATATTTTTCAATATATGGGGTTTATCCCCACCACATTCGGCGATAAAACACCGATTTCAACAGGTTTCTGCTTGAAGACCAAAACACTGATTTCAACAGATTTCTGATTGAAGAACCAAATTATGTACCGTTTTTAGTTAGTTAGTTATTGGTGTTTAAAGACACATATTTATGCACAATGGCTAATCATGGCCACGACATTTTTACGGATGGAGGAAGCCGGATTACCCGGAGAGAACCATCGAACAATGGCAAGCAACTCGCAGCTCCACAACATGGCAACTCCACACAAGCAGGGTTATAACATTGGTTGAAGACAGGTGCTCCGTCCACGAGGAGCAGGCCTTAGTACACAACGCCACCATGCCCCAATGTGGGCAATGGGGTGAAGTGTTTTGCCCAAGGACACAACCCGGTTGCCGCAGGTGGGGTTCGAACAGAGTACCTCTCGGCTTGCAGCCTGCACCCCTACCAACTGAGCCACCGCGCCCAGATGTAACGTTTTTTGCATCCAAAGCGGATTACTTATCGAAAAATCAATCTCTAAAGTATGTTGCTGTCAGATTACCGGCTTTTACTTCCATTTCGCTAAATTTACCAACATGAAACCTAACCCCACCTCCACCACCCGAAGTCCACTCCGGCACTGTCCTGCCCTTGAACTGCGTAGAATATATTTAAGTCAAGCGAATCGCATTGAAATCAAGTTTGGGGCAATGGGCTAACCATCTTTGGTTTATCGCATATATGTGTCTTGCAAGGAAACAGATTCAAGACAGTATGGGGTTGAAATAGCTGGCGGCAGATCCTCGATCTGGCATCACTGACTGTGTACACGATGCTCATAAAAAATGCACTCCACCCCTCCAAGTGACATATAGACTCACGTTCCAATTTTTCTCTGCCAGTGAATTTATAGCCCATACTCTCTGAAGTCTGGGCAGAGCATATAACTTGAACTAAATTTTAAAAGATTAACATGGCTATTCAGGAAGTGTCATGTTTCGACCCCCTCCCCTCCCCCACCCGTCCGAACCAGTTCAATAACATTGAACTTGAACTTCGCCAAAGTAATTCGCGTTCGTTTTTTACATATTTTTGGGGTCGTCGGCCTTTAATACCATTCAAATAATCGTTAGAAAAAAAATTGTAACATACTTCGCGAGGGTAGGTTAATTTTAGGCTTGTAAAACTTACCGTAAGTAGTTTTCAGTGTGCGTGGATTATCTCTCTTCCACATTACTAAGAGGAAAAGTTACAACGTCTCAGTTATAGCTCAAAGTTTTAACTTTACAAACAAAATCTTCAAATATGAAGAAAAAAAGAATATATAAATCGAATGCAAAGTCACATAGCTGAGGCAGGGGCTGAGATATTCCGTCATGGCCTGCGTGTATCTTTTCATCTTCCACCAATCTTGGGAGCCAGAAATAAGCTTTTTAAAAGCAAATGTTTTTTTGTATATTTAGAGAGGGGAAACACACGAGATTTTATCCTATCGGGTGGGGGTGAAATGTAGGGAGAAAGTTAAACGGCTACACCAGAACTAACACATATCATTAATTAACGGGAGGTCATTTGAATTTGTTCCAAGAACCATGCGCGCATGAGACGAGGGGGGGGGGGGGCGGTTTGCCACCCCTCTTGGTCACAGGGAATTCAGCTATAATCATTGTTACATGTATGTCGTAAAAACGTCACGTTTCTCGGATGACGTGCGCGTTCGTTGTCGCGGGAGTGGGGCTCCCCCCCCCCAAAAAAAAATAAAATCAACATCTAGAAATTTCGAATCACTATTTGACTAACAGCTGGAATCTTCACATACTGTGGTAGAAATCGTGAAATACCTCTTGGAATGCAACGCAAACAGACAAAATTACATCCTGTGCAGGAGATGGGAAGTAAATTGAAGAGGGGCAAAGTTTGGATCGGAGGTAGGGGTTGTCTAAAACAACTGTTTTTTTCAGCCTAGTATCTATATTTTTTATTTGCAACCCCACCTCCTTCTCTAATCTAAGTTGAGTTTTAAAAGTTATTTCAAATTGAGCACCAGTCTTTCTCAAATTTGTTCAATCAGCGCCAAATTCCATCCACTATGCCTGAAACGAGCAGATGAGGAGGCAAATATTCTAATCTATTTTACTAGTATACCATCAACTCACAGTGGATAAGTCGTCATAAGTGAAAAATACAGAAACCGAAAGTTGGAACTCGCGAGGCGGAGAATATTTTGCTCCACCCATTGGGAGTGGTCTGTTTGAGTGGGTTCAGGGGGCGACCAGAGGCCAAAAACGAGGTGAAACGGTAAAACAATTGAGAGAAGAAAAGGAAGTATGCCAAAAAAGAAGGCGGACTATTTTTATATGGGCCTACGAGCCTCATCGTTCGGACGCCGAACACCAACATTTTCTGTCCGATGCCGATTCATTGGATTCGCGGCAGCAAATTCAGTTTCGTACGCAACCGCACACATGTGCCGATGTCAATGAGTTCCTAAATCAGTTTTCTCTCTGACAAACGCTTCTGGTAAAAATAACACATCGGACCCCAGATCTATTGCCGCAACTGCAAACATGTGCGCTTAGCTTCACTTACAAGCCACACGGAACGCGCTGCGTGACGCAGACCAATATGCCCAGGTTTTGAATTTGAATTCGAGAGTGAAACAAAGTTACAGGTATCACGGAACTAAATATTTTCTCACATGCGACAATAGTAACGTTCAGGCGAAAAAATTAGTTCAGCGATCCGAACGTAGTCTCTACCCCTCTACGTTCAGATTCTTCCCATTCAATCCTATAGAAAAAGTTCCCATCAAGTTTTTATGGGAACTCAAAACTCGAAATTAGGAATATATATCAAGCTTTCGCCCATATTACCGGCTGCAATCGATAGTACACGTATTTCCTTACATTTGGGCAGAGTTTATTGATTCAAACTATGTTTTATTCTTTAATTGTTGTCATTTGAGTACTCGTGAGGCGTCAACGGAGATTTCGAAATCGACCATGTTTTTGTATAAATATAAAACAGTAAAAACAATAACCCGGTAAAGGCGCCGAAACGAATAGACCTTTTTATCGATGCGGAATCGGAAATTCGATCGCAATTCGCACAGAGAAGGTCATCAAACTCGGTCGCATTCGCACAGAGCAGATTATCAACCCCCTCTGCGCAATTGCGATCGAATTTCCGATTCTGCCATTCAAATATCAAGTATAGCCCTTCAGACAAATTTTTTTCTCACCCGAGAACAGGGGTCATGCAACAAATAAGAGAGAAAAACTGACACGAATGGAAGTACCGGTCACGTGCATTTTTCAGGCAATTCCCTACAAAAACACACAAAAAGTAAATTGTATTGTTTAGGTCTATAAGAGTCATCAAATCACCCTCTTTTTATCAGGCATATTCAACAATAGTGCAAGATGTCAATAGAATGTTTCAAACCTTTATTGAAACAATATATTTTCCAAAGGCTGTTTATTTTTAAAGATTGTGTTGCGAAGTTGGCCCACAGAAGTTAAGCAAGCTCGAAAGAAGAGCTATAGTTCTTCCATGGAAATTATAGAAATAACAGGACAGTTTTCTATTAGTTTGAATGGGACTCATATTATTGCTGTTAATTTTCATCAGAGCCGATATTCGTAGAATTGGATAAACTAATAAGAAATACTTCGACTTACACTCGACCGACTGACCTACACTCGGTGGATGAGCTGATCAGAGATAACGCCGGTAGTCGAGTTTTAGTTGATAAATATCACGGGCGGACATCTCCGAATTGGTACTATTTGAACTGTCATAGCTGTCATCAACCCATAAATCACACCCCCAGAACAAACGGGCATCACATAATGCTAAAGTTGCAGAACCGTAAATTCTATCACACAATTCCCCCGGTCAACAGAACCCCGGCGGAATGTGTTTGTGGAACAACCACTCGACAGATTGCATGCAGATTGCTGACAGTCTGCATGGCAGTACAAGCGTCTAACAATGGTGACTGCCACGTCACGGGAACTTTCCCTAACTATTCCGCTGACTGGTAGTCGCGTGATCAGGTTTGGCATCAAAAATCTAGTGGATATAAGCACCGATTCCTGGATGTTTGGGAAGTTGTCTCTGGGCTCCCGACGAGCAAGTACCTACCTACAAGAAGTAAGATCACTACTAAGATGGATGCCGCCACTGTTGCTATAAGGTATGAACTTTGACTGAACATTGTGAATTTTACTTTATACCAGAGAAAACGATTGGCAGTTGAGTTTTATTTGTTAATAAAAATCGTAGATAACTGGTAAACTGGTCTTTGTTATGCTGAACACGACTAGCTCGTGAGGTAACAAACCTGAACCCAGAATATGGAGCCTCTGTCTGGTATCGTCTGGTAAGGAATCACAAAACGCCACGGGCTGATGGGACTTCGCGGTTGGTGGGCTCCGTAGTTCTCTCAGTAATCACAACGCCCGGAGAACCATAAATGCAGGTGTTCCACAGGAGTCTATTCTCGGACCCTTGCTGATCCTTATATATATCAACGATATAACCAAAGATCTTCTGAGCAGTATACGCCTATTTGCAGACGATACTTCTTTATATCTAATTATAGAAAACCCTGAAGAAGCCTCTACAATAATTAATCAAGATCAGGCCACAATTGAACATTGGGCTAAAATATGGTTGGTAGAGTTCAATCCAAATAAAACTGAGAGTATGCTAATATCTCGAAAAAGTTGCCCTACTTTCCATCCACCATTATTCTTTGGCGGTTCTCAAATATCTGAAGTCGTTAATCATAAACATCTGGGATCATATTAAATAGCACGTGTACATGGAATGACCATATCGACAATATTTGCGCAAAGGCCTGGTCTCGGTTAGACTTACTTAGGAAGCACAAATTTAACTTAGACCGTAGTGTCTTAGAAAAAATATATTTTGCTTTTATCTGGCCCCTCCTTGAATACGCCGATACTGTTTGGGATAATTGCTCTGTAACTAAAGTGGAGGAAACGGAAAAAATCCAGATTGCTGCGGCAAGGATTATTACTGGGGCAACCGTCGTTGGTAGTAAGTCAGGATGGAAACCGTTGCAAGATAGACGCTACAAACACAAGTTAATCCAGTTCTTTAAAATGTACCACCGTATGGTTCCTCCGCACATCAGTAGGTAATAAAGGCGGATTCCAACTCACATGTACAAGATTTCGTACATGTACACGTACATCGATATACACCTCCATAGGATTCAGTGTTAAAATCGTGTACAGGTACACGATTTGTCGTTTTTTAGGGTGATTTAGAATCGGCTTTGCGGATTCTAAATCACTGGATTCTATATACATCGCTCAAGAGTGAAAAAATGTATGAAATTTTAAGGAAAAAAGAAGTGTATCGTCTGATTTAGAATCCGCAAATGGGTTTCCCCCATAGGATTCAGTGTTAAATCGCGAGCAAAAAAAACGTGTTGCGGATTCTAAATCAGCGTCGGAAAGTGGTTTGCGGATTCTAAATCATCCGTGTCTGTACATGATTTTAACACTGAATCCCTATGGAGGCGTACACGAAAATCCATTTGTGGATTCTACATCAGAAATCGACTCGTGTACGGTACACGGAAAACAGGTGATTCTGAACCCGCAAACCCACCATAGTGGATTTTTCCAAACTTAACAGACTACTATTGGACGCTCCCATTTCTGACGTAAGTGGGGGAATGCCCATAGTGGGGGAATACCCATAGTGGATTTTTCCAAAACTTAACAGACCACTATTGGACGCTACCATGACAATCTAACATGAGTTAAATTGGGTCACATTACTGTGACGTCACTTCTTAGGTCCCCTCACTAGGTCCCCACAACGCGGTGGCTCAGTTGGTAGAGGTGCAGGCTGCAAGCCGAGAGGTCCTCGGTTCGAATCCCACCTGCGGCAACCGCGTTGTGTCCTTGGGCAAGACACTTCATCTCCATTGCCCGCGTGGGGGCACGATGACGCCGTGTACTAAGGCGTACTGCACGTCGATGGTGCGCATGTCTTCAACCAATCTAAAACTGCCTGTGCTGTAGTGCGGAGTTACGATGTTGGGGAGCTGGCAGCTGCTCGTCGTTGCTCGGTGGTTCTCTCCGGGTACCCCGGCTTCCTCCACCCGTAAAACTGTCACGGTCATGATTAGCCATTGTGCATAAATATGTGACCTTAAACACCAATAAATAAATAAATAAATATAGGTCCCCACAATGTGGCAACTAAGGCCAAGTGGCCGAAAGCTCCAGTTGCTGATTGATTTTATTATATAAAATGTCACACTATCTACCTACCCATTGAAAAATGTTGCAGGCTGAATGGGAACATAGTTTATTTAGTGTCCAAAAAGCCCTCGGGGATTGAAATTTTTTTCCAATTTTCCCGGGGATACTCCCCGCCGCCATCTATAATTCTATTAGCATCCTACCTTAGGTCTTGGGCATATATGACGCCCCTTGCTAAAGTATATCCAGAGGGGAGACACCTTTGAGCCGCCACTGGACCCAGTGGAAGTAACACAGGTATGTTGAAATATTAGACAGTCGAGATAATAATTCATAGCTTAGGGTTTTTAAAAATTTCGTTATAATTAACTGCAGTAATGGTAGAAGTTTGTAGGGATTTATCCAAACGATGTATCGAACTCAGAAATAGAGACAACCAAAGGTAAAAAAAACCGTTAGAGAAAGAGTCATGGGGATTGTAACCAAAATTGGCGATAGTAGGTCAAAAGAAAGAGGTCTTTGTGTGGCCTGCGTGACAAAGAGAAGACAGGTTTTGAAGAGTACCTTGACAATGGCACCATTGTAAGGGGAGGGGTGGTCACTGTTGTTTAAGCTGAGGTCGCGATCACTGGAGATTAGGGGGAATTGGGAAAGACGGTGGAAAAGGAGAGCCAAATGTGTAACTTGGGCGCAGTGGTGACCTTGCAATACGTTTTATTAGGAAGTCCAAAATCTCAATCTTCTAGATCAAAATTCACTGGGAGTAGTAGAATGAGGACGTGGGATGGGAGAATAAAGGACGTGGTTAGTGGTTGTCACAAATGCGATGGTTAGTATGCTTATTGGAGGGATTGTGAAGAATGGGGGTACAGAGTGTCTTCAAGCAGTTCGTCTCAGTATTGGGAGGAAAGATGCGTGGGAATCGGGAGGCAGTTGGAAGCACATGAGTAACCAAAACCTTCTCAACTGAGAACCACGGCAAATCAGCGGCCAGCCAAACTGTTATTAATAGTATATCGACCCACGTGAATAGTGTTAAAGCCTCATCCACCTGCAGGGTTCGATCCTCTAATGCTATGGGCACACAGGCCTTACATTACACGTATTTCCTCCAGCTGAATCCCGAGAAGCATATAATGTTTTATTGCAGTTGACTGATACCAGACGAGACCGCTCGAACACATTCAGCCAGGCACCTCTACAAAAGCGATCGTCTTTTCTTCCAATTACAAGGTTCGTAAGGTAGTCTGGGCTCTCTAGAAACCCTCAAGCGGATCAGATTTTTAAAAATGTTCCCGGGGAGGGTTCCCTTAATCCCACCAGTAGGAGAAGACACGCTCACGAACATCCACACCAGGGCTACTACGCACGTAGTTACTTTTCGGGCAAAATCTTCCAGCCCCCCCCCCCCCCCCCCCCCCGCAGCCATGGAAAAAAAGTTGGACCGTGGTCTATATACGCCTATGCTGGGTATAATCAGTGAAGTCGAAATATGATCAACTTTGCCTAGTGATTTCTCCCTCAGAAGATTTATCAGGTGCTTGCTGAGAAATGGGGGGGGGGGGGGGCAGCGTGATCACGAAGTGACGTATTCGTGACGCCCCCCCCCCCCTCCCCTACAATTTTCCAATAAGCTTTCTAGTGATTATACGTATTCGTCAGGGTTGTATTCGAAGATGCCAATTCTCTCGTGCTATTAGTTATATACTTTCTTAAAAGAAAATTGGTTACTTGGGCTTGTGTCGGGTTATAGCGAAAACGGCACCGTGTGAAAACGGCACCTGGAGTAAACGGCACCGAGTGAGCGAAAACGGCATCAATTGATTGTGGCGAGAACGGCACCAGTTCCGATGGCGAAATTAATTCGTTTAAATTCTGCCTTTTTCTGTGTTTCGTTTTGAAACCGAGTATTTAGCCTATGGTTCTCTAATAAATTTGTGGAAAATTAAGCAGTTAAAAATGAGAGGATACATCTCCCCTCCCAACTATCTCATGGTTTTCTTGTTGTTTAGCAGTGACTTCTAAACATTAAAAGCAATAACACCCCTCCCTCAACCTTTCCTCGGCCCTGGAATCTATCCAGCCTGGATTCACGATACACCTCCTTCTTTATTATTTGACGCAGAAATCAGAATCTTGTGTATGCGTGTGTGTGTGTGGGGGGGGGGGGGGGGGGGGGGGGGGGAGGAGTCCGAATTCAAAGGACCCAAGGTAAAAAATTAAAACAAGGTCTTTTAGGCCATATTTGGATGGGGGCAGTCCAAACCCAAGAAATCCGGACTCCTGTGCCAAACCGAAAGTAACGGGCCCCGGATTTCACACGGCGCTGTTTTCGCCTGTACCCGTGTCACTGTCACACAAACAATCAAAGCCTAAATGGAGGTCTGTAGCAACATACATGTACTGAGGGCAGTTGTCGGCAAGACATGACAAATTTGGAAAACTGGTACGGCACGTATTAATAAAATAATTTACGTCACGACTACAATACATGTATATTTTATTTATTCACTAATTCACTAACGCGTTTTAAACAAGACTTGAGTTTTATTTTGAACCATCATCACGACGAACTGATGATATTCCAACTTCGTCAAAACACGCCTTCTGCAAAGGCAAGCCGTGAAAATTCAAATTTACCTGTTCTCAAATGGACGGTCCCAATTACGTCACTTGTGCATTGTTGCAAAATGGACGCTCTTCCGAAAATACACACAAATTCCCATAGAGAATTAAAAAATTCGTTCATATAATTTTCGAGCGAGCTAAAATCACAGAAACGTAACGACGGCGAAGTTAAATTTATTACACGTAATCGGGAGCTGAAAACTAAAAGATATTTTCTTGATTTTGTATTATTCCAGAGTTTATTTACCATTGGGGGGTTATGGAAAGGACAATAATTAACAATAGTCTAATTGAAACGAGATTGTGCCACTATAAACACAGCATGCGTAATAACCGACGCACTCAGTGGGGTGGCGGTGGGGAGGGGATTTTCTAACTGGCAAATAGACTTGGTGTAAAAACAATTACAAAAACGAAAATGTGAGAAACAGGATATGAAAATCGTGTGCACCTCGGTATATATGAAACTGGTCCGGAGATTTCCGTTTTATTTTGACAAAAGCTCGTCAGAATGAAAAATTCTCCATCTCATTACATAAATATGAACAATTTAACTGGCACGACTACCAGACTAACATTTGCACTTTTGCTTCAAAAATATAGTTTGACGAGGAGTTTGTTCAAATAAGAGTTATAAGATATGATTAAAAAATGGAGGCTAGATTTGAAAAATAATAATTTTATTTATCATATGACTCGTCCTTTTTGTTCACTTTAAAACATTTGATATTTTGTTTTCATATTAATCAGTGATAAATAAAGCCTTCCGTCAATTTCATTGGTCAATTTTCAAAACTAGACAAATTGATTTGCTGAACAAAATATAACTGGGCCGCATTTTCATAATTTGCATAATTAGAGTTGGGAGCTTTTATTGGTCAATTTCAAAACTGGACAATTTGATTGGCTAAAAAAATACAACTGAGTCACATTTGCATAATTTCAGTAGGGAGAATTTACGTTATCTATCCTATTTTGGGTGGGTTATATTGTATTAATCTTTTACCTACAAGAAAAACTCCATTCATTTTTTAAAAATATTTTCACTTTTTGCTTCCAAAACATAGGTTATGACCCCTCATTGGAACGAGCTCGACGAGATCGTTCCAATGAGGGGTCATAACTTATGTTTTGGAAGCAAAAATGAAAATGTTTAGTTATTCGAGGATGTTTTTTCCAAGTGCCGTCTGCAACTCAAGTTATGTGATGGTTAAAAAGTCATACTAAGTGGCTAATTTGTGCGTGTGTGTGTCATATGATAAATAGAATATGAAATGAGTGTTTTTCTCATTTTATATTTATAAAACTCGTCCGAATTTTCCGTTTTGGCGAGCCTCTGCCGAACCCAAACGGAAAATTCTTAGACTCGTTTCATAAATATTATATGAGAAAAAAAGGTTCAATTGATATGAACACTCATTCCACATCTCATATGTCTCCAAGTGCTGAGAAGCGAAGAAATGCTCAGCAGTGGGGAAATGGTAGGTCGCATGTACAAAATACAACGAATTGCGCGAGACAGATCGTTGAGATTGTACGAATCTAAGGCTGCAGGCGAAGGTCCCTGAGAAAAGTGAACGAATTTACTTTCTTTTACACAGCAACAAACAAATAGACAGTGATTTTATTTTGTTTTTATCTATTAGCACTCACAAACCGGAAAAGCCCATCGGCCATTCATTGTTTAACGTCGCCGTGGATTAGTAAATAGTCTGGGACTCTGTTCACTTTGTGTAAAAAATGAATATTCGCAGGCGATTTATGTGTCTGTATTGACAAAAACGTGATAACACAATTGATCAGTTTAACTTAATTTAACAGTCGAATCATATTACTCAGTATTTATCAAAGTTGTCAATAACTTAGACATATGGCTGAAAGGCGCATACTTATAGTAATGCATAACTGTCACTCGTTGCTCTGAGGAAAAACACTCGTCTTCTCCACGCAAACGCATTTCATCAAAATACACAGTCTTCCGAATCATGTCGATGCGCAGAATGAGATTTTATTATTCACACTGGTTTTAGTGAGTGAACAAATATGGTATATACGGTGTCTGTAAATTCCTTACTGAACGAGAGTGTTGCTCTCGTCCAATATGGAATTAACTCACACCGTATATACAACGCCCTCGTCTAATAAGGAACTAACTCACACCATATATACCATATTAAGTCACTAACAAACTGTCTAACGAATATTATCTTACCGATATGTTTTTCTATCTACAGAACTAGGAAATGTGACTAATAATGAATGATATAAAATCTTACTTGTTTAACGTGGTGTGATTATCGTGTGCCGACACTTTGAAAGATGAGTGGACAAAGGGGAGATCACTCTGGTGTAAGCCGTATATAAATTTCGACTGACTGTAAATAGTTTATACATTATTTGCATGCGACGTTTTAAAACCAATAACATTCTCATAAACAACATCGATACCCACGCATGTGCAAGGGGTGCTGTTGGTGGTGAGGTGGGGGTTTGGGGGGGGGGGGGGGGTTGGGTGGTTTTATTCACGCTTTAATAGCAGTCGATATCTTTTATTTTTCTCTGCATAAGAGAACCGCACACATTAGGTGTCTATTCTCTCCGAAAACGTGACACGTTTGGAGAAAATAATCGCGCACCAAGATATATTCTTGCTTATTCTGTTGTAAATGTCACTAAATCAGTATATATATATTCACTACAGATCGGGGGAGGGTGGGGGGGGGGGGGGGGGGCTCATCCCCACACTCGTGGGCTCGTCAAGTAAACATCTGCATCTTTTAGTGCAGTTGATTTCACATGATAACCTATTATATTTTACACTGTCAGGGCGTTTTACAGTGAATACCGTGGCATGACATACGAAGAACATATGGTCCAGCATGTAAGCAGGCAAAACTATTATATAATCATGTTTGAAGCAAAATTAAAAGTTTGTTTTAGACAACACCCACGTGCCCAAGAAATTAATTCCAGAAACAACTAATTCAACATTTCTTAATTTAAAACATTTAAACTAGTTTAGAGATTTGTCGTTGATTGTCTAAACCTGTTCCCAACCTCCATTTGCGATGGGAAAAGATTTTTAACAAACGATATACGATTGGCTAAAATGTTCTATGGCATGTTAACCCTTTACCCAACGTAACGGCCAAAACCGGCCAGCGCTATGCTCAAAAACAGCCAATTAATTTTCATTATTTTTTCATTTTTTGTCTCAAAACATAGGTTATGACCCCTCGTTGGAACGAGCTCGTCGAGCTCGTTCCAACGAGGGGTCATAACCTATGTTTTTGAGACAAAAAATGAAAAAAATCAGTTATTCAAGAATTTATTTTGCAAGTGTCGTCTGCTTTCCAAGTTACGTAAAGGGTTAACTCAATCCGCCTATTGTTATCACAAATCGTGAGACCGGTCTATTTATTTACATGCAGAAATGCGCCGGTGCCTGGTGTCAGAAATGAACAAATGGGAAAGCAGATAATCTACAGTCAAATCACAATTATTTATTTATTTATTGGTGTTTAAGGTCACATACTTCTGCACAATGGCTTATCATGACCAAGACAATTTTACGGGTGGAGGAAGCCGGCTCACCCGTAGAGAACCACCGAGCAACAGCGAGCAACTGACAGCTACCCAACATACTAACTCCACACATGCAGGATTAGCATTGGTTGAAGACAAGGGCACCATCGACGTGCAGTAATCCTTAGTACACAACGCCATCGTGCCCTCACCTGGGCAATTGGGGCGAAGAGTCTTGCCCAAGGACACAACGCGGTTGCCGCAGGTGGAATTCGAACCGAGGACCTCTCGGCTTGCAGCCTGCACCTCTGCCTACTGAGCCACCGCGCCCCCAGTCAAACCACAAAGCACATTGTGAACCACAGCTTTCTCTCAAAATGCCACACAAGTTTGTGAAACGAAATATAGGTTCACTAGTGCTGAGACACACGATGTTAGTCCTAACACGGGAGGAAATAAGACATTACATAATCGTGGAACTATTTTGGGGCACTTATCATTATCAGAGAAAGAAGTGCACAGCAATTATAGTGGTAAACGTTTGTCCATCCATGGCAGCTCCAATATGAATGTCGTCGACTGCCATATATATCTTTATTACATGCTTGTTCTATAAAATCCTTATCTTCACCAATACTAAACCATGCGGAAAATGAAAATCCGTTCCGCACACATGTGCTGAACGTAAATCGTTGACGGACTATGTTTAAATAGAAGCGAAATGTCGCTAGAATTTTCTGCAAATCATGTACCGCAATTACAATTTGAATCTTTAGCGACAGCTGAAAATAGTGACACAGGTTCCCCTCACAAATTTGGTTGAAGATAAAATGCGTTCTTTTTGTTGATAGTTCGTCCACTCAGTTGCAATGTATTGTATGTGCCAACTGGCACATAGAATACATTGGAACTCGGGGGATGAGTTATCAAATGAATTGCTGACTGACCTTCTAATAACTGCTTTTATGACGGGAAGGCGTGCAATAAACACAGGACGACACACGCGTGTGAATGGGTTAATATGGCCTCTCGATTTATCCTTCCGCGATAGCACAACCGCCATATCGATTAACCCATTCACACGCGTGTGTCGTTCTGTGTATTTATTTACTAGATATGATGTTTCTTTCCCAGAATTGCCAATTATCAAACTCGGTTGATATGATTTCAAACTCGGCTAATATGATGCCGATCGCGGCCGAAATGAACAAACGTGGAGGTGTCCCCTTGATGCGTTACCGAGGCGTGACCAATTTGTTGACATTGAAATCATTCACCATTATTCGTCGAATGCAATCAGGGGAATTTGCGCAAAACCTTCCAGTCATACATAATGGGATAGTTTGAAAGTGAGTTTTTGTATGGTGAGGAATTAATGATGGCAATAAGTAAGTAAGAGGTGGATGAAAAGAAGAAAGAAAAGAACTGTACGCAAAATTCAACGCAAACTAAGATTCAGAGTTGTTGGCGGAGATTCGTCGAAGTCAGAGAAGAGATGTTTCATCTATACGAATGTCGAGGCTTTCCCAGTGCTTAACAAATAGCCAACGTGGACAGTTACTTCGGTACATTCTAATTATCTTGCAGAATATGAGCCTCCTTAGAGACTACCCCCACGTGGGAAATCGGGATAAAGTGTCTTGCCCAAGCACACAGCGCATTGCTTGAAACATGATTATACAATAGTTTGCCTACTTACATGGTGGACCAGATGTTAACGTCTCGAGGTTCAACTGGAAAACACCCAAACACAGGGGACACGGTGTCGCTGTGTACTATGGCGTGCTGCAAGTCGATGGTGCACTTGCCTTTAACTGCAGTTACATGAAACTGTGCTATTGCCGGGTTAGTACGTTGGAGAGTCTGTTCGATAGTTCTCTCCAGGTACTCCGGCTTCCCTCGTCCGTAAAACTGTCGGTCAGGATATGAAATGGCCGTTAAAATTGTCGTTAACCCCCAGTAAAGAAACAAAAACGTGCCAAAAAATTTTGAACAACTGAAAAATGTTCAGTTTTGCCCCGAAAACATAACTTATAACCCGTCACTGGAACAAACCCGACGAATACTTTCCAATGTGATGATAATAGGCTATTTTGTTAGGAAAATATTTTCTAAAATTGAAAGAGGAACATTTGAAAGACGACTTCTGTGAATAGCGCTGATCGCTGTTGCCGTTACGTTAGGTTGAGGGTATGAAAGGCGATGAATATGAGTGTAAAAGCGCCGAAAAATGCTTTCCTTCCAAACATGTGATGTAATGTGCTTATCCGGTATCTTGTCATTTCCACAAGCCTTATTTGGCTGTGAGTTTTCTGCCAGACATTGTACATCTTCGAATGTTACTTAGGATAAGTCATTGTCTTCTTAAGTGTGTCTGTCCGTCAAACTGATTCCAATTAAGGCATACACAGACGGACACACGCGTGTGAATGGGCTAATCGATATGGCACTTGTGCCATCACGAAATAATAAAACTCGAGGCCGTACACTCGTGTGTCTTTCTGTGTTTATTACACGCCTTCACGTCTATAAAAGTAATTATTAGAAGGACACTCAGCAATTCATTTGACAACTCGTCCCCTGAGTCCCAAAGTGTTCTATGTGCCAGTAGGCACATAGAACACATTGGAACTCAGGGGACGAATTATCAACAAAAAGAATACATTTGTCGCCAACCCAATATGCGACGGGAACCTGTATTACTATATTTGGTATTATTGCTATCGCTAGTGATTCAAATTGTAATTGCAGTGCACGATTTGTAGAAAATTCCAGTGAAATTTCGCTTCTATTTAAAAAGAGTCCGTCAACGATTTCCGTTCGGCACATGTGTGCGGAACGGATTTCCATTTTCCGCATGGTTTAGTGTTACTATAGATGGGGGTTTCATAGAACAGGCATGTAATTAACTAAACTGTATATTTTAGTGAAAGAAAAACAACAATTCTAGTTATTCGTGAATTGTTAGGCACACAATGCTAGTAGAGTAATTTCGTTAGTAAAACGCACAAGATTTTGATTTCAATCCAAACAAATTAATACTAAGAGAAAAATATAAAAATGTGCAAGCAAAGTTATGAGCCCCCAATTGAAGGAGCTCGTTGCGCTCGTTCAAATGACGAGTTCTAAGCCATGTTTCGGGAGCAAGTCTGTCTTGTTATTCAAGAGTTTTTTTTAACAAGTGTCGTCTAATATTCCAGTTAGGCAAAGGGTTGTTTAGCTTTTCTAATGACGCACCATGCAGCATGCTCGAAGACGGGTGTTGTCTCAAAATCCAATAAAGTCTCAAGAAGTTGACATTATGCTTTATGTAATCGAACTGTCCGTGTGTCGTGCGACCTGTTCTGTTGTCTCAAGAGCACACTGTTGAATTGACGTCTTGAAACCAATTATCTGTACATTAGGCGTATAACAACGTCTCATGAGAGGATAAATTGCTTGTTATGTAATCGAACTGCTATTACGCAGAAGCTGTTTTTTAATTAGCCTCACAGAACATTGCCAATTACACGAAATTCTGAAGAAAAAAAGTCCAGAAAACTCATTCACATATATTAGGTTTCCTTCTATGGAAGCGTATTAGGGACATGATAAAAAATAATTCTCAGACCCAGAGAGTCGAAATTTCAACATTTTATCTCGAAATTTCGACCTTTTATCTCGAAATTTCAACTTAAAATCTCGAAATTTCGACTTTTTTTCTAAAATCCAGAAAACTCATTCACATATATTACGTTTCCTTCTATGGAAGCGTATTGGGGACATGATAACAAATAATTCTCAGACCCAGAAAGTCGAAATTTGAACATTTTATTATTTCGAGATAAAAAGTCGACATTTCGAGATTTTATGTCGAAATTTCGAAATTTTGTGTCGAAATTTCGAAATTTTGTGTCGAAATTTCGAGATTTCAAGTCAAAATTTCGAAATTTCAAGTTGAAATTTCGAGATAAAAAGTAGATATTTCGAGATATTAAGACGAAATTTCGAGATAAAAAGTCGAAATTCCGACTTTCTGGGTCTGAGAATTATTTTTTATCATGTCCCTAATACGCTTCCGTGTCCTTCGGATTCAGTCTTTTTGATTTATATATAGACTAGAAGCAACTGCTACACTCAAAATTAAGTTGGGTAAAAAATTAACCCAAATCATCTGGGTTAAGTGAATATGAACCCAATTGGGTTCATATTCACTCAACCCAGTTGAACCGGGATGATTTTTAAAGTCTGTTTACATTCGATACTCCTTACAGATGTGTTAACTGGTATACACCCCGACTGAGTCATCCATCCCCTACAGTATACTAATCTTATACCATTGTGAAATGATGGTATCGACAATTAATTTTGTTCCCACTGATTAAAATATCTGCCTCTGTCCGTTCGTTAATTCTTGACAGTAGATGAACGCATGAATGAAGTAGTTGAACACTAATAAATTGGTTAGGGTCGTCCACCCGGCGATCACAGCTATAGATATTTGTCTTCTCTTTGGGGTGGGGGTGACTTGACCGGTTGGCTGTTTTACTGGCACCCCTCTAGGTAAAAAAATGTGAAAAAGAAAAACATAGAAGGAGTGAAAGAAGCAGGAAGGAGGAGATTAGGAGGGAAAACAATCGATTAGAAAAATAGCAAAAGAGGGGAAGTGAAATTGAAAGGTTCAGAAACTTTAAAAAAACAAAGAAAAAAGGAAGAATTTGAATAGAAACTGTTTTGTGATACATATTTTTATCCCACCACTAAGGTACTGAGACATATATAAAGTCGTGTGAGACACCTGGGAGAGATATGCCTGTCTCACCCCACCCACGTGACAGCTATCTCACCCCACCCACGTGACCAACCTATATTGACTTATTAGCATGTTTAATGAGCGCAGGACTATTCAATTATCGCACATTCTTCTGTAAACAAGCAACATGGTGTCACGTTTCGGAAATATTAGCAGACGAATGTTTGTCGAAGAAAATAGAAATAAAAACACAGACCGCAAAACCAAAGGACAATTGACTCTTTTGTATGAATTTTTGGATGAAGGCCTTTATGAGTGAAGGGAGTTGCACGAAATTCCCGTCCAAAAGTTATGCAAATACATTGCAGAATTCATAATATGACGTCATCGGAATGTATCAATGTTCATTTCGCTACAAATCTTTAACTCTGTCTTGCCAGCGTTCGGATTTAATTTTGTGGTATAAACCTTTTGTATATACAGAACTTTTGTGCGCTCTTTTCGATAAGCAAATCGGCTTTTTCAGAAATGGACAACAAAATTGTTCGATATAGCTGCACGTACCCCTGAATTACTTTTGATGACGTCAGACTGTTTTGGTGGGGGGGGGGGGGGATTATCCCTGATGGGCGGGTGTGAGATGGTGAAATCTCACCCTCGGGACAAGATATTTGGTCCAGACACTAGGCAAGCCTCGTTTCTGGGCCAAATATATTGCCCTCGGGGGAGATTTCCCCATCTCTCACCCTCACCCACCAGGGATAATAATAATCTACCAGTAGAGTGTTGAATTAGTCAGAACCTTGGATTTCTGCGTGTGGCATCTCGCTCTTACCATCTAGGGGTGAGTGCCTTCTCTCCCTTGAGTTGTAACCACTCTACCATAATAACGTTCTCGCAACACTCTTTAATATCGTGTTTTTTAAAAAAAAGTCGCTCAACAGAGAGAGTGTTCGTCACAAACAGCTTTGGACGAAAAGAGAAAAATGCCTGTGAATTTTCTATTGCAAACTGCAGAACACTAATTAACAGGTTGCGCTATTTATTTATTTATTTATTTATTTATTTATTTATTTATTATTTATTTATCGGTGTTTAAGGTCACATATTTCTGCACAATGGCTAATCATGACCATGACAGTTTTACGGGTGGAGGAAGCCGGTGTAAAAGGAATGGAAGTCCGTAGGAACGTTAGTCCCTCTGGACTATTATTCCGCGGAATTATAGTCCTAGGTCTAACATTTCTAGGAATAGTAGTCCGGCGGACTACTATTCCTAGAAATGTTAGACCTAGGACTATAATTCCGCGGAATAATAGTCCAGAGGGACTAATTTTCCTACGGACTTCCATTCCTGTTACACCGGAATACCCGGAGAGAGCCACCGGGCAACGGCAAGCAACTGTCAGATCACCAACACACCATTACTGTCTTAGCGGGAATATTCGCAACAACATGCAAGGGGTTAATATGCCAGCCGTTAAAATAGTTGATACTTTGATATTGACAGACGCGTTTTTCGATGCTAACTTTTTACTCCTTCACCCAACTCGAATAGCAGACGACAATTGCAAAATGAATAACTAAATAAGCCTTTTTGTCTCAAAAGTCATAGCTTGGTACCCTTCCTTGTAACAAGCTCAAGGAGCTTGTTCCAATGAGATGTCATAAGCTATGTTGTTACGCCAAAAATGACAAAGAAAATTGTTAAAGGAAACTTTTGTGAATATTGCAGGCCGGCTTTGGTCGTTACGATTGGCAAAGGGTTAAAGCTTCTTGTAGCCGTACTTAATTTTAAGGCCAGCTAAAGTTTGAGAGAGAAAGAGCCTGCTTTCAGACTTTTCTTAATTGTTGGTGGCATTGCAGACACGGAGTTTTGATAAAGACTACTGAAGTCTCGGTGTAAAATTCTTTCCTCGTTCATTTCATACCGCTACCATGTGATCTCAAATTTGAACCCTGCTGTAGGAACAAACAGATTAACAAAATGCGTTCAACAAAAGTACGATAAAACTGAAAGATTTGAGAGAGTGTGGAAGTAATTGACGAGCACTAAGGTTTATCTGGATATTTGGGGATGTGAGTACAGACGCACTTAAACGCACTCAGATATAAACGAGCTAGCAAGCGTATTCACAGTATACGGTATTCTGGCGAACGTTTCCAACTGAACATCGTCTACTTGTTCAAAGTCTTACAGTTTTTTATTTGTGCATTCAAACAGAAAACATTTTCAAAAAGTCATGAAAACGATATGACCTCCTATGCAAAGACGGACGTCCTCTTGCATGAGGCGAGCACGACGGGACTGTTTATAGATTTAAAGCTTAAATTGGGGTAGAATCGACTGAGAGAGCATTAATTATTTTGGTCAGGATGGTAATTTACTTCTTAATGGAGATGAAAAAACTTGAAATATAAAAAAAACCCAAGAATACTTATTTTGACGATATTGTTGTGGGTTTTGTATTTTTGAATTTCAATTCCAAGCACATAGCTACTATGTGAATGCGACAAAATGAGTAAAAAAACGCACACTGTGAAAGAAAAAGAAAACCGCTAAAAATACGGTGAAAGTATTGAAAGTCATCTTCGGGTACTTCAACCGTAATTATTGCGGTGAAATACTCTATCATATCAGTGAGATATCGTCGTGTGAGAACCATAGGGTTCTATCTTCCACTGGAAGATAGAACCTTATGGTTCTCACGCGACGATATATGAAGAAATATATTTATATTTTCATAAAAAAAACTAAAACAGTTGAGGCATTGCATTATGACATCTGGTGAATGATTTCGGCGGTAGTTGGGTGTCTGACGAGTACATGTTCCACGCACTGAGTAATAGAAGACATGGACGGCCAGTCAGAGAATTTACCACATTCAGTCCAAGAAATATACTTATATTTTCATAAAAATAAACAGTTTAGGAATTGTACTACTACATCTGGTGAATGATTTCAGCGATAGTTGGGTGTCTGACAAGCACATGTTCCACGCACTGAGCTATAGAAGACATGGACGGCCAGTCAGAGAATTTACCACATTCAGTTCACGACCTCAATACCTTGTAAATCCTCTTCGGTTCGCGAGACAAGCGCGGATCCGACGTGGCATACTCCTCACCAAACGCCCAATATCAGCTTGACTGATGTCATTCCATTCTTCTTGCAGTGCAGCGGCGAATTCCTGGACATTAGTAGGGGGCTGTTGGCGTTGTCGTAGACGCCTGCCAAATGATTGGTGAAAGGTCTGGACTTAGTGCTGACCAGTGCAGTGTAGTGATGTTCTGCTCCTGGGGGAACACGGGCCCTGTGTGCTCTTGCACTGTCTTCTTGGAAAATGAATCGACGGCCGTGACTGCTAACATGTTGTCACGACAGTACTGCCCTGTGAGACGCCCTTGGATGACATGTAATGCTGTTCTGCTTGGCATGGTTATGCCTCCCCACACCATAACCGATCCACCACCAAAACGATCGAGCTGCCTAACGGTTACGTCATGGTATCGTTCGTTCCGTCGCCGTCACACTCTGTTTAGTCTGTCGTGGAAGTCGAGAGTGAACCTCGATTCATCGAAAAGATGACGTTTCTCCATCGACGATTGTCCCAGCGCTGTCTTGCTCCACACCAATTACGCCTTGCTGCGGTGTGACGTTCAGTCAAACGTGGAATTATTCGAGGCCGTCGAGCGTACAAATTCCAGCTGTGTAGGTGAATTCGAATAGTCTGACCACTGACTCGCACATCTGTCGCTCGTTGCAGCTGCTATCCAATTTCTGAAGCACTTTGATGGCTGTTGCGTTATGCTGTGGGTCGGATGAAACGATCCTGGTTAGCAGTTGTCGCCCTTGGGCGACCTGACTGACGTCTGTAATCATCATTACCTGTCTGACGGTAGCGTGACCACAATATGCTAATCACCGATTGAGCTAGCTTCCAACATTCCAACGGCACGTAAACGTTCGTCACGTGTCAGTCTTCGCATATCTCTAAAGTTACGTTTCGACCAGAAACTTTTGATGAACGAGTTTATACCAAGAACAGAACGATGAGACCTCCGAAAAAGCCCGTCCAGTACAAATGAAAATTTCAAAACGTGCCCCACAGACATTAACGCGGCGCTCGTGCGAAACACCTGCACGAAGTTTTCGTGGACCGCTGACATTCATGATCCACACAAAACTTGGCAACATATTGATGTGTCCAATCACGCGTATCCAATACCATTTTCAGAAAATATCAACATCAGTTTGGATATTCCCTACTTTTTTTAATAGTATAGAATCATTGCTCTCCTCCCCAACTGTGCTTTCTCTTTGTTCAAAAATACGCGACCATTCTCGTGAAAGTTGTGCCGAAAACGTCAACACGTCTATTCTTACAACATGAAAATATTTCCATGAGACATTATTAATTTTATTTTATTATAAATGGGTCTGTACCATTTGTTTGTCGTATAAAGAAATGAAATACCATATTAATACAGCAATAATATTTGCTTTACGATCAATTAATTATTCACATTACTTTAAAAAAGATTTAGTTGGCAGATAATAGGAGAAGAAATATGATATATATGGGTTTTGTGTTTTTAATTCAAATTTGGTGCAGGCATATCCTCGGAAGACTTTGCATTTTATTGCGTTGTAAAATTTGGTTGTTTATGTTTATGGATATCAACTCACTATCAACTCACTATCAGATCGACAATCTGATATTCAGAGAAATTCGATTCCTACTTTAAATATAAAACCACTTTAATGTGACACAACATGTTCAAATTTTATCTGCTCAGAACATTTATTACGTTGCCTTTGCAATTCAATAAATTTGAAAGTAGCTACTATAAAAATATTATAGTATGGGAGGACTGTTAAAACATACCCCAGCGGATTATGCCCCCTCATAAAAATTTTAAACCTTTCAACGTCGTAACTATCATATGTGGACAACGCTTTTACAAGCAAGTGCAGCGCCGAGGGTGGCTATACCCCCGCCCCACTGCCAAGCATGAGTTTCTAGACATTTACCTTTGTTGTTATTGAAATAATAAATAAATATCTCATCTTATCTCCATTAACCCTTTAGCCAACGAATCGCCCGCATCCGCCCGCGTAATATGCAAATTCAGCAGATGAAAAAATATTATTTTTCGAAAAATTTAAACAAAACCATATCATGTGACCCCTCTTTGGGACGAGCTCGTCGAGCTCGTTCCAAAGAGGGGTCATATGATATGGTTTTGTTGAAATTTTTTGAAACAATTTAAAAAATGATATTTAAAATAATAAATTTTGGAATCGTCTGCATTGGGTAAAGGGTTAAACCACAGCACCAATACAGAGGGCACTAAATGTGTCCATGGGACACAAATGATCCCGCTTTATGATAAACTAAAAATAGTGGTTAACAAATTCTTAAACAAGGCCATAACCCAGTTAACCGCTGATTGTTATTCATCCGCTTGGAGACAGTCAGCAAATAGGAAATGCAGAGTGATATACATATATATAAAGTTTTTTTTTTTTTGTTTTTTTTTCTTTTTGTGTGTGTTAAGCCCAGCAGCTCTATGGGGATTTTCGGCTTTAAACTACATTTATTATTATTATTAAAAATTATCGCACCACACTCAAAACCAAACCCGTCTAGAATATTGTCCACAGTAAGCTATATTCTAAGTTGGATGGAAATCGGACACCTATAACCCAAGTTACTGTCCAGAAACCAATATCAACATGTCCTCTAAGTCGCAAATGGGCCATAACTTTGCCAAAAAATACTCGGACCCAGCCTACTATCAACCCCAACCTGTATTATGTGGTAATAAACCTGTGTATAAACTTTTGTTTCATTTCGTTCAGTCAAACTAAAGTTATCGTCCATAAACCAATATCAACATGTCTTCTAAGCCGGAAAATGGATATAGCTCCGCCAAAAATGTCGGGCCAATCCCACTGTCAATCCCAGCCTGTATTATGTGGTTATAAACCTATGTATAACATTCTGTTTCATTTCGTTCAGTCAAACTAAAGTTATCGTCCGGAAACCATATTCGGGATGGACGTATGTACAGACGGGCGGACAAGGGTAACACGTAATGCGCCTAGCCAAATTGGCGGGAGGGGGGGGGGGGGGGGGCATAAAAATCGTATTTTACCATCTTTTCAGTCTTTACCTTCAAACATAGGATACGACCCCTCATTGGAACACGATCCAATGAAGGGTCATGCCATAAGTTATGTTTCTGAAGCAAAACATTTCATTGAAAGGTCATGTCATAAGTTATGTTTTTGAAGCAAAAAATTATTTTTTTTTTATATTTTCAATAAATTGTTTTGCCTCATCTGCTAACCGTTCCAAGTTAATGGTTAAGACAATCCACAGGAAACACTGGCAAACTTTCACTTCAGCTCATAGACTACCGGCTATATTGCTGTCGTCAGTAAACTGAGAATTTTCCAGGGCCTTTCAGGTTTTTTGCCCTTCACCTGGCAAAACACACTAAACCGCGCAACTCTAAGCACAGAAATTGAGGCTGCTCAAATTCTATTTTGTTGTTGCTCTTATTATACAGCTTAAAACCCCTCATCGCAACCAGTCCACTCCAACGAGGTTCATTATAACTGTTTTCAGACGTACATGCAAACTATAAAATTACCTTATTATTTATGAAAATAGTGTAAGTGCCGTCCTTTTATCGCATTAAATAAATAGTAAATTTATTTTTTTATTCATTTATTCATTTATTGGTGTTTAACGACGCTTTCGGCAGCCAGGGTCACCTCGAGTCGGACAGTTTTACGGGAGGAGGAGGCAAGAGTACACGGAGAGAACCACCGAGCAACGGCGAGCACCTGTCAGTCTCCCCAACGCACTAACTCCGCTTAGTTAGGTTTAAGATTGGTTGAAGGCAAGAGCACCATCGACGTGCAGTATGCCTTTGTAGACAACGCCACCGTACCCCCACGTTGACAGTCGGGATGAGGGGCCTTGACCAAGAACAGGGCTTAGGCTACATTTGGTTTTTGATATGAAACTAGGCTGGCGTAAACGTCATATACACTAGCAGTCTGCGTCTCTAAAATTGAAAAACGCTTGACAAACTTGATGAAAAACAGGTCGAGGGATGCATTCAAATGTGTATTGATACCAAAGCGTGGGAGTTACAAGAAGATCATTGAGGTAATTACAGTACCCAGTGGCAGATGTGACATCACGCACAAACGTGTATCTCCTCAACAAAAGTAAGAATTGAGAATAAATGAATAAAAATACAAACAAAAAAACGAAAGAACGATTATAAATAAATTCAATTAGTTCCGAAAGGTTCAAATCAATGGCGGATCCATGATTTAGAGTTTGGGGATGGCACATTCATGGGTAGCGGCGACTTGGATGCGAGCATATCATTCTGGTCGCCGGAAGCCCATTAAACCTTTACCCAACTTAGAGGCCAAAGCCGGCCAGCGCAGTTTTCATTATTTTTTCAATTTTGTCTCAAAAACATAGCTTATAATCCTCATTGGAACAGGCTCGTTCCATTGAGGAGTCATAATCTATGTTTTGGACGTAAAACACGAAAAAAATAAACAGTTATTCAAGAGTTTTCTTTGCGAATGTCGTTTGTCTTTCGTGTTAGATGAAGAGTTAATGACGGCGCATACAGCAGGAGGCACACGCAGAAATTATAGCTCTATGCATGGTATAGACCAACGGTATTATCCGCGATAACACTGGAATCCACTAACTGAATTATCGTTGGTACTACCTAGAGCTGAAACGGTTAACCGATTAATCGATTAATCAATGATCAACATCTTGATCGATCCAAAAAGTAATTGTTCGGTTAACCGCTACTTCTGAACTACTGTATTATATGGGTCAACAAAGAAACAAATTTGCTCCAAAACAGGCAAACATTGTCACACTGACTCACATGAATTCTTGTGAGACAGACTAAAGCATGCAAGTTACTTGCTGACATACTTGTATACTTGCATGATCATCACACTGTATCAGTAGCTGGAAATGGTCATTCTTAACCCTTTACCCATTGGGGTAGCAGACGATACTTGTAAAATAAATTCATGAATTACTCAAAATTTTCAATTTCTGTCTCAAAAACATAGCTTATAACCTCTCATGGGAACGAGCCCAACGAGCTCGTTCCAACGAGGGTCATAAGCTATGTTTTTGAGACAAAAATTGAAAACATAATAAATTGGAATGGAGATTTTTGTACATAGCATAGGCCTAGTCGGTTTTGTTTGTTACGTTGGGGAAAGGGTTCATGCTGTAAATCATCAACGGTATGACAATTATTAAGATATCTATTTCGACAAGTGATTAATCGGTTAACCAAGGTTAATCCACGTGATTAATCGATCAAGAAAACCCCTTAACCGTTTCAGCTCTAGTAGTACCGTATCCCTTGGTATCGGCGTTTATAAAAAAAATAATTAAGTTACCAAAAAAACGGGTGTAGTTGCACCGGTTGCGCCCGTGCGCCCTCATTCGAATTCACTCATGCAAATCATTCTATCACTTGGCCACCAATCCCTGCTGTCACAATTTGACGCAAGGATACATGTTTAATCTGATATAATGTACGCTTTGTTGTTTCAGGGCAACCAGAGTTTCCGTTCATTTTAGCAACTGAAACACCACACCGCCCATTCGTACAACACTCTACCATGTTATAACACAATGAGTGCCCTTTAAATTCTTTCACAAGAGTTTCGAAACCTTAACAATTCAAATGGGGCATAAAAATTCCATTCATTTTTCGAAGTCAAAATACAGAACTCCAGTTCTAAGAGTGCGCAAGGCAATGTGATTGATCAATTTAACACCAACAGACCACCAAGCAGGCCATGAAGCAACCAAATGAAATGATGACATCACTTATGTTACGGGTTAAACCTCCTGGAGTCAAGCCGGGCGATCACGAATTATAATCGGGCAAATGAAACTATTATACATCAGTTTGTACTGCTGCTGTCCTACAAATTACTCCATCAAGTTCTTTTACCATAGATCTATTTTTGAATGCTTTTATATAATGTGCTCGTACTTTCAAGCAACATCATTTAAGTGTGCGTGGCTTTGATAGAATATGTTTTTGTTAGTAAACAATAATCAATGACTGCTCATAGTATTTAACGTGAATGTTCACAAAATATATCATCACTCTTATGATTACGTTTTAATGTGTTATTTTTCTTAATACTTTCAGTTGCTGTTAAATAAAGAATAAAAGTATAGTGTTTTCAAGTAAAACATTCATTCTACGAGTTGGATTAAGAATGAAACCGACGAGCCTCTTGGGAGTCGGTTTCATTGTTAATCCTACGAGTAGAATAGATTTTTTACTTGAAAACACTATACGTTTATTTGGTTTATCCCATAAATCATTTACAGGGCAGTCGCGACGAAATCGTGCTGCCACTCGCTACAAAACACTGCGAGAAGTGAGGAGCACATTGGTTCAATTCGATCGACAAGCAAAACTGCCAAAAATAAACATGGCGCAGTGATACATTTCTGTCTAAAAATAATTCTCCTATAAACTTGAGCTAAAGTTGCAAGAATACTTTATTAAATGCACAATGTTTATCTTTCTTATTTTCGTTGTTTATTGTTGTTTTTTTCAACTTGAGTTTTATAAACAGAGCAGACGACACGTGCATTTGTTTAACGTAAAACAGGTCATGACAACACTAATGCGGTAGAGGTAGAGATCAACAAGTCCGTCTCCACTACAGGAATAAATTATTTCAGTGTTAAACCTACGGGGAAAGTTTATCACCCAACTAGCAGCTGCTACTAGGTGAATAAAGCAAATATTTATCCAAGACTTTCATTGTTCTAATAAACATCTATTTATGGGATAAATATCCTATTTTGTTGATGCAATTGTCTTGTTTTTGGTGTATTTGCTCATTAAGCTATTCTGTTCTATTCCAACAGTTAATAGGTCCATGTTGTGAAACTAACTCATCCAACCACGTCGATCACTTGATTTTGTTTCGATTGTGGTTTGACGCTACTTCCTTAACCCCTTCAACGCTGGGGCACTGGAAGGTGTCATTGCAGTCATTACCGTCAACGGCGAAATGGGCGAAATCAGCCTGGTTTGGTGAGAGGCTCAGTAATAATTTAACCCAACAGCTCTTACCGAACCTCGCTTCAGATTGTTTTCTCTTTACATCGTCTTCACGTCCACTACCAATGTTTTCTTCGCGCAAACATTTATGCACATCGGGTTGAAAGGTTAATCCTGACAGCAATATCTCAAACAACAAAGACTCTCTCCAACAACTAACATCAGTTCTCCAATATATTGGGTACACTGTTCTCATTTCGAAAAACAACTTATTACCTCTTATTGGAACTCACGAAGCTGTTTCAAAGGGACGTCATAAGCAAAGTTTTGAAATCAAAGATTATGTTTAATTAAACTCTGAACAATCTCGATTGGGACTAGCTGTAGGATTTATAGTAATACCCACCATGTCTAGAGGGGATCTTTCAAACAAAATGTTTCATTGACAATGAAAAAATACTGAAAATTGTTTTCAACAATATTTTACTTGAACGTTGTTTGAAGTCTAACAGGTTCTGTCCTGGGACGAGTTTAACGTAAATGCAGATGCTACATTTTCCACAGTGCTGTCTTATCCCTTTACCCAACATAACGGCAAAAACCAGCCAGCGCTATTCACAAAAATCGCCAATTAATTTTCATTATTATTGTTTTCATTTTTTGTTTATCTCAAAAACATAGGTTATGACCATTCTTTGGAACGAGCTCGTCGAGCTCGTTCCAAAGAGGGATCATAACCTATGTTTTTGGGACAGAAAATGAAAAAAAATTAGTTATTCAAGAATTTTATTTGCATGTGTCGTCTGCTTTTCATGTTAGGTAAAGGGTTAATTTAAATGTTTTGGCGTCATTATTTATTCTGAACAGGGATTTTAAAAATTTGCTCACGAGCACATAAAATTAATTGGTATGAAACACCATTAATTAGGACTCACAGAGCACATGCCAAATCACCTCCGCGTAAAACCATCTAAGTTTTTCAAAATGTTCTCTGGGGCAAGGCACTTTAACCCGGTTGCCTACATGGGGGCACGATGACGCCGTGTAGTAAGGCGCACTGCACGTCGATGGTGCACATGTCTTCAACCGCTGTAACCCTGACTGAACGGAGCTTGAACAGAGTTAGAATGTTGGGGAGTTGACAGTTGCTAGTCGATGCTCGGTGGTTCTCTCCAGGTACTCCGGCTTCCTCCACCCATAAAACTGCCACGGTCACGATTAGCCATTGTGCATAAGAGTGTGGCCTTAAAACCCCAATAAATAAATAAATCTGGGGCAGCGTTTGATTATATGAGCAGATAAGACAGATATGGGCTCTAAAATCGTTTATCATGTACTTCCCATAAAATAACATAAACTAGGTGAAATATTTTTGAGACAAAAGTCGTAATTTCACTTGTAAAAGCTTTTATGTGGCTTATTATGGCAGTGACAAGGAACTGGCTTGTTCTATTCCGACCAGCGGACGAGGTCACATTTGTGGACCAATCGAGCCGCGAACTGATGGAATGGCTTGTTTTAACAGCTTTATTTTCAATTATCTGCAGCCTGTGAATAATTTCGAATAAGATATGATGTGAGCAACTCGTTCAGGCTATACTGTCATAAAAAAATATGTTTATTATATACACCTGGAACTTAATTGAGCACCCTCTGTTTTTTCGCAGTTGGGTTAATAGAAACTGTCATTACTTTCATCTTATCTTTCAGATTGCCAAAAGTGATTGTTTGCGGAAAGAATAGTCTATTGACAAATGAAAAACAACACAATGATAAAAATATGCAGTATTTTAATGGCGATATTTACACATATATGTCACTAATGTTTTTGCTGGAAAAATGTTCTCTCAACAGGTATGGTGCTGGAACGGTCCATGATGAAACAATGCCGATAATGGATGACAAAAAATGTAACTTGTGATCTCCTGAACACAAAGGCAGTGTCTGACGTCAGTAGAGAGTGCATCCACCACATGTCCGGATGGCAGCCTGAACCCTCCTCCTAATGCTGCCAGTGAGCCTTCTGATACGGTCCAGAGGCAATTGCTGTCACATCTCATGCTATGCAGCTTCCAAATCGGTCAAATTCTGTACAGGCGGACCCCTTGCTTGCACACTACTTCCAAGAAAGTCCCAGATGTGTTCTAAGGGATTCAAATCGGGGCTCATTGCAGGTCAAGGTAGTGTTGTAAAAGCGTTGTGCTGAAGGAATTCCCTCACATCATGTGAACGGTGTGGCCTTGTATTGTTGCCCATGAATACAGGGCGAGTAACCAACTGGTGGTTGTCAAAATGAGGTACGACAACCGGATTGAGAATGTCCTGGATGTACTGATGACCACTGAGTTTCCCACGTACATTCACCATACCAAGTTTACAATCATGAAAGAGGCATCCCCAGATCATTACTGATCCTCCACCATAAGGAACATAAGGTCTGATGTTTCTGGGCACGTAAGCAGTATTTCTTTGCCTCTACACTCTAGTACGACCATCTGTGACATGAAGCACGAACCTCCACTCGTCTCACCAAACAGACTCTCCTCCACGTCCTGAGATTCCAATGTTGTCGTGCCATACACCATTCCAAACGTCGTCTTTGATATTGATCGGACAGAGCTGGACGCTTGATGGCCCTTCTGGACCTCATATCCAGTGCTTTGAGACGGTTTCGGACAGTTCTTTTGCACAAACGCCTGTTGGGGAGCCAAAGGCGTTTCAAAACCCCACTTGAAGCAAAGGGTTCACGCCTAACGATGCGAGCCAGACTTCGATCTTCCCGAGGAGAGGTCTTTTGAGGTTGTCCAGGCCGTGGTCGGTCCTTAACATCGTTGGTTTGTTGATGTTTTCATACAAGTCATGCTGATAACAGAATGACTATAGTCAAGTTGCCTTCCAATAGCTTTGAATGACATGCCTGTTGCATGCATGACAACGATTTGCCATCTTAGTGCCTCTGACAGTCTCCTCTTGCCATGTCAACATTTATTGATAAAAGAAGTGACAAATTTTCTTTTTCTTGTTTTGTACCCAGATATTGCATGTGGATGGTTGAGTGTTTTGTGACATTTGTGGGGAGGATGCTTCACGTGGACGAGGGGATGTGTTTGGGGTACGCTATCAACCAGAAACACCACGTGTCTTTAGATGAAATGTACTGCAAGACACAGTAATCATTAAAACATAATAATCTGTAACAAAAACTTCACTGTCCTGAAACATTTCAGGGGGTGCTTAATTAAATTCCAGATATATTTTTGGTTGCGGAAAGACACTATCACGTGTGAATATATTTCGTCACTTGAATGCAACAGCTTTGGCATTGCAGATGGCGCCTTGTAGCAATGTCGGGTTTTCTGGAATTTCGTCTGCATTAAAGCTTTTTAGTTACGGATTTAAGTTATTTTGCGTTGCTTTGATGTCTTACGCCTTTTTGACATGCTCTTTCACATACAACCGAAATCGGAAAGGCAATATTTTTTAAAGTTAGCGGCTTATGGCGCCTTTAATAGTTAGTTTAAAATAATTTAGGCATGACATTGGATGTTTTGAAAACGGCTTTTGTAGCTGATGAGACGAACTCGACGAGTTTATTACATTGTTAGATCATAAAGTATGTTCCATAAAATTAAAAAAAACGAAAGATAACAGCGTCCATATGGATTTTATAATATTATAAGTTATTGTGATGAATCGACGCTACCATGGTCTGGGGTTTAAAGCTCGAAGCAAATATTCGTGTCTCGGTTGAATATAAGCTTCGAGCCGTAAACCGCAGACCACGTTACCGTCAATGCATAACAATCTAATATATAAATGCGAATGTCTCTCTCTCACTCTCTCTCTCTCTCTCTCTATCTTTGTTCCGGGTGTGAACTACTCCGTTTCTCGACTGATCAATCTCAAATTTTCTACACGGGGGTAATTCGTCCCAGGCGAGTAACACGGGATGGGTGCCATGCCCGTGCGGGATGACCTTGACCTTGAAATTGATTAACTTGTCCTTTTATTTCGAAAACGGCTGGGCCAATCGAGCTAAAATTTCATATGTGCGGGTATAATGACCCATCGATCATTTTGACTTTATCGAGGTGTCCGTGCGGGGTGACCTTGACCTTGAAGTTGGTGACCTTGACCTTTTATTTCTAAAACGGCTGGGCCGATCGGTCTAAAATTTTTTTATGTGCGGGTATATTGACCCGTCGATCATTTTGACTTTATCGGGGTGCCCGCGTGGGGTGACCTTGACCTTGAAATTGGTGACATTGACCTTTTATTTAGAAAACGGCTGATATAACCATCTTCTCCCGTACAACGCCGGGTATCACCCGCTAGTAACTTATATGTTCCAATAAGACCCCACCCATAGCCCAAAACTCACATCGTGAAATGAGCAAAGAAACTTTTAACGATCACAAGTACAAGTTTAGTAAATACACCTCTCGTATATTCCACGACACCACTGGACAAATAATCAATGAATAATAAAAGCTGAGATCACTTCATCTTACGTCAAATCGTACACTGATTTGTAATTTATGAGACACTTCATTCGGAGAACATCGTCTGTTACATGTTTGAAAAATCTACAAAAACAAAGCGGTTTGCAAGTCACTCCGTTGACGGAATAATTACAAAAGGGGCAACGTCATTTCAAATATTTCGCGTGGTGACGTCAGGCGGTAACACATGGTACTGGAGCCATAAACATAGGAAAACCTCAACGCGCTCTCGTCCAATCCAAGGGCGGGAATTTTAGTCTTATTGTAACATAATTTAAGAAGTGGTTCGGTCAGATAACTATACCTGTTATGTTCATATAAAAAGCAGAATTTGTCAATTTGCTCGGGAAAGGGTACCTATGTAATCGATCCAGCTTTTAGAATTCATAACATTTTGCAAAATTGGACATGAGAGCTTTATTAATACGACAAGACAGAAATCCGCTAAAATTCCGATACTTTAAGGTAGAAATTTAAGAAAAAACTATTCCAACAACAAAACGTATAAAATTGAATGATAAATCGTTTATTTTTATAAAGTTGCTGGAAAGCGGTCTGGAATACCATTCATCTGCGACTTTCATGAAAACTTTCAACATTGCAGTGAAAGGCTGAATCAGCTGAACCCTCACATCCCTGCATAGTAATGAAGTTAATCGTGTCAACGTGAATGACGTACTATTTAACCCTTTACCCAACGAATCGGCCACATCCGCCCATGTAATATGCAAATTCAGCGGATGAAAAAATATTATTTTTTAAAAACATTCAACAAAACCTTATCCTGGGACCCCTCTTTGGAGCGAGGTCGTTCCAAAGAGGGGTCACATGATATGGTTTGGTCTGGAATACCATTCATCTGCGACTTTCATGAAAAGATTTCAACATTGCAGTGAAAAAGAGGTTGAATCAGCTGAACCCGCACATCCCTGTATAGTGATGAAGTTAATCGTGTCAGTTTGAGGGATTGCAGTGAAAAAGAGGTTGAATCAGCTGAACCCTCACATCCCTGCATAGTGATGACGAGCTCTTTCCAAAGAGGGGTCACATGATATGGTTTGGTCTGGAATACCATTCATCTGCGACTTTCATGAAAAACTTTCAACATTGCAGTGACAAGGAGGTTGAATCAGCTGAACCCTTACATCCCTGTACAGTGATGAAGTTAATCATGTCAGTTTGAGGGAATCGTTCAACGTGAATTACGTACTATTTAATCCTTTACCTGACGAAACGGCCACATCCGCCCGCGTAATGAAAAAATATTATTTTTCAAACAAATTCAACAAAACCTTATCCTGTGAACCCTCTTTGGAACGATCTCGTCGAGCTCGTTCCAATGAGGGATCACATGATATGGTTTGGTTGAAATGTTTTGAAAATTTAAAAAAAAAATATATTTAAAATAATACATTTTGATATCGTCTGTGTTGGCAGAAGGGTTAAAACCACAAATTAAAACAAGATTTTGTTTACATTGGCACGGCGGGGGTTCGAACCCACGCCGAGAGAGTTTCCGTCGGCACCAACCGCCTAGCGAAACTATACTGAACCACGCACACCACTCGGCCAGGTTCTGTCGGTGGCCGAGTGGTGTGTGTGGTTCAGTATATTTTCGCTAGGCGGCTGGGGTCTGTCGGTGGCCGATTGGTGTGCGTGGTTCAGTATAGTTTCGCTAGGCGGTTGGTGCCGAAGGAAACTCTCTCGGCGTGGGTTCGAACTCCCGCCATGCCAATGTAAACAAAACCAGCGTCCTTTCTTAATTCTATGGCATCCGAGAAATTTGAAAAAGACAAGTACTGTCGCTGATTTCTTCTGAGGTGCAGTTCGTAGAATTAAGTGCTTAGATGCAACTATCTGATGAATAAAACATGATTTTTTGTTATTATGTTTGGTAAATAATCGCATGTGCTACGAAATGAGACTGGTTCTATTCCTTATCAAGTAATGGGTGTCGAAATGTTCGGTAACGATAGCATTTTTTGAGATGAAATAATTCAATATGGACAGAAAAGGATCAATGTATCTTCCATTCCCTTATTAAAAAGTTTCACTGTAAACCATGGAACTGTCTCAAAACAGCACAGTTTTACAATGGTGTTTCGGGACAATAACATGGGTTGCATAGTGTACCATGCGTCTTTTTGTTGTAAGGGTGTGCTCACTTTGCGGTTGGGTTAATTCGACAACGGCGTTCATTTATATCACAAATATTCGGGCCTCTGTTACACCAATGACCACAAAGGACGACTCGCTACTGAATCTATATCACTGTATTTTGCACTAACCCACACCACGGCATGCAGTGAAACAGGCCTGGAAAGGATCCTCGTGTATCATGAATTTGCCAATCAGATAACGAGATATGTTGACTGTAGGGAATGATAATTCATCAGACGAACGGAGTTATGAATTAGAGACATTATTTGTATTAATGATGTCTATCGGCTTAGAACACATACATAAAAATAGATCATATCGACAAGAGGAATGTTCATACCGCAGTACTGCCAATCAGATCACCTGAATTTGTAGCTAAGAAAGAAACTACTATTAGACATATCGGGCTGCATCATGGTATAACTTGCCAATAGCTATTGTTTTTTTTAAAAAAAAAACAACATTTAACCCACTTCCTAAAAATAGGCCACTATTCTGAACTCATATATTATCAAACAAATTATGCAACAACTTCATTGTTTTAAAACAAAATATATTTAAGACCCCTCAGTTTGGCGAGCCGAGCTAGTTCGCTCCACAGAACAGGCATGCGCCTTACAGGAAAACCAAATAGTTCTCTCCTTTATTGAAAATATGATTGTTCTCGTAGCTGGGCCATAAACAATGACTTTAAACATGTTCAGGATGTATTCAGGGGTTCTTTGATGAAGAACAGTTCGTTAGTCAACAGCAAGTGTTTCATTTTGACACTATGTGGTATGCTTTTTATTAAAGGAACTGCCAAATATATTTTCTCGATTTTTCCTTGGGACGAGCTGTCAGTGCCTTTCAGTTTCGCTTCTTTATGTAAGAAAATGTGTACCATTACATCGTTGCCGGTGTAAAAGGAATGGAAGTCCGTAGGAACGTTAGTCCCTTTGGACTATTATTCCGCGGAATTATAGTCCTAGGTCTAACATTTCTAGGAATAGTAGTCCGCCGGACTACTATTCCTAGAAATGTTAGACCTAGGACTATAATTCCGCGGAATAATAGTCCAGAGGGACTAATTTTCCTACGGACTTCCATTCCTTTTACACCGGTACCTGAGCGTATGCACCCTGAATGCCCACTTGGTTAGATTCGGTGATGTGCTTGTACAAGGACCGAGGTTCAACCAGACTCACTAGCCCGCGAGGGCTCATGTACCTTAGGCTGCGATATGCATGCTTCATCACTGATCAATGCCATAATCTTTAAAGTCCTTTTGAAAGCAGAAGACAGCTCATATAAGCCTATGGCTTTCTATCGAATCCTAGTTTACTTATCAACCCGATTATCACTGTTGCTGTTATATCTAGTACTTCTAGATAAATCATTTTATTGTTCTATTATACTGCTATGTAATGTATACATATAACACAATCTTGAATAAATATTGTTTAAACTAAATATATTTTCACAGAACTAAAAGTAATAAGCTCTCAAGGAAATAGTCTAATTCAGTAAGACATTCGACTCTGTTATGCCTAGAATCAGTATTGTCCTCAAATGGGTCATTGCCAATGTTTAGATTCACTCGTCTGCAATATTTAAGTGGCGGGAAAAGCGAGCCAACTTTTCTGCTTTCAGAGGAATGAAAACAGAAATTTTGAATTGTAGAATAAAGGTGCAAAAATTAACTGTATTTACTGCCTTTTGATATTTGACTTTGTCTAATACAGTACAGTCACCGCGGATTGGTCGTAATCCACACATGGGCAGTGATGTCCACGCAGGTGTGTACCAGGTAATAAAAATCATCACCAGCAAAAGTTTAATTAATGAAGCACCGGGTTGTACCCGGTGCTTCATTAATTACATTTTTGATGATTATTTCTATAATTAGTGTTTGAAATCTAATATTATAGCGTCCGTGGAAATATTACCCACCCATCGAAAGTGACCAGTCCACGGCAGACATACTGCAACACTATTTGAACCTCAAAACAGCACGTTATGAAACACTTGGAAATCTAGGAAAATGGTACTAAGCCTCTCTTCTTCTCAAGTTATTGGTGGGACCCGTCTTCTCGCGAAGACAGTCGTTTTTGTTTTTCGACACTACTTGATCTGGCATTTAATACCAAGGCTTTTAACCAAGAAAATACTGTACTGCATAAACACACACCCAACAGTTTTGGGTTTTTTATATAAATTCCTTTCTTACCGTAAAGTGTGTAACAAAGATACATAATTGTGTAAAATTTATGACACAACTTAAAAGAAATAAAGATGTAAATTAGATAAGTCATATAAAATGAAGTATGATATGCTGTAAAAGAAGTTTATAGTTGAGATAAAGTCAAGATAAAGTAATTGGATTGTTATGTTGGCTATTGTTAAACACATTATGAGTAGGTTTATGATTAGGTGTGTAATGAAGACAGGAAATTACTTCACTGATGACTTCGGCAAGTGCATCCAGTTAAAATATCGATACTTGTAAACAAAAATTCTATGTTTGCAGTATTTTCATTCCAGCCTAATCTTCCCGCTATTCTTACATCACAATCCAGATATGTACCGCAAAAAGCATAACTTGAAAGTATAACAATTACTATATCTTCGACAAGAAGTAAAATTTTAAAGCATCACTTTTACTCACTTTTCTTTGTGATTTTTTGTGCTCATATTGCACGAGAGAGAGAGAGAGAGAGAGAGAGAGAGAGAGAGAGAGAGAGAGAGAGAGAGATGTTTATCTTGGAAGTCAGGGTGTGCGTAATGAGCCAACGAGCTTCGACAAGGCAAGGTTCTTCAGGGTATTCAAACTTAATCATTTTTCGGACACGAATAGACAAAATTAATACGTTAACCCTTTACCTAACATGAACAGCAGACGACACTTGCAAACAAAATTCTTGAATAACTATTTTGTTCATTTTTTTGTATCAAAAACATAGGTTATGACCCTTCACTAGAGCGAGCTGGTTCCAAAGAGGGGTCATAACCTACGTTTTTGAGACAAAAAAATGAAAAAAATAATGAAAATTAATTGGCTATTTTTGTCAATAGCGCTGGTCGATTTTGGCCGTTAAAATGGGTGAAGGGTTAAACCCAATGCAGGTAAACTTTCGCTTGAAAGAAAGGTCGGGCACTGACTTTGAATGGTATGTCATTAACGACAAGGCGGAAACGACAAAAGACGATAGCGACATTTCGTCCTGTTACAGTTAACAATGGTGGATGTACTAAATATCACCATTCATGGGAAAAGATTGCTCTGAATTGTATAAAAAAAGTTCAAATGACTACGAGAGGAAATTCAAACGAATGTACAAATAAGTTGTCTAAGGAAGCTAAATATCGGCACACAAAAGAATCACGTTATTTGTGATGGCGGTTGGAAAACGTTATTTATTTATTTATTTATTTATTTATTTATTTATTTATTTATTTATTTATTTATTTGTGTTTAAGGTCACATGTTTCTGCACAATAGCTAATCGTGACCGCACCAAGGAGATAAAGTTTAGTCAATCGTTGATATCCAATGTTGCCCATTTTAGATGACTTCCACCCAAAACATTGGTGACTGGGTTCTATTTTACCAGTAAAACAGAGTCTGTTTACCACAGTAAACAAGCATTGTGTCACTTCACGAAGCTCTCATGGAAGTGGAAAACGTTGTCAGTGAACGAATGGTCGGGTAATGCAGTGTGTAGAGTAAGACGGTTAAAATATGGAGTCCAAGAAATGTTGGTATAATTGGCATTTTGTGTTTCACTTCACACTAGATACTTTTGTTGGACTTTGTGTGTCAAGTTTATCTTTTCACTCTATTGTCCTTAATTATTTTGAATATAATGAAACAAACTGATTTTATAGTCACCTCTAACAGGGATGAACAGCTAAAATGAAAACCTGAAAGCATTAGTTATATCACTGTTCCAAAGAATCGGCCGTATTCGCCTGCGCAATTTACAAATTTGTTCCAATGAGGGGTCACGTGATATGATTTTGTTGAAATGTTTTGAAAAAATTGAAAAAAATAATTAAAATAAATTTTTATTTTATTTTTTATCGTGTGCGTTGGGTAAATGATTAACGTTTGTCCTCTCAGAAAATAAAACTGTGCCGTTAACCGATCACACGATTCGGTTTCATTTTTCTTAAAAAGATACAAAAAATCTGAAGTGATTACTACAGATGTCCAAATTTTCAAAAACAATCAAAATCCAAACCAGTTCTCACACAATGCAATTGCCAAAATGTTGAGCTATTCAGTTCTCTCATTTTAAGTGTACCGAATTGTAGAATGGAGATATGCTACTCATCTGTGCACAACCGCGGTCCTCGAACGCCCACTGGCCACATAGAGAAAGGCATCCCAGCTTCCGACATCATGAGAGGGGCATTTGTTCATATAAATAGACTATGCTAAACGAAACCCATTATCTCGACGGTGTTCAGTTTTCCGACGCCTTGCAATCGCCAATTACTTTTTGAAGAATACTGTATGATGTCTGTGAAAAACAAATATGATGTGGATTTATACCGTGACTACCTATTCTACAATATATAAAAAAGCTTAAAGATAAATTTTAGCTTTACACACCAACCGTGGTGAACACGCCAGCAATGGGATTTCGGTAGTTAAAATTTACACCTACAGTGGAACTACATCCAAGTTGACCTTTGGTGACATCACCTGGAATGCAAACTTGTCTAAATTTATCACTCGTCGCCTCGTGAAGAGTGAAATAAAACCGGCAATTATTTATTACGTTTTTAAATAAGTTTACCTCATAAGATATCAAAAAATAATAAAGCATCCGTATCTCGAAATAGTTGGTTCATATGTTATAAAACTGAAAAAGGCCCCGTAATTTGCACGTTTCGTTTTCTATTTCGTTTCGGCGATAAAATTGCCAGCGGAAGTACCGCCCACAGGTGCTCATGTAAACAAAAACAGATTCGCACGTATGTATGTCTGCTGCTTAGTAAAATCGAGAAAAAATAATAGCGACTCTTATTAATCTGACGATCATGGTATAAATAAAATATACCCAAAGTAGCTCGGTGTACCAAATCTTCACCACTCGTGGTGAACATTTGGTAGACCAAGCTACTATGGGTATATTCAAAATTTCTAGACTACGCAACTACTCATAGACAATTTTAATTCTTATTGACGAAATACATGTGTTAATATTGGAAAGTTGATAGAGTGTTAACTTTTGTTGCCAGGTAAACGCGATGACGTTTGAGAAATATCAGTGAGTTATATACCGCTTCCACGTCATGAAACGTCATAACAGACGTGACAACCGTTACGTTTTCGCAGTTCCTCATTCGACATTCGTTATCAACCGATTTTATCTGTTTGTAACGAATGTCAAAAAATAAGGAACTGGGAATAAATAACGGATGTCACGTCCCCGTCACCGGGGGAGGAGTTACAGTCATGGAGTGACAATTGGTATGTCGAGTCAAGATGTCTCGAATAGATGCTTCGATTTTATCGGTTGATAACAATTGTTGAATAAGTAACTGGGAATAAGTAACGGTTGTCACGTCCCTAACATCACCCGTGGGAGGATTTACAGCCGTGGAGTGACTTATGACCAAATTGATGGTGTAGATTCAGTTGCGACGTTTCCGGTAATCCATTTGTATTGAGATGTGTGGTGTACACTGACAATACATTATGCAAACATTGTAAAAATGACAACCTGACTTGAAGAGAACATTGCGGAGTGTCTCTCCAAGGTACCATTGTCTTCCAAGGCGTTAGCCTAGGGAGACAACGGTTTCAAGCGGAGACATTCCGAAATGTTTCCACTCAAGCCAGCTCATCATTATTTTTATTATAACGAATAAACACGCTTTTTGCCACAATATTCAAATCGAATTTGGTTTAAGAGTTTAAAGTATAGCTGGGTGGTTTTAATTTTTCAGATTCGGTTCCGTTTCGGTTCGGTTTCAGCGGAAAAAAAACGGTTTCGGTTCGGTTTTTCTATGTGTAAGGATCATGAACGTATAGTAAACAACACTTCGGACTCCTTAACTTACAAAAACAAACGGCAATAGTCTGTGTTACACCACTCACCACAAAAGGCACTGTCTGTAAATACCTCCATTGGGTTCAGCCCAACTTCCCTTTGATTATTGTTAGATATTCTAGGTGATCAGTTGCTAAGCCTATTGAGACAGAGCCCCACCCCCTCCCTCCCACAAAAATTAGGGTAACAAATGAATATATAGAATAAATATGTACTAGGATCGGTAATCAGATTTAAAGCATGAATAGGATAAGGGTTTTAACCACTCGGCTTGTTAAAACCCTTATTCTACGAGTGGTTTAAATCTGATTACCGGCCCTAGTACTTATTTGTTTTATTTATACCTGCTCTTAATAAATAATCGACTTTGTCACTTAAAATAGAGAAAATTAGCAGACGAGGGAACACATGGGTTTGTCTTCTTTACATCTGCGCCGATGGGCAGTACTTCCGACTCCACGTAAATACTTGATTGAGAGCTCGACACATCGTCAAAGTTGATTGAATATCTTGCTTTTTCAGTCAAAATATTATAAACAATTCTTAAATTTTATTTCAAATATTTAACTGAGGGCATTTTAAATTTAAGAAGTCCCTGTACGCAGTAGATAGTACCGCAAAACGTCGTATGTTTGAAAGAAACATTGCGAAGTGTGAATGTATCGAAGTCAGCAAACTGGGTATGTCAATGGTTAAGTTGGATGTAGTTGTAAATTTTTGTAATGGAGTTCCCATTAACCGCAACAGAAGTTTTACACCGCTAGTGTGGTTAAAAGCTAAAATTTAACATACGGGCTTTTCTCGGGTATATGTGCGCATGTATAAATTTTATCTAATCGATATCGTGTTCTGGTTCATACAGAAGTCATCAACCATCATGCATGCATTCGCACCTCTGACTACAGAGTGTAAACATCATCTGAACAATCACAAAGCAATCACGGTGGCTAATGTGGACGTTCCAATTAACCTCCAGAAAGCTTTGTCAGCTCTGGGCGTCTCTTGTCCTCTCAACTGGACTCTCCAGACGAGAAGCAAGAGCGTCCACCTGACGCTGGAGTTTGATGCAGAGAGGTAGCACATTTTGTGAGAGGAACTCCTCTCACACTGGTCCTCACCCGAAGAAGCCTGGACCTGACCCTGAAAAGAAGAAGAAGAAGAAGAGCCCATCAACCAGGCGCCGTGATGCCCGGCGGCTGGAAAAGTTCTTGAAAAGGAAGAAGGAAGAGAAGGCGGAAGAGAAGACAGAGGAGGTCACTACCATTTGCCCACCTCCAACTCCTGTGACTCCCATCCATACCCCAGCTGCCTCTCCTCTGATCGGTAGCCTGGAGGATGGCGATGTCATCAGTGAAGCGGAGGCGGAAATGGAAACTGGCTCTCCGAAGTCTTCTACTCCAATTTCTCCCCTCCCTCCCTCCGGATCAGGACCTGGCACGTGAACTAGCGGACATGATGGCAGATCTGAGAAGTATAAGGCAAGAGATCAGAAATACCACCAAGGAATCATCTGACAACGACAACCATGTGAAGGCACTCCTGGAACAATGCAGCAGCCACAGCACTCCTGAAGCAGCCAGGACTCGACCATTCCATCCAAGTCAGTCCTCCAAGAACATCAACAGCCCGACAACACCAACAACCACTACAGTCTCTCCATCACAGCCACCAAAAAAAAGAAAAATAAGCGGCACAAACGCCGCTAAAACAGTCAAAGAGTGTCGAAAAGGGCTTGCCCCACACCGTTCCTGCGCGCCTTCGGCGCGCAAAAACCATTTCATTTCATTCATGTTCCCATTATCATATTTTCTCCCTTATTGACTCGCCCTATGGATGCGAACACGACGTAGTCACCCCTTTGCCTGGTAAATTAAGTGACGAGAGTCCACAGGTGCCACTAGTTCAATTCACTCACAGCGAGGTACTTTGATCAGTTTATGCACAAACACAGTAAAACTGTTTGGTCGGTCTTTGATGTGTCTTTTGGGTCGGTTTTCCGGCTTGCCGCAAAAACCGGGGCCGAACCGGAAAAGCGAAAAAACCGCCCAGCTCTAATTTAAACAAATGGTATTTAACTAACAACTATTTAACCCTTTACTTAACACGAAAGGCAGACGACACTTGCAAGTAAAATTCACGAATAACTATTTGTTTTAATGTTTTGCGTCAAAAACATAGCTTGTGACCCCTAATTGGAACGAGATCGTTGAGCTCGTTCTAATGAGGGCTCATAAGCTGTGTTTTTGAGACAAATGTGAAAAAATAATGAAAATTGGATGGTGATTTTTGTGGATAGTGCTGTCCGGGTTCGGCCATTACCTTGGGTAAAGGGTTAATTCATGTTCCAAGAAGATAATGCATGTGCAGTACCCTAAGGATCACAAAGCAGTCAGTACGTCTTCGTGCGGCTCCGTAGACATCTTCGGGGTGTCTCGGGCACCGCGGGTAACATTGCAACAAATGGTGCCGGCAATGTCACGCGGGAGAAGAATATTGGGAAATTACTGTTATGTTGTTCCATAATACTATTTGAACAAATGAAATATTCAAAATGTTAAAGTTGGTGCTGAATCAGTAAAAATAGGCTACCAGAAAGAATTTTTTTCTTGTGCCTTTTTTCTGCTGAGATGGCACTACCCTTTCATATTGTCTCTTGAAAATGCGTCTAAAAGGTTTCTCTTAAAACGCCAGAACCGAGAGCAAATTATTGAGAGTGACGACAGGCGGTAATGGGAGCTTTTTAAAAGCCGTTTTAGTGGAATTAGATGTGTTATCGGCTAATTTAGACCTTGTTTTGAACGTTTATAATTCTTCAAAGCAATTCAAATTCGAAACAAATTTTTTAATCCGAATAGTTTCAAGGCAAAAACGTTTGAATCTTGCACAAATCTTGTACTTGTAATAAGCGGAAATGTTTACTGGTGTGGGAGATCTGCTATTATCTGAAGTTACGCTCAGTTAACTGGATTTAGAATTAAATGCAAAAGGATGAGTCTCACAATACTGTGATCACAAAAGCGGACAGAGAATTTCGACCGAATCGCGATTGAGTCGTGATCTTGTGGAAATTCTCTGTTCGCTTTCCTCACCTGTCAAAAAAGAGATGTTGTTCTCTCTTGCTGTTCTTTATTCAGTCTTGATATCTCAGTGTTTTCTTCACCAAATCTCTATCCTCCGGTATGAGTGTGTCGCGACTTTATCTGATTTGATCGCGACAGACTGACCACTTTTTTGATCCCAGTACTGTACATGTTTCCAATCCGTATGTGATATTTTAAATATTATTACACATCCATTCAACTTTGAACCCTTGTATTAAATGGAATAACCGCTATGACATAAATGATTCTGTATTCAATGGGTGATGAACGAGCCGGAACTTTTTTCCCAGCACCGTTCATACTAGTTCCTTCCCATCGAGTCATTAGTTACGCTTCGAAAAGTTTCCAAATTTCGTTATACAATTATCGACAGTGTGTCGCATAGTGTGAAAATGAAAACGACCAAAGCAAAATAAAGTCGGTTCACAAACAATTAGTTAACCAAAAATGAGATAATATTTAAAAAAAAAAAACCCAACCATTTCCAACCAGAACATTAACCCAGTCCCGTGGCCGTCTCGTTTTGTGGATCTTTTATATCTAAATTGGTCAACTTTATTTCGGTAAATCTTCGTACATCTTGACATGCTTCGAACTTCTTTTAAAAATGTTTCTCCCAGCTGTTTTGCAAATCTGCACAAATTTGTACTTATATTTTTACTAACAGTAATGGCCACCAAATGGTAAGGCGTGAATGGGCACCAGCCGGAGAGACACAGCGATAGGAATTTCAACAAACACTGGTTCCGAAAAGGTTGTTTTGATTTTTTTATCGATCCATTTGATCAGCACAGATTCAGTCGAAACAAACAGACTCTTCACCTTTGGGTTTAAACATCGGAATTAAAATTTGTTTATGTAAATGAATTTTAATGCATGGGTTGTGTAATAAACACAGAATACGGCTCTCGCGAAATATGACTACGCCATTCCAACGACTTATGTAAAACACCCACCGATTCAAACACTCATCGCGTTCTGTCTATTTATGCACGTTCCAGTTATTTTTTTCCACAAGGACACCAAATACTACTGGGGGGGGGGAGGGGGGTAGGGGGGGGGGGGTACGGATGAGGCGTCATTCATTTTAAGAATTAAATATTTTTCTAACTTATACAATGCTTTCCAGAAAATATCTTCTCAGTATCAGCAATATATCAGAGGATACCCCATAGTTGATTAGACACCGATAAGAATTATTTCAGACAAACAGGATGGTGTGGTGGCGATCCACTGCTGGGTGCACCCGACGGCACCACTTGTATACAAGCACAGAGTCCAGGAGATATGGCACCGTCCGCAATAACAATGGGCGTGTTAACATGGGTAATACTATCCCCAAAACATACAGCGAAAACCCCTGTGCTGGTCTTCCTTGCGCTTTTATAACTTGGCTTTCCTTTTTCAACATATGAAGGAGTCTGTACAAAACTGCGGAAATATTTTACCTGGAGACATTGTGGTCATCTGAAATGCATAGAAAACAACCGAGGGCCACGCTGGTTTTGGATTTTCCAAAATTTTCTCCGGTGTGGCCGCCATACCCCGAGAATGGAATACCTTCTTCCGTGCTCTGCCCAACTCGCCGCGACGCGCATCATGACCCAGATTAACTCTTCACCCAACGTATCAGCTGAAACCGGCCAGCACTATTCACAAAAATCGCTAATTAATTTTCATTATTTTTTCATTTTTTGTCTCAAAAATATAGGTTATGACCCCTCTTTGGAACGAACTCGTCAAGCTCGTTCCAATGAGGGGTCATAACCTATGTTTTTGAGGCAAAACATGTAAAAAATTAGTTATTCAAGAATATTTTTTACAAGTGTCGTCTGCTTTTCATATTAGGTAAAGGGTTAAAATGTGGCGACCCACAAAACCGCGGATCCTGAATCCGCATCTGAAAAACACCTTGAGCGCTTCCGGCGCGTGAACTATTCTTCACCAAGGACCACTATTTTAGCACAGTCAACTCCAAATCGTGCAATATTTATAGTGTATTATATAAGTATTCTGCAAGAATGTTATTGAGTCCGCTTTCCGAGAATACGAAGTGGACGGGTAAATTTATTAATAAAGCATGCAAGTTTTATCCTGAAAATAGATGCTAGAAGCTGAAACGCAAGGTGCGAGTCTAATCTTGTCATTGATTCTCTCAGAACACTGTTTCCTGTTAAGTTACAGTAGTGCCAACGTGGACTGGTCGTAATCCACGCATGGGCAGTGATGTAAAAAATCATCAGCAGCAAAATTTTAATTAATGAAGCACCGGGTTTTGCCCGGTGCTTCATTAACTAAATTTTTGAAAATTATTCCTATAATTAGTGTTTGGAATCTTATATTATTGCGTCCGTGGAAATATCGCCCACCCGTGGAAAGTGACCAGTCCACAGTGGCCGCCCGTATTTATTTATTTATTTTTTGGGGTTTAGCGACACTTTCGACAGCCAGGATCACTTGTGTCGGACAGTTTTATGGATGAAGGAAGCAGGAGTACCCGCAGAGAACCACCGAGCAACGGCGAGCAACTGTCAGACTCCCCAACGTACTAAGACCACACAGGCAGGGTTAGCATTGGCTGAAGACAAGTACACCATCGACGTGCAGTACGCCATAGTACACAACGCCACCGTGCCCCCACGTGGGCAATTGGGATTAAGTGTCTAGCCCAAGAACACAACGAGGCTGACGCAGGTGGGATTCGAACCGAGGACCTCTATGCTTGCAGTCCGCATCTCTGCCTACTGGACCACCGCGCGCCAGACGGCGGCCGTACTGTAACCTTTGAATAACTTGTGACAGACACAGACATAAAAAATCACTTCACAACCGCTTTACAATATCTTCAGACAAAATGCAGTGATGTCTTCAAAGCATGACGATTAAAAGGAAAAGTCAAGATGTCTCGAATAATACTCATTTGTTTCTACTGGCACAACACAAAAAGTATATTGTGACGCGTCAACATCTTTACAAGACCCGGTTCAAAGTAAAACATTAAGTGGTTTAAGGCAGCAATTTGTATATTCAAGTCAAGAGGCGTATGAAAACCCATTGAATGTGTTTTGAATAAACACCTTTCCTTTTTTTGATGTAAAGCTGATTAGATACAAAGACATTAGGTCGTTTAAAAACGCTATTTAATTCCAAGAAGCCTGGAAGAAATGAGCGTGAATTTACTGAATTTAAAATCATCTTAACTCAAGTCTTAACAGTTTCTAGTTATTTGCCGCCTGTCTTTTCGAGCAGACTGAACTAAACTAGAAACAACAGTTCAGGTTGTACAAAATTTCTCTTTTCCAATCACATGAACTGCCAAAGTGCAAGTACAAGGTTTATTCGGAAGCGAAGTGAGTTGACTTCTGGACTTTATGACGGATGAATCGGGAAGTGTGTGTGTGCGGGGGGGGGGGGGGGGGGGGGGTTCGGGGGCGGGGGGGGGGGGGGTAATGGGCGTGGGAAACAGAGGCACATTTCTTCTCTTCGCAGACATGCGATAAGATCACACAACGAGCTGGAAACTTTGATAACATGCAAAATTCTCAATACACAGTTGTCACTGCATACATTAGTATACATGGACGTAGGAATCGGGGGGGGGGGGGGGTGGGTGGGCACAGGCGATACTTGCCACCTCAAAAAGAAGCAGAAATAATAACTGAGAGAGAGAAAGAGAGAGAGAGAGAGAGAGAGAGAGAGAGAGAGAGAGAGAGAGAGACGGGCGGACAGACAGACAGACAGACAGACAGACAGACAGACAGACAGACAGACAGACAGACGGACGGACGGATGGACAGAAGGACGGCCAAACGGACGTAGTTCTAGTAGCCTTTACTTTGAAAGATGGTTAAAGTAGAATAAATGGACTGAATCGGATGAAGGTAGAAGACACTGGCGTACGGGAATTAAATTTGTTAACATGTAATTAATGTACAGGGGTGTGAAAAGCATTTCGAACTTGGGGGTATAGTTGGGTGGCTTTAATTTTTCAGATTCGGTTGGGTTTCAGGAAAAAAAACTCGGTTTCGGTTCGGTTTTTTTATGTGTTAGGAACACGAATATACAGTAAACAACACTTCGGATTCCTGAACTGGGAAAACAAACTGCAATAGTTTGTGCGAAGAAAGTGTGACGTGAACACGACGTATTCATCCCTTTGCCTGATTGACCAAGTGACGAGAGTCCATAGGGGCCACTAGTCCATTCGCTCACAGTAAGGTAGTTTGATAAGTTTATGCACAAACACCGTAAAACCGTTTGGTCGTTTTTTTTGTTGTTCTTGCGGTTTGCTTTTCCGGTTTGCCGCAACAACCGGAACAAACCGGAAAACCGAAAAAAACTCCCAGCTCTGCTTGGGTTCATGGCATTGAAAGGAACCCAAATACAACAGTTGCGGATAGTGTTCCTTAGTGGCATATAGAAATACAATACACAAAATTAAGTTTGGGACTAACGCACATGCAGCAACATTGAGGAAAAATGTACATTTATGGCTCCATATTTGTCTAAATTCCCAACCTGGTCGAAACAGTGGTTCGACTCAGTAAGGAAAATTTGCTGAGGAAATTTGTTAAATATATGCATTTTTCTTGATGTTAAAAATCGAATAAGAGAACAATCAAACAAGAGAATCTTCAGTCACATATTAAGAGAAAAGTGGCTGTGCCCCCGTCCCGGCAGTTCTTAATAAGAGGGCATTAGTGGGTTGACCTAACCTCTCCGTCCGTCCGTCCGTCCGTCAGACAGTCAGTCCCTCTGCCTGTCTGTCCGAATGTCTGTCCGTAAACGATTGGTTTACGACCGATAACTCCAGTTTTGATTATTTGATCTCAACCAAATTTGGTACGTGTATTGCCCAGCTAGTTATACAGGCCAAGTTCGAATATGGTTTCCGTCCAATTATTGTTGCATGAGTTACGACCCTTTTTCGACTTAGAATTCGACCATCTATCAATATTTTTGGTTTCCGATCGATAACTCCAGTTTGGATTATTTGATCTCAACCAAAGTAGGTATGTGTATTTTCCAGCTAATAATACTGACCAAGTTTGAATATGGATTTAGTCCAATTATTTTGACATGAGTTACGTCCATTCTTCGACTTAGAACGGGCGTATTTAGTCACGCATGGTGCAACTCTTGTTTTCTGTGTAGAATAGAAACTTTCAAATTACTGTAAAAACACATTTTCTAAACAAGGAGCCAAAGTGGACGCGTAATGAGTGTTGGGAGGTGTGATACTGCTAGATATTGTTAACCCTTTACCGAACGCAGACGATATCAAAATTTATTATTTTAAATATAATTTTTTTAAATTTTTCAAAAAATTTCAACAAAACCATATCATGTGACCCCTCATTGGAACGAGCTCAATTTTTTCAACTGCTCAATTTGCATATTACGCGGGCGGATGCGGGCCATTCGTTAGGTAAAGGGTTAATGGCGGATTATCTGTGAAGTGGTTGCTTCTAATTAGCCTGCCATAAAACAACAGACAGTTTATTATATGTAACAAATGGAAAATTATCTTTATTTTCTACTGAGGTCATAGGAGTTTTCTCAACAAAATTACTTATTTCTTAATTGGACCTTTCTAATCCGCCAAGTAATTTCAAGGGAGGTAACTTTATCGAAATCCCATTTGCATGACGAGATAAGTCGGGGAGGGAGCCACAAACGTACATTTTCCTCAATTTTGCTGCATATATGTTTGTCCCAAAGTTAGCTTTGTGTATTGTATCCCTACCATACCACTAAGGTACACGATCAGCCACTGATGAATAGGTACCATTCTATGACTATACCGTTAAGTGGCGCGCCATGGCTGAAACTTTTCGTGATTGGAAGAGGTTTACAGGAAGGTTAGCGCCCCTTAATTTTTTAGGGGCATGGGAGTTTCATATAAAAATTATAATTTCGAATTGGCGAATTTGTATCATCGATGTGCGCATCACTTTTCCATTTTTTCCCCAATCAGTTTGACTGTTTGGCTGTTATTCTCTGTTGAAACCCATTTAAAAAATAAGAAAATGGCGTTTTGTGCGTGTTCACTATCTTTTGATGTTGTGCACCTTTTTGTGTTCATAATATCATCAGTATGCGCATCGTGATATATAATACAGATACTGTACTTCCTATTAATATAAAAGTCCAGGAGGTGAGATCTGGTAATTCTTTTCTTGGGAAGAATTCAAACTTGCAAATTCCTGCAAAAACACATTCGTTAACAAAGAGCCGAAGTTGACACTTACTTAATGTTGGTAGGTGTGATATTGATGAATGGCAAATGTTTCCTTTTATAACTTTTAGTAAACGAAAACAACAGACAGTTCCGAGAGCTTTCTGTTGTTTTCGTTTATTAAAAGCAACAAAATGAAACTTGGCTTTATTTCCGTCTGATGTCATAGATGTTTTTTCAACAATTACTTGCTTTTTAATTGGACCATCCTCGCTCGTCTAATAATTTCAATGGATATAACTTTATCAAAAGTCGATTTTCATGACGATTTTAGTCGGTGATGTATATTTATTCACCCGCCCCACCACACACGCAGTTTCAATAGAATTTTTTGCCTTCATCACGACACGCCAGTTAAGGAAACTGTATTTCTTTGGATATATGTTTCAAAATTCCTACAACAGGACCGGACAATGGTGGGCCCTTAACGCGCCGACACAATGGTGGTAATGATACTGTCCTTATTATCTTGATAGAAAACAATAAAAGAAAATATACCTTGATAGAAAGATTACGCACCTTCTCATAGTTGTTCTTCTGGAAACCAACTAAGTTCACAAACATGGAGTTGAACATGAAAAACGTGATTTTTTAATTGCTGGAAAGGTCGATATTGGTATCGATATTCATTTACATATAGATTATTTCGATATATCGATAAATAAATCGAAACTTTTGCACCGCATATGTCTAAAAAATTAAGTTCTACCCGCTGAAACTATACCCTGAATCATCGACCCTATATGGCACCCGATTATTTTACCCTGCGAACTCATAACATACAACTGTTTATCTAGCGTCAACATGCTATGAGTCTAACACCTGCAAACCCAAGTTCTAGTTTACCAACCGCGATATAAAACACAGCAGATGCTCCGACACCGGATAATAGTAAACAGAGTCTTAACATCTGAGCAGTCGTTCTAGTCGTGTCGTCTGCCTCAACAGGCAGACGACACTAAACAAGAAACACCTGCTATGGTATAAGTCTAGAGCAGAATATGATGTTCAATAGAGTCTACCCTGTCCCTCAAAACCCAAATCACCCCACCCCCACCCAAAACCCACACACCAGCAACACAAAAACATCACGCTAATGCAGTTAGCCAAGCACAGTGAATGGACGGCGATGTGTATTTAATCAATTAAATCATTGATATATCCACAAAGACACAATAAATTGTCAATCTACGTACAGAAAACTGGTACACTCAACATATTTGCCCAAGAAAAACCATAGATAACCCTAATAATTTTTATTTTTTTTTTATATGGATTGGAGGGAACTATGAAACCTCCTGTCCGAAGCAAGGCCAGGCGGAACCATGGAAGCGCGGACACTCGCTTATTTTTCTTCTTTTATTTAGGTGTTTGTTTTAAGTATATGCAAACTTTAACCATTCCAAACTAAAAAAGAAAACACCAAAAACAATGGCGTAATGTTTAATCGTAACAGAGCGAAAGCCAGAATGACTGACCAATTCTGCGTCACACGACGCGCGGACTACCCGCACAATAACATACAGTGAACAGCACACTGTCAACGAATAGCGTAGAAAAAACTACGGAAACCAGTAAAGGTAAAACGAAACATCGAAGACAACATTTTTCGGCTATACGTCGAACCGCCGAAAAATACTTTTCTCGCAGATTCCAAGGTTTCCTGAGTTAATGTTAAGATCTCTATAATAGTTTATTATATATCAGTGTTACTTGGTACCTTTAACCCTTTCAACACTGGTGGTATCTTCCATGACAGTTAAATGTCAGACATTGGAAAAGTCCATATCCATTAATTGGGGGTAGAGCAATTAATATTTTCAACGTGCAGCCTTCAGGCTGCACGTTGAAAATATTAATTGTTCTACCACACACGTTCACTTAGCAGCTATCCTACTTAATGAAGTTATGACGCGTCGTGTTCCTGGACCGGTAAAGCGGCCTCTAGTGTTGAAAGAGTTAAAATATTTCCAGTTATCAGTAAAGAGAAAATGATACAGATTATAAACAAATCATTTCTCACTTTAATGAGAACATCTGTATCAATATCTTGTACAATATATCTGAACAGACATTGAGATCGGGACATAATTCTAATTTTAGAATATTTATGTACCGAATTCGATTTAATTTGAAGTATAATTTACAGCAAATATATATCATTTCATCAAATATATAAAACTGGTGTTGATAGAATGCAATATAGATGTTAACCCCTTATCTAACACAACGGATATATCCCACCAGAGCGATTAACACCCTGAACCAAATGGGCGATTTTACGAAATTCATAAAGTAGATAGTTGTTCAGTGAACTTGTGTGGTGGACCAATCAAGATTTTCAACATGCAGCCTTGGGGCTCCGCGTTAAAAATATTGATTGTTCTTCCCACAAGTAACGTATATAGGCTCTTCCAAATGATGACACTGAACTGACGCGGACGATACCATCAGCGTTCAAAGGGTTAAGAAATATAGCCATTTAGAATATATTATTGTTTCATTTTCTTCATACAAAACGTAGCTTTTAGCTACGTTTTGGAAGCAACTAAGAACATTTTTTTTCAGAAATTTGGTTTGCAAGTCTCGTATTCAGGCCGTGTAACGTAATTGGTTAACTCACAAAGTGTTAAATTGTTATGTGTACCATGAATATTGCCTTGCTTTGTGAGTGGTTTGAAAAAGGTGAACGCGTGTTTCAGCCGAATAGGTCGACAAGGCCGATTAATTCTCGACGTAACTTGGACGTTTTCGACCCCCCCCCCCCCCCCATCATTGCCTCGCATGTATGACCGGCGTCGCCATTTTGTTAAATAGAATTCAATTTCTCTATTTAGATTTCGTTAACAAACGTAAACCATATTGTAACAGCGCCTCATCAAGTCCAGCCTGCTGAAAAGAGTATAAGTAAGAGTGTTGCCACACAAGAGCTTAATTTGCCTTAAAAACAGAAGCTACCGCACCAAGCCCTCGCTTAAATTAACAATTGTGAATTCGAAGCCAACAGAAGATAGAGTTTTTCACTCCATCAATCTGTTCAACTGGGGCGTTGATAGTGGGTAGAAATTCCAGCGGACAACTGAATCGAAATACTTGACGAATTATCACATTAAACAAAGTTTAAAAATACAGTTTAATTCGATCCTTCAGGTTTTTGGAACGACAAGTTCAAAACTCACCTCAACCCAATGCTAGGGAAACGCTGGCGAATACAGAGCCGGAGAAAAGTTTTCTAATATAATTTCAGGCAATCCAGCTAACGCGCACTACATCAAAATAAATTTTCCTCTTTATATGCACAATTTTTCTAGAGTTTTGTCTTTTATTTTTTGTTTCAAACCTGTCCAGGAATAACGTCTCCTCGTTTTGAAATACATGTTAAGAGACGTATTTATTTTTTAAGGCGCGTATTTACATTTCAAACTAAGTGGTCTTGTTTTCCGACAAACAATTGGGGGTATCAATTTTTTTCACCCACTTGTGGCCTTATGACAATAATCCGAAAAATAACGAGGGGATTTGAATGGACCGACTGCATCTACATATTGTTTCGGAAACAAGCAGATTGTGTCCGCATGCATACCTCGGGGCGATTACGTCCGCAAAAACAGAAACCGCTTGTTTCCGAGAGGCGATTACGTCCGCAAAATGCAAGCCGGTTGTGTCGGCAGGTCTGCCTGCCGAAACAACCGGCTCGCGTATTGCTGAGGTATTCGGCTAGCGGGAACAATCTGTCTTACAGACCCTTACAGTCGAAAAATACTGTTGCCTCATCCACAGAAATTTGATAACATGAAATATCAGATGTTATTCCCATTTGATTTTTCTCTTGATCCGGCAATAATTTCGCAATATTTTATGAAAAAAAAACAGGGCGGGTCACGATATGATAAAACAGATACCACTTTTTGCGATTACCGAACTGCGGTGTCCAAGTATTTTATAGAAAGAATATAATTAATTATATTAAATCTAACAGGGAGCTCGGTGGCTCAGTGGTACAGCATTTTGACTTCAAACCGAAAGGTTCGCGGTTCAATCCTCACCAAAGTAACTGCGCTGTGTCCTTGGGCAAGGCACTTAATGACCATTTCCGCGTGGAGGCACGGTGGCGCAGTGTACTAATGCGTACCGCACATCGACGGCCACTGTTGCATTTGTCTTCAACCAATACTAATGCTGCTTGTGCGGAGTTAGTACGTTGGGGGAGTCTGACAATGCCGATTGTTGCATTATACACCATCTTTAAAACATTTACATCTGTTTGTTTCACACTGTTTGCCACTATCAGCTCAATTACACTTGGCAAACCTTTGTCCACCAAAAACAGATTGTTCTTGGACTGCCTGACGCAGCCCAACCTCTTTGTCTTGTGACATGTCAATGAGTTCGTACAGTTGGTGGGTGCACAATTCAAACTAGTTCTTGCTGAAGGAATCGTTCAAAATTCCAGTTGCAACTGATATTTTATCCTATAAATGGATGTTTATTCGAAAAAAAAAGTTTTGGATAAATTTTTGCTTTATTCACCTTGTAGCAGCTGCAAGTAGGGTGATAAATTTTCCCCGTAGGTTTAACACTGAAAGAATTTATCCCTGTAGTGACCTCTGACCTCTACCGCATTCGTGTTGTCATGACCTGTTTTCCGTTTGAGGGAGACATAATGAATTGATGTTTATCAAACGTTGACCGTCGCTGAAATGTTTTGTTTTACAATATATGAAACATTTCTGCTCTATATACCAATAAAACGAACATCAATTAAGAAAGAAAACACAAAGTTCATCAATCGAAACCAAGTGTTGAAAAGCATACAAGTTCGATTGTGAAAGGCGGGGACATGATGATTGATGTTTCCTTTTCCAAATTAGGAAAGTGTAAATAAACAAATGCACGTGTCGTCTGCTTTGTTTTTAAACTGAAGTTGAATCGAGGACGAAAAAAATAACAACAAACAACGAAAATAAGAAAGATAAACATTGTTCATTTAATAAAGTATTTTTTAGCTCAAGTTTGTAGGGGAATTATTTTTAGACAGAAATGTATCACTGCGTCTTGTTTACTTTTGGCAGTTTGTGCTTCTGACTTCTCGCAGTGTTTTGTAGAGAGTAACAGCACGATTTCGCCGCGACTGCCCTGTAAATGATTTATGGGATAAACAAAATAAACGTATAGTGTTTTCAAGTAAAACAAATATTCTACTCGTAGGATTTAGAATGAAACCGACTCTCCAGAGGCTCATCGGCTTCATTCTTAATCATACTCGTAGAATATTTTTTTTACTTCAAAACACCATACGTGTATTCTATATCTATACACCTCATTTCCGCGTCTATCAACATTGACACTTAAGACATTTCGGGGATTACTTTTTCCACGATCAACTAATGGAAGTGGTACTGTTACATTACCCTCTGGATTAGCAGCGGAGCTTATAATTCTACTGTGTTTCAACAACAGAGATTTTACCCTTTGAACCCTAATGGTATCTTCCATGCCAGTTCATTGGAAGAACTTGGAAGAGTCCACATTCATTATTTGGGGTAGACCAATCAATATTTTCAACGTGCAGCCTCGGGGCTGCACGTTGAAAGTATTGATTGGTCTACCCCACACATTTACTGAACAGCCATCCTATTTAATGACGTTATGACGTAGCATGTTGCTGGCCGGAAAAAAACGGCCGCTAGTGTTCAAAGGGTTAAGAAACATCGGTTAAAGTTCCCGGAAAGTGCTTTAGAAGTCTATGTAAACGTCCCTGAGAGTCCTGGTTTGTTTTCTATCTGGGAGGTATGTACCCTGGGATTATTATTATGCGCGAGTGCTGTAGGGTGAGATGGAGAAATTTCACCCCAGGGGAAAGACATTTGATCAGACAACCTTACACAAGCTAGACTCTTCCTCGATTTGTTTTTTCGGCTTTGTTTCCTCCTCCGATTTTTTCCTTCAATATTGTATCTTTGACTTGATCATTTCGAGGGAGTAATAATAAACAATGGTTTGGAAGACACACAATTAGCTATATTTTGAATGATAATTTTTGTTTATAACGCCGATCGACGTTAGTTCGTTCTTCAAGGGGTTACGTTTTATCGCTTTGTCTAAAACCATTTTATGCAGATTGTTTATGTTTGTTGCACAGCACTGTACTTTATCTTGTCAAAATGGCAGTTGTTCGGTGACTTCACCCTTTATTGTATACTCCGGCATTGTGAATATCGAAGCAATCGGAAATTTTCTGGTAGCACACCGATCAAAGCTGACTGTTAAGATTAACACGCCTGCATTTTAGTCTAAGAAACGAATAACTCTCTCTCCACACTCGATATACTCTCTCGGTCAATTCCAAGAAAGAATTAATCTGTGGTTGTTTTAGCTATCGACGAATACATGCCTTGATGATGACGCTGGAATATATTTTTTTCAGTCCGGACTTTCGCCATCCGTGAAAGTCGTTGCCAATATTCTAGTCCCTCATTCACCGCCCCGCTAATCGGTCGTCAGTTCTCAATATTTAAATTACGAGTTACCTGCTTTGAAAAGGAGCGACTTGGAATGATGCAATATCCGAAACAAAGCAGCGTTGAAAAATTATATTGTTTTAATAAACTTTGGAAGCATTCTACTGACAACTTGTATTATTGCTGAATAATCCGGAGAAATTTAGAAGGCGATTTGATTAATTTTGGAATAAAAATACAATTAACTATTGGGCGTTTTTGTTGGGAATTCCGGCCAAAAACGTGCACGTGGCCGGTACATTCCTTCTTGCCAATTTTTCTATCTTTTTTGTTACATGACCTCCTGCTTGAGGATTGAAAAGCTGTCTAAAGGGCTATAATTGACAAAGACATTTGAATGCCAAAATTAGAGTAATGCGATCATATTTTCTTTTCACACGAACGCCATAATGGTCGCCTATGGAAAAATATTTAGTACTGTTATAGCTGAAGTGGAGTACAGCAAGGTGCCATCTGCAATTCTTCAGTACTGCAGATAGAGCCCAGTTTCTCTGAAGGAACGATATATATCTGCCCAAAATACACGGTTACAATTATGAAGAACAGGTAAACGAAATAAGTGTTCTTTCCCCAAAACTGTTGTCTACCTTGATGGTTAATATTTTTCTGAGATCAGAGACTGGATACAATTTATAAGAATTGGCTAGTCACCACGACAACAACTTGACACGTAAAACCAAATTCGCATTGAATTATATTCCGCGGGGTGAATTCCGATGAAAAATAGTTAGAGGAAGTCTCAACTCTGCCCCAAGTTTTCTGACTATCTAACCAAGGATATCAAATCTTACTGAAACAATCAAAACTTGAATAGTATAAAATAAATAGGACTTCTGCACTTCACACTTTTCATTTATCTATTAAAGCACGTAAATACCCGTATGGAACATATTTATTTATTTATCTATTTATTTAATTATTATTTATTTATTTATTATTTATTTGCTAATTGATTATTGATTTATTTATTTCATTTATTTATTATTTATTTATTATTTATTTTGAAGCTTGTGTCCGCGTTACTTTGCTAACTTTGCTAAGATAAATTAGGTACGCTACTGTACTCTGAGAATAAAAGCGGCCAGATAATTTATCTTTTTCCACGCTGCGCTACAGACTCTCAACCGTGGGATAAAAAATGAGAGAATATTGCTATTTTCAGTCGTTTTGTGTGAGTTGGCCCTAATCTCGCAATATTTTATTTATGAAATTTCGACTTAAGGTCTGCATGTGTGTCACAACCTGACCACGATCGGGTCGAAAAAAGTACACCTTTTATGATCACAATAGTGGCTTAACTCCTTGCATGCTGAAGGTGGATATTCCTGCCCAGGACAAGATTTCCCTCACCACTGAAATAATTATAATGTGGGTACATTTAATGAAATTTCACACCTGTAAATTGAATGGATTTCTTTCACGAATGATTACTTGAGTTATAGTTAGATGAATTGGAAAATTGTCAGCCATGCTATATTTTAAAGGCAAACGTTAAAAAAAATGAATAAAACCTGAACAGAGAATTTCATGAATATGGCTGAACGTATGCGACTGTTACTTTACTTGGAGGGAGGGTTAAACCTTTACCAAATGAACCGCTGCATGCGCCCACGTAATTTACAGACTTAGCAGGTGAGGTTTTTTTTTTTTTAAAATGACACAAAACCATATCATGTGTTCCCTCATTGGGATGAGGTCGTAGAGTTCGTTCCAATGAGGGGCCACATGCTATGGTTGGTTGATTTCTTTAACCCTTTATCTAACATGAAAAGCATACGACACTTGCAAACAAAATTCTTGAATAACTATTTTTTTTCATTTTTGTCTCAAAAACATAGGTTATGACCCCTCTTTGGAAAGAGCTCGACGAGTTCGTTCCTCGGAGATGTCAAAACCTATGTTTTTGAGACAAAAAATGAAAAAAATAATTAAAACTAATTGGCGATTTTTGTGAATAGCACTGGCCTTTTTTTACCGTTACGTTGGGTAAAGGGTTAAACAAAATTGAGAAAAAAATAATATAATAAATTTTGATATCGTTTTCTTTGGGCAAAGGGTTAAATACGACAAAACATAACAGTGATTGAAGAACAGCTGAAGTTAGCTACTGCAATAGATTGCACTCTGCACGTGATATAATTGTCAATTATCTGAAACATACGTTACAAATCTGCTGGCTCAATTACTGTCGGAAATCAATAGGCTTGCAGATCTAATTTACTTTCATATTCTTCACCCAGTATTTCCGAAAAGCTCTTTTCTAAGTTGCGCGCCCGCTAAAATAGAATGGTGTCTCAGACCCCTGTTCAATTGCTGAAGTCAATCGATAATATTTGGAATGTAATAATAAATTATTTTCAGCTTGCAGCCGCACAGCTGTTGGCTGAATATACTAACTATTCTGTTCTACAACATCGGGATTGTTTATTGTTTATTGGGGGTTAACGACACTTTCAACAGCCCGGGTCACCTGGTGTCGGGCCGTTTTACGGGCGTAGGAAGCCGGAGTACCCGACAGAACCACAGCGAGCAGCTGCCAGACTCCCCAACGTTCCAACTCCACACAAGCATTGTTAGCATTTATTTATTTAATGGTGTTCAAGGTCACATACTTATGCACAATGGTTAATCGTGACTGTGACAGTTTTATGGGTGGAGAAAGCCTGAGTACCAGGAGAGAACCACCGAGCATCGACGAGCAACTGTCAGCTCCTCGCATTCTAACTCTGTTCAAGCTCGGCTCAAGCAAGGTTGTGCAGTATGCCTTAGTAAAAAGAGCGCCACCTTACCCCCACGTGTGCAATTGGGATTAAGTGCCTTGCCCAAGGACACATCACAGTTATCCGTAGTGGGGATGGCATCGTGGACGTCTCGGTTTGAAGTCCACTGCCGGACCACTGAGCCACCGAGCTCCCTACACATCAAGATGACCAACTCAAAACTTGAAACTATCCCGAAACTATCCTAGAAAACTAAAACTAAAAAAAAACCCGCGACAGCGGCCAAGACCTTAACAAGGAGTTCAACTAGGTGGTAGACCAACGCTAAGGAACCAGAAGCCCTTAAAGCACGCGAAGCCCCCCTTTCAGTAAAACATACCGACCATTTTCACACACGGACCTGGTGAAGTGTTGAATATCAAAACTAAAAACACATTGACAGACTTGGAAGAAACCCAAGCCTCTTGTAGCGAATTTTTGTTTACCTCGTCCACCCACATCATCGCTAGAGCTGAAACGGTTAAAGGGTTTTCTTGATCGATTAATCACATGGATTAACCTCGGTTAACCGATTAACCACTTGCTCTTATAGGTAGCTGAATACTTGCCATACCGTTGATGATTTACAGCATTAACCCTTTACCCAACGTAAAGGACAAAACCGACCAGCTCTATATACAAAAATCTCCATTCAAATTTTATTATGTTTTCAATTTTTGTCTCAAAAACATAACTTATTACCCCTCATTGGAACGAGCTCGTTGAGCACGTTTCAATGAGGGATCATAAGCTATGTTTTTGAGACAAAAATTTGTCGTATGCTACACGCATTGGGTAAAGGGTTAAAAATGAACAGTTCCAGCCACTGATACAGTTTAATGATCATGCAAGTGAACAAATATGTCAGCACGTAACTTGCATGTTTTACTCTGTTTAATATAATTGATGTGAGCCAGTGTGACAATGTTTGCCTGTTTTGGAGAAAGTTTGTTCCTGTGTTAACCCAGAAAATACAGTAGTTGAAAGCAACGGTTGATCGATCAATTACTTTTTTGATCGATCATGACGTTGATCATTGCTTAATCGGTTAATCGGTTAACCGTTTCAGCTCTAATCATCGCTGTCGAAGTGCAGAATTGAGCACCAAATAGTACAACATTATTAAATATTTTCCTATAGAATACTATCATAGCGCCTGCGTGCAGATGATTGTTTCATTTGGATATTCAAATATCTTTGTCAAGTATAGGCCTTCAAACAAACTTTTTATTTCCGGTGGGTGGGGGGAGGGGGGGGGGGGGGGCAAATAAGAGAGGAAAATAGTCAGGAAGGAAACTACACTTAAAACTAGAAGTCCTGTCACGAATAGTGCGCTTATCTAGGCTTAATTGCGCGTTGGGATTGTGCGCAATTGCCATATCGAATGGCATCCAAAGCACGGCAGTTTCTCTTGGTTACTCAAAGCAAACGCATGCAATGTTTCTGCCAATGGACCTCCGGGTTACCCGGAGGTCCATTGGCTGAAACATTGCTTGTGCACAGGCCATATGTACAGAATTTGCAAGCTTTTCTTGGGCCATAACGCGTATATTAACGCGCATATCAACGTGCTATTTGTGCGCATTTCATGACAGGACTTCAAGTTTTAACTGTATCGGTCAGGGACACATTTTATCGCGGAATTGCCATCAAAAACACACCAATAGTCAACTGTATTTTCTAATTTTGTATGTCTCAGAATTCATCAAATCATCCCTCTTTTTTATCAGGAATATTCAGTAATGATTTAATATTTCAGTACAGTGTTCAAAGGTTTTTTTAACTCAATTTTTTTTCTGAAGGATGTTCAGTTTCGGAGACTGCATCATTTCCGAGTGCAACTTTTCTTCGTGGGTGCTCTAATTCGAATATTTAGTACTGTCACACCAAACACTGGACGGCTAAATTCCACCAAACTGCCGATTCGTTTTTCTACCATAAAAAAATTAGATATATAAGTCCCAAGATTGTGTTTTCTTTCTTTTTAGGGGAAGGAGGGGGGGGGGGGGGGATGGAAATCTTTAACCTGCTGGCAATGGGAAAATACATTGTTGGACTAGTTCCTTTTTGTATTCAAGTAAATTTAAAGTTATTGATAACCTATCTGGGACTTCTGTGTCAACTTTGTGTTGCATTGTAAACGGTACAGCTGGTGTAGGTATTAGGAATACATGGCAGGAAATGTCACGAAGTGTAAAAATAGTATATGTTTGGGTAGATGAGATGAGAGAGTCGGGATATGTGTATCAGGGTCACCTGAGTAAAAGGGAAGTCACGGAATTCCCTATGGCAACCAACGCCAAGCATCCAAGCATGTGCATCCACAGTGCAAAATGAAGGGTAACTGCAGTGTATCGTTTTTAGAGTTAGAAGAGCTACCGTCATACGTAAAAGAAACAACTCGTATTTCGTTTGCAAAGACGACATTCTGTTCGACCTTGGAGAGGAAAATGGGATCTGACTGCGCCATTGCATCAAGAAGGCTGACCAGTAAGGGGTAGTCGTCGACCAATGAAAATCTTTAACCTGCTGCCAAACGGCTGGAGGTTAAAGATTTTGAATGGTCCGCTTTTTTTGACAATTAAACAGCCTTGAGACTTTTTTGTTCGACCCAAACGCAGATCCAAGGAACTATTAGCTCCACTACAGGGAAAGGCTTCCTATTAGTTGCGAAGAGTTGCCCAAAAAAATCTTCAAACTACACCCGTTTACATCCAAGTAAAAAATATTGCTCGAGTTACTATAGACTTGGCCCTTCAAATACTAAGTCATCTTTTGACATTGATAATGACATTGAAAATAAGGAAATACAAAACTTAAATGTGTTCGTCCCAGAAAAGAAGTCTGATCCTCTGAACTTGGATTCTCCTCTGTTAGTATTCCGTATGGCTATACTTTAAGAAGCAATAAATGTAACCGTAAAACAGGAAAACCGAAGGTGGAAGGTCAGGTAGATAATAACACTAACTTTAGCTTATTTTTAACGGTAAATCTAGACGTGTGCAGGAGCGGTGACCACCCCCCCCCCCTCCCCCCATCCAGGACAATTATGCCACTGAGGACATGTTCGTCTGAATTATAGTCTCAGATTTCGATTAGTTGTTACCCGTAAACATAAACAATTTGGAGAAGAACACATGCTAATTAAATAAGAATTTGAGAAAACATTGCGTCATGACTACAACGTGTTTTTATACACAAATACTTTTCCAAGAACTCAGAGATTTGATTAAAAATCCCGACTGCATAATATTCCAGCTTAATAATCAAGGCATGCCTCGCCAAAGGCTTGTCTTGATGATGTAGACGGGTGATTTTGCCAGATTTATAACCCTCCCTCTGCCACACCCGAAATTGGTCATCTAGGCGCCGGTGTAACAGGAATGGAAGTCCGTAGGAAAATTAGTCCGCCGGACTACTATTCCTAGAAATGTTAGACCTAGGACTATAATTCCGCGGAATAATAGTCCAGAGGGACTAACGTTCCAACGGACTTCCATTCCTTTTACACCGGTTCTGAATGAGTACCGATTTTGCATAAATAATATTTGGAGGACGCTTAATGAAAGGTACACTTAACAAATCGTCTCTTGAGTTCTAATGTGTTCTATGTGCCTACTGGCACATAGAACATATTGGAACTCAGGAGACGAAATATTACACGAGGTCCCGAGCTATAAGGCCGTTTATAGTCCGGCCAGTCAACCCTTGTGCATATTGATCCCTGCGTTCAATATACACATTAAGGTTTGATTGACCGGTCTTTAAATATGTCATTTAGCTCGTAACCTCGTGCAATTATATTTTTATATTATTCCGAAACTCCTTTCTATGAAAAACATATTGCTTTAAGACTCGCAATGTGCTATATAACTTCTTCGTAATTTGAAAAAAGTCGCCGATCAAGGCTTTGCATCAACTATATTATTCCTCCAAGAATAATATGAAATAATTCAAAATTTTGAGAGACATAAAGGACTAAAAAATTAAACATCAAGGCTAACTTCTTTTATCTTTTAACATTTTAAAAACTATTTTAATACTTCTGGAAGGAAATTACACTCTCGGTAATATTTTTTTTGTTTGCATAAAATAAATTTATTACTTTCCAAAGTGTGATTTACTGGGATTTCCGGGTTTGATTATAAACGATAACTTCACAAGCTTTGCCGTGGGTGTAATGGGGACTTCATTGCTTTTTGTAACCCTTTACCTAACATGAAAAGCAGACGACACTTGCAAAAAAATTCTTGAATAACTATTATTTTAATTTTTTGTCTCAAAACCATAGGTTATGACACCTCACTGGAACGAGCTCGACGAGCTCGTTCCAATGAGGGGTCATAACCTATGTTTTAGAGACAAAAAATGAAAAAAATAATGAAAATTAATTGTCGATTTTTTAGAATAGCGCTTGTCGGTTTTGGCCGTTACGTTAGGTAAAGGGTTAAATAATATAATTATCGTTAATAATGAAAAGTAATAAACAGAGTAATCGTTTCACTGGACTGGTTACGTGAAATAATTCATTAGAGGTGAGGGACTATATTGTAAAACACTCGTGCGCATCGCGCACTCGTGTTACAACGTCCCTGACCTCTCATGAATTATTTCACGTAACCAGTCCAGTCAAGCGATTACTCTCTATATAAAACCTTCCTGCAAACTCAAAATTTGTCAGGAAAATATAAATTTGCTGATTCCGGCAGAAAAAAAAAACAAAAAAACCCACACCAATGCCACTTTCTTTTCTTACAGGGTTTCAATAACCTTTTCGCAACAACAGGTTCGAAGGGTTCGCCGTCGGTAATGCTTATAACGTCTTCGCGTGTGTTATAACGTTCGGCCCGTTGTCACTTAACCGTTTACCCAACGTAACGGTTCAAAACCGGCCAGCGTTATTCACAAAAATCGTCAATTAATTGTCGTTATTTTTTCATTTTTTGTCTCAAAATCATTGGCTATGACCCCTCTTTGGAACGAGCTCGACGCGCTCGTTTCCACTGAGGGTTCATAACCCATGTTTTTGAAACAAAAATGAAAGAAATGAGTTATTCAATAATTTAGTTTGCAAGTGTCATCTGCTTTTCATGTTAGCTAAAGGGTTAAAAAAATTTGCACGAATTTGCGAGCCATAATGCAGGTTATGACCCGACCAGTCAACCCTTAATGTGGCCGGGCCTTAAAATATCATACAGCTCGCACCCTCGTGCAGCATTTTTTAGGTTATACCGAATCACATCCTTATCAAAAACATATTGCTTTAACATTGGCAATTTGCAATATAACTTCTTCAAAATTTGGAAAAGGCACTTGACTACGGGCCATATAGTAAAAGATGGCCCAGCGACATTACAATAGATTAACAGGGAATTGGAACAAACGAGGTGTAATATTATTTTATATCACTCACCTTTGAAAATGTTAGACAGTACGCCTATCGGAACACACAGAACAGAAACTAGTATATCTGCGATTGCCAGGTTCATTATAAACATGTTTGTGAACGAGCGCGCGTTATCTTTGCGACATAACAGCACAATAACAATCACATTGCCCACCGAAGAACATATAAACACCATCAAGTAAGCTAAACAGTAAACTGCTGTTAAAAGTGGTGACGATTTCAAGATAGGAAAATCAGTTGTCCCGTTTGGGGGAACCCAGTGATCCCCATTATTAAACACAAAACTATTAGAATTTGTCTCATCATTCATCGTTGTCATATTCCGCTGAAATTCCATCTTCTCTGTTAGTACTGAAATTCTTCGTCGTTTTTTATTGAAAATCTTTAAGCCGAGAAACCACGTTATGGATTGCTGAAGCCGAGAATTTGAACGTGCAGATAACAAACGCTCACAGTTTTGTATCAACTGCACATCAACTTATTTCCGTTGAAAGTTGATAAACTTATGTTGTCATTATCACTTGCGTATTTCTCAAATAGTTCTCTGAATCAACACTTTTGTGTCTACAGCTTATTTCGCGTTAATCAATGCACAGGCGGTAGACATAATCATGTCCTCTTCGCTAATGGCAATCTTTGTTATGTTTTCCTTTTTTCATTCCGTTTCGCGTAGACATCTCTCTCGGCTTTAATTATCCGAGTTGACTCGCAGATTGGAACTTATCCGATCTTCGCGGGTGATGCATCCACTTTCTACACGTCACTTGATTGAGGCGCAATGTGTGTTAAGTAGAATACAGAATTACGCGCTGTGAATATCTGTCAATGAATTGCAAATATCAAATCATCAATGCTCGGAGCGCAGATAGCATGTAAATCGCAACCGTATCGATATATAGACAATAGTTCACTGCTCGTATTCGAGTACGATTTTTATCCTTGAGTGGGACGCGCGGAGGATTATTTCACGAGGCGTTAGCCGAGTGAAATAATCCGCGCGACCCACGAGAGGATAAAATCGTACTCGAATCCGAGTAGTGAACTTTTGTATTTATTTTATTTTCCCTTAATTATTTGTCAAAAACAACCCTTTATAATTGATTCCGTGGTTACTTTCAAAACATGTAAAAAAATAGTCCGTCATCGCTGAAAGTAGAATACGATGCTGGAAGTGGAATACCATTACGCGCGAGTAGGAGTGGGAATACGATTTGTTTTGGGGAAAGAAAAACGAATGGAAATAAAATAAAAGTCTTTTCTCAAATTACAACTGAAGAGGGTCCAACAATACGAATTCGTACGATGTCAGAGTGAAGCCTGCCTATAGCTGGGAGAGAATACGGAAAAAGCGTGCACTTGGCGACAAGTTTCTGAAATTTGTCATGGTGGAAGGAGTAGACACAAGGTCTTCTTCAAAAACCACCGCAAATAAGTTGAGGTTGTACGTGCAAAATCAAAAACGACCGCGTTAATATCGCGTCAAGGCCTTATCTGCTGTATAACGTTGTTAAATCGAAGTTTTTCATGTTTTCTGATGCAAAGAACCTATTGCGCATATTCGTTTAGCGTTGCAATGTCATTTTCAAGGTCATAGGTCAATTTCAATGTCATGCCAGTGTAAAATGACCTTGAACTGGAAATATACAAACTTTGACAGATGGTGCTCGGTTATGGAATTTGTTAAACCGATTCTTTACTCGAGTTTCATGTTCCGGAAATTTCGTTACAAGTATCAGAGTTCTAGCATGTTGCACTTTTTAAATTTTGATGCATAGATTCACTTGTCCTCACAACCGCTTTTTGTTGTCAGTTACTGGTATTGGTGTATAACATTCTTTCTTCCGAACAATATTTTTTCGTTTCATGTCCAACATGTAGAGTGAAAAGCAAGAGAATGGACAGTCGAGATTCATTCCAAGATCCCGAAAGGTATTTTATTATGAGCGCAAGCAATCCGTTCATTACTAGGAAAGTAGCTGTACCATGAAACTCTCATATCGATCTGGAACCAATAGTATAAAACCTTTACAATTGTATTTTCTAGAATTGTATTTTCTACCTATTAATATAACTGACTAAAATGTTTCATTAGCATTTTTAAGATATGGCAATTTGCCAACTGGCAAATTGCCACATCTTTGAAAAATGCTAATTGTTCATTTCAATCCATTTAAAGTCACAACTAGAAAATACAATTCGAGAAAATACAATTGTAAACGTTTTATAGTATTGGGCCCAGATTCGTCTATGTTGCCAATTGAACTTGTCGTGTAGACGCTCCGTTTCATGTTGGTAGGCACTACGACACCATCCTCGCCCAATGGTTTGAAACTGCTTGTGCATGGCCTTTCCTCAGATCCATGACTTGCTCGCACGATCCCTAAATGCCAGGAGAATGGAAAAAACCAATGGTTTTCTTCTGTTGATCATTGACATGCAGCTTCAATCCAACATAAAGAGGGAAGGCATTCTCTCTCTCTCTCTCTCTCTCTCTCTCTCTCTCTCTCTCTCTTTCCGTTGAAAACATTAACGGATAGGCTGGACCGTTTAAAAACATTGCTGCACATTATCTGGGAGATAGTGTAGGCAACTCTGATTTTGGTATTGATGCTGGCCTCACATCTTTCAGCTGTTCTATCGAGCTTGACCCTTAGAGCAAGACATCAGTGAGAGTAAAGGATATTTGGCAACATGCTCACCGGGGGAGCTTGAGTTGAATGACCCGGTCCATTAGCATTGGACCTACATCCACAATTTTCTCCGGCTCAGCATCAGTCACTTGGAGTCCAACAGTCTCGGAAACAGTTGCGTCAACTGTCTTCTTGTGTGAGATATAAACATCCTTTCCCTCCTGTACTGCATACCAGCCTGGCCTAGTTTCTTCAGGGTGTGTTTCTTGAATCTTTTAACCCTTTACCCAACGTAACGGTCAAAACCGGCCAGCGCTATTCTCAAAAATCGCCAATTAATGTTTTAAATATTTTCATTTTTTGTCTCAAAAACATAGGTTATGACCCCTCGTTGGAACGAGCTCGACGAGCTCGTTCCAACGAGGGGTCATAACCTATATTTTTGAGACAAAAAATGAAAAAAATTAGTTATTCAAGAACACTGTGTTGTTTGTGCAAAGTGGACTCTAAAAAGACATGCGATGTCCATATACTAAAGCATGTTATCATAAAGCTTATAGTACCTTAGAAACTGAGTTGAGAATATATTTGTTGCAAATGCTGTTTCCTCACCTCTGGAAGCGAACTTAGAGTGCAGAGATGATGGCTCAGGAATTGCTAACTCTATGCTGAAAACAAGGCAAAATATCATAATGGATGTCGGGCACTTTTCCGATCCTATATTATGAACGGAGAACTGAGCAAAGGGGAACTAACAGAGGATGAGAAGGAGTGTTAACTGTGGCAGAAATCTCCTCAAATGGACAACCGACTCTCAAAACTGAGTGGTCCATGCACGACGGAACATTGTAGTCAGTGCTGAGGATGCAGACGCTGCAGATATCCATTAACATCCATCATGTTATACTAAGATGAAGAACACTGCACCAACAGCCAGTTCTAATTCATCGAACACAACCAAAAGCTCTTGCTGCCCTATGATCCTTTGGTAATCGCTCAACTTGCAGCATATGTGCAGCTTAACTTCACAAGGTCCCATAAGCTGTTTGCACTGAGAAAACTTTATGAAGATCGCCTCCAGACACTCGACTCTGAATGGACTGGAGTGAATGTTCACCTTAACCCTTTACCAAACATGAAAAGCAGACGACACTTGCAAAAAAAATTCTTAAATAACTAATTTTTTTCATTTTTTGTCTCAAAAACATAGGTTATGACCCCTCGTTGGAACGAGCTCGACGAGCTCGTTCCAATGAGGGGTCATAACCCATGTTTTTGAGACAAAAAATGAAAAAATAATGAAAATTAATTAGCGATTTTTGAGAATAGCGCTGGCCGGTTTTGGCCGTTACGTTGGGTAAAGGGTTAAAAGATTCAAGAAACACACCCTGAAGAAACTAGGCCAGGCTGGTATGCAGTACAGGAGGGAAAGGAAGTTTATATCTCACACAAGAAGACAGTTGACGCAACTGTTTCCGAGACTGTTGGACTCCAAGTGACTGATGCTGAGTCGGAGAAAATTGTGGATGTAGGTCCAATGCTAATGGACCGGGCCATTGAACTCAAGCACCCTCAGTGAGCATGTTGCCAAATATCCTTTACTCTCACTGACGTCTTGCTCGAAGGGTCAAGCTCGATAGAACAGCTGAAAGATGTGAGGCCAGCATCAATACCAGAATCAGAGTTGCCTACACTATCTCCCAGATAATGTGCAGCAATGTTTTTAAACGGTCCAGCCTGTCCGTTAGTGTTTTCAACGGAAAGAGAGAGATAGAGAGAGAGAGAGAGAGAGAGAGAGAGAGAGAGAGAGAGAGAGAGAGAGAGAGAGAGAGAGAGCGAGAGAGAGAGATTCCCTTCCCTCTTTATGTTAGATTGAAGCTGCATGTCAATGATCAACAGAAGAAAACCATTGTTTTTTTCCATTCTTCTGGCATTTTGGGATCGTGCGAGCAAGTCATGGATCTGAGGAAAGGCCACGCTCAAGCAGTTTCAAAACGTTGACCGAGGATGGTGTCGTAGTGCCTACCAACATGAAACGGAGCGTCTACATGACAAGTTCAATTGGAAACATAGACGAATCTGGGGCCAATACTATAAAACGTTTACAATTGTATTTTCCAGAATTGTATTTTCTAGTTATGACTTTAAATGGATTGAAATGAATCATTAGCATTTTTCAAAGATGTGGCAATTTGCCAGTTGGCAAATTGCCATATCTTTTAAACTGCTAATGAATCATTTTAGTCAGTTATATTAATGGGTAGAAAATACAATTCTAGAAAATACAATTTTAAAGGTTTTATACTATTGGTTCCAGATCGCTGTGAGAGTTTCATGGTACACCTATAATAATGACAAGTCATCTCACTAACGAAAACGTCGAGGAGAACCCTCTACCCCTTAGCCTGGATCTTCCTGAAGACTCACCCGTTCAGCTCCCCGGCAACTGTTTCCTGTGTTGATGAACATCCTTGTGGCATTAAACTTTCATCAATTCAGATTGGACTGGGAAGGCCATCTTATGATGACAATAGCCGAACCTCGGCACACGATGAAACATTGCTCGAGCATCTGAACACTGCCTTACACAAAGAAGATGGAGAGCTGCAAGAAACGCCATTGACCTACTCAGGGTTCTTCCTTGATAGCCAAAGTGCAGAAGAAGTCAGTCCAAGAGTCACACTTGGAGTTTTCCCAACCTTCTGTGAAAAAGCATCACCAATTATTATAGCCACGCATAAACACTCAATGCATATATCGAAAAAGGCAATTGACTTTATAAACCGTGGCCAAGTTCCAGTTATTGTAGGCGACTGCCACCCCCCTCCCCCACCTATGCACAGCAGAAGAAGTGTCAATGGAAATATTCTGATGACGTTGGTGAATCAGAATGGTGTGCATAATGGACTTCCGCCAGACAGAGATGGCCTCCTAAGATTGTGTGGGGAAGCTTCTGACTGGTGAATCAGAATGGTGTGCATATTGAGCTTCCTCCAGACAGAGATGGCCCCTAAGAGTGTGTGTGTGTGGGGGGGGGGGGGGGGGGGGGGGGGAAGCTTCTGACTGGATCTGGATGGGAGCGGATGTTTTCTCTTGCAAAAGTCTACACACTCGTATATCTGCATCTCTCATAGGTGAAAACATTTTAAGTGCACTCCGTATTTTCACCCGCTGACTCTAGTCTGGCTTCATGTACTGAAGGTTGAAGCATGCAATGAGTATTTCCGAGAGATCATTGGACCTCATGAATCTATGGAGATGCGGAAGAGGAGACTGACTAACACAGCCCCAACCATATGATACCCGACAATAGTCAGAGATTACCCCCGAGCATATGTCGCTTTCTTCGAAGCCAACGAGCGGGTGACTGGCCACTGACCCTTAATGTCTGCGATGATCTGTGCCCAAGGTTCGTTGTTTTCGGAGACACAAACTTTGCCCGCTGGATGCCGGTCTTTTTGAGAGATATGGCATAGAACCCATCCAAGTGTCAAGCCTTTGTAGATGGAAAATTTGTTGTGCAACGTGGCGACAAGAAGTTCTCTCTTATGGCACTTGATCAGAGCCTGGAACATAGTATCACGTTTTTGAAGGAAGATAGTGGAGCTTAGGGTCTCTATGGTCACCCGGAAGACAAGGATGCCATTGAGCCCTCAAAGCCGGAGCTGTTATGGCTATGGATAAGTTTGAAAATGCAAGTCTGTCTGCACCAAACAAGGTTGTCAACATAAAACAGCCAGAGTCGTCTGCTTCGGAATAGGAAAAGGTTTCTGAGAGATCTCAAGGCTCAACTCAGTTTCGTTAAGGAGACAGGTCCAGAGATTGTCACTCTTGATACTGGTGAAGTCATGGACCCCGAGATTGCTTGCAGGTTGAGGACAGCTAAGGACCTTGACAAGATCACGTTTACTATATTTGTGCGCGATTGAATAGAAAATGCAACAAAACCCTTGTCAGATGTAATCCCAAGAGCCAGTGTGTAAACCTTCAGCAACGGGTCACCGGTCGAATTTCAAAAGGGTGCTAACATATTGGGATCAGCAAAGTAAAATTTAGCACTCATCGTATTTCTATCTCCAGAAGCACGGCCTGATGCTGACATTGACGACTTCTTCAGAGATGAAAATCATCGAGAGCCTCCTTCCGTATCTGATCAGGGAAACTTTTGTCAGGTACTAAGTTCGCTCCCTCGGCTGTCTGCCTGGTATGTCTGATCATGGATGCTCTACAGAAGCAAAGATGACAACATGGTTGTGCTTGACATGTCTGCCGTCATTAATATTGCCGAACCACATCTTTCCAGTAAGTTTTGCGAGTACATACCGATGCGCATGCTACCCTTCCTGGAGAGCCAGATGGCCCATAATACCACACGATTAGATACTGTCCTGGACACATCCCGCGATACGAGCCTCAAATCACACAGAGAGAGAGAGAGAGAGAGAGAGAGAGAGAGAGAGAGAGAGAGAGAGAGAGAGAGAGAGAGAGGAGGGAGACGAAATAGGGTTTCAGCAAAGCTGCCCATATTGAAAGGGGCTGAATGGCAGAAGTTCCCGAAAGAGTCGCATAATAAAGATGACCTGTTCCAATTCCTTAGTGATCAGCTAGCAAAAGACACCATTGCTGCGAAATTACCACCTGATCACCAAAAAGGGTGAACTTGTTCTCAGCAACCAGCCAACTATCGGTAATCTTAAAGCTCTGTCCCCCGCAACCAAGAGGAAGCAGGCACGCACATGATCCTCCATCTACAACATGATGCCACGAGCGGCACACCAAGGCACTGAGGACAGTGGACACTGATGTGGTCGTTCTATCTATATATCACTCCCATCAGCTCGATCTTTCAGAGCTATGGATTGGACTCGGAACAGGGAAAACATTCAGAAAATCCAATTCATCACATCACTCGAGAGTTGCTAAAAATGACCTTGCAAATGACCATTTGACCTTGAAAATGATCATAAAAGACGAAATCGATATCAGAAACAGATTCTCCACCCCCCCCCCCCAAAAAAAAAAAACAAAAAAAAAAAACATGAGAAAATAGGTATCCCATGAGACTCTAGTACTATTAAGGCTGCAGTATAATATTAGGTTTTTCGGTGGGGGTCATATTGGATTTTGCATCAGAGGTCAACCCCAACATGTGTGTGGGTTTTTAGGAAAACATCATGTCAATACCTACCATCACGCCAAGTTTAAAAAACTTGTCACCAAGTGCACGATTCCTTTAAATCTAACGAATTCCTCCCCCCTAATATTGTTATGAAGTTCAACAGGATGAAATCGGCGACAAAGGATGCCAGTCGTTCTCTGATATTTTAAATGACTTCCTATTTTACAAGGTATGACGCAAATTTTCTTCCGCATTATATTAATGTCCTCCGATGCAGAGTGTGTTTGATGTCCTCTGTAGTAGTGATTCCGTGGTTCCGGTCATCATACGCGTCATTCTGTTTGTACGAATCGGGGAGTCGGAAGCCTACCACATTCTCCGATCCAGTATTCTTGAAATGTATGTTCTTTAGCTATTCTTTGTTAGGCGTGTGTGGGACTAAAAGGGATACACCCAGAAGACCAAGTAAAACATTTGCAGAGAAAACACCTGGGTATGAGGTTTTATTCAAATAAACCGAATTCCTTAAAATATTTACCCTTTTTCCTGCCAAAATCGAGTAGGATTATTCATAAAAATCTCCATTAAAATTTTATTATTTTTTACACTTTTCATAGCTTATGACCATTCATTAGAACGAGCTCGACGAGCTCGTTCAAATGAAGGGTTATAAGCTATGTTTAGGCACAACACAAAAGTGAGAAAAAATATTTTCGCAAGTGTCGTCTGCTGTTCCTGTTAGGTAAGGCAAAAGCAACGTTTTAGCTACCCATGGCTGAGAATTTTAGTTATTGGAAGAGATTTATGGGATAGTTACCCGCCCCCTTTATTTCCTAAAGATGCCAGTAAAGTTAACACTAAGGGTATGGGAATTTCATATAAAATATGAAATTGCGAAATGTTAGCGAATTCTTGTCATCGATTTGACCACTGTTTCAAAACAGCAGGCATTTTCCTGTAGAGTAGTATAAAAATACAGAAGCTGGCTTTATAGAATTTTTATCCCAACCTGTTTGAACGTTTGACTAATATTTCCCATTAAAACCCATTTAAAAATTAAGAAAACGGCGTTTTCACCATCTTTTGATGTTCCATTAATATAAAAGTCTAGGGGGTGAGATTTGATATTTTTTGCCTGCGAAGAATAAAAACTTGCAAATTACTGTAAAAAACACATTCGCTAAACAATGAACCAAAGTGGACACACACTTAATGTTGGCATGTGTTATGCTGATAGATATTCCCAATGACAAGTATTTGCTTCTATTTAGCTACCCATAAAAGTCAAAGTTTGCTTTAGTAATTTTTAATAAAAGCAACAAAATGAAACTTTGCTTTATTTTCTCCTGATGTCATGGTGTTTTCTCACCGATTAGTTGCTTCTTAATTGCACCTCTAATAATTTTCAAGGGAGATAACTTTAACGAAAATCAATTTCCATGACGATAAAAGTCAGGGATGGGATGTCTGACAGCGGAAACTTTACCTGCACTTTTCAAAATGATTTTATAGAATTGTCGCTTTGTCGAGTACAGTGTAGGAGGTGGTCCGAAATTAACCGCGTTTACGTCAGGAGAAGAGATTAACAATAGCGAATGTACCAGAATGACCTACTTGAAACTCCTCCCTCCGTTTTCTGAATGGATTATGTTCCTCGCCCCAACCAACCCATTCCCGTCTCAATTTACATCCAATGCCCATCATATGTGTTGAAGAAATATTTCTTTGCCTCAAAAATAACGGTACGTTGTGAAATCATTAACTGCCTAACTGATGCTGATAGACCGTGTCCGGACATCTCGTTCACTTTTCTAACCTATGGTCGAATCTGAGGCCTTTGGTCAACGAGTGAATAAATAGGCCCACTTTTTAACCTAAAGACGTCTGGGTTTTGCAATAGTTACTGCTCGAAGTTACGAGGTTTTCTCTCTTTCTGAACAATGTTTGTTGAAGAAATACGCCTACTGTCCCCCGATCAGTTGTTTATCGAAGATACGAGAAGTGCTTTGCAGCTATTCTCATTCATAATAAAGCACAGGGAGAAAACCATTATTGACTCTGTTTTCCGATCATCCCATTGTCCATTATCCAAGTACTCTTTAATCTAACCTTTTATTTACGTTTCAGTGAGTTGTTTATTTAGTTGAGTGTGTTTTTAAAATAATAATACTTTTGTTTGATGCTATGATAATGTTTACTGCTAAGCTTATGGTACGACTGATTTCATTTTGTTCCCAAAATAGATTCTGCTAGGATGGCGTTTACTGTGTTATGCAGGGAGAAAATATATAGTTGACATTGATAGAAAAATGGTCTGGTTGTCGTAATCTGACGATCTAACCTCACGAATGAGACGGAATTACACAAATCGGATCACTTCAACGTCACAATGATCTGCTTCCATACCTTTAAAGCAATTCTCATTTTATACGACAACCCTACCCAAGGTAATTAGCGTGCAATCTGAAATGAAACTGTTCAGTACAGAAATTACAAAAATTGGTAGAACATCTCTGGCTTGTCTCGCCAGGAAAATCGACGTTCGGTAAAGTTACATTCCTTGAACTTAACACGGGTTAGGAAGGTCCAATTTGGAAGTAGCAATTGCTGAGAAAACACCTATAACATCAGTAGCAAATACAGCCAAGTTTCCCTTTGTTTTTTTTTAATAAACGAAAACAACAGCCCGCTCTCGAAGCCGTCTCTTGTGTTCGTTTATTAAAAGTTACAAAAGGGAAATTGGCTTTTTCTGGCAAAATAATTAACCCTTTACCCAACGAACCGGTCATATCCGCTCGCGTAATAAGCAAATTCAGCAGCTGAAAAAATACTATTTTTTCAAAAAATTTCAACACAACTATATCAAGTGACCCCTTTTTGGAACGAGCTCGTCGAGCTCGTTCCAATGTGGGGTCACATGATATAGTTTTGTGGAAATGTTTTGAAAAATTAAAAAAAAATTATATTTAAAATAATAAATTTTGATATCGTCTGCGTTGGGTAAAGGGATAAAAACAACCACTTCAAAGATAATCCATTATTAAGAATATCTATCAGTATCACACCCAACAACACGAAGTAGTCTTCCATGTTGGCTCGTTGTTTAGCGAATGTGCTTTTCAGTAATTTGCAAGTTTTTATTCTTTCAAGGAAGGAAATTAGCAAATCTCTCCTCCTACACTTTTATATCGAAAAGGTTAGTGTCTGTATTATATGTCACGATGCGCACACTGTTGATATAATGAACATAAAAACGCCATAGAACATGAAAAGATTGTGAATACACCGTTTTTCTATTTTTTAATAAAAGGTTTCAACAGAGAATAATTGTCAAATGTTCAAACGGATTGGAAAAGAATTATAATAAGCCAGCTTCTGTATTTATATTCTGTTCCACAGTAAACTGCCTGGCGTTTATGAAATGGTGCGCGCATCGATGATATAAATTCGCTAACGTTTCGAAATGTCCATTTTTATATGAAATCCCCATACCCTTAGTATACCCTTAGTGTTAAATTTACTGAGAGCTCTAGGAAATTAAGAGAAGCTAACTTTCCTGTACATTTATATATTTATTGGTGTTTAAGGTCACATACTTATGCACAATGGCTAATCGTGACCGTGATAGTTTTACGGGTGGAGGAAGCCGGAGTACCCGGAGAGAATCACCGAGCAACGACGAACAACTGTCAGCTCCTCAACATTCTAACTCTGTTCAAGCTCCGCTCAAGCAGGGTTACAGCGGTTGAAGACATATGCACCATCGGCGTGCAGTACGCCTTAGTACACGGCGTCATCGTGCCCCCATGTAGGCAACAGGGATAAAGTGCCTTGCTCAAGGATACAACGCGGGTCGTCCCGGACGGGGATCGAACTCGGGACCTCTTGCATAGAAGTCCAACAGTCTACCACTGAGCCACCGCGATCCCTATTCCTGTACATTCCATCCAGTGACGAAAATTGCCAGCCATGAAATTTCGAGTAGATCGAAATTCTGTCCACGTTCCTCCATACAACACTATGGAATTCCACCTTCCATCCAAAAAGAAAAAAACATTAAATCTCAGATACTTTGTCCGTTTGTTTTATTTTATTCGGTCTTCATTTCGAAATATGTTACACTCTAAAATCAGTTGGGGTTAAAAATCAACCCAAATCAACTGGAATGTGTGAATATGAACCCAATTGGATTCATAATCACCCAACCCAGTGGATTTTTAACGCTGAGTGTATCCATGAAATTTCAACCCACTTGTGATCTCATCTCACAGGTGACCAGTACCTGGAAAGTGCATTATCACTAAATCACCCGCAGAGTGGAGATTCCTCCAAGCAATAATTGCAAATTTGTTGCAAAGCATAACAATCACAAGCAAAGTTCCAGCCAATGGACCTCCGTTATGTACAGAATAGAATTTGAAAGTGATACTTTGGGTGATAACTCCACTCCCCGGGTGATTTACTTACAATCCACTCTCCACGTACTGTAAGTGTGTGGCGATGAGACTGCGATCCGATCGCGAGAGTACTTTTGTGATCACAGTACGGTATTTATCTGCGAGAGGCATTATACATTGTATCTATTCTTTTTTTATTACACCATGACAGCAGCGCGAGTTCGGACGTGAGCAATTTGGGAGAAAATCGAAAACTAACCTTGGTCAAGATTGATATTAAAAAGTAGACTTGTAAGAGAATATTTATTTGCAGAAATGCAGTGTTACCAGAAACGGATATGGTAGTTTGGGTGACCCAACTGACTTTCTACCTCTCCAGTCTCGTTCTGAGACAGGCCATCTTGTACCGAACAGGACACATGCATTCAGCAACAAATACGTTTTGAATTTAAAAAAAAAAAATCTTCTCCCCAGCATTGTTCTTCCTGCAATTTCGTGGAGGCTAAATCCACTGGCACTTTCACCCCAAATGACGGGGTATTAATACGAGAACTGGAATGCCACACACAAATAGCTTTCCTCTCCAGTAAGCCCGTGTGATTTTGAAGAACAAATGGTTTTATTGCTTACTTTCCATGAAAAAACAAAGAAGCATTTTATCATATTTTCGTTGTCAAAATCGAATACAAACTGTTCGAAATGTTCCATCCTTGCTCTTTAATGGCGCGTGAATCTCATTGGTGTAACCGAGGGTGGGTGTGGTGGGCGTGGGAGGGGGTTATTGGATTCTAAAATATGTGCTGCCCAAATCAAGTTTCACATAATATAGAGCCCCAAAATGGCTCCAATATTTGTCTATACACGTTACAAAGGCCTCAGATACACTCTTAGAGCACTGGAATTTTCAATTTTTTTCTCCCGGAGGTCCAGTTCTAAATATATCTCTCCGATCATTACCCCCCTCCTCCCACTTCTCTAAATTAGGAGGAAGGTGTAACGCCCGGAGGGTCATAGTTAGGACTAAGTTGCCCCCCCCCCTCTCAACAGCCATCCGAATCTCATGTTTGCCTCCCCACCCCCCCCCCCCCCCGCAAAAAGAAAAAAAAAATTGAACAACGACAAACAAAAACTAGCTTGCCACCCCTATTATAGAATCCTGACTACGAGCCTGATGAATCCTGTCTTAAAGTCTACAAAACTTGAACCAAATTGGAAGCAAGGTTATTTATTTACGTAAGATGACCTGTTTGGATTAGAAGGTTTCAGTATAATTTGTAGAGTATAAGACATTTACTTCGCGTAGACGGTACAGACACTGTTTATCCTGTTTGAAATGAAAATCTGCCCAATGCAATATACGAAAGTATCCATCTCTCACCGTTTGTTACAATTCAGTTCTTTTCCAACGTTCGCTCATTGGAACATGCTCGTCCAGGTAGTTTCACTGAATGGTCACATGCAGACCAATTTGAGTTCTCTCTCGTTAAAGAAAAACAGGTCAAGGCTCGTAGGCACTCCCCCTTGCTCAAGCAGAGAATATTTCATTTGCTGGCTTCAAATTGTATTTTGTGAAGTTTGCACATTTAACCCTTTAACCCTTTGAACTCTGGTGGTATCTTCCATCCCAGTTTAATAGCAACAATTGGAAGAGCCTATATTAATTATCTGGGGCAGTCCAATCAATATCTTCAACGTGCAGCCTCTGGGCTGCACGTTGAACATATTGATTGGTCTACTTCACATGTTCACCGAACAGCCATCCTATTTAATAGCGTAATGGCGTATCATGTTCCTGGTCGGAAAAACGGCCGCTAGAGTTAAAACACAATTTATTCTCATAGCACTAGATTCTATTCGATTCGGCTCAGCTCGGATATGTCTTTACTAAGAGCGAGACTCACACTACAAATTGGTATTTCCAAAATTTCCCGTTTTACATTATTAATTTGATTTATATACAGTCGTAGTTATTATAAACAACATTTAAAAAATACAACAAAACAGACATTTTTGAGACAAACTGGCAGAAACTTGAAATGACTGATGACTGATTGTTATAGTGAGCTCGAATGAAGATTGAGATGGGGTCGTCTCGGTTTGCCGACGGCTATTGTTTCCAAATGTGGTACACGGAGGTGTGAATAATCCTATACATCAAAGAGCAGAGGATTATAGTAAGGCTTTTCCCTCTGGAAAAGACTATTGTTTTTCTACGGATTATTATTATTATTATTATTATTTTTTTTTTTTTTTTTGGGGGGGGGGGGGGGGGCGCTTTTCCCTCTGGAAAAGACTCTTGTTATTCTACGGATTATTGTTATTTTTGTTTTTTTTTTTGGGGGGGGGGGGGGGGGAGGGGGGTGGGGGTTTCCACACATTTTATCCGCACGATTCAGAAGCCATTTTCGAACCGATTTTCACAAAATTTTGCACGCGCATAGAGGGGTACAAAATCTAAAAATGTGCCCAAGCGGAATTTTCGATTTAACCCTTATTTCGTCAGAAATGGCAAAAAACTAAAAATTGGGGTTTATCGGCACTTTCTCGAAACACGTCTTGTAGATTTTTTTTTAAACATTCATCATTGCTAGACCTGCCCGTGACACGACCTTTGATGCACACGACATATTAGGCGATGCATATGGTAACCCTCCACAGGCTGCCAAATATCGAAATTTTGATGAAATGGGCCAGTTTCAGGCCCTCACAGCACCCAAACGATAAACGAGAGATAAACATAACTTCCTTTATTGGGAGTGGAATTCACCGGGGATCATTTTTGTAAGTAATAAGGGTGTTCAAAAAATCAAGCGTTAACCCGTTTTGGGCTGGTTAAACAGCAGTACACGAATAAAAGCTAAAGAAAAATCATCTTTTCCGGGGATTTCTCTAAACGAGTCTTGTAGATTTTCAAGAAAAATTTGTCACTCCCAGGTCTTGGTGTGACAATAGAAGTTGAATGGACAAAATACTGCGGTGAGCATTTGTTAACCCTCCACAGACTGCGAAGAGTCAAAATTGTGATAAAATGGCTGTTTTTGGACGCCAACAGCACCCAATGGGTACGCCACAAAGAAAAGTGCCTTCTTTTATCGAGCACACACTCAATACGGAAACATTTTTGTAAGTAGTAAGGGTATTCAAAAGTCGAAGTCTTAACCCATTTTGGGCAAGCTGAAGAGAGAGACCCCTTAAAATCTTAAAATTCCCATTTTCTGTGGATTTCTTTAAAAACATTCTGTAGGTTTTCAAGAAAAATTGACTACTAGCAGGTCTTTGTGTGACATTACAAGTTCCATGGACAAAATGTTCCGGTGAGCATTTATTAACCCTCTACAGTCTGCCGAGCATAGTAATTTTGAAGATGGGCTTTTTTCGGACACGCACAGCACCCAATGTGTACCTGAGAAATAAATCTAATCTCCTTTGTTGGAAGTGGAATTCACCGAGGGCCATTTGTGTAAGTAATAAGGGTATTAAAAAAAACAAACGTTAACCCCTTTTGTGGTTGTTAATAGTGATACCCATCAAAAGCTTAAAAATTTATGTTTTCCCTGTATTTCTTTACAAAGATCTGGTAGGGTTTTCAGGAGAAAATGGCCATTGATAGACCTTCGTGTCACATTACCAGTTGATTGGATAAATTATTCCGGTAAGTATTTGTTAACCCTCCATGGGCTGCTAAATGTCAAAATGTTGAAAAATAGTCTGTTTTTGGACACCAACAACATCAAATAGGAATGCAACAAAGAAACATAACTTCTTTTACTGGGCGCAAAGCTGACATGGAAACATTTTTGTAAGCAGTAAGTGTATTCAAAAATCGAGGTCTTAACCCATTTTTGACTAGTTAAGGAGATATACCCCTTAAAACTTAAAATTCCAGTTTTCTGTGGATATGTCAAAAAAAATTTGAGTGACATTACAAGTTGCAAGGACAAAATATTTCGGTAAGCATTTGTTAACCCTCCAGAGGCTGCCAAGCATAGAAATTTTGAGAAAATGGGCTGTTCTTGGGCAACCATAACACCAAATGTGTACCTGCGAGATAAACATAACCCCCTTCATTGCAAGTGGAATTCACCAACAATCTTTTTTATAAGTAATGAAGGTATTCACAAAATCAAGTATTAACCCATTTAAGGATGGTTACAGAGCGATACCCCTCAAAAGGTTAAAAATTCATGTTATCCGAGGATTTCTCAAAAGCATCTCGTAGATTTTCAAGAAAAAAGGCCATTCTCAGATCTTAGTGTGACATTACAAGCTGCATGTACAAATATTCCTGTAAGCATTTGTTAACCCTATGCAGGTTCTCAAACATCAAAATGTTGATAAAATGGGATGTGCTTGCGTAACCACAGCACCCGAAGTTGAGAGGAGAGATGAAAATAAGTGGAAGTAGAATTCACTGAGAATTATTTTTGGAAGTAATAAGAGTATTCAAAAAACAACACTTAACCCGTTTTGGGCTGGATAAACAATGATACCAATCAAAAGCTTAAGATTCATGTTCTTCTTGGATGTCTCTGAAAACATCTTTTAGATTTTCAAGAAAAAAATGCCATTCACACTTCTTGGTGTGACATTACTAGTTGCATGAATAAATATTCCTGTTAGCATTTGTTAACCCTCAACAAGGTGCCAGGCATCAATATTTTGTGTACATTTGAGATAAAATGGACCATTTTCAAATAGACACAGTACTTAGTGGGTATGTGTCAAAAAAACATAACTCATTTTGTCGGTCATAAACTTGTCGGACGACGATATTGATATTAACCCTCTCCACCATTAATGATGGTTTTTACCTAAACATTTTTTTATCAAACTGAGTCATTTGAGACTACTATACTCACCTTTCTCATAACATCAATGAAGGAACTTCAGTGAGACAGTTGAAAACAATTCATCAGACACTGTGGGGTCATGAAAAATCAGGGAATCTCATCGGGAAAACCCATGATTCTCCAGAATCATAAAGTCTAGTTTTTTAGTTTTTTTTTATTTTATTTTTTCCACACATTTTGTCCGTACGATTCAGAAGCCATTTTCGAACCGATTTTCACACAACTTTGCACACGCATAGAGGGGCACAAAATCTAAAAATGTACCCAAGCCGAATTTTCGATTTAACCCATTTTTCTCCAGAATTGGCAAAAAACTGTCAAAATTGGGGTTTATAGGCACTTTCCCGAAAGGCGTCTTGTAGATGTTTTTTAAACATTCATCACTGTTCAACCTTTCTCTGCCACGACCATTCATACACAAGAGATATTAGGCAATGCATACTGTAACCCTCCACAGGCTGCCAAACATCGAAATTCTGATGAAATATGCTGTTTTCGGGCCCCAAAGTACCCAAACGATACACGAGAGATAAACATAACTTCATTTATTGGAAGTGGGATTCGCCGTGGATCATTTTTGTATGCAATAAGGCTATTCAAACAACCAAGCGTTAACCCGTTTTGGGCTGGTTAAACTGCAATACCCTCAAAAGCTCAAAAAATGCATGTTTTCTGTGGATTTCTCTAAACGAGTCGCGTAAATTTTCAAGAAAAATTGGCCACGCGCAGGCCTTGGTGTGACAATAGAAGCTGCATGGACAAAACACTCCGGTGAGCATTTGTTAACCCTCCACGGGCTGCTAAAAGTCAATATTTTGATAAAATGGGTTCTTTTTGGACAGCAACACCACCCAATGGGTACGCCACAAAGAAAAAGGCCTTCTTTTAGAGAACGCACAATTTATAGGTAAATATTTTTGTAGGTAGTAAGGGTATTCAAAAGTTGAAGTCTTAACCCATTTTGGACAGGCTGAAGAGAGATACCCCTTTAAAGCTTAAAATTCCCATTTTCTGTGGATTTCTCTCAAAGCAACTAGTAGATTTTCAAGAAAAAACGACTATTCGCAGGTCTTTGTGTGACATTACAAGCTACATGGACAAAATACACCGGTGAGCATTTATTAACCCTCTAAAGGCTGCCATGCATCGTAATTTTGTTGAAATGGGCTGTTTACGGATACGCACAGCACCCAATGTATACTCGATAGATAAACATAATCTCCTTTGTTGGAAGTGGAATTCACTGAGGACCATTTTTGTAACTAATAACGGTATTCAAAAAACCAAGCGTTAACCGCTTAACAGGGATACCCATCAAAAGCTTAAAAAAAATCATGTTTTCACTGGATTTCTTTACAAACATCTTGTAGGGTTTTCAAAAGAAAATGGTCATTGATAGGTCTTGGTGTCACATTACCGACTGCATGGATAAAATATTCCGGTAAGCATTTGTTAACCCTCCATGGGCTGCTAAATGTCAACATTTTGAAAAAAATAGTCTGTTTTTGGACACCAACAACAACAAATGAGAATGCCACAGAGAAACATAACTTCTTTTACCGGATACAAAACTGATAGGAAAAAGTTTTAGTAAGTAGTAGCGGTATTCAAAAATCGAGGTCTTAACCCATTATCGACTGGTTAAGGAGATGTACCCCTTAAAAGTTTAAAGTTCCAATTTTCTGCGGATTTCTCCAAAAAAATCTAGTAAGTATTCAAGAAAAATTGACCATTTGCTGGTCTAGGAGTGACATTATAAGTTGCATGGACAAAATATTCCGGTAAGCGTTTGTTAATCCTCCGGAGGCTGCAAAGCATAGACATTTTGAGAAAATGGGCTGTTCTTGGCCATCAATGTGTACCTGCGAGATAAACATAACCTCCTTCATTGGAGGTGGAATTCCCCGAGGATCATTTTGGTAAATAATGAAGGTATTCATGAAACCAAGTATTAACCCGTTTAGAGCTGGTTACAGAGAGATACCCCTCAAAAGGTTAAAAAATCATGTTATCCGAGGATTTCTCTAAAAACTTCGAGTAGATTTTCAAGAAAAATTGGGCATTTTCAGGTCTTAGTGTGATATTACTGACTGCATGTACAAAATATTCCAGTAAGCATTTGTTAACCCTATGCAGGTTCTCAAACATCAAAATTTTGATATAATGGGCTGTGTTTGCGTACCCGCAGCACTCGAAGTTAAGAGGAGAAATCAACATAAGTGGAAGTAGAATTCACTAAGAATTGTTTTTGTAAGTAATAAGCGTATTAAAAAAAAAACACCCTTAACCCGTTTTGGGCTGGATAAACAATGATACCCACCAAAAGCTTAAAATTCATGTTCTCCCTGGATTTCTCTGAAAACATCTCGTAGATTTAAGTGAAAATGGCCATTCGCAGTTTTTGGTGTGAAATTACAAGTTACAGGAATAAATATTCCTGTTAGCACTTGTTAACCCTCTACAAACTGCCAGACATCAATATTTTGGATACATTTGAGATAAAATGGACCATTTTCAAATAGACACAGCACTCCGTGGGTATGTGTCAAACAAACATAACCCCTTTTGTCGGTCATTAACTTGTCGGACGACGATATTGATATTAACCCATTCCACCGTTAATGATGGTTTTTACCTAAACATTTTTTTTTATCAAACTGAGTCATTTGAGACTACTATACTTACCTTTCTCATAACATCAATGCATGAACTTTAGTGAGAAAGTTAAAACAATTCATCAGACACTGTGGGGCCATGACAAATCATGGAATCTCATCGGGAAAAACCATGATTCTCCAGAATCATAAAGTCTAGTTTTTTTTTTTTGGTTTTTTGTTCCAAACATTTTGTCCGCACGATTCCGAAGTCATTTTCGAACTGATTTTCACGCAATTTTGCACACTCATAGAGGGGCTCAAAATCTAAAAATGTACCGAAGCAGAATTTATTCAGTTTAACCCTTATTTCGCCAGAATTGGCAAAAAACGGTAAAAAATGGGGATTATAGGCACTTTCTCGCGACGCGTCTTGTAGATTTTTTTAAACATTCATCATTGTTAAACCTGCCTGCGACACGACCATTGATACACAAGAGATATTAGGCGATGCATATGGTAACCCTCCACAGGCTGCCAAACATCGAAATATTGATGAAATGGGTTGTTTTCGGGGCCCCACAGCCCCAAACGATGCACGAGAGATGAACATAACTTCCTTTATTGGAAGTGGAATTCACCGAGGATCATTTTTGTAAGTAATAAGGGTGTTCAGAAAACCAAGCGTTAACCCGTTCTGGACTGGTTAAACAGCAATACCCCCCCCCCCCCCAAAAAAAAAAAAGCTCAAACATTCATGTTTTCCATGGATTTCTCTAAACGAGTCTTGTAGATTTGTAAGAAAAATTGGTCACTCCCAGGTCTTGGTGTGACATTACAAGTTGCATGGATAAAATATTCCGGTCAGCATTAGTTTACCCTCCCCGGGTTGCTAAACGTAAAAATTGTGATAAAATGGGTTGCATTTGGACACCAACAGCACCCACTGGGTATACCACCGAGAAAGGTACCTTCTTTTATCGGGCGCAAAATTGATGGGGAAACATTTTTGTAAGTGGTAAGGGTATTCAAAAGTCGAAGTCTTAACCCATTTTGGGCTGGTTAAAGAGAGATACCACTTAACATTTTAAAATTCCCATTTTCTGTGGATTTCTCTAAAAGCAACCTGTAGGTTTTCAAGAGAAATTGACTATTCGAAGGTCTTTGTGTGACATTACAAGTTGCATGGACAAAATATTCCGATGAGCATTTATTAACCCTCTACAGGCTGCTAAGCATAGTAATTTTGTTGAAATAGGCTGTTTTCGGAGGCGCACATCACCCAACACATACCCGAGAGATAAACATAATCTACTTTGTTGGAAGTGGAATTCACCGAGGACCAAATTTGTTAGTAATAAGGTTATTAAAAAAACCAAGCATTAACCCATTTGGGGATGGTTAATAGCAATACACATCAAAAGCTTAAAAAAAATCATGTTTTCCCCGAATTTCTTTAAACGTCTCGTAGGTTTTCAAGAGAAAATGGCCATTGGTAGGCTTTGGAGTCGCATTATCAGCTGCATTGATAAAATATTCAGGTAAGTATTTGTTAACCCTCCATGGGCTGCTAAATGTCCAAATTAAAAAAAAAAATAGTCTGTTTTTGGACACCAACAGCATCAAATGGGAATGCCGCAGAGAAACGTAACTTGTTTTTCGGGACGCAAAACTGATAGGGAAACATTTTTGTAAGTAGTAAGGGTATTCAAAAATTGAGATCTTAACCCATTTTTGACTGGAAGAGGAGATATACCCCTTAAAAGCTTAAAATTCCAGTTTCTGTGGATTTCTCCCAAAATTTTTTCAAGAACTATTGACCATTCGCAGGTCTTGGGGTGACATTACAAGTTGCATGGACAAAATATTCTGGTAAGCATTTGTTAACCCTCCAGAGACTGCCAAGTATATACATTTTGAGAAAATGAGTTGTTCTTGTGCACCCATTACACCCAATGTGTACCTTCATTGGAAGTGGAATTCAACGAGGATATTTTTTGTAAGTAATGAAGGTATTCACAAAACCAAGCATTAACCCGTTTAGGGCTGGTTACAGAGCGATACCCCTCAAAAGGTTAAAAATTCATGTTATTCGAGGAGTTCTCTAAAAACATCTCGTTGATTTTCAAGAAACAATGGCCATTCTGAGATCTTAGTGTGACATTACAAGTTGCATGTACAAAATATTCCAGCAAGCATTTGTTAACCCTCTGCAGGTTTTCAAACATCAAACTTTTAATAAAATGGGCTGTGTTTGCATACCCACAGCACCCAAAGTTAAAAGGAGAGATCAACATAAGTGGAAGTAGAATTCACTGAGAATTATTTTTGGAAGTAATAAGGGTTTTCAAAAAACAACCCTTAACCCGTTTTGGGCTGGATAAACAATCATATCCATCAAAAGCTTAAAATTCATGTTCTCCTTGGAATTCTCTGAAAACATCTTGTAGATTTTAAAGAAAAAATGGACATTCGCCGTTCTTGGTGTGACATTACAAGTTGCATGGGAAAATATTCCTGTTAGGTCTTGTTAGCCCTCTACAAGCTGCCAGACATCAATATTTTGGATACATTTGAGATAAAATGGACCATTTTCAAATAGCCACTGCACTTAGTGGGTATGTGTCAATCAAATATAACTCATTTTGTCAATCATTAACTTGTCGGACAACGATGTTGATATTAACCCTCTCCACCATTAATAATGGTTTTTACCTAAACATTTTTTTATCAAACTGAGTCATTTGAGACTACAATACGTATTTCTCATAACATCAATAAAGGAACTTCAGTGAGACAGTTAAAAACAATTCATCAGACACTCTGTGGTCATGAAAAATCAAGGAATCTCATCTGGAAAAGCCATGATTCTCCAGAATCATAAAGTCTAGTTTGTTCTAAAGTTGTAGAGCTAACGTTTGGGGAATTTCGCAGTTTGTCGGCGGGGTGAATAAGTAATAACAAGAGCAAAAATAAAATTTTATGCACAGTGAACTTGTATTTCTGTATACCATTCAATAATTATTATAAGAACATGAGCAATGTATATAAAAAAGAAAAAAAAAGAAAAACCAACACAATATTTGGAAGAATACTCCCTTCGATGAGACGTTTGAGTTTGACTGTACTCCAAGGAGTATATATATATACAGGGACCTACCTGGGCATGCGCCAGTGCGTATTTGGTTCTGAAACATCAGGACCTGGCTCTTAAATCTCAGAAATAGGCTTCTCAGTTGGCGCGTAACTTCTCAGATCATATTTTGATATTCTTTCGATGGGTAATCGAGAGAGACACTCTTACATGTATTATATATATGATTATCATTTATCATTGTTGTAGAGTGCTTAAGTTAATACTTCAAGTCTTAATTACCAAGCATTAATCTTCACTGTGGTTTCTAATCAAGTCTTGGCTGCCTAAATAGGCAGCCAAGACTTGATCAGAAACCACAGTGAAGATTAATGTTTGCTATAGTGTACTAAATGAAAATGATGAGAGCTATTACATACTTGCAGTGGGTGTTACAAACAGCAGTGTGACTCCGTAAATTGAAATCTGGCGCATGAATTGAAAAAAATAGGCTCCGAGGCTAGAGCGTATTTTAAATAGTCCTGATCGGTCCCTGTATATACTTCTTGCAGTACAGTCAAACATAAGCGCTGCTTCGAGGAGGTGCTCTTCCGAACATGGAATACCTTGAACTTTTAGACACTGTGTCCAGATATTCAAGTAGCCCTATCAAACGCTCTTCAAATATGCGTTTGAAATGACGAATGTTATGATCTATTTTTCTGTACTTTCTTTTTTTGGTACAACTTTACCACCAGCGTTAAGTTGCAAAATTTTAGATTCACGAAAAGTTTGTTTGTTCCTTTTTGATAAAGTCTATCATTTTGTAGATTAAGTTTAGAATGAATTCGTTAATTACTTAATCTGTTGTACCTGTATGGTGGAGAACTAATTCGAATACCCGACTAACGATTGTCGAGTTACACATGAGAAAATGTTCTAAAACCTTTAAGTGCTTTCAGAAAAATAAAATATCACAGGCTTTAAGCCCGGTGACAGACGCCACTGTAAAGGGGTTAGTGCTTTAAATTTTCTTCAACTTTGAAAATCAAAATGACTGTTCATCCGTTCATGGATAACGGACATAACAAATCGCCCATAGATTCCTTATTTCCTACACATTATTTATTTATTTATTTATTTATTTATTTATTTATTTATTTATTTATTTATTTATTTATTTATTGGGGTGAAACGACACACTCGACAGCCAGGGTCACCTCGTGTCAGACAATTTAACCGGTGGATGAAGCCGGGCTACCCGGAAAGAACCACCGACCAACAGCGAACGACTGTCAGACTCCTCAACATACTAACTCCACACAAGCAGGATAAGCATTAGCTGAAGACAAATTCACTATCGAGGTGTAGTACGCCTTAGTGCACAGCGCCACCGTGCCCCACATGGGCAATCGGAATGAAGAGACTTGTACACAACACAGTAACCTCTGACAGGGATCGAACTGTGAACCTTTCGGTTTGAAGTTGAGTGCCGTAACAATTGAGCCACCGCGCTCCCTGTATGTGGATTATAGTTTGCAGGAATCGGCAGACAATTTATTTATTTATTTATTTGTTTATTTATTTATTTATTTATTTATTTATTTATTGGTGTTTAAGATTACATATTTCTGCACAATGGCTAATCATGACCACGACAGTTTTACGGGTGAAGGAAACCGGAGTACCCAGAGAGAACCACCCAGCAACGGCGAACAACTGTCATTTCCCTAACAGACTAACTCCACACGAGCAAGGTTAGCACTGGTTGAAGACAGGTGCACCGTCAACGTGCAGTGCGCATTAGTACACAACACCACCGTGCCCCAAGTGGGCAATGGCGAGTGAAGTGCCTTGCCCAAGGACACAACGCGCTTGCCGCAGGTGGGATTGGAACCGATGACCTCTCGGCTTGCAGCCTGGACCTCTACCTACTGAGCCACCGCGCCCCCGCCAGGCAATTACCAGATAAGTCAGTTTAGAACAGAATGATCATCAAAACCTTTTAAAATCTTTGCGAATAAAATTTTACTTGAACAGATGGCAGTCAACCATCAATGCAATACATGTAACTTCAAATACACGAGGAGGGTTCGTAATAAGTTAATCCTACAGCCCTAGCGGGCTGTAGGATTAAATTATTACTCACCCCCAATATGACCGTGAAATGGGTTCGCCCACTTTCGACAAACTCTGTAAAGTGTTCGATTCTATTTAGGAAGAAAGGGTAGCAATGCTTCAATTTATAAGCAGCTATTGATATTATCCTTGTATGTTCATCTGCTCAATTCTTCATTGATACAAGTAGCAATGTCTAGACGGTAATTATTGAAAATAAAACAAACGAGCAGATTATCTTACTGACGAGATTTATTTAGAGCAAACGTGCGTCATAGCTACTAATGTCGCAACATTAGTGCAGATCGCGACTCGGTGTTTCCGAAACTGTTTATTAAATCTGCAAAAATGCTCAACAGCTCCGAAAGAATCGGCACTTGGGGATGCGACGTGCATCCCATAAGTGGATAGATGTAGGTCTTCTGTTGCTCGTACTCTTACCGCTCTCGGTGGACCAGTGACGTCTCAGCTGGTCTTCCGAACCATGAGTGATCCCCATGCAGACAGGGCGTCGTTTCGCCCTGGAAGGTGGTGGACCTCCTCATTGGTCTTCTCTGTCCTCTTCTGAAGGTGGTTAGGCTGGGTGTTAAGACTGGTTGTGTTGTGCTCTTGTCGATTTTTCTGGGTAAAACAAACAAACGCGTCTTTTCAGTGCCACCAAATCTACCACCAGGTTCCGAATGAGTTTTCGCTAATGTGCGTTTTCGTGGTAGGACTTTCTCACACTTTCGTACAAAAAGAAGGATTCTGTGGGTACCTGCTTGAATAGAAAGGAGGTGGATTAGTATGTAGTCATGTTTACAAATGAGTGGAGATGAGATGATCCCAACCTCTACCCCCATCCCCAAGAGTGGTTCGCTGCCTGTTGTTCACCTGTGGTTTCTTTCTTGGTGGAGGCAGCCCATAATGTCGATGGCCACAGCGAACTGTTTTCACTGCCTGTATCCACGATGGCTCGTTTGAATTAAACGGGTACCTGCTTAAATAGATTTAATTCAATTTTGCATAGTCGCACCGAGATATTACACACGATTGACACGAATTGCTAGTTTAGCTTGGTGGAGGCAGCCCATAATGCCAATGGCCAAAGCGAACTGTTTTCACTGCCAGAATCCACCATGGCACTTTTGAATTAAATGGGTACTTGCTTAAATAGATTTAATTCGATTTTGCATAGTCACACCGATATTTTACACACGAATTACTAGTTTAGATTGGTGGAGGCAGCCCATAATGTCAATGCTCCATAGCGCACTGCTTTCACTGCCTGTATCCACGATGGCGCGTTTGAATTAAACGGGTACCTGCTTAAACAGATTTAATTCGATTTTGCATAATCGCACCGTGATTTTACACACGATTGACACGAATTACTAGTTTAGCTTGGTGGAGGCAGCACATAATGCCAATGGCCACAGCAAACTGTTTTCACTGCCTGTATCCTCGATAGCTCGTTTGAATTAATCGGATACCTGCTTAAATAGACTTAATTCAATTTTGCATAGTCGCACCGAGATTTTACACAGGGGTGACACGAATTACTAGTTTAGCTTAGTAGAGACAGCCCATAATGTCAAACAGCGAACTGTTTCCACTGCCTGTATCCACCATGACACGTTTGGATTAAGCGGGTATCTGCTCAGATAGATTTTAATTTGATTTTGCATAGTCGCACCGAGATTTTACACACGAATTATTAGTTTGGGGGAGATTGAGTTTGTGCGTAGAAATGACAGAGTCCGCACAGATAGCATGCGACTGTCTGCAAGGCTGCAGACAGTCGCATGGCTTCCGTGCAGGCGGACTCTGTCCTGTTCGGCGGTTGAGTGCAGTTTAAGTTTCAGCGTAACTTGTGGTTTATTTCTATCTAGTCGCCATTTCGTTTTATCTGACAGAGTCGAGATTCTTTCACCGATTAATTCGATGTTGCCTTGCTCATGAATGATTGCTATTCTGGTGTCCCACTTGGCTCTGAGAGTCGTGCGTAGGGCATAATTTTGAACTCTTTGGAGCTCGGTCATATTAGTTTCGGAAATATTGTCGGTTATAATGGTCCCATGGTCCATCACTGGACGTACAGAGGCTTTATATAGTTTGAGTATAGTCTTGGAAATAGCGCCCCAGTTGGAGCCGCAGTGTTTCCTCATTAAGTCAATCCTTTTGGCGTATTTGCCTATTGTTTCCGCTAAATGGGTTTTAAAATTTAGATTTGTGTTATGCCTAGGAATTATGCTTCGTTTTAGTTTTATTTTATTTCAGTTCCGTCTATTTTCAGTTTGATAACTGCACAGGAGACCCGACTTGAGAAAGAGACCATTTGTGTTTTTGTGGTATTTAGTTCAACTCTCCGTTTGGCACACCATGTTTCCAGTTCGTCGATAGCCTCTTGCATTTTTTTCCTGACATTTGCTTGAATGCCATAGGTCCACATACCCATGTCATCAGCAAATTAGGACATGAAGGGAGCTAGGTACCGATCCTTGGGGTAACCGCCTCGAGTTCAACTTCAGGTGAAATTTCATTTTTGACTTTAACTTTAATTGTTCGATCCGAGAGGAAAGATAACAGAAGACTGACAAGTTTAAATGGAAGTTTTAGGTCGTTGTGGCGTTTATACCTTAGACCATTGTGTCAAACTGAATCAAACGCTTTCTCGACATCAAGGAAGATGGCTGCACCGGTATATTTAGTTTTCGGGTATTTTCGCATGCGCTTACACAGGTTGAATACATGTTTAATGCCCTCTTTATTTTTGGCGGTGTCCTTTCTGTCTGTCCGTGAAGAAGTTGTCTGATCCCTAAGTCTGGAGGTTAACGCGGCTTCAAAGGGTTTTTCGATACAGTTTAATAAGCTGATGGGGCGATAGCTTGTCTGCAGGCTACTGTCCTTGCCTTGATTGGGGATCGTGATACCTACGGCCGATTTCCAACACGTGTTGAAGTACCCTATTCTTAAGCAACTGTTATAAATAGAAGTGAGTTTGGTGATAATTATATCCGGACAGTTTTTGAGGATTTTGTACGATATGGCATCGTCACCCGGTGATGAGGTTGATTTGCATTTGCGGAGTTGTTTTATTTCCGAATATGAGAAGTGTGAGATTAGATCGTGATCATCGCCCGGTTCGATTTTGATGTCAAGAGCAGTTTTTGCGAATATGTCATCGTGCTTGTTGATAAATTCATCTACCTGCTCTTCCCAAACTTTATCGAATTTTGGGCCCTCTTGGGTACGGTGAATTTACTGAGAGTTTCCGTGAATAGGTCTGCATTTTCGATGTCGTCTTCGGTCATAGTCCCGTCAGGCTTTTGAAGATTTTTGTGGTTGTCTGTGGAAGAATTTTGACCGGTCAGTCTTTTAAATGATTTCCAGAACTTACGGGCATCTCTTTGCGGGTTAAGGCTGTCAGTCGCAGATTTCCACGCCTTTTGCTTTTCTATTTTTACGGTTTTCTTAACTTCATTGTGGGCTATATTAAATTTGTGTTTGAGCTCGGTTTTGCGGTCTGGGTCTTCCTCTTTTTTCCAATATCTGAAGAGTCTACGTTTCTCCCTAATTAGGCCTCCTGTTTCTTGTGAGAGCTTTAGTTTGAAGGCTGCCTGTTCATTGAGCGGACACACCTCATCTAAAGCTTTCGTTATGGTTTCTTTGATATTTTAACATTCCTCATTTATTTGTTGGGGCGTCTTTGGTGTTGTGGCCTCTGTGGTCATGTCTACGATATCTCTGAACAGTGACCAGTTGGCTCTACTAAGATCGCGTTTGAGCTGCGTTGTGAGTTTTTAGTGCCTTTGTTGCTAGAGACGGTGAGTTGAAACGAAAGATGGCCGCTTCCAATGTGGTCTCCCACTCTGAAGTTTTCAATTTTACTTGAGAGATTATTGGTGACTATTGCGAGATCCAGTATCTCCTCATAGTCAGGGTTTACGGCAGTGTGGTAAGTAGGTTGAGCTATGTCATTTACCATAGAAAGATTAAGTTCTTCAATTATATCAAACAGGATGTCTCCATTTTGGCTGCTTTTTCTGCACCCAAAGAACATGTTTTGTGAGTTTAGATCGCAGAGTAGAATAAAATATTTATATTTTTCTGAAAAATAACGGAAGGTAACAGAGTCAGGGTTGTGCGATGGTTCGTTGTGCAGAGATATGATAGCATGAGATTTGTCATCTATCAGTATCTCGAAACCCACAGCCTCAGCTTGTAAGTGGTCGGTGATATTACGGAGTACTTTAGGTTGTTTTTTATGAGAAGGGCTACACCACCTCGCCGTTAGTGAAGGCGGTCGCGTCTAACTGTTGAGCAACCTGGAATTTTGAAGTTGTAAGATGGTTTTAGCCATGTTTCATTAACTGAAATTACATCCGGTGATGTTTCATCAGTGTATTGAATTTAGTTGACTTTTTTATTTTGCACACTTCTAATATCAATGTGCATTAAATTTAGTGGTTGGTCTTTACCCATGATTGGGTGCTAATTATTAATGACGGCTCTGTTTACGCTTTGCTGGTTTACTTGTTTTTACAGCAGCCTGATTGCAGTCTCAACCATTATTCCGAAAATTTGTTTTCCGAAGAATTTGCTGTCAACTTCACATGCCGTTGTGCAAACATCTTCTACATTTATGTTGTTATATTTATTTTACCCTTTGAACTCTGGTGGTATTTTCCATGCCAGTTCAATAGTAACAATTAGAAGAGTCCATATTCATTATTTGGGGTAGACCAATCAATATTTTCAAACGTGCAGTCTCTTGATTGGTCTTCCTCACATGTTAACTGAACAGCCATCCTATTTAATAACGTTATGGCGTATCGTGTTCCAGGCCGGAAAAGCGGCCGCTTGGGTTCACAGAGTGACGGCATTTACTAATAATGTGGTTGTTACTGTGGTAATTGTCTCAGGGCAATTAATTTTACCGGGATCGGTATATTCTTTGTTTTTTAGTTGTAGCTTGTTTGCCGCTACTTTGTATTTTGGGCATCCCCTGTAATTACTAGGGTGAGCTTCTTCACAGTTTGGGCAAGTGGATTTGTTTTCTGGGCAGTTTTTAGTCGTGTGACCTTTGCCACACTTCATGCATTAAAGGTCACTACGGCATTGTTGTGCTAGGTGGCCAAATCTTTGGCACTTGTGGCACTGTGTCGGGACAGGAGTTACTTTTTAGGCCTCGGCGAAGTGGTGTTTCTGACCAATTCTCAGACCATCTCTGAGTATTACTTTAGCTACCTCTTCATTTCGACAAGATACCTTAATTCGCCATGTGTCTCTCCCCGTAGCACTGGACACGAACCTATTCCAGCTGCACTTTGGAAGGGCAGCTGATATAGATTCGTATTGAGTGTCATTGTTCACTCTAGTAACTACAACGACATATTCCCCGCTAGTGTTTCCACCGTTTGCTTTGTTGTGCTACATGTTTTTTCCAGTTTTTCTGGTTTTTGGTGGAGCTGGTTTGGCTGGCTTTTTAGTAACCGATTTTGCGTAACTTTGTTTGGGAATTTCATGTTTAGGAGTTTCAGCAGCCTCTGGCTGTACTTTTTTACGTTTGGGGGTTTTTCTTGTATCCTAGACTGCGGCGTCTTTTTGAGGCCTGGGTGTGCTATGGGTGATTGAGGTGTGAATATCAAAATACTTTGTGATATGTCTCTGATTATTGTCGTGTTTATTAGTGTGTCCATTGAACCCCCCTCTGAATATGATGTCTGGTTTAAGCAATCATCACTATCGCTAACAAAGTTTGAGGTGGACGTGGTGGATGAGTCTTCATAGCTATCCTGAGTGGATAGAAGTTTTGATATTGATGGCGCCGAGGAGGTGCTTATTTCCGGTTTATGCTCCTTGATAGGTGTAACTGGGATATTAATATGTAGAAAAGCAGGTTCTCCTTGGTCCTTAAGCTTGTGTTTGATGTATGAGATCTCTTGATGGAGCCTGTCGATCGTTCCCTCGTACATCCTTCTCATGTTCTCCATCTTATTTTTCATCTTTTTTTCCATATTTTCCATCATATTTTTCAACTTCTTTTCCATTGACTCCTTTGACTCTGCGCCCTGACAACGGCCTGAGTCTGCAGATGTTGCCGATGTTGCAAATGCAGAGACTGATAACGAGATTGGTGTTGATTTTACTTTTTCCATTTTGATTTAGATAGAACATTTCCAAGTGAAAGACACAAGATAAGGTAACTGTACTAGGCACGAGTTGGAAGTAATGTCACGCACGATGATGATCATGAATGATGAATCTGCTCAACAGCAGTCTGTCGTGCAGTCTCAATGCATTCTCGTCTTGACACCGGAAGTGACGCCATGGGGATGGTAACCTTAATTGGCGAGAGGGGTCAAATCAAAGAGGTCTTGACGGCACCTTTGGGGGGGGGGGGGGGGTCACTGTTCTTCAAGCGAAGGTCGCAGTCTCTGGAGCTGAGGGGAAAAATTGGGAAAAACGGTGAAAAGGAGTGCCAGATATGTAATTTGGGCGTGATGGAGACACTGGAACACTTTCTTCTAGAATGGACAAAATACCAGTCTAAAAGAATAAGATTCACTGGGAGTATAATTGGGAAGTGGGATGGGAGAATGGAGGACATGTGGTTAGTGAGAGACTTAAAGGAGAGGTCTAATAAGCTAATCGGAGAGATTGGAAAGAAAGGGGCAAGGGATGTCACCAAGCAGTTCGTCTCCGAGTGATGGAGGAGAGAAGAAGCGTGGGAATAGGGAGGCAGTTGGGACTACAGGGGGTAACCAAGGCCTTCTCATCCGAGAACCGCGACAAATCAGCGGTCGACCAAAGTGTTATTATTTTTATTATTATACCGCAACGAATGATTCGTGTCACGTGTGTTTCTTAATGAACAGCTCACTGGAAAAATATTCCGTTTTTAAATATTACTCTGTTTTGGAACGAAGGGGTGGCTCCGACACTTGCGACAGTGAAATTCAGTTTTCCTATTATCTCACCCGTGATATTCACATCCACATTTTAAAGATGTAAAGGTTATTATGATTATGTCACGAACCTTTGGGTTCGCATATTTTATAACAAATTTTTTAGACATTTCTCTTATTCTGTGTTTTGGTTTGACACCCTAACACAAGTACCGACCCGTTATACACTGAATTTTCTATAGAAATCTTTACAGCTCAAAAGATGTTTTTTTAGTATGGAAATTCATTTCATGCAACGCATCGTGTCGAAAACAAGATGTTCTGAGAGGAGTGTCTGCGTCGTCGATTGCAACATATGGAGCTGAAAGTACGATGAATTTTCATTGTTCCTCTGATTATGAACCTGACAGTTTATTTATTTATTGGTGTTTAAGGTCACATATTTATGCACAATGGCTAATCATGACCACGCCAGTTTTACGGGTGTGGGAAGCCGGAGTACCCGGAGAGAACCACAGAGCAACGGCGAGCAACTGTCAGCTCCTCAACATACTAACTCCACACCAGCAGGGTTAGCATTGGTTGAAGACAGGTGCACCATCGACGTGCAGTACGCATTAGTACACAACGCCACCGTGCCCCCCCCCCACACACACACGTGGGCAATAGGGGTGAAGTGTCTTTCCCAATGACACAACGCGGCTGCGGCTGGTGAATTCGAACCGAGTACCTCTCGGCTTGCAGCCTGCACTTCAACTTTCTGAACCACCGCGCCCCCTCCATGGACATGACTTAAACACGGAGATGGGCATTTTGTCTCGTCTTCCGTGTAACGTAGGTTCTCCACTCCATTAATACAATAACCGGGCGAATTGTAATTTAATTTGTGCTTGAATGGCTCAGAATATTCATAAACATAAAGTACAAGAATGTGATTATAAAAGTGGACAGAGAATCTCGGGTCGGATCGCAACGCTGTCGCGATCTGGTCGAAATTATTTTTCTGCTCTCACCCCCCTCAGAACTGTGTTATACACTTCATACAACTTAGCACCGGGCCTGAAAATAAGCAGTCTGACATTTGCAGAATGAGGTCCCCTGAGGGTGAAATTGATGATGCTATCCCATACAGCGGGCCAATGTATCCTGTGGGTACCTCTTTCTGCTTAGGTTTGAGACCCTGATTAAGATTGGGGTTCACAGAGAGTAAATTCAGTGATGCTACCCTGTTATGCAGAGTAGCATAACTAAATTCACCTTCTGGGGACCTCATTTTGCAGATGACAGTCTGCTTATTTTCTGGCTTGCTTAGCACGCCCATCTCACATTCATACTCCGATTGTTTGTTTGTTGGTGTTAAACGACACTTTTGAACAGACAGAGACACCCCGTGTCGGACAGTTACGGTACGGCCGCCGTGGACTGGCCACTTTACGAGGGTGGGTAGTATTTCCACGGACGCAATAATATTAGATTCCAACCACTAATTAAATGAATAAACATCATAAATTTAATTAATGAAGCACCGGGTACAACCCGGAGCTTCATTATTTAAAATTTTGTTGCTGAGGATTTTTTTACCTGGTAAACGCGTGCGCGCACATCATACACACGCGTGGATTACGACCAGTCCATGGCGACTGTACTGTACACGGGTGAAGTACTCGGAGATAACCACAGAGCAGCGGCAAGCAGCTGTCATACCCTTCAGTTTACTAACTTTACATAAGCCGAGTAGCTGTGGTTAATGGCAAGTGCGGGATCGACGGACAGTACGCCTTTGAATATAGCACCACTGTGCCCCCCACATGTGCACTCGGGATTAAGTGTCTTGTCCATGTACACAACGCAGTTGCCGTTGGTCACCATCGAACTGTGAAATAAAATGAAATTTATTTGCGGCATACGTTTACAGGGTATATAATGAACAATTTGCAGAAATATACAGAAGTGAAGGAACACTGCATGGAAACTCTTAGCCCTGTGGGCTCTCTTCGCCATATTAAAAATATACTCGATCGTACATCACAATTACTGACAATTTGCATCCTTGCTGAATTCTTGAGGAGACGCTCATATTACTTATTATTATTTAATTATTTAACCCCTCATCCCGCACAAACAGAACAATATTTTCACAAGAAATACTCTAAACCAAAATTTCCAATGTTTTAGTTTTCAGTCCCTTGAGTTTCAATCCCCGCCCCAAGAATAAGGTCATGCCTCCCTACCCCAACGGAATAAGCTCGATGAGCTGACTCCAGTACGGTCCCTGCTCTGGAGGCAAGAACAGGAAAAAGAATAAAATCCGAAATGCCATCTTTGTGAATAGTGCAAGCCATTGCGCTAAGTAATTGGGCCAAAGTGTTACAGAAATTGCTTTAGAGAAATTACAGAAAGTGCATGGTCTAATCAACAAAGCCTAGACTCTAGAATGTTGTGACTCTGAATATTGAGATCCAGGCTAAATTGAAGTGCAATCCGGACAGAGAGGGTTATTACAAGAGACATCTGTAAAGTGTGAATTTAGAGCCTTGTATATTATCACCTTAAATTGGGATCTGTTGAGTTGCCGGATTAATGGTTGAATGTCATTCCGTCGATATATGACCCAGGGGATAGGTTTAAACTGATATATGTTGGAATGATACCCATTTGGGATACTTAATGGGGAAACCAATGGACTTCCTGTTTAACACCCTGTCGCGACAACATACAGAAGGTGAAATTATCGAAAAGGTTTTCACATGCCTTAACAACGAAGTGTGATTTCTGCACTTAACCCTTTACCTAACATGAAAAGCAGACGACCCTTGCCAAAAAAATTCTTGAATAACTAATTTTTTTCATTTTTTGTCTCAAAAACATAGGTTATGACCCCTCGTTGGAACGAGCTCAACGAGCTCGTTACAACGAGGGGTCATAACCTATGTTTTTGAGACAAAAAATGAAAAAAATAATGAAAATTAATTGGAGATTTTTGAGAATAGCGCTGGCCGGTTTTGGCCGTTACGTTGCGTAAGGGGTTAATTGTTTATGAAATCTCTTTGTTTACCTTTATATCCAACTCAATTAGCAGAGAACATTTGCGATGTTCAGACCTGTAAATGATGACTCCACACCATAAATCTTTAGCTAATTACTACGAAGCCCATTGGGGCCAACATGTGTAGTCGGAGCATTGCGAATATTCGCATTCAACTTTGCAAATATTCGCATTCAATTGCAAATATTGGAATTGCATTGCGAAATAGCATTCAGCTGCAAATATTCGAAATGCATTGCGAATATTCGCAATACATTGGAATATTCTCATTCAACATTGCCAATATTCACAATGCATTGTGCGAATATTCGCAATATTAATTGCGAATATTTGCAATATTAAATGCGAATATTCGCAATGTTGAATGCGAATATTCGCAATATGCATTGCGAATATTCGCAATGCTCGATCCCCCGCTACACATTTTGGCCCCAATGGGCTTCCGTATATTACGCTGTATACTCTAGTGGTAGCGTATGGGAAATAGTGTTCTGATGTTTCTCTGCCTTCTTTATTTTTCCCACTCCAACCAAGCTGTTTACATCTTAACAGAATTTTCGCTAAAATGAATAACAACAACTAACGCGCGACCTCGTTTTGGCGAGCTCGCATCGTTATTGGAACTATTCATTTTAATGGAAATTTTTCACGTTTTCACTCTACTCACACGTGTCTGCAATACGCAACTTTTGAGCAGAGTTGCCCCTAGCAGAGTAACATGTGTAGCGGGGGGGGGGGGGGGGGGGGGGGGGTCGAGTATTGCGAATGTCATTCCGGGGGGATCGAGTATTGCGAATATTATCATTCAATATTGCGAATATTCGCATTCATTATTGCGAATATTCGCATTTAACATTACGAATATTCGCATTTAACATTGCGAATATTCGCATTCAGCTTTTTTCAGATTAAGATAATTTATTCACAGGAAACATAGATGGTTGCAGTTACAAAAATGGTTACAAATACATATAATTCATAAGTTTAGTGAACAGTATACTGTAGGTGATGGCATAGTCAGATTGGCTGTCTACCTGTCACCTCCCTAGAAAGGTGTGTAGCAGTCGCAAACAGACTGTGACCAAATGGTACTTACTCAATAAAAAAGGAGAAAAGGGTGTGTGATGCTAAGTTGGAGTGGAGCTCGAGTGATTTCATTTTGAAGATGTAATAGCGGAATGTTTTCCAGCACAGAAAAGCCAGAAGGAGATTGGTGGTTAGGGATTTATACATTGGTATCAAACAAGCTGCTCTGGTAACTACTCCATTACTCGACGCTAAGGCCCTTCAAGTACTTCGTGGCTTTCTTGGAGTGATAGAGGGATAAGATTGCCTGTACTGGGCGTTCGTGCCGACCGGCGAATTCAGAAGGTATCATGCAGGGGTTGTTCAATGAATGCGCCTGCAGATAAGGCTTGCGTCTTTCTTGTGCTTGAATAACGTACTGAGCACTAGCAGTAATGCATTTCATTAATTTCTTTGGACTTTGACAGAAAGCTACTAGGAGCTTTATGTTAGCATTAACAGTATAGTTGTGTCGATATTACAGACAACAGACTCCTATTGGGGTGTTGACCGTATTCTTTGGTGTACTTGTTGAACAGTCGGAGTGCGCAGCAAGTTTGGCAGGACAAGTGTTCCAGATAAAAGCAGAGTAAAGAGTACGTCGGTTCCGTTATGTCAACACTTATTATAGTTATTCCCGATTACAAGTTTACTACATACAATCCGGACAATAGGGATTATCACAACTGACAGAAGTGGAATATGATGAAAGAAACATGGAAGTCAAGTTTTTTTAAACTCGTTTCTGTTACTGGTGTTTCGAGTGGCATCGTCGAGAGCATTCCGAAGTTTCGGAAATGAGTATACAGGGAGCTTCTCAAGAGATTTGGTCCGTGTTTTCTCTATATGTAGGAGGCCAAATTGTCTGGTACTCCTACCAGATTGATTGTCTACGACACTAAATATATCATTAAATGGCGCCGGTAATCTATCATGTTTCCAGTCAAAGACGAACAGCAAAGCATGTAGTTTGAACAAGTCATCAACCTTAAGTAACCTGTCTTTCCTGAATAGGGGGTCTGTATGGGCTTTGTATTTTCTGTTGTTAATTATTCGTAGTGATCGCTTTGGCATGTTCACAGGCTTTCTGCGTTGCGAATATTCCCATTCAAGTTTGCGAATATTCGCATTCAACATTGCGAATATTCGCAATCAATTGCGAATATTCGCAAAGCATTACGGATATTCGCAATGCATTACGAATATTCGCAATGTTGAATGCGAATATTCGCAATGCTTTGCGAATATTCGCAATTGAATGCGAATAAATGCAAATATTGGCGACTTTCCCACTACACATGTTGGCCCCAATGGGCTTCCGTAAAAAAACATGTATAGAGAGTTTAGTGTATAAATATCCCCAGTTTATGAACATGTGTCGGATTTTCATCCTCAGAAAGACTGAAAATGGATTTGTCAAGTAATATTTATTGGTTCTACAATTAAGTTGCACATCGGTTTTACATATGTGCATGTGGTTTTACATACAGTAAATACACCAAATTAGTGACCATTTAGTGACCAGTTAAGACCATTTCGTGGCCATTTAAGACCATTTGAGACCATTTAGTGACCATGTAAGACCATTTAAGACCATTTGATAAATGTTTAAGACCATTTGAGACCATTTAAGACCATTTGAGAAATATTTAAGACCATTTGAGAAATATTTAAGACCATTTGAGACCATTTTGTGGCACATATGTTGTTCAATCAGCAGAAAATTCCTGTAACATTGATGGACGGAAGTTGAATGATTGCAAATCCATTTTGACTATTGTAAAACCAATTAATTACTTGTAAAACTGATTTTATGTGAAAATAAAATTTAATAGAGAGAAAATTTAGAGTTGTTCATTCCTTTTCAGCTTACCTAGGAATTGAGCATGCGAAAGTAGGTTACTACAACATTCCAGATCACTCATCTATTCGCCACGCAGAAAATACTGCATGGCACGATCTGATTGGACAGTTGTTTGACCAATCAGAGAGCGCCTGCGTGGGATAATTTTACAACACGCTTATCTATTGGTCCCATGGAACATACCGCCGTGTGGAATGATCTGATTGGACAATTGTTTGACCAATCAGACATCGCCACGATCTTACTGGGTTATCAAACACCTGCGACGTGACACCATCTTATCTATGACATGATCAAACAGTGTACATGGTCTCTATCATATTAAGCTTCTTATAAACAAAGGAGCCCTTTATCACAATACCTTTATCTATGACATAATCAAACATATTGTTGTCCCTTATCTATTTGCATAATTATACAACGTGACACTATCATATCTTCTTATAAACAAAGATTCTCTCTCTCATAATTCCTTTATGACATGTCTAAACAAAACCAGGTAGTCTTTATGTCTAAAGCATTTTGCATGCCGTTACGTGTACATGTCCTTGACAACATTTACATTAGATACACCAACAGAGCTCGAAATTTACGTGGGGCAGGGAGGGGGATAGGGGATGGTGGCACTCTTTTGTTAGTACTCAATGGACGCCTCAGTTTGAATGTCACCCAGCTTTGGGCTAGCCTTTGGAAAGGGGAGGAACAGTGCAGAGCTTTGGTGGGGAGGGATTGGGCTTTTGGAAGGGGGGAGCCCACATACAGGAACAACCTAAATAATGTCGGGGAAGCCTAAATGGGCTATACACAGCACGGGTCCCTAATGGGCTTCGGGGAAGGATAGCCTAAAAAAATAGGGTACATACGGGGCGGGTAGGGTGAGCGGGCCTGAAAATAACCTAGGCCTAGTGTGGAGAGGAGAGGGGAGAGGGGGCGGGGAGGCCTAACGGATTTGGGAGTCGGAGTCAATGACCCCGGTCATGGTCTGACCCCGGGTCCTGGTAAAAAGCCAGATCTCAACCTGACATACTACTCACGCTGCAATATTGTCACAGAATAGATAACCTTGTTTCCATAGGCTCATATGGGTTTCGCAGAGAATTCTTCATAATATATCGGATTCTGAGCAATCCATGGAGTTCACACATTTCTCGCAGGTAGGTCTGAAAAGGGTCAAATAAAAATACGGAACAGTGAACAAAAAATCATTTTGAAACGTCATTCAGACGAAACGGCAAAGAAAAAAAATACATAGAAACCTTAATCAGACGCTTCTCTCCCCGTTTTAGTCGAGAACAAAGAAGTACTGTCCTTCACCTTTTCAGGCAGAATCTTATCTAAGTTCGCGGTATTTTGTCAACTAAATGACAGGCATTTTGAATGTTTGAGATAAACGTGTATTGGACGCACAGAGAGCTGTCATGTGTGTAGAAGTAAATACTAAATAAAGTTCTGTTAACCCTTTAAACCCTGGTGGTATTTTCCATGGCAGTTCAAAGGCAGCAATTGGAAAAGTCCATATGAATTATTTGGGGGGGGGGGGGGGGGGGTAGCCTTGGGGCTGCACGTTGGAAATATTAATTAGTCTATTCACACATTCACTTAGCATCCATCCTACTTTACAAGTTTATGACGTATCATGTTCCTAGACCGCAAAACGGCCCATAGGGTTCAAAGGGTTAATACTTTGAACCCGAGAGACCGCTTTTTCCGGTCCAAGAATATGATGCGTCATACTTTCATTCAGTGGGATGGCTGCTAAATGAATGTGTGGGGTACACCAGTCAATATTTCCAGTCTGCAGCCCCAAGGCTGCACGTTAAAAATATTAATTGGTCTACCCTCAAATAATGAATATTGGCTCTTCCAATTACTGCCGTTGAACTCAGAAGAAATATACCACCAGTGTTAAAAGGTTTAAAAAATATCAGTATAATAGAAAATATAACCATAGGGTACCTTGGCTATCATCTTGAAAATGTCCAGATTTACAGAGTAAAATCCATTTGATTTGGAATCAGTGGGAAAAGGTCACATAGGAAACGGCAATAATATGTTTTCCGTGTTGTTTTAGCAGTGTACCCCTCATGGCGCCCAGACTATCACAGTAAAAAACCTCTCACTTATTCCTTCAATCAATTTCTAAAATTAATTTTAGAGTTAACTAGACTTTATGATTCTGGAGAATCATGGCTTTTCCAGGCGAGATTCCATGATTTTTTATGACCCCAGAGTGTCTGGAGAATTGTTTTTAACTGTATCACTCATCTGCAGCAACCGGTTTGTGTCCTGGAGCAAGACACTTCACCCCCATTGCCCACATGGGGGCACGGTGACATTGTGTACATAGGCGTACTGCACGTTGATGGTGCACCTGTCTTCAACCAATGCTTACCCTGCTTGTGTGGAGTTAGTATGTTATGTTGGAGAGTTGACAGTTGCTCGCCTTTGCTCGGTAGTTCTCTCCGGGTACTCCGGCTTCCTCCACCCGTAAAACTGTCGTGGTCATGATTACCCATTGTGCAGAAATATGTGACCTTAAACACCAATAAATAAATATAACTGTATCACTAAAGTATCTTTATTGATGCCTTGAGAAAAGTGGGTATAATAATCTCAAATGACCCAGCTGAATAAAAGAAAGTTTAGGTTAAAATCATCATTATTGTTGGAGAGGTTTAATATCAATATCAGCGTCCGATAAGTCTATGTCCGACAAAAGAAGTTTGTTTGCCACATACTCATTAAGTGCTGTAGCTATTTGCAAACAGCCCATTATATCTCAATTTTTTCTACAATTTTGATACTTGGCAGTAGGGAGGCCTGCAACGATACGTTTTCTCACGATGCGATGCATATGGGCTGGTGAGTAGAGGGAAAAGTCTAATATCCACCCACACAACGGCCAAATAACAGATCATCATACATTTTTGGATCATGCAGCTAGATCTCAATTAAATTAGATTTCTCAAATATCTTGAAAACAAAATTGTAACACACTTTTCTGTTTCCTTGGAATTTGTGATTTGTTGGATCATAGTATATAAAGGATCAAGGGTGAGGTTATTGGTGTGTGCTATTCAGTGCTAACAAATACCAGAGAGCAATGTAAATTCAGACTTCTACAATCCCCAATTCAATGGAAAACTAGATATAATGGAAGCGACTAGTCAACAATGAGGCCATTTTTGAAGTGCCATTAACAAAATATTCATGAAATTTTGGGTCCATGTGTATCGTGATACAGTGCAACCAAATCGTGATACATATCGTCAGAGAACGAATCGCGATACATTTCTTTCACGATTAATCGTTGAAGCAGCCCTTCTTGGCGGCATGTGGAGGCTAATGGACACTTGCGAGAATAACCTTATCAAGAGTCTATTTGTTCTTGGAAATCTTTAAGAACCACTTGAAGAAATCCACAGAAAAGTGAACTTTAAGTTCTTAAGGGCTGTCTATCTTTAGTCCGGCAAAACATGGTTAAGGCTTGTTGTTTTAAATCCCCTTAATACTTTCAAACATTATTCCCCGTGAATTCTGTGTCCGACAAATGAGGTTATGTGTATCTGTTACATACCCATTTAGTGTTGTTGGTGTTCAAAACAGCTAATTTTATCAAAAAATTGACCTTTAGCATCCTGTAGAGGGGTTAACAAACGTTTAGCGGAATATTCTATTCATGCAACTTGTAATATCACACCAAGACCTACCAATGTCCAAACGGTCTTGAAAATCACCAAGAGGCAGTTAGCTTAATCCACGAAAAATGTTAATTTTAAGCCTTTAAGGGGCATCTCTCCTCAACCAGATCAAAATGGGTTAAGCTTCATTTTTTTAAGTTAAGCTTCATTTTTTTAATACCCTTACTACTTACAAAAATGATACTGAGTGAATTCTACCCGCGTTAAAAGAAATTTTGTTTATCTTTTACATACCCAACGGGTGCTGTTCGTGCCCGAAAGCAGTCGATTTTATCAAAATGTTGATGTTTAGCAGCACGTGAAGGGTTAACAAATGCTTAACGGAATATTTTGTCTGTGCAAAACACGGGTTACAAAGACATGCTAATGTCGTTTGTGGCAACCACTTTTGTTATACCGCCCACTTTTGTTATACCTCACCAGTTTTGTAACAGCGATCGCCCATTTTTGTTATACCTCACCAGTTTTGTAATAGAACGCCAGCTTTTGTTATAGTTCGAGGTCACTATTTTTGTTATAGAAATCGCCCATTTTTGTTATAAAAAAAACAGCTAACCACTTTTGTTATATAAATCGCCAGCTTTTGTAATACTTGAAATTAGAACTATAACGCTAATGTTTCGATGCCCATTCGGGGTTAGTGAAGAATCATGGCAGATTGCGGGGTCGGGGGAATAATAGCTTGTGTTTTCTAAATCAGATGGTCGAGTCGAGAAACAACAAAACACATCCCTGTAAGTATATGGGGCATTCGGGCGGCGAAGCGCATCTGAAGTGACTTCACTTCACAGAAATTGGCGGCAGGTTTGTTGTTTTGACGGATGGATAAGAATGGAATGAGAATTTCCGATTCAACATTTTTTAAGTGGAGTCTTGATGCAGGGTTCATACAGGGTCTTGAAAATTTCTAGAATTTCACTTTTGTATTAAAAAGTCATTGACTCTGCCTTTTAGTCGTGAAAAGCTCTTGAAAATTGGCCAACAACCTTGTATAGCTCTTGAATTTCCCAAACATATCAGCGAACTAAGTAATTCATACAATTTATATTCCTGTTCACAAAAAAATGGGCAAAAACATAAATCCACCCTTGACACAGTGTCTTGAAGCTCTCGAGGATTGCTTTCCAGAAAATTGTCAAGTGTTGAGTTTTTAGGATTAAGGCTCACTTCTGCTTCTTCTACAAATTATCTCCTCTTTGTACCACAAGTATCACTCTTTTTCTAAAGGTACGAACATGCATAAATTGCTACATTCATCGAAATATTGGGTGTAGAAGAGTCCTTGAAAAAATTACAAGAGTCCCGGAAAAGTCTTTGAACAGACCTTGAATTTGAGGTGGCCTCACCTGTTTGCACCAGGTGATGGTCAGTGCCGCTTTTGACACTTTGAAGCACGTAGACCTATATACGTTCTTATCTTCATCGCACACACTGTGCCTCTTTTGGTTTTCCTTTGCATTTTTATGCAGATAGATGCACTTATGTTCACAGTATTGGTCTCGAGTTTGAATTGATTGTCTGTAAACGGAGAGTGACACAATTCGTACAGACTAAAAGTTCCTACGTTGAATTCAAGAAGAGCAGGTTTTGAAGGTTCTGCTCTGAGATCAACCGTATAATATTTCCCATTGAGCTAAAGGTAGTCTTACACTGAGAAAATATGAACCCAATTGGGTGCATGTTAACCCATCAAAGTAAATGTGTGTTGATTGTCAATCCCACCGATTTTGAAGTGCGTTAATATATATTGTTGAAGAACGTGTTTGCCAATCGCCGTAAGTAGAATATGGTGTGATTTTTAACCCCTATTTGCCGGACCCCTCCCGGACCCCATTGTGACATCATAGTTTTTTTTTAAAAATAGCAATAATGTGACGTCATGCGGAATCCCGTGGGCGCGGTCAACTTGACACAATGGTGATACGTGGGTTACTGCGTATCTGCAGCGCGAGTTGTTAGAGTGATACGTGTTTCCATCGTCCATGTTGTTTATAGAAGGCGGCCATCTTGGTTTCTATGGTGGCACGTTGTTGCTAAGCAACCCAAAGGCTAGTACTATAGTAGAGTGTGTTCTTTGGGCGTGTTCGATCCAACGGGAGTATGTCTAATTACCCAAGTGGACCCGACACTGACTGGAAATCGCTCAAGTTCTTCGTTTTAGTGCCCATTCCATCTATTCTAAGTACATCTAACCCATAAATTGGAGTGGTACGTAGTGCCATGGTTCCGTCTCTTTGTTCTGGGGTTTACTCCGGTAGTGCAGAAGAGACTATGCAATAGAAACGAGGCTGTATTGTGTTACTATTTGTATCTTTCACTACCAGAACTAATTCCGTCTTCTCTGCTCTATCTTTTGAACTGACCCATCAAAATGCTTCAGTTTCTTTAGCCCCCCTCCTGTTTCTTTCGAATTGACTAATCAGATTCTGCCCGATCCACCCACGGTCAGCCCTTACGGAGTTATCTCCTTTGACTGCATACACGACTCTAACCGGCACGTAGAAGTGCGTCTATGTGACGTATGTGAAATCCGTTTTCACATACGTCACATATCAGCACTTAAGTGTGCTCCTTTGTGAATTGTGACACATGTGAAATACGCCTTTACATACGTCACACGGACTTATTTAAGAAATTGTGGACACTGTGGACGACCACTATCTGCCGATGAGTGTGGATCACTGCAGACCATTATTCGTGGATCACCATTGGAAAACAGAGGACTTGGGCGATTTTCAGTCATTGTCGTATTTTTATTTGAATTGAGTGCTCTTCGTATTTAGCAACAGAAGAGGGCGCGCACACTGTCTTCTGAAAGTTGTATTTATTATTTTTTTTACCAAAGCTTTACTATCGGTATATCACTTCACATAGACCTAGAAAGTGACGTCACGTTACACCCACAATGCATCAGGCTGTTACTTCACTTCTCATTCCCATTTCCCTCCTGCAAAAGAGGCCTAAAATGCGAGCTATACTCTTTCGGCTTTTTCAAACACGCTATTCCATTTTGAGACAGTGAAGTCTCTGCTTTACATGGCGGAATGTCTTGTGATTATAACACCATCTTTTCTTGTTATAAGGTTTTTTCTCGTTATAACCACTTTCTATCTCAAGATAATAAGATGTTTGCTCGTTATAAAAGGATGCTTTCTCCTTATTCCGAGATACGATTTCTACTATCTCGAGTTAATATCTCATTATAACGAGGTACTATCTCGAAAAGAGGAAAAATGGTTAATAACCATATTGATCCTGAATAGGACAGAAAAGCCAGTTTTATGTTCTGCTATAGTTTAAAAAAAAAATTAACTTATCGTAAACATCTAATTTAAAAAAAATCCGAAAGTCAATGATCCCCATTGTATAAAAAATTGAGATGATTCAAAGTGAAAAACAAAAATTACAATGCCCTCATTACTTTTGATATCTGGACGCACCAATATGTGAAACTGGGTTCGTGGATTAAATGTATTGATAAAGAGATCTTGTAAATAAAAGATGATTTGTGAGGAAACACCCATGTGGCAATAAACTTTAGCACTTTTCATTATGTTGCAAATGCAGTTATTGACTGACCTAAAAATACCAGAACATACAATCTGTGAATTTATTCATATATCTTGCAATATTTTGAAGGACATGCGAATGATCTCATATCGCAAAACATTAAGGGTGTCATGTGAGTTGTCATGATAGCTTACATCAAGGATTGTTTTGCGACTCAATCATCAAGGTAATGTGTGGTGTATGGTCACACAGAGAAGGTATTTCGGGGGGGGGGGGGGGGCATGTGTTTTTGTCGACTAATTTGGTTATGAAGGTAGCCACCTTAGGCCTGGATTAGACGTCGGATTTTTGTCGCGTCGAATTCATTTATTTGCAATTATTTGAATTCGACCCGACAAAAATCCGACGTATAATCCAAGCCTTTGGGTTGCAGTTTTTCACACAGCTAGACTTGGACAATTGTTATCAGAACATTAGCTGAGAAGGTCTTTTAGCGTTCGACTCGTACGTCGAACTTTGGAAGACTAATAAACGTTAAACGGGAACGTTCGTGCAACTCAGAAAGAACAATATCTATCCTTCTACTCTAATGTGACAGGCCCTTGTAACGAAAATAGGCCACTCAAACACGTGTATTTCTGTTGCCCTGCGCTTTGAATACTCCAAAACACTACGTGTCGCCGCGATGATTCCTTCACGAGATAGCTGTCTAGTACTAGCTAGTACTTACTGATTTCACCCCAGCAATGCACTGCGGAGCAATGGGGCACATTAGAATAACACACCTTTGGACCTGAGACGGGAGGGAGGGGTGGGGGTGAGGGGTGACGAGGTAAAGGCGGTTCTTGTAAAAATTCGCCCACTTTAGCACTTTCGTAACGTAATTTGTATAAACCGTTATATCTAATTCACGATAACAGTGATATAGCTTGGTCATATCAACCCTCGTTTAGGGGACTCCGGAAAAGACTTTGGGTCATTTTTGAGTTCATTTGGGTAATTCTGTGTATTTCCATTGGGTCGAATGCTCTTTTGTTTCTTACTGAAAGCCTATATATATATATAGGGGCTGGGTACTCAGAATACGCGGATTGTTGACTTAAAAGACAATTTGAGCGATTTCCTGTCAATGTCGGGTTTATTTGGGTAATTAGAAATACTCCTGTTGGTTTGAACACACCCGTAGAACACGCTCCTAGTGTAGTATTATGATTTGGGTACCTTAGCAGTAATGTGTCACCATAATAACCACGATGTCGGCCTCCTATAAACAAACTGGACGACGGTAACACGCGTCACCCTAGCAGCACGCGCTGCGCATGCACAGTAACACCACATATTACCATGATGATGACGTCACAAGATGACCGCTTACGTACGCTACCATGACAACCACTTGACACCCATAATGCACCACTGGATGACGTCAATTCCGGAGTTCTCCAAATGAGGGTTGATGTGACCGAGCTATGCTACTGATGACAGTCAACTGATAAATTGTAAAAACTGCCTTATTATAATCTGTATATACAGATTAGTTGTCTGTAGTAGCAGATTGGAGAAAGAAAATGACCCGATCCTTCTATGCTGCCGCAGGATGTCAAACGCTTGGTTAATTCCCCCCCTGTTTCAAGCCCTCATAACATTTGTGGTCTTTCCTTTGACAACGGAATTTCGCACATGTCTAGAACCGTGGAAGTCGATGGATTCTTATTGTATTATCTATTCAGTGAACTATAAACGTATATAGAAAAAACGCGACTTTAACAGTAGCTTCTCTTTGATTATTTATCCATTTGTTTATTGGTGTTAGCCTTGGCGCCACATATTTATGCACAAGAGCTAATAGTAACACAACATGGAGATAAAGTCAAACTTAATCAATCGTTTAAATCCCAGTCTTTTTAAAGAAGTTCCATCTGAGCATTTAGGGACTGGGTACAATTTTACCAGCAAATCAGAACTTGTTTTGTTTACTTTAGTTAAAAAGGACTGCTTCACTTCCTGGGTCCCCACAGGAATGTTTTTGATTGTTACATGTTTTATGTGTGGATTACAGAATTGGTCGATCGTTTTGGACAGATGAGTTGGTTAGATTCCGTCTCGCGATTTGGCGTGTTTTGGAGAATAGACGCCTTCCAGAAGCATAGAACAGTCGACCACTACAAGAAGGCAATAACAGTTCAGACTGATACTTGGCCATGCTTAAATAGACTGGAGTGGCGAAGACTACCACCTCTATATAATATCAATAAAAGAACACATGATCAAGACCATAGTCCCACGCGTTACCGCTGAGAACGTGCGGAGAAAAGCTTAGAGAGTCAATACAACACTACCATACATAACATTTACAAACAAATATGTAGTCTCCACCATGCAGTGCAGTATACCCCCCCCCCCCCTCCAGCCGAGTCCCATCCCATGCCGTCATACACCCACAGCACATACAATAAACCGAACGATGCAATTTAACTGGATTTCATCTACCACGACATCATTAAGAACCGGAAGTAGGCGATATCAACATTAATTAGCTGAATCAGAGAAAAAAAAATATCTTGCAAACCCAAATACACATTAGTTTACAATACACTATGAAGACAGGCAGGCGTACACAATTCTCCACCAAGGTGGCTATATTGCATATTTTCAGAATTTCTAATGTAAAGCGGAACGTCGGTGTAGTCATAAAGCACCAATCCATCATAAATGAATCTGATCGATCAGACATCCGGTTTTCAAAATATTGCAAAGAAGATTGACAAAAAGAAGATTGCTGCTATAGTGACTATTATAATGAGTATTTCAGAATGCTCATCATCGAAAGAAGCCTCCCTTTACTCACCACCAAAGAAAACGAGAGCCGTCGGGCATTTGGGTTTTATGTTGCTTCCTGACGGACGGACGGACGGACGGACGGACGGACGGACGGACGGACGGACGGACGGACGGACGGACGGACGGATGTACTTGTGAGGTGATTTCAGTGTTAGATACGAGTAAAATTCCGCACCTGCGACCGTTTTTGCACCTCAAAAGTGGGTGTTTTGAGGGGCCGCTCCTCAAAAGAGGGGACTGGAACAGTGGTTAAATCACCGGTTTGCACAAGTAACGTGTGTACGCACAGCTTGTTCACACACGTACATCTGAAGTAGCCTGAACAGACAGACAGACAGACGGACTGACAGACAGACAAGCGGGTGATCAGGCGAGTGGGAGGGCTGGAGGGCGGGAGGGCTTCGGGTGGGCTTCCGGGAGATCATCGGGTAGGCAAGCAAGGAGGCAGGCAGGCAGGCAGGCAAGCGGGCAGGCCGGCCGGTCAGCAGGCAGACAGCAGGCAAGCATGCAGGCCATCGAATAAAAACGAATTTGTGTTTCCCTTTTCCTTACATGTACGTTTCAAATACACCCCAACTCTTCACTTTCATCAAACACACGTTAGAATAGGGGCGAATACAAGTTTTGATTTCAAGTATTACAAAAGCTGGCGATTTATATAACAAAAGTGGCTAGCTGTTTTTTTATAACAAAAATGGGCGATTTCTATAACAAAAATGGTGACCTCAAACTATAACAAAAGCTGGCGTTCTATAACAAAACTGGTGAGGTATAACAAAAATGGGCGATCGCTATTACAAAACTGGTGAGGTATAACAAAAGTGGTTGCAACAGTCGTTTTCTTCAAAGTCTACAAGAAGCGTTATGAGAAATCCACGGAAAAAGGAAATTTTAAGCTTTTAAGGGGTATCTCTCTTTAACGAACCCAAAATGGGTTAAGACTTGGATTTTTAATACCCTTACTGATACAAACATTTTATCCTATAAATTTTGCGTCTGATAAAAGAAGTTATGTTTCTCTGTTACATATCCATTGGATGCTGTTGGTGTCTGAAAACAGCCCATTTTATCAACAAGTTGATATTTAGCAGCCCATGGAGGGTTAACAAATGCTCACCGGAATATTTTGTCTATGCAACTTATAATGTTACGCTAAGACCTGTGAATGGCCATTGTTTCAAGAAATCTACAAGTTGTTTTTAAAGAAATCCAGGGAAAACATGAATTTTTAAGCTTTTGATGTACCGCTGTTTCACCAGCCCAAAACGAGTTACGGCTTGGTTATTTGAATACCCTCATTACTTACAAGAATTATCTTTGGTGAACTCCACTTCCAATGAAGGAAGTTATGTTTATTTCTCAGCTTCACGTCGCGTGCCGTGGGTGACTGAATACAGCCTATTTTATCAAAGTGTTGATGTTTGAGAGCCTGTATAGGGTTAACAAAAGCTTATCAGAATATTTTGTCCTTGCATCTTGTAATGTCACACCAAGACCTGCGAATGACCAGTTTTTTCTTGAAAATCTTCACGACATTTTTAGAGAAATCCACTTAAAACATGATTTTTAAGCATTTGATGTGTATCGCTCTTAAACCAGTCCAAAACGGGTTAACACTTGATTTTGTGAATAACCTTATTACTTACAAAAATGGTTCTCGGTGAATTCCACTTCCAACAAAGGAGATCATGTTTATCTCTCGGGTACACAGTGGGTGCTGTGGGTGCTCGAAAACAGCCCATTTTCTGAAAATTATGATACTTGGCAGCCTGTAGAGGGTTAATAAACGCTCGCTGGAATATTTTTGTCTATGCAACTTGTAATGTCACATCAAGACCTGCGAATATCCAATTTTTAAAAACCTACAAGATGTTTTTAGAGAAATCCACAAAAATGGGTTTTTAATGATTTTAATGGGTATCTCTCTTTAACCAGCCCGTTTTAGTTGGGAACAAAGAAGCAACGACCTTGAGTTTTTCAGGCAGAATCTTGTCTAAGTTCGCGGTATTTTGTATTGGACGCACATAGAGCTGTCATGTGTGTAGAAGTAAATACTAAATACAAGTTTTGTTAACCCTTTAAACCCTTGTGGTATATTCCATGGCAGTTCAGTGGCAGCAATTGGAAAAGTTCATATGAATTATTTGGGGGTAGCCTTGGGGCTGCACGTTGGAAATACTAATTAGTCTACTTCACACATTCACTTAGCATCCACCCTACTTAACAAGATTATGACGTATCATGTGCCTAGGCCGGAAAACGGCCCCTAGTGTTCAAAGGGTTAATACTTTGAATCCGAGAGACCGTTTTTTTCCGGTCCAAGAATATGATGCGTCATACTTTCATTTAGTGGGATGGCTGCTAACCCTTTACCCAACGCAGACGATATCAAAATGTATTAGTTTAAATATAATTTTTTTTAAATTATTCAAAAAATTTCAACAAAACCATATCATGTGACCCCTCATTGGAACGAGCTCAATGAGCTCGTTCCAATGAGGGGTCACATGATATGGTTTTGTTGAAATATTATGAAAAATTTAATTTTTTCAACTGCTCAATTTGCTTATTACGCGGGCGGATGCGGGCGATTCGTTAGGTAAAGGGATAAATGAATGTGTGGGGGTAGACCAGTCAATATTTCAAACGTGCAGCCCCAAGGCTACACGTTGTTAAACTTTTAGGGCATACGAAGCGCGTGCCTAGATACAACGCAAGACAAAACACGCAAAGTTAACCCGAAGAAAATAAGACTGCATTTGTATCTATCCTATCTTATTATTATCCTCTGAATATCAAACGCTGTTTTCGAGGGACTGATTCCCCCACAGACCCAACCTGTACACACAGACACAAAAAACACTTATTTGTTCAAGCCAGGGAGAAATAGGGCAACAGAATATTCTCTCTTTCATTGTCTCTCTCTCTCTCTCTGGTTTTGGACAGAAACGAATATTGAAACTAACTGATCATTCTTTCATCATCTCCTACGGAGACAGACAATAAAATTTGGTTAAAAATACCCATCTAGCACATTACAGGTTGTAGCTAATCGACCCCTTGGTTCCGGTCGTAAATTGATTGGTAAAATGTCCCGCTTGCGTTTTCCGTGAAGTTTATGGTCTTATGAATATTCATTAGGATTATTTCTGGGCTTTTTCGCATTGTCTAATTACAAATCTCCTAACTTCTTGATTGAAGTCATAAAGTTCCGTTTTTTTCTTGTTTGCAATGTCTTCGTAAATTTAGAATGAATCCAAACCGAGGATTTTAAATGTTAATTTTGGCCCCATGCTGGTTATTCGTCAAATTGTTCTCCACATGCCGACGTCTCTGTAAGCACAAAAACAAGTTAAACGTACTGTCTGTTGACGTCTTTTCTTTTTTGAGATTTCGAAACACACCGTGTGAGTCTCGCATCCTGTATTATCTTGTGGCAGTGATAAATTGTTTTTGTTTAAAACAACTGTTGTATAGTTTCGGGTATCTACAGGGAACACGTTCCAAAATTTTACTGATGAGTATAGAAATGCCTGCTGGCCCTGTGACGATCTTCTATTCAGTAACGTTGGAACCCTTTTTTATTGTGATGTTTTCCAGGTTGAGTACACACTGCACAATCTCTGTACTGTGCTTTCTTGATTCAGACCCCCCCCCCCCCCCCAATCCGACACCCTCAAGTTTATGTCATATTCCCTGTCTCCGAACTCAGTCGTTTGCTTTTTCACATCGAGAAAGCCCGTAAACATCTCTCTCTTATTGTCTTCTGTTTTACCTGCATTAGATGTCAGGAACAGGCATGTCAACCGGTACCTGTATCGGCACCGGTACTGGCGGTCCCCTCATGCTCCAACCGATACCGGTGCTGAAGCTTTTGTCCCGCTGATACAGGGACAAAATTATTTTATGGGGCAATACCTAACTGAACTAGGGCACACAGGCTGATAATCGTGCATGGCACACTTGCTCAACAAACTTGCAACTTATTTGTGAATGAACATATCAAAACACTCTGAAAGTGCATGTTCTGTCTACTCCACGACCTCGATAAGGCCGACCATTTTGATTTTTCGGACGTGGCATCAAAGACAATGACAAAGCCATCATCGGCCGTTTCAAAGAAAGTATTCAGTGGTGACATCAAAGTAATCATAAAGCACGATATCCGTGCTTTATGGTTACTTTGATGTCGCCCCAGAATAACTGGTACGATGTTATGTTTGTCTTGCGATCTTGGGGACTGGGGCGGTTTAAATGGGAATTTCTCCCATCTGATAGTGATATGTCACCCAGTTGTTAATTTGTCTCGGTACCGGTACTGGTTTCGGCGGGACAGAGTCTGTTCCGTCACGGTACCGGTTATGTTGGTACCGGCGGTACTTTGACATGCCTGGTCAGGACGGCGTTGCCATTCTGGACGGCAGGTATACTATTTTTAGAGTTTGGTTCGATCGGACGATTCAGCGTCTTCCATCACAAGGGCGAGCTTGTTGAGAAATTAGTCGTAGCATCTCCGATGCTATTGATAGATACTTCTTTGATATTGTGGCAATTACCGTATTTCGCTTTTGGCAGCAGGTGTGTTTTTTTTCTGACAGAGGTAGACATCGCCGCTGTCTAATTACAAGTCGAATACTGTTAGGTAGTCCCCATCAAGTAGATCTTCTGTTTATCAGGCCACTTTTTTTGTAAAATTGGATGTGGGCGGGCGGTTTTTTATTTTATTTTTTTATTTTCATATTTATTTCTTTGCCATCAAAAGTTTATATTCTTGATTCGTTTCATGTTTTAGGCCTTATATTCTACAAAATAGCATGGGTGGTGGTGTATTTCGTCATTTGAGTTCAAGAAGGTTATGCAGTGCCAAAGCATTGCAAAGCCTTGTTGCACTCAAGGGACAAATTTATCAATTTTATTAACTTGGGTAAAATATCAGACATGAACCTTTTAATTTTTATTTTTTTTAAGTTTGCATTGATTATAAAAAGAGAGCCAAAAGGCCAAAAGGATCGTGCAGGGGGGGTTCTGAGAATCAGATTATTTATTTAATCTTATTTGTTTTACAAGGATTGGCGAACAAGTTATGCAACTTATATTAACGCCTCTCCTTGGCCCAATGGCGTAGGTTTGTGGGATGACCTTCATAGCGGCAACTTCGTGGCCTTGCTCTTCTCTTCTCTTCACGAAGGTCTCTTTAGCCTGCACGGAATGTGTCTCTCTCCGCACAGAGGACAGCTATTTTACGTCCCCACCCGATAGGACGATACGCCGTGACAGCATCAACCCTACAACTGATGCTGACAGAGAGTGTTCGAACACCTCGAGAACTTTCCCCGACCGGGGATCGATCCCGGGACCTCTGACATGAGAGACCAGCGCACTTATCCGCTCGGCCACCACTCTCTTAGAATCAGATTATCGATATCATGTATTGGTACATGATATCCAGTTAGGCCTTATGCTTCCATTTAGGTTCTTATGGTCTAATGATGCTGTTTTGTTCTTTTATAAGAGTTTCAAGTTTGCCATAGATGCTTTCAAGTGGAGTGTTTTCAGTCGGGTTGATATTGATTGGATTGATTGATATATTTTATTTGCCAGTATACATGTACAACACAATTTAATTGAAATGCGCATATTTACGAAAACATGCCAAAGACATAAAATGTGAGATCCAGATTTCAACAGGGAAGGCATTGCAAGATTAGCTGCAAGCCAGAAAATCAGCAGACTGTCATCTGCAAAATGAGGTCCCCAGAGGGTGAATTTAGTGATGCTACCCTGCAGGGTAGCATCACTAAATGTACCCTCTGTGAAACCCCTATCTGAATCAGGGTCGCAAAACTAAACAGAAAGAGGTGCACAGAGGATACATTTGCCCACTGTATGGGATAGCATCATCAAATTCACCCTCTGGGAACCTCATTCTGCAAATGTCAGACTGCTTATTTTCAGGCCTGATTAGCTGTCTTCCTGCCTTACCCTGAGTAAGGAAGAACGAAAGAAATATAGATACAAATAAAACTGTAGAAGAAAGAATGACAGGACAATTTATCGAATTTACGATGTAGCATTGGTATTTTTTTTTGTCTCCTCTTCCCCCTTTTCTATTCATTCTCCCTTCTACAGTTTTATTTGTATCTATATTTCTATAGACGATCATCTATTGTTTTTGTGGATGGTGTGTTGCGGTCGGTGCCTGATTCAGCCCTGCTCTCCGGATTCCGGCCTCACAGGGCATTAATTACCTCCAGGTGCCAAAGCGAGAGTAGAACTGCCCATGTCGCGCAAATGTACAGAATGCAAGGTCGAAGACCGAATCTGAAGGCCAGCAGGGACGAGAATACCAGAGAAATTACGGTGAAAATGTTTTATGTACATTAGGGAAACTTATCAATGCTCCTTGCCAACTAACTATTGTCCTTTCCATAACACCTCAATGGTAAATAAACTCTGGAATAATACAAAATCAAGAAAATATCTTTTAGTTTTCAGCTCCCGATTACGTGTAATATATTTAAGTTCGCCGTCGTTACATTTCTGTGATTTTAGCTCGCTCGAAAATTATATGAACGAATTTTTTAATTCTCTATGGGAATTTGTGTGTATTTTCGGAAGAGCATCCATTTTGCAACAATGCATAAGTGACGTAACTGGGACCGTCCATTTCAGAACAGGTAAATTTGAATTTTCACGGCTTGCCTTTGCAGAAGGCGTGTTTTGACGAAGTTGGAATATTAATTTTCTCGTGATGATGGTTCAAAATAAAACTCAAGTCTTGTTCAAAACGCGTTAGTGAATTAGTGAATAAATAAAATATACATGTATTGTAGTCGTGACGTAAATTATTTTATTAATACGTGCCGCACCAGTTTTCCAAATTTGTCCTGTCTTGCCGACAACTGCCCTCAGTTTGTTGCTACAGACCTCCATTTAGGCTTTGATTGTTTGTGTGACAGTGACACGGGTACAGGCGAAAACAGCACCTTGTAAAATCCGGGGCCCGTTACTTTCGGTTTGGCACTGGAGTCCGGATTTCTTGGGTTTGGACTGCCCCCATCCAAATATGGCCTAAAAGACCTTGTTTTAATTTTTTACCTTGGCACGTCCTTTGAATTCGGACTCCCCCACACCCACCCCACCCCCTCCCCCCCACACACATACACAAGATTCTGATTTCTGCGTCAAATAATAAAGAAGGAGGTGTATCGTAAATCCAGGTTGGATAGATTCCAGGGCCGAGGAAAGGGTGGGGTTGGGGGAGGGGTGTTATTGCTTTTAATGTTTAGAAGTCACTGCTAAACAAGAAAACCATGAGATAGTTGGGAGGGGAGATGTATCCTCTCATTTTTAACTGCTCAATTTTCCACAAATTTATTAGAGAACCATAGGCTAAATACTCGGTTTCAAAACGAAACACAGAAAAGGGCAGAATTTAAATGAATTAATTTCGCCATCGGAACTGGTGCCGTTCTCGCCACAATCATTTGGTGCCGTTTTCGCTCACTCGGTGCCGTTTACTCCAGGTGCCGTTTTCGCTATAACCCGACACAAGTCCAAGTAACCAATTTTCTTTCAAGAAAGTATATAACTAATAGCACGAGAGAATTGGCATCTTCGAATACAACCCTGACGAATACGTATAATCACTAGAAAGCTTATTGGAAAATTGTAGGGGGGGGGGGGGGCGTCACGAATACGTCACTTCGTGATCACGCTGCCCCCCCCCCCTCCCCGCCATTTCTCAGCAAGTATCTGATAAATGTTCTGAGGGAGAAATCACTTGGCAAAGTTGATAGAGAATTTATATAATATTAATCATATTTCGACTTCACTGATTATACCCAGCACAGGCGTATATAGACCAACGGGCCAACTTTTTTTCCATGGCTGCGGGGGAGGGGTGGGGGGGGGGGGGGCTGGAAGATTTTGCCCGAAAAGTAACTACGTGCGTAGCCCTGGTGTGGATGTCCGTGAGCGTGTCTTCTCCTACTGGTGGGATTAAGGGAACCCTCCCCGGGAACATTTTTAAAAATCTGATCCGCTTGAGGGTTTCTAGAGAACCCAGACTGCCTTTCGAACCTTGTAATTGGAAGAAAAGACGATCGCTTTCGTAGAGGTGCCTGGCTGAATGTGTTCGAGCGGTCTCGTCTAGTATCAGTCAACTGCAATAAAACATTATATGCTTCTCGGGATTCAGGTGGAGTAAATACGTGTTATGTAAGCCTGTGTGTCCATAGCATTGGAGGATCGAACCCTACAGATGGATGAGGCTTTAACACTATTCACGTGGGTCGATATACTATTAATAACAGTTTGGATGGCCGCTGATTTGCCGTGGTTCTCAGTTGAGAAGGTTTTAGTTACTCATGTGCTTCCAACTGCCTCCCGATTCCCACACATCTTTCCTCCCAATACTGAGACGAACTGCTTGAAGACACTGTGTACCCCCATTCTTCACAATCCCTCCAATAAGCATACTAACCATCGCATTTGTGTCAACCACTAACCACGTCCTTTATTCTCCCATCCCACGTCCTCATTATACTACTCCCAGTGAATTTTGATCTAGAAGATTGAGATTTTGGACTTCCTAATAAAACGTATTCCAAGGTCACCACTACGCCCAAGTTACACATATGGCTCTCCTTTTCCACCGTCTTTCCCAATTCCCCCTAATCTCCAGTGATCGCGACCTCAGCTTGAACAACAGTGACCACCCCTCCCCTTACAATGGTGCCATTGTCAAGGTACTCTTCAAAACCTGTCTTCTCTTTGTCACGCAGGCCACACAAAGACCTCTTTCTTTTGACCTACTCTCGCCAATTTTGGTTACAATCCCCATGACTCTTTCTCTAACGGTTTTTTTTACCTTTGGTTGTCTCTATTTCTGAGTTCGATACATCGTTTGGAAAAATCCCTACAAACTTCTACCATTACTGCAGTTAATTATAACGAAATTTTTAAAAACCCTAAGCTATGAATTATTATCTCGACTGTCTAATATTTCTACATACCTGTGTTACTTCCACTGGGTCCAGTGGCGGCTCAAAGGTGTCTCCCCTCTGGATATACTTTAGCAAGGGGCGTCATATATGCCCAAGACCTAAGGTGGGATGCTAATAGAATTATAGATGGCGGCGGGGAGTATCCCCGGGAAAATTGGAAGAAAATTTTTTTTTCAATCCCCGAGGGCTTTTTGGCCACTAAATAAACTGTGTTCCCATTCAGCCTGCAACATTTTTCGGTGGGTAGATAGATAGTGTGACATTTTATATAATAAAATCAATCAGTAACTGGAGCTTTCGGCCACTTGGCCTTATTTGCCACATTGCGGGGACCTAGTGAGGGGACCTAAGAAGTGATGTCACAGTCAGTCGAGTGTAAGTCGGAGTATTTCTTATTAGTTTATCCAATTCTACGAATATCGGCTCTGAGGAAAATTAACAGCAATAATATGAGTCCCATTCAAACTAATAGAAAACTGTCCTGTTATTTCTATAATTTCCATGGAAGAACTATAGTTCTTCTTTCGAGCTTACTTAACTTCTGTGGGCCAACTTCGCAACACAATCTCTAAAAATAAACAGCCTTTGGAAAATATATATTGTTTCTATAAAGGTTTGAAACATTCTATTGACATCTTGCACTATTATTGAATATGCCTGATAAAAAGAGGGTGATTTGATGACTCTTAGACCTAAAAAATACAATTTACTTTTTGTGTGTTTTTGTAGGGAATTGCCTGAAAAATGCACGTGGCCGGTACTTCCCTTCGTGTCAGTTTTCTCTCTTATTTGTTGCATGACCCCTGTTCTCAGGTGAGAAAAAATTGTCTGAAGGGCTATACTTGACAAAGATATTTGAATGGCAAAATTGAAGTGATGCGACAGGATGCGAGCATATTTTTTCGCCTGAACGTTACAATTGTCGCCTGTGGAAAAATATTTAGTTCCGTGATACCTGTAACTTTGTTTCACTCTCGAATTCAAATTCAAAACTTGGGCTTATTGGTCTGCGTCACGCAGCGCGTTCCGTGTGGCTTGTAAGTGAAGCTGAGCGCACATGTTTGCAGTTGCGGCAATAGATCTGGGGTCCGATGTGTTATTTTTACCGGAAGCGTTTGTCAGAAAGAAAATTGATATAGGAACTCATTGACATCGGCACATGTGTGCGGTTGCGTAGTATGCGTACGAAACTGAATTTGCTGCCGCGAATCCAATCGGCATCGGACAGAAAATGTCGGTGTTCGGCGTCCGAACGATGAGGCTCGTAGGCCCGTATAAAAACAGTCCGCCTTCTTTTTTCGCATACTTTATTTTCTTCTCTCAATTGTTTAACCGTTTCACCTCTTTTTTTTGGGGGGGGGGGGCGCCTCTGGTCGCCCCTTGAACCCACTCAAACAGACCACTCCCAATGGGTGGAGCAAAATATTCTCCGCCTCGCGAGTTCCAACTTTCGGTTTCTGTATTTTCCACTTATGACGACTTATCCACTGTGAGTTGATGGAAAACTAATAATATAGATTAGAATATTTGCCTCCTCATCTACTCGTTTCAGGCATAGTGGATGAAATTTGGCGCAGATTGAACAAATTTGAGGAAGACTGGTGCTCAATTTGAAATAACTTTTAAAACTCAACTTAGACTAGAGAAGGAGGTGGGGTTGCAAATAAAAAATATAGATACTAGGCTGAAAAAAACAGTTGTTTTAGACAACCCCTAACTCCGATCCAAACTTTGCCCCTCTTGAATTTACTTCCCACATCCTGCACAGGATGTAATTTTGTCTGTTTGCGTTGCATTCCAAGAAGTATTTCACGATTTCTACCATAGTATGTGAAGTTTCCAGCTGTTAGTCAAATAGTGATTCGAAATTCGAAATTTCTAGACGTTGATTTTATTATTATTTTTTTTTTTTTGGGGGGGGGGGGGGGGGGGGACTCCCGCGACAACGAACGCGCATGTCATCGAGAAACGTGACGTTTTTACGATATACATGTAACAATGATTATAGTTGAATTCCCTGTGACCAAGAGGGGTGGCAACCGTCCCCCCCCCTCCCCTCGTCTCATGCGCGCATGGTTCTTGGAACAAATTCAAATGACCTACCGTTAAGTAATGATATGTGTTAGTTCTGGTGGAGCCATTTAACTTTCTCCCTACATTTCACCCCCACCCGATAGGATAAAATCTCGTGTGTTTCCCCATTTGCTTTTAAAAAGCTTATTTCTGACTCCCAAGATGGGTGGAAGATGAAAAGATACACGCAGGCCATGACGGAATATCTCACCCCCTGCCTCCGCTATGTGACTTTGCATTCGATTTATATATTTTTTCTTTCTTCATATTTGAAGATTTTGTTTGTAAAGTTAAAACTTTGAGCTATAACTGAGACGTTGTAACTTTTCCTCTTAGTGAGAGATAATCCACGCACACTGAAAACTACTTACGGTAAGTTTTACATGCCTAAAATTAACCTACCCTCGCGAAGTTTGTTACATTTTTTTTTCTAACGATTATTTGAATGGTATTGAAGGCCGACGACCCCAAAAATATGTAAAAAACGAACGCGAATTACTTTGGCGAAGTCCAGGTTCAATGTTATTGAACTGGTTCGGACGGGTGGGGAGGAGAGGGGGTCGAAACATGACACGTCATGAATAGCCATGTTAATCTTTTAAAATTTAGTTCAAGTTATATGCTCTGCCCAGACTTCAAAGAGTATGGGCTATAAATTCACTGGCAGAGAAAAATTGGAACGTGTGTCTATATGTCACTTGGAGAGATGGATTTTTTGTGAGCATCGTGTACACAGTCAGTGATGCCAGATCGAGGATCTGCCGCCAGCTATCACAACCCCATACTGTCTTGAATCTGTTTCCTTGCAAGACACATATATGCGATAAACCAAAGGTGGTTAGCCCATTTCCCCAAACTTGATTTCAATGCGATTCGCTTGACTTAATTATATTCTACGCATTTCAAGGACAGGACAGTGCCGGAGTGGACTTCAGGTGGTGGTGGAGGGAGGGGGGGGGGGGGGGGGGGAGGCATCACCCAAAAGTCCACTCATAGTATTTTAGAGAATATTTTGTTCTTGGCTCAAGGGGAATTTTATTTTAGGTTTCATGTTGGTAAATTTGGCGAAATGGAAGTGAAAGCCGGTATTCTGACAGCAACATACTTTAGAGCTTGATTTTTCGATAAGTAATCCGCTTTGGAAGCAAAAAACGTTACATCTGGGCGCGGTGTCTCAGTTGGTAGTGGTGCAGGCTGCAAGCCGAGAGGTACTCTGCGCGAACCCCACCTGCGGCAACCGGGTTGTGTCCTTGGGCAAGACACTTCACCCCATTGCCCACGTTGGGGCATGGTGGCCTACTGCTCCTCGTGGATGGAGCACCTGTCTTCAACTAATGTTAACCCTGCTTGTGTGGAGTTACCATTTTGTGGAGCTGAGAGTTGCTTGCCATTGTTCTATGGTTCTCTCCGGGTAATCTGGCTTCCTCAATCCGTAAAACTGTCGTGGTCATGATTAGCCATTGTGCATAAATATGTGGCTTTAAACACCAATAACTAACTAACTAAAAACGGTACATAATTTGGTTCTTCAATCAGAAATCTGTTGAAATCAGTGTTTTGGTCTTCAATCAGAAATCTGTTGAAATCGGTGTTTTATCGCCGAATGGGGTGGGGATAAACCCCATATATTGAAAAATATGGGATTTATCCCCACCCCAATCGGCGATAAACTTCGACTCTACTAAAGAATTTTCATCGAAAAGGAATTTTCGGCAGAAAAACATTATTAAATCACAAGTCTGCTTTCGTGCACAATGTTTCTAAAGCTGTTACAAGATTTATCAGTGTGAACTTCAAAATTTTATTTAGAAAGCCTCAACAGTTATTTTCCGACGTATTTTATTTATTTTACAGAGACGGTCATCACTTTGTGATCGTAAGTTTCACTTGGGCCCGAATTTCGCAACAAACGTACCGATGTTGTGGAACGGTTCAGATTTATGTTTTGATCTGTATCCAAATCCATCAAAACACAACTCCTTGCAACAACCTCGAAACCCTCAGGTAAAAATAGATTATGCTACCCGTTACGTCATTGGTAAACAAACATGTCGGCTGCTGGCGTTAAATGACAACAACGGTGAGCTTTTGAGGGAAATCAAGGGAAAATGAAGACCCACCGATAAGGTAGTAATGCGAAAATTTTTTTCCTTCATCTATTCTTTAATTTGAGTGGTTGATTATAATTGAATAACAAACAGAACAGGAGATACGCGATATAGTCTTACGCCAAGTATGTTTTGGAAAATACGATAGTATCGATCTGTGCATTACAGTGCGAACTAAAGAAGCGGGATACACACCTAGGGATGAGTAAAAAAAAACGATGCTAAATGACACAATCCGAGCAATTAGAATACGAACAAGCAATAGTATTAGAGTAAGAGTAATGAAACTTTGCAATTAGTTTTTTCTTCAACTCGTTCCTGTTCCTCGCTCTGGGGATGCCCATTTCTAGTTCGTTCCATAACTTGGGGAATACGAAGACAGGTTGGACCAGTCTTAGTTAATGAAGTCGTTTTGCATTTCCCTATAGTTTGTTTGAGCATACTGCCAGATTTGTCGAGTGTGTGATGGTCTTGTGTTTTTCATGTCTCATCTATGTATTAACTCTTTACCTAACACGAAAGGCAGACGACACTTGCAAATGAAATTCTTGAATAACTAATTTGTTTCATTTTTTGCGTCAAAAACATAGCTTATGACCCTTCATTGGAACGAGCTCGTTCCAATGAGGTGTCATAAGCTATGTTTTTGAGACAAAAAGTAAAAACAAAATAATGAAAATTGTATGGTGATTTTTGTGAATAGCGCTGGCCAGTTTTAGCAGTTACGTTGGGTAAAGGGTTAATGACTAAGAATATTGGTACATGATATCGAGTGAGGTCTGTGAAGTAGTGATCAGAGACATCTGCTTTTTTCACGTTTATTGAATCGCTAATCAGAAAATGTCGGCAACATGATGATTTGCCTCAAGGCATTTGATTGAGAAATTCCATATTCCTTCTTTCAAATAAAAGCTGATCTTCGTTAAGGTAACCCGTCAGAATGATACTTTTCATGCAAGTATTGATTACCAACTCAATTGGCAGCTTGAGGTCATCACACGAAGTTACCGGAAAGTTGGGCACCCGATAGAATAAGCCAAGTAAGAAAGTGATTTTACCATCAGATATTTCAGCCCCAAACACATTAAAGGTTGGGGATGGAAAGATCATCACGAAGAATGAGACCTGAGGGCAAATCATTTCTTACATATATCGCAAACACCACCCTTCTCTGTTCTATCTCTCCTAAGGAGATTTTGAAAGGCAGGTATTTCGATTCTCATCGAATCGGTTTTGTCGGTGAGCCCTGTTTCAGTCAAGATGCAAATGTCATAAAACCGATTTCAGTTTTGAGCATTTGACTTTTCGGAGCAATACTTTGTATATTAATGTGCATAATTTTTAACTGGTTGTTCCAAGAAGTAACAGAAAAATCGCGGGGGCGAGGGACCAGGATTTGTTTCGAAGTTTTCTGACTGAAGCAACACTACTAAAATTCGGAATATAAGCAAGAGTCAGGTGAGAATGTCTCAATTAACCCCGTGCTCCCAAATGCGTCTTCTCTCCTCCCACAAACCGGGACCAAGCTGTTTGATGACACTCCTTACGCTATTCTTCCCAAACTCTCCGCTGAGCATACTAACCCTCGCCTTTGTGTCACCCAATACACTCTAAAATCAGTTGTGTTAAACATCTACCTAAATCAATTGGGTTGAGTCAATATGAACCCAATTGGGGTCATATTCACTCAACCCAGTTGTTTTGTGTTGATTTTTAAGCCAACTGATTTATTTAAAATTGTATCCACATTTCCTTCATTCTCCAATCCCACTTCCCCATTATACTCATTGTGGGTCTTATTCTGTTTGACTGATATTTTGGACATTCTTACAGAAAGTGTTTTAGGGTTTCCACTACTCCCAAATTACACATCCAGATGTGTAATTTAGGAGTAGTAGAAACCCTGAAACACTTTATTTTCACTGTCTTTCCCAATATATTCCCTAAGCATCAGCGAACCATGACCTCAAATTAAATAGCAGTGACCCACAAAGGTGCCATAGATGTACTCTGCAAAACGTGGCTTCTCTTCATCACACTGGTCACCTAAAACCCCTTTGCTTTGACCCCTACTCGCCAACTTCTGTTACAATCCTCCATGACTCTTTCTCAGACGATTTTTGTTACCCTGGGTGCATAGTCCCTACTTCTAAGTTAAAGATCTCCTTTGAATAGTTCTCTATCAATTCTCTCACTTGCTCAATCCAACCCGTCTTTGTATTTGAATTCAAAATATTCTGGAACATTTGTTTGCACCATCGGCCATTGGGGAAGATTTACCAAATAGTTAAGATAACAGAGTTTCTTTAAGTCTATCCTGTCCTTGCTCCTCATCCTGTAAAGCTCATCGATGTTAGCTTCTAGTGCTGCAGCATTACGCGACCCTGTTATTCATCGGCCTACATCATTCTGCAGAGTTCCCAAGCTCTTTACAACCTGCTTCATTGAGAGGTATCACTTCCATTCTATTTGTTGGTACACCCAAAATTTCCCAGAACCTTATTGAAGGTTTTTACTCTAAATGTTTCATTTGATTAAGAATTCTCTTCCCCTTCACAGTTGGTTTATTTGTGTGGTTTAGATTGATGCCTCTTCACATGACGTTTATATTTACCCCAAATGCTCGTAGTCACCTGTCTCTCCCGCTCTAAAAAGTTTGCTGCTACATTCCGGAATACAGAATTCCCACACTCTCCACCTTCGAGTAGGTTCCACCATTTGTTCCCATTTTGTTTTCCCAACAATTGCCGTATTTTCTATAGCCCATCTTCATTTCATGACACTTGCACCATATCCGGTCACGAGATTAGCCCCAGAATCTTCAGCTCTCCAACTTCTACCTCTATGCAGGAGTTTATCTCCTAAATCGTTGATGTACAATGCAAAAAGAATTGGCGGAAGGGCCCACACCCGATTTAGGCTAAACTCCATAGCACCCGTTTTGTTGTTATGTTACCCAGACTAAGTTCACTTTTTACATCTTTATTTTATGTTTTCATAATTCCAACCAATTTGCCTCCCAAGTCAAATGCCTCAAGGTTTCGCCACATATCCTCCCCATACTCTATCAGATGCCATTGTAACATCCAGAAACGCCAAAAACATATTTTTCGTTTTGGTTTTTGCAGATTCTGTTATATGGAATAGTATAAAAACACATTCAGTGATTCTCACACTCAGTGATTCTCCTTCTCTTCCTGAAGCCATTCGGGATCTCTCCCCCCAAAACCCTTCGCTTCAGCCGCATCCTATAGTCTCCCATACAGGACCTTACAGAAAACGTTTCCAATGCAGCTAATGACAGAGAATCCCGAAAATTACCCATTACGTTCTTTTATTACACACCTGTTCTCTGAAATCCCCATCTACAGCAACACGAAACCATGCGGAAATGAAAATCTGTTCCGGACATATTTGCGGAACGGAAATCGTTGACGGACTATTTTTAAATAGAAGCGAAATTTCACTGAAATTTTCTACAAATCGTGCAACGCAATTACAATTTGAATGGCTAGCGATGGCTGAAAATCGTCCACTGAGTTCCAATGTGTTCTATGTGCCAGTAGGCACATTGGAACTCAGGGGACGAAATAGTAACACGGGTTCCCCTCGTAATAAAATGTGTTCTTTTTGTTGATAGTTGTCAAATGAATTGCTGAGTGTCCTTCTAATAATTGTTTTTATAGATGTGAAGGCGTGTAATAAACACAGAACGACACACGCGTGTGTCGTTCTGTGTATACCCCCCTTCTTGTGTATAAATGTGACTTTGCTTTCTCTCAACTCATTTGGAACCTCTTGTTTTCCTATGGCTGAGTTGAATAGGGCCGTTAGACTTTTACATAGTTCCTCTCAACTATTTTTAGGAATTCGTTAGGAATTTGATCTGCCCCTCCCGCTTTTTCGTTCCTTAATTCTGAGACCACTTTTCGGATCTCCTCTACTTTTATTTCGCTGCACACCAAGTTCGATCTATTTTCCTCAACCTCATTTTGGCACTCCGTTGTGTTCCCCATGCCCATTCGCTTATCATTTGCATTTCCCTGCATGGACTAGTTTTGATACGTTCGAACTCGATCTCCCTGTCATTGTTATCGCCCTAATAAGACTGCACTTCTGCATCCTCTGATCATTGTCTTCAGTCTTGTTTACCTTATTTCGTGCTTGTTGGTATTCTTCTTTTGCTACCATGGCATGGTCCTTCCTTCCACAATCCTTCCTCTAGAGTATTCTACTCTTCCTGTACGAAGCACGTTTGACTTTGCTACCCTTTATATTTTTCATTTTATCATTTACTCTCTATCCAAGTTCCCGCCTTGACATCCAAATCATTCCTATACATCACTTCCCTTGCATCCGTGATGCTGACAACTATGGCATCTGCCGTTTTCCTGGATATTGGCATACCTATGTACATTTCCAAGTTTTTGGTTGCAAATTTTCGGCAAAATTATGTCCAGTCAGCATCTTGTCTGAGTTTCCAAATCTCCTAAAATATTGAATTCCTTCTTGCCGGGTTTTTGTCCATGATCATAACTGTAATCAAGTTATGATCGCTATCCAACTGCCCTTTACCCTCACCGTCAATTTGTATCTCTTTCACCCCCTTCTATATGGAGAGTAATCGCTTGACCGGACTGGTTGCGTGAAATAATTCATGAGAGGTGAGGGACGTTGTACAAACACGAGTGCGCGAAAATAGTTGAGAGGAACTCTTTGGAGAGTAATCGCTTGACTGGACTGGTTACGTGAAATAATTCATGAGAGTTGAGAGACGTTGTACAAACACGAGTGGGCGAATGCGCACGAGTTTTTGACAATATAGTCCCTCGCCTCGAATGTTTATTACTTTTCATTATTAACGATAATTATATTATTTAACCCTTTATCTAACGTAACGGCCCAAACCGACCAGCGCTATTCTCAAAAATCGCCAATTACTTTTCATTATTTTTTCATTTTTTGTCTCTAAAACACAGGTTATAACCCCTCATTGGAACGAGCTCGTCGAGCTCGTTCCAATGACGTTGTCATACCCTATGTTTTGTAGACAACGTTCCAATGACGTTGTCATACCCTATGTTTTGTAGACAAAAAATGAAAATAATAGTTATTCAAGAGGTTTTTTTTGCAAGTGTCGTCTGCTTTTCATGTTAGGTAAAGGGTTAAAAAAACAATGAAGTCCCCATTACACCCACGGCAAAGCGTCTTCGTTTGTTCGCACGGATACGTGACCCAATTGTTGATTTCATAATTCACTTGTAAAGTTATCGTTTATAATCAACCCCAGTAAATCACACTTTGGAAAGTACTAAAAATCGGTATCTATGAGGATATAGTCGATTATCGCTCTTCTCGACAAATGCTGCTTGAGACCGCTTTCAATGTGTGCTCCTAGATAGCTCAAACTTGATCTACATTTACGGTGGGAGACCAAGTTGAGGAGGAAACCAACCAACAAAGTTAAACGTTTTCTAAGATTTACATCCGATAAATGTAAGACCAGTTAGTGTATAGCAGCTATTAATGCATGAGGGGATAGAAAGTTTTGCAGTTTGTGTGCACGTCGAGAAATGTGGAACAGGCCTATCCGCACTCAATAGGTCATTGTGTCTATCATCCGGGAGGGTCGCAAAGAAGTGAAATGTTAGAATACAAGGAAAGATCCATTTCACATTGACATGCATCAGTTATAACAACAACTTCTATTCAACTGAATCAGCACAGAAGTTTTTTTTTCATCAGTGAAGATAGTTGAGATAGACGGAAGAACAAAACTGAAAGCGAAAAAAACAAATTTAGTTTAAACAATATTTATTTCAAGAATATATAGTAAAGATTGTTACAAACAATGACGTGGATTCGGCAGGAAGCTATAAGCCGTTTCCACCCCCAAAAAACAAATTTGCACATATGTACAGCACAGCTGCCGTAGACTTGCCACATTCCGCGGGTGGGCAATATTTCCACGGACGCAATAATACTAGATTCCAATCACTAATTACTGGGATAATCATTAAAAAAATAATTATCGAAGCACTGGGTACAACCCGTTGCTTCATTAATTAACATTTTGCTGATAATTATTTTTATTACCTGGAAAACGCATGCGTGGACCACGCGTGGATTACAACCAATTCACCTCGATTGTACTGTAGGTAGTATAAATATAAAATCCATATTGGAATAATGACTAATGAGAAGAGATTAGCTCCAGGATCGCTAGTCCAACTTACATTAACTTATATATTTCGAGGGTTTGAAAATTCAGTCTAAAAATACAGGTTTATCCAATATATCAGTTTTCTTACATTTTGCAACAGTTCACCAACAAAAAGCCACAAGGTTTTACAGACGAGAGGGAAATTAAAAAAATTTTATTGACTAACTAACGTGTTGATTTTGTGATACAGATAAACACTGCATGTTACTTATCACCGGAAAAATCCAGTTAAGCCCTTTACAACGATGGACCACAAGCTAAGCCTCGAAAATATTTTTCAACTGATTCCAGAATCGACAAAGGAATCTTTTGCAACCGAACGGGTTAATGATAGAAAATAAATTTAATCTAAAACCACATGTAATATCCAATCTATCAACAAGTTTTCTTCTATTTTAGAAGTGTTTCGACGAGTGGCAAATTTTCTTTTTTCTTATTGACTGACTATCCGTGTTCATTTTGTGTCGCAGATAAAAACAGAACGGGACCCATCTCCCAAACAATCCCGATCTCTCCAGCAATGGACCACAAGCTGGGCTTCGATAGCAGTGACAAATCATTTTCGTGAACAAAAAAATCGAGCGACTTCAGAAACGACAAAGGAATCTTTAGAAAAATCGAATCAAATATCGCAGCTGCACTGGAAGCGGCGAGAGGGGAAATCGGGTGGATGCCGGTTAAAGATATACACAGAACGTCACACGCGTGTGTCGTTCTGCGTTTTTTACATGCTTTCACGTCTATAGAAGCAATTATTAGAATAACACTCAGCAATTCATTTGACAACACGTCCCCCGAGTTCCAATGTGTTCTATGTGCCAATAGGCACATAGAACGCATTGGTATTCAAAGGACGAACAAAAAGAGCACATTTTATGACCAACCAAATTTGCGAGGTGAACCCGTGTTACTATTTTTTTGCTATCGCGAGCCATTCAAATTGTAATTGCGGTGCACGATTTGTAGCAAATTCCAGTGAAATTTCGCTTCTGTTTAATAATAGTCCGTCAATGGTTTCCGTTCGGCACATATGTGCGGAACGGATTTTCATTTTCCGCATGGTTTAGTATTGCTGTAGATTGGGAATTCACAGAACAGGCGTGTAATAAAAATGGATATGAGAAATGAATTACCTGGTTAACTTTTCAAAGAGCAGATGATGTAAAACAACGTTTAACTATATATAGAACTCGAACATTCAGACAAGATGGATAAGGTAGGCGAGGGGGTGGGGTAGGCTAATGGAGAATTACTCTAGAGAGACTGAAGATCTAGAAGGGTCCTCCTGGGGCTGGAGTCGGGAAGCAGTTTTATCAAGGGAAGAATTGTTTAAGTTTGTGTTTTTCGCTTCTTCTGTCCAGAGGCTCCCAGCACGTCTCAACGGATACGAGAGCTCTACTAATATTTCGGTTCGCACAGGTTACAAACTTTGTTGCTTTTGACTGGATTTGTTCGGTGATTTCGCCTCCTAGATTGGTGCAGTTATCCCGACTACGTCAGAGTATACTGGGTGCAGTGTGTATGAATGCTAAGTAAATGTTTTCCTTCCTATTCAGACTGAATTTGTGTTTGCTAAGGAGGAGGTCAATTCTTTTCCACGCTTTAGTCGTAATATCCCTTATGTGATCACTCCAGGATCCAGAGTTGTTAAAAGTTATTCCAAGATATTTATGGTGACTTATTACTGCCATGTCAGTAACTGACATACACAGTGATGGGTGCAGTGGATTGTCGTTTTTCGTGACAGTACCATGAATTCTGTTTTTGTGGGTTGAAGTCAACAAGCCATTCTTCTGACCAAGATTCTATATGAACCATGTCGTTCCCTAATAGCTCAGTTGCGCGGATGGGATCTTCAACAATAAAATAAGGAGAAGTGTCATTAGTAAATAATCAGATATTACATGAGACATTCTCATCTATGTCATTAATAATGAACAGCAAAGGAAAAATATGGATCCCTGGGAGACACCGGCAGTTACATTTTTCAAGCATAAGGATTCTACTTGGGTCACCACCAACTGTTGCCTGTCACTCAAATAACACATAAACCATTTAAGAGGTTCACGTCTAATGTATATCTTTTACAGTTTAGTTTATATAGTAGTCCTTTATGCCAAGCTTTATCGAAAGCTTTACTTATGTCATTAAAAAACAAAACGTATTTCTCCCTCTTGTTTATAACACTCATTGGAATAAATAGTCGTAAAAACTAGGTATTTTGGGTGTCATATACTATTAAAAAAAGTAAGGGATGCTTGATAAAAGTAAGATATGTGAAGAAATATATTTATATTTTCAACAAAAAGACAGTTGAGCATTGCACTGTGACATCTAGTGAATGATTTCAGCGATAGTTTGGTGTCTGACAAGAACACATTCCACGCACTGAGCTGTAGAAGACATGAACGGAATTTACCACATTCAGTCCAAGACCTCAATACCTTGTAAATCCTCCTCAGTTCGTGAGAGAAGCGCGGATCCGACGTGGCATACTCCTCACCAAACGTCAAATATCAGCTTGACTGATGTTATTCCATTTTTCCTGCAGTGCATCGGCGAGTTCCTGGACATTGGTAGGGGCTGTTGGCGTTGTCGTAGGCGCCTGTCAAGCATATCCCAGACGCGCTCGATTGGTGAAAGGTCTGAACTTAGTGCTGGCCAAGGCAGTGTAATGATGTTCTGCTCCTGGAGGAACTCTGTAGCGACACGGGTCCTGTGTGCTCTTGCAATGTCATCTTGGAAAATGAATCGACGGCCGTGACGTCGCGCAAATGGCACCACATGAGCTGCTAACATGTTGTCACGGTAGTAATGCCCTGTGACACGCCATTGAATAACATGTAATGCTGTTCTGCTTGTCATGGTTATGCCTCCCACACCATAACCGATGCACCATCAAAACGATTGTGCTGTCTAACGGTTGCGTAATGGTATCGTTACGTTTCGACCAGAAACTATTGATGAACGGGTTTATATTAAGAAAAGAACGACGAGACCCCCGAAAAAGCCCACCCAGTACAAATGAATATTTCAAAACGTACCCCACAGACATTAACGCGGCGCTCGTGCGAAAAACCAGCACGACGTTTTCGTGGACCGGTGACATTCATGATCCACACTAAACTTGGCAACATATTGATGTATCCAATCACTCGTATCCAATACCTTTTTCCGAAAATATCAACATCGGTTTGGATATCCCCTACTTTTTTTAAATGGTACATAAAGTAGCTATATGGTACAAAAGTTTCCGGAACTGGAATTGATGCTTTTTCTGAACATTTTAAGTAATTTGAGTTTGGGACGTGCCACTTTATTTACCAGATTATTTTGCGTAACCCAGAATGAAATACATGAAACTGTTCTCCCCATATAGGCTTGTCTAAGATGCAAGTTATTGATATCCGTTTATTTTCAGCTTAAAATATTACCAGTCCGTAAAGCCAAATATATGGTTAGAACATACTATTTCCTGTAGAAAAGGGCCCCTGGTTGTTTCAACCCCAAACAGTTGACGGAGCATGAAAGTTCCCTGGTTTATCTAGTTGATGGAAAATCTACAGAACTTACAAGTCTCCATGAAAATATTAAAGTGCCTGTTTTAAACTGTGATAGAACATAAAACGGGTGGAGCAGGGGCGCCGGAGCCGCCCCTACCACTCCAACCAATGTCGGGGCAAAAAATTTGCCGATCATGATATTTTTGTGATCGACCTTCAGCCGAACGTCATTCATATCAAATAACAATGCTGTGATTTTTTAAATTTTGTTCTGGCGGATACCCGAAAATAGTGCGCGCATAGATCGTCTTGTTTCTTTAATATTGGGCACACAATGGCCTCTATTAATGACGAGTTAACGTAAGATGAGGAGATTTTGGGGGCTACTTCTTTAGTATTCCAACCGCTTCAAAAGCGGTTGGAATACTAAAGAAGTAGCTCCAAAATGGGTCTGAGATATATCATTTTTGAAACATTTTCTGGGGGCAGGGCCGGATTTACGAATGGGCAGACTGGGCGGACGCCCAGGGCCTCCACATTTGTGGTGGCTTCCACAGTGAAGTTCGTCTTTCGAGGAACATAATATGACAAAATTCCCTGCCAAATTGCCTTTATATTTGGCAATTTGACAGGGAATTTTGTCATATTATGTTCCTCGAAAGACGAACTGCATGCGCTGTCATTTTTTTCTCCCCCACATAATCGATGGCAACAATTTGAAAAAACAGGGATCTGGGTGTTATGGTCGGGCCAATGTTTGGGCCGTTCCGGCGCCCCTGTGGAGGTAAGTAAAAGTAAGTCTATTTTATTCAATGTGAAACTACAGTGGCAGGGTAGTCCTAAAATTTGAAGTCACGTGACGACCTGTATTTTTTCAGTGTATTTTTGTCAAGAGATGATAAACTAAATGGATTTTGAGTTGTTTTTACTGAATTGTGCGTGACGAGGTGGGGTGATAAAGAAGGGTTTGTACTGTCACCATTGTAAAATGAACAGTCTATTGCAATTTGCCAGACCACGATGTTTGTTTCAGAACACTCTAAAAGCAATTGGGCTAAAGATCAATCCAAATCAACTGGGTTGAGTAAATATGAATATTAACTTGGGGTTAATTTTAAACCAATTCAACCCAAGAAAACATACGTGCATAATTTTGAGACGTTAGTTTGTAGTGTCTGATTTAATTTTCTTGTTTTGTTAGAAAGATCTTTATGTACGCTTATTTGCTCTAATTTGATTTTTATAAACTGAGTTTTATAAATGTCAGTCACGTAAGGATTTGCACTTTTCTCTCAGTTACAATCAGCGGTTACTGCGATGCCGACGGAAAATTAATATATCTAATTTACTATCTACAACTTGATAGTTGAAAGCAGATGTGAGGGAAGTAGGGGGTCGTGTTGTGTGCGTGTGTGTGTGTGTGTGTGTGTGTGTGTGTGTGTGTGTGTGTGTGTGTGTGGGAGGGGGGGGGGGAGAGGGAGTGGGGTCTCGCTCCAAAGACTTTTTTCTCAGACAAACTTCACGATTAAACGACGCGCTTTACAATTTGAGAGAGATCAAACGGGTCAATAAAAGGTAGCATTGTATAATATTATCTACGAGTATGATTAAATTTGACCAGTGAATTCAACATTCAGCCGGCTCAGTCTACTTTTTCTACATCAAACATCATCCAGCCCCAAGGCTAGCCACCGGGCTGGATAATAGCTGAAGTAGAATAAATGTACCCAGTGGTGGCGCCGAGGGGGGGGGGGGCGGGACGGGGGGAGGAGGGGCGGGGGGGGGGGGGGTGGTACACAGGTCCGCAAGTGGCATTTTAGGATCATAACATTTCATTCAAATATCGTGGACTACGGTATCTAAATGCAGTGAGCTCTCATAGGAGGTATGTTTCGGGTTTTTTCGCGATGGGGTTTCTCCGCCTTGAACAATTGAATTGTACTTTCAAATGAAGACTTCTGGTGGCTTTTTGGGTAAATCTCCACAATTTTGGACGTCGAAAATCAAGAAGCGCAAGGACGATCGCGCAGCGTTCACATGAAAATCTGTGTGAAGGTATGAAGCACCGAAGGGATTCCAGTTGGGTCAGAGGGCCGGAGGGGGAGGGGGGGGGGGGTCCCTCACACCAATAGAAATTTGTCTTCAGTTTATAAATTTGAAGCACTGATTTCTGGATAACTGATTAACCCTTTGAACCCTCGTTTACTGGAATGCTACCGCCCACGCGTACACTTACAATGAGATGGGTCAGTCCAATATCAATATATAGGGAGGATAAAATAAAAACAGCAGTCTGCAGCCGTCTGGCTGCAGATTGCAGTTATTGTTTCATCATTAGATTGCAGTTATTATTTCATCATCAATGCCCGTGTATAGACCTCTTACAATAAGACAAAAAATGGGACCAAATTAAGCCTTGGACAGAAAAATCGGTCTTACGAATTCAAAAGTTTAATGCGCTCAGTTTTATAGATATTTTACAAGCTGATTGGTCTTTCTCCAGTGTATGGCATCGCGACCGTTGACGACCTTGATAGGACTGACATTTGTATGCGGTCGTCATGCTGTGTATTCTACTCTGTAGTACAAAACAGCTACTGGATTAGAATGTGTTAAAATAAAGAGATGTTCATCATGCGTGTGTGTGCGCGCGGGAAGAGTGTGTATTTAAAGAACAACAACATACGCCTATATCGAACCTTGATAGGTTTCAAACATGATAACAAAAATTGATTTCAACTGCTTGTTGAGTTTAGGAACTGGTTAAACTGACTGGCACTAATTGATGTTATTCATTGATGGGCTCTAATTCAGTCCTTACAGGGATGTTAGGTAAGCTTTTGCTTTTCTTATAAGCGATGACAGGTCGAAAATTTAAATTTTCTTTTAATTTTGAGTCGGTTAAATTGAATTAATCTTTTACTGTTTTTGCTATTTCGACATTCATTCTGTTGTATGTTAAAGTGAAAGGAATGGTGGACCTCCTTTCGCATTCTCCCTCCGATATGTTCATACCAAAATGGCCAGAGGGTTTAAACCGCATTGATCCAAAAAGCTTCACCCTTTTTCTTAATTCATCTGTTTCGTTTAATGTGTCTTTAATAGGATGGATTTCAAAATCGTCCCAGAATGGCCAGAAAGGTTGACATGTTGTGCTACTGTGGCGTCAGCATTATGTTTTATATCCTGTTTGTGTCGAATAGCACGCATTCGGAAAGGATTTTGACTTTGACCTACATACTGTTTCCGACAGCGTTTACAAGTGACAAAGTAAATGATATTAGATGAATCGCAATGGAGTAAGTTTATTGGTAAATAATTTTCTCCATTGAATTGAAAGTCCTTTCCTTTAAAGCTCAGCTCCAAATGATCCAAAAATTGTTCATCAGGGCGTTTTGCATCCGGTTAATTTTCGAATGCACTTTTTACAGATTTAACACCTTTATCAACATCAATGTTCGTATACATACTGTCGATATCCAAAGTAGCCAGATTTGCATTTTTCGTCATTTTTAATTTAGAAATTTTTGACAGGAAATCCTGTGTATTTTTTCAGGTAGCTCGGATGTCTATTAGCTATAGGTTTCAGATTATAATCAATGAGTTCCGAGATGGTTTAAGATACTAAGTTACAATCTGAGACAACTGGCCTCCCAGTGGAGTTTAGTCATACGTCACTGAAGCACGGTCCTTGTGGATTTTTGGTAGGATGTAAAATTGACTTGTTTGAGAGCTGAGTTTAGCCGTTAAATATTTCAATTGTTATTTTTTGTTTATATGACCTTCGTCGAGGATTTTAAGATCTTATTGAATCTGTCGATGTTATAGGCCAAATAAGTGAATCTATTTTCTTATAATATTTAGTACTATCTCATGGCTTCCTTCATACAATTATCACGAGACAGAACGACAACCGACCTACCTTTGTCGCCTGGTTTGATAAATAATTTCTTATTTTTCCGAAGTTTCGTAAGGGCTCTTCGTTCAACAGCTGCTAAATTGTTTTTATCGGAGAGTATTTTCATACTGAACACTTTTTAGAGCATTCGGGTGTTCGTCTCAATAATTTCGGGATCTACTTCACTATCTGGAGATGACCAACCAGATGATTCATAAAAGGAAGTGGTCTGCTAATTTCATTCGCCTAAAATTATAGTTATTTGATGGTATATTTGCCTGATTACCAGTTGTAGGCTTCAGTGCTGGTATAAACGTTAAACCTCGATCTAAAAGAGACTTTTCTTGGGCCGTTAGATCATTGGTGCCAGACACGATAACCACATTAGTTCCTAATCCCACATCTGTTAGGTGGTTGTTACCTATTGTGTTTACTTAGTTAAAATCTAGGTGATTCAACCAGTGATTGCACATGATATTGGCGGTACCTGTGGTCCAGTGAATCAAATCGTGAACACCATAGTAGGTATAAAAGGCCGCTTCTGTATCACTTGTACACGATTTCGTACATGTACACGTACATCGATGTACACCTCCATAGGATTCAGTGTTAAAATCGTGTACAGGTACACGATTTGTAGTTTTTTATGGTGATACAGAATCCGCTTGCGGATTCTATATCACTGGATTCTATATACACGTCGCTCAAGAGTGAAAAAATGTATGAAATTTTAAGAAAAATTAGGTGGATTGTCTGATACAGAATCCGCAAATGGGTTTCCCCCATAGGATTCAGTGTTAAAATCGCGAGCAAAAAACGTGCTGCGGTTTCTGTATCATCATCAAAAAGTGGTTTGCGGATTCTGTATCATCCCGTATCTGTACACGATTTTAACACCGAATCCCTATGGAGGCGTACACGGAAACCCATTTGCGGATTCTACATCAGAAAATCGACTTATGTACGGTACATGGAAAAGACGTGATACTGAACCCGCAAACCCACTGACACGTTTCCCGAGGAAATAAAAAAAGTGATTGATATATATAGAAGAGAAAAAAAAAAAAATAAAATAGTTATTTAAAAAATAAATATATCAAATCGAATAGATAATAAAAAAATACGTAAATCATGTGCGCTTCCCAGACTATTAGAGCGAGATTTCTTTTAAAAATGCTGATGAGAGCCTACGCATTCTGCGTGAACGAACAACTAGGTCGCCTCTTGTTAGAACGATGCGTCGGATGTCGGGATCACCTAGACTTCGATCACGAGAATCATTCGTGTCTGACGATGGAAAGGGAAGATATGGTCGTCAAGAATTTCGAACCGGCGTTCGAACGCGTTCAAATCGACGAAGTGATCGCGTTTTGGAAGAGATTACTCTTCTATAGGGATCGAGACAAGCCCACAGTTTCGGAAGAACTGAAATTGGCGCGTAGAAGTCTGACTTTAGAAGACAAGGGATGCGTCATGAAATTATTGTTCAATGAAGCATACATCTAAGTTTTCTCGTTGATATAAAAATAAGGGAGAATAGAAAATAAAAATAAATACACACATAAATTTTTTATCTAATATTAGAAAGAAAAAAAACCCACAAAAATGAGAACCAGAAATAAATTGTATCCGACGTTAGATGACGATGAGGATGAGAAGCCGAATGGCGTTTTGCCGATGGCACCGTCGCTAGAAGAAAAAGAAAGAGGAGAGAGGTATCGCATCGATCAAATCAGTAGAATCCAAACGTACCTAACTCGAGAGAGAGATTCCCGTTATTCTCTCAAGAAGAAGTATTCGCGTTTCATGAAATTCGTCAACGCAATCGACACGACACTCATCACGATTTCCATGGGTTTACACGCGGCCGGTATTGGATTGTTGTCGACCGCGGTCGGCATTCCGATCGTGTTGACCGTAGAAGGAGTGGCTCTCGCCGCCGGATTGTTTAGCACGCTCAGAATTTTTTTGAGTAGGAAATTATATCTGAAGGCGAGGAAACACGACAAGATTCGCGTCTTGGCCGACTCCAAGATCGACACGATATCCGAAATGATCTCGATGGCGTTGAAAGACGGTAGGATATCGGACGGAGAATACTTCGCGATATTGGGTGAGAAAACGAAATACGAAGCCATGAAAGAAGCCGTGAGAATCAAGACTCGTCAGATCATCAAGGAAGAGATGAAGGATTCTCTCGTGGAAAAGGGGAGGAAAGAGGCCAGGGAGGAATTCAGTAAGATGATAGAACTCAAGAGCAGCAATTGAAAAAAAAAATATATATAATAAGAACAGAATTTTTAAAAAAAAAATATTAAATTTATATATAAAATAAAAAACGAAATTAATTTAAATAACTCTTAAAAATGTATTGCATAAAGTGTAAGAGAGTTACCGAGACGAGTAATTCTCGAGAAGTACGAACTAAAAACGACTGGCAGATGCTTTGCGGAATTTTCGATGTGTGTGGTTCTATCAAGACTCGATTCATCAAAAAAAAAAAAAAGAACGCGAGCAAAGGTAAAGGCATCGTGAATAAAATGATCAATAATCTACCTTTCGAAATGCATCTGCCTGGTCACAGTTTCACGGGACCCGGAACGAAATTGAACAAGAGACTCAACGCCGATCTGACTCCTAAATCTTGGAGCAAACCTGTGAATAGGGTGGATGCGGCCGCGTATGATCATGATTTGTGTTACGCCGGACATCCCGACACCAAGACTCGCAACGACGTCTGCGATAAAAACATGTTGGGGAAATTGAGCGGCATATCGAATCCGACCAGGAGAGAGAAGATAGAACTTCGCTGGTCGGCAATCTGGTCGGTGCGAAACGTCGATTCGGATGGGGTGTTCAAAAAAAAAAGCGCATCTGAAAAGAAGAAGAAACGATTATTGACGAGCGAATTGGCCGAGGAGTTACACAAACCCATCGTGCGTAAATTTCGAAAGAGAAGGGTGTTCGTGAAGGGTTTGGATGATATTTGGTCTGCCGACTTGGTCGACATGAGATCGTTTTCGAGGTGGAACGAGGGTGTCAAATATCTACTGACGGTCATCGATGTGTTTTCCAAATATGGTTGGATCAGAGCTTTGAAGAATAAATCGGGACCTTGCGTCGCCGATGCTCTGAAGAGCGTGTTCGACTCGTCTTCTCGAAAACCGAGTAAATTGTGGGTGGATAAGGGAAAGGAATTCTACAACAAGCACGTTCATCGATTGGTCGACCTCTACTCGATCGAAAACGAAGAGAAAGCCAGCGTGGTGGAACGTTGGAATCAAATGATGAAGGAAAAGATGCTCAGATACTTCACGGCGAATTCGACCAAGAAATACATATACGCTCTGAACGGTCTGGTTAAAGATTACAACAACACGCGACACAGATCGATCAAGATGACTCCCATGGAAGCTAGCGATCCTCGAAATGAAAAACGGGTCTACACGAATCTATATCCTGAAAGATCTAAGATTAGGAAGAAGTCTAGAACGCCGAAATTTGCGGTCGGTGATCGAGTGAGAATCTACGCTTATAAGAAGCACTTCAAAAAGGGTTAAACTCCTCGATGGACCTCGGAAATCTTCGTGATAATCAAAATATTTCACACCGATCCGGTGACTTACGAAATCGAAGCTTTGGATGGAGAAGAGATCATCGGAAAGTTTTACGACCAACAATTACAGAAGACAAAGTTTTGATAAAGAAAACAAATTTCTTTTATTTACTCTCTTTAACATTTTCTTGTTTACACACATATATATATATAGGAGAGAAAAAATAATAATAAAAAAATAATTAAAACTATTTTTAGATAAAAAAAAAAAGCAAGCTAATTAATAAACAAAAAAACAAAAATCCTTTAAAAAATGGCAAATATACGAGATATAGCACAAAGCATAGTGAACGATGAAAGTATTCAAGAATATGAGGTTCACGAATACGAACCGGTAACCGGAACGAGTTTGAACAATGCGGGAGAGATAAGAATCAAAATCAAAACTCAAGATCTATTCATCCATCCTAGCGAGAGTTACATAGTGGTGCAGGGACGTCTCACCAAGGAATATAGGAGCGACTACGTCGACGACGACACGGTTACTCTAGCCAATAATGGAATCATGCATCTATTCAGTAATATAAAATACATGCTATCCGGACAAGAGATAGAATCTGTGTTTCATCCCGGTCAGGCCAACACGATGTTTGGACTCTTGACGAATCCTGATGATTTTTCGAAATCCAGAGGACTTAATCAGTTGTGGGTGAAAGACACCGTCGGCCCTGCTAGCGCCGGCGCCGCCGCGATATTCGACTACGTCGTCAAGACGTCCAGACCTAAAGGAACGTTTTCGTTCAGGATACCTTTGAAACACATCTTCGGATTTGCGGACGATTACAACAAGATCATGTACGGATTCAAACACAATCTGACGTTGATTCGAAAAGGAAATGACGATGCAATAGTGAGACTCACTGTGACCAATGCGGGTAAGATAACTCTACACAAGATATCGTGGTTCGTTCCGCACGTGGAGCCTTTGGTCGTGGAAAAAGCGCGTCTCTACAAGATCATAGAATCCAAGAGTAAATTACCCGTGGGATTTAGAATGAGACAGTGCGACACGGCTAGCATTCCTCTCTCCACGAATCACTTCAATTGGAGATTGACGGTGAAATCCGCTTCCGAGAGACCGCGTTTCATCGTGGTTGCGTTTCAGACCGATAGGGACAGGTCTCAGGAAAAGAATGCGTCACTGTTCGATCACTGCCATTTGAGAAACATGCAAGTGTTTCTGAACGCCGCAAAATATCCAGCAATCGATTACAACATGTCGTTCGACAAGAACAATTTCTGCAGACTGTATGGCGATGCCGCTGATTTTAGAAAGAAGTATCACGGTCTAGACGAATTGATGAGCAACCCTAACATATCTCCCGGTGAATACAAGTCAATGTATCCCATGTTCGTATTCGACGTCAGTAAACAGAGTGAACGACTCAAGAGTAGCGTCTTAGATATTCAGATCAAGATGCAATTCGATAGGAACGTGCCGAGAAAAACCGAAGCCTTCACTCTGGTCCTGCCGGACAGAGAATTACAATTCGAATCGGATGGAAATAAGATGTCGATCATTCGATGAGAGACGTGTGGGAAAAAAAAATAAAACAAAAATAAAAAAGTAATGAGTAATTATTAAAAAAAAACAAAAAAAAAATAAAAGTAATGAGATCTAGAGAGATTGAACATCTTTCTAAATCTCATTACTTTTTTTTTGTTTTTAATAATCACACATTATTTTTTTAATTATTTTCACGTGTTGACTGTTTGTTCAAAGGATCTAGTTCGATCAGTAGGCTCACCACGGAAGTGACGGCTTCGGGATTATTGGTTTTTGTAACGAAATTAACCCTGTCTCCAGCGTTCACTTTGAGAGGCGTGCCGAGCGTGCTAACATTCGTGTGTTGATTCTCAGTCTTTTCGATGCTGTATCTCTTATCGATCTCTACTCCATTCACCATGAGATTGATGACCGCTCTGTTATTCAAATCCGTGGAAGCCAGACTCATTCGAATGATTTCACCTCCCAACGGCATGGGATATCCCACCTGACCATGTTGCGATACACTACCTCCATTTTCGAAAGACCACTCAGCTTTTCCCTCCCCTAACGTGCCGCTCTCCTCGGCCCACATGGTGATCAATTGTCTAGCATATTTGACTTTCTCCACCACCGAAATCAGGGTGCAGGCGTCCGTCATGTTCACGGGATCTGGTAGATTCGTGAGCGCGTGTCCACCCCATGTCTAGTTTACCTTCCATGATGTCGCCCTTTCTCCAGACCGAGTTGTCATCCACATACTTCCTGCTGACCACGCTGGAATCGAATTCGGGATCGTGACTGAGTCCGAATAAATTCTTACCGTTCATGTTGATACCACCCTCCATGGTTCCGCCAGATTGTTTGTTCAGGTAGAGATCATCCACTTGTGATTCTAGGTATTCTTGTGATCGTATCACGGCAGAATCTACGTAGCCCTTGTTGACCGTGGTTGAGTCCACATCCGTGTCGTCGACCTTCGACAGATTCAATATCTTGTTGAATCCCGCATTCAGATCCGATTTCATTTCTCGTCTGTCAGACTTTCTCTGTTCCAGATCTACGTAGTGTTTGGTCGCCACGTCCTTGGGATTCGTGGGAGCAGCCACGTTCGTTATCTTGTTAGAATTGGCATTCAATTCCGAGTGCATCGTTTTCAGAACATGTCTATTTCTCAGGTGTTCGCTGAATCTTGTGTGAGAGTCGTCCACGTATTTCTTGGTCACAGCATCCGTGGGATCTATATAATTTGCGACGTTCACCAAACGTTTGTATTTCAGATCGAGATCATCGGTCATGGTTTTATCCACGTAATTATCTAGCATGATTCATTCGAAATCGGCGTTCCCCCTGTCAACGTATTTTTTAGTCGCAGCATCTGCGAGATCTATCAGCTCGGGAAGATTGTAGAGCTTCTTATTGTTCATGTTCAAAGGTTCCTCTTGAGGTTCGTATCTCCAAACGTAACGTTTGTCCAAGTTGGCAACATCGTAACCATCGTCGACTTCGAACGTCTTCCTCTTCTTTCTTAGGTTGACTTTTTCGTCGTCACTTCTACCAAATTTATCGACTGGCATGTTGTTTTGAGATTTTTTGTTTTTAAAAAAATATATTTCAAAACGCAGTTTATTAAAAAATGAATTATTTTATTTTTATTTTTCGTTTTTATTCGATTAAAATTTTTTTCAATAATTTTTTTATCTTTATATACTATAAAAAAAAATCTCTCTCTAATGTAAATCATGTCTTGAAACCGACCTCCTTCAGACCATCTCTTGAGAACATAGAGACAGAGGTGACCACAAAACACTGGTGATTGAACTCGTTCCGTGTTGTAACGAACCATCGATTTGTTGAAATAGTTCTTTATTTCTTTTGGCGGCGAGATTCCGTAGCTGTCGAAATAATAATTCTTCTTCCCGTTCTTGAACCACGCCACCCAGTGAGTGCCTTCACCCGATAAATCATCTAGATTTAAAATTCCGCCTTCTCTTCGGCAAGGCATCTCTAGAAAACACGCCTAGAAAATCATTGATTTTCAAATCCTTTGCCACATTCGACAGATCGATGTTGGATAGGGGTTCATTAGGTAAGACGACACCTTCTACGGATATCTCTATTTTCTTATTCATAAATTCGTATATATTTTTTTTTATTTATTTATTTTATTATAATTCACTAAAATGACGTTATTTTTTTAAAAATGTTTTTCTTTTTCTTTTTAAACTAACTCTCTCGATGTCTCTATCGATTTCTATAATCTCGAATCCGTCTAATTCCTCTTGATTTTCTGGAATCCTATCAGCCTTACTCATATCTGGAATCCTATCATCCTTACTCATATCTGGAATCCAATCATCCACAATCATATCGTCTCTAATTAGATCCAAAATCCAATGTCTGAGGGCCAAAGTGCTTATTTTATCATCTTACACAAATCTCTTATCGTCGCCGGCCGTCAGCAAAATCTTGTTGACTATTTCGGTATACAAGTCGTGATTTTTGCTTCGAATCGATTTCATAGTCTTATACACTGGACCACTTCCTAACAGACAATCTTTATACTCTTGGAAAGAGATGTTTTTCTTCACCACGCACGCTTTAACCCCTTTGCACTTCTTGATCTCTTCATCTTCTAGACGATAAGCATACAGTTTGGGTCTCAAGCCCACGAATTCGATGATTTGTTTACTGCTGCTCTCGTCCTTAAATTTACCCAACACCTTCTTGTTGTCGTTCGATTGAATGTTGGACGGGTGATCGATGGGATAATTGCTCATGTCGAACCATGCGGCCTCATCCGGAGATATATATCGGTAGACGTCTTTCGTCTCTATCTCATAAACTAAACTTCCGTGTCGGTGAAAAGTAGTTTGGCTTTATCACCAAATTTTCGTTTGACGTAATCGTAGTGAAACTCGTACATCAATCGCTTGCTGATATCTAAGATGATCGGTCCGAGATAATACGGTTTGTCGAATTTAAGGTGCGTCTTTTGCATGTGAACGGCGACTAGATTTTCGTTGAATATGGTTCAGTGTTTGTAATTGGGTTTCGCCACTATTTTTTTAGCTTTTCTCTCAGACATGACGATTCTCTTCCTGATGTTTTCCATTGATTTACCATACACGCAGTTGTTCATGAGTTTGAAGAAATCTTTTTCGAAATCGTTCTCGGCTCGAATTCTGAGATTCGTGTTGAGATCGATGTATTTTTTCATCCAAGGCTCTTCGTCGAATCGAATGACGCGATGTATGTTTCATCCCGTAATTGATGTATTGTTTCAAATTCTCACTGTAGACGACGTAGTTACGTTTGTTAAATAAATTGGGAATGAGTTTTTCCTCATCTCCTTCGTTCGGTTCCATTCGTTTGGGAGCCAGCGGATAATCGTTGTGTAGATTGTGTAATTCTTCCGGATAGTTGAAATCGACTTCTAAAATGCAAGGATAGTCTCTCCATTTTTGCATCTCTTCCGGTTCCATCACCCATTTCCAATCGGTAAAGGATGACTCATAGCCCAACTGTACAGATTATTAGCATCCCAATACTGTATGTATTTATTCGACCATTTTGAATCGGAACCTTCTTTCATGTAGGGATTGTTAGCTTCAGAATATCTGTGGGAGATCATCGAGACGCCACCTCTCGCAGCCCTTTCTAACATGAGCAACATGTTCACGTCGGATAATAATTCCAATTGGACTTCGGTGGTCTTCAACAGAGCGTCCCACGCCAGACCAGTGTGGTGAAATACCAAGCGGGATCCAGATCGTAATTTCGATGACAGATGTCTCGAAAATTTTCGAACACGTCTGCCAAGAGCAGAACGTCGGTCTTCAGATAGAGATCGTGAAAGTCTCTTGTGGTTTTCATATTGAATGATTTCCACACATTTTTGGCGTGTTCGTAATTCTCGTCGGAAATGTCGGATTCGTATAATTTTGAATAAAAATCTTCTTTTGAAGGTAGTGCAGTGTCGTCGAATCTCTTTAGATCGTTCATGTAATCATAAGGATAGACTCCTTTCCTCAACACGACGTCTACTCCTTCTCCGAAATGTTCGCTCGTGATTTTAAATTTATCCTTGCTCATGTTATCGACTAATTTTTCCAGAGCGGTCAACATGAATTTAAAACTGTCGATGAAACGTATGGCTCTACGAATGAATTTCGTTTTTTCTTTCAATGTCTCTCCGTTGATTACTCTTTTCTTCTCCATGAGCTTCCATTTCGTGAAGGAAATGTATCTTTCTTCGCTGTTTGCGATGCAATTTAATTCTTCGTGGGAAGTGCTGAGATTTTTCACGAACAGATGACTGTCGTAACCCGAGAGATTGTGAAATATCACCGGATAGAAAACGGCGTCTCGATATTTTAAATTACACTTGCTGTGAGCGGGACTGCGATACAGACCCGTGTAATGATCATGGTCTCTGACCTTCTTATTTTCCTCCGAATTCTCGTCGAATGATTGTCTGCATATGTGACAGTCGATGGTTCTGTTATTTTCGTCCTGCTCATCTCGCGTGATGATCATTTTCGCCGGAGTTTTGAATTTGTCATATAACATTTGAATTTTCCATTCTAACTCTTCCATGAACCTTTGGCGACGTCGTCGTCTTCGCACTGTTTCGTGTAGGTGAAGGGACCCATGTCGTGTTGCGAGTCGAAAGTGCATTTCACGTAAATGCAATAGCCCGAAGGTATGTGTTTTTGATATCTTTCGACATAACTTTGAAGAGCATTGGGTTGGCAGGAACTCATTTTTGCGGTGAAACATTCGAAATCGGCGTACACGACGAATGGTACTTTTAACCTTCTATTGTGATTTTCAAACTTCACGATGGTGTTGGCTTTGGGCATTTCGATGGTGACACCTTGATTTTCATTGCAATATTCCTGATGTTTCGCTAACGATTTTACGCTCTGAAACATGTTCATGCAGTTGCAACATAAACATATCTTATGTTTATGTTTATTATTTTGTCTCGACAGTAATCGGCTCGGATTTTTAACCCAACAATAATGACGATTGTCACCATTCGAAATCAATAATAAAATAATCGTCTTTTCTCTCTCGAGATACGAAGTCTGTCTGAGAGGGTAGATCATTCGTTTTTCATCGTCATATCCCAAGACGTTCACTGCCACGGTGGGATTTTGAGCCTCGAAACGTTTGATGTGTTTTAACTCTGTTGGAAAAGTCACTCCGGTCCAATCGAGATTTTTAGAAGTCTCCTCGTAACAAGAAACTCTATCGGAATTCATTTTGACAGGGTATAAAGCGGAGGTGACTGCCCATTTAAAACACTGATCATCTTTATTTCTCACGTTGACCACAGAATGTTTTTTAGCTAAGAAATATGATAATTTTACGTAGGAAGACCCTTTCAATGAATCGTTTTCAGTTATGTGAATTTCGAGTTTCAACACCTCATCGAACGTCCAATTACTACCTTCACGTTGATAATTCGCGAGAGATGTCAACATCTTGTCTTTCATCTTTTCGAAAATGTCCGATAAATCTGAACCTCGAAATACGGGTTCGATGTTACATCTGAAAAATGTATTTGTCACGATGCTCTCGCCGGACTTCCTGTCGATTTTATTCATCACGCAATGGAGTATCATCTTAATTTTTAGTCCCACGTTTATGTGTTTGCGAAACAAATCCAATACTTTTTTCTTCACCCGTTCCATGAACAATTTCGGATCAATTTTCTTGAACAAGGGAACCACGTCGAAAGTTTTAAAAATGCCTTTGATCGCACTCTCCCGTTCTACGGGCTTCGATTGGAATATTTTCACGACGAGTCATGCTATATATTCTTCTCCTTTCCCTTTGTTCATTGCTTGTTGAATTTCGCTCAATATATCTCATTTGTCTAGAATCTGAAGTGCATCACTCGTTTTCGTTTTAGGTTTTTTTTTCTTTTCTTTTGAAACTTGAAGTTCTTCAACGGCTTTTCATTTAGTCGTCTTCCCCTTTTTTTCACAATCGAAACATTTTTGTTTTTTTTCGACGTCGGCATTTCCATTCCTTTTACTATCTTTTTCTTCTTCTCATTTTTCACAACCGATGCCTTTTTTGACGTCGTTGCTATCGACATTTTATTTGCCTTTTCATCGTTTCACAAATATTCCTGTATGACTTCAATTTTTTTTGATTTAGTTCTATGATTTCTGAAATGTGGAATTTTTAATAGTTTACAAATCTCGTTTAACGGAGGTACGGTATTCTCATTTAAATTTTCCATTTTTTTATTTGTTTGCTCCATTTGTAAGAATATTTTTTTTTGAATTTTGTATTAAAATAATTTGTTAAAAAGTTTTGTTTTTTACTCTTTATATATATAAAAAAGATTTTTTTTAATTTAATTTTTTCTTTAATGTTTTTTTATTCAAAACAATTTACGATCGCTTTTATTTCTTGTTCGCAAAACGAACACGTTTTCTCGTCTCTAGAATAACATTCCTTACAATAACACAAATGTCACACAGTAGAAACAAAACATTTGCGGAGTTGTTTTCACAAAGCAGACACGCGTTCACATCACTTGACTCCTTCTCAATAGATAATAACCCGTTTGCTTCTTTCATGAATCGAATCAAATCTTCTAAAGTCGAGAATTGAGATAATGTCTTGTTTGCATAATTCAATGTATTATACAATTCCTTCGTGTATCCGGATTGTAAAATACCCCTTAATAATCTCTCATTTTTATTTCTGTCCCATTCTTCATTTTCAATTTTAATCAATCCTAATGTCTGGATCTTCTTCAAATAATCGCAACGAGCTTCGGTATTATTTATGTGTTCTACCAAAGGTTTGTCATTAGGTTCCCAATTCATTAAATGTATGTTACAACAAAAACATTTAACTTTGTTACTTTTACCCATATAAATGAAACCTGCAGCAGCTAAATCTTCGTGTTTTTGAGCAAGATGCGAAGGCCAATTTTTAAACGTTTGAAGTCTTGCACGTTCTAAACTATAATTCGGATATTCAGATTTAATCATTGTTTTTTTACCTCAAAATTGGGTTTGTAAGAATATTTTTTTCGAATTTTGTATTTAAATGATAATTTGTTAAAAAGTTTTAAAATTATTTATATATATGTTTTAACTTTTTATTTATATATAAAGTGAAAAAAACTTTTACAAAAAAAATTTTCACATTAAAGAAAATTAAAATCAAAAAACTTTTTTTTATATATATATATAAAGAGTAAAAAAAAAACAAAACTTTTAAAACAAATTAGTAAAATACAAAATTTAAAATATACATTATTTGCAAGAATTCATAAAACAGCAAAACAAATAATCGATCATGACAACAACACCTAAAAAATGTGAATTGAAATTGAAACGAGTCGAAACGTGTAAGAAATTCAGTTTTAAAATCTATAGATTACAACGACACGATTCCATCGAATTGAACGAGGTCGAGACGAAGGGCTTAGAGCACAAACATGACAAATATCACATGCCTTTGTAATTGGACAAAGCCACGCTCGATTTGTTTTATGAGTACCAAAGTGATCTACAGAAAATCGTCATCGCCAAAGATCGAGAATTCGACAAGGACGATTTGACGTTGTTCTATGGAAGTTACATATATCCAAATATCTCTCTCAAACTTGTGAACAAATCGGGTGGTGAGAGCGAGTTCACCGATGTAAAAAAACTCAAAAAAGTAAAGATAAACATTCAACACATTTTCGAAAAAGGAGAAGAAACGAGTGTCAATATGCTAATAACGGACTTGGAAATATAAACAATAGAGAGATTGATTTTTAGTGAAGAAGAAGGGAAAAAAAGTAATGAGATCATCTTTAGATCTCATTACTTTTTTTTTGTCTTTTTTGTTTTCCTTCTTCACTATTACCCATATATTATAATAACGTTTCCTTTTTTCTTGAATTTCAGCATCGATTCTTCTTTTTTTTTCTTTTTTTTTGTAATATGCTACGTTTTTATAACAACACATTTGTCTATCCGAATCATAATTATGAACGAATGGTGTGCATCTCTCGGTAACACTCGCATCATTACCATTCTCTTTAGAAGATAGTGGTGACGGTGGAAAACATCTCATTCTTTTAAATTTCAACCGCCTATCCCAATCTTTATTTAACTCTTTTATTATTCCTTTCCTAAGATATCCATCATTAGCGTCTAATTGTTTTTTCACATCTTTTTCGCACTCTATCTCATGATATTCATCATTATCGTCTAATTGTTTTTCCACCTTTTTATCCATTTTATATATTATTTTATACTTTCTATGATTTATATTTATATATAAGTTTTTTACATTATAATAACATATTCAAAATCGGTATATTCTTAAACGGCGAATTCTCACCAAACAACAAACCCTTGCCGAGTTGCTCTACATTCCGTCCACTCTTCAGATAGAGACCGTTTCCACTCAAAGAGTTGTCACCTCTAAAGGGTTCTAGATACAATCCTTTACCGCTGTCGTCTACGTGGACGCGACACACGGCTCCTCCCTTCTTCAAAAACAGTCCGCTGCCACCCATTAATTTCTCAACTCACGAACTCGCGAGTCCCGTGAGAGCTCCCACGCCGAGAGTCTTTCCGAGAAAGGGTAATACCTTTGCGGCAAAGGGTAATGCTTTTGCGGCGATTCCTGCCAATAGCGGTAGGAAACCGCCTTTCATTCTCAAATTGTATCTCAATTGAGCGGGACTCAATCTCACCGTCAACCCTCTTCCATCACGAATCGCTTTCTCCATCCTTTTGATTTGACTTCTGGTCCAAGCGATCGAATCCTGACCGCCACTCGTCAGATCTTCGTGAGTGAATTTGAATCTCACCACCTCGCCTCGAGTTGTTAACGCTCTCTTAAGTTTCTTCCTCTGTCCTACGGATATGTTCACGTTTTTAACCACGTATTGTGTCATAATTCTTTTTTTTAAAATATATTTTCTTCAATTGTTTTTTTGTTTTAATGATAATTATATATATTAAATAATGTTTGTAAAATTAATATTGCGTTTATTTTATTTTTGTTATTTATATATATGCACAATATTTTTTTTTTTTTTTGCTTTTATATTTCTCTTATGTGAAATCGTATCGTCACCCTCTCTCCGCGAAGATCTAACAGTTCACCATTTTGATCTGTCAACGTTGTTTTGAGACTATACAATGTGTCTAAAATCACTGGTAGATAAACTAAATTTCGAGGTCGCTCCACGATCTTATAACCCGGCGACACGTTTGAAAAGAAGGAATAGATCGTCGGTTGAGTGCTACCATTCACGTAGCTTCCAGCAATCACATCCACGTTCACCAGAATGCTATTGACTGCAAGAATGTCGACCGTATTTTCAGATGCCGCGTGGTCTCGATACATCTTTCGATCGAATCCCAACATCTTGCCTATAGAATCGTCTGTGTTGAAATCCACTCGAAAATTATCTTCCAAATCCAACATCGTCTGTAAGGTATTAGGATTGGGAGCGAGTCTGATCTTGTTGCTTCCCTTTCCATCCGTCTTCATTCGTGTCTGAATGTAATTGTTCAAATCGTCTATGTCGTAACTTCCTTTGGGAATTCGAATCTCCAACCAATCCATTCCTTCGGAATACTTGAATGAGTTATTCTTTTTGGTGACGTTGGGAAAGGAATAATAAATCTCCAGATTCACCAACGCCATCTCGTATCCTTTCTCTCTATTCAATTCGATGGAAGGTTCGAATTTCATAGCGAATCGAGTCGAATCGCCACTCACCACGATTTGAATGGATTGTTTTGCAGCCATATTCCCGGCTATCCGTTCTAACAATTCTCCTTGTTCGAACATTATATTTTAATTTTATTTTTATTTTTTCAAAACTAATTATTTGAAGATTTATTATTTTCTAATTTTTTTTATTGTCACGCTCTATCTTATTATCATCAGAAACATAAAACTTGTCGAATCTGCACCGATATTTTCCACGATTAAATTCGCTAGTCAAATCGATCACGACGAAATTGTAAAGTCCTCCATCCCAAACCCTCTTGCAGAATCTCCTGAATTCTGCCACGCTCATGTCGTTTGCGACGTGATCGCCGTAGATGTGATTGAGATTCTTGAGATCTTGGCGAAAGAGACATAGAAAATTAGCGTTCTCCCTTATCGTTTGTCTGGGCAATCGAAAATAATTCTGCGACAGGTAGAAACAGTCCACGTTGGTGTGTCGACCCCTAACGTAATACGATTCGCATCGGTTCTGTCTCTCCAAAAGCAGATCGTCGAAAATCATGAGATTGTTATCTTCCGATTTCAATTCTCTAGGATCCGGAACGTCGTCAGCGTTCTCATAAAATCGACACTCGACGTTCGAAGATGCATTTCTCTTCATCAATTCCATTGCCGCACCGTCCAAAATGGTGGAAAGAGGAGCTTCACTTTTGTCGAATTCCTCCCTACTGTCAGAGATTCTGGCTATGACGTCCTTGGGCAATCTACGATCCATGCACTCTCGAAGCAATCTGTATTCGGGTTGAAACAAGCTCTTGCCAAACACAAACAATCTGTCGTAATCCAACCAGTCGGGTCGGGACAACAGATTCATCAACAGATTGGTCTTTCCACAATTCGATTTTCCCACTATCAAGCCTCTTATGCTTTTGGGAAAGAACTAGTTATTCGACCTCTTGGTCGCGGCGTCATTCCAAGACATATCTTAAATGTTCATCTTTGTTTTATTTTTTTTGTTTGTTATTTTACATTTTTTTCAAACATAATTTTTTATGTTTTTTTCAAACTCAGTTTTAATATTATTATTTATATTACACCGTCGCGAGTTCTCTTCAATCCGGATCCATTCGTCATTTTGGCTAAATCTTGTATGGGTACCACAGCATCCTTAAAATCTTTCCAACTTTTTGGCGTTCGCTCTAACGCAGCTCGCTTCGCCGGTGGACTGATCAACTTGTCGATCAACACGTCGGCTGCCCTCTTGCCAGCCACAGAAGCTATCCTACCACTGGCTTCGGAAGCAGCTTTCTTACCACCATCCAAAGCCGTCTTCTTACCGACCTCAAACGCGGTCGATGCGAGTTTTCTACCCGCATCGCTCGTGAACGCTCGCATTATAGAATCGATGATGCCAGAACCACCTTGAACGTAAGTTCTGACGTATCCCCTGTTCTTTATCACCAACATATTTTTATTTTAAAATATATTTTGTTTTTCACTGGTAAATCGTTTGTTGTTTAAATACTTTTATTATTCTAGTGTAAAATTTACTGTTTTTTTTATTTTATATATTTTTGTTTGTTTGTTTGTTTCTCTCTACTTATTATATACATCAATCCTTCAATTCGTTCATCAGCCTTTTATAATGGTTTTTATTCAAAACCTTCTGTCTTAACAATTCGTCAGATATAGTAACTATCTGATTATCTAACCCTGTGTTACCAGCACGTCTGCTTGCCATCAACAAACTCAATCTCTGAGACAGAGCGTCAGAATCGCTCGGAAGAAAAGTGGTTTTCACCCCTTTACCACCTTTGTCACCGATTCGACGAACTTCTTATTCATATCCCTTATGGGTTTCACCACTTTCGTCCACTTGTAACCTCTGTTGGCTTTGGGTCTGGTCTCTCTGGCATCGTTATTTCTCAGCATGGCGTGGGTTTGAACCAGAATGTCGCCGTAATTGTCAAAATCCTGTTCCGTGTAATCACCAGGCTTGTCGAAAAGGAGCAATTTGCGCAGTCCATCAGTTATTTTATACTTATTCGAACCGACAATTATATCTTCATCATCCATTTCCACTTCTGTTTCACCCACAAAAGTTCTACCGTCAGAATCCATATAAATTCCATACAACAGATCTCTCTTACCAACATCCTCGGACGACACGACGCTATCAGTGATGATAGTCGAAGCTGTATCGTCGCTCACGTCGGTTTGAATCCCTGTGGGAACGTAATCCGGTGTAGATTGAAAGGAATACCAATTTCCAAAACTACCGGGCAACGAACCCATTCTCAAAGAACTCTCTTTTATGGGTCTCAATTCTTCAACTATCTCCTTCTTGCTTCGCTCTTGAACATCCGTCACGGGTTTAAATATTTTTGTGGTTTCGCGTCTGAGTTCCATCTCTCCGAGACGTTTGCTTCTGTCATCCGATTGAATGCTCTTCTTGGTACGTTCATATTCGTTTAAAATATGATCTCGACGTTTAGCATCCATCTGTAAAAACATTTTTCGTTTTTAAATTATTAATGTTCCTTTGAGTATGCTAATGTGAGTTATTTATTATTTTCAAAATTAAATGTATAATTATTTTTTATGTTTTAAGTAAATAAAAATCTTCTGTCTTTAATATAATAACTAAAAAAACAGGATTTTATTCATATCTCAACTCAGTGTTGAACAGGGAAAACTTGAAAAGTTTAAAAGTTTTAGCACATAACAAACCGGTTTCTGATTTAACGCATTTGAGAATAATTACGTCTGTTAAAAGGATTTCATTCATATCTCAAAATCATTTCACTCAATGTTGAATTGAGAGAGAACTTTGAAAAAAGTTTTAGCACATAAAGAAACCGGTTTCTGATTTAACGCGTTTGAGAATAATTACGTCTGTTAAAAGGATTTCATTCATATCTCTGAACATTATCACGAATATATTAAAAATTTACCACTCAAACCTAATTGAGTGGAAAAATGCGTTTTATTATCTATTATTAAAACGATCCATTAAAACGAAAACCTTCATTCACACCACAACAAAAACATGAGTGTCAATTACGAACTATTTTTTTTATTTGAATGAAACATTCTATAAAGTGTTTTATTAAAAATTACTTCACAAAATTAGCAGTGACAAAACGTGAACAAACGATTTTTTACCTCCGATTTTTTCTAATTTTTTCTAAACTCAATTTTTTTCGTTTACATTGAACGAAAACTCTTTTGAACGAAAACCTTCATTCACACCAGAAACAAAAACTGACACTCATGTTTATAGTCGACTCTTTTGAACGAAAACCTTCATTCACACCAGAAACAAAAACTGACACTCATGTTTATAGTCGACTCTTTTGAACGAAAACCTTCATTCACACCAGAAACAAAAACTGACACTCATGTTTATAGTCGACTCTTTTGAACGAAAACCTTCATTCACACCAGAACAAAAACATGAGTGTCAGTTTTTACTCTCATCGTGGCAGTGGGTTTGCGGGTTCAGTATCACCTCTTTTCCATGTACCGTACATAAGTCGATTTTCTGATGTAGAATCCGCAAATGGGTTTCCGTGTACGCCTCCATAGGGATTCGGTATTAAAATCGTGTACAGATACGGGATGATACAGAATCCGCAAACCACTTTTTGATGATGATACAGAAACCGCAACACGTTTTTTGCTCGCGATTTTAACACTGAATCCTATGGGGGAAACCCATTTGCGGATTCTGTATCAGACAATCCACCTCATTTTTCTTAAAATTTCATACATTTTTTCTTTCTTGAGCGACGTGTATGTAGAATCCAGTGATATAGAATCCGCAAGCGGATTCTGTATCACCATAAAAAACGACAGATCGTGTACCTGTACACGATTTTAACACTGAATCCTATGGAGGTGTACATCGATGTACGTGTACATGTACGAAATCGTGTACAAGTGATACAGAAGCGGCCTTTTATACCTACTCACCATCAAACTTAGTATCATCAAATTTTGGTATCACTTTAAAGTTCTTTACATTCCGAATAGTTTCATTGATGCTGTTCAACGTCCTCCTCTAAGTCAATAGGAGTTCTTGAGCGCTTATGTTTGGCTATCAGCTCTCTTTGTATAGTTTCTTATTACCTATTCAGATATGGGGGCAGTCGACTGAAATGGACACGCATGCCTCTAGGTGAATATGACGAATTTTGTAACAATGTGACCTTAACCTATGCCACGTGATCCCAAAGGTATATAGTCCGGAGATCCCTCTCTAAGGTATTAAAATAAGAAAGTTAGTAAGTGAGGTTGAAAGCGGTAAGCGGCTAGAGCAAACATGAACTTTAATGATTTGCGTCTAGGCGGTCAGCTCGTAACCCTCTGAACCCTGATGATATGTGCCAGATCAGATCAATGGAAGCAATGGGAAGACTCCATATTCATTATTGGAGGCTAGAACAATTAATATTTTCAACGCGTAGCCATGGGGCCAACAGTTATAATGGGATCGAGAAGACTCGATTTCACGTTTCGAGGTTTTCAAGCCAAGATCAGGCACTGTGAAATTAGAATTCAAATTTCATCACGTGGCGGCCTGTCGTGACTCGAAATGCCGAACTTAAGGAAAGTGTGAGACAAAACAACAACAAACAAACAAACAAACAAACAAAAATCACAAAACACAGCTGTAGTGAGAGACCCATCCAGCTGTTACGTTTGAGGTTTTTTTATACCTTCTCACTGACTGGAGGGATCGTGTTGTCAGGCTCGACCAATGGGTGGGGGGGGGGGGGGGGGAGGCTAATAGTCCGTTTTTCAGAATCGTTGATATTATACAGTTATTGACTATCCTTGGTGTTGATACAAGGAATTATCAACCCTTGAGAAAGTAATATTACTTTTCTCGGGTTGATAATTCCTTGTATCAACCTCGAGGAAAGTCAATTATTGTTTCAATATTATAACAGAAAAAATCGTTTGTAAATTTCTTGCTTCATTACTTATTTTTCGAAGAAAAAAAGTACTTTTGTACCAATTATTAGAAAAGCCATACCATCTGATGTTATGACTACCACCTCAATACCGCTATAGTTTGTTCATCGATTTTGGAGTGTCGGACACACCTGTTTCTAACAAGGCTCGCGTGACATCATTGTTGTACGAAGATTTTCTTGGTGACAGTTTTACAAACGCGAAATAACAACTTGTGTGTCTTTGTGCTGGACACGCTGGACAAATATTCCAAAATTCCTTTTTCGTTTACGTCTCATGTGTCGTATTCAGTGTGTAAATGTCCACTCTCAGGTAATATGCAAACTATTACAACATTCAATCAATCTGAGTTGTTACATTGTGTATCGTTGACGAGAGCAGATCAGTAATATATCAAAAAGACGCCGCAGCAGAACAGGCAGATCAAACAAAAAGTCAACGGCGTCTTGTTTTTTTCTAGCTGATCTGATCTCGTCAACGAGGCGGAATATGGCAACCCAGGTCAGTTGAAGTTATAATAATCTGTACATAACGCGAATGGGTGGATTTGATGGGTACAGGAGAAGCTGTTTCAATTTTATTTTACATCGAATTGGTCGGGTCAATGAACGTGTACAAACGAGATAACTCAGTTATAAAACAACCAGCATCACTCCAACTTTTTATGACGATTCGCTATTGGAGGTCATATTGTATAGCTTACTGTACTTGCCTTTACTATAACTATATAATAAGGCGAAGCAAAATTCAATACTTGATTCTCAGGCATTTGTTTTTTTAAAAACGTATGAGGGAGGGAGAGAGGGAGGGCGGTTTTTATTTTTTTATTCTTGATGGAATGGTCGCCAATGCCTAAAATCCAGTTGTGAGAGCCTAAAATTAAATACTAGAGATTACATGTTGATTTCACTGATAGTTTTTGTTGTAACAGCGATCATACAACACAAAATCACTATAGAACAACTAAAATGGAGATAAAAAATAAGGAGTTTTTTTAACTGTTTCAGTGCTAGAAGCCACAATCAGACCTTTCCAAAACTGAGGGTACCAGTGCAAAAGCCAACATTTTCTTTGCCCATGATTCGTATTCAGTCAAACGTAAATAATAGTTTGTTTATACAAATTTGTTCTATTACAAATTATCGGTGAGTGCCTTTTGGCACTCTCCAATAATTTGTAATAAAACAATTTTAGATGAAGGAATTCAGACGACCAAAACTAATCGGGGTCGTCTCGCTATGCCGATTGCTATTGTTCAGTAAAAATGTGTGAAGATTAAGTACATCAAAGGGAGAAGGATTATAGTCCGTTTCTTATTCGTTTACTCATTTAATGATGAAGTTGGTTAACGCGACTGGACTTAATCACGGTAAAATAACATTTGATAACTATTTTTTGAGAGGAAAAGTTGAATATAATTTTGTAAAAAATGAACCTTTTGAGACAATAAAATTTATAATTATTCACAACACTATATATTCAATTAAAGTCCAGTACTGTGCGAAACAGAGTCCAGGTACTGGAGTAGTCCAATTTCACCAGCTTGAAATATTCTTTTAAAATGTCCCAGAGAATTGTCAATAGTCAGTGAACTGTTCTACACTAGCATTTACAGGAGCCTCCTCGAGGGTTAAAAACCACGCATCGCTGACATGCTCAACAGGAACTAGCGGAAGAGCAATAGCTCTCCGCACCACACACTGAACTTCTTCGTCATCCTGGAACAATGTTTTCAAACCACTTTTCTGGGCATGTTTCCACACAGCCTGCCCATAATGAAAGAAACATCCTTTGAGGGTCACGTTTGGAAAAGTTATTTGAATGGCGTTTTGAGCTGCAGTTTCATAGTCCGTAAAAACTTGTCTTGGTGTAAGGTTGATGCCGAATTGACTGGCTTTCTCTACAACAAGTCGGAAAAATCTTTCATAAGTTTGCTGAGTTTTATTAGGCAGTAGCCCAAACACTAATGGACACATCTTATTTTCCACAAAAGCATGAATAGTGTACAATTGATAAAAAACATCAGGGCACTTGTTGAATGTTCCATCACAAAAATAAATTTCCGCACTTGATAAATGTTGTAGGTTGTTTTCAGTTCCAAAGATAAGCATCTTGTTGTTGTCCCCATCACATGCTATTAAAAAGTCCTCTCCAGCAGTTGTCTTTGTGTATATTTCAGGAAGATCTATATCGGATAGTTGACGTGGTAATGGTGGTCTTGATTTTGAACAGGAGCGGTAGAGTGCTGATCTCACACTGTAGAATGTGGGTATCTTGGCGATAAACCCTGGGTCAAAATCTTCTCTACGTAGGTCTGGAAAAAAGAAACTAGGTTATGTAAAAAATGCTAATAGTTTATCGTCACCCACCCCTAGTCTCCCCCATTCTCCCATCTTTATTCTCTCTCTCTATCTCTCGAACGAATGAATGAATGATTGCTAATAGTTTATCTTCACCCCACCCTACCCACTACAGTCTCGCCCTATTCTCCCATCTCTATTCTGTCTCTCTCCATCCCTCAAATGAATGAATGAATGAATGAATGAATGAATGAATGAATGAATGAATGAATGAATGAATGAATGAATGAATGAATGAATGAATGAATGAATGAATGAATGAATGTGACACGCCTCGGAAACAAAACGGTACTCTTGATTGAACAAAAATAAATAAATACTTGGGATACTTACTTGCAATTTCTTCTTGGTAAATAGAGGAAGCAGTGTTGGATCCATCTATCATTTTACGTTTCAGCTTTGCCAAATATGCATCTACTGCTACTTGCTCTATATCTGCTTCATGGTTATGCTGGTTGTTTTGTGTTGTTACAATGTCATTCATTGTGTTGATGGTCCCTCTACAACCTGTCTGGCAGCATGTCCAATGTATCCGGTCGTTGTTTCTAGATTTTATTCTGTATTTGAACCCTTCGAATATTAGATTTCTGCCCCCAAGTCTGTTGGGAATAAAGTTAACATTCACTTGAGTGTTAGCCATGCTAAATGATGTGAGTAAGTAAATAATGCTGCATATTTATACACTTTATACACGTGAAGTTCGGCGAGTACAAAAAAAAGACAAAAAAAAAAAAAAAATAAAAGAAACACATCTCTATCTGTCAGGAAATCCTCCGCCTACTTGAGACAATTGTTAAGTTTGAGGGGGAGATTGCTGAGCTGAAGGGAAAACTTGGTAGGGCGGGGCTGTCTGGAGTTACGCCTGTGAAAGTAGCTTTCCGAGAAGGATGGATGGTTGTCGGTGGTTCCAAGAGGAAACATGGGGGTAGAACCTTTGATGTGAATGAGGTAGGTGATGAGGTGGGGGCTGCTAGAAAAGTACGTAGGACAGATGAGGGGGGCCCAAGCCGGAGCAATGCTGTAAAGCGTTTGGCGTGGACTATCAAAAGTGGTAGGAAAGGGGGGCCAGAGAAGCAGGTAGATAGGGGTGTAAAGCCCAAAGGCAGTGGGGAGTGCAGCACCAGAAACCGATTTGATGTGCTCGATTCGGAAGAGTCAGAGGAGGGGATGGAGGTAGTTGCAACAGATAGTAGCTTGGGGTCTAGGCCAGGAAAAAGGAGGAGGGATCCGGGAGAAGACCAGGGGAGTAGTCCAGGTAGTTCAGGGCCTGGAAAGAGACGGAGGGACAAGGATAGGAGTAATCCTAGGTCAAAGATACCGATACCGATAGTGATTCCGAGTGCGGCTGTTGGAGAGGAAGAGGACGCTGTAAACAATAGGAGACTAGAGGAGATAAATAGGGCGAGGACCAAAAGTAAGTTGGTGGTTGCGGGAAGTAGCATAGTTCAGGGGATCGACAAGGTTGTCTGTGGTCCGGACAGTAAAAATAGAACAGTTCTGTGCTTTCCGGGGGCTAAAGTGGAGGACCTGAGGAATAGAGTGGACGGTATTGTAGCTGGGTCGGGGCCTGATCCGGTAGTGGTATTACATGTGGGGTCCAATAACATCAGGGAGAGGAAATCAGTTCGTTTGGTGGACACATACAAGGACCTAATTAGTAAGCTACTTATCAGGAATGCTCGGATCATCGTTTCAGGGGTGCTCCCCGTTATGGGTGGTGGGAATGAGAGGAACTCGCGGATTATGGCACTAAACGAGGAGCTGGAAGAGCACTGCAAAGACTTGGGAATACATTTCATTGACCACTGGGATTCATTCTGGGGACAAGGAGAGTTGTATGGGCGAGACGGATTGCATTTAAGTAGGATGGGTACAGACCTGTTGGGCCAAAAAATTTTACAGGTGGCTGGGCCTTTTTTGGAGAAAAGGGGGGTAGGGGACCACAGCCGATAACCCAGAGGGGCACAAATGCTGGGAACATAGGAAGAACAACAAACATGCACAACACAGGGACATACCAGGGGTATAATAATGTGCCAGTGAGAACAAAAAAACAAAGATTCATTAAGTTTGGGTACTGCAACATCCAGGGTCTGCACAAGAAAGTAAGCGAAATATCAACAATGATGGACGAAGGAGACTTCGATATAATGGGTCTAAGTGAGACGTGGATACGACGAGATGAGCGGGTTGATCAGATGAAGGGTTGCGTGTGGATAGGAGCTGGGCGAACTGAGGGTCAGAAACGGGGTGGGGGTGTTGGCATCTACGCTAAAGAGGAATTACAGCCCTCATTGATTACAGATCTCACAGAAGCAAGGACTCAGATTCCAGTATCCAACGAAATAGTCTGGGCAAAAATCAAGTTAGGAAGCAGGAGTGTTGCCGTTGGTGTTGTATACTTAGCAGTGGAGGGAAGTAAGCCCGAGTGGAATGATTCAATATATACAACTCTTAGATCGAATATCACAGAGCTTGAAAGCAGAGGGTTCAGTATAGTCCTAATGGGGGACTTCAATGGGCACATCGGGGATAAGGAGGAGGGCATACAGGGAGGTGATAGGAAAATTAACACGAATGGGAGGAAGATGTTGGACCTATCAAAAGAGCTTGGTTTAAAGATCCTGAACAGGGATGCGAAATGTAAGGGTAAATGGACCTGGGAGAGGAACGATAAGAAAACAATAATTGATTATATACTCACTGACGTTAGCGTATGGAGGGAGGTTATAGATGTAGAAATAGATGACGAGGGAAAAAATGACTTGGGTAGTGATCACAACCTGATAACAGTTAAGATTATGGGCAAAAAGACGAATAGAGACAGAAATACCTTCAAGGAAGTTTGGGGACTAAAACAAGGAGCCGACTGGAAGCAGTTTCGGGAAAAACTAAAACCAAGTCTTGAATGTATACCTAGGGATGCAAATGTCCAGAGTATTTCAGATGGCATAGTAAATAGCCTAACAGAGGCAGGGAAGGATTGTATAGGAAGGGTGAGGGTCCCAACGAGAGAGCTCGGATACAGGGTTAACGAGAGACTGAAAAAGGCTATAAAAGAAAGGAAGGTAAAATGCGCTGCTTACAGAAGAAGTAGGAAGCTTAAAGGGGTGGATAACAATGACACGAGACTAATGAAAGAATATGAACTGGCACGGAAAAAGGTGAATGAGATAAAGAATAATAATAGGAAGGAGCGCAATTGCAGTCTTGCCAGAACAATAAAGAAAACGGGGGGTTCGAGCTCAAACGTATTTTGGAACTGGGTAAATAAACGGAGGAAAAGTAGTGTGCAGAGTATCAAAGTGGATGGGGAAAGTACAGAAGATAAAGGCCGTATCGCTTCAGAGTTAGTCAAGCACTGGGAAAAGATAAACGATAGGCGATGGGGCAGTGGGTCCCCACCAAAAAGAAATACACTGGTGGAGGAGAACCTATCCAATCGTGTATGTAGCGAAATAACGACAGAAGAAGTGCGGAACGTGGTCTCGAAATTAAAAAATGGTAAAGCGGGAGGGACTGATGAAATTCCGAACGAATTCCTCAAAAATGGAGGGGAGGCACTTATTGAAGTCCTGACAAACCTTTTCAACCTGGCTCTGCGAAAGCAAAAGGTCCCCAGAGAGTGGAGGGAAAGTAAGGTGTCGTTCATACACAAAAAGGGGGACAAGGAAGTTCTAGATAACTATAGGGGGATATCAGTTAGTAGTAACATCGGAAAAGTATTCTGTAAGGTCATATACGGTAGACTTGAGGAAGTTATTGAAGAGAAAGGTTTTTTAGGAGAAATTCAAAATGGTTTCAGGAAAGGTCGAAGAGTCACTGATCACTTATTTACACTCACCCAACTGATAGAATCAACAAAGGCTGAAAAGAAAAAGATGTTTCTGGCATTTCTAGATGTGAAAAAAGCGTACGACCGAGTGTGGAAGGAAGGTATGTGGCGAAAGCTCGAGGGCATCGGACTGGGGGGTGACTTTGTGGGAATCATGAAAGCACTGTATACAGATGTGCAAAGCCAACTCAGTCTAGGGAGTATCACTACAAAACGAGTCCCTATGGATATAGGCCTCAAGCAGGGGTGTATCTTTTCACCGATTTTGTTTGCATTGTATGTTAAAGATTTAGGGGACGAACTAATTCAGAGTGCGGAGGGGGTAAATGTTGGAGACATAAAGGTACCAGGCTTATTCTTTGCGGACGACATGGTGTTAATGTCTAGAACTGAACAGGGGCTAGAGAAATTCCTGGAAATTGTTGGTAGATATGGGAACACTTGGCGGCTCGAACTAAATGAAAATAAAAGCAAGGTAATACCCGTTGGACGCAAGGTAGATATGACGAAGAGATGGAGAGTGGGGGAGTTCTCAATCCCCGAAGGGGAAAGCAAACAAATCACTGTAGGAGAAACGGGAGAGTATGAGTATCTAGGGGTAAGCATAAATATAACGGGAAGAGGGGTGTACAGAAATTACTCAGCCAAACTGATTCTGAAGGGGAAAAGAATTCTGAACCAACTAAAACTTTTAGAGAAAAATAGCTTCAACAAGGTCTTTGTGGGGAAAACACTGTGGGAGAGGGTGGGTTTACCAAGTATAACGTATGGCACGGACGTGATTCCATTAAACCAAACCGTTATTAAGAAGTTGGAAAGTACTCAGAATGATGCCGGCAGATGGATAACAGGGTCGAGTAATGCTGCAGCTTTGGAAGCAGTAAGGGGGGAGCTTGGGTGGATGAAAATCAAGGACAGGGTAGATTTGGGAAAACTGTGTTACTTTAACTACTTGAGAAACCTGCCTGACAACCGGTGGTGCAAACTGATGCTCGATACCATTGGGAATTCTAATATAGATACGGGGTGGTCAAAACATGTGAGGGAACTAATGGACAATTACTCTATAGAGGTCACAAACATAGAAGTAGGAATGAAAGAAGGCAAAAGGTTTGTCAAAGAGAGAGTCATGGAAGATTGCAATCGAAACTGGCGAGTAGGGGTTAGCGTGAAAAGATCACTGCAGGGGTTACAATATAAAGAAAAGCCAGCTTTTGAGAAGTACCTAGATGGCACCTTTGGAGGGTCACTGCTGTTCAAACTGAGATCAAGATCACTGGAGCTTCGGGGGAAAATTGGGAGAGATGGAGAAAAGGGATGCCAAATGTGCCACTCTGGAGTAGTGGAGACCCTGGAACATTTTCTCTTGGAATGCCCACAGTATATACCTCATAGAATAAAATTTACTGGAAGAATAATGCAGAAGTGGGGTGAAGAAACAAAGGATAGATGGCTGAAGGGGGACACGAGGGAGAGGGTAGGAATGCTTATTGAAGAAATTGAAAAAGAGGAAGTGAGGGACACTATTAAGCAGTTTATATCTGAATGCTGGGAGGAGAGGAGGGGAAGAGGGGGTGGGGTGCAGGGGAAATGATGGCCTTCTCTTATGAGGACCGCGACAAATCAGCGGCTGGCCAAAGAGTTATTATTATTATTAAATTGTCGATGCAAAAATCACAACACCGTTGAAAACTTCTAATCAAGCTAAAAATACACGGTTTTCATCAAAGATGTGTATGTTTTTTTAATAAATTATGTTAAAAAAAGACAAAAAATACAAAAAACACATCTCAAAATTGTTGATGCGAAAATCACAACACAATCACAACGCCGATGAAAACTTCTAATCAAGCTAAAAACACACACACATATTTGATAATAACTATACTTTGATTTTATTGCGTCAGTGGTGTTAATTAATTTCTGCCGACCGGCATAGCGAGACCAACCCAACTAATCTAGCCCTCAACCAGTTAAATAAATATTTATTTTGTACATGCACATGGGAATCGTGTCGCATTTCGCAAAGAGAATAACAATACTGTCTCAATGTATACGACGTATTGCATCGCAAATCGCGATGTGATACCGTTAAAATCACAACCAATGATAGTTTTATACATTTAGACCTTTGCCTCCGAAATCAATATGACAAACACGGGGTGAATAAACGAATGCGCGAGTGCCAGAGAATCAAAACAATAATTTTCTTTAGCCTAACATGCTGAAGGATACAATACGGATATTTTGGACTTTGACCATCGCAAACTTTTTCAGAGGATAAAAGTGCCCATAGATGGTCATGTGACAAATTTACCAGGCAATCGAGCCCCCCTCATACTCACGCTAAAGAGCAAAGGGGATTTCAAAGGAAATTTGTTAATATAAGTGTATAAAAATGTGTTGCAATATTTCCACTGGAAGCAGGTCGGGCTATGTGTGATATCAATTTTTGCTACCTCAACGTAAGAATAATCCGATATTTAAGAATGTTTCATCTCCAGGACACACCAACAAGTTAGTGTAAAGAATGAGAGACAAAGGAATCCAATTTGGACTTCTGTGTATCCATTTTACTTGTTGTGCATTTTAAAAATAATCTTGCATGAAACAAAACCTTTAACTTATGACATTGTGCAAGTGGATTGATTAACGGCTGAAATTTTGAAAATTGTTGAAGTTTAGGTCAAAATGCGTTTCTTTATATACATTTTGGCTTAAATGGCTCATTCGGATTTGATAAATCAACTCGAATGTGAAAATATGCGTGAATTTGTCTGTAAAAGTCGACCACTGTTTCGGGTGCATTTACCAACTCGGAATTTAAGACTTGAGCCGCGCGATACACGAAATATTAGAGTAGGCTGGTGTATAGAGTTTATTAGTTTTATCAAATGGACAACGAATCAAGATTCAGGAATCGTGATTAACCCTTTAACCAACCCGAATAAAAGACATCAGTTTCGAAATTATTTCTTGAATAACTAAGTCTCATTTTCTGTCTCAAAAACATAGCTTATGACCCTTCATTGGAACGAGCTCAACAAGCTCGCTCAAATAAAGGGTTGTAAGCTATGATTAAGAGACGAGACAAAAACCGAAAATATGATAAAATTTGGATGACCATTTTTCGCTTATAGAGCTAATTGGATATGGTTGTTACGTTACGCAGAGGGTTAGAAGTGTCTCGACAGTCCATCTTAAGTCGCCGAGGGTTCCATAACCGCCCAGAATATAGTCTGTTCCCCAGATGCAGGGCGGTTCTTCGAGCCATTCAAAAAAAAAAACAAACCTTGTACTCCATGATAATGTCTCAGAATACCAGACTATCAGAATGGCATACAAAGTTGTCTGTGTACAATACATGATGGCCCCTGATACTCACTATTTGGGGCTCTCGGGTGATTAAAGTGCCATTTCCCCCCACTATGCGATTAGTGGCATTATTTGGGTGGGGGTAGTGGCGTATTTATTTATTTATTGGTATTTAAGGTCACATACTTATGCACACAATGGCTAGTCGTGACCGTGACAGTTTTACGGATGGAGGAAGCCGGAGTACCCGGAGAAAGCCACCGAGCATCAACGACCAACTGTCAGCTCCTCAACATTCTGACTCTGTTCAAGCTCCGCTCAAGCAGGGTTACAGCGGTTGAAGACATGTGCACCATCGGCGTGCAGTACGCCTTAGTATACAGCGTCACCGAGCCCCCGTGTAGTCAACCGGGATGAAGTGCCTTGCCCAAGGACACGACGCGGGTCGTCCCTGACGGGGATCGAACTCGGGTCCTCTAGCATAGAAGTACAACAGTCTATCACTGAGCCACCGCGCCCCTGTGGGGTATTTGGACTATACAATAAATGGTACGATTATAATGTGATTACGGGAATTACTAAACAATTAAACAGAATACTTGCATCCTTGACTTATCTAGTCATGAAAATCGACTTTCGATGAAGTTATCTCTCCTGGAATTATCAGACGGGAGAGAGAAGAGACGGGAATGGAAGGTCCAATTAAGAAGCATGTAACTGTTGAGAAAACACATATGACATCGGTAGAAAGTAATGCCACGTTTCCCTTTATTAATTTTCATAAACCAAAACAACAGACAGCTCTCGGAGCTGTCTGTTGTTTCCGTTTATTAAGAGTTACAAAGGAAACTTGACTTTTTGTGGCAAGCCAATGAGGAGCAAGTAAGTAACTGTACTCCTTAGTACACAGCGCCACCGTGCAACCGCCACCACGTGGGCAATTGCGATTAAATGCCTTGCCCAAGAACACAAAGCAATTACCGCTGGTCAGGAACGAATCGTGGACATTTCAGTTGAAATTCAATGCTCTAACCAAGGAGCCACCATACTCTCGCCGCTTCTGTAATCACAGAACTGCAAACACTGGAAGAAATTAAGAATATTTTAGAGTGGTGAGAGAAGGGTGTGTGTGGCTTATGCGTCCTTGCCCGAATCATCCAATCAAAATTCTCATATATGTGAGGTCCGTGATAACAGCGGCAAAACAGTGCATTCCGGAATAAACAGATCATGCGCTCTGTTTAAGAACCGTGCATCCATTTATAAACTGCAAAATAAGGATTCCTTCGTCAAAGGCAATCTGTTTTATGTCACTATTAAAAGTGTGAATCGAGTGCGGCAAATAAAGGTGATTCTTTAAAACGGGAAGATTATTTCCATTTCGCTGACTTCAATCAATCAATGGAAGGATGGAAGTGAAAACGTACAAAGATTTCATTGCTCAGTTTCATCATTAATCGCGTTTACAGACTTCTCAACTGTCATCGAGTTGTCATATCTGCGAAAACTCATTCCAAGAGAACTAACCGGATGTTTACGCTTTTCTGAAGGCACATTAACCTTTCAAATCTCATTAACTACTCACGCAAAATTTGACGAAATCCGCCCGAAGCTAAATACAATAATATGGACAAACTCACCGAAAAGTAAATACAACAAATACATTTGAATTTTGATTCATTTTCCTCTTTTTGTACCAAACCGCACCTTATAAACCATCTTTGGAACTAGCACGTCGATCTAGGCCCATTACAGTTGAGGTCGGCCAAACGATTCTTTTTTTAATTTTGGTGTAAAAAACTGTAATTTGTGTTGCATAATGTAACACGTGATTACCACTTAATTGCTTGACTATTGGAAGCCCATATTTGAGCTTTATTTTGCTTTGCTGGTACGTATCTTTAAGGCTTTCCATTCTGTAAATATGCTTAATATTTTCTTAGAAGTGAATTTTTTAGTCCATTAGGAAAAAAATATTGTAAGCGCAGACCATCCCGGACTTATTTCGTCAAGAAAATCGACTTTCAATTGAGTTATTTTCCATGAAATTATTAGACGGGCGAGGAAGGTCCTATTAAGAATCATGTAATTGTTGAGAAAACACCTATGGAATCAGTAGAAAATAAAGCGAAGTTTCCTTTTGTTGCTTTTAATAAACGAAAACAACAGACAGCTCTCGGAGCTGCCTGTTGTTTTCTTTTATTAAAACCTACAAAAGGAAACTTGGCTTTTATGGCAAGCTAATTAGAAGCAACTAAGTAAAGTCCACTTGGCACTTTGTTCAGCGAAGGTGCTTTTACAGTAATTTGCAAATTTTTATTATTCCAGGAAAAAAATGAGCAAATCTTACCTCCTGGACTTTTATAATAATGGAAACGATAGTATTTGTAATGTATGTCATGATGCGCGCACTGTTCGTGAAATAAACAAAAAAAAAGTTACAAAACTTGAAAAGATGGTAAAAGCGCCGTTTTTCCCTTTTTAAATGGGATTAACCCTTTACCCAACGTAACGGCCAAAACCGGCCAGCGCTATTCTCAAAAATCGCCAATTAATTTTCAAAATATTTTCATTTTTTGTCTCAAAAACATAGGTTATGACCCCTCGTTGGAACGAGCTCGTTCCAACGAGGGGTCATAACCTATGTTTTTGAGACAAAAAATGAAAAAAATTAGTTATTCAAGAATTTTTTTTGCAAGTGTCGTCTGCTTTTCATGTTAGGTAAAGGGTTAAACAGAGAATAATAGTCAAATGTTCAAACTGATTGGGGAAAAAGTGCAAAATGCCAGCTTCTGTATTTTTTATTACTCTACATGAAAATGCCTAAAGTTTGTGAAATGATGCCCACACCTATGATATGACGTCGCTAACATTTCGAAATTCCCATACCCTTTGACAACTTAAGAAAACAAAGGGGAGGTAACTTTCTGTAAATCTTTTCCAATGAGAAAAATTGTCAGCCATGCCTGTAGTCGTGTTAGATACAGGGTTAATTTCTTCATCTTTAACCGAATGTAGTGCAATGTGTGATTTATCATTTGGAATTAGTGTACGTGGGCTGTGATGGCTGAAAATTATCCATGTGCTAAAACTGTGCTTCTAAAAATGTTTGATGTGATGCTTTTTGCAGCGTTACCTTCTTTCATCAGCATACACACGTCTAGAAGGCAGCAATCAGTACATTACAGAGACAAGACGCCCTCTCGCCAAGTTATGTTTCCGTGACATCAGCTTGAAGTCTTTAACCCTAAAACTAACGATACGGTCTTCGACAAGTTCTGTTTGTAAAACTTCCTATTCCAATGTTATTATTTCTACAATTTTGGTCTCCAATGCAAAACTTATGATTCCTCATTGGAACGAGCTCGACAAGCTTGTGTCTATGAGGGGCGATAAGCTATGTGTTGAAGACAAAAAAGCAGACGACACCTGCAAAAAAAGTTCTTGAATAACTAATTTTTTGTTTTTGAAAATTAATTATCGATTTTTGAGAATAGCGCTGGCCGGTTTTGGCCGCTACGTTGGGTAAAGGGTTAAGGGAATTTCATATTTGTTTCTGTAAAAAAATTCGATTCAATTCCAAATAACCCAGATGACTCGAATCGATTCGACTCGCGCTGATTCGACAATTTTCGATACGTCGAGATGTTCTCTGATTCCTACTAAGTCTTATCCTCTTACACTCTTCTTCTATCATCAGATCTCCTTTACAGGAGGCCTGAGGATAGAAGAGGAGTTTAAGTGGTTCCACTCCTGAATATTCCGCCTTTTTGCTTGATTTTCCCAAGGGGATCTGATGGTAGAAGAATAGTTTAAGTGGTTCCACTCTTGAATAGTCCGCTTTTTTGATTGATTTGCCCAAGGAGACCTGATGGTAGAAGAAGAGTTTAAGTAGTTCCCCTCTTGAATATTCCGCTTTTTTGATTGATTTGCCCAAGGAGACCCGATGGAAGAAGAAGAGTTCAAGCGGTTGCACTCTTGAATATTCCGCTTTTTTGGTTGATTTGCCCAAGGAGACCTGATGGTAGAAGAAGAGTTTAAGTGGTTCCGTTCTTGAATATTCCGCTTTTTTGATCGATTTGCCCAAGGAGACCTGATTGTAGAAGAGGAGTTTAAGTGGTTCCGCTCTTGAATATTCCGCTTTTTTGGTTGATTTGCCCAAGTAGACATGAATATAGAAGAAGAGTTCAAGTGATTCCGTTCTTGAATATTCCGCATTTTTGATTGATTAGCCCAACCAAACGAGTCGACGTTGCATTTGATGCTTGGGTGGAGACTGACAATATTTATAGCTGTAAAATGATGCAATATCCACAACAGAAAAAGCGTTGAGATTCAGTTCGAGATTCGATTCGATTCGAATCGATTCGAAATCCTGTGTCTGATTCGCTTCGGTATTCGATTCGGCCTGGAATTTGAGATTTACAAGCGGCTTTCTCTAATCTCTTCAGTATGCTATCAAGTCCAAACATAGCTGCTTTTCTCGCATCGACCTTGGCGTGATTTGATATAATGTCAGTACAGCCAAATGCATAAAAAGATGACTTCAGAAAGTGACTCTTGAAGAGTATAGTCAGAATCCATTTACTGCAAGCAGATTCCTATTTTTTAAAATCGATGGTGACGTCTATGCACATAGGCGATAGTGAAATGGATGTCGGAGTTTTCTTATACGACAGATGCAATACCACTTCTGCAAAAATTAGAATGTGGTCAATTGTGGGTTAACCCTTTGAACTCCAGGGACCTTTTTCCGGCCCGAGAACATGATACGTCATAATTTCATTTAGTAGGATGACTGCTGAGTAAATGTATGCGGTAGACCAATTAATAGTTTCAACGTGCACCCCTAAGACTGTACGCTGAAACTATTAATTGGTCTACCCCCAAATAATGGATATGGACTCTTCCAATTGTTGCCACTGAACTGACATGGAAGACACCATCAGTGTTCAAAGGGTTAATGATGGGATTATGCTGCAGTATTTCTAACTGTGAAGGTTTGACATCCAATTCCATATACTTGAGAAAAAAACATTGCTTAGTATAGTTACAAAGGAAGAATTAAAAAAAAAACGCAACCGGAAAAGGGGACGTTGGTGAAATGGGAAGTGAGAAAAAGGCACTATTGCATCGGCAACTATCTTTTAGGGTGGTGTTTTATTTTTTTTAATCATTTATCGTGCAGCTAATGCATACAGGGAGACATACGGCGACCACAGAAATTAATATAATATATCATTCGAAACCATATTTGAAAACCACTGTTGAGATGTTTGCTGTCTGAGTCGTCTTTTCATTGGTCAGCGTGGGAGTGTAGACTGCTGCTACGCTCTGTTGGTGTGCAGAAGCCGAAGCTTTTCCTAGTGCGCCTTATCTGGATAGCCAAATTACTTCTATCTCTTTCTATGAGATTAATCGGAGCTAGTCATAAGGGTACGTCTTCACAAATTGGACTAGTGGGTTAAACATTCTGCCAACGTATCTTATTAGTTTATCGCAGACAATAGTGTTTACAGTATACAGAACTGTGGAACGATAACCCAGAAGGTGTGAAGAATTGACACCGGTAGCAAGTAATGTACATCCATAAACATAACAAACAGAGACACACCAAACACTATTTGAACACGATCTGTGCTGCATAGCTGCATAGCCCCCGGGGTTATATTCACAGTTGCGGCATACACATGAGATAGAATGCACATTTCTATTATTTTAACAATTATTTATTTATTTATTTATTGGTGTTTAAGGTCATATACGTATGCACAATAGCTAATCATGACCGTGACAGTTTTACGGGTGGAGGAAGCCGAAGTACCCGGAGAGAACCACCAAGCAACGCCGAGTAGCTGCCAGCTCCCCAACATCGTAACTCCACATTGCAGCACAGGCAGGGTTAGATTGGTTGGAAACATGCGTACCATCGACGTGCAGTACGCCTTAGTACACGGCGTCATCGCGCCCCCATATGGACAATCGGGGTTAAGTGCCTTGCCATAGGGCACAACGCGGGAGTCCGAATTGATCGCTCAGACGATCACCCATCCAGTGATTTAACCGGGCTCGACGCTGCTTAACTTCGGTGATCTGACGAGAACCAGTTACCACAACGCCACCCCCCCCCCCCCTTATTTTAACAATAAATCAACATTCGCGAATCCAATCCTCACACGTCTCAGTTGGAAATTGCGCCACAGTACTAACTCCATACCAACAGGGTTAGCATTGGTTCCAGACAAGTGCACCATCGATGTGCAGTACGCCCTAGTACACAGCGCTACCATTCTCCCAAATGGGCAATCGGGATTTATGTGCATTGTCCATGGACGCAACACAGTTACTCCTGGTAGAAATCGACACGTGGACTTCTCGGTTTGAAGACCAATTCTGTAACCAGTGAGCCACCGAGATCCTTGCCATAGTATTCACATTTGAATCCAAGGAAATATATCACAACACAGCAAGAACGCTTTGTAAGAATATCGAGTTGCACAACCTTTTACGTAGACAACTGTATACCAGCCAATGCCTAACATTCCTTATGTCGTCGGATAGTAGTAGGGCAGAGTACTACTGTCCACTTCTGGGAAAATTCAACTCTCTCCACAGAAGTATACAGTTGTCAAATGTAGTTGCTTGATTGGTGGGGGTCGTCTCACTTACCCGGTTGCTATTGTTTTGGTAAAATGTGTGGAAATTAGGTAGATCAAAGGGCGACGGATTATAGTCAGTATCTAGAAGGTTTGTTCGCTTAACTAAATTCGTGTTCATTACCAACAACCAACGGGATAGGTTGGACAGACCAGATTAACCCATAAGTGCCGTATATTAATTAAAAATTACTTTATAAATACACTAAAATCCAGTACTGTGAGGCACAAAGACCGTGTAGTTCAGTAGTCCCAATTTCTCCAGCTAGAAATATTCCCTTGAACTGTTCAGTTGAATTGTGTATTTTTCTGTATTTTCTTTTCCTGGGTGTAAACTTTCCTCCAACACTCAACTGCAATATTGTGTATTCCTGGAATGATAGGGAGTCTGTCATCTTGAGTAAATTAGGGTGAGAGCCAGCTTTAAACAAACTCAACCTTCTCTGCCGCCCTTCGATGTGCTTTGTAGTACGCGGTCCGACCATATCAAAATGGTTCCACATAAACCATCCGTAGTCACCTGCCACCCAATAACTCGTAACATAGTCAGAAAACCGTTCAACACTTGAACTGACTGGAGCTTCCTCAAGAGTTAAGAACAAACCATTGCTCACTAGGTGAACGGGCACTAAAAGAAGAGCGATAGCCCTCCGTATCGCGCACTGAACTTCTGGATTATCCTCGTACAATGTTGGAAGGAAGATGACTAGGAATTGTGCATAACTACAAGAATTCTGCTCTGTGCTTGCTTTGAGACGTGGGCATATTTCCGGCAGTACTGAAACCACAGTTTGTAGGTTGTTTAAGAAAAAAGAAAAAGAAAAAGAAACCCAAACAGTCGCTGGTTTAGGAGCAGCCCCAGCATATTATCCATAACGGTTACACAAAGGAAAAAATCCACCAATATGTGTTCTTGAAAGCCGGGAGTCACCCATCAGCCTATAAGGGAGAGTGGATGCTGAGCCTTGGCCATCTGGTCTGCGTTTAGGGAAAACAGATGACGGAGTGATGGGAGCCCCCCCCCCAAAAAAAAAAATAAAAAAATAAAAAAATAAAAGAATAAAAAAATAAAATTAAAATAAAATACAGACGATAAGAAACACACACATACATCCACTCACAGACACACACCCGAAAGCCTTTAAAAGGGCTATTATATCTTTATTCAAATCTTTATTTAACCCTTTACCTAACATGAAAAGCAGACGACACTTGCAAAAAAAAATCTTGAATAACTAATTTTTTTCATTTTTTGTCTCAAAAACATAGGTTATGACCCCTCATTGGAACGAGCTCTTCGAGCTCGTTCCAATGAGGGGTCATAACCTATGTTTTTGAGACAAAAAATGAAAATATAATGAAAATTAATTGGCGATTTTTGAGAAGAGCGCTGGCCGGTTTTGGCCGTTACGTTGGGTAAAGGGTTAAAATGTACACTCGTCCCAGCCAAGCAAGCTTGTTTGCATTTTGCATTTTCTAATTATACCCATAACATCTTCTACGCTTATTGGTTCGGTTAATTAATGGTCGTCCCCATCTTCATGCCTTTCGTCGCAGTTGGGTTCATAGAAAATTGAGTTGTTATCTTGGACAGATTTATTTACTTTTACTTTGAAATCATTGTCATATCTGTTCCCTCATTGTGGACGATGAGCGTTCTTTAGAAGATCGGCAAAAACGTTGGCTTTTGCCTTGTCGTCCATATAGCCATAGTTCCGTCGCTAGTCTTCAGCGCATTATTATTGGCTGAGGACACTAAATAATGCTGCATATTTATACACTGTGAATTCAGTAAGTACTAAAAAAGAACTCGCTTGAAAATAAACTGCAAATTCTGCGAATACTGAAAAAAGAACATACTTTAAAATAACCCGCTGTATTCGTAAAAAGAGTTAACCCTTTACCTAACATGAAAAGCAGACGACACTTGCAAAAAAATTCTTGAATAACTCATTTTTTTTCATTTTTTGTCTCAAAAACATAGGTTATGACCCCTCGTTGGAACGAGCTCGTTCCAACGAGGGGTCATAACCTATGTTTTTGAGACAAAAAATGAAAATATTTTGAAAATTAATTGGCGATATTTGGGAATAGCGCTGGCCGGGTTTGGCGTTACGTTGGGTAAAGGGTTAAGTGCGATAAGTGTCAATGAAAAGTTAAAACACACATGGACAATCATCAACACAGACAAACATAGCTGGAACAGACCATAGCGTGTTTACTTTGCATATTAGTTATTAATTACCTACGACCAACCGGGTAGGTAATTAACCAAGGCAATTAACCAGTAATTAACCAAGGCAATCGGCAATATAGTGGTAGAAGCCGTTCCCCGGCTTCTACCACGATATTGCCGTTTGTCATGGCTAATTACGGTGGTTGTAAGCACTATTTCTACATAGCTCGCCGGAAGCACAGGTGTAAGAACAATCGGGCAAATTAATGCCACGGTCGGGAAAGCACGAGTCCCACCCCTACCCAATATCTGAAGATAGTTACTTGCCCGTTGCAAGATTATGGAAATCATACAGCCGAAGATGATGAATCCGAAAGAAATACTTGGCTTAGAAAACTTTTTGGTATGGGTCGACACCACATAATTTCCTCCACAAATTAGCGAAGCAACACGACATCGCATGCCATTTGCACGTGGAGTCCTTTAGCATATCTACTTGTCAACAATATTACAGTCAGACTCTCTCCCCTACCCTTCATGTTAATAGGAGTCTCGCAGTCAACAGTCTCAGAAAATATAATGCCTTACAGGTGTTTTCGCGTTAACTCTTACTGGATAAAACCATTGAAAAATCCTTTTTACAAAAACTACTGTGGAGTGACTGAGAAAGGCTTATTCCAGACACAGTCGAGAAGCCATTGCAGAAATATAATCTACGTTTCAAACCCACGTATATCGCACATGTCTTCCGGCGCTAATTAAGATTATTTTTAGAGCTGATTACCAGACTTTAGCGCCCAAAGACGCGCAGATGTCGCAAAGGCGAAAACAGCGCGCAAAAGTCTTTTAGATGTATATGTTTTCATATGTTTAACTTTGCCGACAAAATGTTTTTGTGACAGGAACTTCTGTGAGGGGGCTTTATGAATACGTTCCACCATCGTGGCATGCAACAGACTAGAAGTAACAACGCGAATAAAAAGTGTAATCAGGTTTTCTGTATTCATGAAAACATGGATCACCCTAGAACAGGAAGCCACCAGTCCTTCATCCCTCATCATACGAAATGGTATTTTGTATCCCAGGCAGAATGCATGAATAGGTAGACTTCATGTCTTATTGATAGGGAAGATCACTTATTTTGAACCTTCCGTGTTATAGATGATTTTTCGAAATGTATATATTGGTCTACTCCATGTATTGGAGAAATAAAACTCGTGTAGCATTTAGATCCGCGATGGATCTGGGCAGCAACAGTGGGCTCTAATGATGGGAGAACTGAAATATGAGGGCTGAACAAGGTAACAGAATATATAAAAAAAAATGATTTGTCATTTGTTTTCCCTAAATACGTTAATGTCTTAAGGTTTTGTTTTCAAAACATAACTTATGAACCCTCATTGGAACACGCGCGTTCCAATGAGGAGTCATGCTCTTTATCTGAGTAGCAATAAATGAAAAAAAAAAACAAAAATTGAATTTCGAATGTTCTTATTAACACTGGGGAGATCTGGCCGATACGTATTTGAAAGATTAAAAATTGCCACAAAGCTGAATAGGAAAATGGACTCTAGCCCACATCTGTTCTTTCGGGTACTAGCCACCTGAAACGTTCTTCATCTAATATCTCAACTTAAAGTAGTTTCCTGTCGAGATGAGTTTGATTGGCTAGGAATACCCAGCTAATTTCTAAGGTTCAGCTCTCATCTCAGGGGCGGCGGAACCGGGGGCGGGACTGGGTGGTTCATCCCCTCCACTTTTTTGTCGGGCCATATTTTTTTGTATGCATATATTTTAAACAACCAATGACTGGTGAAACAAGGGGCGGATCCAGAGCCTACCCCATATTTTCGCCAGCTATGTTTCTTTCGTACTGGTTCCGTTTCTTTGATGGATTTCGGATCATTTTTTGCAGTAAATGGCAGCAAACGCTAAAATGTATACAGTCTGTTAATAAATCGGTTAACTAAACTAGATCATAATCTTACAGACATACAAGTACCAAATCCACCCCAGACAAGATAATCTACATACAGTATAATTGCTGTAAACGTCTGGTAAAGCATACAGGTGAGGTCTGTTTATCAGCTTTGGTCGTTACGACCAAAGCTGATAAATAGATCTCACCTATATGCTTTACCGACGTTTTTTTAATGGCTCTCAAAGTGTGAAATCTTTCAAATACATCTCCTGAAAAAATCTCAAAATATCCACTCAGATGAATGGAAATGGGGGTTTTGGGACCCTGGAAATTAAAATTTTCATACCGACGACCATCCATCCCCCCCCCACACTTTGAAAATCGTTCCGCCGCCCCTGCATGTTCGGAAAAATTCCAATCTAATAGCCACACCCTGTAAAAACAGTCATATTTACTGATTATAGCACTGGCCTTGTTGAGTGTGTATGCCTTCATGAGGGTTAATTACATGTAGTGTATAACATTTTCAAACTCATGACAAATGTACGAACCTTGTGTCATGTTTGAAACTAGGTAACAGTTTGTGCCCAAAAGTACACAACTATCACTGAAAGGTCCTGTTTGATATTTGATTTCCAACCAAGTCACAGAGAAGGACCTCTCTCGTGCCACCTGTGGAAAATACATATTCCTGTAAATGCTCTGTGCTACGTGGACCTTCGTCAGCTGTCCGAGCGAGAAGCTGAAGAAGCGACAATACGGAGATGTGTGGAGATGACAACTCTCTTTTAATGGGCGTGGGTTAGCTGTAGACCTTTGTGAAAATTGCACTCTCTTCCAGAAAATCTCAACAATATACCTTCCTATTATCAGTGAGTCACATCGCAGATTCGGGCTGCACGGTATCGCGATAAACCGATATATACCGGTATTCAAACCAATATCGATTAAATACCGGTGTAATGACAAAAATATAGGTTTATCGTCATTATTTATTTACCCACAATTTAATTTTCAAGATGTCTTGAGTTTTTTTAACTGTTGCTCCGAATGAATAATATTATCCCTTTACCCATGGAATCGTCTGCATGTGCTTACGTAATATACAAATTCAGCAGTTGAAAAATAATATTAAAAAATTTCAACAAAACTATATAATGTGACCCCCTCATTGGAACGAGCTCGTTTTGGAAAATCTGATTAACGTTTTTTTAAATAATAAATTTTGATATCGTCTGCCTTGGGGTAAATGTTTTTCGAACAGCGTCATCAAGGCATGCTAATTTGTTCCGACTGTGATGCCTTAAGCCTCGATTGTGGTACTTATGTTCATTTTTCTGAACAGTTTTCGATATACCGGTATACCGCGGTATTGTTTTTGAATACCGATACCGGTATTCCGTTTTGAATATCGTGCAGCCCTATCGCAGATCATGAGAAAGATATAGTAAAATCATATTCGCGTGTTAAAAATTCCTTTACTTCACATGAAATGTATTATTGTAGTCTGTACTCATAATAAGAGAACTCCAAGGAAATAAAAATGGAGATGAAATGCAAATACTGTTTATTGAATAATTAGTTTGAACAAATTTGTTCGAAACTCTTATTGCATCGGAAAATGGAATAGAGTGTGTCAGAAGTCTAGTAATGAGGTAACTCATTCATCGATCACTGTAAGTGGAGATTCATTTACTTAGTAATGTGCTTCCGGTAACAATTAAATTTGTATTGGTTCGTTTCTCTGAAAGACCAAAGAAGTACTTTTGACTTCAAAAGTACGTACTGAAACCATTTCTGAAAAATATACCCAACAATGTAACTTACACGCTACGCAATTTTGCCTATCTCGGTCAACACTGTAAATCTTCTCTCTATGTTTTTTTTATATTTGAGTTGTGTAGGGCTGAAACGGTTGGCTCATTTTCGTAACCGACTAACCGAGAGCTATAACCGGATAATATCCGGTCATTCGTGGCGTTATTTCACCGATTATGGGATCAAAACTATAGGAATTGGAAAGCAGTATTCTCAAACTATTCCGTAGTGTGTATACAAACGAACGTTGTCGAGTACTCGACAACGTTCGTTTGTATACACACTACGGAATAGTTTCTGCGATTACTCATTACTCACGGAAACTGCCGATCATTAACGAAGACTTGAACGCCAAAGTCGATCATTTCTCAATATACACAACGTGGCTTCGATGTGTAATCTTTCACAAAGGAAAAGCGACAGATTTACTACGTTTTAAACGTGGAATGACGATCACTATCGATATTTCGGATAACCGGTTGACGCTTTTTCTAACTGGTTAGATAGCTAACTTGTTTTCAAACTGATTATCCGGTTAACCATTCCAGTACTAGTAAGTTGTGCATCTATTTCAGAGGTTGTTGGGAATGTTACAGTTTATTGACAACTGCTTTGACTGTTGCAATTCCAAGGCCGACCAAATCTGCCATGAATCTATTATACTGAGGAATAAACCGTTTCTCTTCTAGAACCTCATTTTTGTGAGGGCGTATACTCCTTTCATCGAAATAATATCATACTCCCCAAAAATGGGAATTTCCACATATGAGTCGTATTAATATTTTATTGTTTGTGAAAGTAACGAAAATCGCAGGAACTTTTGATGCATTCTAAAATAGCTAAACGTGCCATCCAGGCATCTGGGAAATCCCATCATTGGATGGGATAACATTTTGTTACAGTCGATCTGCAACTCGAAGTCACGAACAACTTATCACACCGAAACCGGATCCCGTATGGATGAACAAAAACAAACAAACAACAGGCAGACTTTGAGGAAAGTCAAATTCAACATGAATAAAATCTTCAAGCTCAATTTCACGCCTTTTCTGAAATAATTTCAAAGATAAGCTCTTGTTACCCTTTTCTTTTTAAAACTGAAACAGAGAATACGACACAGTCATCGAGAAATTTGTGAAATCTTTTAAACTTACACGAAAACCTAGATGAGCGGTAGCTTGATTTAAAACTGGCAACGCATGTGGCCCAACGCGGGAGACAGTTATTTGCTCGCAGCCTTTTACGTGCCCCATTGTTTTGATAATTTGTGGAATAATATATTATGTCTCACACAAATCTTCCAAATCTCATCAAATGCCGCAGTGGTGAGGTTCCCAAAAATGTGCAATCCCATGAGTAGTAGGGGATGTGCTAAACGACCCACATTTAGGGTACCCCGGAAGTGTTGTTACTGCCATGTGGCACAGTTGCGTCATGTATGGTTGTCATGATATCCCGCGTTAGCGGCCATGTTGCGATGTCATTGCCATGGTGGTAATTAGCGTCAGTGCGTATGCGCTGCGCATGTTGTTAAGGCGACATGTGTTTCCATCGTCTATTTTGTTTCCAGTTGGCTGTCATCTTGATTTCTATGGTGACACCTGGTTATTAACAGGACCACGCTATGTTCGAAGTGTGTGTTCTATTGAACTGGCGTAAATCTAATTAGGTTCTGCTCCACAGTTTTCCAGGCATTTCCAAAAATGACATGCCATACACTCTCTTCATATGCTTATATTATTTAACTTAGTTATCTAACCCATAAATATATTACATTTCCTAAATTCACTAAACACATTTTACACTATCTGACTAAGTAGAAATAAACAATCTGGATGTGGGCCTTATTGTCAAATGCAAGGCTTCAACTTGCAAAATTGCTTCAAAAAACGTGTCGATACCGGTCATTTCCAATCACCCAGCAGCTTCAAAAGCAGAATTTTCCCACTACTCCCACTTACCTAATCCTGGAGCATATAAGCCCTGGTTCTAAAATGTGAAAGACATTATATGTTTCCGTCTTATTTTTTGGTTACATGCCTGGTAACAAATGTAAAATGACATTTTTAAAAAAATATCCAATTTTTGGAAGACACTGTTTCCCCATAATTCGTCTAGTAATTTACCCCAATGCATCAGACTCCAAATCTGTGACCAAAACGTCAAACTCTCTTGTCCAATAGATAGCCTTATGTAATCATATATCTAATACTAAAAATATATCCCCAATTTACATGGTATTAATTTCAACATATGCCCTATGTTTAGAATTTTATCCCTGTGCAATAGTGCGAAACTGTAGAGCGGAACCATATCCAAACAGACCCGACAATGACCCAAATCACCAAAACCACCTCAATACACCGAAAAGGATTCCGCGTATCCACCATTTAGGGTGTGTAAAAGTAACAAATGGTGCTTGCTATAAGCCTATATGGGTATTGTTTGATTAAACTGCAGTACATAGCTTCACCATAAACAATCTGAAAACCATTTATTTGATGCGAAATCTTTCAGAAACCTCGGTTCCCACCGATCCATATCATCCTGTTTGATGGTACTTGGTTACTATGGGACCCAAAGTCCTCTAAAAATACCAGTAGGTATCCAAGAGATGCGTTCGATGGGAGTATCTGCACAGGCTCGGATTCCTCATGTATCCTCGTTTCCTACCTACCCCAGCCTGATCTCGATTCCTGGACGTGTTTCATTTATTTTATTGTTTTTGTCTGCTTAACCTTACTCCAGTTGCAACAGGTTTAGTTTTTTATATTATTTTTAGCTTACCTGTCCATTCTGACTAGTTCTGAATGTGATTTTACTTCAGTTTTGCAGTACTGAGGTACTCCTGTTCTTACTACAGTAGCGTTTTAGATCATTTCTGTTGGAACGGCTTTACATTCCAAACCTCACCTTTCACTAGCTGCTATACCGATCCACTCTGTCTCCACTGTAACACTTGCAGTCTATCCGATTTCACCTACCTCTGCCCTCAAACCCACTATTTGTTCATACGCAGTTATGGCTCTTTGGTGATGCGTGTATTTAATTATTTATTTATTGGGGTTTAATGACACTTTCGACAGCCAGGGTCACCTCGTGTCGGACAGTTTTACGGGTGGAGGAAGCCGGAGTACTCGAAGAGAACCACTGAACAACGGTGAGCAACTGTCAGGCCCCCAACATTACAACTCCACACAAGCAAGTTAGCATTGGTTGAAGACAAGTGCACCATCGACGTGGTCAGTGGGGCGAAGTGTCTTGCCCACCAAGGACACAACGCGACTGTCGCAGGTGGGATTCGAACCGAGGACCTCTCGGCTTGCAGCCTGTACCGCAACCTACTGGGCCACCGCTCCCCTAGGTGATGCGTGTTGTTTCAAACTAGTCGATTGAGCTGAAGAGTAATCAGAGCAATTGCTCCTGGAGTAAATTCTTTTGCCATTCTTCGACTCATCTCCGAAAAAAGGATTCTATACCCTAAAAGGGGGTACTATAAGTGGGGTGCCGAGAAACATAGGTCATGATTCCATCGAATAAGCTACAGAGCTATGAGAGTGTTGTTCCTTTGAATAAATGCTCTTAAGACTCTTCGACTCATTTCGGAAAAAGGTGTGCCTACGCCGATTGGTTTGGCATACATGGTGGTCTAACTGTGGTGTCGAGAACGTGGGTGGTGATTGCATCGACTGAGATAAAGTGCAATGAGAGTAACTGCCCCTTGAAGTAAATTCTCTAAGACTCTTCGACTCATCTTGGAAAAAAAGGTTGCCGTCGTAAGTCGTTTGTAACCTAGGAGTACGGTACGCGCTGTGTCAAGAAGCAAGGATAATGATTTCTTTAACCCTTTACCCAACGTAACGGCCAAAACCGGCCAGCGCTATTCTCAAAAATCTCCAATTAATTTTCATTATTTTTTAATTTTTTGTCTCAAAAACAAAGGTTATAACCTCTCGTCATAACCTATGTTTTTGAGACAAAAAATGAAAAAAATTACTTATTCAAGAATTTTTTTTGCAAGTGTCGTCTGCTTTTCAGGTTAGGTAAAGGGTTTTAAATGAGCTATAGACCAGTGATAGTAATTTTTCCAGGAGCAAATACTCTTAACTAGTAGAGTGCTGGAAGCCCATATTTTATATTTTTATTTTTTATAAACAACCTGTACCATAATGGGCGATTTTTGACATGTACGGAATTCTCGACTAATTTGGACCGTCTACTTGGGAGTATTGAACCCAATACCAAAAACATGGACCGAAATGTTGAAACAGTGTTTAAGAAACGAACAGATGAAGAACGAAAATGTAGAAAAATCGAAATATACAAAAAAAGTGTGTCAAACTTTTTTACCCCGAGTTACATCGGTTAGTAGCCACCCCACCAATGCTATCACAGAAAAGAGGAATTCAGTACTTTGTACGAATATACAGTCAAACGATTGGGAGGTTATACACAAAAAACATTCATCTTGACGGGTGACACACTTTTGCAAAACCAACAATTTAAAATCATTCATAGGATACTAAACACAAATTCCAAGCTTTATAAATGTGAATTGAGTGAAACCTTGGACATTCTATACTAACACAAAAGAGTCCATAGTACATATCTTCTTTGACTGCTCTTTCTCTAAATCCCTTTTACTGAATCTTCAGTACAATATGGATGGAACGTGTAATGTCCGTATTCCATTGAAAACACAATATGTTTTATTAGAACATGATGACCAGGGAATGCAAGTAGACGAAACAGCCGACTATCGCGTGCTAATGTACAAACAATATATTACGCCTGAAAAATGAGAAAATGTCCGACTGAATATTCCGCCTTTATAGGGTTTTTAAGAAGTTACAAAACGACAGAAACGCTTTCTTTACCAGCATATTCAAACAGAAAGACAGAAACAATAAACTTAAGATGGAACATAACAGACACAATACTTGAATAAATAATTAACAATGTCCACGTCTATCAACCAAATTGCTAATCTCACCTTTCATTTTTTTCTCCAAAACTTAGTTCGTGCTTTCTCCATGGAAGGACTCCGTATGCTTCTGTCTGGACTCGCCCAAACTCTTCCGTTCTGTTTTGTCAGAGGCTCAGCAAGATGAGGATACTTGGCGAATCTCATATGCATTATAGTGAGAGAGATGTCTATTTTTTTACTCTCTTAGCACTTTTCCACGAAGCGTATTTATCTTTTTAAGTTTTCTTCAAATCGTAGGCTGGCGGAAGAAATAAACCGTGTTTAACCCTTTACCTAACGTAACGGCCAAAACCGGCAGCGCTATTCTAAAAAATCGCCAATTAATTTTTATTTTTTGTCTCAAAAACATGGGTTATAGGTTATTACCCGTCATTGGAACGAGCTCGTCGAGCTCGTTCCAATGAGGGGTCATAACCTATGTTTTTGAGACAAAAAATTAAAAAAGTAGTTATTCAAGAATTCTTTTTGCAACTGTCGTCTGCTGAAAACCTTCCATGATGGAACAATTTCACTTTGAAGTGGACTATTATTTATAATCTGATTACAAAGAATACCTATTTGTTACAATTAAGTGTTGTTAAACACTGTATAATTTTTATATCTGAATAAAAGTATAAAAAAACCCAAAAATGTTTGGGCTGTATTCTAAAGTGTAGGTACCTCAACTTAAAGGCTTCAAATTCAGTGGCTATGTTTCATATTATCTTTGAAGTGATATTATTTAGTCTGTTAGAATTTTCCTTGTTGTAATTTATGGAAGATTGCCTGTGGGTACTCTCCCATGAATTGTAACAAGGCAGATGCCATTGAACAAATTTTGATGGTCAAAAATAATTTAGCACCCTACCCGTTAAGAGTCCTTGACTCACCTTGAAAACAAGGATGTATCGACGACCAGTCGGTTGACAGATGGGGTGGTGTAAGTTGGGTGTCAATAATCGAGGATGACGATTTCTTCAATTGAGCTGAAGAGTAATGAGAGTGTTTTCTCAGAATAATTAATGGTACGACTCACATGTTGGCAAGGAAGACATTAAAATACTACATACCTTAAACTCTATTTTCCGGAAGGGTGAATTACTAACACATTTGGTGTGTATGTGGGAGGGGGCATCATGAACTTGTATATTACTGAATACCCCATTGATGTACTGTATGTAGCTTTCGGTCAAAGACTCCCTAAATCTCAAATTCTTTTATCAGGGACGCAACTGATACTGCATGGAAAAAGAAATCTACAAATTTGATTATGCCATTTGGGACACAATGTTCAAAACATTCTCTGCTTGGGAGAAGGCAAGGTGATATCACTGTCAATTCACTATGTTTCAAAAAGACAAATACCTAAAGGAACAAGTAAAACTAAAACCAAGCTCCCACAAATTCGCCCTCCTGTTTTACCCAAAACTTCAGATTCTGTACAAAATGAATTGCCACGGGACCCTTTCTTTTTACTTTAGGCTTATATGTGCATGGATAGATAAGAATGTTACATGACTTGCACCTCTGCCTATTCGCAGTTTCCATTTAGTAAGTACGATAAATTTGGTGGTAATATTTTTAAGAAACTCTGAAATGCATGCATATTATAGTGCAAAATAAATACATAGACTGCCATTTGATATAATTTCTGTTGTTTCTTAATCAAAGTCCATGATTACTTCAGAATAGCCTTTCGACAGTGCGCGTGTGTTTATATATAGAGTAAGGCAGGGGTGGACTGGTCGTAATCCACGAGTGGGCAGTGATGTCCACGCATCCATTTTCCAGGTAATAAAAATCATCATTAGCAAAATTTTAATTCATGAAGCACCGGGTTCACGGTATCCGGTGCTTCATAAATAAAATGTTTGATGATTATTCCTATAATAAGTTTTGGAATCTAATATTATTGCGTCCGAGGAAATATTGTCCACCCGTGGAAGGTGACCAGTTCACGGCGGCTGTGTTTGTGTGTGTGGGGGAGGGGGGGGGGGAGGGACTCAAACTCCCACGAAAGAACGAGCAAAGTACTACCATTTTGGCACCCATAGTGTTAACAATGTTAACAAAGGCAAACAGTCTAAAACGTACGTATTAGCCAAAATATTGATCATTCTGCCAACAGCCGGCCTGAAAATCTCCCGAACTACCGAAAAATTGCAGACAAAACGTAATGTTTATTCCTCTTTATTTTAAAATAGTTGATTATTGAGCGATTTTACAGGGAGATTATTTTTGGTTTTTATATTCAATAAAAAAATTGCAATGTTAATGTTTTCATTTCACCGTTATCGCCACCTCTTATTCTCGCGCTTGCGCTGGTTTTATTCTAGTATACCAAATTATTCTTGAAGTGTCCTGTAATAATCTTATCTCATTCCAATGTGTGATCAGGAGTACCCCGCATCCGTCTAGCCAAAATTTATTTCGAGAAATAAATACTTGTTCAGTACTCAAAATTACTCTAACAAAGATGAATTGATTATCATAACGAGCGTGAATTACCACAAAAACACTTGCCGAGTTAAGTTACCGTTCAAACAGCAATACTTACACAGTTTGTCAGTGTCTTAGAATGGTACATGTGGTGTTAGTTAATTTCATTAACTGACACTATATGTAACACATGAGATCACCTACAAACTGCCTAACCCTTTGGACCCTGATGGTATATTCCTTGCCAGTTCAAGGCCATCAACCGTTAGAGTATATATTCCTTACTCATGGGAAAACCAATTAATATTTTCTACGCGAAGCCTTGGAGCCTTGAAAATCTTAATTGAACTACTGCACCATTTCATCGAGCAACTATCTACTTTATGAATCCAGGTCGTATCAAGACCCTGATCCGGAAAAGCGCACTTTCGATTCAAAATGTATCTTGCCGATTAATTTTCCTCTGCACTGAACTGGCAGTTGCAATAAAAAGATAATAATCGAATTCTTACTTCTTTAACGTGCGTGCAGCGATTATCATCAGACGGAATTTTGATAGATAAATCAGAAAGGGAGATCACTCTAACTATTATCCATGTTTTGATATGAAGGTGGGGGTAAGATGTTTATCCATACTGTGTGAAAAAGCATAGGAAACATAAAGCAACCGCCGGCCTATTTCAATTCTATCTGTATCCTTTCTGACAGCCACAATCTCAGTATGTATTGCAATGTCTTTGTTGTTTTCGTTTATTAAAAGTTATAAAATGAAACTTGATTTTTTGTCGCAAGCTAATTATACAAGCAACTAAATAAGTAACAGTCCACTTTGACTCTTTGTTTTGCGAATGGGTTTTTACAATAATTTACAAGTTTGTGTTCTTCCCAGAAAAAAAAAACAACAAGCAAATTTTACCCCCTATACTTTTATATTAATGGAAAGGGTAGTGTCTGTATGATATGCCACGGTGCGCACACTGTTGATATGATGAACAGAAAAAAGTTGGAGAACATCAAAAGATGGTGAAAGCGCCGTTTTCTTATTTTTAAATGGGTTTAAACAGAGAACAATAGTCAAACGTTCAAACCGATTGGGGAAAAATGGTAAAAAGCCAGCTTATGTATTTTTCTTGTACCCTGCGGGAAATCACCCAGCTAGTGGCATTGTTGGGGTGGTGGTAGTGGAGTATTTGAACTTTAAAGCAAATGTTACGATTATAATGTCATTACTGGAATTACTATACAATTAAACAGAATTGTCGCGTTCTTGGCTTATCTCGTCATGAAAATCGTCTTTTGATGAAGTTATTTTCCCTGAAATTCTCAACATGTATTTGTTGAGAAAACATTTATGACATCAGTACAAAATAAAGCCAAGTTTCATTCTGTTGCTTTTTGTAAACGAAAACAACAGACAGCTCTCCGAGCTGTCTGTTGTTTTTGTTTATTAAAAGTTACAAAGGGAAACATGACTTTTTTGTGGCAAGCTAATTATAGGCAAATATGTAACTGTTCACTTAGGCTTTTTGTTTGTCAATGCATTTTTACAGTAATTTACAAGTTTGTATTCTTCCCATGAAAACAATGAGCAAATCCCCCCCCCCCCCCACACACACACTTCCTATGCAAGATATGCGTGTTTTATGTGAGAAGGCCTTGTGAGATAGATATCTATCTCACATGACCCACGTGACCGTATCTTATGTTTCTTGGTGTTCAAAGCATTGTTGTTTGTTGTACTTGATGTTAATAATAATAGTATATTGTATACAGTTTGTTCAATTTCTTCACTCAATTCTTATCACTACAGCGTCCATCGACCGATTGCTACACGCGCTCAACACGCGGAATGTGTTAATGTTCAGTTCGCTACAAATCTTTAAAATGTCTTGCCGGCGTTGGAATTTAATATCGTGGTATATACCTATGGTATATACATAACTTTTGTGTGCTCTTTCCGATAAGCAAATCAGTTTTTTTCAGAAATGGACAACAAAATTGTTCGATATTGCTGCTCGTGTCCCTGGGTTATTTTTGATGACATCAGAGTGTTTTGGCGGGGGTGTTTAGGCGGGGGGAAGAAATATTATCCCTGATGGGGGTGAGTGTGCGATGGAGAAATCTCACCATCGGGACAAGATATTTGGCCCAGACACTCGGCAAGCCTCGTGTCTGGCCCAAATATCTTGCACTCGGTGAGATTTCCCCATCTCACACCTTCACCCACCAGGGATAATAATAACCTACTAGCTTTTATATTAATGGAAAGATAGTGTCTGTATGATATGCCATGATGCACACAGTGTTGATATAATGAAAAGAAAAGTACAGAACATCAAATGATGGTGAAAGCGTCGTTTTCTTTTCTTCAAATGGGTTTAAATAATCAAACGTTTAAACTGATTTGGAAAAACAATTAAAAAGTCAGCTTCTGTTTATTTATACTTCTCTGCAGGAAAATGCCTGAAGTTTATGAAATGATGCGCACGTCGATTACACAGCTTCGCTACCATTTCGAAATTTCAATTTTTATATTAAATTCCCATACCGTTAGTGTTAAATTTATTCAAGTTTAGAAAATTAAGTGGAGCTAACTTTCATGTAACTCTCTTACAAAAAAAAAACTCATTAACGCATAAAATTTTAAGTACTTATTCCAGCCCAAACTTCAAGTGCGACAACCCAGCCTGTCCCGATTGTATCAGCCATCAAAACTCTCTGGTATCTCATCCTCCTCCCAGCATATGACCTGTTGATCCCATCTAGGCACATGATTCATAAACAAACTATAAATATTCCTATCTTTGAAAAGAATTTTTGTTACACTGATGCCAAACCGAGTTGATATATTTTTTATGGGAATGGCAGGAAGACAGTCTTTTATGCCATGCCATTTCCATGCTGTATACTAGGTTATGTTCTTGTAGTTTGTAATGTTATCTCGTTGTTACTAGTATACTGCAGAATAAAGATATATATACAATGACGAAAATTGTCAATCATGCTTTCTTGCAGTCACTTGAGATATTTCTGGTACCTACTCAAAACAATAAGTGTCGTGTAAATATCTTTTCGTGTTCTGAGACTCGTACATATGTACTGATGATTAAGGAACTTTATCTTCGAAGTGAAATTTCTTTTAATAGTGGCATCAGAATAATATTCTTACAATATATGCCAAGCACGTTCATCACCTTGAATAGGGATATTTAAACAATTTGTGTAAAAAGTCACTTCAATTAGCCGATGTGTTTTTCACATCAGTAAATTGTGAACCCTAGTTTTTACGATATAGCTGCTAACTTTTAGTCCAGAAACGGGGCGTGTCCAACCGCGTCTCACTGCGTTAGCTGAAAGCCTCGTCATTACGACTGTAAAGACCTCAAAGAGATTAATTTAAAATGAAATGAAAATTAAAATGTTACCAACATCTATCCCATCACAGACTGTGACAGTGAGGAGAAATATCTTGATAAATGAAAGGAAAGGTCATAATAATTTGTTTGTCTACTTGATTGATTACCCTAAAATTGAATGACTGTTTACCATATAGGAGGTCACCTAATTCTAATCTACAAACTCAAATTCGCAAGAATTATACGAGAAGACGTTCGCAATAGTTTTCTAATTTATTTTCAAAAGGTTACCAACTTACTTTCGAAAACATGTCGTTTTTTCGATATCTGTGAATTAAAATGAGATTTATTGAAGAAGAGTTTTTTTTTCTTCTCACCGCGGATTCTTGTTGATCGTCAGTTATTAACGGTATCATATTGGGAGAAATTACATTACCGAGATTGAAAGGTGCGCCCACTCAGCAAGGCACTATCTCTCGACTCCGTGCCTAACTGTATATATAACTCTGTACGGAAACTCACGTTATTTCATAACATAAAAAATGCAATCTCGTTGTCTGAAACAAGTTCTCTTTGTCTGGCAGGTGAGACAAATAGTTTTGTCAAATAACCAGTAGGTATTTTGTGTGATATTAAGACAGAACACAAGGAAGGTGGAGTATGGGAACATGAACCAACGACCTGAGTTGGAGTTGTATTTGCATTTCATGCGCGCCGAAGGCGCGCGTGAAATACAAGAAGAACTCCGACAAGAGTAGTAGGAGAGCGATGGATCGTGCCCGATTGGCCGGATCTCATATGACGTCATAGTCACGTGACCCAGTGATGTCGTGTTTGGTTGTCATGGTAACCCGCGTGGGTGGCCATCTTGTGACGTTATCTCCATAGTGATACGTGCTCATAGTGCGCATGCGCAGCGCGTGTTGTTAGGGTGATAAGTGTATCCGTCGGCCATTTTGTATACTGAAGACCGCCATCTTGGTTTCTACAGTAGCACGTGGTTGCTATGTTAGCTAGTTTTCTGCAATGGGGCAGTGACATGTTCCATCGTACAAGAGTAATTTCTCGATTCGTAGAATTACCCAAATAAACCCGACAATCTCTCCAAATCACCCAAAACTACTTTATTTGATACGGATTTCCCATTTTATCGGCTTAGCACGTAGAGCTGTAGTGCTGAGGGATCCCGGGGTGAGTTCGATTGAAATAGAATATTTCTCTGGCTCGGATACTTCGTAGAATTAGCACAAACAACCCGATAAGTTGTATTATTTCGAATTCTTTCAGAATCCTCTGCTTCTGTCTGTCTTTGCTATAGTTTTCGTCTACCCAACCATGTTCGTTTGTCCTGGAGTATACTCCACTAGAGTAGAAGAGCCTATCAGTTGGAACAGCTTTGTTTATTGTTACTATATTTAGCTTTTCTGGACTGTTCTTGTTAATTCTGACCCTATTCCGAGTTCTCTTGTTCTAGTTTCATTTATCTCGATCACCCAATCAGTTCACTTTACTGGCGCTAAACAACCAATCATATTGCTTAATCGCCCATAATCTTTTATGCAGAGTTTTCTCTCTTATGTATAATGAAAGCCTATAAGATTTCTAAAGCCACGAATCTATCGAGTAGCTACTGGTAAGTAATTGCTCGAACGACTCGAAGCCCATCGAACAAATGAGCTATAGAGCAATTGCTCGTTTGAGTGACTCGCACATACGACTTTTAACCTCATTTCGGTATTTGAGGATACCTATGACTGGTATTGTATTATTTTAGGATGCTTATCGAGGATACCTTCTAGGGAAATTCCTTTTTGTCGCATGAGACCATGAGGGCCAAGAAAAACAGATGTCCCGAGACCTTAACTGGTAGAGTGCTAACTTTTAATTGTCAAAATGTGTTCACGTGTCTTTGCTTTGTTACACTTTATGGGAGAGTGCCTTTATGCTCTCCCTCATAAACTGTAACAAGGCAAATCTATACAGACTAAATAATTTCAAATAAAATATAAAAAATACACATGTCCTGAGTATGAAGCCTTTAGGTTGTGATACCTGAGTTTCAGAGTAAAGCCCAAATATGGGTTTCCATCTACCAGTAACTGTTAATGATTTTCCAGTCAATTATATTTAGACGTTGCCATTATAAACGTTAGTACCTCTTTTCCTCCCAGTTACTTTCTTTGATACATGTTTTGCTGATTATAGTCTTGTGTCTTTTATTAATCAACTAATCTTTTATTAATGAACTATGAGAAACAGAAAAAAAAATAAAATAAGAAATGAAGAATTTTGCCACCAAGCCTGAGCTTAAACTCTCTCCAAACAAAAACTCAAACGCATCGTCTTTTGTAGATATAAGGAACATTTATACATCATCTTTTTTCGTGTATTTCTCCCCACGAAAACACCTGTCGACTCAGTGGAATAAGTTATCTTAAACTATTTTCCTCATTGTTAGTAATTTTCATTAAAGTAACCCTTGCTTGTAGATATCGGCAATTCAAATAAGATAAACTAGCTTTTTATGCAATTGTAAGCGAAGCATGGTTTTCTTAATTAAGAATACAGTTTCCAACTGAACTCCTACCCAACTGCCGAAATCCAAGTTTTGATAAAACCATTTGCCACCTCCCTGAGTGAGAATCTTCCATTTACTACCTATAAATTTTTAACTGCTGCTACTGCATAAATCCGAATGTTCCACCGACCCTCGTGTTCGAAATATATGATCTTGTGTTCAAAGGTTGAAAATTGTCTATTGAATGCAACAAGGCCCCGTGTACAATGCGTTTTTGCAGATATCGCCTTGTTGCTCTCACGGGGCGAAATAATGACTCCAGTTAAAAAACTCATAAAAAGCGATTCCAAAATCAATAAAGGTCTGCACAAACCGCCACAGCTACAAACTAGATGAAAAGTAATGGGGCCATCCCTGGAGGCCCCACATTTGAAATGGTTTGTAATTCGAACAGTATACAGTACGCGTAAAACCTTCCTTGAGAGACCACCTGTCTCGAAATGTCAGTGGAACGATGCATAAAAGAGATATTTATAATGAAAACGTTTTGTTTTAGTCAAATTTCCACAATAGAAATCTGTAGGATGATTGCGGAGCTACAATCGCAGCTGATTTTTGAAATTTCCAACTTCAAGTGCAATCACTCTTCGATAAACGAATGGTTCCGAATGAAATTAAAACTTGTTGAAGTGGTACAAAAGCTTCATACAAAACATATTTCAGTATTTCCATCCATAACTGAAAATAGTATGGAAAACCTGTTATAACTATTAATTTCCAAGTTCAGTTGCAATAACTCTGTAACTACCTGAAAAAATGAGTGAAACGAACAAAAACAGAACTCCATCTGTAATTTGCCATAGGGGAAGGTACATACCAAAATCATTCATATATCGCTAACATTACTGAAGAAAAATGCGAAAAGTCTGTTATAACTGTTAGATTTCTAAGTTGAAGTTCAATAACTCTGTAATAAACCAAACGAGAGGAATTGAAACTTGATCTGTGAGTGCTCATCAGGAAGCAACATTCAAAAATCATTTCAATATTTCCATCCATTGCTTGCAAAAGTGCGGGAAACATGTTATAACTGTCGAACTCATAAGCCCAATGGCAATAACTCTGTAATAAATCAACTGAGCGAATTGGAAATGAAACTTGATCTGTTTTCACTGTCGAAATCCCAAGTTCAAGGGCAATAACTCTTTAATAAACCAACCGAGCGGAATGGAATTGAAACCTGATCTGTTAGTTCCCACCAGGAAGTTACATGCAGAAATCATTTCAATATTTTTATCGATAGCTGAAAAAGTGCGTTAAACATGGCTTGGATGGACGGTCGAAAGGACGAACGAACCGACGAACGGACAGAATAGGCTGATCGCTAAAGAGCACCTGCTGTGGACAGCGGGTCCCACTAAAATTCCCGAAAACTACCAAAGGGCATGGAATTTCCAACTGTCGGCGGTCTGAAGCTTAAAATGTCTAAGAAACTTTTGGCTGTAATCAGGAGGAAGTGATACTCCCCTACCTCCCGTCCCCATTTCGAAACAACCCTTAACCCTTTACCCAACGAATCGGCCGCATCCGCCCGCGTAATATGCAAACTCAGCAACTGAAAAAATATTATTTTTCAAAAAATTTCAACAAACCCATATCATGTGACCCCTCGTTGGAACGAGCTCGTTCCAACGAGGGGTCACATGATATGGTGTTGTTGAAATGTTTTGAAAAATGTGAAAAAATAATACTTAAAATAATAAATTTTGATATCGTCTGCGCTGGGTAAAGGGTTAATACACCTTCCGTGTGTTACATCTGCATTCTAAATCCAAACTTCTGCAAGAAAGCATAAAATGCATACGCGAAATCTCAGGCAATTGACTTCCGGATTCAGATGGGAGGTCGATCTGTTGAAAATTTGCATTTTCCCAGAGGCCGTTCACATGATTTGTAGGCTTTATAGAAGCAATCTCCGAATCCCCGTTTTGTACTTGCTGTAAGAATATTCCATCAAATTGGAGAAAGCTGGGAAGACAAAATAAGCTGTGACTGCTTTCCAATCCATCCGCATATGTTAATCATGCTAACAATGAAGTATTGATCAAATGGTTAATTTTTGTCCTCGACAGACGCCCATCAATTCTGACATTCCAAAAAACACAATTTGCTGGTAGCATTCTGTGATACTCAAACATGGCAGAAACCACGAGAAGTGCCTCTTCCAGACACTCAAAGAGTGCGTGACGAGAAATGGTTCCGGCACTTGTGAAAGTTGGTAATTAGAAATTGCCGGCGGTCTTTTATGTTATTTATTTCAACTGTGTTCATTGACCTTTTATTAGTAGCATTATACCGCCTTCTCTTCATAGTCCATTCACTTTGAAACAAAAAGGAGTGAATGTCACACTTTGTAACTACATACGTTCCACCGTTGTCCAAATTGTTAAAAATTTCATCAAAAGTTTCGCAATGCTTGTCAAGTTCACAGACTTGGATCGGTGTTGTCTTATTAACCTTTTGAACCCATGAACTCGATTTTCCGGACCAGGAACAGAAAACGCAATGATTACCTTAACCCTTTACCTAACATGAAAAGCAGACGACACTTGCAAAAAAAATTCTTGAATAACTAATTTTTTTCATTTTTTGTCTCAAAAACCTAGGTTATGACCCCTCGTTGGAACGAGCTCGACGAGCTCGTTCCAACGAGGGGTCATAACCTATGTTTTTGAGACAAAAAATGAAAATATTTTGAAAATTAATTGGCGATTTTTGAGAATAGCGCTGGCCGGTTTTGGCCGTTACGTTGGGTAAAAAGTTAAGTAGAATGGCTGCCAAGTGAATGTGTGGGGGAGACGAATCAAAATTTTCAACGTGCAGCCTCGAGGTTGCACACTGAAAATATAAATTGGTCTACCCTGACAAAATGAATATGGACTTTTCTAATTGCTGCGGTTGAACTGACACAGGAGATACTAGCAGGTTTCAAAGGGTTATATAGTAGGAGACCATATTATTTCAGACAGAAATTAGTGATGCTCAGTATCAACGCATGGTCATCGTCGAGTGCCACTTGTTGAATTTTTCAAGATAAATGAGTGATTTACAGCACTGCTGCGAACCACAAGTAGCACACGATGGAATACATCGACGCTTTTTGTTGGAAATTTAACCTTGCACCACCACCCCGCACCAAATGGAGCTGTATTGTCCAAATTCCTATCTATAAAACTAGATGACGGAATGTCAGCGAAAACGCCGCAACTCAATTTGCCCCTTCAACATGGCGCCAGGACAATCGGTGTGGTAAGCCTGCAACTCCTGCCATCGGTGACGTTTTATGACGCGAAAACTGTTACGCTGTGAATGTGGTCACAGCGTACATGTAACAGTTTTCACATTATCAAACATGAAACGAAATCCACCACGGAAACTACAAACACGGCATCAACTTTCCAATACTGGCACTTGTTTTGGTCAATAACAACTAAAACATGCTGTAAACTCTCAATTTGTATTGTTGTGAAAAAGTGCACATCATCGACATATTTCTTGTTTTGCAGTCATCAAAATATTTCCTTTAAAATCGGCGATTGCTATGCGTCGATAAACTACCCCCCACCCGCCATAAAAGAACACATTCAGAAAATTTGTTCATCGACCTTACTGCAGAGATACACCGTTGTGATCGTAAAAGCGATTTCATTCCTGGTAAGATCGCACTCACGAAAATGGATCGAGATTTTGAAAATAAATCATCCTTGACTTATATCATCATCAAAACTAACTTTCTATTAAATTATCTCCCTTGTACTTATTGGACGAGCGAGGATAGTCCAACTAAGAAGCAAATAATTGTTGAGAAAATACCTATTATATTGGTAGAAAATAAAGCTATATTTCCCCTTGTTACTTTTAATAAACGAAAACAACAGACACCTCTCAGAGCTGTCTGTTTTTTCGTTTTTTAAAAGTTAAGGAAGGAAACTTGTATTTTTTATGGCATACCAATTACAAGCAACTACACCACAGATAATTCGTTATTACGAATACCACACCTTGCAACACAGAGTAAGCGTCCACTTTGGCTCTTCGTTTAGCGAAGTGTTTTAACAGTAATTTGCAGGTCGACACTTTTATCTTGGTGAACAATGAACGTTCAAGCAATCTCTTTGTATAGATATCAGCGGTGTATCCTCGCTCGCATATCACTAAACATTGTTGTTGTGTGAAAGGCGCTATATGTATCTCCTTTGATTTTAACGGGCAGTTGGCAGTTACCTGCCCCTTTCAGGGGAGTTAATGAATAACTTCACGTTAGAGGTCAGTAACTTGAAGGAGAAAACGGGGCTTAAATCATATACACCAAGGTTACAGTACTGGGAGTCTGTAAAGTGAACTGATGACCTGGCGCCAGGTTCAAGGGACGTTTGGGGGGCAACAAATGAATTAGAACTAGCATTTGAAGAATGTTTATATGAAACAGTCGGTAGATTATTACTGTTCTGGATATGACTAAGATCAAGACAAGAAAGAACTCTGAGAAATAGATCGGTGAGAATGTGGATACGGAAAATGATATATGTTACTTTGTGGTGGGGGAAAGCTGAGAACAGTTCATGTTAAAGGTTGTCTTTGAAAGTACCCGGATATTTATCCAACGTTTGCAGCAAGGCTAAAGGGGAGATTGAAAACAACTGAACGCAGATATGGAGTAGTAGTAACATGATTCTTAATGTTAAAGTGGTGGTGATCTATTTTTTAATAAACTTAATTCCGTTTGTTTTCAAAGTAATCAGCTATATGTATATGTAATAGTGAAATAATAATATTATGTAAGAAATAATGTGAAATGAAATTTAAACTCATCCAAATTTGTGGTTTTGATTTCCTCAAACTTTCCCAGCCAGCACAATGTTAACTGGTAGAGTGCCAGAAGCCCATATTTGGGCTTTACACAGAAGTCTGGGTACCTCAACATAAAGACTTCTAATTCTGTGGATGTGCTTCATATGTCTTTGAGGGGACATTGCTTAAACTTTAAAGACTTGCTTTGTTGAAATTCATGAGAGAGTGCCCATAGGCACTCTCTCGTGAATTGTAACAATGCAAATCCATGTTAACATATTTTGGCGCCCCAAAATAATTAAGCCCTATACCAGATAAAAAATCTCCAAATGTTTCCCAAACGTATTGTAAAAGATCTCTAAGAAAATAAACAATAACAATGGAGTCACATCATTTCTGTCATTATTCTGAAATTGATTAAAAATAAATGTTGGTTGATTCCGAATACTTTCTGAATAATTACCAGAATAAACTCTCCAGAACTTGGGGTGCTGTTCGTGAAATCATGACGCACCAGTCTATTCTTTGTCACACGGTTAGATTAATCAGCCTGTAATAATAGTTTAGACTGGTACTACTGAGATATTATAAACAGCTCCATGTACCAAAATGACCACCATTTTTTAAGCCAGTTATGCTAAAGTAGTTATTATTGTCATTTGTCCAGTTCAAAACTTTTACCCAACTCCACTACTATAGTGCGTTTCCTTGGGTATCTTTCCCATACATTTTTTGAACATTTGGATCTTTGTTAATCCTGTGCTGAGAAGGTTTGATGGAAAAAAACCCAAGTTTTGGCGAGTTCAAATTTTAAGTTTTTTCCTCATTTCTTCATAATATCATTGTTTCAGTATTACACATACCACGAGTCTGACAAATTGAAAGTAAAATGAGTTTATTTTCTCGACAAGTGTCCATACACCTCCAAACACTAATTTTCAACCATTTTTTGTTATTCAAGGATCACCTTAAAGGGGATAACATTAACATTCAAGTAATCGTGTTAATGTCAACAGCTCTATTTAATTTCAAATATTAAAATTGTAAGTATTCCTATTTTCTTAGAGATATTATAAAGAAATAACAAATATATTTGATGTTATAAAGAAATAATAAATATATTTGATGGGGTATCAAATGTAATATTTAATAATAAACTGGTCATTTTTTTGTGGAAAAAAGAACACATTGAGAAAATATATTCATCTTTCTTACTGCAGAGATACAATGTACAGTGCTGCGATTGTAAAAGCGCTCTCCTTCCTGGTGAGATCACCCTCACGCAAATGGATCGAGATTTCGAAAATAAAATCATCCTTGATTTATTGACTTTCGATTAGGTTATCTCCATTATAGTTATTAAACGAGCGAGAACGGTCCAACTGAGAAGCAAATAATTATTGGAAAAAAACACCCATAACATCAGTAGAAAATAAAGCCAAGTTTCCTTTCAATAAACGAAAACAACAGGCACCTTTCTGAGCTGTCTGTTGCTTTCGTTTTTTAAAAGTTACAAAAAAAAACTTCGATTTTTATGGCAAGCTAATTAGAACCAACTCCTTCACAGATAATACGCCATTAAATAACCACACCTAGAAACACTAAGTAACCGTCCACGTTGGCTCTTCGTGTGGTGTAGCGAAAAGAGAGTAATCGTTTGACTGGACTGGTTACGTGAAGTAATTCATGAGAGGTGAGGGTGCACGAGTGTTTAACAATATAGTCCCTCGCCTCGAATGAATTATTTCACGTAACCAGTCCAGTCAAGCGATTACTCTGTTTATTACTTTTCATTATTAACGATAATTATAATATTTAACCCTTTACCAAACGTAACAGCCAAAAACGGCCAGCGCTATTCTCAACACTCGCCAATTAATTTTCATTATTTTTTTCATTTTTTGTCTCTAAAAACATAGGTTATGACCCCTCATTGGAACGAGCTCGTCGAGCTCGTTCCAATGAGGGGTCATAACCTATGTTTTTGAGACAAAAAATGAAAATAATAGCTATTTAAGATTTTTTTTTACAAGTGTCGTCTGCTTTTCATGTTTGGTAAAGCGTTAAACAAACAAAACACAATAAAGTCCCCATTACACCCACGGCAAAGCGTCTTCGTTTGCGCGCACGGATACATGACACAATTGTTGATTGCACAATTCACTTGTGAAGTTATCGTTTATAATCAAACCCGAAAATCCCAGTAAATCACACTTTGGAAAGATATAATGTGTTTTAACAGTAATTTGCAAGATTTTATTCGTCCCAGGAAACATATTGGCACATCTCACCTCCTAGACTTTTATATTGATGGAAAGGGCAGTGTCTGTATGATATGTCACGATGCGCACACTATTGATATGATGAACAGAAAAAGGTGCGAGAACATCAAAAGATTGTGAAAGCGCCGTTTCTTATTTTAAATGGGTTTCAACATAGAATACCAGGCAAACGTTCAAATTGTTTGGGTAAAAAAAGTGTAAAAAGCCAGCTTCTGTATTTATACTACTCTACAGGTAAATGCCTGGAGTCTATGAAACGTTGCGCACATCAATGGTGCAAATTCGATAGTATTGAGAAATTTCAGTTTTTACATGTAATCCCTATACCTTTGGTGTTAAATTTATTGGCATTATTCGAAAATTAAGAGGAGCTAACTTTCCTGTAAATCTCTTCCAATGACGAAAATTGTCTGTCATGACTACGAATTCAAGACCTATTAAAGAAAAACAAAACGCAAATATCATCTCAAATTCAATTTTCCCGCATTTCTTTTTCTACATGTGAGATTCTACGCTGTTGTGAAGTGAAAAAAGGGCACAGAACTCGACCTGATCGAGACACAGTCGTGACCTGGGACCAGTACTATAAACTTTTACAATTGTATTTTCTAGAATTGTATTTTTTACTTATTAATATAACTGACTAAAATGAATCATTAACACTTTAAAAGATATGGCAATTTGCCAGCTGGCAAATTGCCATTTCTTTGAAAATGCTAATTCTTCATTTCAACCCATTTAAAGTCATAACTAGAAAATACAATTCTAGAAAATACAATTGTAAAAGTTTTATAGTACTGGTCCCAGGTCAGAATTCTCTGTCCACCTTTGTATCAAAGTTCGATAAGCTGAGTTTTTTTTGGAGGGGGGAGGGGTAGAGTTGGAAGCCAAGAGGGTGTTTTTAATTGAGAACGGACCAATAAGACCCCGTGTTGTCTGAATTCTGATATATTTTTCAGAACAGTCGAGTGAAATAACTTCCGAGGGGGAAATCTAGGGAACGATCGCTTCTGAAATGCTTAGTGAAATATTTAACAAAAATATTTTCGTAATGCTAAGTCGAACACTTGAAAAAATTATTTTCGTGAAATTCGTTCAAGGACCGCATCGTATTAGATCTGGCGATGAAAGTTCGTCCCCTGAGTTCCAATGTGTTCTATGTGCCATTAGGCACATAGAACACATTGGAACTCTGGGGACGACTTGTCAAGCTCGATTAATATTATTCTAAATGACATTACTGCACGATTTGGTTTAATGACCGAGACACGAAGAACAAATAGTTAATTATCGATGACACGGAGCTCTTAGATTACCATCGATGTCATCAATTAGTTTTCCGTGTTCTGTCTGTTGTCTCTTCAGGCTATTATTTTCACTCCCACGGAGAGAGATTGTTTAAAGCTCAAGTATCAGAAAGTCTAAAGTAACTAAATTGGCTGAGTAATACATGATGATGTTCCGTGTTTGATGGATTTACACCGGAGTACCACGAGAAATATCTGAACGCCAATTGCAGAAACCACATTGAAAGAAATGAAATGAGTTTATTCACCTCAAGCAAAAAATATCGTAGTTGTTTCCCATGATTGTTGTATGAAGACTTGATGGTTGAATTGCATTTTGCCATCGCATTAGCAGAAATTAGTGACAAAAGATATTCCTATTATCTCGTTATATCCGGTTTGCAAATAGCCATTTGGGTTCCAAATCGACATCGTACACGCAAACCTTTCACATATGTAACCACTTACATTACCGCATTATCAGTCTGGAAATAAATAAATAAATAAATAAATAAATAAATAAATAAATAAAATAGAGAAACATATTTATGAATATTTAACCATTATCAAAACAAACTGACTAGATCTTTTATCGTCCACTGTCCCATTGCTGTGATGCCAGGTGTCGGAGACTTATCGCCTGCATAATGGTGAAGAGGAATGGTAGTTAACCAAAGCAGTTGTTTCCAGTTACGTGTTGTCAATACTGGACTCCGAACAACAGCTGGGCAAGAAGTATATTTTTTATTAAATCATCTCAGTTTTATTTTAAAGAGGATCTATTTTAAAATAGTCACAAATTCTTAATTTTCAGAACCACAAGAAACCCGTTTTATTCAAGGTAATTCAGATGCATGCACAGTAGCCTCAACAATTTTCAATTTTCAAAATACATTTTGAGAAAATTAAACAGCATTGTCATTACTAGATGTGCTACGCGAGTATAGTTGATGGATAAATATAGGCAAAATATTTGGCAAAATATTAAGCAAAATATCTTCCCTCTTGTAATATATATTCTGTTATATATAAAACAAAAGAAAGTTAAGATGCCCATGGCCCAAGACCGAATCAAGAAAGACAAACGAAAACAGCATCTGCTTTTTCTCCGCAGGCGAGATTCTACAGTGTTATAGGAGGAGTGCGGGTAGCGAATTTCGACCAGATCGCGAGAGTGTCGCGATCCGATCGATATGCTGTGTCCGCTTTTGTAATTACAATTTTGCGAAGGACAGTTTATTACACCTTTACATGCTTATTAGACGGAACTTATATCAAAAACCAACATTCATTCTTCTGTTTACTCTAGCCAAACCATGGTCAAGAAATGTTAACGATCTCTCAGTTAACCCTTTACCGAACGTAACGTCCAAAACCGACTAGCGCTATTCACAAAAATCGCCAATTAATTTTCATTAGTTTTTCCATTTTTTGTCTCAAAAACATAGGTTATGACCCCTCTTTGGGACGAGCTCGTCGAGCTCGTTCCAAAGAGGGGCCATAACCTATGTTTTTGAGACTAAAAATGAAAAAAAATAGTTATTCAAGAATTTTGTTTGCTAGTGTCGTCTGCTTTTTATGTTAGGTAAAGGGTTAAAAAGAAATACCATTTCAATAATTCGATTTGGTCTAGGGCTAATTCAAATGTACCTTAGAAAAATGCTGACTTATCGTGATTCTATTTCGCGAAGTTATTCCAGACCAACTCATCTGTTCTGAGTGCCCTTCTAATCTGTTAACCACAGAAAACCTGCGATTGACCAGACTGTTAGAGTGGACCTTGAAGAATCTCTTTAAGACATAAGGTTGACCGCTTTGTGCTGACATTGACAAAAGCTGGGTATTTCAAAAGCGGAACGAGTCAGTTCAGACAAACGAATCATTGAAATCCAGATCAGGGTAATATATTGATCGAACTAATTGTCTTAAATCAAATAATGCCCGAACTACTGTTAAATACAGGTAATGTCTGTCTGAGATTCTTGCAGAACTGAAGAATGTCCACAAAAGACATAATAGAAGCCGGAGGGAAAGAATAATTGACATCAAATTAAACTTACTATACACAAAATTAATTACCAGCACGGGCGTGATTACGGGATTAGCTTCAAACCGAAAGGTCTACGGTTCGATCCCCGCCAGGGTTAACGGCGTTGTGTCCTTGGGCAAGGCACTTCATTCCGATTGCCCACATGTGGGACACGGTGGCGCTGTGTACTAAAGCGTTCAATGGTGTACTTGTCTTCAACCAATGCTAACCCAGCTTGTGTGGAGTTAGTACGTTGGTGAGTCTGACAGTTGCTTGGTCGTTCTCTCCGGTCCTTCACCCGTAAAACTGTCCAACGCGGGCGTGACCCTGACTGGCGAAAGTGCCGCTAAACCAAATAAATAAATAAAATAAAAAATAAATAAATAAATAAACAATAAAAATGAATAAATAAATAAATAATAAATAAATTACAAAGCGCAAATGTATTGTTAGTGACCAATAGTCGAGTTCGTACGCTTTGCCTTCTGATCAGTCGGTGATTAACCCTTTGAACTCTAGTGGTATCTTCCATGTCATTTCAATGGCAGCAATTAGAAGAGTCCATATTCATTATTTTGGGAAGACCAATTAATATTTGCAACGTGCAGCCTCTGGGCTGCACGTTGAAAATATTGATTGGTCTACACCTCACATTTATTGAACAGCCATCCTATTTAATGGCGTTATGACGTATCATGTTGCTGGCCGGAAAAGGGTCGCTAGTGTTCAAAGAGTTAAGACTCCCAAGACAATATATTTGTCATCAACTGAGCAAGTAAAAGTAAGAATCAACGGCGAATGAACGATCTCTTCGTGTTGATTATTCTTTGGAGCCGAAAATGAAACAATCAGGGTGAGATTTTTTCAGAGATATCGCCCTACGACTTTCTCCATTATTACAATGTGCCGATCAACACGCCTACGAAAATAACGCTTTGTAGTCAAAATAATGTAATAATGAGAACGGTAATTAAATTCTTCCGTTAGAAAAGTCGGAAATCGGATACCAAAAACGTGTCGCGACATAAATAAAAACAAACAGTGATCTGACACTTTTCGGGAAATTTATCATCAGAATTATATTGAACGCTAGCAGTATAACTACAAAAATCAATTTAATGCAAATCATCTGATAAATGTTTAACGGCTCGTGCATATCTTCGTCCTTTCTCACACCTTTTTCCCCCATTTTATTGCGAGTATTATTATTCTATGGGGAGATGCGAAGATGTTATTACTTGGTTAGTTTCATATCGGCCGAGATATCAGTCCAAGGTAACTTCATATCAGCCCGAGACCGAAGAAGGTCGAAGACTGATATGAAGTTACGGAGGGCTGATATCTCAGCCCATAAGAAACCAGCCAATTCATAACCTCTTTATATATTAACCTTTTTTTACCAATGATGAAAAGCAGACGACACTTGCAAAAATAATTCTTGAATAACTGATTTTTTTCATTTTTTTTTGTCTCAAAAACATAGGTTATGACCCCTCATTGGAACGAGCTCGACAAGCACGTCCCAATGAGGGGTCATAACCTATGTTTTTGAGACAAAAAATTAAAAAATAATGAAAAATAATTGGCGATTTTTGAGAATAGCGCTGGACAGTTTTGACAGTTACGTTGGGTAAAGGGTTAAAACAAATCAAATAATTATAAAATGTTCTCAGATCTGTTATAGTTTTCTGACTGTATTATTGTTTCTCATTCTGACCATAAACTCTGAAGTTTCCTCTTCTCCTAGTTCAGCTATCCGAACGTCGCGGCTTCCCCAGTGGGGAAGCCGCGACGTTCGGATGGCTGAACTATCTCTTCTCTCACTTTGACGAATCTCCACTATCGAATTGGAATCATAGTTTGCATTGAATTTTGTGTACAGCTCTCTTCTTTTTTCTCTCCACCCACCTTATTGCCACCATACAAAAAACTACTACTCCCTTTTGCCTGGTAACGTCAATTTTACTGATTTGATTGCTTTCGACGAATAAAGATGAATGATTTCGCTGTAAACAAAATGGCTGTGCCTAGTAACACATTAAGTTTGAAGTCATATCAGCCGAATGTGAAGTCATATCAGCCAAGCTCGATAATGGGCAGTTCTGGTTAACAAACGTGCATACACCCTCCGCGGATCATGACTGTCCACTGACATGACTTGGTAGACCTTAAACGAATCTCAGCACAGGGCCTGCCGAGGCCTACTGAGTTCTCTGGAGCTTTCGAGGCTTTCTACCCTGGGAGTATACCTCAATCTCCAATGTCTGTATCGACAAGAATAACACTAAAAACACTAATAAACATTTGCAAATATCCATGTGGATAGCCCTTTCACCATGCTGCTCTTTCGTCATCTCAAAACCATTCATATGCCATCAAGTTACTTGAGTTACGATAACAACTGTTTGCACGGACAAGAAATATCTCTGTATTTCAAATTCCAGCGAGGGCTATAACTCCGGTAAGAATGAGTGAGCACAAGCTTTTGAATTTCACCGAACTCACAACGCTAACCGATTGCCCTCTATTACAAGAATGTTCCCAAATTACAGGCCACAAGTGTGATTTGTTTTTTAGATTGTGCCTGTCCAATTTCATAAGAAGGGATTTATCTGCATTTTTGCAACGCACTGACTTTGCCCATCCCGCCGTTTTGCAGTTGTTGCGAGGTAAGTCTACGGTTCCGTCGTAGGCCTTGGAACAGCAATCCAGGTACTTAAAATGTAACTTGGAGTTTAACCGGAGACTGCATGCTGGGGAATTCTGTTCTGCCTGTGTAAACAATGACCACAGTCAGAATTAAGTCCCGTAGGGTTAGCAGATATTTTGAGGCACCAGTAAGGCCATAAGAAGCCAAACATGATATTTATCAAGCAATCATTTTTACAAAAATTCTTCAATAGACTGAACGGTAAGTGACTCGGCAAGTCAGCGATTTTCCCAATTAGGCCAATCTAAAAATCTTGTGACCACGTCCCCATATCCGCAGTTAGCCGTTCCCATAAAGCTGGTATAGCACAATATCTAGAACCATTCATATTAGATTATCGATGGTTGGTTGAATAACGACACGAAATGTTTGTACTGACAAGAAATCTCCCCATATTTCCAAGTCTGAAAAGGGTTGAATTGACAAAATCGATCTTGTGGCAATGACGTTACCCCAGTTCCCATCTATCATCACACAAAGGACACTGGAATTGAACTATCGATGTTTTAGTTATGACTCAAACTCTTTGTACGGACGTACGGGCGGACGGGCGGACGCGTATGGGATACAGGGATAATATATGCTTTGAGGGAGAGTTACGATCAATGATAGGCACAGTCGACAACCAACGTGCTTATTTGGGACTGGAGACTTCTTCGTTAAAGTGTAAATGACTTTCAATTATTAAAGGGGTATTTACGACATTTATTCACCAAAATCAATAGATTTCTATGAAAATAAACAAAAGTTAGAACTTTAGTCAGAATTACTTCCCGACTGATATGGTCATTCGTTTTGAAAGTTCATAGTTCCTTCAGGCCCACACCGTCTTGTAGTACCTACTGCTACGATAGCCGTCTGAGTTTACTTGCATTTCGTCCCCTTGACATTTGCGTTTATTACACGCCTGTTCTATGAAATCCCCATCTACAGTAACGTTAAACCATGCGGAAAATAAAAATCTGTTCCGCACATATGTGCGGAACGGAAATCGTTGACAGACTATTTTTTATAAAGAAGCGAAATTTCACTGGAATTTTGTACAAATCGTGCACAGCAATTACAATTTGAATCGCCAACGATAGCTGAAAATCGTCCCCTGAGTTCCAATGTGTTCTATGTGCCAATAGGCACATAGAACACAGTGGAACTCAGGGGACGAAATAATAACTAGAGGCATGCGGCCTCTCCGCGCTGGCACTCGTGCCATATCAGTAATAGGAGATGTGAAGATCGGGGCTCATTGGCCGGAGGGAGAACCGGAGGGGGAAGTGACGTCATGTCACGTGACTCAGTGGCGCCATGTGTGATTGTCATGGTAACCCGCGTTTGCGGCCATCTCGTGACGTCATTTCCATAGTAATACGTGGTGTGAGTGAGCATGGGCAGTGCGTGTTGTTAGGGTGACACGTGTTTCCGTCGTCCATTTTGTATACTGGAGGCCGCCATCTTGGTTTCTATGGTAGCACGTGGTTGCTATGTGACCTAAAGTCTTACAACAAGACAGGTGTATATTCGGAGGGTATGTTCCTTTGTAGAAGAGTAATTTCCCGATTCTTGTTAGTCCTGACCCTATTCCGTGTACTCTTGTTGTTTATCTAGATCATTTATATAGATTATAACTAACCAATCAAATTGCTTGATTTCCCATAATCTGTATGCTGAGTTATCTCCTCTTATTACAGCGAAGTCGTATCCGATTCTCATCACCTCTATATCCAATGGCCATATCCTATGGAATCCCATTTTGGGAAACACCCGTGGCTATGGAATCCCTTTTTTTTCGTATGAGGCCATGAGGGCTATGTAAAAGCCCTCAATGAGGCCTCATTTATTATCCCTCATATCCTCATTGAATTTTGAGGTCATGAGGGCCATGAAAAAATCCTCAATGAGGTATAATTTACTACGACTCTTAGCCTCATTTCGGTATTTAACAGGTATATCCTATGGAATCCCATTTTGGGAAACACCCGTGGCTATGGAATCCCTTTTTGTCGTATGAGGCCATGAGGCCCATGTAAAAGCCCTCAATGAGACCTCATTTACTATCCCTCATAGCCTCATTGAATTTTGTGGATATGAGGACTATGAAAAAATCCCTCAATGAGGTATAATTTATACGACTCTTAGCCTCATTTCAGTATTTGAGGATACCTATGGCCTGGTATTGTATTATTCGAGGATACCTATCGAGGATACCTTTTGGAGAATCCCTTTTTTGTCGTATGAAGCCATGAGGACCATGAGTAATTCCTCAATGGGGTCCAATGTAGTCTTACCAACGGCTTCCATCTTGTCGCCAAAGCTCCAAGGCCACTACAGGTCTATGGCCTGTCTGTCGTATCATTAGCTTCTACAACAGGCTTGATCCATTGCGGCCTTGTACCAGTACTATTGACTAAACTATCATCCAATAATATTGACTTGTACCACTACATCATAGCTTTACGCTTTCAAAATGTTCAATTCAGATTTCCCCTGTATACATATAAGGCATTCCGTAATTGAGATTCCTAGCCGAGTTCGTCAAACATGGCGCCACCGGGTCACGTGACATGACGTCACTTCCCCCTCCGGCTCTCCCTCCGGCCAATGAGCCCCGATCCATACATCTCCTACTACTGTCGCTGAAAAAGCTTCCCGGAAAATCCTCAAGACCTAATGAGCACTTCACAGATTACATAACCAGACCAAATCTTAATAGCTCTTTTTTATCGCACCGACGTCATTTAATGAAATAATATTAATAACAAATTTGATGAAACTCCAAAGCCGTAGAGACTGCGACAGTGTATCCACTAAACTTCTAAAAAAAACCTCAATCATTGAGATAGCAGACGCACTAGACCACATCATAAATATATCTCTTTCGAGTGGGGCAGTTCCCGATAAAATGAAAGTTGCCAAAGTTGTTTCAAAATGCGACGTTAAACGTCGAAAAGTACAAATGACAAGATATTTTTCACATTAGCTTGTTGAGGGCTAGATTATTTTTGGTGGTCTGAATTTGTTATTCAAAACTTGTTTATTACAAATTATTGGAGAGTGCCCACACGCACTCTCCAATAATTTGTAATAAAATAAATTTATATAAACAAACTACTATTTGTGTTTCACTGAATATGAAATATAAGCAAAGAAAGTGTTGGCTTTTGCTCTGGTTTCCTCATTTTTTGAAAGACCTGATTGTGGCTTCTAGCACTCAACCAGTTAAGAAGTCTTGACAGCAGGATAATGTTAGTATTTTAAGCTGAGATAACATTTGGCTCAACGGTTGCCACTGAGCACTATTCGGGAGAAAATAGGAATGGAGGTTAAAACTTCAAAAAATCGAAAAATGATAACAAAACAAATGACCACAAAGTATCAACGCACTGTTTGGTTTCGTACGTCATAAGACGTACAAAAGTATCAAAGGGTTAAATCAGGAAATCCCCAAGAACTCATCAGTTGAAGACCAATCAGTATATTGCCAACGTTTTTAAAAATACTCGAGAGAATATCTTTAATCAGATTGTCAAATTTTCTTACCAAGCATAATCTCTTGTATCCATACCAATATGGTTTCAGGAAAAATGACACAATCATACACCCCGTACTACAATACAATCATAGTATAGCCAATAACAACGATAAACCGACAAAAGACTTCACCTTATCAGTGTTTAGATCTATAGAAAACATTTGATACTATTAGCCACAACATCTTGCTAAAGAAGCTACAGTTTATGACATCAGAGGACTAACCAATGATTTGTTCCGGAGTTACCTCCTTCGTATGTCACATATGAAGGCACCAGCTCTAGCAAAACCAGGGTTTCGTGCGGTCTCCCGCAAGGATATGTTCTTGGTCCCTACTGGTCTTAATCTATGTCAATGATTTCAGCACCTCATCGCAGCGAGATCTGCTGTCGTTTGCTAATGATACGTCAGTCCACAGTTCTCACCATAGTCTTAATGTGATTTTCGACCGTGAAAATTCTGAACTTTTAAAGTTAACAGACTGGCGTGCTGCTAATCATATAGCACTAGGTGCACAGAAAACGAAATACATGTTATTTAGCCCGCCTAATAAAGTTTATGACATTAATTATCGACAATTGTGTATTTCTAATCAAGAAAGCGGGTTTGAAAAAAAAGTTATAAAGTATCTTGGTATATTCCTGGACAGAAATCTGAAATATAAGTATCATGCTTCCACTTTATACACCAAAATATCGAGAGCACTCTTCGCAATAAACAGTATGAAGAATATATTGCCATAGTCTACGCTTAAAACGTTATATTTTTCATGATTTCACAGTCATATATTATATGGTATTGAAATGTGGGGCCATAACAGTGCCGCTTCAAAATAATTCACACTTCAGAACCATTCAATTCACCTGATTAATAATAAAAAATACAATTGTCACACCGACCATTGTTTATCTCGAATAAAATCTTATAAATGAAAGATATATATGCATGTAAGACGCGAGTATCATTCTTTATGTTTGACTGGCTTCATTCTAGTTTACAACCGATCTTTGATAATTTCTTTCAAGTTAACACGTGTCTGACAGGAATGTTAAAAAGACAGTTTGGGAAAATGCAGTGCGGCAAACTTCGAACAAACTTTTCCGCCCAAAAACCCACATATCCTTTCCAAAAATATGGAATGGCATTGAAAAAAGGATAAGAGATATTTCATCTAAAGGCACATTTAAGAGAACACTTTGTGACACATTTATAAATTCGTACTTCTCCTGCGCAAGATACAACAATCCACAGTGTAATTGTTGAATGCATTAGGTGCGGCGAGTCCCGAACAACAACAACAACAACAACAACAACAACAACAACAACAACAACAACAACAACAACAACAACAACAACAGAACTTTAATATTCACCATTGTTTTTTAATTAAATCTACCAATAGCTAGTTCCTTCGTTTAGGTCCATATCTCATCTTATCTCACCCCATCTCATCTCACCCTTTCTCATCACATCTTAACTCCAGGCTATCTCCCCTCTAGCCCAGCATGCATGCCATCCCATATCAAAGGGAATGTGTTTAGTCAGAAGATACCTTGCGACGCTATGGTTTATGGTTGGGTTTAGGAGGGAAGTCAGCAAATTATGGCTGAGCTGCGCTTTTTGCGAGGTTTTGACCTGATTTGCTGAACATCCTTCGTGAACTTAGATATGAACGGAGGACATTTTGAAAATTGTGCTTGACGTTATACCCGCCCGATGAATAATTTGTTATGTTTTTATTTTTTGCTCCTAAAATATAGATTATGCCTCCCTCTCCAAACGCAGGACATGATTCCACCACCTCTTTGAATGGGCTCGCTCAACAAGCCCATTTAACAAGGGGGTCATGGTCAGCGTTCTGAAAGCACATGTAAGAAACATTTAGTCGTTATAGAAAATCATAGTAAGCGTTGTTTGTAACTTGCGTTAATCAATATTATTAGTTACCCTTGTATTGTCCAGGGTGTATGGGAATTAACACCGACTTGGGTACTCATACACCCTGAGGCGAAGCCGAAGGGTGTATGAGTTCACAAATCGGTGTAAACTCCCATACACACTGGAAAACACAAGGATAACGGATTTATTTCCAAGACTTTTGGTATACTTAATACTTTAACTTACATTGTTGGAAAAAACTGACAGAAAATTTGAACTTTGTACTTCTTAATAAAACAAGACAAATATGGATATCCGTATCTGTAATATTTTATTGCACATAAATATTAAATTTCCTGTATTTTTAATTTTGTTCCAACATAACCGAGCAGAAGTTATGAATTAATAATTAAAAATGGGTACTTTTTCAGCCATATAGCCAGCTTTTGTGTATTCTTGTTTTTACATCATGGTTAACCACGGTGTACAAAAAAGCTACTGTGGATTGCAAGTTACACCGTACCTCTCAGCCAATCAACACGCAGAATTTTGTTTCATCTGGAAATAAAATAAATGATTTTGTTTCATCTGCAAATAAAATAAATGATTCTGGGGCAAATAGCTCATCCTGTTATGCTACGTCATGTTACGTTACGTTACGCGACGATCTGTGTGTTGCTGGGCGATTGTGTTGAATAGCTATTAGGCATGAGTGTAGTGGTCGGATTTATGGTCAGATTAAGTGATATGATTTTGCGCCAACTGAGGCTAAGCCAATCAATAATGGGATAATTTGAAAATTTGAAAATTTACAAATTTGAATATTAGAATTTGAGAACCTAATAAAGATTCTGATACACAATCATGTTCCCACACAGACATAATGATGGGGTCAGCAGGAAGACGGCCAATCTGGCCATGCTGTCTTCCAAGCCGATGCTATTTATTTCCATTTGTACCGAGGTAAGAAGGTTGTAACCTTTGTGTTCTGTTGAATAAATTTACTTTTTTACTGACTTACTCATTGTTATAACCCTGCTTGTGCGGAGTTGGGGTAGTCTGTGGGTTGCTTGCTGCTGTTCGACGGTTCTCTGTGGATATTCCCGGCTTCCTCCACCCGTAAAACTGTCCGGCACGATGTGACCCTGGGTATCGAATGTGTCGATAAACCCCAAGAAAAAAATCGTTACCAATATAACGTCTCATGACATTTTGCATATCATTTGGCATCTCTGACTAGACATATGGGCGGAGCTATCGGCTATTTATACCACGATTACCTATTCTACTATATATGAAAAGCCTATGACATAAATTTTTGCTTTATACACCAACCGTGTTGAACACGCCAGCAATGGGGATTTCAATAGATAAAATTTACACCTACAGTGTTGACTTTTGATGACGTCGGCCTGAATGCGAACTTGTCTAAATTTATCGCATGTCGTCTCGCGAAGAGTGAAATGCCAGTAGCAATTATTCGTTACGTTTTTAAATGAGTTTACCCCAAAAGACACCCCAAATTAACAAATATGCATTGTCTCGTGTTAATAAAGCATCCATAACGCGAAACAGTATGTTATTATGTTATTAAAATGAAAAAGGCCCCGTTTCTTTTTCTATTTCGTTTCGGTGATAAACTTGACAGTGGAAGTACCACCGACCGATGCTCATGTAAACAAAAACAAATTCGCACGTATGTACGGCTGCTGCTCAGTAAAATCGTGAAAAAATAATAGCGACTCTTAATAATCTGACGATCATGGTATAAATAAAATATACCCAAAGTAGCTTGGTGTACCAAATGTTCACCACTCATGGTGAAGTTGTGTTAACCGCGCGCCGAAGGCTCACGGTTAACACCACTTCACCACTTGTGGTGAACATTTGGTACACCAAGCTACGATGGGTATATTCTATACATACCCCGATACCTCGTATTACAGGTCGGGGCAAACTAAACATACTGCACTGTGATCACAAAAAGGACACTGAATTTCGACCGAATCGCGACTGGAACCGGGCAAAAATAGCTGTGCGCATCCTTCTCACAAGAGGGTAGCATGGAACGAATGGAAATAAAATAAAATATGTTTTTTTATTTATACTAAATGTCAATTGAAAGCAATAATTCAAACATGGGTACCAGATAATTACAACACTTTTCAATTTAACCCTTTACCCAACGTAACGGCCAAAACCGGCCAGCGCTATTCTCAAAAATCGCCAATTAATTTTCATTACTTTTTTCATTTTTTGTATCAAAAACATAGGTTATGACCCCTCGTTGGAACGAGCTCGTCGAGCTCGTTCCAACGAGGCATCATAACCTATGTTTTTGAGACAAAAAATGAAAAAAAAATAGTTATTGAAGAATTATTTTTGCAAGTGTCGTCTGCTTTTCAGGTTAGGTAAAGGGTTAAAAGACATTTAAAGTAGTGGTCTGATGCAAGAAGGAACATCAGAAGATCGGAGGCAAGGTGTACTAATTTCCCGTGTTCAGTAAGTTTCGGAGCGTGCGCGTGATAATCCCAAAAAAGTGAGGTCCGTTGCGCTGAATTTCTATAAAAGCAACAGTTTTTGTGCAATTTCGGGTATTTACGTGGGGGTGGGGGTGGGGGAGCTGGCTCCAAAATTTTACAGTTGAGTACAGGATGAGCACTGGCCTTGTGGCGACCTTCTATTCGATAATATTCAGTCTTGCGAATTTCTTAGGTTGTAGTATTTGAGATACACGTGGAGGAATATAGTTGGAAAGGTATTAACCCTTTACCTAACGTAACGATCAAAACCCTCCAGCGCTATTCTCAAAAATCGCCAATTAATTTTCATTATTTTTTCATTTTTTGTCTCTAAAACATAGGTTATGACCCCTCATTGGAACGAGCTCGTCGAGCTCGTTCCAATGAGGGGTCATAACCTATGTTTTTGAGACAAAAAATGAAAATAATAGTTATTCAAGAATTTTTTTTGCAAGTGTCGTCTGTTTTTCATGTTACTAAAGGGTTAAGGAGTTTGTTTTAGAAACTGAGTGTGTTTATGCTCTCTATGGCTTTCTTCCAAAGTTTCCCATCCAGTTTCTATCTTAAGATGGGCCCTAGAAGCACTTTTTGTCGAAAATGTCACGACTCTTACTGCATCTGAAGTTGTTCTAGTCTTTTAGTAATGAAAGAAAAGTAAATGGTTTGGTGAGTGGTACTATTCAATTGATATTTGTAGTTTTTGATGATATTTATACGCACCCACGTATTTTGGTGATCATGTTAATGTCCTCTCCCCATGTTGCACGTTTATTAACCATTTACCCAACATAACGGCCAAAACCGGAAAGCGCTATTTCCCAAAAATGCCCTTCAGTTTTCATTATTTTTCATCGTTGAGCTCGTTCCAAATGAGGGGTCATAAGCTATGTTTTTGGCGCAAAAAGAATAAAAAAAAATAGTTATTCAAGAATTTTGTTTGCAAGTGTCGTCTGCGTTTCGTGTTATCTAAAGGGTTAAAAATCAACCCAAGATGTTTGTAATTTACTACTTCTTGGATTGATTGGGTGAACATTTTCAATGGTGGCTGTATTTGTGGATTCTTTGTAATTGTCACTGTTTCGAGCATGACGGCAGTTTTGACAAATTAATATTGGTACATTATATTGAATTAGGTCAGCGAAGAAAGGATCAGAGACATCTGCGTTTCGCGATTTATTGACTCGCTAACCGGAAATATGTCCAGAAGTGATGAGAAGACTTCAGTAAAATATGTCGGCTGCATGATGATTTGACTCAAGGCATTACGTTGAGAAATTTCGTGTTTTTGATTTCATCCATATGAAAGCTGTTCTTCTTTAAAGTCGCCCGTTACAATGATATGTTTTATGCTAGTATTGACTGCCCTCTCAATTATTGACAACTCGATGCCATCACACGCTGCTACCTACGCTCGATAGAGTGACCCAAGTAGGAAACTGAATTTATCATCAGATATTTCAGCCCAAACACCCCACGGTTAGGGACAGAAACATCACCACGAGGAATGATGGACAAATCATTTCTTACATAATTATATTAGTGCACCAACCCCCTCTTATTCTATCTCCCCTCGGGTGTTTTTGAAACCCAGATACATCTAAACAGTTTCGTCGGTGAGTCATGTTTCAGTGAAGATGAAAATATGTTTGAAGCCCATTTCAGTCTTGAGTATATCAATTTTCGGAACAATACTTTGTAGCGAGGGTCTCGGATTTGTTTAGATGTCTCCTGATTGAAGCAAGTCTGATAAAAGCCTGAATGTGAGTGAGAGTGGTAGCTGTATAATGAATTGTTGGGCGTATGCTTTTCGGGATAGAAGGGATACAGTTAAAACTAGAAGGCCTGTCATGAACTGTGTGCTTATCTAGGCTTAATTGGGCGTAGGAATTGCGCGCAATTGCCATATCGAATGGCATCCAAAGCACGGCAGGTTCTCCTGGTTACTCATGGCAAACACAGGCAGTGTTTCTGCCAATGGACCTCCGGGTTACACGGAGGACCATTGGCTGAAACATTGCTTGTGCACAGGCCATATGTACAGAATTTGATAGCCTTACTGTTCATAGCGCGTAGATTAACGCGCATATCGACGTGCTATTTGTGCGCATTTCATGACAGGACTTCAAGTTTTAACTGTAAATGGAGATACCACAGACAAATGTGGCCTGAAACAGTTTTCAATGTATGCTCCAAGATAGCTCAGTTCTAATCTACATCCATGTGGGAGACCAAGGTGAAGAAGAAACCAACCAACAACGTTAAACCTTTTCCAAGATTCACAGTGATGAACACAAGACCAAAGCGACAGAGCATCCTGCAGTTTGTGTGCACGAAGAGAAAGGTGGAACAGATCTATCCGTACGCGATAGGTTGTTGTGACTAGCAAACTGGAGGGTAACATGTTGAATATTCACACTTTCACCAATGAGATCCTAAACAATATAATTTACAGTTCTGTGGTTGAATCTGTTCTGTATTGATGGGGAGGTTCAGTAATAATATAATCCTACAGCCCCACGAGGGTTGTGGGATGAAATCATTCTGAACCTCCTTACTGGTTTGTTTGTCTTGTCATCTACAAATTTTCTTTACACAAAAATCCATGCACAAGGCCAAATAAAAATATGTTTGATTCTTTGGCAATTAATTTTTGAAATCAACGCGGGTGTGTGTGTGTGTGTGGGGGGGGGGGGGGGGGGGGCTTTTGTTCTATTTTTTACTTTTCTGTTTGTTTGATAAATGCAAGAGTCATAAATTATTTTGGGTCGGAAAAATTTGTTCACATCTCCTTGACTTGTCATAATTTATGGGAGAGTGCCTATTGGCACTCTCCCATAAATTTAACAAGCCAAATTCATATAGGTTAAATATCTTCGCTTCACAGATAATATGAAAAACATCCATGGAATATGAACCCTTTAAGTTGCGGTACCTGTTATTCATAAAAGAACCCTCAAATTTGAACTTCCAGCACTCAGACATTTAATAAAGAAATATGAAATACATGGGCGTTCCGCACTTTCTCGAAAAATAAATGCCATCTCACATAATATTTGAGTTACTTACTGCTGCACAGAGCGCACTGGATGTCTACAAGGCAAATGTAATAAATAGACACTGTATTTTAACCCTTTACCTAACATGAAAAGAAGAAGACACTTGTAAACAAAATTTTTGAATAACTAATTTTTTTCATTTTTTGTCTCAAAAACATAGGTTATGACCCCTCATTGGAACGAGCTCGACGAGCTCGTTCCAATGAGGGGTCATAACCTATGTTTTTGAGACAAAAAAAAAATGAAAAAATAATGAAAATTAATTGGCGATTTTTGAGAATAACGCTGACCGGTTTTGTCCGTTACGTTGGGTAAAGGGTTAATCATGCTTGTTGAAAACGTGTGCAATTAAATATACCTCAATCAAAAAGGATAACATTTTAATGCCTCAATATTTCATACTAATTTTGGAAAACAGTGCAAGCTAATAAAATTCTTCAATTTCAGCCTTTTTTACCAAACGGGTTGTAAGTGTTAGGGGTGTCAATGAAAATAGCAAAACTATCGATAACCGGTTTTATTTTCTTTACGAGAGGCCAACGGTTTTCGATTGGTCAGCAATTTTAGTTTTTATTCGACGTAAGGTTCTGTACCTCAGTTGGAGGCGATGCGATTTCGTTGACATCAGATACCGATTTCGAAATAAGTTTGTCACCTTTGTTTTTTTTCTGCTTGAGTGGCTGATAAATGTTTCCTTTTCTATGGTGCCTTGAAATATTCGCACACCGTTCACATTCATGTTGAAACTTAATTTTGCTGTCCTACATAAACCACTAGCCCAAGCCCTGGGTGTGTCGTCATACTGCCGATTGACTTTGGTTTTAAGAGTAGTTCAGTGAAGACCATTGATTTGGTTGAATATTCATCTTCCAACATTAAACCGCCAACCCGTTTCATTTTACAATATTTATTCATTTTTTCTTAACATGTTCCATTAGTTCCAAAACATGTCATATGGCCCCTCACTGGATCGAGCCTGGCAACTCCCTCTGGTGAGGGATCCTAAGCTATGTGGGTTGAAAAAATTTAAAATAAATCAGAAAAAGGTATGTATCCTGGAAAGCAATATTTTCCACCAAATGGGCCAGACCCTTTTCATTTTCTGCACGATTCTCTAAAAATTGAATCTTAAAACCCTAGAGGGCTGTATGATTCAATTGTTAGTGACTCTTTAAACTTCTGAGGTATGCAACATATCGCAAGAATCACAACTTTTCCTTCAAGCAAAAAATAAATCATTCCAGTATTGAAAGGGTTATCACGGAGAGAGAGTATCAGTTTCCTGTTCAGGGACATACGAAGCATTTCGAACTTGTCACAGTCAAACAAAGGCTCATACACACTTATACATATGGCGGCCCATGTGCGTCAGTGGCATAACAGGGACAATACACAGAGCTATGTTTGGGAATCACTCTCTTTTAAAGTCGAGTAAAATGCACATTTGTGGCTTCATATTTAACAAATTCCTTCACAGGGCTCCGTTTGTAAGACATGGAGCTAAACGTGTGCAAGTTTCTTGACTTTAAAGGCCGTAGTAAATATAGGCCAAACGAGGGAATCTTCGAACACTTAGCAGTAGTAAAGAGTCTGTCTGTCTGTCTGTCTGTCTGTCTGTCTCTCTCCCCCTCTCCCCCTCTCTCTCTCTCTCTCTCTCTCTCTCTCTCTCTCTCTCTCGGCAGGCAGGCAGGCAGGCAGGCAGGCAGGCAGGCAGGCAGGCAGCCAGGCGAATTCGATTTATCTTTGTCCCTCCGTCCGTCCGTCCGTCCGTCCGTCCGTCCGTCCATCCGTCCGTCCGTCCGTCCGCTCGTCCGTCCGTCCGTCTGTCTGTCTCTCTCACTCTCTCTGTCTCGAGAGAGAGAGAGAGAGAGAGAGAGAGACAGAGAGAGACAGAGAGAGACAGAGAGAGAGACAGAGAGAGATAGAGATACAGAGATTTCGAATCGATCACGGTCACAGAGACTGGGTTAAAGTCTGTAAAAGAGACAGATCAAGAGAGGGAATCTTTGGTCACATCTCATTTCAGAGAAATGCACTTTATCCCGGTTGCCAACATGGGAGCACGATGACGCCGTGTACTAAGGCGTACT